>JAKOOJ010000006.1:98721545-100019045 GCA_022577455.1 Arizona elegans | reverse complement strand
ATGTCTGTGGTCAAAAATGGCTGCGTTTCCCCTCCTGGCAACCTCATGTGGGCTGCCCACTTTCCATCTTTAGTTCTCCAGTGTCAACTGGGGATTGAAATACTGCTCACTGGAATGCAGCTTCTACAGTTCAGAAGAGTGCAGGGAATCTCTCCCTTTCCCCCTGCATTGTGTTCCCTACCTTCCTTTCCCCACTAGGTCAGTTTTCAGACAGGCAAAGATTGTTTCCATCTGTTGGGCAACAGCCTTCCAACTTCCTGCACTCTGCCTTTGGGGCCACATGGTCCAGCACAGCCAGGCTGAGCGCTCAAAAACTCTTGCCAAGGTGGAGAGGTCAGAACTTTGCTGAGCTGTTGAGCCTGGGCAATTAGCATCCTTATGGCTAAGCAAACTCGACAGGAATGCTCTGGCAGCTACTTTGCATTTTGGACGAGAAGGCTCCCTCTCTGCCAGATGGACGAAATACAGAGACCAGCTTAATGGTACTGACCAAAAGAGAAAGAATACAGAACCTTCCAAAGCAGTTGCCCAAAATGTGTTACATTTTAGAAGAACATCCATATTCCCAGATGAGGGAGGGGTGTGTGTGCCTAAGCCCTATATCACTCATTTTCCTCACATTCATCTGTCATTTTCTCCCTTTTCTTGACTTTCTTGATTATATTTGAATCTATCCAAATTTATATTTGCAAAATGAGAACTTCAGGGAAGGGGGTTTCTTTTCCCCCTGTTCTCTCATCTTAAATCCCAAGATCTGCCATCTTTGCAATGATAAGTTCTAATTTTGCTACCACATCCAATTTATATACACACACACACACACACAATTATAAAAACTAAAATGGAACCCAAACAATAGACATTTTTGTATTTTTGGGGGGGTGGGTGTTTGAAGTCTACGCATTACCTGATCTTGTGTTATTTGATTTATTCATTTGGCAAAAAATACACTTTAGAAACGATAGACTGAAAACAAAAAAACAACACATAATACACAGGTTGCAATGTATCATCTCATCATGAAGAACCTGGATGATTAATGATGTGGCCTCAACAACAAGAAGAATCAAGATATTTCCTGGTTAAAACCTGGTCATTCTAGGGCAGTGATGGTTAACTTTTTTGGTGTCGAGTGGCCAAAGCGCACGTAAGCGAGCGTGAATGCACACATGCGTGCCCAAACCCACAAAATGCAATGCGAGTGCCCCCCGCCACCCCACGCATGTGCGGCAGAGACCCAAAGACCAGCTGGCTGGCAGGAGGCGCGCGCACATACATGGTGGAGCTGGGCTGGGGTGACAGCTGGCATGCCAACAGAGAGGGCTCTGCATACCACCACATGTTTTAGCCTCCAGTCCTCTAATCATCTTTGTTGCTCTTCTTTGCACTCTTTCCAGAATCTCAACATCTTGTTTACATCGTGGCGACCAAAACTGGATGCAGTATTCCAAGTGTGGCCTTACCAAGGCATTACAAAGTGGTATTAACACTTCACGTGATCTTGATTCTATCCCTCTGTTTATGCAGCCTAGAAGTGTGTTGGCTTTTTTGGCAGCTATTGCACACTGCTGGCTCATATTTAAATGGTTGTCCACTAGGACTCCAAGAGCCCTCTCACACTTATTACTATTGAGCAAGGTGCCACATATACTGTACCTGTGCATTTTGTTTTTCAATATATACTGAACAATATATTGTTACTAGATACTAATGGGAGGGAGACAAGAGATGCTCCTGTTATGGTTGTTATATGAGCATTAGTCTTACCTGATTTAGGGCAGTTGCCTACAATTCTGTTAACAGCTAAGTAAAGACCTCAGCAGGAGTGAAGAAGTCAAGATGGTGACACTGATCACAGCCGTTATTTTGACCCTACAAAGACACCCCTGTGGCTAAACATTGTTAAGGGGAAAAAAGTAATAGGCATAGTTTAAAAGGGGAGAATTTTGAGAAAGTGTCATGTCTGTCCTCACAAAAAGGCTAATAGAGAGCTTGTCCATTAAAAGAGGGCTGCACAGAGTGCAGCCATATTCAATCAAAAACGTGTCCAGATATTGAAAAGAGGGGGATTTTGAGTAGTTGTTATGACTGTTGCAGGATCTAATCTGGGTCGATCACCGGGACCAGAGGTTTAACCTTCTGAGCTTTTGGACTCATGCTGGAGCCCATCCTAGGAGAATGTCTGATGCAATCATTCATAAGAGGCACACTGTGGCTCATTGACTAAGATGTTGAGCTTGTCAATCGAAAAGTTGGCAGTTCAGTGGTTTGAATCCCTAATGCTGCGTAATGGGGTGCGCTCCCATTACTTGTCCCAGTTTCTGCCAACCTAGCAGTTCGAAAGTACGTAAAAAATGCAAGTAGAAAAATAGGAACCACCTTTGGTGGGAAGGTAACAGTGTTCTATGTGCCTTTGGCATTTAGTCATGCCGGCCACATGACCACAGAGACGTCTTCGCACAGCGCTGGCTCTTCAGCTTTGAAATGGTGATGAGCACCGCCCCCTAGAGTCAGGAATGACTAGCACATATGCGCGAGGGGAACCTTTACCTTTAATCATTCATACACTACAATCCATTTCATCACATGTTTAGAATATTATCCACAGAGTAAAAACCAGTGAACTGCAAAGTAACAAAATTTATAAAGAGGTATGGATCCCAGGATTTGAGCAAGAATAAATAATCTATTTTAAAACAACCAAATTAATTATGTAACCTCTGCAAGGATGACTGTATCATGGTTCAAAAGTTGAGGACTACCTGTACAAGAGAAAAATCCAACAGTGCTTTCAGTGCTCCATAAATTAGAGACATTTAAAAAAAAAAAAAAACCTTCCTTGCCCCTCTCCAAAATTATAAATTAGAAACTCTCTTAAGAGGTAAGAAGAACCGGTTTTAAGAGCCGATACAGGTCCTCGACTTACAATCATTCATTTATCAGCCAAAGTTAACACAGCACTAAAAAAAAGGTGACTTCAAAACCTTTATTGTCAGAGTACAACATGTGTACAATGAGATTGGCTGAGCCTCCCTTCGTGGACCCCCCCGCCCCCACCAACCCAGTAGTGAAATCTGAACCAGTTTTCTACCCTTCGCATGGGTGCTGCGTGCCAAATATGCACTGTATGCATGCATGCACCATGTGCACCACGCACCAAATGCGAGGGGCACGTGCATGCATGCAGTGCACGCCAAAAGGAGGCATGGGGTAAGTAGAACAGCACGCGCGGTGGGGGTGATCAGCTGTGGCGCGCAATCTTTTTTCTTACTTTTAAAAGCATTTTTGATCTGTCCCCGTACCCACACACACACAAACACAGCCAGCCGAGGGTTAAGGAAACACTTTGGAACGCACCCAGTTTCTTATCTCCCACTTGGCAGCGATAGACACACCGCCTGCCAAGTGCCTTTATTTTCACAGTAAAAACAGAAAGATTAAATACTCAAGAGTCCAAATGTCCGACAACAAGAAATCTTTCTCTCAGCAATTCCGGACGAGGCTTTAGTGACTATCCAAGGTTTGCTTTGTTCGTCACAAGGATCACTGACCACCACCCTCTATTATATAGTCTCTGGGGTGTGGTCAGTGACTCAGTTCTAATCCCTAGCACGCCTCCTAAGCTGCTGCTATCGTTTATCACGCCTTCGGAGGCGTGCGTCCAGGAATGATGTTTCTTCGTCACTTTGATCCGAGCCACCTGTCTCCCTACTGATCTCCTCTCCCTCGGCCGGCACCTGAGACAATGCCAGAGGGGAGGGGCCTGGAGAGGGAGGCCTGGCTGACTCCTCTTCCTCATGCTCGGAGCTTTCTTCCTCCGATGGGACAGGCTCAGAGGGCGGGGCCACAACATAAACCATGCTTTTAAAAGGTTAAAAAAAAGCTCCGTCAATCACAGCTGTGCCTCACGATCATCAGAGCCTTTTTTTTTTACTTTTAAAAGCAAAAAAGCAAAATCTTCTGTGCATGCACAGAGGGTACAAAACACCTTACTTCCTGGTTAAAACCAGGAAGTAATGACAACCGGGTGGGTGGGCGGAGCCTTGCACCATGATCGCTACCAGTTTGCTCCAAACCACCCGCCACGATCGCTACCGGATCGGGCAATCCGGTCCAAACCGGGAGCATTTCATCCCTGCCCCAACCCAATACAACTCACAGTGAAAGACAGTAAAAGAAAAGAAAAATCCCTAACTCAGTGAATCCTACTAACAAACACACAATCCTACTGCAGCATGTGAATTTATTGCACATTGCGCCGGCCCCGCAAGTTAATCGTACTATATTGTAGAAGCCTGACCGCCCATGGATAAAAACTGTTCTTCAGCTTGTTTGTGCGGCTGCCTATGCTTCTATATCTCCTTCCCAACAGCAGGAGAATAAAGAAGCACTGACCAGGGTGTGAGTCGTCCCTGAGGATTTTCCTCACTCTTCTAAGGCAGCGAGTCCTAGTGATGTCGTCTAGTGGTATCAGGGGACAGCCCACAATGTTTTGTACTGTGCTCACCACCCTCTCTAAAGTCTTTCTGTCCATGGCTGTCAAGCCAGCATACCACACCATAATGCACTGAGTGAGGACGCTTTCTATTGTGGACCGGTAAAAGGTGGTCATCAGGTGTTGTTCCACTTTGTTTTTTCGCAAGACTCTAAGGTAGTGGAGTCTCTGTTGGGCCTTTCTGGGTAGGCCGCCTCATGTTGATTTTCCAGGTGAGATCTTCGCTGAGGTAGACTCCCAGGAATTTAAAGGAGGAAATGCTCTCCACACAGCCCCCCTCAGTGTAAAGTGGGGCAGGTTCCTCTCTCTTCTTCCAGAAGTCTAACACCATCTCTTTTGTCTTGCTGATGTTCAGGTGCAGGTTGTTTTCCAAGCACCATGTGGATAATTTTTGAACCTCCCCCCTCCACTTTGTATGCTGTTTTGTCTCCATCTGTAATAAGACCCAAAATGGTGTCTTCTGACAAACACAGTCAACAGCAAAGTTGAATTTAAGAATAAGAATAATTTTATTTCTATACTGCCCTTCTCCCGAAGGACTCAGGGCGGTGTACAGCCTATTAAAAGCACAAGACAAACATCAATTAAAATAATTTAAAATTATTAAATAATTCGGCTCAATTTAAAACCCCAGAAATTTTAAACACCCAATTTAAAATTATTATGTTGATAGCCCGGCCTGGCAGAACAACAGGGTCTTGAGTGCACAGCGAAATACCTGGAGGTCGGAGATCTTATGCACTTCCAGGGGCAGTTCATTCCACAGGGCTGGGGCTCCCACAGAGAAGGCCCTACCCCTGGGTGTCGCCAGTCGACATAACTTGGCCGATGGTACCCTGAGGAGACCCTATCTGAGGGAGCGAACTGGCCGGTGGGAAGCTATTGGTAGCAGAAGTCGGTCTCGAAGGTACCCAGGTCCTATGCCATGGAGAGCTTTAAAGGTGGTGACCAACACCTTGAATCGCACCCGTAAGACCACTGGGAGCCAGTGCAGCTCGCGCAGGAGGGGTGTCACGTGGGCACTACGAGTTGCACCCATAACCCCTCACGCGGCCGCATTCTGGACCAGTTGGAGCTTAATTTGCTTAATGGCTGCATGATTCATTTAATAACTGTGGTAATTCGCTTAACAAGTGTAGCCAGAAAAGGTCATAAAGTAGGACACAATTCACTTAATAACCGCTTTGCTTAGTAATGGAAACTCTCATTGTAGTTGTAAATCAAGGACTACAAGAATCTCTATTTGTTTCTTACCTTTCAGCTATGAATGTATAGTAATTTAAAAAAGAAGACCACATATATATATATTTAGCTAGTTGACCAGATATTGCTTTATATAGCAGAGGGATGCAGTTCAATTTTTCCCTCTGGGGATAAGTATTCTTTCTTTTGTTTCTTTTCCCTCATTCTTTTTCAAAATTTATGTTTTACTGTGTTCCTGCACAAGGCAGATAAAGTACCATCAGGGAAGCTTGCAGTGTTATGATGTAGCAAAGAGCCATGGGGGTATCTATTCTGGAAATGATCCCACATTTCATTCACTTGTCCAATGTGCCTTTGAAATACTCCTTTCTGTGTCAGAGATACCGAGCAGATGCAAGGACTTTAGCCAGTGTTCAGAGGCAGCAAAGACTGAAGGTGAAAGATAATTATGGGATGTGACTTCAGCTGAATTATGCAGAATACTAATGCCTTGATGCTTTAATCCATTCCATTGATGTTAGCCAAGCCATTTAACTACTGTAAAAATAATGCTCAATTAAATTATTGTAAAAACAATACTCAATTAAACTCCAGGAATTGTCAGCTACTTTCAGCTAAAGCTAGGGGAAAATGTGCATTTTGTGTAGGTATGGTAGAGTAAGACAGAAAGAATGCACCAAAGCAGATGTCTCGAGCCATCAATCATACCTTGACTAAATAATTTTGCCGCATGGATTTTTTTTTTAATTTGATTTATATGCCGCCCTTCTCCGGAGACTCAGGGTGGCTTACAATGCGTTAAGCAATAGCCTTCATACTTTTGTATATTTATACAAAGTCAGCTTATTGCCCCCACAAACTGGGTCCTCAATGTACCTACCTTAGAAAGGATGGAAAGCTGAGTCAACCTTGAGCCTGGGGAGATTCGAACTTGCAGTAATTGCAGGCAGCTGAATGTTAATAACAGGCTATTAGTCTGCTGCGCCACCAGGCTCTTGTCTGGTGGCGCAGCAGACTAATTATTGTTATATTCACAGGCAAGGCCTACTCAACTTTTGGAGCAGGGTGCACAAATGGACTTTAGAGGATATGTTGCAGACTGATGGAGCTTCTGCCCATTCATAAAGCAGAAATCACAATGGGCGAGCCAATCGCATATCGCCCATTTATCAGAAGGCAAATGGGAGAGGATATTTTTATTACAGTGACTCATTTCACCTTTCTCTTCTTTTGAAGCACTTGGAGACCTCATCCTCTGAATTGCAGTTGACAGCTATTTTGTTTTCTAAGAATATCTGTGGGATCCGTAGGAACTGGGTTGTATTTAGAAATACAGGTAAAATGGTGAACTGGCATTTTGCTTTATAGCACAACTAATTTCCATGCTATTCACCTCCAGATTGACCTAATTTTTAAGGGAAGTGGAATAAGGAATGGGTACACTGACAACTATGGCATCAAATTATAAATCCAGCTTTCTGTGGTCAAAACCACCCTACCCTACCCCACCCCACTGAGGAAGGAAGATATTGGCATATTGAAGGAAATTTAAGATTGAAAGAAAAGGGTCATCATGGACTTTGTACATTGGTCTTTATTCTTATAATGCAACTAACAAAAGAACGGTGCTTCTGTTGTTTTCCATTGTTATTGTTTTATTATTTGGTACCATCCTGGTTAGAAACAGATTCTATTAACTGAAAGTACATCCACTGCCTTCCACATACAGTATTATTCCATGTTTGTTTACCATCAGTTTTTCTCATTTCAAACATATGATTAGCTATTAAAAGGTAAAGATAAAGGTTTCCCTGTCAGTCATGTCTGACTCTTGAGCAGGGGTGTCAAACTCAATTTCATTGAGGGCCGCATCAGGGCTGTGGATGACCTCAGGGGGGTGGGTGGGTGTGGCCGACTGGGTGGGTGTGGCCACTGGGAGGGCGGGGCCAGCTTGATGACACTCCCCAAACTGTTGGCATATTTCCGCTTTACATTGGGTGGACTGGGCCGAAGCGATGTGGGCTCGATCTTTTCTCTTCGTGTTGGGTAGACTGGGCCGAAGCCATGCTGGCCCAATCTTTCCTCTTCGCATTGGGTAGACCAGGATGGCCCTGCGGGCTGGATCCATCCACATTGCAGGCTGGATTCAGCCTGCAGGCCTTAAGTTTGACACCCCTGCTCTAGAGCATCTCCGTTTCTTGGCCAAGGGAACCAGCTTTGTCTGAAGACAATTTCCATGGTCATGTGGTCAGCATGGCTACATGCTAAAGGCACATGGAATACTATTCCCTTCACACCACAGTGGTATCTATTTATCTACTCACATTTGCATGCTTTTGAACTGTTGGGTAAAGTAACAGGAGCTTACCCTGTTGCACAGAGCTCAGGTTTCGAACCCAGGCTGTCAGCTGTCCAGCTGACAAGCTCAATGTCTTTAACCAATGAGCCATGATGCCCTGATTAACTATTATTTTGAAGCAAATGGACTTCTGAAATTCTCGCTGACTTATTGAAAATCAGTAGGTTCAAGATGTCTTTTTCCCACCTCTGCATTGCATCAAACATTGCCATTTCATGTAGCTAATTTTAACTGCATAAAAAAGTAACAATCCTTTATATAAATGAAACCCAATGCTGGTAGGCACTAATAATTTATCAGAATGAGACAGAAAATAATCAACTAGCTCCAAAACTCATTTACTACTCCAAATTCCTTAGCTCCTAAGCAGAGTGGAATGCTCTAAATAATAAGGAGTGCATAATTTATTACAATTACTCACATCAGATATTTTAATTATAATTTACAATTATGTAAGCATATATAATCATTTTATACCAGCAATAAGCAATTAGCCTTGCATAGCCCCACCAAGGCTTTTAGCCAGTGATATTTTTTAAAAAACATTTCCATTTAATTCTTTCTATTGAGGAGATCTACATGGAGGACAACAGAACTCCAAGGGTATTTTGCTTTATTTTAAATAATCTTCAACATTGGTGGGTTTTATTATTGGTGTTATTCATGAAACATTCCATAAGAATATAGTAGTTAAGCCTTAGATAACATGACCTCCATCTAGATAAAAATGTGAGACAAAAGGAGAAGCAGAAAGAAAGGAAGATATATATGTTTTCAATGTTCATGTAATAGCCACAATCTGACTTAATGATGGACTCCCCGATTTAACAGAATAACAGAGGTAGAAGATACTTTGGAGATCTTTTAGTCCAACCCTCGGCTCAGGTAGGAAACCCCTATACCAGTGATGGCTAACCTATTTGCCATCGCGTGCCAGGAGCGGGGTGGGGGGGTGTCGCACGCGGCTGCCCACACCCATAATTCTATGTGCGCATGACCCACCCCCCACTCCCTACGCTCCTGGCACACGATGGCACGGTAGGCCCATTTTCTAGGAGTCTGGGGAGGGTGAAAACAGCCTTCCTAACCCACTCCCTGAGGCCATCCAGAGGCTGGAAACGGCCTATTTGCCAACTTCTGGTGGAATTGGAAGGTTAGTTTTTTGCTCTCCCCAGCCTCCAGAGCCTTTCTAAGAGTCTAAGGAGTGTGAAAATGACCTTCCCCCACCACCACCCCAGGCCCTCTAGAGGCTGAAAACAACCTGCTTCCCTACTTCTGATGGGCCCAGAAGGCCTGAAAATCAGCTGGCACATGCTGGAGCTGAGCTCACTTGCCCATCGATATGGCTATGTGTGCCAACTTCTGGAGGCAAGTCATTCTACTGATGAATTGTTCTAACTGTCAGGAAATTTCTCCTTAGTTCTAGGTTGCTTCTCTTCTTGATTAATTTCCATCCATTCCTTTAGATGCTTTGGAGAATAGGTTGACCCCCCTCTTCTTTGTAGCTGCCCCTTAGATATTGGAAGGACAGCATTAAGGGGCAAATGAAAGTTATACTCCGGCATTCTTCTCCCCACTCCAACTTTTAAGTTTGTTTGCCCTACAATTGTTTTCAGATGTAAGAGCCTAGCAATAACAGAGATGAAGAATAGAGATCAGGGAACTGGTTTGTGAATTCATAATATCAGTAGAATTGCTAGGATCTATTTAGGTCATCAAATTTGACAGTTCCGTGCAGTGCATAGCCTCGATAGATGGCTGTCTAACCTACATTTCAATACATCCTATGAAGAAAGCCTACCCCTTGGAGGTTGTGCCAAACAAAGGACCACTGCAGAATTAGATCTTCCTTATTCCAAGACCTTTGCACCTGGATGACACAAACACAACAGCTTTGAAACCTAGCTGCAAGAAGGAACCATCTGGATTATATTCCTGTGTGATTCCTAGAAAAGTATTATCAAAAATTGTATGCATCTTTTTTTTCCCCCCTTGGCGGAAAGAGGCCAAGGAAGGTTTCCAAGGATAAAGAACATTTTATCTCTGTTGAGACAAGTTGTTGACTCAGAGCTATCCATGGTGCTGCAAACATTGACCTGTCTTTCTGCTGCCCCATAGCTTCCTTAGGGACCAAAGAGAGCAACTCATTTATTGACCTTGTTACCAATCTGCTATAAAATTTATTATGAGAATTCCAACCATTTTGTAAAATAAATGTAACGTAATGTAACACAACACAACACAACACAATATAATAAAATATAGAGTTTATATTCTGCAGTCACAACATAAGCTTAAGACTGAAAATCAGGCTTGTCAGATGTTACATCTTTTCTATCCTTCTCTACAGAGTAGAGAGTTGGTCTCTGACAGAAAATCACTTGAAGAAACTAGAAGCATTTGAAATATGGATTTACAGACAACTGTTATGTATAAGCTGAGTTAACCAAATCACAAATGAGGATATGATAAGCTGCCTGGAAAAGCCAAAGGAAATCATTAAAGCTATTAAAAAGTGAACGTTAGAATATTTCGCACATGTGATGCGACACCCAGAAAAATATCACCCTTCACTTAATTCTCCAGGGAAAGATTGAAGGCAAATGAGGTCCAGGCAGAAGAAGAACATCAGGGCTTCAAAACCTAAGGGACTGGTTTGGACAGAACTCAGCAGCATTTTTTCATGCAGCTGTTGACAAAAATAGGATTGCCAACATGATTGCCAACATCCGATGATGGATATGGCACAAGAAGAAGAAGAGTTTTTAAAATAGCAAGACCACATGATCTACAATTTAAGATTTGGAGAAGATCTTATGTCTCATCTACAACTAGGTACAAGTTGTAAAAATTTAGTGAAGTGGAATGCATAAATTCCATGTATAGTCCTTTGTATCTACCTTTTATTTAGCATCCATGGATCCTTGTTTGTCGGGAAAAAACTCATCAATTTCTGTATTGGGTTATTGCACCTACTTGTGTGAGAATGTATCTTATATCTACCAACCTCCCAAGTTTGGAATTGGAAAAGCAATAAGGAAAACTTTCATCTGAATATGAGCCTATTATCTGAAATTGTTATTGGAAGAAGAAAATTCTGTCAATTCAGCATGGGCGAAACCATTCCTTCAAAATATATATATATAATCTAAAAAATTATGCTGGCTCAGGAATTCTGGGAATTGAAGTCCACGGGTCATAAAATGGCCATAATTCCCCACCCCTGATCTAGATGATAAGTTCTGAGGACTAAGTCCAATGAAGTTTCAAAAGAGCTGGGTGTGAAAATTAAGGCGGAATTATGATAGCAATCTTCAAATATCTGAAGAATTACAATGGATAAAGCAGAATGGTTTCTCCTGTTCCCATGACAGAAAAAAAAAAGATCATTTCACTGAAACATTAGGAAAAATCTCCTAATGTTAAAAGCTCTTTAATATATCACCTTAGAAGTTAGTGAATCCCACTTTGGCTGGAGATAGTGTAGTGGTCATTGGATGACTGTAATCAACTTGATGGCACATAATTATAATAAATAAAACATAGTGTCCTCCATTTAGCATTAAATTAGAAGTTGTTCCATGAAATTTTATAGTCCTAAGATTTTATGACTCTAAATGTAAATCAAGAGTCAGTCTGCCTGCCTGCCTGCCTGCCTGCCTGCCTGCCTGCCTGCCTATCTATCTATCTATCTATCTATCTATCTATCTATCTATCTATCTATCTACTTACCTACTTACCTACCTACCTACCTACCTACCTATGCATACATATTGTACGTACACACTTACATACATATGGGGCTCTACATGGGGCTGCCCTTGTGGTGCACTCAGAGGCTCCAACTGGTCAAGAATGGGGCCGCACGGGTGGTTACGGGAACTTCCCGTTACTCCCATGTTATACCTCTCCTGCACGAGCTGCACTGGTTGCCAGTGGTCCTTCGGATCCGCTTCAAGGTGCTGGTACTTACCTATAAAGCCCTACATGACATGGGCCCAGGGTACTTGCAGGATCACCTCCTACCAGCCTCCCACAGCCCAGTGCATTCACATAGGGCTGCCCTCCTCTGGGTGCCATTGGCCAGACAATGTTGGCTGGTGGCACCCAGGATGAGGGCGTTCTCTGTGGCCGCACCGACCCTCTGGAATGAATTACCCACTGAGCTCCGGATGGCCCCCGACCTCCGCTCTTTCCGCGGTGGCCTGAAGACATGGCTTTTTCAGCAAATCTCCTGATCTGCTGGGAGTTTTTAGTTTTAACTGTTGGGGATTTTAATTGGATTATTTTAGCATTAATTTATTGTTTTATTGTTGTGAGCCGCCCTAAGTCCTTCGGGAGAAGGGCGGCATATAAATATGAATAAAATAAATAAATAAATAAAATACACATATTTATAAATTGTTTAAATTATATATAATTTTAAGAAAGCAAATACTTCCAAATAATGCCTGGATGCATGAAGAAAAGTTACAATGAAGAATTATAAAACCAAATAAGTTCTTGGAGGTGCATGATAAGATATTATAAAAGCTTCTTACACAAAGCTTCAGATTACAGCTGAGTGGGTTAGCAGGGAACATATTCCATGCACAAACTTTCAAGAATTTGGCACAACAAGGGCTACATATTTAGAACTTGAAAATAACGCTTTAAGCAAAATAGATCAGCCTGACCACTTTAGTAACTGTTTTATTCAATGTAGTCATCAAATTTGATAAATCATCTTGGCAATACCACAACATCCTCCATAGTGTTTCCAGATGGGATATTCCACCAAAAGTTGGAGTATCCTCAGAGAAAAATTGCAAGATTGGTACATCTGCAGTTTTTCAGGCTAGATGTTTTGGTCCAAACCAGCTTGTTTAGTGAGGGACAACTTTTGATCTCTTTTTATTATACATTCCCCTGTGGGAAAAAGGCAAGGGGGTGAGAGAATTTTAAATTCTCATACATTTTTGAGGGGAAAACCATTGATGTTTTTATGTTGAAAAATTCATAAAGTTATGAAAACAATTATATTTCGGCTTTCTGATTTAGGCTGCTTTTACTTAATTGTTTACCTACTTTTAACCAATTAAAATAAAATCATTCTACGGACCACCAAAATCTTAATCGTGAAAAAATTTACTTTTAAAAAAATGGCAAGATCCAAGATAACATCATATAATAAACACCTTTCAATCAAAGACCACCAATGAAAAATTCTCCCATCAATGAGCCCTTCGTGGTTATTCAATCTATGCTGCAGCAAGTAAGTGGGTTTGCTGATTAAAATCACTAATATGAGCAAACTGTGACAAAATATGTACCATGAGAAAGTCTATAGATTTTCTGCATGTGAGAGGAGGAGGGGGAGGGGGAGGGGAGGAGGAGGAGGAGGAGGAGGGGAAGGGGAAGGGGAAGGGGAAGAGGAAGGGGATGGAGGAGGAAAAGGAGGTGGTTATATTTTGGCTAAATAACAGAAAAGGGCCTTAGCATGTTATGATATTCACATCACCTAATAATTAGCCTGTAAATTGTTGCCTGTTGAAATGACTTTTATATGCATAAGAGTTATGAAAGCTCACTTCTTTTTATTAATCCCTAGCAGACTTTGGCAAAGAATCAAAAATTCTGATTGAGGGCCATCTGCTTTCGAACTACCCATCGAAAGAACCATTTAGCTAAAATAAATAAGGCCAGCTGAAATGCATAACATCAAAACACTTTTCTTCCCTGCTTTACTATAGTTCCTACTTTCATACCATCTGCTGGACTACATTTTAAAGCCTAATTTTGTAAAATAGAAAAGGATAATCCGTAGCCATGATGTTGTAAAAGTATTTATTTCCATTGATGAGTGGTTAAACAATGCCACTTATGTAAAGAATTGTTCAGCTCTACCATTTCAGTTTGCATGAGGAAGATTTATATTTCAAGCATCATTGGTTTTTTTCCTCATCTACTTGAATTGGTTTCTAAATGTAGGCTGGGTTCATATATCATATAACTGAAGGGTTGTTTTAACAATACTTTGTACAACTAGCTACAATGATCTGGTTCATGCATAATAGTAAGCCAAAATCTTGGTTAGAAAACATGAACTTGGTTTGAAAGCTAAGTAGGACTGGAAGATTTTCAGGAAGTACCAGAATTATAGACTAGAGCAGGGGTCCTCAAACTATGGCCCATGGGCTGGATATCCGGCCCATGTGGGACCACGAGGCTGCCCCACCCACATCACTCCACCTACCCGCCACCTGCCTTCTGGAGGCCAAGGAGGCCAAAAACAGGACATGCGGAGTCCCCTCTTTTTGGCCTCCCCAGCAGAGAGAGAGAGAGGGAGGGAGGGGGACACATGCACACAAACTGAAGTCCCTCAACGCCCCTCGCCCCCAAGGCAGTTACATCCCTTCACTAACCTGCTTTTCATCCCCAGGAGCATAACAAATTGAAGTTTAATTTGTGTGTATTGTTTAATGGACTGCTAAATTGGTCATGCCCATCCAGTCACATGACCACCTAGCCACACCCATCCAGCAGGTACGCTCCCCCAACAGTCTGAGGGACTGTGAATTGGCCCCATTTAAAAAGTTTGAGGAACCCTGGACTAGACTAAGAAATCAAAAACCACCCTGAAAAAGGTACTGTAACCAGTTCTGCACTGGAACTAAGAAAATTCATGTTGTCCATGAAATTGCCATGCAGCAAAATGGACTTGAAGAAGATTTTTCTTAAGGCCATCTCATTCTCTAGTGTAAGGTGACCAGATTTTAACATTGGTAAAGAGGGACATTGTGGGCGTGGCTTATTTTGTGGGCGTGGCTAGCTGGTCATGTGACTGGGTGGGCGTGGCTAGCTGGTCATGTGACCGGGTGGCCATGGCTATGTGTATAGGGTAAGGTGAACAGATTTTAACATTGGTAAGAGGGACACCATTGTGGGCGTGGCTTATTGTGTGGGCGTGGCTTGGAGGCCATGTGACTGGGTGGGCGTGGCTAGCTGGTCATGTGATGGGGTGGCCATGGCTGTGTGTATAGGGACTACTCAGAGGGCTGAAAAGTCATTTCTGACAGGTCCTCACACTTTTGACTGGTCCTCACACTTATGACCATCCTCACATTTATGCCCGTGCAGCATTCTTAACAACCATGTCACTCATTTCACAACTGCTTCTCTTCACCATGGTGACAAGATAGGGCAAAAAACGTAAAATGTGAGGACAGTCGTAAGTTCGAGGACTGGTCAAAAGTGCGAGGACCAGTCAAAAATAACTTTTTCAGTCCTCTGAGTAGTCCATATGCACAAAAGGACTAACCAGAGGGCTGAAAAAAGTCATTTCTGACAGGTCCTCGCACTTTTGACTGGTCCTCACACTTATGACCAGCCTCACATTTATGCCCGTGCAGCATTCTTAACAACCATGTCACTCATTTCACAACTGCTTCTCTTCACCATGATGACAAGATAGGGCAAAAATGTAAAATGTGAGGACAGTCGTAAGTTCGAGGACTGGTCAAAAGTGCGAGGACCAGTCAAAAATAACTTTTTCAGCCCTCTGAGTAGTCCATATGCATAAAAGGATACAGTAATAGAGAGGGATGAAGGAAGGGAAGGGAAATTAGAGTAGGAGTGACGGTTAAGAGAGGGAGGAAGAGAGGAGGAGAAGGAGAAAGGAAGAGGAAGTAGGGAGGAGAAGAAGAGGGGGGGAAGAGAAAGTAAGAAGGAAAGAAAAGAGAGGTGGTAGGTTTGAGGAGAAAGATTGCTGTACAATAAAAAAGATGAAAGGGAAGAAAGCCAACCCCAAACAAATATAAAGATATTAAGATAAAGAATGAATTGTTAAACTTTAAAGAATAAAAGAGAACAAATATGAATAAATAGCAATAATTAGAAACACACATACATACAATGTATTTTCTTTGAACAGAATATTTGGCTGGTTCACAAATTTAAACAGTGTTTAGTCATTTCAATTAAATTTACAATTTCTATATTTCCTTTTTGCCATATTTATTCCTCATCTATTTTTTAAAAAAAACAATTTTACCCTTCATCCTCATCTCTAATCTTAATCAAATTCAATTTTTCCCTTCTATTCTATTTTATACCCCTTCCCATTGTCATCTATTTTTATATCCATCCTCACATTGGTTAATTATGTAATTATGTAATACAGTTGTTTAATACAAATTCAACATTTTAATATAAATCAATTAGCTATATAACTATCTTTTTTGTATATTAATCAATATGAACATGAATATTCCAATTATTTCCATGCAATCCAATTTCTTACAAATCAATTAATTATACTTACCAATAATAATAAACCAAATAATTTCCCCCATATATTCCTCCAAACCACAACTTAACCATTTCTGCTTTCAACACAGTATACAATTAATAATATCTCAATTATTACAATTCCCTAGTTAAAAAGAGCTTTTTTTTCTTTTGTGTTTTAAAATCTTGAACTCTCCTCTTTTGCCCTAAATAATTTTCCATTGTTTGCACTTACCTTTTTTGGTGAGGAAAAGGAAAATAAATCTGCTGCCTAATTTTCCAACGTTGCAAGCAAACCGCAAAGCCAACAGCCTGTTTTACTTTCTGTTTCGTTTTGAGCTTGGTTTGCACAAAGAGGAAAAAAAAACTGAGCAATTTAGCAAGAGCAGAGCCCTGTGCAAATCAGCTGAGAGGGGGAAGCCGAGCTAATTAACGTAGGGCGGCCCTTTGAAGCCCCGCGGCAAGAGTTTAAACAGGTTTTTTCCCTCTAGCCATCAGCGGGGATTCAGGAGGCAGCCAGGAACCAGGAGGCAGAATGAAAAATCGGGACTTTTTTAAAACGCCGCGGGACGCGGGACAAATTGCTCAAAAGTGGGACTGTCCCGCCAAAAGCGGGACGTCTGGTCACCTTACTCTAGTGGTCTCCAATGTGTTCATTTGGAATGTCCTTCTCTAAGTAGTTCATGAAATGCACAATAGGAATTTCAAAGAGGTGAAGAGAAAAATAAAATTAATACAAAAGGTGAATGAGAAATCTCATTCATAAATACTTGTTCTGACACATCTCATAGGCCTTTTTCAATAGTGTAAGTGATGATATAAATATTCTAGAACATTTGAATTTGCTACAAGCATGTGTATCACCAAACTGACGTATTTCAGAAACAAATTAAAGAAAAGACAGTGTGGGAAGTCACACACACTCCCTCCTGGAAGAATGAAATATTAAAGGCAGATTATTATATTTCCCAAAAGGAGAATTGGAAAAACACAGTTTTTTTAGAGGCAGAAAGCAACCCCCACTTTCCTTAATAGCTCACAGAAGATATCAGCACTTAAGAAATAAAGGAGCTTATTGAAAGAAGACAAGTATGTGGATAGTTCTATTCATAAGTAAATATTCTCACCCAAGAGCCAAAACAGGATGAAAGCCATTAAGCCACAATAGGAATTACCCAACACTCTTTCAGAACACAAGCCTTCATTGTATCACCCTCAGAATAGACCAAACTTCAACCAAACGTAGCTCAAACACTTTGTATTTTGCCTATAGAGCCAGCTATGCCCTACAGGGCACCATGGGAGTCTGACAACGGCCAATAGAATACAAGTTCTTGCGCCGCTCAAGTGCAAAGCCCAAGAGAAGGTATAACCCTACCTCCCCACTCTCAACTCCCATTTTTTCAGCTGCCCAGAATCACATGTGGTTCTGCTTCATCATTAAACCATCTTTCCAATCAGCCTCCATGTTTCCAGTGTCTTTTTCCCGGCTTGGAACTGAACCAGATGGATATTTCTTCCCACAACAGTATAGCAGTATTCCAGTATTTGAAGGGCTGCCATAAAGAGGAGATCAACTTATTTTCCAAAGCACCACAGGGCAAGACAAGGAACAATGGATGAAAACTAATCAAGGAGAGAAGCAACCTGGAATTCAGTAGAAATTTCTTAACAGTGAGAAGAATTAATCAGTGGAAAAGCTGGCCTTCAGAATTTGTGGGTGTTTCATCACTGGATGTTTTTAAGAGGAGAGTGGACAATCACTTGTCTGAAATGGTATAGGATCTCCTGCTTGAGCAAGGGGATGGACTAGAAGACCTCCAAGGTCCCTTCCAGCTGTGTTCTGAATTTGAATTTAAAGCGATATAATTAGCCTGATTAGTGATTTTTATATCATGTGATCAATGTAAGTATTGTACAAAAAAATACAATTTTATTTTAGAGATGAAGTAAAGTCAAGAGCACAGACAACACCACAAATTGTTAACAGCACAAATTTGTTAGAGCAAGTTTTCAGAGCAGGATTGCATCAAATCAAACGAGTATCGAACACTTGAACCTAGATAATTTCCTGGAGGCCACTTTAACAGGCTTTTAACACATCAAAAGATATGTAGCAATAGATCATAAACTTTATAATTCCCTGGACCTGGATAAAAAGTTGCCAATCTCATATATAGTTGTGTATGTAGATTTCTTCCAGTTTTCAAGTTGATTCATGGGAGATTTCAACCTTGGCAGGAAGAGACAGTTGTTAACTGCATTCATGGTTTCAAGAGAGAAAACAGCATTCAGAAACAGGCCACAATTCTGTCCATTTGGACAGATCCGCATTGCATGATGTGCTTACCCAACATGCTGAGTTTATTTAATTTTTCATTGGTTATTTTTCCAGCGTGTTATATGAACCCTGCTTATATGGGTAACGTATGATTCAAATATTGTGCAAATCCAGGAAATAATGCAATACAATAATCAGGAACTGTGTTGTCTAAACCCAGCCATAGACAGTAGTGGGTTTCAAAAATTTTTACTACCAGTTCTGTGGGTGTGGCTTGGTGGGCATGGCATGACTTGGTGGGCATAGCAGGGAAGGATAATGTAAAATCTCCATTCCCACCCACTCCAGGGGAAGGTTACTGCAAAATCCCCATTTCCTCCCAATCAGCTGGGACTCGGGAGGCAGAGAATAGATGGGGATGGGGACAGTCAGAATTTTTACTATCGGTTCTCTGAACGACTCAAAATTTCCGCTACCAGTTCTCCAGAACTGGTCAGAACCTGCCAGTTCAGATTGGTTCAGGCAAATAGTTAATGGCAACCTGCGGTGCCGCCCACTCACCCGGGTGCAATCCCATCCCGTATCGCTGTGTTTTTGACACCACACACATGTGCAGATAGAACGCGCAAGAGAATTGCTGTGTTGTTTGACATTGCACGCATGTGAGGGCGGTACGTGTGAATGAATTGCCATGGTTTGTGATGCTGCATGCATGTTTTGTGATGCCTCATGTGTCCTCACATTTCCATTGCTGAGCAAACCGGTTGCTACAGTATGTGAATCCCACTTCTGGTATATATCCTGAGGTATATATTAATGAAACACAGTTCCATAGATGAAGTTCAACCAGAGTTTTAGAGTCAGACATTGGCAATCCAGCTCTTGTACTATGCTGGCATTCTGCTTGAATATGTGATAACAAAGAGAGAATGGGAAAATGATATCTTTGTCATCCTTGCTTCCGAACTTGATTTATAAGCAAGGAAAAGCTTACTGAAATTCAATTGAATGTGAAGAATCCGGAAGCGGCGCGGCATGACTGGCTGGGAAAATGCTGAGCTCCAATGAGCTCAGCAAAAACCAGCCAGACGAACCGACACCAGGGGGTCTTCGGACCAAAGCTGTCTTGTAGGGACAGTGAAGAAAGAGAGGCAGCTCCATGTCTAAAGAGGGACAGGCAAGTCCCTTGGATAGCCTGAGAAACTCCTTCTGAGCCGGCGACGTGGGGGCAGCGATCAGGGTGAATTGCCATGAAGCTGGAGCCTCTGGAGGGAAGATTTGGACAGATGCTGGTGTTGGGTGAGAGATCGGCTAACCCACAGACAATAAAAAGAAAATTCTAAATATTTTTAACTACTAAACTATTACTAAAATTACCCCGGCGTGAAATTTGAGGCTAAATAGTAGCAGGGGGAGATGACGGATGGAAAGAGAAAGTGAGAATGACAAGCGCGCCATAGAAGAACCCGAATAAAGAATTAAAAGGGATTGACAAATGGAAATGTAAATCTGGAACTTGGATGCAATCTGGATTGGATTATAAACCGATTGGTTGTATAGAAAGAGGAAAGAAGATGTGAAAAATGGCTTTTTCTCTTTTATGACTCAGTAAACATGGATGTGGATTATGAAATTCAATTAAATGTACAAACCCTAAGAAATCCTTTTTGAACTTACAACCCTTTGCTTAGCAACTGCTCAAAGTTACAACACTGTAAGAAGTGATTCATGACCGTTTTTCACACTTAGAACCATTGTAACATCCCCATGGTCATGTGATCAAAATTTGGATGCTTATTTATTTATTTATTTATTTATTGGTTCAATTTATATGCCGCCCTTCTCCGGAGACTCAGGGCGGCTTACAATGGGTTAAGCAATAGCCTTCATACTTTTGTATATACCTGCTTCATAGGGCTTTCAGCCCCCCCTAATCGGTGTTCTATTTTATACAAAGTCAGTTTATTGCCCCCACAATCCGGGTCCTCATTTTACCTACCTCGAAAGGATGGAAGGCTAAGTCAACCTTGAGCCTGGTGAGATTTGAACTCGCAGTAATTGCAGGCAGCTGACAGCTAAGTGCTACTTAACAGCACTTTAGTCCGCTGCACCACCAAGGCTCAAGCTTGGCAACTGGTTCATATTGATGATGGTAACAGTGTCCCAAAGTCATGTAATCCCCTTTTGCGACCTTCTGATAAGCTAAATCAATGTGGAAACCAGATTAACTTAACAACCATGTAACTAAATGTCTCACTTAGGAACAGAAATTTTGTGCTCAGTTGTGGTCATAAATCAAGGACTACTGGTATCAGGGTTCCAGAAAACACCAGTCTCTATTAATTTTCCAGTGCAAGGCATGCCCCTTTTCTATATTTTGAGTTCTGCATTCATGTGCATAAAAATTTGAGTTTTTATGTAATAATTGACACCCAGCTGAATATTTGAAAATGATCCCAGATAATCTGATCTCATACTCCAGTAATTCTTGCAATATTTAGATTTTATTATCCTTCAGTTATAAATAATACATTTTCTGTGTTTCATGCCTTCTGGCATCCCACAAAAGTAGAACAAATAGCTTTCTAGCTTCAAATCAATAGCACATGTTAATATTTTCCAGAGTTTTCAAGGGACTAATGTTATAAATGGCATCAAGAATTTCAGCAAATATATTTTGTATGTTAAGTGAAATATATGTACATATTGATGTATATATCTCTGTGCGTGGTGTGAATATATGTACATGTATATGTACAGTATATATATGTGTGTGAGTGTGGGTGTACACACACATACACACACACACATATAAACCAGTGGTTTAATGTAAAATTTGTTACTACCAGTTCTGTGGACATGGCTTGGTGGGTGGGTGGGTGGGTGGGTGGGTAATATGACTGAGTGGGCGTGGCCAACTTTTTTTTTTTTACTTTTAAAACCATTTTTTCTACAACCTCTTTGGCATAAGAGGTTGTTAAAAAATGCTTTTAAAAACCTCTGACGATCCCAGCTGACTTGCCTGATCGGCAGAGGCTTTTCTTTTTTTTTAAAGCCTCTGACGATCCCAGCTGACTTGCCTGATTGGCAGAGGCTTTTCTTTTTTTAAAAAGCCTCTGACAATCCCAGCTGACTTGCCTGATCAGCAGAGGCTTTTTTTTTTTACTTTTAAAAGCATTTTTTCGGCCGAAGAGGTTGTAGAAAAAATGCTTTTAAAAATAAAATAAAAAGCCTCTGATGATTGCGCAGCTCAGCAGGGCATGGGGGTGGGGAGGGATTTTTGCTATTGGTTCTCCGAACCACCCGCCTCCATCGCTACTGGATCAGGCGATCCAGTCCGAACCGGGAGCATTTCACCTCTGGTATAAACACATTTATAGGCACATACACCCCATATAAATTCTAATGTTGATAATAAAGAAATGGTAGAATGTATATCTGACAATCATTCAGTTATTCACAGTAGATCTATTTTCAACGAAGACAGCAACCTGTCCATGATTATATCAGTTTTGTTCACAATAGCTCTTCCAAAGTTAATGTAAATTTATTTAATGTAAACTATATTCTTGTAGAGATTTTATTGTGATTTGGGAGATAATTTACGGTTGTTTTAAGTTATGGTTGCAGATATTCCAGAGTCACATGGTTTAGAAGTGAGAGACAGAGAGAAACAAGTGAAAGATGTTTATCTTATTTGTGAGAAAAATTGCCTTCCTGCTAAAGCGAATAAGACACTCCGGACTATAAGACGTACCTTTTTGGGAAGGAAAACAAGAAAAAAAATCTGCCTCTGCCTCCCAGCATCCATCTGGTATTCATCTGGTCCATTCGCCACTGCCCTCTCACTGCCACCATGGCTCCATTCGCCACTGCTGCTGCCTGTTCAGAGTAGCCTGTTCACTGCCACCCAATCACCGTCACTGCTGTGGCCCATTCACTATGGCCCATTTGCTGCTGCCACGTCCTGTTCGTTGCTGCCACTGCCGCCTATTCAGTGCAGCCTGTTCACCGCCGCAACCCATTTGGCATGGCTCACCACTGCAACCCATTTGGCGTCGCCCGTTTGCGGCCACTGTGGCCCATTCAGCGTGGTCTGTTCGGTGTGGCCGCTCATTTGCCACTGCCCATTCACCACCACCGCAGCCCGTTCACCACTGCCGCCACAGCCCATTCTACAACAGCTGATTGGCACCACACCAACCCCCCTTCCCCCTCCGTCACAACATTCACTGTATAAGATACACTGAAATTTTCAGTGTTATTAACACAGCTGCCTGTGTTCGAATCTTACCAGGCTCAAGGTTGACTCAGCCTTCCATCCTTTCTAAGGTAGGTGAAATGAGGACCCAGTTTGTGGGGGCAATAAGCTGACTTTGTATAAATATACAAAAGTATGAAGGCTATTGCTTAAAGCATTGTAAGCCGCCCTGAGTCTCCGGAGGAGGGTGGCATATACATCAAATTTAAAAAAAAAAAAAATTGCCCACTTTTAGGGGGAGAAAGTATGTCTTATATTCCAAAAAATATTGTTTATTATTTTATTATTTTATCATTTGATTATTTTCTTTTATTAGTTTTATTTTTTTATGTATGATGTTTTTATACCCCTGTAAACCACCTTGAGTCACCATGTATGAATAAGCAGCAATATAAATTTTCAAATACATACATACATACATACATACATACATACATACATATGTACGTACATATTGTCCTCAACTTACAACAATTTATTTAGTGACAATTCAAATTTACAACGGCACTGACAAAAGTGACTTTTGACCATTTTTCATACTTACAATCATCGCAGCATCCCCATAGTCATGTAACCAAAATTTGGACATTTGGCAACTGGTTCATATTTACAAAGGTTTCAGTATCCCAGAGTCATGTGATCACCTTATGCAACCTTCTTACAAGAAAAATCAAAGGAGAAGCCAGATTCACTTAACAACGTTACTAGCTTAATAACTGCAGTGATTCACTAAGCAACTGTGGCAAGAAAGGTAATAAAATGGAGCAAAATTCATTTAACAAACATTTCACTTAGAAATGTTGGGTTTAATTGTGGTCGTATTTCAAGGATTACCTATATATGCTTAACCTTTATTTCTGTTGCGTGCAGATTTCCGTCAAAAATTGTATGAATTTGGTGTGTTGGATTTTTTTTTAACTTGCTGGAAATACGCATTTGCTTTGCTGGAAAGATCATTACTTCATTATCTTTATTTGCAATCCATAGAAATGTGTAGGAAGTCCTTAGCAAGGTCAGCTAGTAAAACTATCAATAAGTGTGGCTATTAGAGAGAATAAGAGATGTAGTCCTACATTTGAGAAGATGCGCCAATGAAGGAGAACATGGGAAACTCTTTGAGGATAAAAAAAAGGGGGAATTAATCAAGTTCTCCTTAAATACAGTTACAACAACAGTTATCCAATCAGGAAACAATGACTCAGCATTACAATGACTCAGCAGTACTTCTTAAAGTCATAGAATACATATTCATCATGTTAAAGTCATAGAACACATATATTGCCCATAAATTGTCCATATATTGCCTGGACAACCTGTTAGGCATGCACCATATCCTAACAATTTCTATCAAACTTTTCTTTCCTCTGCTGCAGCAAATCAATTTTGAAGGAAGGAAACATCAACACCAGAACAATTTGCGGAATAGCAATAGCACTTAGACTTATATACCACTTCACAGTGCTTTATAGCCCTCTCTAAGCGGTTTACAGAGTCAACATATTGCCGCGAACAATCTGGGTCCTCATTTTACCCACCTCAGAAGGATAGAAGGCTGAGTCAATCTTGAGCTGGTGAGAATCGAACTGCCATATTGCAGGCAGCCGGCAGTCAGCAGAAGTAGCTGCAGTACTGCACTCTAACCAATATGCCACCATGGCTCCAAATGTTCTTAGTTCAGAATACATCAAATGAAGAGTATTCTGTTCTGAGAAAATTCATTTTGTTCAGAATTGAAGAAAAATAGATCTTTTTTTTCTGATTCGTATCCCATTACCTCCTTCACATGTTGACAATAAGGGTTTTGGAACAGTGGTGGGTTGCCCCCGGTTCAGACCGGTTTGCAAGAACCAGTAGTAAAACCGGCAGGAGGCCCTGCCCACTGCCTCGGATGTCATCATTGGTGATCTGCACATGCGCAGAATCAAGGTGTGTGCGCGAGCGAAGCGAACATGAGCGTGCGATATCATTGTGAACCAGTAGTAAAGGCAGTGGTGGATTCAAGTAATTTAACAACCGGTTCTCTGCCCTAATGATTTCTTCCAACAACTAGTTTGCCAAACTGTTCAGAAAGTTAACAACCGGTTCTCCCAAACTGGCTGAATCCCACCACTGAGTAAAGGTAATTAGAACCCACCCGTTTTAGAACATGTTTTGCTACAGACCTGCCTACAAATATATGTGCATTTGTATACTCCTTGGTGCTCTCTGAACTCGGTTGTTTGCTTTCAGACACGTCATTACTCAACTAGGTAATAGGATGCTACCTAGTCGGATAATGAAACATCTTCAAGCAAACAACCAGACTCAGAGAGCACAAAAGACTCCACAGTTCAACCGTGAGCTACATACAATTTCTTCCATTTGTGCATTTGCTTGTGTACACATATTAGATGCCATTTAAATCTGGGATTTGTTTTATTGGGCAGTGACACATACAAGAGCTTTATGCTTTGTAATTTGTGAAATAGGGCAACTTCTGTTTTGTTTTTTTTTAAATGGGGACTAATCTGTTGAAATTGTTTTAAACTGATAACGAATTAGAGAATAGCTAATGATTAAATTAGTGTCTGAATTCACAAACAGCACCAGATTTTAGCATGCAGAAATATAAGTATGCATTTACATTTACAAAAAGAAAAGAAACGCAGCTCTATAGACCAAAGCAATAGCAAATGGACTAATTGTAGCTGAAGAATTTGATGCAACAAGCATTTGCCAGAGAAGAGGGGAAAAAGACATCTTCAGAAAATAGCAATGCAAAAGCTGTTATGTGCCAAACAGAGATCAATATTAATGAAAATGGTGGATTATAACAAGATGACTAGCTTTATGAAACGGAAGAACAGAAATGGAACATATGCAGGGGTGGGCTGCTAGGGGTTCGTAGGGGTTTGGGAGAACCTCTAGCTAAGATTCTGTGCAGTTCGGAGAACCCCCAAATCCCACTCCTGGATGGCCCCACCCACCCTGCCCCGCCCCTCCCAGGAGTCCCCACGCAGCCAGGTTTGGATGCAGGTAAATGCAGGGTGAACACTCAGGGAAGCTCAGGGAGGGCGAAAAATGGGCCTACCAAAAGTTTGGGAAGGCCAGCCTCCAGAGGGCCTCCAGAGCCTGGGGAGGCCGTTTTCGCCCTGCTGGAGACATGAGGAAAGCCTCCAGAGCCTGGGGAGGGCAAAACCGCCCCCCCCACTGTGGTGCAGGAGGCCGACTAGGCCACGCCCACCATGTTCACGCCCACCCAGCAAACGGGCAGAGAACCCCTTGCTAAAATTTTTGAAGCCCCCTCCTGAACATATGGTAAGTTCTTGCAAGAAAGAATACCAAAAGGGCTAAAGAATTAGAAAAGCATTTTGCCTAGGTTATTTTCTAGGCTCCCAGTTTTCCTTATGTATTTAAACAAAGTAAACATTCTCTAACTTGCTAGAGAATAATTATGTCAGAACCATCAGCTTTGGCTTGGCACTTTGCTGGTGTTCTGTCATCTGTGGAGAAGGGAAGGGGAAACAAATGGGCAATTTGCTGTATACCTTTATGAAGGAAAATTGGGAAGGAAAGGAGGAATTGACAGTTGAGGAAGAACAGGGCATTTTGGAATCCGGTTCATACTGGCGCACTGGCATCTTCAAGGCCCTTTGCCCTGAATGTGGAATTTCACCAGCTCAAACACTTCAGAGTTTCTCATAACATCACGGCGGTGCTCGATTGGCTATGCTTGGCTGGACCACGGTGTGTGTGTGTGTGTGTGTGTGTGTGTGTGTGTGTGTGTGTATCTACGGGAAACCAGGGGTTTAGTTTTGTATTGGCACATGGAAATTTTAGATTCCTCTTGATTCTCCTGCAATCAGCATCTCATAGTAAAAGTGAATTTTTGCTTCAAATGGAGTCGAGAGTTTACTTCTCCAAGGGATCAGACTGGGGCAGATCTGACAAATTAAAAACTATGCTTTATTAGGGATGTTATGCGAGAAATTTGAAACCCTGAAGTATAGTCAGTTTGTAAAAAAGGTCTGAAGTTGTTATTCATCTACGTCTCAAGGATACTTGGTTTCCTACCAATGCTCTAGACCTTTTCCAGACTGAGTCCAAAGCGTGTACATACACGCGTGAATGCCCGCACACATCCCCGAACCCCCCAAATGCAATGTGTGTGTAGGCCCGCACATGCACCCCACTCCCACACATGCTTGTGCACCCCCACATGTGCCCTGCCTACGTTCGCATGCACGTGTGCCCCTCGCATGTGCCACATCCCCCATGCATGCGCACGTGGTCCCTGGACATGCCCTGCCCCCCATGCATGGCGCCCATTCATGCACCTTGCCCCCCATGCGGCAGAGACCCAACAACCAGCTGACTGGCGGGAGGCATGCGCACATGTGCGGCGAAGCAGAACTGGGGTGATGGCTCGTGCGCCCACAGAGAGGGCGCTGCGTGCCACCTGTGCCACGCATGCCATAGGTTCGCCCCAAGGCTCTAGATTGAAACAGAGGCAAATTACAATATATTTAGCGTAGCCACCCAGTAAAAACCCACAATGATGGAAAAATAATGAGATGTCAAACAAAAGTACATACATAATGCATGTATAATTGCATCTTTTTGTCCGTACACAGGCTTTATTATTGCCTCCCCTCCTCTATGAGTGTCCAGAACAATTAGTAGTGACAAATGACTGGAAGGCCAAATGAAAATGAACTGTCATTATTACAGGTTAAAATAAGGTGACCAGATTTTAACATTGGTAAAGAGGGACATTGTGGGCGTGGCTTATTTTGTGGGCATGGCTAGCTGGTCATGTGACTGGGTGGGCATGGCTAGCTGGTCATGTGACTGGGTGGGCGTGGCTAGCTGGTCATGTGACTGGGTAGGTGTGGCTAGCTGGTCATATGACCGGGTGGCCATGGCTATGCGTATAGGGTAAGGTGAACAGATTTTAACATTGGTAAGAAGGACACCATTGTGGGCGTGACTTATTGTGTGGGCGTGGCTTGGAGGCCATGTGACTGGGTGGGCGTGGCTAGCTGGTCGTGTGACCGGGTGGCCATGGCTATGTGTATAGGGACTACTCAGAGGGCTGAAAAGTCATTTCTGACAGGTCCTCACACTTTTGACTGGTCCTCACACTTATGACCATCCTCACATTTATGCCCGTGCAGTATTCTTAACAACCATGTCACTCATTTCACAACTGCTTCTCTTCACCATGGTGACAAGATAGGGCAAAAACGTAAAATGTGAGGACAGTCGTAAGTTCGAGGACTGGTCAAAAGTGTGAGGACCAGTCAAAAATAACTTTTTCAGCCCTCTGAGTAGTCCATATGCACAAAAGGACTAACCAGAGGGCTGAAAAAAGTCATTTCTGACAGGTCCTCGCACTTTTGACTGGTCCTCACACTTATGACCATCCTCATATTTATGCCCATGCAGCATTCTTAACAACCATGTCACTCATTTCACAACTGCTTCTCTTCACCATGATGACAAGATAGGGCAAAAATGTAAAATGTGAGGACAGTCGTAAGTTCGAGGACTGGTCAAAAGTGTGAGGACCAGTCAAAAATAACTTTTTCAGCCCTCTGAGTAGTCCATATGCATTAAAGGATACAGCAATAGAGAGGGATGAAGGAATGGAAATTAGAGTAGGAGTGAGGGTAAGAGAGGGAGGAAGAGAGGAGGAGAAGGAGAAAGGAAGAGGAAGTAGGGAGGAGAAAAAGAGGGTGGGGGGAAGAGAAAGTAAGAAGGAAAGAAAAGAGAGTGGTGGTAGGTTTGAGGAGAAAGATTGCTGTACAATAAAAAAGATGAAAGGGAAGAAAGCCAACCCCAAGCAAATATAAAGATATTAAGATTAAGAATGAATTGTTAAACTTTAAAGAATAAAAGAGAACAAATATGAATAAATAGCAATAATTAGAAACACACATACAAACATGCAATGTATTTTCTTTGAACAGAATATTTGGCTGGTTCACAAATTTAAACAGCGTTTAGTCATTTCAATTAAATTTACAATTTCTATATTTCCTTTTTGCCATATTTATTCCTCATCTATTTTTTTAAAAAAACAATATTACCCTTCATCCTCATCTCTAATCTTAATCAAATTCAATTTTTCCCTTCTATTCTATATTATACCCCTTCCCATTGTCATCTATTTTTATATCCATCCTCACATTGGTTAATTATGTAATTATGTAATACAGTTGTTTAATACAAATTCAACATTTTAATATAAATCAATTAGTTATATAACTATCTTTTTTGTATATTAATCAATATGAACATGAATATTCCAATTAATTCCATGCAACCCAATTTCTTACAAATCAATTAATTATATTTACCAATAATAATAAACCAAATAATTTCCCCCATATATTCCTCCAAACCACAACTTAACCATTTCTGCTTTCAACACAATATACAATTATTAATAGTATCTCAATTATTACAATTCCCTAGTTAAATAGAGCTTTTTTTCTTTTGTGTTTTAAAATCTTGAACTCTCCTCTTTTGCCCAAAATTTCCCATTGTTTGCAGTTTTGTACCTACCTTTTTTGGTGAGGAAAAAGAAAAAGAAAAAGAAAGAAATCTGTCTCTGCCTCATTTTGTCATGTTGCAGGTTTAGTTTCGCTTTCGCCTTTGTTTTCAGTATAGCTGGGAGGGGGGGGGGGAAATCTGCTCCAGGAACTTTTTGCAGCTTTTTGCAGCTAATTAACCGAGCGGAAGCTGTTAACAGGGGCTGTTTTTTCTATTTTTGCAGGCATGGGTCTATTCATTTTTTTTTTAACACTGATCAGCTGTAGGTCGGCCCTTTGAAGCCCCGCGGCAAGAGTTTAAAGAGTTTTTTTTCCCTCTAGCCATCAGCGGGGATTCAGGAGGCAGAATGAAAAATCGGGACTTTTTTAAAACGCCGCGGGACGCGGGACAAATTGCTCAAAAGCAGGACTGTCCCGCCAAAAGCGGGACGTCTGGTCACCTTAGGTTAAAACCTTCAATTTGGTAATAATTTCCCAAGAATCCTTGGGAAGATTACTCCACTGTTTATAGGCCTTAAATAAATCCACAGTATGGTCAATATTCACATCTGCCTCAAAAAGTACCACAGAAGACTTAGTAATTCCAAAAACACCATGGTTAGAGTTCAGTGCTTTCCTGCCACAGATTTAAGGTTTCCTAGAAATGTGAAGTTGAAAACCAAATCCAAAGAAGTCACAGAGAATTCTGGTCTGGAAATGGAAACGTGCCTCTAGAGCAGCGTTTCTCAACTTTGGCCAATTGAAGATGTGTGAACTTCAACTCCCAGAATTCTGGGAGTTGAAGTCTACATAGCTTCAAGTTCTCAAAGTTGAGAAGCACTGCTCTAGAGCAGGGCTGTCAAACTCGCAGCCTGCGGGCAGGATGTGTCACGAGCTGGCCACATCCATACCTGGCTTAGCGAAGGGGAAAAAAGTCCCGATATGTTATGTGATGCCGCCATGAGTTTGACACCCCTGCTCTAGAGTGATCCAAATATACTATTAAGTAAGGACCTTGCATTCTGGTCTCAAAATGAACCATAGACTAACCTATCAAAATAACACAAAGAGTTATGAAAATGTGTGAGCAAAGAAGATTATGTTCTTTGCTTATGAGAAGCACTGCTCTAGAGTAATCCAAATACAGTACTAAGCAAGGACCTTGCATTCTGCTCTCAAAGTGAACCACAGGCTAATCTATTAAAATAACACAAAAGGCTAGGAAAATATGTGAGCAAAGAAGATTATGTTCTTTCAATAATCAACTGGATTATTCAGTTACATTTACAGCCTGGCCCTCATTCCCAAAACAGACTTCTTCCAGAGGACTTTTCATGAACCAACTAATCAATTAATCAATCAACAGAGAGACATCCAAGGGTTAGCTCTTATTGGGCTGCTGTTTAATTTAAATTTACAATAATTTAGTTTGATGATGTCCCCATTTTAATTCATATTGCTGCATGATGGATGTTCTTATGACCACCCCGAGTCACAAGACTTCTGTGGTTTAAAAAAAATTAACAAATAAATAATCTTATAATTTCTACAGCATACTATATCCCACTATCTCTCCACTTGCAGCCATTGCTGTCAATAAATTCGAGATTAATTCAAAAGGTGAAGTCTTCAGAACCCCAATCCTAAAAGCATAATTTGGGGTGTGTAGAAATAACAAATGTCTACATATTACAGGAAAAAACCCCAATAGCTACATGAAAAGATTACTGACGTTTTCTCCAGCAAATAGAAACATTCTGAGAAGACTAACAAATTGTCACATTTGTTCAGATGATGATCTCCCGAATATAGGGTCCCTGTTCATTTTGAAAATCTTTACATACAGTTCAGCCTTTTGGGGTACCTCCAATGACTTGGTCCACATGACCAAGGATATTTGAGGAAAGCACAAATATATTTTCCATCCTCATGGTATTTCAGAGGGCCTTAAAGACCTAGTTGTTCTCATCGACATTAGGTTAGCATGTTGGAGCTCCTTCGGGTGTGTATTTGTGTGTGTGTGTGTGTGTGTGTGTGTGTGTGTGTGTGTGTGTGTGACATATTTGTTTTCTTGATCAGTTCTGGCATAGCAATAGCATAGCATTTAGACTTATATACCACTTCACAGTGCTTTTACATCCCTCTCTCAGCGGTTTACAAAGTCAGCATATTGCCCCCAACAATCCGAGTCCACATTTTACCGACCTTGTAAAGGGTGGAAGGCTGAGTCAACCTTGAGTCAGTGAGAATCAAACTTCCAAACTGCCAGCAGCCGGCAGTCAGCAGAAGTAGCCTGCAGTACTGCATTCTAACCACTGCACCACCACGGCTCTTGTTATTAATATATAATTTTTGTATATGTTTATTTTTATCCTGTGAGCTGCCCAGAATCAATTGGAGTCAGATGGTACAGAAGTCAAATCAAATAGATAAACTATAGACTTGACTGTTTCCTTCACAATAGGGCTATCTGAAGGAGAAGAGACCTGCACAGTCCAGGCATGTTCAGATAATACATTTCACCAAGTCAGGGAGAAATCTAGTGGTACTCTTTACCCAGTACATTGCATCTTTATTCATCTTTATAGCATAGTCTGCTGTGAAAATCCAGGCCATGTGCTTATCCCTGTGATGGTGAATCTATGGCATGCAGAGCCCTCTTTGTCGGCAAACGCACTGTCGCCAGCTGCTCTTCCGGGTTCCACCATGCACATGCTCCGACCAGCTGGTCTGGCACACCTGCGCACTGGCCAGCTGCTCTCTTCCGGTTTCCGGCATGCACATGCGCGCCAGCTGATCAGCTGAACCCAAAAGAGAGCAGCTGGCTGGTGTGCATGCATGCATGCGACAGAACCCGGAAGAGCAGCTGGCCGCCGCACTCATGCGTACCGGCCAGCTGCTTTCTCTTGGGTTCCGGCACTCGCGCTCCAGTTTCAGCACTCGATGCCGAAAAGATTAGCCATCACTGGTTTATCCCATGGTTTAAAATGTTGTGGAAACCCAGAAAATGGGATAATTCAGTAAAATTTGGTAAAATGTGCTATATGAATGAAGCTAGTGGGAAAGAGAGAAATGTTATCTTAGGAAAGAAGAAAGAATGACTTCTCAATATGTACTTCTCAGCCTGTTTCCAGAAACCTGAAAAGGCAAGATGACTGCACCTTGAAAAACTCAGGCCATAATAGAGGGAATTTTCATCAAGATGTACTCCTCCTTTAATAAAAACTAAAGGTGAACTTGTCTTTAGTGAAAACACAATTTAGCATAAATCTATCATTTACTAAAACTTAAAGGAAAATGGGAAGATTATAAAATATACTAAACAGTAGTAGTAAACATCAGTCATTCAATCATGTTTGACCTTTGGCTACTCTATGAGTCTTGATACATAGAGTAGCCAAAGGTCAGACATGATTGATTGAATGACTGATTACTACTACTAGTAGTACTACTGTTTAGTATACTTAGACCAGGGCAGGCAATCTGGATCCTTCCTACAGTTTTGGACCATTAATCATTAGATTTTGACACAAATTGTAATCTCATAATCTCCAGAAAGTATTACATTGCTAATCCTGGTTTAAGATGCAGGAAATTACAAATATAATAATAATAACAACTCATACTACCTTATTTTTGCCTATAAGAAAAAAACTCTATGGCTCATCAAACCAAAAGGGGTGTTGTTAATATTTCCTCAGCACATCCATTAAAGCACATTATAAAAAATATATTCAGCACCCTTGTTTCCCAGATAAGCCGATTTGCTGCAGATTTGTCTATTTTGAAATTTTACATTCTGTTCCTTGGGTTTAGGGTATCCAAGTGGCTAAAGGCAAACATATATACTCCTTAAAAGATAGAGATGTAGAAGAACAAAATCCCACCTCAAATAATGGTACCATCTGATGTATTATAATTATCTCCTCCCTTGCAAAGATGCTTTTATTAATAGTCATCCATTCAGCCTATTGTGCAAATTGGACACTCATTAAAACCATATAAATACCTGAAACCTTTGCAACACAAAGCTGTAAAGTAAATTAACATTTTATTTACTGGTCATTAACATGAGGTGAAGAGCAGCTGATATCACGCTAATTTATAATAAGGTCACGAAAGCAGTAAATTACTTCTAAACAAATTGGACACTTTCGCCCATAGAAAAGCATTCCAGAGTTGCCACAAAGATAAGTAGGCTGTTGCTAACTGTCATTTTCTATCACACTTAGTCCATACAGATGACTTCTGATTCTGGAAATCCCATCATCTCAAAATTAGAGTAACTTTCCTATCAGTGTGCAGAGTCACAGTTGTTATACTGATGTTGTTTATCATCTCATGACTGCTAAATTAACTTAGTGGCTTTGTTGGCCAATTTTGTCAGCTCTCCCCCGCCCCCGGCCCCCTTAAATCTATTTTGCTGAGGTTTTCCAACATTCCAAAAAAAAAAAAAGCATTACAAGGATGAGTCAGCTTCTTTCCTTATTGCTTTAAAGAGGGGAATATGTACTTATTCTTCTGATCAAACTAGAGTGAAGTATTGAGTTGGGATGAAACAAGGTCTCCACCATTCAATATTTTTAGTCATTATATGGAAATGAAGGCCATGCTTTTCGTTTATGCAGACTATCTAGAATTCAGTGGGGCATACCATGGGGAATAAAAAATGAATTTCAAAACACTATTGATTGGTTGAAGACATGGGCTGAAAATACCGAAACTCAAGGCCCGCGGGCTGAATGAGGACCGCGGGGTGCTTAGATCTGGCCTGTGGGATTGCCCTGGAAACAGCAAAGGACTGCCCCGTGGTGCCTCTGCCAGCAAAAATGGAGCTCGTGCAGCCCTCCCTAGCTCTGTTTTTGCTGGCAGAGGATTGCAGGAGGCCGTTGCAGCTGAAAACGTAGCTTGCGAGGGCCGCATGCAATCCTCCAGTGCTCTGTTTTCGCTGGAAGAGGGTTGCAGGAGGCCCTCGCAGCTGAAAATGGTGCTCAGGAGCCAGTTTTTGCTGGCAGAGTGCTTGAACCACCACAGGCGCCCCCGACACGAGTGACGTTGAACTGGTTGTGCCCACCCTGGCCACACCCACCTTAGCTCCCTGAGGTCAAACACAACCCGGGACAACACTGCAACTGTCATAAACATGACCTAGTTGCCAAGCATCTGAATTTTGATCACGTAACCGTGGGGATGCTGCAACAGTCGTAAGTGTGAAAAACGGTTATAAGTCACTTTTTTCAGTGCTGTTGATACTTTGAACAGTCACTAAACAAATCATTGTAAGTCAAGAACTACTTTTACATATATACAATAAGCCAGTACTTTAGCTAATGGATATAATTTCTTTCCCTTTTCTGTTTCTTGCACAGTTTCATAATGTATGAAGCATAAGGAATGAGTTGGAATCTGTTCCCTGAAAACAAAGGTAGAAGATAACAATACAAATAATGATAAACAGTTCCTACTCTCTTGTGTATGTGATACTGTGGATTTTGTGATGTTGGAGAGGGAACTAAGTGCTGAATTCTATCAGCTCAAGCTATTGAAATTTTAATGTGATATTACTGGAAAGCAACAATACAGATTAACTAGAAACAGATTTTTTTTCAAGGACTCCTATGCCATAGAATTTTTCCCTTGATAAATGGATATAAATGGTTAGGAGTCTATGCCACAAGCTTCACATGACAACGTATGATTTGTAAGAAGTAGGAAAATATCACTGTGTACAAATGAAGTCACGGTTGATTAGAAAGTTAAGTCAAAAACTTAAGAAATCTATCCAGGAAAAGTTTGAAAAACCACAATGTTAACAAAGGAAATATGAACAGAATGATGTTTGCTTTGATCATTGCACAAAGCGTGATTTTGAAACAGCTTTAGAACTTTTGGGGGAAGACCCAAAGTTATGTTTTCCATACCACAGATATTTAATTTACTTACCCTGCTGACAAGAAACTTCACTTCACTTCATTCTCCTTTTTCTTTTCTTTAAAAAAAATTATTTACATAATATTTTCTAGTTAAAGTTATATTCATTTTTTTAAAACTGTAACTTGCCTAAAATCAAATCAGCCACTAGATACATTTCTGCTGCTCTCTGACCCATCTCATTTCAATGTGGGCATTTAGACACAATCAATGTTACATTTTACTGCTAGTCCCTTTTTAACTGCATGCTATAATTTTTCTAAGATGCAGTTATTAGAACTTAAAAAAACAATAAGATCTATTTTCTGACAGTTTTCTAAGGAAGTGGCTTTTTTAGAGACTGTGGTGGAAAGAAAACACAATTCAACTGCGGATGGAGACCAGCTTTATCCTTGAAAGTCTGCTCCAAAGAATACATTATGATGGTAAGATGTTCAGTTTTGGGCAATTTTTATTAGATGATCAATTAATAGTTATGGATTAGGATTACAGTTTAGGTTGGGGTAGAGTTTATACACCTAAGATTTTATGAACTGATGGGGATATCCTATAAATTATTACCCTGAGGAATGGGGTCATCCTACCATTAGCCTTGAGTGAGACAGTTTCCACATATGGTCAATCAGAGATCTTCAAACTTGGCAGCTTTAAGACTTCAACTCCCAGAACTATGCTGGCTGGAGAATTCTGGGAGTTGAAGTCCACAAGTCTTAAAGCTGCCAAGTTTGGGGACCCCTGTGGTAGATCCTCAAAAAAGTCCTGGAGGAAAAAGTAATGTGCCACAAAGCTTTCTTTGAACTCCATAGGTTAGAAAGATTCCCTCAATACAAAGAGTGCATTCAAATAACATGTGTCAACATTGAATCGAACCTGGCTGAAGCCATCTTTTTCTGCTTTATAGTTGCCACATACACTGGGGGGCGGAGGAGTAGGTAGACTGTCTCACAGACAAAACAACGAGCCTTCCCGTGGGAATCAAGGTCATCCCAACAGGTGGCAGTGGAAGGAGGAGAGGAGTGACTGGGAAGCCATCAATGGTTTTCATTGGACAAGGTGACTTGGGACTCTGGGGGAGGGAAACATTTATTCTTTTAATTATAACATGGGAAACTTCAGAGTTGGTTTTCATTGGCCGTGCCAATATGATGTACCCAATAAATGTGTTTTTTGAGGGACCTGCCTGCCTCAGAGTTCTGATTTCTTTGGGTGTGTTATTCAGAACCCTGACAACATGCTTAACTAGATCAATTAAAGGCCAAACTTGCATAATATGCTCAATGTGTTTAGTATTAACTTTGACTCATTGAGAGGGGATTAATGTATTGCACAAACCCATCTTAGTTGATTAGTTTATGGATTAAAATCTTCAGTAAACCCAGATTAATACATTAACTAGTTTAAAACATCAACATCAATTGAACTATTAAATAAATTGGGCTGAGGGCATACACAACTAACCAATGTAGTATGAATGTAACATCAGATACAATACAAATATAACTCTCTCCCTTTCCTGATTCCAACCCCAATATTAATTGCAACCCCTGAAATACTGTATATCCTTAAGAAAAGACAGAAAATACCAGTCAAAGTGCATGGGGCTGGCAAAACATTTCTCATAAAATCATCTGTGAATTTTAGCATGGCTTGGTCCAAAGAAAAGTGGCTGCATTTCCTAACTGTTAAGGAACAATTGAGCTGATGAAGGTCTGTCACAGATTGGTCTATTTGAAGGGGTTAGGAATGTGTTGCTGAACCTTGAGAATTTGAAGATGCATGGACTTCTACATGCTGATTGGGGGATCGTGGAAGTTGTAGTCCATACATCTTCATTGCCAACATTGAGAAAAGGGATATAGAAGAGATGTTCAGTTCAGGTCCAGTTTTCCTCTTTATAATAATATGAGAAAGGGTATAGAAGGATAGTTAAGGCATCAACTTAAGACCAGAGAGACCCAAACATAAATCTTTCTTGACTTTGTAAACTCACTGGGTGACTTATGTCTTGTTTAGGTGGCTCTGTCTCATTTTGTTGTTATTGTGGGTAAAAGCCGAAATGGGTGTCTAAGAACCATGAAATCCTGAAGGGCAGGCAGGATAGAACTATAGCAAATAAATAAATAATTAAATTTCCATTTAATTTATAATTACACTTTCTAAATATTGACCTTTGCAGCAAATTAGCATTTGCAAATTTCATTTAGGCTTTTTAGGGGTGACGTATGTCCTTTTGAAGATGAAACACTGAATGCTGAAATGATTGCCCAATCATTTAACAATCCAAGGTTAAAACAATGACTTCTCTTATGCCCAAAAATGTTTGCTACGAAAACAGGAATGCCGCATCCTAGCCTATCTACTGGTAAATCAGAGAAGCAGCCAACTGTTTTCTAATTATATAATTGTTATGACTGCAACTGATTCCATTTGGTTTCCAGTCAGCCGCAAAGTCTCTCAAAGCTTCTTCATGGCACTTTCATGTGAACCTTCCTTGACCTCCCATGTAGCAGAGAGCCATGTGGGAAAAATAAACACTGCTTCCTGTCACATCAATGTTGTCGCCACCAGGCAATCCGGAAATAACTTAGGTCAAGTATGTCCCACTGACTTCAATGAAAACAATATGTGGGGAAGTACTGTGCAAGTCCCTGGGCATTTCTATGTATTGTCACCAGACTAACATTCCAGCAAGATACTATCAGTCCCTAGTGTTCAATGGCTGACTCTTCCTTCCATAACATTCTGTGACATCATCGTGGTTGCAACTCTACTGGGGATCAAGAAGTTTGACAATGTCATACAAAGAGGCAACAGGTACCAGATCTCCTCTTGCAATATTCTGAACGACAAATGGCGTTACTAAATTGCTTGGAAATATTATCATTTTCTATGTCTGTGGGGAGAGCTAAGGTCAAGCTTGTTGTCTTTTAATCTTTTTATGTAGTTAGTTTTATGCTTCTATGAAGTTCAGTTTCATATAGACTTTCATGAAGACTAGGAGTGAGATGATAGCAATGATCCAATATCTAAGGGGCTGCTACAAAGAAGAGGGGGTCAACCTATTCTCCAAAGCACCTGAAAGCAGGACAAGAACTAATGGATGGAAACTAATCAGAGAGCAAACTAAACCTAGAAATAAGGATAACTTTCCTGATTAATCAGTAGAAGGGCCAGAGGTTGTGGCTGCTCCATCAAATGGAGGTTTTTAAGAAGAGATTGGACAGCCATTTGCCTGAAATGGCATAGGGTCTTCTGCTTAAGCAGAGGGTTGGGTTAGAAGACCCCCAAAGTCCCTTCCAATTCTGTTATTCTGTTAAGATGCAGGATAGAAGTATTTGGAAGCAAGCAGGAAGTTGATTCAGCAAGTCGGACGGCTCCTTTGTCAGGATCCCAAACTGCTAAAGCACAAATGTAGGAAATTGCCTTTTAAAACGTGAGATGGAGATCAGTGCCAAGGAATGAGATTAGAAATTACTCAGATAGAAGAGGAAACTTGATGTCATAGACAATTTATTATTTGCAAGAACCTCAGGAAATGCCGTGCTTCGTGGTAAGAGAAATATCTGTTGTGCATGTCTATTTGGGCTTCTATTCTTATAATGGAAAAAAAAAACTGCAGAAAAAAATCTTCATAGTATAATTAACCTTCTCCAATCTCATGCCTTTCCAGATGAGTTAAGTGAATGTCCAAAATGTTGCATGCAGCGTATGTCTGGAGGGTATCAAATTAGGAAAGCCTGCAGTCAGATTTTTAGTTCAAGAAGAGCTGCAGTGACCCACGGTGAATTCACTCAGTCCATATTATCTATTCAGTCATTCATCAAAATTAATGTTATGTTGCCTTACTGCCACACAGAGGCATCTAATGTGACTCACAAGAAGATATATATAAAACCCTTCAGATTAAAATGTAGCAACAGTTCAAATGCAGTTACGAAAAGTAAAACAGTGTCACTTCCACATCCTGGGCAGCAATTTTGTGCACCACGGAGCCATCCCTGCTGCTGCATTCCATCCTTGGCAAAGGACACAACCCAAAGGACACACCACAAGGCAGGACTTCTCACAACATTGTATTGGCTCACCTTGCAGCTCCAAAACAAATGCTGCAAAACTATCTTTTTATCGTTGGCCCATCTGTTGAATCAGAACTCCGTTGCCTCAGTTTCCCAAGTCCCACAGTGTCACGGAATACGGCCCCTGCTTGTCGAAATACAAATCTACAAGTAACAGTGAAATTGAATCAAAACAAGTGTGACAGCCACAGAAGGAGAGCCAGAAACAGAACATATCCATGGTCAACATACCAGGGTCTGTTGGTATGGGTCTCTCAACATTCCAGGGTCTCCCCAAGATTTTAGGGAAGGTGAAATTTGGAATGGACCCAGAGGTTTTGTGCAAGGAGGGGAAAATAAAAACAAATCACCAGAAGCACAGTCTTAAATTATACCTTCTGGTTTCAGAAAGCACAGCTGTGCTGGTTCAAAGTAAAGGAAATGGGAGTCCAACACATCTGCGACATGTCAATCTGAGCCAATTTAAAGTAAAACTGAGCAGAGGCATTTTGCATTTGTCCAATCTATTCTCATTCCATTTCATCGAAGAAAACGTACTTCATAAATATTTCAACGAAGAAGAGATTGTTGCAGGAATCCCTATGTATCAAATGTGCTGTTCTTGCAGTAATTTAATGAGAAGGAAGGGCAGGAATGGGTATTTAGATGAGCTAAAAAGCAGGAAATTTGATTATTCTAGCTAATATAAATCACGTGTCACAGTTGATAATCACACAGCTGATCATCGGAAATACCAGTTCGCCTGAACTGGTCCAAACTGGTAGCATTTCACCCCTGCACCACAGTTCCTTTTAATATCTTGATGATATATTTTTTTTCACTTGGGCTGTTTGGGTACAACTGTCTCTACCAAAGGGAGAACTGTGCTTTTTTTTTTAGCAGCTTTCTATGGTATGCTGCTTATATTTTCTATTTATTTATTTACAAACAAAGTATTTATTCACATACAGATCGCGACGGGAGCTTTACACAATATATTAATTTCAGTCAAAATATACAAATAAGATATAAAATCTACACTAACCTTATCTTCTTTTTATTCTATTATTCAACCAAGTATACCATTGGTCCCAGCATTGAAAATATGCGGAATCCTTTTGATCTCTCAAAATTTTTGTTAACCTGTCACTTCCGCATATTCATAATTTTTCCCAAAATCAAATCTTCAGCCGGTAGGTCTTTCCCCTTCCAATATTGAGCAAAACACATTCCTGTTGCAGTTGTGATATATACAATCAGACACCATGTATTTGTGCCTATCTTATCTGGCCTGATATTTAATATATAGTATTGTGGTTTCAATTGTAATTTCTATCCAGTGATTTCTAATATTCATCCCTGTATAAGTCTCCAAAGCTCAATTACCTTGGGGCAGGTCCACCATACGTGAAAATAAGTACCTATCTCCTCACAGAATTGTGCTTTGAGAATCTGCTACCTGTAGACTTCCAAGGAAGAAATAGAAAACTGAAGACAGGTCTCCTAAAAGCAGAGCAGATAGCCAAGGAAGAATAAAGAGCCAGTGAAAAGCTTTTCATGCTTCCTCTCAAGAGAGACTCAAAATCATCCAGAAATGTTCTAGACCAGGGGTATCAAACTCAAGGCCTGGGGGACAGATCCAGCCGGTGGTGTGCTTAGATCTGGCCTGCAGGGCCATCCTGGAAACAGCAAAGGACCAGCCTGCAGTGCCTCTGCCAGCAAAAATGGAGCTCGGGAAGGCAGCGCAAGGCCCCTCTGGGCTCTGTTTTTGGCCGCAATGGCCTCCTGCGAGCCTGGGGAGGCCGTGTGCTCCATTTTTGCTGGCAGAGGGCTGCAGGAGGCTGTTGCGTTTGAAACTGTAGCCTCAAAGAGTGATGTTGAGCTGGCCAGGCCCACCTTGGCCATGTCCCCAGACCCTCAAGATCAAACATAACCACAATGTAGCTCTCAATGAAATCAAGTTTGACACCCCTGTTCTAGATAGTTTCTCCTCATGAAGAGACAGCAAGACAGTGGTCTCTGGCAGTTTTAGAACTCTGGGAAATGAGGGAATATCATCCTGCTCAAACCACAGTTAGCACCTTCAGAAGGGACACTGGATTCACATACTTCTTTTTCTAATTACTTTTTTGAAATTGCTTACTAACTACTTTTCAACTATTAGGAACCTTTGCATTATGAAATCTGAAAACATTGGGCAATTTTCCTTCAATCCTTAGCAAAAAAGATTTTAAATACAAGTTTAAAAATTTAGGAGCAAAGATTAATAAATAGCAAAAAGGTTGTTAGAATTTTGATTTTGGAAATCTAGAAATTAGAGTTCAGGTGGATTCGAAATAAGATTTTGGGATTCATTATAAAAATTCTCCACATGGGAAAATGCTTTTGTTTTGAATTCTTTAATAGATAGAACTTTGAAGGTTGGATACCAGAGAGAACTAAAAGGAACCGAAGATTACAATTAAAGGAGAACACTTAAAGTTGACTTACAAATACAGAAAAAAGCAAAATATTTTAATACTGGATCTTATACAGTATTTGTTGTTGCAGTTGCACACTGACTAAATCAGGGCTCGGCAACCTGTGGCTCTGGAGCCACATGTGGCTCTTTCATCCCTCTGCTGCTTTCATACCTCCTTGTCACTGTTGGCTCCACAATTGACTGGGCTTTCAGTTAGGACAGGTAGAGGAAAAAGGACGCCATGCTAGGAGGAGACTCTATGGTGGGGGAACCGGACTTCCGGTCGGCATTGGAAAAAGGATGCCACGCTAGGAGGAGACCCTATGGTGGATGCTAAATACTGCCTTGGTAAGGGAGGTTCGTAATGATGAGACGAGATGCGAGTTAACAGGTAACATTTATTCTAACATGCTAACATTCCAACAACAGTCACAACAAGAGCACTTCTCTGTTTGACCGCTCTTTTATACTGGCTGTCAAACAGCTAGCCAATCAGGAACATAGGTAAGAACTTCCTTTCCCCCACTAGAGGGCTGGATGTTGGAGCAGGCTCAGTACACAACAGTGGGGGAACCAGACTTCCGGTCAGCAGAGGAAAAAGGGTGCCACGCTAGGAGGAGACTCTATGGTGGGGGAACTGGACTTCCGGTCGGCTCCAAAATTGAACAAGGGGCTTCGGGTTAGGACCGCTGTAGCTCTTTGAGTGTTTAAGATTGCTGACCCTTGGACTAACTAACTAAATCAATCAATTAACCAATCAATCAATCTGCTGCATGGTGACATTAATGTGCAACTGACCATGCCATTCTATGCCATATTTATTTTATCAGTGTTATTTTTTTCCAACTATAAAAATGTTAAAAGGTTTGTGCTGAAAAGACTGTTCAGTTGTTTTCTGCAACTCTCAGACTAACCGGTGAGTTTATAATTGAAATATCTGCTTTGGCATGATATACATCTATCTGATAAAACAGGGCAGACACTGCCTGCCAAGTGCTTTGTGGAACTCCAGCATATTGATTACAGATGAACCCCATTTGTAATTTTCTTTGTTCTTCTAGAGTTCAAAGGCAGGCATTTAGGTAAGCGCTGATCTGGTGGAATTGTTATAAGCATTTGTTCTAAGCAACCCTCACCGCAACTCTCATGCATCTGCGGAGTTGCATTTCAAAAGCTACTACGAAAAGGAGTGGGCAAACCTTTTTGAACCTCTGTGATGTGGTCCTTAAGGTGTGGATTAAGACTGGGAGGAACTGTCATTGAAATTCAATATTGATCATGAAATTTTACCCGTGGCTTTCAGCCAGCCATTATCTTTTCGCCTAAGCTATGTCACAGGGTTATTTTGTGTGTGTTGGTGGGAGGGGACATGGACAAGGGATTACAATGAATGCAAGCTTTGAGTTCCCGGAGGAAAGAAAGGATTTAGATTTCTATCTAACCAATTAATATGACATTTTGGAGGCACAGAAGCACAGCGTTGGAAAAGGCCATCCAGTCTACCTTTACTGCGTACTGTGATATTCTCACAAAATGGCTGCCATAGCTAATGCAGCAGAAGACAAGGGTGTTAGTTGCTCTTTTTCCTAAAGATGCTCCTCTGGGGGTTTTTTTGGATCATTTTGTTTTTGGATAGCAAGACATTCGAAGCAGTGGTGGGTTTCAAATTTTTTTACTAACGTTTCTGTGGGTGTGGCTTGGTGGGCATGGCATGGCTTGGTGGGCGTGGCTTGGTGGGCGTGGCAGAAGGATACTGTAAAATTTCCATTCCCACCCCACTCCAGGGGAAGGTTACTGAAAAATCCCCATTTCCTCCCTATCAGCTGGGACTTGGGAGGAAGAGAATAGATGGGGGTGAGGCCAGTCAGAATTTTTATTACCGGTTCTCCAAACTACTCAAAATTTCCACTACTGGTTCTCCAGAACTGGTCAGAACCTGCTGAAACCCACCTCTGATTCAAAGCTACTGTGGTCACTAAGAGAGGGGTTTCAATTCCAGTAGTTTGATAACTATCATGATGACTATCCTTGTGCTAAAGGACTTGCTGCCTTGTAAATAAAAATAATGATTTCCACAGCATAATAATTTACTGTTTTCCACGGTACATGCAGTGGGATAAAGACCTTCAGACCAACATTTCTAATGGACTCCAAGATAAGGAAAGACAAATTTTACATTATGTGTAAACCTTGCAGCTTTTTCCTAGTGTAGGTAGTCCTCGATTTACGACAGTTCATTTAGTGACCGCTCGAAGTTACGATGACTCTGAAAAAAATGACTTATGACCATTTTCACACTTATGACCACTGCAGCATCCCCATAGTCATGTGATAAAAATCCAGACCCTTGGCAAATGGCTCATCTTTAGGACGGTTGCAGTATCCTGGGGTCATGTGATCACCTTCTGCAACCTTCTGACAAGCAAAGTCAATGGGGAAGCCAAATTCATTTAACAGCCAATGTTAGTAACTTAACAACTTCAGTGATTCACTTAACAACTGTGGCAAGAAAGGTCATAAAATGGGTCAAAACTCATTTGACAATTTAGCGTCAGAAATGTTGGGCTCAATTGTGGTCGTATGTCCAGGACTATCTGTATGTTTTCCAATTCCATCGACAATTTTACCAAAGAAAAAAGGGACTGCAAAGTAACACAATTTATGAAGAGGTATGGATCCTAGGATTTGAGCACGAATAAACCATCTATTTAAACACATGTAAATTAATTATGTAACCTCTGCAAGGATGGCTGTATCAGGGTTCAACAGATGTTTTGTGAATGGTCACTGACAGATATTCATCACTGTCTCTGCTTTCTGCATTTTGCTTGGTTTTGAACTCATTGTTTGTACTTAACCCCCATTAAATCTTAAATGTCTGTAAGTATACATATTAAGGACATTTTGTACATCTGATGAAATGAGATGTAATTCACAAAAACCTCAGACATAATCCATCTGTTCCTCTATGAAGTGGCATAAAAATAGTTGCTGTGGGGGCTTTAAGACAAGCAGAACTCTTCCATCTTAAGCCCAGGGGTGGGACTGAAAAATTTTAGCAAATGGTTCTCTGCCCAATTGCTGGGTGGGCGAGGCCATGGGGGTTGTGGCCTAATCGGCTTCCTGCACCATGGCGGGGGGGAGGCATTTTCACCCTCCCCAGGCTCTGGAGGTTTTCCTTGAGCCTTCAGGAGGGTGAAAATGGCCTCCCCTGGGCTCCAGAAGCCTTCTGGAGACTGGAATTGCTCATATACTTCCAGTAGGCCCATTTTTCGCCCTCCCCAGGCTCCAGAGGCTTTCCTTGAGCTTCCAGGAGGGTTAAACCAGCCTCCCACTTCCTCCACAGCCCAGAAATGGGCTTGTTTCTGGATTTCCGGTACTTCCAGGAACCCCATTTTTCGCCCTCCCAGAGCCTCGGTGCAGGCCCTGAACTTACCTCACATCCAAAATGGGCCCCCTAGAAACTCCTGGAAGAGGAAGGGCCAGCCAGTTCTTGGAACTACCAGTTCGGCAATCCAGATGTAAAATTAGCATCCGGTTTGCCCAAACCAATCTCAACTGGCTGAATCCCACCCCTGCTTAAGCCCATTTTGTGTCCCTAAAACCAGGATGTATGCAAAGTATCTGTGCAATGAGAATGCTGAGATTCACCTATTTACCAGATCTTAGTAGCCACCAGCAAAGACAATATAGAATACAGACTAACCAAATTGGAAAGGACCTTGGGGGTCTTCTAGACCAACCCCTAGTCAAGCAGAAGACCCTATACCATTCCAGACAAATGGCTGTCCAAGCTCTTCTTAAAAACCTCCAGTGATGGAGCACTCACAACGTCAGTGAGTTGAAACCACGAGCCAAGTGACATCTGATTCATGTTCATCATGACATAATAATGCAGATTTTGCATTATTTGCAAAATTTGCATTTGCTGCATGCCACAAGGGATGCAAATTATATAATTCATGTGATGATGTCATGAATCGCAGAAGAGAATTGTGGTTTGCTCTAGAGCAGGGGTGTCAAACTGGTGACACGCTGGCCAGATGCGTCACACACAGGCCACGCCTAATCCAGCTCTACAAAGGCAAAAAACATCGTGAATGGTTTTGCTGACAACCAGAAGTAAGTGACAGTATTTTTGGCAAATCTGTTGTAAAACACAGTTATGACTCTGCAAATGGCTATACATGTAAGCATGTTCCTAAGTGCCTGAAGTTCAGTCATAGAGAGGGCCTGACCATCAGAAGTTTGAATCTAGATCACGTACAGATAGATAGTCCTTGACTTATGAATGGTTGCTTACTGACCATTCAAAGTTATAACCAACTCAAATAATGGGACTTACGACCCTGGTTTGCCTCCTAGTAGTGATTGACTAACTTAATCCATTTCCATAGCTGCCTACAGAAAGGGGTTACTGATGGAGTGAAACCGTCCTACAAACCTTCCGATTCAAAGTTTTGTAGAATAGTAAGCACACTGAAAGAAGTGGAAGGGAGCATGTTTTTGTTATGCAAGATTGAAATATAAGAGTAGACTGCATTAGTGGCTGATTGAATGATAACGTGATATCTATTATTTTCTTTATGTGTTTTTTTTTCCTGCTCCACATTCTGGTTCTCCTGGGTAAGGTGGTTTTTTGTTTTTTTTTTATTTATATGCCGCCCTTCTCGGGAGACTCAGGGAGGCTTACAATGCATTAAGCAATAGCCTTCATACTTTTGTATATTTATATAAAGTCAGCTTATTGCCCCCACAAACCGGGTCCTCATTTTACCTACCTTAGAAAGGATGGAAGGCCGAGTCAACCTTGAGCCTGGTGAGATTTGAACTTGCAGTAATTGCAGGCAGCTGATGTTAATAACAGTGCTTTAGTCTGCTGCGCCACTACGGCTCTTTTTATTTTTTTAAGTTTTGGCTTTGGAGTCTTAATCAGGGGTGGGATTCAGCCTGTTCAGGCGAACTGGTTGTTGCGTTCCGGCGCTATGCCATCCTATTTAGCCACCTTTTTTAAGCCGTGTGCATGCATGCAAGCCGCACGCATGAGCAAAGTGCATGCGCAGAAGGTTGCGCGCATGGATGGAAGGCGTGCATGCACATTTTCGGTGCTGGGGAAAACCATTGTTAATTCATGTGCTGTCCACCTCTGATCTTAACCTACCAAACCTTAGCTTGATTCTAGGAGACTACAACATTTATATATGTTTTATATATATATATATATATATAAAAGCATCAGAAAAGAAGTTTCAGAAAAGAAGCCCCCAACAGAGCTTCAGAGGCTTTTTTTCTGAAGCTCTGTTTCGGAGGCTTTCAGAGGCAAGAAAAAAAAGTTTTTTTTCTGAAACAAAGTTTCAGAAGTTTCAGAGGCAGAAAAAAAAGCAAGGCACAGAGCTCACAACCAGAGCTGCTAAAATTCACCTCTGGGGAAAGCTGATTGGGGGTATTCCGGGAGGCCGATCCACCTGCCAATCAGCTTTTTTCTTATTTTCCTCCCCAAAAACTGAGGTGCGTCTTATACTCCTGTGCGTCTTATACTCCGAAAAATACGGTATATATATTTCTTTAAAAGTAGCAAAGGTTTTTGAAATCTGGACATGAGCCTGGAATATTTTACTGAATATTGCTTTGGCGCTGTAATTCATGGAGTAATGTTAGAACATGTTCAGGTCAGGGCAAACTTTATAAAACAAAATGTAAATTGGGGGCAGATTTTTTTTAAAAAATGAAGGGATGGCGAGGATCCCTCATCTATTATTGTATGCCAGCAATTCCTGGTTGATCATGTAAGGGTGGGGGGCGGAGGGGATAAAGCATATCTCAAAAGCTGTAGCTGAAAAAGAAGGAAGGTTCAAATTTCCTCTGCCTGAGGCCCTAAGTAGGCTGGATGAAATATAAGCAGGTGAAATCGGCAGAACACAGGGCTAGCTCCTGTTGCCCTGGGGCGATTATTCCAAATAAGACTAAACACACCCTCCATCCAGAAACTAGAGAGCATCACTAAATGCTTGGAGGTTGAAATGCTGGGAAATAGGAACAGAGGGGAAAACCAGTCAGCCCAAGGGTGAAATCCAGCAGGTTCTGACAGGTTCTGGAGAACCAGTAGTGGAAATTTTGAGCAGTTCAGGGAATCGGCAAATGCCACCCCTGGCTGGCCCAGAGTGGTGTGGAATGGAGATTTTGCAATATCCTTCCCCCAGGAGTGGGGAGGGAATGGGGATTTTGCAGTAACCTTCCCCCAGGAGTGGGGTGGGAATGGGGATTTTGCAGTATCCTTCCCCTGGAGTGGGGTGGGAATGGAGATTTTGAAGTATCCTTCTCCTGGAGTAGGGTGGGAATGGAGATTTTGCAGTATCCTTCCCATGCCATGCCCACCAAGCCATGCCCATCACTACGCCACACCACACCCACCAAGCCACGCCCACAGAACCAGTAGTAAAAAAAAAATGGATTTCACCACTGAGTCAGCCCTATCCTTGAAGAATACGACATCAGAGAAAGAGACTAGGAGCTGATTGACTGAAGGAAAGGTACCTTCTGCAGCTCTGGAAGAACTCCCTTGCTATTATTTCTTCAAGCACTTCCCTTGGTAAACATCTGCTAAGGAGAAGTGTTAAGGGTCCAGCTGTTTGCAGCTGTAAATCTTTGGGAAAAAAATATTTACACAACTGAGGGCAAAATTTATATTCATGGCTTGTATTCCCCTCTGTGTTCATTTTCCTACTTAAACTGCCCGCCTCCCTAACCAAAAGAAATTCAGTGGGTTTTTCTTCTTCTTCTTCTTCTTCTTTCATTTGAGTCAGTAGAAATCTTAATCTTATGAGGCCACAAAACTGCAGCTTCAGAGATCTCCGTGAAGATTTGCAAGGAGGGAAAAAAAAAACCCCTATGTTGTAAGGTTAGTTTATTCCAAGTGTTGGCATTTGAATATTCAGAAATGCAACAGGGAGGGCCAATCTAGCGGTGGGAGGGGGGGATCTTGAATGCGGAGCTGCTTTCTATCATTCCCTCCCTCAGTTTAAGCAAATATATATAAAAAAAAAAGGGGGAGGGGGAGGAATTTCTCTAGCACCAATTTAAGCTGTTCTTGACTCTGAATTTTTGCTTTCTGCCTGATACTTAGCTATTAAATAAGACAGTTGAATGCCATCTGCAAGTGAAATATAATTGCCCACAGATGAAATCTCTGGGCACCCAGTGATAGGGATAGTTTTCTGCACCAGGATTCTATTTTTGACCATAGAGAGGAGGTTGAACTCCTGTAGACTAAAATTCACATCTCTTGACAAGTGGGCAATATGGAATTATGAAGGACACTTGGCAAAGAAACATACATAGCAGCAAGTCTCCTGCTGGATCAGACCAGAGGCCTGTCTAGTCCAGACCAGCAGTGAATTAGTTGTCCCACAAAAATGAGCCCATTTCTCCCAGCAGGTAGGGATCAAGAAATATCAATCACTTCTAGTATTATCCTGATGTCTGAAGTAAGAGTCACTGATTCACTCATTTTCCAATAATTTCCATCAGTAAAGGTAACAGTTCCCCTCACACACATGTGCTAGTCATTCCCAACTCTAGGGGGTGGTGCTCATCTCCGTTTCAAAACCGAAGAGCCAGCACTGTCTGAAGATGTCTCCATGGTTATGTGGCCGGCATGACTAAACACCAAAGACGCACGGAATGCTGTTACCTTCCCACCAAAGGTGGCCCCTATTTTTCTACTTGCATTTTTTACGTGCTTTCGAACTGCTAGGTTGGCAGAAGCTGGGACAAGTAATGGGAGCTCACCCCGTTACGCAGCACTAGGTATTCGAACCACTGATCTGCCGACCTTTTGATCAACAAGCTTTGGATAATTTCCATAGTCCTTTTTTAAAACAAACTACAGATAGTTCTTGATTTAAAAACATTCATGTAGTGACCATTCAAAGATATAACAGTGCTGAAAAAAGTGATTTATGACCAGTCCTCACATTTATGACCTGATGGCATCCCCATATTTACAGTTTTGGTGCAGGGCAAGTGGCATGTATTTATGATGCCTACAAAATCCCAGGGTTATGTGATCATAACCATCACCACTTGAGACCTTCCCAGGTGACTTCTGATAAGCAAAACCAATGGAGGAAGCCAGCTTTGCTTAACAATTGGGTGATTCACTTAATGATTACTTAACAATCACTACAAAAAAGGTTGTAAAATTGGATGCAACTTACTTAACAACTGTATCATTAGCAACAGATGTCCTGGTCCCAATTTTGGTTGAAAGTCCAGGAGGAGTACCTGTACATTGGCAGCTCTCATCATGGCCATACCTGGCTTAGAAGGCCATAAAAGTTCACTATCTTAAGTCCTAAATTGTAGAAAAAATAAGAGACTATCCTGCTGCAGATGAAAGTTTCAATTTGGATGGTGAATTTCAAGCAGTGTGATTCTGGAGATCACAAAAATAGAAGATGCAGCCTGAAAGGTGCCAATATGTCTATATATGTTTTGATGCCAAACATAACTTACAACTCTATTAATATTAATATTTTTGATGGGTAAGAGTCTATCTGAAAAGGGATCATGTAACATTTTGTCATAACCAGGAAATATTACTTCTTTTGCTCCTGAATAACTACTATCCCATCCAGAAGATAGTTTGAGGGCTTCTAACCTTCTGAACTTAGAAATTAGTTTACACTCAATAGCTCAATCATCTAACCTTCTTCGCAGCCTCCTTTTTTGTTCTTTGTTTTTTAATAGCATCTTGTCTGTTGAAGTGTTCTGAGAAGCTTGTAAACCTACTTGCACTTTTATACCTTGTGGTTGGTAATATAGATAGCATTCTATTGTGCATAGTAGGAGTCATCTACAAGTAGAATTACGGTTTATTTCTTGAACTGTAGATGCCTCTTGAAAAGGCTTCTGAGTATATCGTGCACAGCCATGAAAACAAGACAACGGATCATTGAACAAATCGACGGAAGACTGAGCTCTCTAGAGAAGGTTCCAATATTAAGAAAGTTAAAAGGAAAGAGAAGAACGGGATGACTAACAGCAAGGGGAATGGACTCAGTTCAGTGTCAGAAGACCTGAAGTAAAAAGAATAGAACATCATTGAGAAAATATATCTATTTGGTAATTAGGAGCAGAAAACTACTTAATGGCGCATTTATTAATCAGTTATTGGTCTACCTAGCTCATTTCAGGTTTGAAAGAAACTCTTGAAACCACTACTTTCCAGCTTTGCCACCTGAAATAAGTAATAAGTAACTACCAGTAACTAAAACTGAGGAGTTGCACTTTAAATAACCACAGGCTACTGACTGCTTCATCTTTTATGTGTTGTGGGAAGTCTTAAACATCCAAGAGGTGTCAATGTCGGTTGTTTGAGCCACTACCCAGGTATTACTCCCTTGATAACACTTTTCATTGTCTTATCATGATTAAAGAACAGAATGCCAGATTTTCATAATCATGGATTTTATTTACATGTAAAGGACATCTATATGATATAAACTCATTTCAGAGTGTATCCATGATGCGGAAAGACTATTCTCCTGGAAGATTTTCGCAGGCTATGTCTTGCCTAAGCATGTATATACGCTGCCAGCATGTTTTTAAAAGGTCAATTAATTTAGCGTTACCAGACACAATTTCTGCCTTGATTCCATTCTGGTCTTCCTACCAAAGCAATCATTCCATGCAAAAGATTAATGAAAGAAATGGTCCTGCCAAAAGATTTTGGGAAAGCTGGATGCACTTATCCAATTATCCTGAAATGCTAAGCAAGATGCATTCTTTTTGGATGTCTCTCTAATGGGCAGGATTTGCTAGGCGTTATTCCTCTGGCTTGCTAACCATGCCTACAACATTTGCTGCAGCGTGGGTAAATATGGATCTGGGAAAAGACGCACACCTTTATAGGAGTCCTTACTTGGGCATCTAACAGAAGATCGGCCTCTTTTCTTGAAAGTAACAGTTTACTTTTATGGGACCCAGACCTATTCCTTACTTTACACAGTATGTATTTGCTTTTCACAACCTGAGTGTAATTTCTCACTGTACTGTACATTAAGTTTCAATCAATCACCTCAGGTCCAAAGACCATGCATTACTTCTGTGGCCATTTATACTGGCTGTAGGGAAATATTTGGCTGTACGGCCATCCGAAAAATAAAGAGTGGGGTTGAAGAAAAGTTGTTCGCACAGCCCTCCAACGCTAACCACTTTTCCCCCTCTTTCTTTCTTTCTTTCTTTCTTTCTTTCTTTCTTTCTTTTTTTTTTTGGTCTCTCCGTTGAAGTGCACCTCTCAGGAGAACTTGTAGGGGGCGCGCTTCCACAACCTTCAGCTTTTGGCGGCCGCCTGGCTAATTTCACCCATCAGTGAGGACTAGGTGAAGAAAGAAGACAACTCACCATCTCGCCGCCGGTTCGAGGCGCGCAAGGCTCTGATCGACCCGCTCTGGCTGCCGGCGGCGGCGGCGGATCCCTGCTGCTGGGGCCAAAAAGTGGCCCAGGCTACCACGTAAAGGAGGAAGGACGGCGCCAGCATTTGCATCGCGGATTCTTGGCGCGGAGATGAAAAGTCTTTAAAACGAAAAAAAAGAAAAAGAAAAGAAAAGAAAAAGAAGGAAGGCGACCGCCAATCGTCTTGCCAATGGAGGGTCTTCTGATCCACGGTCCCCCTTTCAAGCCAGCAAAGCACCCGCTTTCTCCCTTTCGCCTCTAAGTCTCTTAAGCGCAAGTCGAGAAAACTTTTGAAAAGGGGAAAAAAAAAAAAAGATTCCAGCTGGAATGGCTGCAAGGGCTTAAAAGCGGTGGGAGATTCCCTGGCCCGAGATCCGGAGAGCTTTAGCCGCGCTCTACCTCTCCCCTCTCCCCGACCGCCACCGGCCGGCCGCTCGGGCAAGAAAAGGGATCCTGAAAGAGGGGAGTTGCCTTCACACGCGCACTGCGGTGTGATTATGTGTGGGGCGGGAGGTGGGGGGTGGCGGGTGGGTTGGAAGAAGAGAAGGTTGGCGAGCGAGCCGAAGGCTACGACGCCCCCCTCGCCCTCTACCGTTGCCGAGCTGCGCTGCCCTTCTGGGGGCTGGCCGGACGGGGAGTGGGGTGGGGATGGGTGGGTTTCCAGGTCTCTCGCGAAGTTGGCCGGAGAGCGATCCAGAATTGGTGTCTCTCAATTCCGGGGTGGCCGAAGTAGAGCAATGGGTCGGGAGCGCTTTTTTGTCTTCTCTATTTGCTTTGGGAAGGAAAAGGCACCGGTGATTTTTTTTTTCTTTTTTTGAGTCCGAAGGAGGCGCGGCGGGCCGGGATTGGTGCTGCGAGGAATGGTGGGGGGTAGAGAGGAGGGGGCCCGTGAGAGAGAGAGAGAGAGAGAGAGAGAAAGAAAAAGAAAGAAAAGAAAGAAGGAAGGAGGGGGGGAGGAAGGAAGAAAAAGAAAGAAAGAAAGAAAGAAAGAAAGAAAGAAAGAAAGAAAGAATCTCCTCTGGAGAGCAACCTGTGCCAGCAGATTCCCCCTCCTGGCAGGCCAGCCTGAAACTTCAAAGTTGAGGGATGCAACAAAGATGGAGCAGTTAAAGATCTCTCTCTCTCCCTCCCTCTCTCTCTCTCCAGGACCGAGTGAGGGAGCTTTGGGCGCCAGGTTGGAGGGACAAGTTTAACAGATTTAACAGATTAACAGAGTTGGAAGGGACCTTGCAGGTCATCTAGTCCAACCCTCTGCTCAAGCAGGAGACTCTACACCATTTCTGATGAATGTCAGCCCAGTCTTTTCTTGAAAGTTATGGGATGAAGCTCCCACAACTTCCAAAGGCAACTTCTGTTCCGTTGGTTGATTGTTCTCACTGTCAGAAAGTCCCTTCTCATTTCTAGGTTGAATCTCTCCTTGGTCAGTTTCCATCCACTATTCCTTGTCTGGCCTTCGGGTGCAAGTTCAGACACCTAGCCGAGCTCCCACATCCCAAACTGAGTTTGTCTTTCTTTGCTCCTCCCCCATTGCTCCAAAGCAAATTTGGAGTTGGAAGAGAAACATCTTCTCTTCTCCAAGACTGGGTCTTGGCTTTGATCCACTGGCCTTGAGTTCTAGGGATAGCCCAGATTTGAGTTGCCTGGGGATCTCCTGATTCTGTAAGTAGGATAGGTCACCACAGAGGAGATCATCGGCCTCAAGACTGAGGAGTGGAAGAGAAATTTAAGCCCCCTTTTTCCAGGTGGTTCCTAGATTGGGTTCTTCCATTTCCCCTTCCTGCCTGAAGCTTATGAGTTGGTGGCACTTAGAAGAACAAGTGACTAATGCTTCCTTGTCTTCTTCCCTCTGGATGCATAGTAGCAGTTTGATATCCTCAAAACATTTGGTTCCCATAGGCCTTAGCCAGCACGGACAATGGCAAGGGTTTTGTAGAGGCTGGATATTGTGGGCTTATGTCATTCTCTGAGGAGAACAAGCTTTTGGAGAAAGAGAAGCCACCACCTCTGCTCTCTTGTTCCCTTGGAATGAACAAGAGGAAGATTTGACACAGATCTCTTCTGAGTTCTGGAGAATTCAGAATAGATTAGGACCTAAAACAGATTGGAACCTAAAATTCAGAATAGATTAAACCCACTGTGGCGCAGTGGTTAGACTGCAGTACTATTTCTGGGCTATTTCTGCTGACTGCCAGCTGCTTGCAATTTGGCAGTTCGAATCTCACCATGCTCAAGGTTGACTCAGCCTTCCATCCTTCCAAGGTGGGTAAAATGAGGACCCAGATTGTTGGGGGCAATAGGCTGACTCTTTAAACCGCTTAGAGAGAGCTGTAAAGCACAGTGAAGCAGTATATAAGTCTAAGTGCTATTGCTATTGCTAAAAGCTGCTCCATTGGGGTTAACAAGTTGGACAGAGGTACACAAAGCAGGCACTGCTTTTGTTGGTACAATTATTCTGAGATTTAGGCCAATGGCCATAGAGTGGCCACTTCTTAAACAGCAGTGTGCACTAACTGGCTTGTGCCAACTCCCATATAGCATTTGCAGACAGTCCTCTTGGGTGTGGCCTTGGAGTTGTGCCTCCAATCTTGCCCTGTCTGGTGAGAGGACTGTCTGACAAGGCTGACCTGACCACAGGGTGAACTGAGGCAACTGCCTCTTGTGCAGGATGAGGGAGTGGCAACACTAAAGCCAGACTGTTTCCTGCTGGCGCGTACATACACTTTTTGCCTCAGAGCAATAGAGATGTGAGAAGAAGAGCATAGGAGACATAACAGGCATGGAAGAGACCAGAGGAGAATAACAGAAAGCAGCAAGAGTTGGGAGGCGAGCAGAGAGAAAGAAGAACCCAATAGTACATCTCTACCATTCCTTGAATATGGACTAGAAATGGGGAGCATTCAGATCTGAAGGGAACAAGGATCCTCTGTTAAAATCCTCTGTTGGCTTCTATGTTGTACCTGTTACTGGTCACTCTGGTTCCAAAGCACCTTTGCTCACCTGAGATACAAACATTACACATAATAAGGGCTGTGAACACCATTGTTCTGACCTCGGCTTCCCCAATCCACGAAGCAGACTGCCTTGTCCCGACAAAAAACCCCTTTATTTAATTTACAGTGAATTCCTCTCCAGCAAAGTCTTTCTTCTCCCACAGTCTTTCAAGATAGTTCACAATTACCGACCTTTATCAGGCTTGGAAAGTGGCCAGGCTGATATCTTTCAGACGCCGCAATACTTGGCAAGAATGCAGTAATGAACTAATTGTCTTCTGCAAACTCCACTCCCCTTTCGCTCCTCTTTTATTCCCTCTGGGAAAGGCCATTCATTGTCCACCTGCGGCCTTACTGCCAAGTCGACCCTTGCTCTTTATATGTTCCCTTTGTCTGGCATGTGCACACTGGGAACAGGCTCCATCTGTTCGTCTGCCTCACTGATATCTGCTCTGAAGGCAGCTGATAATTGGCATCCAGCCTTGGCCCCCTCTCTGCCTCTGACACAGAGCCCTCATCAGAGCTTTCCCCAGACTCCCAAGACTGGCCCATGGTCCTCCCCAATTTCCTCGCTGTCCGAATCTGCTGCCAGATCTGCTGGCCGCTGATGGGCCACAGCAACCATCTTGAGGGACTTCTTGCTTTCTGCTGCTTCTCTGAATCCAACTAAGACAGGGGTGGGCAACTATGGCCCTTTTATGACTTGTGGACTTCAACTCCCAGAATTCCTGAGCCAGCCATGTTAGCTCAGGAATTCTGGGAATTGAAGTCCACAAGTCATAAAAGGGCCATAGTTGCCCACCTCTGAAATAAGGGAGAATAGACAGTGATTTTTAAGATTCTTAAGAACTTAATGGCTTCCCTTGTTCAGGTCTTGGTTATTTGTCTCCTCAGTTTAGTGTTCAGAGCCATTGTACAGAATACCAGTCACCTAAGAGCACAGGAAGGAAATACCCATTTGGGGCAGCGTTTAGAAAAAAGAAAGGCAGGCAGGAAGTTATTTTCTTCCTAAACAGGAAGGAGCTCCCTTGAGATTCATTGACACAAATATGCACAATGAGCTTCCCATCCCCAGAGAGGAAATGAATGGTGAGGAGACATGTAATGTTCCAGGTAATTTGGCAGCTTCTGCAGCACCCATAACTCAAATAAATTTATATTGATATCTTATTATATACACATCCTTGGAAGAAAATTGAAGATCAAGGAAGAGGATTGTAGAAACGCAAGAAACAACCATTTTTATTTCTTAAGCTCTGATAATTCAAGAACTTGTAGGATTTTTTCACCTGCATCAGCCACACAAAGTGAAAATGTTCGTGTTCTCCAAAGGCAATGAAAATAGAACATTTTTATCCAACATCCTGACAGCATGAAACCCCCCTGATAACTCATATTAACTCATAAATCACACACACCTGAATCCGGAATATTGCACACTGATTTTGTTGCAAACTCCAGCCTCATGGAGTTCCACAGGGACAAAAGATTAAAAAAATCTGGCAAACTGTGAGAAAGCAGCAAATCTCAGAAAATATAGAACATAGAATAATAGAGTTGGAAGGGACTTTGGAGGTCTTCTAGTCCAACCTCCTGCTTGAGCAGGAGACTCTATATCATTTCAGACAAATGGTTGTCTAGTCTCCTTTTGAAAACCTTCAGTGATGGAGCATCCACAACTTCTGAAAGCAAGCTATTCCATTGCTTAATTTCTCTCACTGTTAGGAAATTTGTCCTTACTTCTAGGATGCTTCTATCCTTGGTTAATTTCCAACCATTGTTTCTTGTCTTGCCTTTTGAGCAGGGGTGAAATTCAGCCGGTTCTATCCGGATCAGGCAAACTGGTAGCGGTGGCTGCAGGAGGCTCCACCCACTCACGCGGCCAGCATGACATCGCTTTTTTTGCAATGATTTTAAGCCTCCGCACATTTACGAACCGGTAGGGAAGGTAAGTGAATTTCACCCCTGCTTTTGGGGCTTTGGCAAATACATATGTGAAAGAATTGTTTGATCTCAGCATTAAAGAGAGTTGTTCTGAAAACATCCACTGCCAGTGTAAAAAATGCTTGCTACTAAAACCAGCCCTTCATGACATTAAAATTGAGCTGTATATACTGAGCAATGGAGACACCCTTAAGTTTTTGAAATGAAGCTGACCTTGATGATGAACTCAGGAGCATCTAAGAAAAGCCACTGGCCAAGAAAACCTGCATACTTGAATTGGAAAAACAATTCAAAATGAAATCATGCAGTTCCTGGCAATAACAGTCAAACAGATTATGATGGTAGCTCTGAGCTCAGCAAAATGCCCCTCTGTTATTTTGAACTGCAAACCTGACCACAGCCGTAGAGAACAAAGAATGTTAATGGTTTATTTTTCAATTGCAGAAGAATGTGTTCCCCATCCCTGCAACAGTGACTGTCAAAAAGTGTTTTTAAAGGATGTCATGGCACTGATGATATTGCAGGAACCGGTATGACAAATATGCTCCTTAAAAACTCTTAATAGAGTTGAGAATTGCACGTGATGGTTACAATAATATTGCCAACAAAAGAGAGAGAGAGAGAGAGAGAGAGAACAGAGGAATGCAGATCCAGATGGAAGAGTTAAAACCTTGAGAATTAAACTCTCAACCTTTTGTCCTGTACTATTCTCGGGAAGAAGTGGTTCATTTTAAGTCAGGGAAGCCAGTTAATAGCTCTCCTGGAAGGAACCATGAGAGTCTCTGAAGAAACACCAAGAAAATGTGATGACAACCAACACCATAAACCAGACACTTGGAAGGAGAGGTGCCAAAAGAAGCAAGGGATTCTAGGGAGAAGGAAGTAGGGGAAGTGGCATAATAAATTTTAAGGGTACAATAATGTTGTAAATCAGTAAAGACAGGGGTGGGCTGCTGGGGATTCGCAGGGTTCAGGAGAATCTCTAACTTACATTCTGTGCAATTCAGAGAACCCCCAAATCCCACTCCTGGCTGGCCCCACCCACCACGCCCCTCTCAGGAGTCCCCACGCAGCCCGTTTTGGATGCAGGTAAGTACAGGGCACGCGCGGAGGCTTGGGGAGGGTGAAAAACAGGCCTACTGGAAGTTTGGGAAGGCCGGAAACGGGTCCGTTTCCAGACTCCAGAGAGCCTCCGGAGCCTGGGGAGGCTGTTTTCGCCCTCTCGGAGGCTCAAGAAAATCCTCAGGAGTCTGGGGAGGGCAAAAACACCCCCCACACACACACACTGTGGTGCAGGAGACTGACAAGGCCACACTCACCATGGCCACACCCACCCAGCAACCAGGCAGAGAACCCCTTGCTAAAATTTTTGAAGCCCATCTCTGAGTAAAGAAATAAAAGATAAATAAAAGAGGAGATGTATCAATACAGGCAGTAGAATTCCCAGTATTTGGATAAAGAAGGAAGCTAATGTGCACGGAGAATAAAGATCAAGACATTCAGAAACCAAAGACTAATTATGGAAATTGGTAATTAACTAATTAATTGGTATTAAGGAGGCAGAAATAATGTAAAGAATAATAAGGTGGAAATAGTGCCTAGGATGATAAATTGGGCTGAGAATGAAAATAGATAGAATACAATAGATTTGGGGGGTGGGGAAGCTACGTGGAAATTCAAACTAAAATATATACAGAGAAAGAGAGTCGGTTCCTAAAAATACAAACAGGTAAGACCTAAAAATGTAACAAAGATGCACAACCTTGATTATGGAAAAGGCAAAAGGCTCTATTTGTATAATAAAACACCTTTTTCCAAAAAGAGACAAACGTTTCTTGCAAAATCTGTGCCATCCCTCAAAAGAAGTGCCTCATAAGAGTGGCACTTTTAAAGCTTCAGTCCTCAACTAAACTAAACTGGAAATGAAGAAAAGGAAGAGCTCACGATGGCTTCTGCCATTCTCCTTCTCCAGCAATGTTGCTCAATAGGCCCAAATTCCTTGCTAGATGTGAAGAAGACCTGCACCAACATGGATATCACTAGAGAGAGTGTTAGCACGTTGTGAAATGTGCAATATTAATAGTGAATTCTATTACCAACTGACGTCCTCTTCAAGATAAACTTCATTAAGATCAATGTTTTGGCCCAAGTAAGAAGACATGTAAGGGAAGTAAGAGCCATTACTTCCAGCAGCAATTTTTGTAGATTTGAGCCTACAAAGTTGCATGGAGCTTCCTGCTTTCCTCTTCTCTTGTCTCACATAGCTTAGTAAAGTAACCAGATGGGGGCTGTTTCTCAAGTAGGTAAACAAACAAAGTTGGACAGTCACAACTCCCTCTTTTCATACATTATCTCATTCCCGTTATAGTGGAACTCATTTCTGAAGACAAAAGTGGCAGCAGGAAGATTCGGACACAATAGTAATAGGTTCTACAACAGGGGTGTCAAACTCAAGGCCCGGGGGCCGGAACCAGCCCGCAGGGTGCTTAGATCTGGCCTGTGAGACCACCCTGGAAACAGCAAAGGACTGACCCACAGTGCCTCTGCCAGTGAAAATGGAGCTCGTGAGGGTGCTCCATTTGACAGGAAGCTGTTTGCTGCCAAAAAGGGAGCTCGGGAGCCTGTTTTCTCTGGCAGAGCACTCAGGCCACCACAGGCACCCCTGACAAGAGCCAGCCACATCCACCCTGGCCATGCCCACCCCTCCAAGGTGTGGCCCTGACGTGGCCCTCAATGAAATCAAGTTTAACACCCCTGTTCTACAATGAAAGAAACACGTCAGCATCATCCTAACTTGGAGTGATCATTAAATGATTAAATGGTCATAAGCTAAGGGATATCTGATAAAATGGGCCCAATATACTGATGGAACAATGAGAAAATGTAGTTGAAGGAATTGACATTATGTTACGTCAAGCATAAACAACCAGGTCCCCACGTCAAGAGTTCAGTTAGCTAATTTATTGCTCAAGCCTTTACACAGACTGACGGTTTACCCCTGGGTAGGACTACATAAGGTTCAATGGCATTCAAAGAGGGCTGGATTTTGCCCTCTTGTGCCAGGTGGGACTCGAGACTAATTTCCCACTTGACTCCTCCTCCTGGCTTTGCCAGTCTCTCTCCAATTATAATTATAATGTTATAATTTAGAAAATTTCTAAAATTATGTGCCATTGGTATAAAAAGGTAAAAGTAAAGATTCCCCTCGCACATACGTGCTAGACATTCCCGACTCTAGGGGACAGTGTTCATCTCTGTTTCAAAGCCAAAGAGCCAGCGCTGTCCGAAGATGTCTCCATGGTCACGTGGCCAGCATGACTAAACACCAAAAGCATATGGAACGCTGTTACCTTCCCACCAAAAGTGGTCCCTATTTTTATACTTGCATTTCTTATGTGCTTTCGAATTGCTACGTTGGCAGAAGCTGGGACAAGTAACAGGAGCTCACCCCATTATGCGGCACTAGGAATTCAAACCGCTGAACTGCTGACTTTTTTTTTTTTTTTAAAAAAAAATTGATTTATATGCCGCCCTTCTCCGGAGACTCAGGGCTGCTTACAATGCGTTAAGCAATAGCCTTCATCCTTTTTGTATATTTATACAAAGTCAGCTTATTGCCCCCACAATCTGGGTCCTCATTTTACCTACCTTGGAAAGGATGGAAGGCTGAGTCGACCTTCAGCCTTGGAGAGATTCGAACCAGCAGTAAATTGCAGGCAGCTGTGTTAATAACAGGGTGCGTAGACCACTGTACCATCAAGGCTCTTTTTAATCGATAAGCTCAGCATCTTAGCCACTGAGCCACCGCGTCCCCTTTCATATACCAAAAATGCATAAGGGAAATGTGGACAATATAAAGGGTCATTTTATCTTGCCTGGTGGACTTGTAAAAAAGTCTCAAACTTCTGGTTTCAGGTACATAAAAATATACAAAAAGATTGTAAATATCAATGTTCAACTAAAACCAAAACTTTTCTTGCTGGTTTTAATGGAAAGTTAATTAGAAAAGAGCCATGGAAGGTTATTTTTGTACATGATTATTGCTGTGAGACTATATTATATGTGCATAAATAGAATGATTCTGAAATACCTATGATGGAAGAATGGTTGATGAAGATGACAGAACTAGCAGAAACTAGGTAAAATGAATTTATTTGATTAGAGAAAACAACTCAGTGATTGGAAAACCTTTATGGACTTTTTTGCTGAAAAAAAGAGAAAAGTGAACTTGTGATGTGTGGGTTTGAAGATTAGGAAGGATAATTTATGAAAAGAAGTAAATTATGATTTAACCTTAGAGGGAGAGAGAAGAAAAATGAATGCATTTATAACCACTATATAAAAAAAGTTTGGACTTTCCTTTCCTTTCCTTTCCTTTCCTTTCCTTTCCTTTCCTTTCCTTTCCTTTCCTTTCCTTTCCTTTCCTTTCCTTTCCTTTCCCTTCCTTTCCCTTCCCTTCCCTTCCCTTCCCTTCCCTTCCCTTCCCTTCCCTTCCCTTCCCTTTTCTTCCTTTCCCTTCCCTTCCCTTCCCTTTCCTTTCCCTTCCCCTCTCCTCCCCTCCCCTGACTTCGATTTCAATCTTCTTACTTGTTATTTTTCTTCGTTTGCTTTGTTTCTTTTCAATATTTGTATTTCTTTTAACTTCTCAAAAAATCCTCAATAAAAATTATATGTATATATGTATACATATGCATATATGTATATGTATATGAATGTATATTTTTAAAAGACTCAAGTACTTACCTAAAAAGCAAAGCAAAGGACATCAGAAAATGGGATCCATGGATATTTGCATACTAGACAATGGTTGCTTTCTATTCATAGTCAATAATGGTTACAAGTTTATGGGATGAAAGCGTAGCCTTCAAAGACAAGGAACGCCAGATATCAAAGGAGCAAAGGGATAAAGTGAACTCCAAAGATGATGGCTGTTGGAAGAAAGCCAGTTGCATAAAAACACCAGCCCCAAATACCAGAAGCAACTGGCACACTTCCCAAATCAATTAAAGAAGATTACTGCAACATAAGCAATATAGCTGTTTCCTGCAGCAGAAAATGGAGCTAAGCAAACTAAGGAGGAAATTAAGAGACATGTTAACTAATGAAAAGAGGAAAAGGAGCCTATAGGAATCTGAGCTGCAAAATTAAGCAATTTTCTTTTCTCCCATCTCTGGAGGTGAATGAAAATCTTAGATGAACATTATCTGACCACTAAGAATGTCAAATATGGAATTGGATCTGAGATACATTAAATGATTCATAAACCAAACCGTTTTGAAATACAATAATAGCTCCATAATGTTATCTACGGAAAGAGAAAATATGTAGACGTGCTCCTTCATTGACTAGATACTGTGCTAGAAAAAAAGTCAGTGGAGATTCTAGTCATTCAGGTCATGTTTGTCCCACGGTTGTCTCATAGACATTTAACTATGCACTTTGGGATGAGGTCTATGACAGCTCACCACACTCATCTCACCAGAGCCAACTTGCAGCCAACTTGCCGTGGTTGACTCACCACCAGAAATTCACCATGGCCAACTCACCAAGGTACAACTTGCTGTAGGACAACATTTACACTAATATTGAAGAAATAGTGGAATAGAATCATTAAAGAAAAGATGCCAAAGGAGGGACAAAATGAAATGTGAATGACAAAAATTAAAATATTTTTAAATTATTATTATTATTATTATTATTATTATTATTTAATTTGATTTATATGCCGCCCTTCTCTGGAGACTCAGGGCGGCTTACAATGCGTTAAGCAATAGCCTTCATTCTTTTGTATATTTTATACAAAGTCAGCTTATTGCCCCCACAAACTGGGTCCTCATTTCACCTACCTTAGAAAGGATGGAAGGCTGAGTCAACCTTGAGCCTTGGAAAGATTCGAACCAGCAGAAATTGCAGGCAGCTGTGTTAATAACAGGGTGCATTAAACCACTGTACCATCAAGGCTCGTTTTTAAATAATTAAACTGAATTGTCCCACAGTGAGTTGTCCTGCAGCAAGTTGGCCATGGCAAGTTGACCATGGTGAGTTGACCATGGTGAGTTGACCATGGTGAGTTGGCCCTGGTGAGTTGGCTGCAGCAAATTGGCCATGGCGAGTTGGCTGCGGTGAATTGTCCCATTCCGTTGGGAGGAACGCCCTTTGAATGGTGCAGGAGTATGAAAGGATTTCTAGGGAAAAAAAATGAAGACTGCAGGATTCAGGTGACCCTGAGGGCATAGAACCTCAACAATTCTTAGAAAGAAGGCTAATGATCAGATGGCTGCAAGGCAGGGGTGAAATGCTACCAGTTCGCACCAGTTCGGGCAAACCGGTAGTTATAAAACCTACCGGTTCGGGTGAACTGGTAGTAAAAAAAAAAAGCTACTGGTTCGGACAAACTGGTAGTTTAAAAAACTACTGGTTCATCTGAACCGGTATTTCTGACAATCAGCTGTGCTGCGTGATTTATATTCTCTAGAAAGCAGGAAATCCTGCTTCCTAGCAAATCTAAATTGCGCGGCATAGCTGTTCCCACCCCCACACTGTTCTAGTTACCTTAGAAAAGTCTTCTTTTTCTGCACGCAGTGTGCATTTGGTGTGCAGTACGTATGCATGTGCAGCGTGCTTTTGGTGTGCACTGGGCATGCACAAGCAGCGAACTGGTAGCAATCCGCGGAGGATTTCACCACTGCAAGGAATATACAGTAAATCCTTCCATTCTCCACCATTCAGTCAGAACTGAAGAAGCTTCTTGGATGAGAAGCAACATGTTTTTTTTAGCAAAACAAGAAAGTTCAGTTGAAAGAAAGCACCTTTGGGCCATGCTAGAAGAAAGGTTATTGAACTGAGAAAAAGTATTTCAGAAGGAACTGAAATGGAGTAAATTGGACCATTCCAGGAGACATGGATTTCCTAGAGGGAAGTACAGCTTTGGACCTACCAGCTTTGAAGAGGTTTCTCTGCATTTCAATTCAGTGCTAGAATGGCTCATTTCAATTTACCATTTTGAAGTGTTTTAATAAAGGATGTTACATTATACTTCTATTAATGTCGCATTTGTAATTATTTTCAAGCTTGAATTCATTTTAAATTCTACTTCTTTTGTCTATTCTTTCGCTGCCTTTCATTATTTCAAAAGGAAAGTGAAATATATATTCGATATTTCTGCCCAACTGCTTGATACCGTGGATTATGGATAACATCCATCGTAGACTCTCTGAGCTTGGTTGTTTTCTTGCAGATATTTCATTACTCAACTAGGTAATTGATGATATTACTTAGTTGGGTAATGAAACTATGAGGGTGGGGGGGGGAACCCAAGCTCAGAGAGCAACAAGGAACACTGAGCTACAAATATTCTCTTACGTTGGTATCTATTATAGAGTTTTCCCCATGGCAACCACAGACAACTCTGCAAAATTCAGTATGAATCAAAACACTGAAAATCAGTGCTTTTTCCTGCTTTCTTCGCTAAAATAACTGGCAACTTTTTAAGTGTCTACAAGGATTAATATTATTTGCTTCCATTTCCATGCAACTCACTCCCCTCCCCACAAAGATGTCCTTACCAACTCAGGACATAATCCTTATGGCCCTCAGAGCCATTGACATATTTCCAGCCATAAAATGGTTACGTAGGTAATAAATTTATTGTGGTGAATGTAGGTTACAAGACCATAGCATGACATAAAAGGAAAACTTCTAAACATAAAGAAAGGCAACATGCTTAAAGCTTCTAACATGAATTAAGCTGAACCAAATGCTATTTTTTTTTCTGAGTTTAAAAGAGAGTAGAGCAAACTATAGTGACCTGACGGCTAACAGATGGAATCACATCTACAGGGTAATTCAATTGTTCTGCATCTGACTCCTTAAGTTTGTCTATCATCAAAGTTTTTCCACTAATCTCATTATAGATAAGGCAGTAGAAGACATAGTGAGTAATGGTGTCCACTTGGCCAGCACCATGGGGGCAAAGGTTCTGTTCCATTAGGCATTTATTATATCTTTCTTCAAAGAATGCTAAAGGCATAGTTTCTAAGCAAGAAATGTGAATGCCTTCCTCTGTGGAGCTCTGATATTGTTAGCCAGATACTGGGAGAAAGCTTCTATGTTTCTTATAATGATACCCTGTTTTCCCCCAAAATAAGACCCTGTCTTATATTTTTTTGAACCCCGAAATAAGCGCTTGGCCTCATTTTCAGGGAGGTCTTATTATTTTGGGCAGCATGGAGCAAGATGGGGCTCCTCTTGCCATCTTACCTGATTTCCAGCACTGAGTTTAAATATTTTCGGGAAGGGCTTATTTTCAGGGGGAAGCTTATTTTAGCGCATGTACTCAAAAGCCTGATTGGGCTTATTTTCAGAGGATGTTTTATTTTTGGGGAAACAGGGTGAATCAGAAGGAATACTCTGATAGCTGCACCATAATGTCATCTTTAGTTACATCCCATTCAGGGAGCTTCTCTCTAATATATTTTTTTTCTGTTCCAAAATTAAGTTATCCAATGGAGGAGTTGGGTGCAGGAAGCACACTTGTAGGACATGGAACAGAAGTTTAGTCAATTGATCCCACCATATAATTCAGTTTACAAAACTTAACCAGGTGGGGTTCTTGAAGATTTTCTAATTTTTTTAAGGTGCCTTAATAAAGCAAGGTAGATTCTAACAAAGATTGAGGGTAGCTGTATCTCCATCTTTAGACAGGCAGCAAGTATGCCCTGAAGAAAAGGTGTGTGTTTTATCTGTCACATTTTGTGGCAATGAGTAACTTGAATTCCATAACTTTAGTCTATGTTTGCAGATATAAACATCAAAGATGAGGGCAATCGATCAGACAAGGAGGTGTAAGAGCCATGGTGGTGAAGTGGTGAGCATGCAGTATTGCAGGCTAACTCTGCCCACTGCCAGCAGTTCGATTCTCACCAACTCAAGGTTCACACAGCCTTCCATCCTTCTGAGATTGGTAAAATGAAGGCCCAGATTGTTGGGAGCAATTTGCTGACTCTGTAAACCTCTTAGAGAGGGCTGTGAAGTAGTATATAAGACAAAGTGCTATTGCTATTGTAATGCATTATTTTTATTTGGACAGGGCAGAAAACAAATGTGATACATTTTGATGTTGTACGTGCATTAGTTAGTTTAACAATGGTAATAATACTATTAATGTAATAGCATTAATAATGTAATAGCAGGGAGCTTTAGCGTCACAACATTTTATTTATAACTTGGTGAATGAACCAAGTAAGAATTTATGATTCATAATGAAAATGCTGGTTGAAAATGGGAATGCCATAGCCAACTTGCTGCGGCCAACTCACTATGGCCAACTTACCATGGCCAACTCACTGCGGGACAATTTAACAATTCTGTTTAATTACTTAAAATAAATAAAAAATATTTTAATTTTTGCCATTCATATTTCATTCTATCCCTCTTTTTGCATCCTTTCCTTAATGATTCTATTCCACCATTTTTTTGATATTAATATAACTCTTGTCCCACAGCATTGTCCTGCAGCGAGACAGCTGTGGCAAGTTGGCGGTAGCGAATTAGCCATGGCGAATTGGCAGTGACGAGTTGGCCATGGCAAATTGTCATAGATCGATTGAAAATTGCAATTTTAACCCATCTTCAGGGTCCAAATGGGGATAGATTGAATCAAAAACTGAACCACTGATTTAGATTGGCAGATATTAGTAAGCTGAGGGGTACCTAATGAAATGGGTCTGTTGCACATAACCAGAGCTAATACAGAAAGAGCAGGAAATTAATACTTTTAGCGTAACAGAAATATTTCTCTAGACGTGTGTGGAAAAACAGAATCTTTTGAAATTCCCCACTAACAATGGATATTTATGTAAGGATTATGCACTAAGCTTTGTTCCAGAACATTATATTTTAGGAAAGGGTGAATTTTTTTCTTTAAATCACAGCTGGAATTTTTTTTAAAAAAATCTCTGTCCCAGAAATACTGAAATCCATGATTACTTTCATAATTTTAATATTTTTCCCACTTATTTATATTTTTTAATTTTCAATATTTTTCTAATTATATAATCCACACAGAAAACATCAATTCTAGGGCAGAATAGGAGTAATAATAATTAGAAAAAATAAACATTTAAAAATGAAACAAATAATTATTTTTAATACAGGTATAAAAGAAAAAAAGTGCACTTTCTTTTCTTCCTATCATATGTCCCATTTGGTTGCCAGGTCTGCTGTGTCTGTGATGCTCTTGGTTAGTTGAAGAGACCAAACTATCAATATGATGGTTTTTCAGCCTACATATCATAAAACCTGATGGTGTTTGGTGGCTGAGAGTGAGTGATTGGCCAAGGTCACCCAACTAGCTTCTGTGCCTAAGAGACAACTAGAACCTAGATTTTCTTACTTCTAGTCCAGCATCATAAATATTACACAATATTGTGAAAAAGTGGTGAAATCCATTTTTTTTACTACCGGTTCTGTGGGCGTGGCTTGGTGGGCGTGGTGTGGCTTGGTGGGCATGGCTTGGTGGGGATGGCAGGGGGAGGATACTGCAAAATCTCCATTCCCACCCCCTCCAGGGGAAGGATACTGCAAAATCCCCATTCCCTCACCACTCCTGGGGGAAGGATACTGCAAAATCCCCATTCCCTCACCACTCCTGGGGGAAGGATACTGCAAAATCTCCATTCCCACGGCACTCTGGGGCCAGCCAGAGGTGGTATTTTCCGGTTCTCCGAATTTCTCAAAATTTCTGCTACCAGTTCTCCAGAACCTGTCAGAACCTGTCAGAACCTGCTGGATTTCATCCCTGCACAGAAAGTTACCTTATAGTTATGTAGTTATACTGAACAAACTATAGTGCCCAACCCTGGGAAAAAGTGTGTTTTATAGCAGATACCAAGATACTAGCTTGACTTCTCTAAGAAGTCATTTCCTGTGTGATCATGCAACTGAAAAAGTCCCCTCCACTCACACACACACACGGAGGTTTAAGCTTAAACTCTTTCTTCCGTGAATCCTGCAAAATGCAAATCCAAGAAATGAAACATGTTCAACTTTGAATTATCTAGTTTCCTTTTATAAATTTAATATTTTGTTGGAACAGGAAATAATCAGGATTTGTAAACCCGAAATGTGATGTAATATATGTAAATATAAATGAGTACATTGGGCAGAATAATTATATATAATTAGTAATGTTTGAAGAGTATATATGATATTTTGTTTTATATTTTAGTGTGTAAGGCAGAGATGACTCCAGGATGGTCACACTGTGTTCAATATTTTAATAAGAAATGAATAAATAAAATTATATATGTATAAAATAAATTTAATCTTTTGAACTTCAGAAAAGAGCTTCAAACTGAGTCTACCTTCCCAGCCCCATTTCCATTAACAATAATTCTGATCAAAATAAATTTTCATTTGAACAGAATCGATGTAATGTTAATCCCATAGGAAGTTATTTTTAAGACCAATAAAAGAAATGTTTAGTTTTGTTTTGCCACAGATTCCAAGTCAGTTTTGCAAAAGCTGGCATTCTGTTGTTCTGTGATTTCTACTCCAAGGCTAAACTTTTTTTCTGAATTGAATCAACAGATTAATAAAGAAGGGTTAAATTTATCAGCTGAAGAAGTTTAACAGATAACAAATGGGTGGAACATTATTTTTTACAGTGCTGCTCCTAAAATGGGAAAAATTATTATAATGAAGAAATGTAAAGGAACATGTCTATATTACAAGGTTGAATAGTAACCAACATATAGTAACCAATCAAACAAAGCTGGTAGCAAGCAAATACTAGAAGAAGATAAATGATTTTATTTTAAAGAGATTAAGTATATAATAAAGAAGTATTTTATTCAACTGAACAAAGTATCAAATGGCTAGAAGAAATATTTGAGAAGCAACACTATTATGGATTGACACTGAGGGTTGGCTTGTAATCATGAAATATAATTAACAGGAGATTAAACAAAGAGTTCAGGTTGTGAAGCTTTCATTTCTGAAAGGCTAATGTCAGCATGGAATCAGTGGATTAAAAAAAAAAATAACATTGACTATTCATAACCATAAGCAAGAGCCAAACTATCTTTCCCAGAATAGGCACCTTGAACTGAAAGAAATTTTTTTGTTGATCTCATTTTCCTCTTGTATGTTGCATCATTTCCTTTCCCAAGTCTGCAGATGTAGAAGGGATATTTGGAAAACACCTTGTCCTTTCTCTGTCTTGAAGGACGTGTCTCCTAAGCAGAGTTCAACTCATGGGAACATCTGTCTCTGTCTTGCTTCTCCCATACATTACAGACAGCAAATGTTTGGGACTGAGAATATCAATTAAAACTGACCAAATGTTCAGTGTGCAATTCCCATTCTGACAATCATGTAAAATGAGTCACTTCCTGTCACTTCAGGAATATTCTGAGGAGAAATGTATTTTAGTTTTCTTTCGATAAGAAATTTCTGTGGTAATACTGCATTTTTGTCATAAGTGGAATATAATTGAGGCTTCTGTAAAAGAGAAGTTGCATTTACTTGCATGCACTTCCCCACTATTCGTTTCCAATGAATTTGATATATACAGGCTAGATCCTGATATATAACTTCTTTACTTTTATCTCAAAATTGCTGCCTGATTTTTTTTTCCCCTGAAGTCTTTCTCCCTGCCTTTTTCATGAAGATGTGATTGGTATTTCATTCAATTTATTGAAAGAGTTGCTCAGCTATCAAATGCCTCATTATGTTAACTCCATTGATAAATTGTAAAAAAAAAAAAAAGAACACCATCTATTGCTTATGAAATGTATATATTAGACCTCTGCTCCAAAACATTTTAGGATGATGATATGCTACAGTGGATGTCATAATAAAGCAAGGTGAAAAGTTAAATAATCCTTGCAATTGAAATAGGATATGAAGCTTAAAACATTAAAATTAAATTGAAAAATATAATTTAAAATACCCATGCAATTCATATTTTAACGTAATGTCTACAGTGTACAGTAATTGTCGCAGCCATACCTATGTTAGGGAGAAATGGAAAAACAAGAGGTTTTTAAAATAGAAAAGACTCTCTCAATAGTAGCTTCTTCAGCTCTGACTGGATGGTGGGGAATGGAAGGGGTTTATATTCCTTGCAGACAGCTGGTCATTTGCATTCTTTTAGAGAGTAGTTGAGGCCACTTGGAGATTTATCTCTGTCCTCAGGGTCACCTGAGTAGTAAAAAATCTACTAAATTGTAAGACTACGTTAACAGAATTTTGCAAGTCCGAACATACAAATATTCTGCTGCCACTTTTAATTGTTTGACCAATTACAGTGGATCCTTCCTAAATTTCTTTTTCTGACCATTAAGCCAATGAAGGCTCCTCACTCTCTTGTCTAGCTGTTTCCTAAACAGTATGACTTCCTTTTGTCCCCTAAGAGCATCCACACATTTCATTATATGGGTAAAGTGCAACCGATCCAGAACTGTATATCAGTTTTCAATATCAAGGAATCCCCCAATCCACAAATGCTCTATTGTTGCTACTTCATGAAATCAATTCCCCTAAAAGATGAACACTCTTTCCACTGAATGTGTTGAATAGTGTCAGGGTAATGAAGATTTAAAGATGACCAGCCCCTTTAAGACTGAGGATGAGTCAGCAGGGTTATTGCCCTTTAAGAAGCTGTCTATATAAAGAAGGCCATTAGAGGGCATCTCTTTCTTCCCTCGTGTATCACTCTTCTCCTCATGTATCTGCATTGTAGTTCTCTGTGTAGAGTTGAAGACGGTTTATTGATTGCCTGGCTTTGCTTAGCACATGTATGTATTTATACCAGGGGTGGGTTCTACTTATCTTTTAGTGGTTCGCAACGGGAAACTTCTGTGCATGTGCAGATCACTGATGGTGACATCTGGGGCAGTGGCCGGGGCCTCCCGCCGGTTTTACTACCGGAACCAGGGACAACCCACTATTGATATATACTGTATATAACTTGTATATAAACCACTTTTTGCAAGACAAACCTCTATGTCCTGTATTTTGCTCCTAGGTTGTCTCAAAATAGTAGTCACATTGTGCACACTCTGACAAATAGACATTAAATATCCCTTCTTTCTGAGATTTTTAATAGATGAGGTGAAGGTTCATTCTCTGAGCTTCTGGGTTTGTTTCCAAATGTTTTGTTACCAAGCTAGGTAAACATCTTCAGTGGAGTTTATTTTTAATATAGATTCCTATAAGGATAAAGAATTTGATGATCCAAGTGACCTCTTCTAACGCCTCTATGATTCTATCCACAATTTGTTGGTCTTTATCTATCCCACTACAGAATCAAATAACAGCTTGTCACATCTACAACGAGAGAAGTTGTGACAAGAGAAATAAAGCTGGATGCTCTCATCCTAATTATAATAGCTGCCTACAAATTTATGGATGATTTTGCCTGGGACTTCCAATCTAATTTCCCGTACAAAGTTCTGGCAAGTCCTGGATTTCACACCAATATTCTGGATTAGTTCAGCTAAATTGGTGAAATGCCCAGAAGACATTGTGCTATGTGCTATGAAATTGTGCTATGGGCTCAGTCACAGAATCTCTGACAAATTTTGCTGAGGTACTGTCTCAGTTCACTTGAAAAACTATTGCCTCATGTCTGTATTTTTAACACACCCTTCATCAACAGGAAACCAGAAGGGATTTTTTAAAAAGAAGTTACAATTAATTGCAGTGAAAATTTACCATACTCTAATTTCTTTATATAAAAATAAAGGGGAAAAGGTGAGGTTTGAAGAAAGAATTTCATGTAGAAAATGATTAGAAAAATGCATTCAGCATAGGAAATAATAAACTGATAAAAGGTGGTATTGCCTCTTTGCACATTTTAAAATGTTTGGCATATCCTGGTGATATTAGACTCAAAAGGATATTTTTGCATAGTTTGCCACAAAAGCTAAGAAATAAAAGCCAAATCAATGCAATTCTTCTAATCACTCATTTCAAATACATCTTAAAAACCTTAACAGCTCAGATTCTCAGATTCTGAGTTTATTACTGTTTATTACAGTATTCGTTTATTACTAGTACTGAGTTTATTTATTTGTAAAATTTATTATTTGTACAAATAAATCAAGGCAGTGAGCATATCCAACACACCTTCCTCCTTCTATTTTCCCCACAAAAACTCTTTGAGGTAGGCTGGGCTAAGAATAAGTTTCTGACCCCAAAGCACCAAACTGGCTTTCATGGCTAAGGGTTATAGATAAGAGTTACATTTCAGTCACTGGATAAGACAAACCATGCTGGCCAATTTCCTTTAGCCTCATTGTGATGCTCTAAGTTCATTTCATAGGTACATCCATTTCCTCTGGATGGTTGAAGGACCTGCTGTTGCAAATGTGGAAATATGCAATGGCCCACTAATGAAAAAGAGTAATATTTGTATTGCGTGAACAAAAACCTATTTTCATTACTGTGACTATAGTCCAAGAAATGGAACTTTATATTCAGTTTACTAAGCACTATAAAGTTACTTATACCTTGAAATGGGGAGAACTAATCTAACTCCTTCATTAAACCTCAGTTTAATTTTGAAAGTGGGGCATGTATTCTTAAATATATGGAATGCTGCAGGCCTAAGGTGAACTTCCACCCACTCCAAATGCAGTTTTCCCAAAATGTTCTTATCACTCTCAAATAGAAACTGTTAAAACTGACCATTCAAGCTTCTTCTTTTAATTAACAGTATAGAAACTGAGGCAAAGCGGCTGTAATAAAACCACTTTATTTCTAATATTTCTAATCACACCAGGACAGCTTAGCTGGGGGCTTGCCAATTTTAGCATAAAAAAGTCAGTGCAATCACACTCAGTAATGGAAGACTGATTAAGTCCTTGCTCCCATGTTTATCTGCACAATGAAATTACTCCAAAACTACAAATCCTGCCAAGTCATCCCAAATTATGTCTAATGTTTGATAGCTGAAGGTGGCCATCATGGAACTATTTTTTTTAATAGTCACCTTTTTCTAATTGAGGAACCCAAGGCAGAGATTGCTTTAAAAAAACACCATAACTTTATTAATTTTTAAAATAAAACCTAAAGATTAAAAACTAACAAAGGCAAATGGTCAAAGAGGGGAATAGATAGAAAAGAGAGAAGGAGAAAGGGATAAGAAATAGAAGTGCAAAATTAAAATAACCCCTAGTGCAGATCAGGGGTGAAATCCAGCAGGTTCTGACAGGTTCTGAAGAACTGGTAGTAGAAATTTTGAACAGTTTGGATAATCGGCAGCAAAAATTTTGAGTAGTTCAGAGAAACAGCAAATACCACCTCTGGCTGACCCCAGACTGGAATGGGAATGGGGATTTTGCAGTATCCTTCCCCTGGAGTAGGGTGGGAATGGGGATTTTTGCAGTATCCTTCCCCTGCCTCGCCCACCAAGCCACACCCACCAAGCCACACCCACCAAGCCACGCCCACAGAACCGGTAGTAAAAAAAAATTGGATTTCACCACTGGTTCAGACCAACTGTTGCTTAAGACAAGCAACCTTTGAAGGAAACTGTATACCTAAGAAGATAATATTCTACTTACAGTGTCTATCTTAAGGCAGAGTTGGTGATCAAGAAGATTTAAGCACTTGAATGTGGGTCACTAGTGCTGACCTCCTAGATCAGGGGTCACCAACCCCTGGTCTTTGGACTGGAACCAGTCCGCAGCATGCCAGAAACCGGACTGCATAAACAAGCGAAGTCCCACCCACAGAATGCAGGTAGCACATGAAACCACGACCCCCCTCCAGTCCGTGGAAGAACCTCCCTCCACAGAGCTGGTCCCTGGTGCCCAAATATTTGGGGGTCGCTGTCCTAGATTATCAAGTAATTCTCAACTTTGACTTCAACTCAATTCTGTTCCTATAAAATGAATGGTGACCCCCCACAGCCTGGCCTGTATTTTGGCAATTTATTTACTTAATTCATTTGCTGCTAATTGGATTTCTGCTCTAAATCTCTGGATTACTTGACTACATTATTCCCTTTGAATTTCTAACTGTCTAGCCCTGCTGGGATAAATACTCGCATTCTGTCCTTCGGATTAAAATTAGGAGTTGATATTTTTATTTTCTACAGTACCTCTTGACACAGAATTGTTGAGTCTTGGATTAATTATAATGATTTAGCTTTATGATTTAGGGACCCAGTTTGGTTGAGGCACCTGGCCAGAAACTGGGGAAAATGTGCGTTCTAGTCCCAATTTAGGTCTGGAGATATAGGGGATATAAATAAAATTTAAAAAGTAATAAATTTGCCATTTGGCTGGTGTATAGCTCCTATTTATTACTGCAACATTTAGTCTCTTTAACCTGTTGGTGGTGGTGGAGGCTGAATTTAAAAAGGAAGATGCAGGAATTCCTTTTGTGGAAAGCTGTCTCAAATCTTAGGTTGGTTCTGAAGTTACATGTAAAATCTAGGAAAAAGTCCATTGTGAATAGGAATAAAATTAACGGATAAACAGAATAATAGTTTATTATCCCTGAAATCACAAACCATTCAGAATTTAGCACTATAAGAAGAGGAGTTGGTCTAAATATTTTATTTACATTTAACATAAACAGGTACCTAATTTCCTTTCCACAATTTTTATATCTTCCCATTTGTTTTCATATTCCTCCACCTAATTTAACCATTGTTTAGGTTTTTTTTGTCCCCCCCCCCATTTTCCCCTTTCTCCTCCAACCATTTATACCATTTCTCCCAGACTAAGTAATATTCTGTTTCATCTTTTTCTTGTATCTCCTTTTGTAAGCTTATCCATTTCCACACACTCCATAATTTTTCTAATCACCTTGTCTTCTGATGGTATGTCATTGTTTTTCCAGTTTTAGATTAATTAATTTAGATTAAGAGTATATATTATAACGGTATATACTGTATATGATATACTAGAAATATATGTATAAAAGATATATTAAGATAAGAAAGAGAAAGTGTATAAATATGGATTACTGATGCAAAGATGTTGAAAAGAAGAAGATGTAAACATCTGTTTTTGTTTGTCTTTTTAAAAAAAACTATTTAATAAAAATTATTGAAAAAAAAGAAAGAAGAGTTAGAAGTAGTCATAGCTAACTCAATGGCATTATTCTAAGAGGTGTAGTTTCTCCTTAGACATGTTACGCTATTAATTACAATCAGTGTGAGACAGTCAACTGGAAATATGACTATTTGATTAAGATTCTCATGGAGAGAAGATTCTCAGAAATCCAGATCACAGTTATTTCAAAAGTGCTTTTTTTCAAGAGGCAACTGGACTTTTTGTTTTTATTTGATGACGTTTCACTTCTCATCCAAGAAGTTTCTTCACCTCTGACTGGATGGTGAGGAATGGAAGGATTTATATTCCTTGCAGACAGCTGGTCATTTGCATTCTTTTAGAGAGTCTTTGAGGCCACTTGGAAGTTTATCTGTGTCGTCAGAGTCACCTGAGTAGTGCAAATGGATGTGGAGCCTTCTTGGAACAACTGAAAGGACTGTGTTGTAGACCAGAGATAGATGATGTCTATCTCCAAACAAACCATTTTTTAAAAAAAATTGATTTATATGCCGCCCTTCTCCGGAAACTCAGGGCGGCTTACAATGCATTAAGCAATAGCCTTCTTACTTTTGTATATTTATACAAAGTCAGCTTATTGCCCCCACAAACTGGGTCCTCAATTTACCTACCTTAGAAAGGATGGAAGGCTGAGTCAACCTTGAGCCTGGTGAGATTCGAACTTGCAGTAATTGCAGGCAGATGAATGTTAATAACAGGCTATTAGTCTGCTGCGCCACCAGACTAACAATTCTCTTTGGATGAGAAGCGAAACATCTTCAAAGAAAAACAAGGCAGTCCAGTTGCCTCTTGAAAAAAGAGCACCTGTGGAATGATTATTTGGTAGAAATAGAATGCTTGTTTTCAGAGATTTTTAAAGATTGCAACTGGCACGTTTTCAGTGCCTTTTTACAAAGATCAAAACAGTATTTGCACATAGTGCAGCAACCATACTCACAAGAATGTCCAAACACCCAAAGATGAAAGCACACTTGGAAAAAACATGCCCGGAGAAATGAAATTTCAAATGAATGGGGACAGGAATATGTCTTAGTTTGAAGTTTGCAACTAGATAGAGTGAGTGGAACTCTCAAATCAGAACAGCTCACAAAAGGAAACTGTCTGGATCTGCCCAATCCCCTACTTACGGCAGAGGTAATCTGCAGGTTTGCACAGGTGTTTCCTGAACCGCGGTGGTGCAGTGGTTAGAGTACAGTACTGCAAGCTACTTCTGCTGACTGACTGATTTCACATTCATCATCATCATCATCAACAACAACAACAACAGCAGCAGCAGCCTTGCAGGCAACTTCTGCTGACTGGCAACTGAACTGCCTGAAGTTTGGCAATTTGAATCTCACCAGGCTCAAGGTTGACTCAGCCTTCCAGCCTTCCGAGGTCGGTAAAATGAGGACCCAGATTGTTTGGGGGCAATAAACTGACTCTGTAAACCGCTTAGAGAGGGCTGTAAAAGCACTGTGAAGCGGTATATAAGTCTAAGTGCTATTGCTATGAACAGTCATCGTCATTTCTTATCTTATTATAAGCAAACAATAATTATTTCGTTAGGCAAGTTCAATTGATTTCTGTAGCCTTCATACACTGTTGTAGTGGAGAGAAATGAAAGATAGAGCATGATTAAACAGAAACATTACTTAGATTTCACCAGAGGGCAGATGACTGAAAACTCCCTCAGCACACCAGCTGGAAAAAGTGGTTTGCTAAAGATTGCTATCCTAATAACTACATTCATTAGCTGCCTCAGTATATCCCAGATCAGGCTATTAACTATTCCAGCTTTGACACTTTTACGTTCGGGTCCTGAGTTTTTCTATCAAATGTCTTTATTAAATCAGATGAATCTCCCAATGAGATTATTGGAAAAGAAGGACAGAAAGAGAGAGAGAAAAAAAATAAAGTCACAAACAGCTGTTGATCAGATAATACCTTTTGTCTGTAATCCATTGGGTGGGCAGTTTTGATTTCCCCAATTAATTTAAAAGTGAATTCACTACAGCTTGGATCAAACACGTCCTTTTATGAATTAATAGCCTCTTCGCCCATTTTCCTGGTATAAAACCATGCAAAGAAGGGAAGTGGGAATAAATATATTGGCATTATTGTTGCTATTATCAGTAACAAGTCTCATTGAATTCATTGGTGGCCTGTTTTGGATGATTTGTAAATTTTCCATCTCTTCTGCTATCACTCATTAAAGTGAGTCTGGTGTCAGGCAGTGCCCAAATCAACTCACCAAGCAATAAAATAAATAAATGTTGCCAACAATCTCCCAATAACCATCCTATTTTGATTGAAATCTCAGGTCGACATCTTTGTTCAGATCTCAACCTGTAATTTTACTCTTAGTATCTTCATTTTTACCTAATGCTCATCTCATCCATATTTCAGTCTTGCCAATGTTACATATCAACTGACTTGTGGTAAGCTCGCTTGACTGAATGCTAATAATACCTGCCTGAACTGGCTGTAAGAAGCATTGACTCAAGGACCGTCTGTGAAAGCTCATCAATCATTGGGCAAAATCGGGAACGTACAACCTTTATGAGAGCATGGGCAGGCTTGGCCTGGCTTGGCCTCTGGCATGCTAGGGCCTATTTCAAAAGATGGGTACAAAACTCTGCATTTAAATGTGATTTCAATTTAATTAAACTTCAGCTTCTGTATAACTATTTCACGTGCATTTATTCAATTTTGCTTTTGGTCACATTCAGAACTTACCTGAGTAGGCAATTTTTTTTTTAATTTGATTTATATGACGCCCTTCTCCGGAGACTCAGGATGGCTTACAATGCGTTAAGCAATAGCCTTCATCCTTTTGTATATTTTATACAAAGTCAGCTTATTGCCCCCACAAACTGGGTCCTCATTTCACCTACCTTAGAAAGGATGGAAGGCTGAGTCAACCTTGAGCCTTGGAGAGATTCGAACCAGCAGAAATTGCAGGCAGCTGTGTTAATAACAGGGTGCTCTAAACCACTGTACTATCAAGGCTCTTTTATAGAAATTGTTCTTTTAACCCTAGAGAAGACACAATCAAAACACCGCCCAGTGCGGTCACATAGGACTGCTCTCCTCCGGGTGCCATCGGCTAGACAATGTTGGCTGGCGGCCCCCAGGATGAGGGCATTCTCGGTGACCGCACCGACCCTCTGGAATGAATTACCCACCAGGCTTCGGACGGCCCCCAACCTCCGCGTTTTCCGCACCGAACTGAAGACATGGCTTTTTCAGCAAATTCCCTGATCTGTTATAAGATTTTAGTTGTTGGGGTTTTTATATTTTGTTGCAGTAATTCGAGGATCGGACTCAATAAAGGATTCAGAAATGTAGTATTCAAACAGAGTATTGTTTATTTACAGTAGGCATTCTATATTCTCTGAATGATTGCAGATAGAAGCAAGGAGGAGGAGCGTGTATCCCCTTTTATATCAATAAGGCGGGGTTAGAGGTAGGAGTGGTTACATATGAATACATTAGGAAAGGAAGAATAAATTAACCCTTGATATTCTATGAACATACATTTCCTCCATTCAAGAATAAGGCATTTACACATGACAAATACCCCCCTATATGCGGATTCAACATACAACAGTAATTACATTCAGATTCAGAACAATATAAAACTTGTAATTTTGAAGTTAAATATTTATGTTGCTTAGATTGTAAAGGCTTAGTCAATATATCAGCTATTTGTTCTGTGGTTTCGCAATGAATAGCTTTAATGAATCCATCTTGAGATAATTGTCTTACATGTTTGAATTTGATATCTATATGTCTAGATCTCTGACCAATAGCGTCTGCTCTAGATATCTCTATTGCAGCTTTGTTATCTTCATGTATAACAAATGGTAATGAAGGACTCTTCCAAACGTCTGATAATAGATCATTGAACCATACAAGGTTATTAGAGGCTTTTGACAAGCAAATATACTCTGCCTCAGTTGTTGATGTAGCTACTAGATCCTGCTTTCCAGTATACCAGTAGACTGGACAATTGTTAAGAAAGAATACATAGCCGGAAGTGCTTTTCCTGCACTTAGTGTCACCTGCCCAATCTGCATCAGCTACACAAGTGAGAACAGGCTCTTTAACATCGTTGGGTTCTAATAGTAGGCAGAAATCTAAGCTGTGTTTCAAATACCTTAACACTCGTTTAATGGCTTCCCAATGATACATTAAAGGTTTACTGACATATCTGGATAATAAATTAAGGGGTAGAGCAATATCGGGTCTGGTCCAATTAGAGATATACAAAAGGGAACCAATAACTGATCTGTAAAGTGTATTATCACTAAACTCAGGAGATGACTCATTCATGTTTCTTAAAAAATCAGCTTGCATTGGAGTATCACAAGGCTTTGCATCACTCATATTACATTTGTTCAAGAGTTCTATAATCTTATCTTTCTGAGACAATCTAAATCCATTTTTAGTCTTACTAATTTGAACTCCAAGATATTTGTTTACTTTCCCTAATGATTTTAAAGAAAAATGTTCATTTAATTTTGTTACAAATGTATCTCTTTTTTCTTTATGTTTGCCAATATACAAAATGTCATCCACATAAATTAACACAAATTCTATTGAATCACCATCCCTTCTAACAAAGAAACAATTGTCTGCAGTTGTGGCATTGAAGTTCATAGATTTGAGTACGTTGACCAAACATTCATACCAACGTTTGCCGGATTGCTTTAATCCATACAAACTTTTGTTTAGTAACCAAGTTTCATTTCTATTTGTGTTTTGGCTATGAGGAGCTCTTACATATATTTCTTTATCGAGTTTTGCATGTAGGTATGCAGTTTGTATATCATATTGAAAGACTTCAAGATTAAGGGCTGATGCTATTACTAAAGCTGTCTTAACACTTTCAGTTCTTACAGTGGGAGAATATGTGTCTGTATAATCCTCAGGATACTTTTGAGCATAGCCCTGTGCAACTAGTCTTGCTTTATATAATGTGTTGCCTTCTTCCAGATTTTTAATTTTAAATATCCACCTAGTGCCAATGATTGTTTTGTCTTTTGGGGCTGGTGTTGGGGTGAATACGTTTAGTTCTCGCAAACTGTCCATTTCTTTGGCCATGGCTAATTCCCATTTTTTTCTTTCTTCTGTGGGGAGTTTTAATACTTCCTCATATGTATTGGGTGTTGATGTATCATCATTTATGTGCATTATGTAATCCTTATATTTATTTGGTACTTGGTTCCTGTTACATCTAATTGTTCTTTCTGGTCTGCTATCGTTATCGTGTAAGTATCTTGCTTCCTTTTTTGTTAATGAATCTGTTTTGATTTTGGGACAGTTTCCTATCCATGTTTTATCGTTGCTCTTTTGTGTACTGTGGTTATGTTCTTCTCTTTCTGTCTTATCTTGATTTTCAATGTCTGGTTTTGTAGTTGGAAATATCTCATTAAGATGTATCTTAGACCAATTGGCCTGTTCGTGAAATACAGCTGTCCTAGAAATTACGAATTTATTGTTATTGTCAATAAACCTGTATCCCTTTGTGCCTGTTTCATATCCCATGAATCTGAGCCTTCTAGATACATTATCCCCCTTACGTCTCAATTGTTTTGGTATATGTACGTCCGCTGTAACTCCAAATACATGCATGTGAGCTATTTTGGGTTTTTTATTATACATCAATTCATATGGTGTTTTATTTATGACACTAGACCAAATTCTGTTTAGAGTATAATTTGAATATAATAGAGCTTCTGACCAGAATTGTTTGCCTAAACCAGCATCTTCTAATGTACATCTAATCATGGTTTGTAGTGTCGAGTTCTTTCGTTCTACTACTCCATTTTGAAATGCAGAGAAAGGGCTAGAAGTGAAGTGTAACATTCCTTTGTCTTCTAGCCATTGGGAGAATTCTTTTGACATGAATTCAGATCCCCTGTCTGTCATGATCTGCTTTATTTTTACATTGTGTTGTGTTTCTACACGTTTATAAAATTCTTTAAACTTTTGAAATGTTTCATCTTTGTGTTTTAAAGTATAGACAAAGCCATAACGACTATAGTCGTCTACAATAGTAAGAAAGTATCGTTTTTTGTATGTAATTGATGGGGTTAATGGACCAACTAGATCCATATGTACCAGGTTAAAAATATGATTTGATGATCTTATTGCCTTTTTTGGTCTGGGTTTAGTTCTGAGTTTTGAGGACTTACATACTGAACATTCCAAATAATTTTTACAATCTTTTATTTTAACACCTTCAGCATGTTCAATCATTTTTTGTATTACAGGAAAACTAGCATGTCCTAATTTTCTATGTAATATATGTGCACATTCATCATGGATTGGTTTTCCAATTATTGGTCTTTTGGTATTATGTGTATCGTTAACAGATGTGGTTTTATGGTTATGATTTGTTTCATGTTCCTCATTGTCACTGTCACTGTCATTTTCATTTTCTATGCTAGTGTCATTTTCCATGTTTGAATCAATGTTGTGTAGCCATTTTTCTTCTGTGACTAAGTATGGTAGATCTCCTTTGATAACCACATTACCTAAGTTTGTTTTGTTTTTCTCTAGAGTTGCTTTTCCCTTTGAGAACACTATATTTTTGTTAGAGTCTCTGCTTAACTTTATTGCACTAAGAATGTTATGAGGTATTTCGGGTATTAATAAAACCCCCTCTATTTTCCCTAGACCTGGTAAATTTACACTTCCTCTTCCAATGACTAGGACTTCTTCTTGATTAGCTACTTTAATTACAAATTTATCTTCTATGAAGGAAGATAATATTTTCTTATCATGTGTTGTGTGATTTGTTGCCCCAGAATCAATGAGCCAGGCATTATCTTTTGAGTTTTGGTTTTTGGTTATGGTATACTTATCTAATCCATTTAATGATCCAGACTTTCTCTCTCTTGAGTTATCTCTGCCCCCTCTACGTTCTCTAAAATTTGGTGAGTTTCTATACCTGTATCTGTCAATAGATGATTGTCTGTTATGGTATCTGTTTCTGTTGTCATGGTTTTGTCTTTCTCTAAGAAATTTTGGACAATCTCTTCTATAATGTTCTTTGGATCCACAATTATAACATTCGATTGGTTCTTGATGCCTGTCTTGAAATACTACCCTTTTGGTCTGTCTGTGTTCTTTGTGTGCGCTGTAGCGGCTTCTTCTCAAATTATCTTCAGCTATTAGTCTATTTGATAAACTCTCTATAGATAGATATCCTAAATTAATTGTGTCCAAATGTGATATGTAATTATCCCATGATGAGTCTAATGAATTAATGATAATGCTTTTCATTGTCTGATCAGATATTATTTCTCCCCTTAAATGAAGCTCTGCTCTAGTTGTGTTTAGTGATAGTAAATGTTCACTTACAGTAGTTCCAGGTTTTATCCTGGCTGAGAAGAAATTTTTAGACATTCTTGTTGTGGTTGCTACACTTTCACTATGAAACAATTTAAACATACAATGAATTATTTCTGAGACAGTCAAATTATGCTTAATACTATGATAGATAGCAGGAGATATACTAGATATTAGTAAATAGAATGCTCTGTGGTGTAGGCAGTCCAATTTTAGGGTCCATGGTTTTTTGGGAGGGTTAGTTATGAAAAACAATAAATTCTCTTTTAAGAAAACAACCTGGAGCTGTTGACTCCATTCCTGTAATTTAATACCGTCTATTCTCAATTTTGGAAAATCATTAGGCAAGTTTCCAATGTTATTTGTTGCATTACTTGCAACTGGAGGCTGTCCATGATCTTGTAAATGCTGATAATTGCAGAATGGTGTAGGTATGCTTGCGATTAGTCTGAATGGTTCTCTCTGTCCTTCATTGTCTCTATATTCGTCTGCGTGTATTTGCGCATGCACGATGCTCATTTTGTTCCTGAAGCTGTCGGAAGAGGTTCTCGTCGCTGTAGCTCCCTCGTAGTGTTCTTCTTCTGATGATTCACTATCTGGCTCGACTTTTGGTGTCCAGGTGATGATCGGGGCTTGCTTCTTTTCATCGAAGTTGTCTTGGTTGAGGCTTCTGGCTCCCGGAAGCGTTTGTGGTGTGGGCGAATACTTGCAAGGTTCTCTGGGTTCGGGTGTTGGTGTCCTCGCCGTTCGGGTAGGAGCGGATAGGTGTTGGAGCGCTTGCTTGCTTGCTTCTGTTTCTTCGCTTTTGAATTGTGCTGATTGTCTTTTCTTTGCTATCTGATTGGTTGGCTTTGGTATTTTCGTTGATTTCTTTGATATTTTTAGATTTGGACCGAAAGTTGCAAAAAGCATTTTCATAGCTGTTTTGATTTGTAGTTCAGTTGGTGTTTCTTCGGTATCTGTATCAGATTCTTCTGATGAATAGAATTTTTCTTTTTTACCTTTTATGCTGTGTAAAGCTTTTCACGCCAGCCATTTTGAACCGTGCTTTCTGATTGGTTCTGAGTCAGCTATTTTTGCGGGCTGACAAATCCAAGATGGCTGCCATTCAAAATTTTGCGCGGGACCGTTAGTCTTTCTTTTGGTTATAGTTTCATCTATAGGTAATTTGCTTACCATTTTGTGATCTTTAGGTTCTGTTGTGTTGATTTGGTTTTCTCTCGCTGCTCCGCTATCTTTTATGATGTCTTGGAGGTTCGCGATGAGATTTTTGTCATCTTTTTGGCTCTTCAGCAGTCTTAATATTTCTGATCTGAGCGTATTGTTTTCTGTCTTGCTCGCTTCTTGATCATCGGGTTTATCGATTACCTCTTCTTCGTCTGTGGTGGAGTTTTCAGGTTCTCTTGTCGTTTCAGTTGTAGATTCATCGATCATTTCTTGATCTGTTTCCATCTCTTTGTTGTGTGCCCTGGTGTTGGGTCTTTCTCTTTTGTTTCTGGAGTTTTCTTTCTTTGGCATGTCTGTTTCTTATTGAGTCAGCCAACCATCCTCTGCTACCAGATTGTTGCAGTAATTCGAGGATCGGACTCAATAAAGGATTCAGAAATGTAGTATTCAAACAGAGTATTGTTTATTTACAGTAGGCATTCTATATTCTCTGAATGATTGCAGATAGAAGCAAGGAGGAGGAGCGTGTATCCCCTTTTATATCAATAAGGCGGGGTTAGAGGTAGGAGTGGTTACATATGAATACATTAGGAAAGGAAGAATAAATTAACCCTTGATATTCTATGAACATACATTTCCTCCATTCAAGAATAAGGCATTTACACATGACATATTTGGATGTTTTTAGTTCTATTTATTGTTATATGTTTTTATTCTGTGAGCGGCCCTGTGTCCAACGGGAGAAGGGCGGCATAGAAATCTAAGAAAATAAATTCTTAGATCTTGGGTTGGTTATCCCCGGGGTTGATTACAGTAAGGTTGATATTGTGGAAACGGTCTAGAACACTGGGGGCAAAAAAAAAAAAAAAAAAAAAACCTTCCTCAATTCTACATATTGATACAAAAGCTTTCATTTTAGTAAATTGTCTCTGATTTCAGCAAAAGAACCTCACCAGACTGTTTAACATTTGGAAAGCCTTCTTTTTTGCTACTCTGTTGCCTCACTTGTTAAATTTCTAGCTGGTTTATTTGGAAAGCCAGATGTTATTTGATGGTATTTGCTGTTCTTCTATTTGTATGGTCTGACAATAAGAGAAATAGGCTCAGCATATTACATTGTAGAAGCTACAAAAGCAGATGGCTGAAATTCACAGTTAATTCAGATGCTTGCAAAAATCTATCTTTGTATGATGTTCTCTGCTTGAAGGTCTTCGTCCAGCCTTATAGTGAAACCAATCGCTTTTTTTTCTTTTGATTTTTCAATGTGAGCATAAATGCCTAATTTTGATAATCTCATCAGTTTTAATAGGCAATATATTACTGTAGGGTATGGGGATGCGGTGGCGCGGTGGCTAAGATGCTGAGCTTGTCAATCAAAAGGTCAGCAGTTCAGTGGTTCGAATCCCTAGTGCCGCATATTGGGGTGAGCTCCCATTACTTGTCCCAGCTTCTGCCAACCTAGCAGTTTGAAAGCATGTAAAAAATGCAAGTAGAAAAATAGGGACCTTTCGTGCGCCTTTGGCGTTGAGTCATGCCGGCCACATGACCATGGAGATGTCTTTGGACATCTTCGGCTTTGAAAAGGAGGTGAGCACCACCCACTAGAGTTGGGAATGACTAGCACATATGTGTGAGGGAAAAATTTTCCTTACCTTATATTACCGTGAACAAGAGAAACTTTAGAGTATTTGCCCCGTTATTTCCAAACTCTATCATTCAACAGGAAATATCAATTATAACAGGGATGTACAGCTAAGTCCTCCAGTTACAACCACAATTGAGCCAAGTGAGACAATTATTAAGTGAATTTTGCCCCATTTTATGACCTTTTTTACCACAGCTGTTAAGTGAATCAATGCAATTATTAAGTTAGTAACATGGTTTTAAGTGAATCTGGTTTTCCCATTGACCTTGCTTGTCAATGGGACAAGCAAAGTCAGACAGTCCCAAAAGATGATCACATAACCCCAGGACACTGCACCCATCATAAATATGAGTCAGTTGTCAAGGGTCTAAATTTTGACCACCTGAGCATGGGGATGCTGCAATGGTCACAAGTGTGAAAAATGGTCATAAGTCATTTTTTTCAGTGCCTTGTAATTTCATATGGTCACTAAATGAACTGTTGTAAATTGAGGACTACCTTAAGGGTTAATCAGAGATTTGAATACATGGTAAATCTCTTAGAAGAAGATCCAACATCAAGGAACTATCCAAGAAGATCCAACATGCTTGAACTATTTTTAATAGAAATTAAAAATAGTTCAAGCATGACAGAGAAGGAGAAATCCCCTAGGCAGTAAGTATCGTGAAGTCAATTTTCCTGTAGAGCTAAAGCAGAGTAAAATGAAGTTTCAGTGAGCTATCACCTAATATAAATAGCAATAACACTTCTTAGACTTATATAGCGCTTTACAGTGTTTTACAGCCCTCTAAGTGGTTTACAGAGACAGTATATTGCCCCCAACAATCTGGGTCCTCATTTTATCTACCTCGGAAGGATGGAAGGCTGAGTCAACCCTGAGCCTGGTGAGATTTGAACTGCCGAACTTGAGGCAGTTCAGTTGCCAGTCAGCAGAAGTTGCCTGCAATGCTGCATTTCTAACCACTGTGCCACCAAGGCTGCTGCTACTGATGTTGTTGTTGTTGATGATGATGATGATGAATGATGTGAAATCAGAAGCTGCACTGGAGTCATTATTTATTTATTTATTTTATTAGGCATATTTCTATGCCGCCCACTCTCCGAGGAATCTGGGTGGCTTACACCAAAGACAGTATATTAAATAGCATATTGCCCCCTAACAATCTGGGTCCTCATTTTACCCACCTCGGAAGGATGGAAGGCTGAGCCATCCTTGAGCCGGTGAGATTTGATCCGCTGATCTGCTGAACTAGCAGTCAGCTGAAGTAGCTGCAGTACTGCACTCTAACCACTGTGCTACCTCAGCTCTTATTACAAAATACATTACAAAATACTCCTTGGCAGTGGTGAAATCTAAAATTTGTTACTATCGGTTCTGTGGGTGTGGCTTGGTGGTGGGGAGTAATGTGACTGGGTGGACGGGGGCAATTTTTTTTTCTTTTAAAACCATTCTTTCTACAATCTCTTCGGTGAAGAGGTTGTAAAAAAAATGCTTTCAAAAGGCTCTGACGATCCCAGCTGAGTTGCCTGATCAGCAGAGGCTTTTCTTTTTTTAAAAAAGCTTTGATGATCCCAGCTGAGCCGCGCGATCATCAGAAGCTTTTTTTTTAACTTTTAAAAGCATTTTTTTTGGCCGAAGAGGTTGTAGAAAAAATGCTTTTAAAAGTTAAAAAAAGTCTCTGATGATTGTGTGGCTCAGCTGGGCAAGGGGGGGGGGGCAGGGATTTTTGCTACCGGTTTATTTATTATTTATTTGTTAATTAGATTTCTATACCGTCCTTCTCCCGAAGGACTCAGGGCAGTGTACAGCCATATTAAAACACATATAAATATACAAAATTTAAAACAATTTAAAATTGAATATATAAAAATTTGGCCCATAGATTAAAACACACATACACCCATTCTAAAATTTGTATTAGGCCAGGCCGGCTTGTTGGAACAAGAGGGTCTTCAAGGCGCGGCGAAAGGGACGCAGATCGGGGATGAGACGAATCTCAAGGGGCAGCTCATTCCAGAGGGCTGGTGCCCCCACAGAGAAGGCTCTCCCCCTGGGTGTCCCCCTGGGAGGTGGGTGTTCTCCGAACCACCCTCCTCCATCACTACCGGATCGGGCGATCCGGTCCAAACCAGGAGCATTTTACCCCTGGGCGGGGTGCATGTGGGGGAGCCACACATGCCCTGTGCATGGGGGCTGGGCTCATGCGGGGGGGCATGCGCACATATGTGGGGGCGGGACACGTGGGGGCCTGCGCATGCACACACGGGGCCTGCACGTGCATTCCATTTTGGGGGTTTGGGCGTGCTCATTCAATCGCATACACATATGCTTTGGGCACTTGGTCCGGAAAAGGTTAGCCATCACTGCCCTATACAAACAAATTATAGAGGAGGAAAAATATATCAATGCAAGTAAAGAAACTTTATTGAAAAAAAAAACATCTCAGAAAGAAGGTTATCTGCAGGAATGGAATCTAAACATGACTGTATAAAGCAACTTGAAATGAGATTAGAAAATTGGAAAACCACAGCACTCCATGGGCATTTAAGATTCTGAAGGAAAATTGGATGACCTCAAAACATGGCTAAAGGATAGTACCTTAAAAAAAGAAGAAAGGCGTTTGCTGCTCAAGAAATAGCACAACATAGCATTATCATCAAGACAAAAATAGTTTAATAGTAAATGCTGATTATGATGAGGCAAAGATGAAACAATTGAACACCTAATAACTAAATGCAGCAAAATTGCATATATTGGTTTGGGGAGGTACTATGCTATCATAGCATAAATAATGCTCATGAAAAGAAGCATATTTGGTTTATTAATGTGATGGCCCATGATATAGGAATGTTGAAGAACTAGAATTGAAGGGGAAAAAAAGCATACCAGGATTTATTTGCAAAAATTGGGGAAAAGAACTCATAATCATAATGGCTAGAATGGCAAATTAGATGAAATACACAAGGACTTAGAATTTGGATGATCTAAATTTGGAACAATTTTTGACAAGACAGAAAACCAGAGCTTCTGAATAACTCGTCCATAAATAGACACTAGCTTATAATTCCCCAACTCCTGAGTTGAGTTAAGGCTGCCATCTTGACTTTGATCCTGATGCACCCTATGGACACCCCCATAATCAGCCAAGACTCATGTGCTCCTCAATGAAAATGTTCAGTTATAATTGAGATATAAAATTAAACTTGATTCATAAAAGTTTCAACCATGAACTATAATGAGGAAGCATTAGGGGCTGGTAAATTCTTTAGATGTTAGTAATGCTGCAAAGATTCAACTGGATAATTTTAAGGATTCCACTCTAATACATTCTGAATATTCCTCTAGCTCTCTTTTTAATAAATGATCACATTGTGTAACATTATTGAACTCTTTCAGCTCCGTAGTATGAACTTATGATTCACCGATGTAACAATTTTATCTGAAATGTTCTTTGCCTTTGAAATATCTCTGCCAATTTGAATCAAGCCCGAAGCATTTCAGACTCAGACTCTTTGTTCTCTTAAATTAAGGGCACTGAAAAATCATTCCATTATAAAGGAACATCTTTTCTAGCTTGTACGGTACAATGACTAAGAGAATGACCTACAAATGAAAATGTTCCCCATAAACATCTCACCTTTGCTTGTGACAAGCTCAGTGGGACAAAGCCTGAGGCAGCTTGATATTTTTTGACCCTCTGCTACCTGTCCTATATGATACGCTAAGACACTGTCAGGAGCTGCAAGATGTTGAATTGTTGAATTTCAAGTGTAGGCTTTGTGCAGCTAAATACCTTTGAGCTCTGGACATTCAAATCTTGGAATAGAATAGAATAGAATAGAATAGAATAGAATAGAATAGAATAGAATAGAATAGAATAGAATAGAATAGAATAAATAACAGAATTGGAAGGGACCTTGGAGGTCTTCTAGTCCAACCCCCTGCTTAGGCAGGAAACCCTACACCACTTCAGACAAATGGTTATCCAACATCTTCTTAAAAACTTCCAGTGTTGGAGCATTCACAACTTCTGGAGGCAAGTTGTTCCACTGATTAATTGTTCTAACTGTCAGGAAATTTCTCCTTAGTTCTAGATTGCTTCTCTCCTGGATTAGTTTCCACTCATTGCTTCTTGTCCTGCCTTCAGGTGCTTTGGAGAATAGCTTGACTCCCATCTTAGTCAGGATACATTCTAAGGAATGGTAAGTAACTGTTGGGGGTAGTGGGCTCATTTGGAATTTGAGAGCACTCAAAGATGACATTCCCTTGTTGTTCATTGCAAAGTCATGTCTGACTCTTCACAACGCCAATGGACCGTAGCATGCCACACACAACTGTCTTACCCTGTCTCCCTGAGTTTGCCCAAATTCATGTTCATTGTATTGATGACACTATCTAACCATCTCATCCTCTGTTGTCACCTTCTCCTTTTGTCTTTCCCAGCATCAGTGGCTTTTCCAATGAGTCCTCTCTTCTCATTAGGTGGCCAAAGCATTTGAACTTTGGCTTCAATATCTGTCCTTCCAAAGAACAGTCAGGGTTGATTTCCTTTAGGATTGACTGATTTGATCTCCTTGCAGTCCAAGGGACTCTCAAGAGTCTTCTCCAACACCACAATTCAAAAGCATCCATCCAAAATGACCATAGATTAATAAGATATTGTAAACCAAATACCATATTTTTCAGAGTATAAGATGCACCTCCCTTCCCCTAAAAGTGGGTGAAAATTTAGGTGTGTCATATAGACCAAATATGGGCATTTTGGGGCACCCAAACCCTCCACGTGTCATGTTTTCGCCCTCACCAGCCCCCAGAAGCACTCTGCAGGCCAAAAACGGACATGTTTTTGGCAAAAATGGGCCCATTTTTGGCAAAAACAGGCCATGCAGAGCACTGTAAAGTGCCTCTTGGGGCCTGGTAGGATGAAAATGTGATACGCTGAGGGCTTGGTAGCCCAAAAACGGGCCCAGGTTTGGTGAAAATGGGCTGTGCAGAGCACTGAGTGCTTCTGGGGGCCTGGGAGGCCAAAAACTATTTTTTTTCTTGTTTTCCTCCTGTAATTTTAGGTGCATCTTATAGTTCAGTATGTCTTATAGTCCGAAAAATATGGTACATAAGTAAGAAGCAAAATAGTGAAATGCTTTATTTATTCCACTCTGAGAAGGATCTATAAAAATTGTGTCTTATTTCTACAGCCTTGTTTTTTGCTTAAGAGACTCAAATATTTAACAAGGAACTAGCAACCTTCATAATGCCTGTTTCAGTTTGTGTGTCCAAGCTGCAGACTTGTGTTCAAAGGCAAGCTGTATAATGCATTTCAATAGTCTACTCTGGATGTCACTGAGATGTGACTGTCATAGCCAAATAATCCTTGCTGAGAAGAAAACAGAAGGACACAGCGACAATGTGATGGGTCTCATTGAATGCAAAAATGCTATAATGGGAGGAAAAAGTTTAAAAAAAACGTTTCCTTGCTAGTCATTAGATTGGATGCATTAACACCTTATTGCCTGACCTTTGTGCCACAGCAGAATTGATTTATAAGCTTTTCCTGTCTGTGTGACAACTTTTATTCATCAAACCTGTCGTCAGCCTGGTTGGTGTCTGATTAATTTATCATGGCATCATTCAATAAAGCACCAATTTGGTAAGGAATTGATTATTACCTTTGATAAGCTGGCACATCCCTTTTCCTCTCTCGTCTTCCCCAGAGGCAGAGCTTCATTTTTCTCTGTCAGTAAAACATCTGTAATGGAATTAGAAATGTGTGCTAAATACAATTAGTATCAACGAACGGTGTGAATTTCTTTGTCACTTTGCAGACACTTTTTTCCAGACACAACTGCAACTCATGTTATAATAAGTTTTTAATAACCCAACAAGAGTCATCAAAATGGGTGGTATAGTGTATATGTTTAAAAATAAATAAAATATATACATAAGAGTCTATGGAGATTCTCAGTCATCCAGGTCATGGTTGTCCCAAATGTGCTTTTTCAAGAGGCAACTGGACTTTCTGAGAGCATATGCACCAAGACAAATTCCTTGTGTGTCCAATCACACTTGGCCAATAAAAATTCTATTCTATTCTATTCTATTCTATTCTATTCTATTCTATTCTATTCTATTCTATTCTATTCTATTCTATCCTATCCTATCCTATCCTATCCTATCCCATCCCATCCCATCCCATCCCATCCCATCCCATCCCATCCCATCCCATCCCATCCCATCCCATTCTATTCTATTCTTTGTTTCGCTTCTCATCCAGCAAGATGTTTGAAGATGTTTTGCTTCTCATTTGTTCTTCAGTTTCATATACATGAAAGTGTTTTGGAAAAGCAGAGTGGCTTTTTTGTGATTGTGCTTCAAGTGAGAGGTAACATACCACCAGGGGTGGGCTTCAAAAAATTTAGCAAGGGGTTCTCTGCCCGGTTAATGGGTGGGCATGGCCTAGTCGGCCTCCTGCACCATGGGGGGGGGGATTTTTGTCCTTCCCAGGCTCCGGAGGCTTTCCTTGATTCCCCGGGAGGATGAAAACCGCCTCCCCAAAGGCCTCTGGAGGCGAACTTTTCAGCTGTCCAGAACTTCTGGTAGGCCTGTTTTTCACCCTTCCCAAGCCTCTGTCAGCACCCTGCACTTACCCACATTCAAAACAGGTTGTGTGGGGACTCCTGGGAGAGGTGGGGTGGGAGAGGCCAGATAGGAGTGGGATTTGGGATCTAAACTGCACAGTATCTTAGCTAGAGGTTCTCCTGAACCCCTACAAACCCCCAGCAGCCCACTTCTGCATATCACAGAATTATTTTCAACCTTGCTGGCAATGTGATGGCATAGCTAAAGAATCTTATGAAATGATTCATATTACTTTCAAGAGAAATAGCCTGGTGTAGCGGTGAACAGGCTGAATCAGAAAGCATGTAACTTGGGTTTTGATCCTTCTTTAAGCATAGACACCAGCTGGATAACCTTGGAGCAATCACTCCCTCTTGTTCTTAATCAATGTCACGCTCTGTGACAAACTGGCTGAAAAAACAATCAGCTCCCTCATTTCATCCTGTGTTGGTACTGTAGCGTCACCAGATCACCTACATCAGGGGTGTCAAACTCATGGCGTCACGCTGTTGTCACGTGATGTATCAGAATTTTCCCCCTTCACTAAACTGGGGTGGGGGATGCATCTGGCCCACAGGCCGCATGAACATGAACTATGTAAACCCAATGGAAGCAAAATGGATCCTGCAACTAAGTTTGAGAAACATAGGAAGAAAAAAAAACTTATTACTGATGTCTAAATGTTTCATTATTTTTTTAAAAACATCCTAATTGGCTTCTTGTTGTTACTACTATTCTGCCCTATGACTGAAGTTCTCTGCACGGATTGCAAAATTATTATGCAAAGACAGGGGTGAAATGCTCCCGGTTCGGACCGGATCGCCCGATCCAGTAGCGATGGAGGCGGGTGGTTTGGAGAACCGGTAGTAAAAATCCCTGCTCCCCCCCCCACCCAGCTGAGCTGCACAATCATCAGAGGCTTTTTTTTAAAAGCACTTTTTCTACAACCTCTTTGGTGGAAAAAATGCTTTTAAAAGTAAAAAAAAAGCCTCTAATGATCGCGCGTCTCAGCTGGGATCATCAAATGCTTTCAAAAGCCTCTGATAATCCCAGCTGAGTTGCCTGATCAGCAGAGGCTTTTTTTCTTTTAAATGCCTCTGACGATCCAAGCTGAATTGCCTGATCGGCAGAGGCTTTTAAAAGAACAAAAAGCCTCTGCCGATCAGGCAACTCAGCTGGGATCGTCAGAGTCTTTTGAAAGCATTTTTTTACAACCTCTTCGCCGAAGAGGTTGTAGAAAAAATGATTTTAAAAGTAAAAAAAAAAAATTGGCCACGCCCACCCAGTCACATTACCCCCCCCAACCAAGCCACGCCCACAGAACCGGTAGTAATAAATTTTAGATTTCACCACTGTACAAAGACCATGTACGCTGGAGAAGGCTTTAGTACTGAGAAAGGTAGAAGGAAAAAGAAGGAGAGGACAAAGACCAGTAAGGTGGATGGATTCAATTATGGTGGTGACAAACGCACTGTTCAAAAGCCTGAAAGATCAGGTTAGGTGTAGATCAGGGGTGTCAAACTCAAAATCCACGGGCTGGATCCAGTCCACGGGGTGCTTAAATCTGGCCTGCGGCTCTGGCCTGGAAATAGCAAAGGACTGGCCCTTTGTGCCTCTGGCAGCCAAAACAGGATGTGGGGGAGTCATGCACAGTCCCCCTGTGCCCCATTTTGGCCAGCAAAGTGCTGCAGGAGGCATCCGTCCCATCTCTCCGCCCCCCCCAGGCCTGGGGAGGAGAACTACAATGCTAATCCGGCCATCAAAGAAATCCAGATTGGCACCCCCTGGTGTAGATTTTCACCTCTGTGGTCGCCAAAAGTCAATAATGACTCATACGGATGATGTTACAGAATTGGGTAATAAAACAGCTGCAAGCAACCAACCAAAGTCAGAAAGTACTAAGAACTCCACAGCAAGCAGCAACTTGATGGCACCTAATCAATCAATCATAACACTGAAAATTATTATGTAAAAAAATGGAAAAACCCTGCTGATAAAAAAAAAAACCCTCTTGTCACATCATGGGTTGATAGCTCTGAATAAGAATAGATGAATGCAGTAAAAAAAAAGCAGATTCTGCAAATATGCAGGGCAAATGCTAAGAAGAATAACTTTCAGTAACTTGAAAAATGACAATTTCAACAATTCATCAATGAGGAGCTGCTTAGATAGCACACTGCTGACGCTAGAAAGCTGCTGTTTTTTTACATGGATAGTGGACATAATATGCCACCTTATCTTCAAAGTTCCCCACCTTATCTGTAGACAATACAGTGATGATATAATTACAGCATTTTTTTTTCAGAGCCAGATTTCTTTTTCCTGCAGTTTATTGATTTATTATTATGGTTTGTCGCACAGTCAGCCAGATGTTTAGACTGGATTTGGCATTTTTTTTGTCCACCCACCTAGTCCTGATTTTAGTTTTATTCATTATTTCAATCTCTATAGCCTTTGAGTTCAGTAGTGGGTTTCACTTACCTTCGCTACCGGTTCGGAACTGTAAGTGTGTATGTGAACTCTCTTCGCTCCCGCGCGGCCCTTCTGCTCATGTGAAGAACCTTCTGCGCATGCAAAGAGTGTCCGTGATGACATCCGGGTGGGTGGATGGGTGGAGCCTCTCGCCACCGCCGCTACCGGTTCGCCCGAACTGGGGCGAACCTGTAGAAACCCACCACTGTTTCAGTTGCTGTGGAAGTATAATGAAGGGTAGATATTGTTAGCTATGTCAAGAACAGAGATAATAATAACCTTTATTGTCACTGCACAACATATGTACAATGAGATTGGTGGAGCTCTCTCAGTGCAAGCCCCCAACACAATGCAACTCACAGTGGAAACAGAAAATCCCTAACCGAATAAATCAAATTAACAAACACCCAGTCCTATTACACCAGTGTGAACATGTTACACATTGTGCCAGCCCTGTAAGTCCATTGTACTATGTAGTTATGATGTTATTTCACATTAGGAGTCTGACAGCCCACGGATTAAAACTGTTCTTCAGCCTGTTTGTGTGGCTGGCTATGCTTCTATATCTCCTTCCCGATGGTAGGAGGGTAAAGACGTGCTGACCAGGGTGTGAGTTGTCATAAGATTTTCTCCATAGATAAGATTTTCTCTTATCTATGATCTTTTGGGTAGTGGTGGGGGGGAAATCAGTTGTTGTGCTAGACACTACTTTGCAGATTCCATAATAACTTAGAGCCAATATTCAAGGAAACCAGTACAACATGAGAGAATAAAGAGATGTAGATTAAACCATACAATCATAGCCATACAATCTTTCTAAGTGATTTTGCACCACTCTTTAGCCCATCTCTTATTCTCAAATAATATTAAGAAGGAAATATTATGGAGGACATCTTCACCTCCAGGCAATGGATTGGAACATCAATACCAAAGTGTCGATTCTATCATTCTGAATATTGTGAGGAAGCAAGAAATGGTAAGAAATATTTGGTAGAATAAGATCCTTTTTGGAAAACTTTCCTTTTTTTCTGTATTTGATTCCATCTTCAAAGTCTTTAAAGAAGTCGTTGTAATACAGTTCCTCGTCTCTTTTAACAGATCTCTCTTTGGTTCCCAGCTATATCAGAACATCTGGATAGATTGATAATGGATAGAGTGAGCAATTTTATTTTTATCAAAGCTCTTCTGTAAATATAAACAACATCTGATCATCTGGATTGAAATGGCTCTCATGAGGATACCTATGCCAGCTGCCTGAATCTTGGCAGAATCAATACAGCCACACCTAATAAATGACAACCAACTGTCTATTTAAAAGATGATGCTAAATGATAGGACGTATTTGCCTATTTGATAGCTCCCATTTGTCACAATATCAATTTCAGGCTTCAAAACATTGGCTTCTCTCAGACAGTCATTTTCCTCTCTTGTGTAGTAAGGATTTGGATTCAGGATGATTTTTTTTTCCTTTAATGATCCTATAATCTCTTGCATCGGGCTGGAGTTGGGGCGACTGAATGGAGCTTGAACATTTACTGGCCGGATGCCCTTCCTGACACCTACTTGGAGTTCACAGCACACAATTATTCATTGCGCCCAGAGAGAAATATCTGCCGCTTCCTAGGATCAAACTCACAGCCTTTGGATTGTGAGGCGAGAGCTTCTACCTCTAGGCTGCAACACCGCTCTGCATTCAAGGTGAATATACCTTCACAATTCAAAATCAGAGCTAGACTTTTTATGTCCTTGCATTTCATCTCACATTTTTTTTTCTACTGACCAGTTCAAACATTGAGTGACGTGTCACTGAATAATTACCAAAAACAACTTGCTATCCACCTTTTCCTCCTCTCATTTTTCTATTAACTCTTGCAGCCAGAAGGGATGAACAAGGAATTAAATATATCAAAATATTTAGAACTACAAACCTAATTTGCCTTTTTGGTTCTATTATTCTACTTTTCCAATAATATTTGTATATTTTTAAAATTCAATCAACATTTTAAACCCTTTTATTTTTCTGCCTGGCATATATCTGTTCACTTAAGGTCACAATACCATGGAATTATCTACCTATGAAGCACTTTCCTATTACAATGATAGAGTCGTGAATAATGTGGCTATAGATAGTGATACAAATGGGGCATTGGCCTAAGTTCAGTACAAGTAGTCCTTGATTTACAACATTTCATTTAGTGACTGTTCAAAGTTGCAATGGCACTGAAAAAAACCTTATGACTTATGACTGTGTTTCACACTTGTGACCTTTGTAGCATCCCCAAGGTCATGTGATCAAAATTTAGATGCTGGGCAACTGACTCATATTTATGATGGTTGCAGTGTCCTGGGGTCACGTGATCCATTTTTGTGACCTTCAGACAAGCAAAGCCAATGGAGAAACCAGGTTCACTTAACAACCGGGTGACCAACTGATCAACTGCAGTGATTCATTTAACAAATGAGGCAAAGTCGGTCACAAAATGGGGCAAAACTCACTTAACAAATATTTCACTTAACAAGAGAAAATTTGTTGTGGTCGTAGGTTGAGAACTACCTATATTGATATGTGATCATGATCAGTGGATGAAATTCAATTTTTTTTACTACTGGTTCTGTGGGCATGGCTTGGTGGGCGTGGTGTGGCTTGGTGGGCATGGCAGGGGAAGGATACTGCAAAATCTCCATTCCCACCCCACTCCAGGGGAAGGATTCTGCAAAATCCCCATTCCCTCCCCACTCCTGGGGGAAGGATACTGCAAAATCTCCATTCCATCCCCACTCTGGGGCCAGACAGAGGTGGTATTTGCTGGTTCTCCAAACTATTCAAAATTTCCACTACCGGTTCCCCAGAACCTGTCAGAACCTGCTGGATTTCACCCCTGATCATGTTGCTGTTACAACATATACCATATGAGCTTTTCTCTGTAAGGTATTCTCCATTTGTATTGGGAGTAAGACTCCCAGAATTGTGAGGGTTGAGTGTTTATAGAATCACATCTAGAGAACTCTAATCCTGAGCCAAAATCTGCCTTACAGATTTTTACATACATACATACATACATACATACATACATACATTTATACATACATATATACATACATATATACATATATACATACATACATACAGTTTTTAAGAGACTAATGCCAAATAAAGAAAACCAACAAAGAAAAGGATAAATAAGAGAAATAAAAACAGTATGGGCAGTTTCTCTTGGGAATATTAGGTTTCTAGGTTTAGTTACCATCTACAGAACTGATTTCTTGATATGTTTTGCTGACAGCTGTGGCTAATCTGTTTTCCATACCAAGGTCACCAAACCCTAAAGGCCTATACTATCCAATGGGGGGCGGGGGGAAATCCTAACAACGTAATTTAATCTGCACTGAAGTCTCCATTTTAAACAAGTCAAGATGGTGATTTTAGAAGAACGTTTGCTGTATGCTAAAGAGCAAGATAAAAGAATATGGACTGTAGTGTGAGAGATTGTAGGGGTGTTTTTTGGGGGGTGGTAAAGTATGACGCAGTTGGTAATGAGATGGATAGTCACACAAAAAAACAAGAGCCAAGGTGGCGCAGTGTTTAGAGTGCAGTACTGCAGCTACTTCAGCTGACTGCTAGTTCAGCAGATCAGCAGATCAAATCTCACCGGCTCAAGGTTCAGCCTTCCATCCTTCCGAGGTGGGTAAAATGAGGACCCAGATTGTTGGGGGCAATATGCTATTTAGTATACTGTCTTTGGTGTAAACCGCCCAGAGTCCTCGGAGAGTGGGCGGCATAGAAATACGAATAATAAATAAAAACTCCCCGAGCCATTTGGACTCAATTTTAAGCAATGTGCTTTGGTCTGCAATATTGTTCATGATGCCTTCAAAAACCATAGATTTTTTTGTAAACCTATCTCTTTCTGCATTAAAAGAAGAGGAACTATTCTACTCTACTGCCATCTATCTACAATGGAAATCTCAGAGAGGTTTCTTTTCTGATTGTATGCTCTGATTTCACACTCTTTCTCTCAGAACTGGCATTATTGTTTTCTTTTGGATTTGTCTTTAATTTTGACTTTAATAATATTTATATATCATTGATTTCCAGGGTTTTGTTTTCTTCATAAAAGGCAATACACTCTATACTGATAGACCAGTTTTACGACTGTCACCTCCAGCATACATTCACTTGTTTGATTATCACTGCATTGTTGTTATTGTTTTCACTGCATATTTTCTATATATGTTATGGAGAAAGTTTAAAAAAGACTTTGATGCTAGCACTTTACCCTGGATCATCCATCACCGGGATTTGCAATGTGTTCACCAATCCTTCCCTTGATGTCTGCTAGGCTCCTTGTCCCATTTTATTTGTTTTAAGATTATTTTAAATTTGAAGAAAAGGAAAGCAGCATACTGGAAAGCAAAGTGTTCCCCTTCAAATAAAATAGTTTTAAAATTCCAAGGATGCTTCAGTCTTTGGCATATCCGAAGAAGCAGTTTTATAAAGTAAGAATGTTAAAGGCTGCGGCATGCCAAGAAAAAGGAGAAACAAGGGAAACAAGAAAAAAGAAGAAGAAGAAGTGGGATTGAGGTCAAATAGAATAATACATATCCTCACTAGTTGCCTTCTGATGATTGTGTTTCTTGTGATTAGCCACTAGCTAGCTGCTATGGTGGACAGTAGCATTAGAAATAGCACTTAGAGTTATATACTGTTTTATAGCGCTTTACAGCATTCTTTAAGTGGTTTACAGAGTCAGCATTGTTGCTCCCAACAAGCTGGGTCCTCATTTTGGCAATGTCGGAAAGATGGAAGGCTGAGTCAATCTTGAGCTGGGATCAAACTCCTAGCAGTGAACAGAACCAGCCTGCAATGCTGCATTGTAACCACTGCACCGCCACAACTCAATTTGTGAGAGTACCTATAACAGTGATGGCTAACCTTTTCTGGACCGAGTGCCCAAAATGCGTGTACGTGCGAATCCGTGCACCGTGCACCCGAACCCCCCAAATGCAATGTGCAGTGGAGCTGAACTGGGGTGACGGCTCATGTGCCTTCAGAGAATGCGCTATTTGCCACCTCTGGCACACATGCCATAGGTTTGCCATCATGGACCTATAACATGCTCTCAAAATTTCAATTGTGCCCCAAATATTTGAGGATCATTGAACTAGCATACCATGTTTCCCTGAAAAGAAGACCCTGTCTTTTGAACCCTGAAATAAGTGCTTGGCCTTATTGCCATGTACTCAAAAGCCCGATTGGGCTTATTATCAGGGGATGTCTTATTTTGGGGGAAACAGGGTATTAGCAATATAAGAATTTATTGTTTTTTATTATTTTATTTATTTTATATTTTATATTATTATTTTATTTTATTTTATTATTTTATTGTATTATTTTATTTTATTTATTTTATTTTTTTATTTTTATTTATTTCTGCCTTCCAGTCATTTTGTCTCCTGGTGATTTCCTGGGCTAGTTCTTGTAATTTTCTTCACAAGATGTTCAGGAAAAAATTGTTGTTGCCTGCATCCTAGGGCTGAGAGAGAGAGAGGGTGTGACTCCCAGGTCCTCCAGCTGACTTTGTGCCTAAGGCAGGACTAGAACACACAATCTCCCATTTTCTAATCATTGTTTAACCATTTTGCCAAAGTGGCTTTTAATTTAAGATCTATAATCTAATATATTTAGTTGTACAATTTAGATGCAGTAGTTAAAGGCCGCAAGCTAGGAAATGGGAGACTATGAATGGCAGTCTTGCCTTAGGCATAAAGTCAGCTTTATGACCTTGGTGCAGTTAATTTCTCTCTATCCTAAGAAACAGGCAATAACAAATGCCTTCTTGTCAAAAAAAATCTGCAGGGGTTTGTCCATGCAGTTGCCAGGAATCAAGAATGACTTGAAGATACTTAATATCAAAAACAATAACAACAGCAGCCCAGGAGAATAGAGGGACAGCCCTTAAGGCTTACACGTTTACATAAGTATAACTCTGTTGGTTCAGCAAGTTTGTCCCAAAACATGTTTACTCTAACAGAAAGGCATATTAACTTGTCTAAAAAGATGTAGTCTGTGGTTTGGCATGAACCATCAAAATCCTGTATTAGCCAAGCCAACTTCCCTAGAGAGTTTTTCTTCAGCTTTAAAATGTTTCTGATGTGCACATTTTTCTTTGAATGGTTTAAAATTGACAGTAAATAGTCTTTAAAGGAGATAGAATTAACAATACTAGTTACCCATTTTTAAAGGATGGATATACGATTAGATAGATAGATAGATAGATAGATAGATGGATGGATGGATGGATGGATGGATGGATGGATGGATGCACGGACAGACAGACAGACAGATAGATGATAGAGATGATAGATGGATGGATGGATGGATGGATGGATAGATAGATAGATAGATAGATAGATATTGGTTTAGATTCAATATCTCTTCATCTTTTGAGTCAGAAGAACACCCATTAACCTGCTGAACAATGCCTGGATTTGTTAGCAAACTAGATGAGTGCCAATAAATTCACTGAGAATTCCAGCAAGATGGTAATCTTGGGAGCTGATAATTAACTTGTTTAAGGTTTTGTTGTCAGCCTATCTTAGATAGGATCAGCCACTCTGAAAGGCCCATTAGTTACACTCAAACAGTAGACTAAACCTAGGTTGACAAAACACAGTTGCTATTATCACTTAACACACTATACCCAAACAAATAGACACATTATTGCTTATCTTGATAGATTAGTATGTTAGGACAATGGCCAGCAATAGTGAGAGCACAGAAAATGATCTGGATCTGAATTATCAGACTTTGACAACAAGATCAAAAGCAAGTAAATCTATTCATTTCTGAATTGGAGGAGCTGGATAAAGACGGGAAGATCACTATGGCCAATCTCAACCCATGGCACCCTTCAAATATCTTGGATTCAAATGTCTTCATCTTTAGCTAGCATGAGTTGACATATCCCAAGGAGAAGAGTAATCAATGGTTTATTTTGGATTTCTAACACACAGAGCACTCATTTTGAGGCAGATTATTCAGCACAAAAGACACTAAAATTACTGGCTATTCCCAAGGTGATTGTGAGGCTTAGAAAGATGGTGAATTTCTAAATGTTTTGAATTGCAGAAATTGCTGTTTTCTACATATTACAAGAATGCACATCAAGTTTTAGCATTTCTGAATTCATGAACAGAGCGACAATACTGCATTAACACCACACGCTTAACAAGATCAATTACAAACCTATTAGCTCCATTTAAACAACACCCTAAGCTTGAATTTTAACTTTGGTTTTGTTTCATTTCTCACAACCTAGCATATTGTATGAACGTATTTAGTTAGTTAATGGTTCTATGAATTACGCTAACTCAGAAAATGGAAAATCCAACCACTAAAATATGCGAACACCGCCTATGGTTTTAATTGTTACTGGAGGTAAAATAGTCCGATGTAACATTCACCTAGAAGAGCTGAAAATTAATGTGGACTATGGGAGACCATTGTGGTTATGCCTACAGCAGTGTTTCTCAACCTTGGTAGCTTGAAGATGGGTGGACTTCAACTCCCAGAATCCCCCAGCCAGCTGGCTGGGGGATTCTGGGAGTTGAAATCCACCCATCTTCAAGCTTCCAAGGTTGAGAAACACTGGCCTATAGGGCCAAAGCTGGTATCACCAAAATGACAAAAGCTGGGTTGCACTATTGTAATGCAATCTATCGCCTTTCATATATATTTCATCATGAGCCATGATGGCGCCATGGTTAGAATGAAGTATTGCAGGCTAATTCCGCTGACTGCCAGGGGTTCGATCCTCACCAGCTCAAGATTGACTCAGCCTTCCATCCTCCTAAGGTCAGTAAAATACGGACCCAGGTTGTTGGGGGGCAATATGCTGACTCTGTAAACCACTTAAAGAGGGCTTATAAAGCATTGTGGAGCAGTATATAAATCTAAGTGTTATTGCTTATACATCATTTGCCCTATACATCTTTGCCATGCACACTGACACTTCCAAGCCATTATGTTGAGGAAACCATCTTGTTGTGCTAGCAGTACTCGCCTATAACTCACTTATAAGATCCATGATAGAAGACCAAACAAAGGAAAAAGAAATCCCCCCACCGTAGAAATTCATCCTCCAGCTACACTTCTTTCTATATATAGCTCAAGGTTGACTCAACCTTCCATCCTTCCGAGGTAGGTAAAATGAGGACCCGGTTTGTGGGGGCAATAAGCTGACTTTGTATAAAATAGAACACCGCTTGGGGGGGGGGGGCCCACAAAGCCCTACTAAGCAGGTATATACAAAAGTATGAAGGCTATTGCTTAAAAGCACTGTAAGCCACCCTAAGTCTCCGGAGAAGGGCAGCATATAAATCAAACTAATAAATAAATAATAAATAAATAGACTCTACCCAGTCAGAGAGGGATTTATTTGGCCATTCTTCCTAATCAGCATTTTATTCTTAAGGGGAAAATCACTTTCCTCTATGCTTTATGGAGTGATTGCATGGTGTTCTTATAAAATCCAATGCCCCAAATAACTCCAAAGCATGGAACAGTGTCCAAGCTTTTTAGCTTCACATGACTCTAGTCAAATGCCTGCAGAAATATAACCAAACATTTTCCTGGATAAAACAAAATGTAAAATCTGTGTCTATGGTCAAATGAGTGGCTAAGAATTCTCTCTTCGGTGGCATACAGGTAGTCCTTGACTTACAACTGGTTGCTTAGTGATTGTTCAAAGTTACAACAGACCAGGGGTGGGTTCTACTTATCTTTACTACTGGTTCACAAAGGGATTGAGCGCACGCTTGCTTCGCATGCGCAGATCGCCGATAATGACATCTGGGGCGGTGGGCGGGGCCTCCCACCGGTTTTACTACCGGTTCTTGTGAACCGGTCCGAACCAGGGGCAACCCACTACTGCAACAGACCCCCGCCCTTGCAAAAGTATTTATTGCTTGATTTAGAATTTTGGACAACCACACACAAACCCCATGATTTCATGTTGGGTGCTTGGCAACTGACTCACCTTCACAGCCATTTGCAGCATCCTGCAGTCACGTGACCACATTTTTTGTCTTGTCTTCCCCGCCCCCCCCTTTTTTTCTGGCAAAACAATGCCCATTGGATATAATATGGATTTGCTTAATGACTGCAGGATTTGCTTAACAACCAAGATGTTGCTTAATGACTGCAACATTCACTTAATTTCTGCTACAAAAAATATCATAATGTTGGATCCGGTCATGGATGACCAGTTAATGACTGCAATGACATATACCATAATTCCAGGCTCAATTACAATTGTACATTGAGGAATACCTATGTCATTAATCATGTAGGACAGGGGTATCAAACTCGATTTCATTGAGGGCTGCATCAGGGTTGTGTTTGACCTCGGGGGCCTGGGGTAGGCATGGCCAGCTTGAGGTCACTTGTGTCAGAGGTGCCTGTGGTGGCCTGAGTGCTCTGCCAGCGAAAACGGGCTCCCAAATTCTGCTTTAGGATGCTATTGCCTCCTGCAACTCTCTGCCAGCAAAAATGGAGCTCGGGGCCCCTCCTGAGTTCTGTTTTCACTGGCAGAGGCACTGCTGGGCCATTCCTTCAGTTTCCAGGGCGGGCCAGGCGGACCAGATCTAAACACTCCACAGGCCAGATCTGGCCCCCGGGCCTTGAGTTTGACACCCCTGATGTAGGAGAAAAACATTGTTTGTGAACTCTTTTTTCCATGCATCTGGAGAGAATCCAAATTGTCTGTTGATATAAAGGGAACAGTAACAGTATTCCAGGACACGGAATAACCTGCTTAGATCAGTGTCAATGTTTTCTAACATTTTCAATTTTTTTTGAAGTGGAAATTCAGTCCACCCTGTTTTTCTCTGTATATATTGCAGTAAAAAGTCTGCACACTTTTTGTGCCAATTATTGTGGTCTAGAATCCTTACAAATTATGGAAGCCATCCATTTTAAAAATGGTGGCAGGTGTTGCTGCAGCTAGAGCACAAAAGAATTATCACTGAGGGGTGTATGATCTGATTTTATTCGAGGGGACATTTATTTTAACAAGAGGAGTAATTCATTACTGTTATGGACCTTTTAATCTCTTTCTAACCATCTTATATTTCCAGGCCATCTGCTTTCAATTCTTTTTTTTTTCATCATTTGACCAGTAGAAGATTAGGAGGAACTGATGAGGTTATGAGGCTAACCCAGGGGTGAAATCCAGCAGGTTCTAACAGGCTCTGGAAAACCAGTAGCAGAAATTTTGAGTAGTTCAGAGAACCGGCAAATACCACTTCTGGCTGGCCCCAAAGTGGGGTGGGAATGGAGATGTTGCAGTATTCTTCCCCTGGAGTGGGGAGGGGTGGGGATTTTGCAATATCCTTCCCCTCCATGCCCACCAAGCCATGCCCACAGAACCGGTAGGGAAAAATTTTGGATTTCACCCCTGGGCTCACCTAGAACAATGCTGGGACTCGGTGTTAGGTCCAGATGAGAAAATGTGTTTTAGACATGCATAGATATTTTGGAATGCAATTTCCCCAAAATCATAGCTATGTTTTAAATTGAGAACAGAATTAGGTGTTATGAGAAGTGAAATATAGAAACCATCTAATATAGGCTTCAGTAAAGTGCATATTCAATCAAGTTAAATTCTCAGTCCTTCTTCATCTGGATCCATCACTTTTCTTTTATACAATTTCTGGAACAGTCCTTGAACTAGCTACAATAGAGGAATATGATATAAATACATTGCATTTTCAAGAAACCACTTTTACTTGTTTTTCTTGGACCTTTCTGGTTGTGGCTCTCCTTCACTGTTTTATTTATATCACTTACAGCAATTTCTATTCCATATTCCATTTCTATTCCATATTACCATTTTTGCTTAACCAGCTCCAAACCAAATTATGTACGATATTACAAACATTTTTTTTTGTTTCTAAGTGGAGGGCTTAAAATATTAATGGTCAGTGGGATTCTGCCAACACTTCCAGAGATACATTACAAAGGATTGTATTTGAGACAATAAGGGGGTCTGATCCCTGCTGAAGTCCCAGCAGAGAAAAGCAAATTGTTGTTTCATTTACACAGAAATGCTTTCAAAGGGAGCAGAAATTTAATTACAGAGGCAAAGCAAAAAGTTGAATTCGACACACAAAAGTACACACACATTTTCTTTTCTAAAAATAGAAGTATGGCAGAGCTTCAACAGCACATGTAGTCTAACTGTAAATCAGTGATAGTTTATCCTCTATTTCAGGGGTGACAAACTCGCGCCCCACAGGTTGGATGCGTCACATGCTGGCCATGCCCCCGCCCGGTTTAACAAAGGGGAAAAAAGTCCTGATAAGTCATGTGATGATGCAGTGATGATGTCAGTTTGACACCCCTGCTCTATTCCAATTGAAGTGAAAGTTTGGTTTTATTGGTAAAGTAAAGGTAAAGGTAATGGTTCCCCTCGCACATATGTGCTAGTTGTTCCCGACTCTAGTGTTTCAAAGCCGAAGAGCCAGCGCTGTCCGAAGATGTCTCCATAGTCATGTGGCCAGCATGATTAAATGCCAAAGGTGCATGGAACGCTGTTACCTTCCCACTAAAGGTGGTCCCTATTTTTCTACTTGCATTTTTTACGTGCTTTCGAACTGCTAGATTGGCAGAAGCTGGGACAAGTAATGGGAGCTCATCCTGTTACGCGGCAATAGGGATTCGAACCACTGAACTCCCAACCTTTTGATTGACAAGCTCAGTGTCTTAGCCACTGAGCCACCATATCCCTGCTGTATTACAATTGAAGTGAAATTTTGGTTTGGTATATTGTTTTAATTTCTAACTAGAAAGTAAGTGTGGAAGTTGTTCTATTTGTTTATATCCATATCAATCCTCCCCCCTTTCTCCCCCTCTCCCTCTCCCTCACCATCTATCAGAATAATGTAACAGAGGATAGGCTAAAGGTGGACTTGGGAACTAGAGCTAGATTTGCTTTAAAAATGATTGGGAAGAAATGTAGACCTCTAATTGTGACAACACTGAAAGGAGCAGAGTGTTCTGCCCCAGTTACGGATCCCAAAGCACATACAAACTCTGAACAAAACTCAGTTTACTTCAGAACACAGTCTTTTGCAAATCCAGGCTGTTAATAAAACGGTCTTAACAACCTGCCCGAAATTCCACAGATAAGATAGAGTCTTACTATAGTTGGCAGAAAGTCCAGAAGCAAGGTTTGCAGAGAAAATTCAAACTCAATTATCAGTGAACGAACAAACGAACACATGTTGTTTCCTGCAGCTTTTTACAAGCTGTGTGCAAACTTAAATAGGCTAAGGGAGTGGTGAATTAGCCCCAAGCCTTACTCTCAAGGAGACCTCCTGAGTAACCACTCCTGCCTCTTGGCAGCTTGCGTGCTCGTGCATTGAGAAGAGGCTCTTCCACTTCATCCTCTTCACTTAAAGGAGCTTCTGGAGGTTCTGAAGGCCCTGGCTGAATCCCTGCCTCTGGCCAGGGCCGGATTTAGATGAAAAGAGGCCCTAGGGTATTCCACTTATGAGGCCCTTTCACCTATAGTGAAAGTGGGATTTTAATTTTGCTAACAATTTGAATGTAGGCCCTTCTTGATCTTGAGGCCCTAGGCTGAAGCCTAGTTAGCCTATAGGAAAATCCGGCCCTGCCTCTGACATCACATCTTCTTCAGCCTCCTTGCTGTCCGACTCGAGCGCTGGCTGCACAGGCTGCTGGTGCAACATCACACCAGCCTCCTCATCGTTGGGATCAGCAACAATCCGTGGAGGCCGCTGGTGGGCCACAACACAGAGCTGAAAATTTTGGCCCATATTCTCCATCCCATCATTGGGAAATGGGGGTAGTTAAGAAGTACCTGGAATTGAAGACTTCCGGTTTGCTGTTTGTCCCCGCTGGATGCTCCTTTGGGATCGTCCCACCCGCTGCCTGTAAAGAGCCGCCTTTAAAGCGGAATGGCGGCTCGAAAAAACTCTGTTTCCATGAGGAAACAGAGATAGAGCAGGCTGGGGTGGGTTGAGTCCTCTGCCTAATCCCAAAAGTTTTTTTTTTTACTTTTGGGACGGAGCGGAAGAGACTCCCCGTATCCCCAGCCGATGCTCCGGGCTCTGGGAGATCTCTGCTACATGCAGAGCTAAGGGGCAAAAGCAAGCCTGTAAATTTGTTAAATTAACTCAAGAAGACGTCAGTTGGACCTCTGATCCTGAAGCGCAAGTATTCTTTTTATTGGAAAAATTATTGAAGTTGTTTAAGAAGTGAAAGGAAAAAAGATTTTTAAAATGGCGATTGCTGCTGCGACTGCTGCAGCTTGAAGAGAGGCTGAAAGGGAAAGTCCTTCCGTTTTGTATTACAAAGTAGCGGAATGAATACTTCTGGCCGTAATTGAGGCAAAACCTCACTCTCACTCTTGCTTTTTTTTCCTTTTTTTTTTTCTTGGGGATCTGATATTGATCTTGGTTGGAAACAAGCTTTTTTTTTCTCTCTTTTCCACTAAATCTTGTCTGTGTGGGAAATGGCACCGGGACTCACACAGCTAGACAAACGGGGGGGGGGGGGGAATCTCCCCCATTAATAAATTACACCAACAAGTTTTAACTCTCCAGTGTCAGAAACCTGATTTTAATATAATAGAATTTCTTCTTGAAGAGATTGTAAGAAGGGATGAGATTGTGAACCAGCAACTCGAAAAATTTAAGCAGGAAATTAAAGAAATTGGTGAACTGGTGAAATCAAAGTTTGACTTTTTGAATCGAAAGATTTTAAAAACAGCTAATGGTTTATCAGACTTTCTGATTCGGGTGGATGCAAAGACTAAATTATTAGAGTCTAAAATGAAGGAAACTGAGGAGAATTTGGATGACAAGATTCAAAAAATTAAAAAGGATTTGGTAAACATTCAGGATAATAGCTCAGAAGACAAACCTAAATTGGAGATTGACCAAAAGACTGGTAATGAAGAAAATGTGCAACAGAGGATTGAAAGAGAAGTTTTAATGATTCAATATAATTTTACAGAATATGCAATTAGACTGAGAGGTTTGCAGGAAAATAATAGAGATGACTTAAGGAAAATATCTTCTGAAATTCTGGCTGGGATTTTAAAGGTTCAACCTGATGAAGTGTTTTGCAGGATTGATAGAATTTATAGAATAAACTCCTGGTTGGCAAAGCAAAGGCAATTGCCTAGAGATGTGGTGATCTATTTTACAGATAAAGAAATTAGGAATAATATTGTGCAGAACTCTTTTAATTCTACTTTGCAATTTCATGGAAGAAAGATTTGGATTTTTAAGGAGCTCCCGACTAAGATGTTAATGGAGAGGAAGAAATTTGGCTTTCTAGTGACTGAGTTAAAAAAAAGAAATATCCTATTTAGGTGGAATGCCCCAGTTGGTTTAATATTGAGACACCAAGGAGTAAGATATCAACTGAACACTGTTGAAAAAGCAGAAGAATTTTATCAAAAAAATTTAAAAATGAATTTAACATCTTTAGGCATAATACAGGATAAGCAAAAGGAGTTGGAAACAAAAAGAAAATATCAAATTACAGAGGCTGTGGTGGATAAGTTGTCTTTGGACTCTCTGGATACCCCAGCTGGACTGTCTATAAATAAGAGAGCAGTGTCATCCGACTCCAATGTGATGAACCATCAAGTCACAGACAAGTGCGCAAATCAACTAGTTGATATACAAGTGATGGAGAAGAAAGATGACATGATAAAACTAACCCAACAAGATCAACTCACAAAGCAGAATGAAAATCGATCAGCTGATACACAATTGGTAGGCACGAAACGAGGATGGAAATTCAACCCGCAAAAGAAAAAGAAAAGAAATAGATCTCATAGAAACAGCAATTTCTAAACCAAGCAACAGTGAAGCCAGGGACTTTAAAAAATGAATGAACATCTGAAAAGATAGTGGAGGCGAACAATTGTTTAATACTATCCTGAGGATTGTGGCAGATCTCTGTAATGCCGTGATTTTGGGATGTGAAAAGAGCCTTACCTTGTTGGATTTGAATTATCTACTCTGGATTTCTTTTACTGGTGAATATATTATGATTATTTTGAGTTACAAGGCAAGAGAGTCACGCTGGGGCATGCACAAGATCTGGTTGTTACCCATTAGGATGATGGGAATCAACAATCCTGATGAATACCACAACTATAACTATATGGATATAATTATAATGTCACTCGGGTGGTTGTTTTTACTTTTATATATATACGAGGATATCTACTACTGATGGGGGCAGAAGATGATTGAAGATTTTGAACAAACTGTTGCACCAGCATGTTATTTTACCCTATTATGGGTGATGGATTTAACGATCCAGTGGAAAGACATCAAAGAAGATATTATATGGATTATAAATTTAAAGTTATTGTCTTTTTTTTTTTTATAAAATGGAATGCATATATAGATATGTGTATATTTTAGTAAAGTGGGCAGTGGGTTATATTTAGAATTGTATTGCATGATTTTGTAGGAATTGAAGGGTTGAAATAGGTTAGTTTACTGATTGATTAGTCTAAGAAAAAGGATCCTTAAGTCATATATTTAGGGGAGTGGAGGAATTGGATAGAACTGAATAAACGTTAAATCTGGATGTAGGGAGAAGGCCGCTTTAAAATGTTATATTAATATATATAAAAGATTAAATGTTAAATTGTAATAATACACTATAAGTTTAGGGGAGGAGAAAAAGGGCAGATTATCGTAAAAATGGGAGTTATAAGAATAATATGCTAAGGGTCAGTATTCTGAGGAGGGAGTAAGGGAAAGGAAAGATATTATGTATGTAATTAGTTATGAAATAGCCTATTGTTGTGAAGAAGTCACAGGGGGGGATGGGTGGTGAGGGGGGGGTTAGGGAAGAGGGGGGGGGAAAGGGGGAAAAACTTGTATTTGAAAACTTTTTCAATAAAAAATAAAATAAAATAATAAAAAAAAGAAGTACCTGGAATTCAATTGCACTGAGATGAGGCTGAATCTCTCCTCATACTGACAGACATACAGAACACAAGGTGCACTTTGTACAAGTCAGGATAAGGCCATGTGCATCTCTCACAACCCTATTTGCAACCCCCAAACATTCAAGATTCTCCCACTGAAATATTGACTAAATTCAACTTTAACCACCACACGTCATTAGCAAGTAGCACTGATCAGCATTAGAACACTTAATCAGTAGAATAACTTGCCTTCAGAAGTTGTGAATTCTCCAACACTGGAAGTTTTTAAGAGATTGGACAAACATTTGTCTGAAATGGTATAGGGCCATGATGGCAAACCTATGGCACGCGTGCCACAGGTGGCACACAGAGTCATATCTGTGGGCACATGAGCATTGCCCTAGCTCACCTCCAGCGCACATGCGCGTGCTGGCCAGCTGGTTTTCAGGCCTTCTGGGCCCACCGGAAGTCAGGAAATGGGCCGTTTCCAGCTTCCAGAAGACCTCCGGGGGGGGGGGGGGGCGGGTAAGGCCATTTTCGCCCTCCCCAGGCTCCAAGAAAGGCTCTGGAGACTGGGGAGGGTGAAAAATGAGCCTACTGGGCCCACTGGTAACCTTTTTGCCATCGTGTGCCAAAAGCAGGGGGAATGTGGAGGGGGTCGCGTGTGCATGCATGGGAGGCATTGAATTATGAGTGAGGGCACACGGGCGTGCAACCCCCCATGCCCCCCTGCTTTTGGCACATGATGGCAAAAAGGTTAGCCATCACTGGTATAGGGCTTCCTGCCTGAGCAAGTGGTTGGATTAGAAGACCTTTAAGGTCCCTTCTGTTGTGACTCCGACCCCCGAGCCTGTCTTATCAGAGGGAGAAGACTCCGAAAGTGAAGGAGAGGAGTTGGCAAGGCCTCCCTCTCCAGAACCCTCCTCTCTGGCAATGCCTCAGGTGTCCTCCGAAGGCCAAGAGATAGGCCAGGAGCCAGGCACTTCCGAGCAGCCACAGTTAGACAGCGACAGAGATGAGTCTTGGCTGGATCCCCGACAGCGTCGGAAAGACAAGCGTGTGCAGCAGAGAAGGAGGCATGCCAGAGATTAAGCTGAGTCACTGGACCACACCCCACAGGGGATAAAAGGGGGTGTGGTGGCCATTCTGGCCTTGTGACGGACAAAACTGAAAAGCTAGCAAGTCATACTGCATTTGGCAGAGCCAGAAACCGAAAGAGCTGGTCTTCTGTTTTCTGGCGTGCCAGCCAGCTGATTGGCACGTGAGCATGCATGGCAGTAACTGGAAGACTTGGTTGCATGCACTGGAAACCGGAAGTACCTTATCTGGTGCATTCATGCCCCCTAGGCAGCTCCTCTTCCTGGTCGCGGCCCTGATGAATGCGCGCACACAAAGTGCTCCCCTTTTTGGCACTTGGTGTTGCACAAGTGCGTTCCGTTTTTGGCACTCTGTGTCAAAAAGGTTCGCCATCACTGCCATGGAACATCTTGCTATTGGAATGTTGTTTTCTATGACAATTTTTATGACCTAGTTTCTGCAGGTGAAGAACCAGCTGGGACTGTTTCTTGCACTACAGTATCTAATGAGATTATAAGATTGCATTAACAGAGGGATAGAATCAAGATCACATGAAGTGTTAGTATCGGTTTATAATGCCTTAGTAATACCACACTTGGAATACTATATCCAGTTTTGGTTTCCAATCCCAGCTGGTGCTTCATCTGTAGAAACTAGTTCATTAAAATTGCCATAGAAAAGAACATTCCAATGACAAGGTGTTCGATTAACCTAGGATCAACAGTGATCAATGCTACTAGCCCAGGGGTCTGCAACCTTAAACACTCAAAGAGCCATTTGGACCCGTTTCCCACAGAAAAGAAAACACCGGGAGCCACAAAACCCTTCCCGTGCCTGACTATTTCTTGAGTGGCCACAAAACTAGCATATGTAGTTGAATTAAATGTTCTGTTTTCTTCTGAAACTTTTCTTTTCTTGGATTTATCCATGGTTGGGCTACCTGGGGTTGAAAAGCTCAACAAATTGCATGCCAGCGGGTGTCACACGTGATGTGATGCATATTTTGAGTGACAGGGAGCCACAGCAGAGGGGGTGAAAGAGCCACATGCGGCTCCAGAGCTGCAGGTTTGCTGACCCCTGTACTAGCCAATGAAGTGTGGTGGTTAAAGTTGAGTTAGGACACCAGATTCAAGATTCCCCTCAACTAGAGCTAATCACTTTCTCTCAATCCAACCCTACCTCACAGAATTCTTGTAGCTGAAGGATGAAATGAGAAAAAAAGTCTATATATTCTGCCTTTTTTCTTGAGTCAAATACAGTAATAAATCAATATAATGTTTTATGTGGGTTTTTTTTTTTTTAAAAAAAGAAATGGTCTGTGTAAAGCCCACATCCAAAATAATCCTCTCCTTAATATATTTCTACAATCCCTTACAATCTAATTCTACTATTTTAAGTTCTGAAATTCCACAAAACATCAAACTCAAACAAGCTCTTATACAATAGTTATGAATATTCCTTCATGCCTAGGCAATGATATTTTTCCCCTAAAGAGTGAGTCAAGCTGAATTCTGCTCAGTTAAAAAAACAACATATTTGGGTTATTACCTCATTTATGTGTTATTGTTGTTTTTAACACTTCTTTCTAATGTCAGAAAACACACAGTCAGTGCTTTGCTGATCTCTTGGGAATTTATCCCTTTTTTGTGCACAATTCTTGTGTGAGACCAGAAGGGGAAAAAAAGACTTGTAAAGTCAGGCTTCCTGAGTTTTCAAGACATTCGGCAACAACTCTCATTGTTGATCACTGTATGGTATTGTTTCTGGGGAATATTTTTTTTAATGAAACAGGATACATTTTAGGAAATGTGAATATGTTCAATTAGTTGCTCATCTAATTCATCTTTTCCAGTTCCAGTGATCCATTTCGTTATTTCTTCTGCACAGCTGTTATGAACAGATGCACACACTGTGTACGTTACAGAGCATTCTGGAAAAAGATTCAAAATGAGCATTAGCACTGCTTTCCTGTTGTTGTGAAGGAATCCTACAACATGCCAATATCCCAACCAGGTTGTATGATTGGTCAAGCTAGGTTCCAATGATCTCTTCAGATTCTCCCAAGGACAATACAAGTAGAGCGATTGGCAAGATGTTTTCTTAGAATTCAGCTAGCAAGAAATGATTGATAGTTTGGAATTGGGGTTTTATTTATTTAGGGTTTTTTGGGAAGAGTAGTTTTCTATTTTTAATAAAATGTATATATCTCAATATATTATGAATCTCTCGCAAAAAGAAAATGCTTCAGTGTGCAGAATAAAAATGAAAGAGCATTGGCCTCCCACCAGCCGGTACGTTTTCACAGAGAGGGACTCCGGGTGCCGTCGGCCAAACAATGTCAGCTGGCAGCCCCAGGGGGAGAGCCTTCTCTGTGTGGGCACCTACTGTCTGGAACGAGCTCCCCCCGGAGATACGGAGGATCCCGGATCTACGCACTTTCCGCCGCGCTCTCAAGACCTTTTTATTTCACCAGGCTGGTCTGGCCTAACCTCTCCCATTCTCTTTTTAATGTAAATTTTAATGTAAATTTTAATTTGTTCTTAACCTGGGGTTTTAAATTCGTCTTGGACTAAATTGATTTAATCCGATTTTACTTTTGCTCTTAAATTTTTGTATTCTATGTGTTTTATCTTGTGCCTGTTCACCGCCCTGAGTCCTTCGGGATTAGGGCGGTATATAAATTAAATAAAATGAAATGAATGAAATGGTGGTGCAGTGGTTAGAATGCACTACTGCAGGCTATTTCTGCTGACTGTTGGCTGCCTGCAATTTGGCGGTTCAAATCTCACCCGGTTCAAGGTTGACTCAGCCTTCCATCCTTCCAAGGTCAGTAAAATGAGGAGCCAGATTGTTGGGGGCAATATGCTGACTCTGTAAACTACTTAGAGAGGGCAGGAAAGCACTGTGAAGTGGTATATAAATGCTAAATGCTAGTGCTGGAGGATTGGAGGCTAAAACATATGAAGAACGGTTGCAGGAACTGGGTATGTCTAGTTTAATGAAAAGAAGGACTAGGGGAGAAAGGATAGCAGTGTTCCAATATCTCAGGGGCTGCCACAAAGAAGAGGGAGTCAACCTATTCTCCAAAACACCTGAAGGCAGGACAAGAAGGAATGGATGGAAACTAATCATGGAGAGAAGCAATCTAGAACTAAGGAGAAATTTCCTGACAGTTAGAACAATTAATCAGTGGAACAACTTGCCTCCAGAAGTTTTAAATGCTCCAACACTGGAAGTTTTTAAGAAGATGTTGGATAACCATTTGTCTGAAGTGGTGTAGGGTTTTCTGCCTAAGCAGGGGGTTGGACTAGAAGACCTCCAAGGTCCCTTCCAACTCTGTTATTCTGCTATTGCTATTTTCTTTAAAATATCTTGTTTGTTTTCAGTGGTCTTCCTTTGCACAAATGCTTCATACAGGAAGCTGTCGACTTACAACAGTTCATTGTTCGACTATTCAAAGTTACAAAAAAGGCACCGAAAAAAGTGACTTATGACCAATTTTTACACTTACAACCATTGCAGCATTCCCATGCGATCAAAAGTCAGATGCTTGGCAACTGACTCATATTTATGACGGTTGCGGTATCCAAGAGTCATGTGATCACCTTTTGTGACCTTCTGACAATCAAAGTCAATGGAAGCGATTTATTTTACAACCATGTTACTTAAGTTAACAGCTGCAGTGATTCATTCAACAACCATGGCAAGCAAGGTCTTAAAATGGGGCAAAACTCTCTTAACAACTGTCTTGTTTAGCAACAGAAATTTTGGGCTTAATTATAGTCGTAAATTGAGGATTACCTGTAATATCTAACAGATGCATACTTGTTCAATTACAAATACAAAAAAAAGATTATTTTCTTCTAACTGTGGTTTCCCGTATGGGCATTTTTAAAAAATGTATGGACTTTCAATTTCCAAAATCTTCCAACCAGCAGAGCAACTAGGAAATTGAAGACTGCTGTGATTGGAGAAGGCTGCCTTACTGCATTTTTGTTTTTCCTATTCTTGCTTCAAGTAGATGCTTGATTCTGATTAATTGTTATTATGGATCTCTTTTTGATAGGGCAATGTGTGGCAGAGATTGATGTTGATAAATGGATACTACATTTGAAAGGGTGATGTCATATCTTCCTGAACAACTGTGCAGAAAGAGGTCAGAAATTATGATTCTGCCTGAAAACAGGGAGCCATTATATTAATTGTGTGCAATGGGGTTGGACTGGAGTGGTGCGGTGGCCTGGCATCCAGCTGGTAAACACTAAGCTCCATTCAGTTGCCCAGACTCCACCTGCAAGGGATTATGGGGTCATTAAAAGAGGATAATCAATGGGGTTGGACCGGAAAGACTCAGTAAGGACAGTATTTTATTAATATTTTTAATAAGCATGTATGACTCCATCACATTGAGGATACAGTTCTGATTACAGTTAATCACCAATATTGAAAGTACAGGTTTAAGAGTAAGGGCTATATAGGTTAAAATCTGAGAATTGCTTTCTTTTTTTTTTTTTTGGTCTGCAATATGGAGATTGATTATTTTACACCTCACAAATGTTAGGCAATAAGTCAAACCCATTGCTCTGTATTTTACAAATATGTTGCTTACCGTTCATCCAAATAAATTAAACTCATTTCAGAATAAATCGTGTTACCTTAAGTCCCCTTTTTTATCAGCAGATGCAGCTTTACCTGTTACTAGACTTCAAGATCCTTCCCATCTGTAACGTTTTCTTGCAAAGGGTTGAAAAAACATTTTAGCAGATATGAAATTGTTTTTGATATTAAAAATGCACTAAGAACCAAATGTATCTGAAATGAAATAATAATCCAGATATACTCATGCAAATACATCCATAAAGAGGTCAGTCACCAGGGGGAAAATGTTTTTTCCCATCTTCAAAATATCAGGTTCTTTTCTCCTCATTTATGTAACAAAAAGCAATGACTTTTGGCAAGAAATGGACAAATAAAATTGTTCCCATCTCTTTAACTGGACCTGATTTACCAAGGAAGCATTAAGGTCAAATCCTGATTTGGCCAAGTAGCTTTCCTGATATACAGTTTTTAAAACATCTTGGGCCAGAATATGTTAAGGACCCATATATCTATATTAATCTATGTTAATAAATATCTGAATCTATTGTTTGTCTTGCATTTGCTTCAGTGGTGAAATCTAAATTTTTTTACTACCGCTTCTGTGGGCGTGGCTTGGTGAGCATGGTGTGGCTTGGTGGGCGTGGCAGGGGAAGGATACTGCAAAATCCCCATTCCCTCCCCACTCCTGGGGGAAGAATATTGCAAAATTTCCATTCCCACCCCACTCTGGGGCCAGCCAGAGGTGGAATTTGCTAGTTCTCTGAACTACTCAAAATTTCCGCTACCGGTTCTCCGAACTGCTCAAAATTTCCACTACCATTTCTCCAGAACCTATCAGAACCTGCTGGATTTCACCCCTGATTTGCTTCATTCCTGGTAGACACAGTCTTTTTTCCCATATTGCTTAAACAGGGATGGGCTTCAAAAATTTTAGCAAGGATTCTCTGCTTGCTTGCTGGGTGGGCTTAGCCATGGTGGGCGTGGCCTAGTCGGCCTCCTGCACCACCAAGGGGGGATGTTTTTGCCCTACCCAGGCTCTGGAGGTTTTCTTCGAGCCTCCGGGAGGGCAAAAATGGCCTCCCCAGGCTCCAGAGGCCGTCTGGAGGCTGGAAACAGCCCATTTCTGGCCTTCCTGAACTTCCGGTAGTGTCGAGTGTCGAACAACCCCTTGACACAATATCCTGGGGAATATGAAACACCTGAACATGAGCATCTGTGCAGATCCAGAATGAGATGGAACAGACCCGGAAGAACACACATGGTGGAGGGGGTGTTATAGCGTGTAGGATGGCATGGTGATATTAGGTGATGGATGGTATAAGGGAAAAGGGGGGGGTGGATAAATCCATCAACGTCAAACAGATCCCAGTGATAGGAGAAGATAGTAAAAACCCAGAAGTAAGGGCGACCTGAAGGTAGCCAGAATGGGATAAGCAGCGCGGTTACTTTAAATTTGTAATAGAGCAAAGGAGGGGCGCTTGAAGGGCATTCTATAAAGCCGGAGGCACGGGCGAAACAGCCATCTCCGACTCTGCTTCTCACCAAAGAGCTTCAGCGCTTACTATTTGACCATCGTGTAAGCTATGATTAAACCGGATGGATTCCTCTTCTGAGCGTGAGTGTGTGTGTTTATCCGGTGCAGCACAGGTGGTTCCAAGTGGGGCTGACAGGTAGGCCCGTTTTTTGTGATCCCTGAGCCTCCACACGCGTCCTGCACTTACCTGCATCCAAAACGGGCCTCGTGGGGACTCCTGGGAGGGGCGGGGTGGGGTGGGCGGGGCCAGCCAGGAGTGGGATTTGGGGGTTCTCCAAACTGCACAGAATCTTAGCTAGAGGTTCTCCCGAACCCCTGCGAACGCCCAGCAGCCCACCCCTGTGCTTAAAGCTCTGAAAAGACTTGCTAGGAGAGAACTGCTATAATTTTGACTATTATATAATGTGTGTCTATGTGTACATAGATATATACCATCTGAAGTGTTGATAAACTATCTAGAAACCAAAAGAAAAAATTTGTAGAAAAAAAATTATATCTAAATTCTTCGCAGAAAAGTGGGACAGAAATATAACAGTCTGGGTAACAAAGCCGGTAAAATCTTGCAACTTCACAACCTAAATAATATAGTATGAGATGCAGTTTTTGTAAGTCTGGAAACTTCCCTAATTACAGAATGTATTGACTTACCCTTGACATTACAAGTATATTACACCCATATTTTATCTTCTTGATAATTAAACAATAATAAACAAAATTTATTGTTAATAAATAAACAATAATAAGTTTTTGTATCCCAAACCTGAATCAATATTTAAGTATAATGTCCATATAGCATCATAACTTATTGGTACAGAAATTTACCAGGGTATCTATCACAAGCCACTATTTATACCAATTTACCTTTTTAATGCTTTGACATTTTTGCATGGGTCCATGTTTTATTTAACAAGGAATAATACCCAACAAACTATTTTAACACGTTCTTGTTGTCTCAAATTAAGCTCATGATTTTATTGCAATAGAATATAGTAGTTGCATCTTTGGAAGTTTTACTGGATGCTCACTGATGTTAAAAAAAACCTGAGGAAAAAAAATGAAGTCTCACAAATAAAGAGTTTGCTGCTTCAGCTTGACATATGCCTGTATTGAAATGAAAACAGATTTAAAAAGCCATTTCATAGAGATAGAAAAATAATGGAAAGATAATTATGTTCACCTCCAGGATTTATCAGCTACAAGCAGAGTTCAACTCTGCAAGTGATGTCCTTGTCCAAGGACTTTAGCCACATCTTTCAATTCAAAACTTAATTCTGAATCAGAGAGAGAGTGAGAGGGAGGGAGAATCAGAAAAAAGGAAATAAGGGTCGTATATTGATATAGATAGAATAAAATTCTTTATTGGCCAAGCGTGATTGGATGCACAAGGAATTTGTCTTGGTGCATACGCTCTCGGTGTACATAAAAGAAAAGATACATTCGTCAAGAATCATAAGGTTCAACACTTAATGATAGTCATAGGGAACAAATAAGCAATCAAATCATATCAGGAAACAGTCAATATAAATTTTAAGGATACCAGCAACAAGGTTACAGTCATACAGTCATAAGTGGGAGGAGACGGGTGATAGGAACGATGAGAAGTAATGCAGACTTAGTAACTAGTTTGACAGTGTTGAGGAAATTATTTGTTTAGCAGAGTGATGGCATTCGGGAAAAAACTGTCCTTGTGTCTTGTTGTTCTGGTATGTAGTGCTCTATAGCGTTGTTTTGAGGGTAGGAGTTGAAACAATTTATGTCCAGGATGTGAGGGATCTGTAAATATTTTCACAACCCTCTTTTTGACTCGTGCAGTATACAGGTCCTCAATGGAAGGCAGGTTGGTAGTAATTGTTTTTTCTGCAGTTCTAATTATTCTCTGATGTCTGTGTCTGTCTTGTTGGGTTGCAGAACCAAATCAAACAGTTATAGAGGTACAGATGACATATGCATACAGGTTTGGGATGGATTAGATAAAATTCTTGACACGGGGAGAGTATATTGAACTTTTTAAAGGAAAGTTGGATATCAGTAGAGCGAATAACAATAACCCCAAGTCTATTACATAGCCCTTCCTGCCTATGATGCTTTTATCATCATGAATATTTCAACCTGAATAACTCATCATCTTAATACTTCTAAATCATATTTACATTTCTAACAGAGATTGGAGTTGCTGTTGAAAGGTTCTGTGCCTGAACTTTCCACAGATGAGTCACCCAAAGAGTTTATTTTATTAAATTTAAGACCAGCCCTCTGACTTCAGCAGACTGGAGAAAGTCTGTCTTTGTTGAGCCCCATAAATTCAGGCCACATACAACAAGCAATTGTGGGAAACTTGTTTATTTTGACCTCACAGTTCCTGGATTCTAATAGAAGTATTTGGTTATAAGAAAGATGTCTTTGAGTTGAAATAAGTGTCTAGCACAAAGGTTTGCCTGTAACCAGACCAATATCCTCTCCTTGAATATAGCAGGCTATAAATGTAATTACAGAGACCCATATTTTTTTTCCTCTTTCTAAATTGGTTTGACATTGTTTGACTGAAAGAAACTTAAAATTGTGATCATGTTTATCTGATGAGGGCCAGAGCAATAAATCTGAGTTCTGATGCTAAATTTTGTCTTAAGTGAACTATTACGAGAAAGATAAAATAGACACACGATGCATTTCCTTAGCAAAAAGTAAGTATGTTTACTGTTCTTTAGAAGAAAAGTGTTCCAGAGATCAGTATCTTTGGAGAATATTTCCCATGGAGACAGAGACTGAAAGGCTAATACAACCTATGGAATGATTAATATTCCTTAAATTGGTCAAAGTCACTGCTTCAAACAGAATACAGGTAATCCTCAACTTACAACCACAATTGAGCCCAACATTTCTGTTGTTAAGTGAGACATTTGTTAAATGAGTGTTGTGGTCTGCCGGCGGCCAGCAGAGCTAATAGCAGAGTGAGACAGTGAGGAGGTTGGGGAGGAACATGGGCCAGTCCTGGGGGGCTGGGAAAAGTTTGGACGAGGGCTCTGCATCGGAGGCAGAGAGGGAAGTAGACAGCAGTGAGGCAGAGGAACAGCTGGAGTCCATTCCCAGTGTGTGCATGTGCAGAGCTGTCAGAAGACAAGAACAACTCAGAAAGTAGGGTTGACTTGGGAGTAAAGCCACAACTTGGAGGTGATTGGCCCCTCCCATAGGCAATAAAAGAGGAGCCAACAGGGAGTGGGCTTTTGCAGAAAACAATTTGTTTGTTCCGTTACTCTGAGAGACTCTGTGCCAAGTTTGGCCTTGTACTGCAGTTGGAAACAAGTTACGTGGCAGCTTGCCAAACAAGATAAGGTGTGTTGAGAAATATTCCCTTGAAAAACTGTTTGGACAAACTTTGCTGACTGTGAATGAACATAATTCACAGTCATGTAAATAAAAGAGGTTTTGCCAGGGCCAATTCCTGCCTCCTGCTTGTTAAGGGAGCCTAGGTCAGAACAGTGAGTTTTACCCCATTTTGTGACCTTTCTTGCCATAGTTGTTAAGTGAATCACTGCAATTGATAAGTTAGCAGTGAGTTATTAAGTGAAACCAGCTTCTCCATTGACTTTGCTCATCAAAAGGTCGCAAAAGATGACTACATGACCTTGGAACACAGCAACTGTCATAAGTATGAACCATTTGCCAAGCATCTGAACTTTGATTATGTGATCATGGGGATGCTACAAAGGTTGTAACTGTGAAAAATGGTCATAAGTCACTTTTTTCAGGGCCGTTGTAAGTTTGAACAGTCACTAAATGAAATGTTGTAAGTTGAGGACTACCTATGGTAAAGTTCTTCCATTATGGGTCTTTCAGTTACTTCTTTCCTGAAATTTCCTCTTCTGGTCAATCTAAACTGGCTTCTGTGACATGTTCATGGAGATAGCTTGGAAGACTACAGACAATAGCACCATCTGGTGAGTCCTACTTTAAGACTATTAGATATGTTTTTATATTCGTTACCTTTCTGCAACCAGATTCTTTCCAGTTGGATCAGATATCTAACAGTTTCTACTCAGTGTAACTAAGTTCAATGTCTATTAGGTGGGGCTTATAGACATTGAAGTCCAAAATATATGAGAGGCGATATTTTGGGGGAAGCCACTTAATCACAATTATGCAAACACAATGTAATTGTTTTATAGTGCTCTCTTTGGACCAGTTTTGTTACTATAACAATATGGATCAAGAGATGATAATGAACGATTGCAATGTTACTACGGAACAGTATTTTACACCACCATTTCCTGTAATAACGAAAGAAGTCTAGGCCTCTACAGTCAGCAAATCATTGTGACAGCGATTGTTTCATTCTTCAGAAACCTGTTAACCTACATAAAATAGTTTTTAATGTTGAAATTCTAGGAGTAATAGTCCCAATATATATTTTGATTTTAGTAAATTATGCTCACCCCAGCCATAAAAATGTTAATAAAATATTTAGTCTCCATAGATGAAATTTCTGCCATTAAATGAAAATTTATCATGTGGCAAAATGACAGTGTTATTCAATTATATAGCTTGCTCTATAAAACTTAGCATTATGGTTATGTGTACACATCCATAAATGTCTGTATATATGAAGGTATATTTTGCAACTTTTTACAGTATCTACCCAAAAGATTCTAGATGACACATAGTAGAACAGGGGTGTCAAACTCAAGGCCTTGGCGCCAGATTCGGCCTGAGAGGTACTTAGATCTGGCCCACGGGGCCGCCATGGAAACAGGGAAGGACCTACCCACAGTGCTTATGCCAGTGAAAATGGAGCTTGTGAGGGCTGCACGTGGCCCTCCCCAAGCTCTGTTTTCACTGGCAGAGGGTTGCAGGAGCTGTTGAAGCCGAAAATGGAGATCGGGAGCCCTTTTCACTGGCAGAGCGCTCAGGCCACCAAAGGTACCCCCCTGACATGAGTGACAAGCTGGCCATGCCCACCCTGGCCCCGCCCACCCCTGCCCTTCTGGCCAAACACAACCCTGATGCGGCCCTCAGTGAAATCAACATACCCCTCTACTAGAACATAACATTCAAACATTAAAAAATACAGTAATCATTATTATAATAACAGCTATTTAATAACCATTAAAATAATGAAATCAATGAGCATAATAAAAATAAAAGCAAAAATAATTAAATAAAAATATTCTTTCAAAGGGTACAGAATTGTTCAATACTGATGATTTTTGTTCCTGTCAGGCAAAACGGAGAGCCAGAAAAATCACCAAAAAGGGAAAAGAAGGAGGCTGAAAATGAAGAAGGGAGGAAAAAACAAACAAAACAAAATTAGGTTGTATGTAATACAGAGCCTCAAGCCTCAAGCTAGCCAGAAAAGGCTTATCTGGGACATATTGAACACATTTGTCACATTGCAATAATTGTTTTGCTTTGCTTGCTTTTAGGCTGCTAAATATAAAAGGTTAAATTTAATAATGCCTACATGGGGAGAATGTCTGGAAAACATGTACTTGAAAAGTAGGTTTTGAAATAATTTCTCTGTTTGAAAAAAAAAACCAAACCTCTGCTGAAATATTGTGGCAGATTGTGGAAACCAATTTATATGTGGAGCTGCTTCTTCAGGTCAGTTTATGCAGCATAGCACAGCTTTGATAGGCGACTGCTGAGGGATATTTTCAAGGAGAAACTTGATAGGTCTGTCTAGAAATGTTTGTCTCTAGAAGACATTCTCTTCTGACTCCATTTTAAGGCTTGCCTTTGTATCTTTATATTCAAGACTCAGCGGTCCAGTTTGACGATGCCTTTTGCCCTGAAAAGCTTTTATGTCAGTGTGACTATTTTTAATTTAATCTGTTTAAATTTATTTTAAATTATTTATTTTATTTGCCTTTTTTATGGATTGCAACCTGTCTGGAGACCCTCTTCCTGAGGGATTTTTAAATTAATTTAAATCTTCAATTTAATTTGTTTACATTTATTTTAAATTATTTATTTTGTTTGCCTTTTTTATGGATTGCAACCTATCTGAAGACCCTCTTCCTGAGGGATCTGTTAAACAAGGAATATTCTTCATTAACAAGCGTTATTACATTAACCATAAAACAAGATGAAATTCAAAGAGAAATAAGTTAATTTAAAGAGACATAAGTTGGTGGGGCAGTAGTTAGAAGAATGCGGTATTCTGTAATTCTGCCCACAATCTGGAGTTTGATCCTGACAGGCTTGAGGTTGACTCAGCCTTCCATCCTTCTGATGTTGGTAAAATGAGGACCCAGATTGTTGGGGGCAATATGCTGACTCTGTAAACTGCTTAGAGAGGGCTGTAAAACACTATGAAGTGGTATATAAATCTAAGTGCTATTCAGTGGTGGGATCCTCCTGGTTTAACAACCGGTTCGGTGATTGTGTGCTTAGTGTGCGCTCACAGTTTGAAGAAATCTTCACTTCCGCGTTTCTTCAGAGAAACACAGCTGAGGCATGGCAATCTACTCTGCCGCACGAATCATCTGAGAAGATAAAGGTAGGAAAATAGTGCGGGCGGGCAAGGATTTCCAAAATGGGAAAGTGAACCTTCAAAAATGAGCAGAGACAAAGGAGGAGTTGGAGATGTTTCATCCCCTTTTGAGAATTTTCTCAGTGAACCTTTCCCACAAACCTTTTCCAGGTATTTTCATGAACACTGAGGGCCAAACTGGCTAAAGGTTGGAGGTCTATATACCATTCCTGCTTTTGTTAATAATGGGCAACCTTCCTGTGACTGTGTACCTTTGAATCTATTTTTGTTGATCTGCAAGGGTCTCCAATGATAAACTCGGTAATAGTGTTGACCAATACATATAATAACTGAGGTGTGATTTAGTCAAATATACTTTTTTTTTCAACTGGGAAAAATGGGAGAAACAACAATAACAAATGAATTGTAAAAATTGTAACAATTTGTCAGTTTGCTGCCAAATTTTGGCACTGGGGAGGATCTGGAGCAGGGGTCTCCAACCTTGGTGACTTTAAAACTTGTGGACTTCAAGTCCCAGAGTTCCTCAGCCAGCTTTGCTGGCTGAGGAACTCTGGGAGTTGAAGTCCAGAAGTCTTAAAGTCGCCAAGGTTGGAGACCCTGATTCAGATATCATGAAGGCATATGCAAGCCAAAACTGCAGGCCACAGTCACCCATCTCTGCTCTAAGAACCTACCGAACCTCATTATAAAATTTAAAGGTGTACTATCCTAAGTGTCAGATTAGGAATGAAATATTAGGACAAACTTAAAAGAAATTGAAGATAAGAATGAGGCATTAGGACAAGCTTAAAGAAATCCAGGGATTCCAAATACATCACATTTATTGAAGAAAGTAAGCCATGCTCCAATTTTTTTCATCAACGGCTGGAATTCAAAAGCAGGCTTTATATATATAGAAACAATATTCAAACACTTCATTTCATTTTCTTTCTCGTGCTACATAATGGACCGCTTGGGCAAGCTGTTTTAATCAGCCCATCCTGTTTACAGTAGTCATATTTGCAATCTTGTTATTTTTAAGTCTCACATTCAAATTACCTTGAACATATTCTTTGCTTACATTTTTAAGGCTCAAACCTTTCTCTTTTCTGTTTTTTCCCTCTATCATAACACAAGATAGATCTTTGGCTTTCTATTTCCTTATGACTGACTATTATCGCAAGTCATCATGAATGTTGGCATTGTATTTCATTAACACCGTCTCTGAATAAAGAAGGGGCTATCAAAACTGTGGAAAAAAACCCCCAAGGAGGTTAAACAGATCCTTTACTGTATTCGCTACAAAGGACATGGGTTTCCTTTTCTCCTTAATCATGGTAAAAAAAAAAAAGGGGGGGGGGGGAAAGAAACCAAATCTGAAATTGAGCCATATATGTACAGCTCGACTTACAACTGCAATTGGGGTTAGAATTTCCATTACTAAGCAAGAGAGTTGGTAAGTGAACTGTGCCAATTTTAGAACACTTTTTGCTATGGTGGTTAAGCAAATAGCTATCATTGCCAAGTGCCTGAATTTTGATTACATGACTGCGGGGATGCTGCAGCAGTTGTAAGTCTTAAATCACCTTTTTCAGTGCCATTGTAATTTTGCTAAACAAATAGTTGTAAACCGAGGACTACGTGTATGAAAAAACTATGGTGGTTGCTGAACAATCCCAGCAACCCACACAACTGACTACGCTGCTAGGAATTGTAGTTCTAAAGATCCCTGGAGACCAAGAGATTTCCTTCTTCTGCTCAAACGCTTCAATTATAAAATAAAAAAATAGTACCACAAAAGTTAGATACTCAGTGGAATGTCACAACCAGAATGACAGATTTGGGAGGGACCTTGGAGCTCTTCTAACCCAACTCCCTGCTCAAGCAGGAGATCCTATATCGTTCAGAACAAATGGCTCTCCAACCTCTTCTTAAAAACTTTCAATGATGGAATACCATAACTTCTGAAGGCAAGCCATTCCATTGTTCCTCCAGACAGGAAATTTCTCCTTATCTCCTTGATAAGCTTCCATCTATTAATTCTTGTCCTGCCCACAGGTGGTTTGAAGAATAGGTTGACTAAACTATTGTGGTTTGACAGCTATTTTCTGGGACAGCCTCTCAAATATTGGAAGACTGCTATCATGTCATCCCTAGTCTTTCTTTTTGTTAGACTAGACATTATCTAGTTCATCATATGTTTTCACCTCCAGCCCTCTCTCATCATCTTTGTTGCTCTTCTCTGCACTCTTACCAGGGTTTCAAGTAGCAGTATTAGCAATACTAAAACTTCACATGATCTTGATACTATTCCTCAGTGGATGCAGCCTAGGACTTCATTGACTTTTTTGGCAGCTGTAGTACACTATTAGTTGATACTTAATTGGTTCTTCACTAAGACTCCTAGATCCCTCTCACAGTTACTGCTGTTGACCACTTATTCCAAAACTGGGATTTTGGTTTTTCTTGCCTTACTTTTCTTGCCACTGAATTTTGTTGAATAGGGTCCAGTGTTCAGATTTATCTAAATCCTTCTGGAACTTGAGCCCATCTTCTAAAGTGTTGTCTATTCGTCCCAGCTTAGGGTCATCTGCAAATTTGATGAGTTCTCCTTCTAGCTCCTCATCTAAATTATTTATGAAGATGTTGCTGAGTATTGGGCCTAAGACAGAACTTTGGACTACCCCACTATATACTTCTCTCCATGTAGATGAAGTTTCATTGAGGACTACATCTTGAGTGCAGTTTGTCAGCTAGTTATGAATCCATCTGATGGTGATGCTATCTATCCCACTTTTTTTTTTTTAATCTTACCAAGAAGTAGGTTGTGACTTACTTTGTCAAATACCTTACCGAAGTTCAAGTAGATTATATGTTTAGATCATTTCACTAACTAAATGTCAAAGAATGCAGTAAGATTTGTTTGGCATGATCTCTTTTTGATAAACCCATGTTGCCTTCTAGTAATAGTTTTGTTTGCTTGAAGGTGTTTGTAGTTCCATTACTTGATGTCTTTTCCAGGATCTTCCTGATGTCAGGTTGATTGGTCTGTAGTTTCCTGGATCCATTTTTTCCTCTTTTTTTTTTTTTTTTAAGATGGGAACCACATCAGCTTTTTCTAGTCCTCAGTCCTCAACCACAGGGATTCAGGAGTTCCAAGATCACATCTGCCAACTCCTTCAGAACTCTGGGATGTAATCCATCTGATTCTGGTGATCTGAACTCGTTTAGACTGGATATGTGTTATCTTACCATTTTCTTGCCTATTTTGACTTGTATTCCTAATCTGCTTTTTACAGTACTGCTTTTGATAGGTAGAACTGTTTTTTCCCCCCTTTTGTGTAATGACAGATGAAAAGAATGAATGAAGCAATTCCTCTTTTCCCCTGCTTTTTGTCACCTCTTTGCCATCTCTCCCATTAGTGGACTGATTCCTTGATTTTTTTCTTGGTTTTTTTTATATGTTCAAAAACTTTTAAAATTATGTTTGATATTTGTTCCAAGTCTTAGTTCATTCTGAGCCTTAGCTTTTTTCATTTGTTTAATTCAATTCAATATTATATAGAGAAAGTCTGGCCTTTTAGTTTCTTACATTACATAAATTCTATTTTTTCTCCTGTTCCAAGGCAGTCCAGTTTTGTCTGGTCCATCTCAACCTTCAGTTTAAGTTAACTGGATTGGAAAACATTCAGACCTATAACATTCAGAGCCCTGACGGTGGAGTGGTTAGAGTGCAATAGTACAAGTTCAGCTGCCTGCCGTTTGGCAGTTCAAATCTCACCAGGCTCAAGGTTGACTCAGCCTTCCATCCTTTCGAGGTCAGTAAAATGAGGACCCAGATTGTTGGAGGAAATATGCTGACACTAAATCTCTTAGAGAGGGCTATAAAGCACTGTGAAGTGGTATATAAGTCTAAGTGCTATTGCAATTGCTACTATGAAGACTGCTCTTCGATCAGGAATACTACATGTAATTTCTGTTGAGAAAATCCAGCGTTTTAGAAAATTGAATTACCAACACAAGATGTTTCTTCTAATGATGTGCCTAAATCAGCTGAGGAGCGCGGCATGGGAGATGCCGGTTCAGGGGTCAAGGAGGGGGTTAGATCTTATGATGCAGATGGCCATGACATCGATACTATAGGTGGGAGGGACAGATATGGCGGGAGCAGGGGGCCACATCACTTGGTGGGAGTGCATCCTCATTGGTTGCAAGCGGTGGCACGCTCCGGCCCCCAAAGCTCTTCTTGTTCCCCAGGTTGCACGGACCCTCGGGCCCCAGGCCTTCAGCTGATGCTGTGCAACGCCAGGTCCATGGTAAATAAAGCCCCCCTCATTTGTGACCTTATTCAGGAGGGGGGTGCAGACCTGGCAGGTATTACAGAGACCTGGTTGGGCCAGGAGGGGGGAGCCCCCCTTGTTGATATGTGCCCACCCGGTTTCCATGCATTCCATCAGCCAAGGTCACAGGGGAGGGGCGGGGGGTGGCAGTTGTCATTAATGAGGGTCTTGGACCAAGGGAGGCCACTGTTCCTTAGATGGCTGGATGTGAGTCCCTCCTTGTGAAGTGGGTGCAGTTGGGCTTGCTAGTCACGTACCTGGCTCCCTCCCATGTGGCAGCAGCCCTGCCCGAGCTGCTTGATGTTATAGCCGCAGTGGCGGTTGACACCCCCAGGCTTATGGTCATGGGGGATTTTAACTTGCCATCAGTCGGCGAGACGTCTGAGGCGGCTTGGGAGTTCATGGCTTCCATGACGGCCATGGACCTGACCCAGTTAATTTATGGCCCTACTCACATGGGGGGACACACACTGGACCTGTTTTTTGTCTCTGGACAGTGGTTGAGTAATCTTGAGATAGAGGATATAGCGATTGAACCCTTGTCATGGTCAGATCACTCCCTCCTTCGCCTGGACCTTCGAACTGCCACACCCCGCCGCAGGGAGGCGGAACCGTTGAGGTGGTTCCGCCCCAGGCGCCTGATGGATCCTGATAGGTTCCAGACAGAGCTTGGGCCATTTCCTGAGGTTCTGGCACACGACTTGGCTGAGGACTTAGTAGCCGACTGGGATAGGGCGGCTGCTGGGGCTTTGGACCGAGTCATGCCTTTGCGGCCTCTGACCCGGTGCCGGTCTCACCTGGCTCCTTGGTATACTGAGGAGCTGAGGGAGATGAAGCGCCGGAAAAGACGCCTAGAGAGCAGTTGGAGGGCTAGTCGTTCTGAATCCGATTGGACATTGGTAAATCTCATATTAAGAATTACCTAGTGGCAATAAAAGCGGAGAAGAGTAACTACTTTTCTGCTCTTATTGCGTCATCAGATAATCACCCAGCCGCCCTGTTTAGGGTGACCCGCTCCCTGCTCCATCAGGGGGCGTGGGAGGACCCCTTGGAGGGTAGAGCTGAGGACTTTGTACAATCTCTGTATGACAAAATCGCTCAGATTCGGGAACAGCTGGACTCTGACTGGGTAGATCCAGGGGAGATGACAGGGGCAGGTCCTGAGAATATCACATGGGAAGAGTTTGATCCTGTGACTCCCGAAAGCATGGACAGGATACTGAGCAGACTGAGTGCGGCCACATGTTTATTGGACCTGTGTCCCTCCTGGTTGGTGCTGGCCTCCCGGGAGGTTACACGAGGCTGGCTCCAGGGGATTATAAATGCTTCTTTGAGTGAGTGTGTCTTTCCTGCTGCCCTGAAAGAAGCGGTGGTGAGGCCCCTCCTCAAGAAGCCTTCCCTGGACCCGGCTGTGTTAGCAAATTATCGTCCTGTCTCCAACCTTTGCTTTGTTGCAAAGGTTGTTGAGAGTGTGGTTGCACGACAGCTGCCTCAGTACCTGGAGGAATCGACCTATCTAGATCCATTCCAGTTTGGCTTCAGGCCTGGGTACAGCATGGAGACAGCATTGGTCGCATTGGTTGATGATCTCTGGAGGGCTCGGGACAGGGGCTGCTCCTCTGTCCTGGTCCTATTAGACCTCTCAGCGGCTTTTGATTCTATCGACCATAGTATCATGCTGCACCGGTTGGAAGGGTTGGGGGCACTGTTTTACGGTGGTTCTCCTCCTTTCTCTCCAACCGGTCACAGTCTGTGTTGACAGGGGGGCAGAGGTCGACCCCGAGGCCCCTTGTATGTGGGTTGCCGCAAGGATCGGTCCTCTCGCCCCTTCTGTTCAACATTTATGTGAAGCTGCTGGGTGAGATCATCCGTGGTTTTGGGGTGAAGTACCACCAGTATGCTGATGACACCCAGCTGTACATCTCCACCCCAGACCACCCCAATGATGCCCTCAAAGTGATGTCCCAGTGTGTGGAGGCCGTACGGATCTGGATGGGGAGGAACAGACTCAGGCTCAACCCATCCAAGACCGAGTGGTTGTGGTTTCCGACGTCCCAATATAGTCAGTTGGCACCATCACTGACTATTGGGGGTGAGTCGTTGGCCCCCACGGATGGGGTTCACAACTTGGGCGTCCTCCTGGACTCATGCCTGTCTTTAGTAGAGCATATGACGGCCGTGGCTGGGAGGACTTTTTATCAGGTTCGCCTGATTCACCAATTGCGTCCCTTTCTGGATCGGGACTCGTTACGCATGGTCACTCACGCCCTTGTCACTTCATGCCTGGACTACTGCAATGCTCTCTACATGGGGCTCCCCTTGAGGAGCACTCGGAGGCTCCAACTGGTCCAGAATGCTTCCGTGCGGGTAGTGATGGGAGCAATGTGGCGCTCCCATGTGACCCCCTTCCTGCGCGAGCTGCACTGGCTCCCAGTGGTCTTTTGGGTGCGCTTCAAGGTTTTGGTTACCACCTTTAGAGCGCTCCATGGCTCAGGACCAGGGTACTTACGAGACCGCCTTCTGCCACCAGTAGCCTCTCACCGACCAGTTCGCTCCCATAGAGAGGGGCTCGTCAGGGTGCCATCGGCCAAACAATGTCAACTGGTGGCATTGACATTGTCAATGTCCCCCAGGGGGAGAGCCTTCTCTGTGGGGGCACCTGCCATCTGGAACTAGCTCCCCCCGGAGATATGGAGGATCCAAGATTTACGCACTTTCCGCCACGCCCTAAAAACGTTTTTATTCCAACAGGCTGGTCTGGCCCAACTCTCCCTTTTAAATTGGGTTTTAAATGTTTTACATAAAGTGGATGTTTTTAAATTTGTTTTTGAGCCCAAATTATTTAATCTATTTTTAATAACTTTTAACTTTTGTATGCTATTTGTATTTTTATCTTGGCTGTTCACTGCCCTGAGTCCCCAGGGAGTAGGGCGGTATATAAATATGATAATAAATAAATAAATTAATTAATTAATATTTGTATCATTTAGATATGCCAAATTCCCAGACTTTGTTTTCATTTATTAAATGATAACTCTTTCAGGGCTGGATTTCATTTATCAAGAAATAAAATTCATTCATAATTTATTTTCCCAGGAAGAGTCACGGTGACTTGTATTGAAAGAATAATTAGTCTCTTAGTGCCAGCTGCAATGATTCCAGTTCCAGTAGCAATACTTTTTATGTTCCCTTGCCTTTTAAAATGTCTCTTTTATTTTATTTTATTTGCTTTAAGTTAGTATTGCTTGGTACTCTTTTGTCATCATCATGGTTTAAAATTCTGTTCTGCATTCTAGCTTGAATACGTCAGCCTTCATTCTTTGCTTGATAGCAAATCATCCAGCTGGGTATATGCTGCAGAAATCCTGAGCAATTTGAATGCAAATTAAATCAATAACAATTTCTTGGAAGGGTTTTGCCCTTGGAGAGGCAGCACATTATCTGTTCAGATAAAGCTGTTCAGAAATGCTTTATTAAGTGGAACAGCATTATTCACTATAAAAAATCCTTCTTGTAATGCTTGATCCGGGATCTTACTGCCCAGTTGCCCCTCAACTGGGCAAGATGGAGGGTTGTTGTGGATTGTGTTTTAGAGGGCAAAGAGAAACTGGGTGGATAATTTTTCTGAATTTCTCAAAATTCTTCAACCAAATCTCAGGGCAACGTTTTACTGTAGTGATCACTTTACCACTATTGGTAAAAGAAAAATTAAGCACAGGAGTTGTATCCACATGTCTTTCCTTGGAATTTAGTGGAAGCCTGGGAAGACAAGACTGCTGGAAATATGATTAAACCATGAAGGCACTGATCACTAAACAACAATCCACCACTGAAAAATTTATTTATTTAATTTAATTTCCAATTTATATACCGCCCTTCTCCCTGAGGACTCAGGGCGGTTTACAGCCAAGATAAAAAACATAGAATACAAATATTAAAACATTTAAAAATATATATAGATTTGGGCCGAAAGTTAAGAATAACAAACTAATTAAAAAATTTAAAATTTAAAAATTTCTTCTAAGCCAACCCGGCTTGCTGGAAAAGATGGGTTTTCAGGGAACGACGGAAGGCATTGAGGTCATGGATTCTCCTTATCTCCGGGGGCAACTGATTCCAGAGAGTGGGAGCCCCCACAGAGAAGGTCCTCCCCCTGGGGGCCACCAGCCTACATTGTTTGGCTGATGGCACCCTGAGGAGGCCCTCTCTGTGGGAGCGCACGGGTCGATGGGAGGTCGTTGGTAGCAGCAGGCGGTCTCGGAGATAGCTAGGCCCTATGCCATGGAGCGCTTTAAAGGTGATAACCAACACCTTGAAGCGCACCCGGAAGACCACCGGGAGCCAGTGCAGCTCGCGCAGGAGCGGTGTTACATGGGAGCGCCATGTTGCTCCCATCACTACCCGCGCTGCTGGTAGTGTGATTGTAACTGAATTTGGGCAATACACTTTTGGAAGGGCACTGAGGATCTCAAAAATGGAAACTGAGGAACCCACAGCCTGGCAACCCCTAATTTAGACCAACAGAAGTTCCTAAGTTCAGCAGAAAAACAAAACATGTTCCAAGTTTCACCCTTGGAAAAGATTGATGTTGCTTTAAAGCTATTTCTTCCTGATGTAGTCCCTGATTCTGTCAAAGCACATGCCAATCTCTAGAAAAAGCATCTTTTTCCTATTGATAGAATTTAAAAAAAAAATCCTTGTGAAATCTGTGTCAGAGAAGTTCATTGCTATTAAAAATGCATCTCAAAAACTTTTCAAACTGCTAAAGTGCTTTATGTTTTAGTCACTTAAATAGTTTAATCATGCGAATTACAGAGGAAAAAGTATGAGACTTCTTTCAGTAAAGAAATTTAAGATTTATTCAGAGTTTGCTACTTATCTTCTTATACAGGAAAGAGAGAACAAAATGTGTACCCACGACACTGTATTGTGAAGGACAGAATGATTGAAACACTTCAATTCCATTGTTACTTCAGATTGTATAAAATGCTGGCATTATTACACAACAGCATACAAGAGATTGCATGTGTGAGATTGTTAAAATTTGATAAATTTTTTTCCCAAAGCTGTCAATTTAGTATCAAGTGATTTAGCTAACTTACTGCCCAGTTGCTCAAATATTTTCTGAAGCAAATCTAGTGTTTCCTTTCTCTGCAGATTGTTCTATGATCCTAGCCTCCCCTTTAATATTTTGCCACTCTTCTGTTAGCTGTCATTATGATATTATAATCCAATAATATCAAAAGAGAAAGAGAAAAGGCAAAAGGGAAGGGAAAGGAAGGGAAGGGAAGGGAAGGGAAAGGAAAGGAAAGGAAAGGAAAGGAAAGGAAAGGAAAGGAAAGGAAAGGAAAGGAAAGGAAAGGAAAGGAAAGGAAAGGAAAGGAAAGGAAATGAGTTGTTTTGTATATAAATCCCCAACAAAATCAAGTTTCTGTATTAACTGATGAGCATAATAAATGTGTTTGGGTAAAAGTTAACTTTCATGTGATTTAAGACATTGATACTAGAAATTTATACCTCAAGTCAGGATAAAGCACAGTTCTGTAAAGTATTTCTGGGGATATTAAAAGGTTTGTGTTATGAAAATTGATGTTTGATCCCCAAAGCTGGATAAAGCTTCTAAGAAACATATTAAAATCACTCAAGGCAACTTACCAACAGTTTTATTTCATTTCAAGGACAATTCAGGGCTGGATGATATATGGAGACAGAAAAATAGAAATTCAAGAGAGTATGCCTATTTTTTTGAAAGTCATCAATCCTTTTCAAGAATATATAGATTTCAAACAACTTGCCAACTAAGGTTTTGAAAGTAGAGATATTACCAAAGACTTTTTTGGATCATAATCCTGCGAGTTTGATTTATAAAATAATGACATTGATTTAAGGATGATTTCTGACAAGGAATCTTTTATAAAACTTAATACTGAACTGAGGAAGAAGAATCAAGAGAAAACACAAGTATTTTGATGAGATAAAGTGAAAAGAAAAATTAAATAAATTTCCAAAGAAAATAAATGTTTGTCAACAAATTAAGCTCCCAACCATTTTGTAACAGTAAGAGAAATGGAAATAAAATGAATTATATAAAGTAGAAAAGAGAGTTTCCACATAAACCAGGAGAACAACTGGCATAGTGTATGTATTATGAAAAAAAGAAAAGAAAATGATATTGCTATTACAAGATTGGCCATACAAAAAGCATTTCATCAATATTGTATAAAGGAAGTGACATCTCTCTAGAGAAAATAGTTGAATATCTAAAGAAACAAAATTTACTGAGGATTAAAGAACAAGATGGATTATTAATGGACCTAAAGTATAACAATAAGGGAAGTTTCTGAAGCTATAAAAAAGATTCAACCAGAAAGGTGCCTGATCCAGATGGATTATCAGGTTTTTATTATAATTTTTTTGGGGATGAACCTTTACAAAACATAATGGACTTTATTTTATGGGAAATAAATTTGTCAAAGAGATGGAAAGATGCTGATATAGCATTAATACCTAAAAAGGGACAAGATTTAACTTGACAAAAAATTATAGGATAATATCTTTATTGAATAATCACTACAAATTGTTCACAATTCTAGATTGAAAATAATTGTGGAGGAATTTAGTCATTAGGATTAATGTGAACTTCTACCTAAAAGACAGTTGAAGGACAATGTTAATATTGATGCTGGGCATTTGCGAATACTTGAAGCAGCATAATGAAAAAACAAGGTACATTGATAATCTTAGACTATTTAAGGCAGAGACCTTTGACAATTTGACCTGGGCCTTTTTGTTCAAGGTTTTGGAAGAAATGGATTTTGGAGATAGCTTGATAAAATGCATAAGATTGATGTTTGCTTCATAGAATGCACAAATAATTGTTAATAGAGATCTAACAAAACTAAGGTGACCAGATTTTAACATTGGTAAAGAGGGAAATTGTGGGCGTGGCTTATTTTGTGGGCGTGGCTAGCTGGTCATGTGACTGGGTGGGCGTGGCTAGCTGGTCATGTGACTGGGTGGGTGTGGCTAGCTGGTCATGTGACCGGGTGGCCATGGCTATGCGTATAGGGTAAGGTGAACAGATTTTAACATTGGTAAGAAGGACACCATTGTGGGCATGGCTTATTGTGTGGGCGTGGCTTGGAGGCCATGTGACTGGGTGGGCGTGGCTAGCTGGTCATGTGACCGGGTGGCCATGGCTATGTGTATAGGGACTACTCAGAGGGCTGAAAAGTCATTTCTGACAGGTCCTCACACTTTTGACTGGTCCTCACACTTATGACCATCCTCACATTTATGCCCGTGCAGTATTCTTAACAACCATGTCACTCATTTCACAACTGCTTCTCTTCACCATGGTGACAAGATAGGGCAAAAACGTAAAATGTGAGGACAGTCGTAAGTTCGAGGACTGGTCAAAAGTGTGAGGACCAGTCAAAAATAACTTTTTCAGCCCTCTGAGTAGTCCATATGCACAAAAGGACTAACCAGAGGGCTGAAAAAAGTCATTTCTGACAGGTCCTCGCACTTTTGACTGGTCCTCACACTTATGACCATCCTCATATTTATGCCCATGCAGCATTCTTAACAACCATGTCACTCATTTCACAACTGCTTCTCTTCACCATGATGACAAGATAGGGCAAAAATGTAAAATGTGAGGACAGTCGTAAGTTCGAGGACTGGTCAAAAGTGTGAGGACCAGTCAAAAATAACTTTTTCAGCCCTCTGAGTAGTCCATATGCACAAAAGGACTAAGTCATTTCTGACAGGTCCTCGCACTTTTGACTGGTCCTCACACTTATGACCATCCTCACATTTATGCCCGTGCAGCATTCTTAACAACCATGTCACTCATTTCACAACTGCTTCTCTTCACCATGATGACAAGATAGGGCAAAAATGTAAAATGTGAGGACAGTCATAAATTCGAGGACTGGTCAAAAGTGTGAGGACCAGTCAAAAATAACTTTTTCAGCCCTCTGAGTAGTCCATATGCATTAAAGGATACAGCAATAGAGAGGGATGAAGGAATGGAAATTAGAGTAGGAGTGAGGGTAAGAGAGGGAGGAAGAGAGGAGGAGAAGGAGAAAGGAAGAGGAAGTAGGGAGGAGAAAAAGAGGGTGGGGGGAAGAGAAAGTAAGAAGGAAAGAAAAGAGAGTGGTGGTAGGTTTGAGGAGAAAGATTGCTGTACAATAAAAAAGATGAAAGGGAAGAAAGCCAACCCCAAGCAAATATAAAGATATTAAGATTAAGAATGAATTGTTAAACTTTAAAGAATAAAAGAGAACAAATATGAATAAATAGCAATAATTAGAAACACACATACAAACATGCAATGTATTTTCTTTGAACAGAATATTTGGCTGGTTCACAAATTTAAACAGCGTTTAGTCATTTCAATTAAATTTACAATTTCTATATTTCCTTTTTGCCATATTTATTCCTCATCTATTTTTTTAAAAAAACAATATTACCCTTCATCCTCATCTCTAATCTTAATCAAATTCAATTTTTCCCTTCTATTCTATATTATACCCCTTCCCATTGTCATGTATTTTTATATCCATCCTCACATTGGTTAATTATGTAATTATGTAATACAGTTGTTTAATACAAATTCAACATTTTAATATAAATCAATTAGTTATATAACTATCTTTTTTGTATATTAATCAATATGAACATGAATATTCCAATTATTTCCATGCAATCCAATTTCTTACAAATCAATTAATTATATTTACCAATAATAATAAACCAAATAATTTCCCCCATATATTCCTCCAAACCACAACTTAACCATTTCTGCTTTCAACACAATATACAATTATTAATAGTATCTCAATTATTACAATTCCCTAGTTAAATAGAGCTTTTTTTCTTTTGTGTTTTAAAATCTTGAACTCTCCTCTTTTGCCCAAAATTTCCCATTGTTTGCAGTTTTGTACCTACCTTTTTTGGTGAGGAAAAAGAAAAAGAAAAAGAAAGAAATCTGTCTCTGCCTCATTTTGTCATGTTACAGGTTTAGTTTCGCTTTCGCCTTTGTTTTCAGTATAGCTGGGGGCGGGGGAATCTGCTCCAGGAACTTTTTGCAGCTTTTTGCAGCTAATTAACCTAGCGGAAGCTGTTAACAGGGGCTGTTTTTTCTATTTTTGCAGGCATGGGTCTATTCATTTTTTTTTAAACACTGATCAGCTGTAGGTCGGCCCTTTGAAGCCCCGCGGCAAGAGTTTAAAGAGTTTTTTTTCCCTCTAGCCATCAGCGGGGATTCAGGAGGCAGAATGAAAAATCGGGACTTTTTTAAAACGCCGCGGGACGCGGGACAAATTGCTCAAAAGCGGGACTGTCCCGCCAAAAGCGGGACGTCTGGTCACCTTAAACAAAACCCTGCAAGATACAAAGAGGAACAAGACAGGAATGTCCATTGTCCCCTATCTTGTTTATTTTGGTCCTTTAAATACTGAATAAAGATATAATATAAGATGAGAAAATTGTCAAAGTAAAGATTAAAAAAAAGAAACTTATAAGTTAAGGGCTTTGTAGATGACTTGCTGTTGGTTTTGGAAGATCTTTTAAAAAGAATTGAAACATTAATGAAAAAATTCAAAGAATTTGGTGCATAAACTGGTTTCAAGATTAATAAACAGTAGATAAAGATTAAAAAAATATGAATATAGAAAATCAAATAGAACTGATGAATAAAATGGGATTTAACTTGAAGAAGGTAAAATATCTTGATATGAAGGAAAAATATCTTGATATAAATATGAACCAATCATTTGTCGCTGGTTTTTTTTACATATAGTTACTAAATTTAAATTACACAGAAGCTTATGGTTTTGAACATTGAAAGATTGAGTTTGAAATAGAATTTGAAAGAAAAATGTGTACAAATGATGAACACATAATTGCTAAAATGTATAAAATGCAAACTTTTATTGAAATGCATAACTGATTTGAAATAGAAGAAGTAAAAATGTATGACAAAGTGGAATAAAATGCTTGGTTATAATATACAGATGGAATAATGGGAAAATATGTGTTTAAAAGGACTGAAATTTATATTACGTTATAAAATTAAGAAGATTTTTAAATAAAATGATATACCATTGTGATAGATCACCCCCGAAATTGTCTAGGATATATAAAGTAAATTCAAAGTTATGCTGGAAATGTGAATGACCAGAAGGGAAACTTTATCATCTTTGATGGAAAAGTTAAAACCTAGGAATTTTGGGTTCAAATGTACATATTAATTCAGAGGATATTAAAGATTAATATAGAATTGAAACCAGAGGTCATGGAACTTTGTTTTTGTATATGACAACTGCAACAAGGGTATTATATGGAAAGGCTCAGCATTACCCACAATCAAGGAGTACTTGTTAAAGATGACGGAACCAGCTGAGATGGCTAAGATGACTCTTCCATTAGAGAAAAGACAATATCTATATTTATTATATATTTTATATATATGTGTATGTGTATATATATTAATATTACTATTAATCTTCTCATTGTTCCTATCACCCATCTCCTCCCACTTATGACTGTATGACTGTAACCTTGTTGCTGGTATCCTTAAGATTTATATTGACTGTTTCCTAATATGATTTGATTGCTTATTTGTTCCCTATGACTATCATTAAGTGTTGTACCTTATGATTCTTGGCAAACGTATCTTTTCTTTTATGTACACTGAGAGTGTAAAACAGAAAAAAATGAAATTATGATTTATGGTTTTGAGGTTTAGACAGAATAGGTTACAGAAAAAAGAGAGTTATGTTGTAAAAATAAGATAAGAGGTTAAAAAAAAACACCTTAATAAAATTATATAGGAAAGATCATTTAAAGGATGTGTTTTGGTAGGAATCCCTAAATTTTGGGATATATTCCCTCCTGATGTAAAGAAGCCCACCTGCTGTTCTTTTAAGAACTAGTAAAAATTTGGAGATTGAGGGATATCACTACTAATTGCATTTTGTGTCATTTTACTGTTCTGGATTATTTTATTACCGTTAATATTGTTTGTTTGTTTTAATATGCATTCCGAGCTTTTATAGACAGACACAGCTGGAAGTTAATCTCAATTACTGCAGTAATAATTGAGAATACACAATAACCAAGTAAACAATAACTACTGTCTAACAAAAATTATCTACTCTTGCTCTAGGGGAACAGAAATCCTCGGCATAATATTACATCCTAAACGATATAATAAGAAGGTACATGCTTTGCCTAGTGCAACATTGGATTCATCAGATTGGATCCATCACATTACACTATGCATCGCAGCGTAACTCTGACCATAATGCCTAAACCAAGCTATATTTCTACAATAGATTCCCCTAGCTATTTGGGATAACTAAAAGTCAATTAATGGCAGTTTTACTATAATCCTCTGCAAGGCGTTAAGACAAGGGGTGTGGAAAATCAAAGCACCCTCTCTTGTGGGTTGTTCAAAAATCTACCGGAAATTATATTTCAGCAGTCATTTATGACCACAGAGCAACCTTGGGAATTCAAGTAGAAAATCAATTTTAGGAATTTGCAGATGAATGCATAAGATTTTCTTCTGGCTACATTAAAAAGCCTGGCATGCTAAAAGGAAATAAGTTTTTTTGTGTGTGTGAAGATGCCATAGCTTTCTGTTGTGGTGGGGAAAAAAATGATTCATGTAGTTTGGGCAAAATTTTACCGCTGACCATTTAATATGAAGCCAAGGAGTGTGCTAAATTCCTGGTGGGAAGAGAACATCAGGGCATGGTGTGTCCTTCTTGCAAGGTATTTAAACCTTCAATTAGTTGTGACAAATCAAGCACATCCATGCAGAAAGAAGACTCTTCTGGTTTAAAAGCATACTAAATATTTTTTTTTCTCTGTATAAGAATAAATAAAAGGCTAACAGTGTTTTGAAGCAATAAAGCCGAGATTACAAATGGAGGCAACCATAAACTTGGTTGTCCCAAAAATGTTTTTTCAAAAGGCAACTGGGCTTTCCTTGTTTTTCCTTGAAGGCGTTTCACTTCTCATCCAAGAAGCTTCTTCAGTTCTTGGAGAACTTGCAGAAGATACAGAACAATTAAAACTTGGACCACACGTTTTCTGAATAGTTTTTATCCCAGATCTATAATTGCACTCAACAATAAACTAATGGGCCACCATCACTGAGCTGTTGGACAGCATTACTTGGTCTGCTGTGTAGCTGCTTGGGTGATTTAGGGGTGGGGAATTTGTGGGGGTTGGGGGATTGGATGGGGATTGCTATGTGTGTTGGACCTGGTCTTTGGGTATTAAGTGGATTTCGTTGTATGGGTATACTGTGTATACACGTACAATGACAATAAAGTTATTATTATTATTCTGCATTGTCACCAAGAAAATGATATGGATTTATCAACATCATCAGTACAAGTTGAAGTTGGCTCCAGAAGTTTTTAGAGAGGGAATCTTTACACTGACCATGCAAATATTTTGTAAAAGTTCAAGCTAAATAAACAATAAGTACAGCAGAATTAAAGTGTCCGGTATCCCTTAGCTGCTTCTATTGACAGTCTTGATTTTGTCCCCACCAATTCAAAACAATTGTCAACTCCTTCTTTACCATATTCATTTAAAAATATTATAAAGCACCAAGGTATTTTACTTGGACTCTGACCTCAAGCACATGTCCTGCCTTTTACAGCAGGGCCTGATGAGATTCTTTAAGAAAAAAAAAGTTAACAAATGAGTAAATTTAATCTGGTTTGTTGACAGTCTCACCATTTAGATACATAATGAATAATTGACAATTATGAACTGAGGATAGGTTGATGAACTGAAATGAGTGTATAATATTTAGATAAGCACTTTTCTTTCTTCGATAGCTGCTATCTCATAAATCATGCATTGGACTTTTTATGAACTGGACACTTTTAAGTATCTAATATTTATTACCCAAACTTAGAAGTCTTTCTTTTACACCACTGCTAGGAGAGGGACAAAAAAATCCTTTTAAAAAGCATATTCAAGTTCACAAGTTCTTTCAGTAGTCTGGCTGACAATTTAAGTTTCAAGGAGTTTCACATGATATTTTTTTCTCCACAACTTCTTAATACAATTAAACACAGAAGCCAATAGGATGCCTATATAATGCCTTGAGTGACCCATATGAACTGCACTACTTAGAGTTCCAGTACCCAGATCGTCTGCAAATTGTGGAATATGAATTAGGAGACAAAATGATGGTAACTGGTTCTCAGACTCAAAGAATAATATGTCATAGCCAAAAGGATGCCTTCACCCCCCAAAAAGAGGTGGTGAGGGAAAAAAAGAAAGAAGTAATTAAATTAGCCCCTATTGGGTTGGTACTCCAAACCACAGCATCCTTTCTTTCATTGCAGGGCAAATATTTAGAAACCTACTTACAAAGATCAGAATTGTGCAAGCGATTTATGTCGTGGCCCGCCGGTGGCCAGTGGAGCTGGCAGCAGAGTCAGACAGTGAGAAGGTTGGGAAGGAACTTGGGCCAGTCCTGGGGTTGAACTCAGTCTCCCATTTTCTAGCCTGGTGCCTTAAGCACTAGGCTAAACTGGCTCTAAATAGATGAAACTGATCATTGATTTATATCACTCGCTCAAACTGGATAGAAATAAATAAAATAAAACTAATTTAGGGACCACTTCATTATGCCACCTCTATCTAAAATATATATTAAAGGAAAATTCTGAATGTTTCTTTCTCTCCACCTACCTTTAATATCAGAACACAACTTACAACCTTGGAGTCACAATCAGGGTGAGTATTTAGTCAATTTCCACTCTGTTGCTTCCTTATTTTTAAAACCTTAATCAAGGAACAAAATATACTTTTAAAGTAGGTATTTTTGATGCAGCTGTTTCAGCATCATTACTTCCATAGTTCCAAAAAGACAGATCAGTGCAACAACTTCATGGAAGATCTTGATTCATAGAATGATGGACTACGATGTCTACTAAACTATATTTGGTATATTAAAATTTGTTCCAAATCAGTTTGATGCACTCTACTTCAGGCTTTTCTAAGATCCACCAATGTTACTTTCAGTAACAAAATTATGCTTATAATCAAATAAACTATATGGCTGTATCAAATTTGAAATAAGTCACATTGAATGTTTATATCCAGAGAAGTCAATGTAATAATAAATAATAATTAGGAAAATGAATATTCATAGCCACCTGTCATTTAAGCATCTTTTTGCAGTGCAAGGCTTTAAAATACATTCGATAAATATAAAATAAAATGAATGAATGAATAAATAAAATAAAATAATAAAACATTTACAAAATATAATCAGCTGCCATCAATAGTGGATCATCTGTATTTAAACTGTAAGAAATGTTTATCTCTACAATTTTTAGTTACATTCACATTAGTGCTCTACTAACAAGTTGGGAAATAGAATCGTTAACCTAATTCACAAGGAATTAATCTAAAATAACGATTAGGCATAGTAAATAGATGGAATATCCTCTAATTGCTAATTACTGAGGGAAAGAGAAAATAATATGACATATTTGTGAGCTTCCAGAGACATCTGGCTCATGACTGTTAGAGAAAAGAATTCTTGGATTTGTAGTCCCAGTACATCTGGAGAACACCAAGTTACAGAATGGTCCATTGGACTGATTCAACAATTTAGACTAATCATGTTTTGAAGGACAGCAGAGGTGAGTTTTTCCTCTGGTACAGCAAGAATAGCAGAGAAATGTTATTGCATTATAAATCCAGTTGGTCAGTCCTAGTGTTGAAGTTGCTTGCAGAAAGTCTGTAGAGATTCTCAGTCATCCAGGTCAGGAGGCAACTGGGCTTTCTTGTTTTTTTTTTTTTTTTTTTTTTTGAGGACATTTCGCTTCTCATCCAAGAAGCTTCTTCAGCTCTGACTTGTCAAGAGTTTGTTGCAGAAATCACTTCCAGACAGAGACCTGATTCAGCTGGATTCATTAACTTGATATACATATAATACATGAAGATAAATGTACAATACCTATAGCTGATTCTTCCAACATGGTAGAAGTTACAGGCAGAGGAGAGAACAGTTCTTAGTTTCAATTCAGCAGAGCAGGCAAACTCAGACTTGTTTAATTCTCAGCACAGATCCCGATCTGCAGAGCCACGCCCAGGCTCCTTCCAGTTTCAGTTTCCAATTCAGCTCCCATTGGCTGATTGGTTGCCATGCCTATTCATTGGCAGACCTTGTTACTATGTCTTCCTAGTCATGAATATTCTGACATGACTGGATGGTGGGGAATGGAAGGATTTTCACTCCTTGCAGACAGCTGGTCATTTGCATCCCTTTTGAGGGTCATTGAAGCACTTGGAAGTTTATCTGTATCCTCAGGGTCACCTGAGTAATTCTAATGGTTCCTATGGTCTGCAGTTTTTTTTCCCTCTGGAAATCCATTCCTACTCCCACACTATTAGGAGTTTCATCCCAAATTGCATAGCTAAAAATCTGTAGAGTCTCTCAGTCATCCAAGTCATGGTTGTCCCAAAGGTGCTTTTTTGCTTAGAGAAACTTGACATTGTTATTGTTTTAGAATCAGTTGGAAACTTATTTACCTTGTAATTTGGCAGTTTTAAAAAATAATTTTTACATTTTATATCTTTCAGTACATTTCTCGGAGAAGATTAAAGTTGTTTCAAAATATTTTCAGTGAATTAATTAAATGACCCATCGGTGAATAATGTCAGCCATGATCTAGATGATTGGAATCTCCATAAACATCAGTGAATAATAACTTCTTTGCTGGGTACCATAGGCAAACCCTATGGAACATCTAAATCCCAAGGAAGGACTTGTATGCACTCCATAAAATAAAGATGACAAGAACACCAATACATTATTTTCATGATAAATAAACTTGCAACTTTGTGAGTAAATTGTTCTGATATACTTACTGTATTTTTCAGAGTATAAGACGCACCGGAGTATAAGATGCACCTGCCTTTTTTGGTGAGGAAAAGAAGAAAAAGAAATCTCCCTCTGCCTCTGAGCAATTTTGCCTCCTTGCAGCAAACAGCAAACAGCCTGCTTTACTTTCATTTTCGTTTTCAGCATAGCTTGATTAGCACAAGGAAAAAAAAAAATCTGCTCCAGCAATTTACCTCTTTGAAGCAAGCAGCAGAACCATGTGCAAAACAGCTGAGAGCAAATCAGCTGAGAGTCAGGAGGCCGATCCAATCAATTTGGGCTAATTAGGCTGTGCTGAAGCTGAAAGAAGCTGCTTTTTCTTGCTGTTTGCTTGCAAGGAGGTAACTGCTGTGAGGCAGAGGCCAAAGGGTGGGGGCCAGTGGGTGGGTGGGACTACATTCGGTGTATAAGATGCACCTAAATTTTCACCCCTTTTAGGGGGGAAAAGGGTGCGTCTTATACTCCGAAAAATATGGTATTCATTGCCCTCCTATCCTGGGTCAGTGCTAAGAAAGTAGTGCGATAAGACATGTGCATACATATTCTCTGTAAGAACTAAAAGAAAATATGCACAACAGACATTTTCTCACATCGTCTAGGGTAGAAATCAAGAACTGAAAGCAAGAAAAGTGCTATTTAAATGGATTTTGCCCATATGTCCTTTTACCACTTTTCGCACTGATGTCTTATCCATTTTTTATTTTGAATTACTTAGCAGTGCTGTCACATCTTGCAATATTCCATATCAAGCTGGCATAATGTTTTCTGGTTTGGGATAGTCTTTCCTACTCAAACTTTTTCACTATTCACTAAACAGTTAACTGACATATGCAGTCCTTAGACTGGGCAGTTTTAAGACAATAAAAGATGATTTGTCAAGCACGAGGGATAGAGGACATAAATTAAGTTGCAGCACAGAATACTTATTATTTCAAGTCTATACACAAGTATATAGTCAACTAAAGTTCAAACCTGAATTGGTGCCAGATAAGGGTCAACAGAATTCAAAGGAGGGTGTATCTGGATCATTTGTGGCAATGTAAAGATGCTAAGCTGATGACATGTTTAACTCCACCCTTCATCTCTGCCTGCTGTTCTCCTACATGATACAAATTTGGGGAAAAAAAGAAGGAAATTATTTTTGAGTAGACATAAGAGTGCCTAAAATATCCTGAGATAACATTGAATTTAAACTAGCTCAATTTGTTCTCTCAGTCTCAAAATAATTTCTCAAGCAGTGAGAAAGTAAGGCAGAAAACACATGTAATGGAATAGTTTTCAAAATTGCAAGGTAGATTTCTAGTCAATGTTTTAAATAAGAGGTCCCATACTTTCCACCCAAAGAACAAACAGCAATAGTCAATTTAGTCAAGGAGATATGAAACCATTTCATCCAACCCAAAAACCAGGCTGATCCTCCAGGAACTAAATTAGACTAGATTATGCAGGATCGTTTTCTCTACAGGAGTAAACTAGTTTGCTATTGAACTTTCTCCCTTACTTCAGTCTTTTCTGCAACATAGCTTTGCATTAGAAGTTAAAAGTAGCTTGGCAATCAGGTGGGAATTTGACCTAATCAAAACAGACACTATTTCCTGAGAGCAAATCTTCTAAATAAGTTAAAAATATCAAGCAAACAATCACTGTGACCCAATAATCTTTTTATCTAACATAATACCTCAAAGTAAAGCAGATACTTCCCAGTGAGTGAGGCTTATCAACCTGGGCTGAACATCTGAAAAATCAGGAGAGTCCTATGTTAAGGAAAATATCATAAATGACCACTCAAGGAACTGGGCTATCATTTTCATGAGGAGGAAAGGGTTCAAAGTCTTCATTCAGAAAAATATTGATTGTAAAAATATTTCAAGAATAGAATAGAATAGAATAGAATAGAATAGAATAGAATAGAATAGAACAGAACAGAATAGAACAGAATTCTTTATTGGCCAAGTGTGATTGGACACACAAGGAATTTGTCTTGGTGCATACGCTCTCGGAGTTCATAAAAGAAAAGATACATTCGTCAAGAATCATAAGGTACAACACTTAATGATAGTCATAGGGAACAAATAAGTAATCAAATCAAAACACACATTCTGGTAGAGAGAAGTTCCCTGAGATTGGGCTCCAGCATGAGTCCAAAAGCTAAACCTCTCATCCCAATGACTGACCCAGATTGGATCCTGTAAAAATATTTGTTTCTGATCACAGAACTCTGCAAGGCTTAAAACAGACACTTCATTTCTTCGCCAGAACTTATGTATGGGTTTTGAAGGAAAGGTGAAAGGTATGAAAGGAGTCTGTAGTGACCTAAAGGTTCCCCCCACACATGTGCTAGTCGTTCCCGACGTCTCCGTGGTCATGTGGCCGGCATGACTAAACATCAAAGGCACATAGAATGCTGTTACCTTCCCACCAAAGGTGGTCCCTATTTTTCTACTTGCATTTTTTATGTGCTTTTGAACTGCTAGGTTGGCAGAAGCTGGGACAAGTAACGGAAGCTCACCCCGTTACGCGGCACGAGGGATTCAAACCGCTGAACTGCCGACCTTTCAGTCGACAAGCTCAGCATTTTAGCCACTGAGCCACTGTGTCCCTGGAGTGACCTAGGGCTACCTAATTGTCCAATAATGAAAGTTACAATTGCTAACAAAGTGTTTCCAAACGAAAGAAGGAAGGCCCTTTGGACATGGAGAGTTTCCGATGGTCTTCCTTCTTTTGATTGTATGAAAGAGTGGCAAAATTGTTTTGAAGGGTTCGAGTAGAAAGTTTTCCAATGTTTTTCATACCGTTCTTATTGAGTCAAGAAAGTTTACTTAACTTTTTTTTTTTTTTTTTTTTTTTTTTTTTTGCCAGAGCTGGTGGTGGTAGGAATCAGCTCAGGCACTTTGATTCCCTTAAGTGGTCGTCAAGTTATAAAATATGTTTGGCATTTGAATTTATTTAACAAAAATGGCATAAGAGGGGTTCTTTGATTGCAATTATATAAATTATCTCCTGTAAATTAAAGTTTTCCTTAAATACCTTACCTGCATCTATAAAATAAACATTTATTGTTAAAAGTTTGCTAGTTAGAATTAGATTGTATAAAATACAAATACCATTAGCCTTTTTCCCTCTCTATTTATTTATTCATTCATTCATTCATTCATTCATTCATTTATTCATCCATCCATCCATTTATTTATTTATATAAAAACATTGCAGGTGAATTACTTTTTCATAGAAGTAAAAGTCCAGAATTAGAGCCAGCTAATAAGGACACTGGAAATCATGTGCCTTTTTTTTTAAATAGGTCAAGCCAACCTTCGTGTACCCAAATGAACTACATTTGCTTGCAAAAGTTTAGACTTCCTCTACTCAAGTCATACAAAAATTTACATGGCCATAAAAACTCCATTACTATGAGCCACTATTGAAATTTCTATAAACATTTATAAGAGGGAAATGTGGACCTTAATATCCCTCTCTAACTATAAATGTTATCAGAATGATACATGAGTTTATTTGGAAAAATGAACCACTTGAATAAAAATGGCATTCATATTGCACTTTTTACCATTGTGATTGTATAGGAAATTTAGAGCAGCAAATAGCAATATAACACTGCAGAAAAAGAAAAAGACACTGTATTTCATCACCGCTTACTTAGTATATGTCAGACTTTTGGAACTGTAAAAACCCATAGATTCAAACAAACTCGTACATTTTTCTTTATTATGCAAAAACCCCTATTTAAGTGAACATGGTTGCATATATCTTGATGTCTATCATATAACAAGTAATATAGACGATATGCATCATAGATTTAGCAAGGCAAATTGGTTCTATCCATACTGAACAAGTTTGCTTGCCTCTGTCATTTCCCATTCAAATATTTGCATAAAGGGATATGTATTTGAGAAACATACAAGTATTGACGAAGGCCCTACCAAATAAACATATATATTGGGTTATCTGTGTCCATTAAAAATGGATTAGGGACAACTGTGCTAAAAGAAGCATGCTGAGATAAAACTACACACAAAAAGGGATGTATTAGCTTTTAAGCTGAAGTTGTCAAAAAACAAGTATGCAGATTCTACAAGAGCTTTCAAAAAGATTGCTTAAATGTTAGATCAGATAAAATGCCCCTTTATCTTTAGTTTGAACTCTCACACATTCCACCCAATGCTTCATAAAGATAACGATGTACCATCATTGAGCTTCAACATTTTTTCTGGATTCGTAGACTATTTACATCCAGTGACGAAAGTTAATATTGGCAGTTCTTTACCAAACTTGCACAGCGTTGTCTATTGTAATTTACTGAACCTATCCAGAGTCTCAATCAAGATGTCTCTCTGATGCTTTACTCTTTGAATTTCCTTCAGGTGGATGATGGAGAATTAATCTTGTTCTTTCTACATGCACCACATGTGCTTTACCATTGAGCCATGGTTATTTGCCATTTTTCGCTACAAAATAAATCTATGCTGAACCCAGCGATCTTGAAGCTTCAGTCTTAAAACTGCATTTTTATTTCAAATGTAAATTAAAATGTTCTTTCCCCCCCCAAGTTTTTTTATTTTATATTATTTATACATATCAATGTGTGAATAGTGTGATAGCTGGGTATCATACATTTTGATACAAATAGACATAATATTATTACTCATAGTTATTACATTTCATTTTCATTTTTCATATTCTTAAACATACCTAATACTACCACCCTTCAATTTCTAAACCTCCCTCTTGTTATTACATATATCTTGTTATATTAATATATGTATTCCCCTCTTATTTCTATCTCTATTTTAACTTTTTTCCCATGTCACCATAATATTCAAAGACGTTTCTTTTCTATTTCCCATCTATCACCTGCTTTATTATTAATATTTTCCTATTTAGTTCTTCACTTCTATTTATATTAAAGTTTCACCCTTCATTCTTTCAGTGTTTCAATGTACACTTCTAATACCAATCACGATCATTTAAACATATAGAGTAAATCTGTTCATGTTCTTTCCAATCATCCAATCCGTGTGATTCTACTATTAATACATGTGTTTCAGTGGTGGGTTTCAAAACATTTTACTACCGGTTCTGTGGGTGTGGCTTAGTGGGCGTGGCATAGCTTGGTGGGCATGGCTTGGTGGACATGGCAGGGGAAAGATACTGTAAAATGTCCATTCCCACCCCACTCCAGGGGAAGAATATAGTAAAATGTCCATTCCCACCCCACTCCAGGTGGAAAGAGATTGTAAAATCTCCATTCCATCCCCACTCCAGGTGAAGGTTACTGCAAAATCCCCATTCTCTCCCGACAGCTGGGACTTGGGAGGCAGAGAATAGCTGGGGGTGGGGCCAGTCAGAATTTTTACTACTGGTTTGCCGAACTACTCAAAATTTCCGCTACCGGTTCTCCAGAACTGGTCAGAACCTGGTGAAACCCACCTCTGACGTGTTTACATTAAATTAAAATTTTCTTGTTGCTTGATCTGAGAAAGCAATATGATCCAGGAGGAGGAGGAGGAGGAGGTGGAGGAGGAGGAAGAGGAGGAGGAGAAGGAGAAGGAGAAGGAGAAGGAGAAGGAGAAGGAGAAGGAGAAGGAGAAGGAGAAGGAGAAGGAGAAGGAGAAGGAAATGAAATAAAAGGAAAGATAAACAAGAGGAAAAAATGTCTCAGGCTTTGTTGATAATAAAATATATTATCGGAGGCTGGATCTGTAAGAAATGAAAGTCCTTGATGGAAAATGGATTTCTTTAAATATTATAGCATAATAAAAATAAAAAAGAGTTCTTTGTTTTGGGGAAAAGTACATAAAGTTAGCATTCATGCAACTTGTAAATCTTTATTCTGAGAAGCTAAAGAACATATTTAAATATTTCTGAACTTTGGTTACCATTACTTTCTGAGCATGAAGAAGATATAAGGGAAGATGGGAGAGAAAGTGGAAAGCTTTTGAAGTCACAGAGCTTTCGACATAGACTTGCATAATCAAATTGAAAAACAGATGATGCAATCTTTATGTTCTTGGGTTTAAAAGTACCATTTGTGCAGAACTTAGATTGCTCATCCCCAAGGCTGCAGTGAACATCTGCATGGAAATTTCCAGTAAATCTAGATATATAATAAAAACGATAATATAGTCTGCAGAGATTAAGATAAACCACTTGGGGCTATACTTGAAATCCCAGACAGCTGTGGAGGGGGAAAAAAGCACAGAAAGATCTAAAATTGATAACAAAAAGGGGATAACATTTTATCCCTTTGTTAATTTCCTTCCTTCCATTAAAATATTTGGCCCAATTTACGTTTATTTTCTATTAGTTCCCACATCATTAGTTACCAGTCAAGGTAAAATAGTACATATAGGCTTAGCCAATAAATCACATTGTATAGGTAGTCCTCAACGTACAACCACGATTGAACCCAAAATGTATGTTGCTAAGTGAGAAATTTGTTAAGTGAGTTTTGCCCCATTTTACAACTTTATTTTTGCAATATTTGTTAAGTTAATCACTGCAGTTGTTAAATTAGTAACTGAATCTGGTTTTCCCATTAACTTTGCTTGTCCAAAGATTGCAAAAAGTGATCACATGACCCCAGGACACTGCAACTATCATAAAGGTGAGTCAGTTGTTAAGCATCTGAATGTAAGTCATGTGACCATGGTAGTGGTGGGATTCAAAAATTTTTACTACCGGTTCTGTGGGCGTGGCTTGGTGGACATGGCAGGGGAAGGATACTGTAAAATCTCCATTCCCTCACCACTCCAGGGGAAGGTTACTGAAAAATCCCCATTCTCTCCCAATCAGTTGGGACTTGGGAGGCAGAGAATAGATGGGGATGGGGCCAGTCAGAATTTTTACTACCGGTTCTCCGAACTACTCAAAATTTCCACTACTGGTTCTCCAGAACTGGTCAGAATCTTCTGAATAACACCTCTGGACCATGGGGAATGCTACAACGGTCATAAGTGTGAAAAATGGTCATAATTCAGTTTTTTCAGTGCCGCTGTAACTTTGATTGGTTACTAGGTGAACTGTTGTAAATTGAGGATTACCTCTAGGACTTGACTTATGGGAGTAATTTTTAAATTATGTCTGGGAAGGTGTTTGGTATAATATTAATGGAAAGAATATGAGAAATAAAAAGAAGCAATTTTTTGGGAAGTATATATAATGTGGTTTTATGCTGGACAGCTAACGTGCAGACCATGTATCTCTCTCTTCAACAGGTTACTGAGACACATATGAATATAAGAAAGAATATTTATTGAATTAGAGAAAGTATATAATGCAGTAAATAAACAGGCTAGAAAGATGGAATGTTTTGGAGAAATATGATGGTGATCGTTGTTTTTACATTATGTAATAGGAGAGGAATATGATGAAAGCATGTAAAAGAAAACTGTATACTTAAAAATTAAATGGATAAGTTTTATTCAAATGTGATTGATTTAATGTATTTATTAATGCATATTTATGAATAAATGTATAAGATATACTCATGATTTAGAATTATTGGGCTATGACAGCATGCATACTTTTATATGCTTACAATGCTGTGTTACCGGCTGAGAATCTGAGTGATTTATAATCAGTGTTAGATTGTATAATACAACAAGAATTTCAGATTTGAAAAATAATGTCTTGAAGACCAAGGTAGTTATGTTTGACAGAGAGAAATGGGGTGAACAATTGTAAGTTATTCATAAAGGGAAAGAACTGAGAGCAAACAGATAAATTTGTATACCGTGGTAGAATGATTAATAAAGATGGATGGAGAAATTTAAAGACGTGGAAATAATGATAGAAAGGTCACAAGTGGTCTATTATGAGAGATGAACATTTGTCAAAATAATACAAATGGCTGTGTATGCTGTTATAGTTTTGCCCACTTTGTTACTGTATATGGAAGTAAGAATTAGGTCTATCAGAAGAAAAATAGAAATAAGGCAAATGAAGCAAAATTAATTATTTAAGAAATGAGCGTAATAAAATACTGAATGTTTGATTCACATCAGAATTCACAAGAGTGATCAATATGAACGTGCACTTAGGTGGTTTTGTTCTATTGAACAATAAAGATGACATTTCTATCCCTTTATCTGTCTTTCTGTGAAAGAAGAATCAATGAGTCAAGAAGAATGGGGTAATCAGCAAGGTTGTAATTGGATGCAATTAGTCCTGAAAAAGAAAGTGGTGAGAAGTTTTAAAAAATGAAAAGACAATATACGTATATGAAATTGGTGTCTAGATATGACATATGTCTTGCAAAATATAGAGTGGTATGGTGAACGGTGTTTGTTCCTTCAATTTATTTTCTTCTTTTTCTTTTTCTGTATTATGCAAAATACAAAAGAGAACATGCCACGGACATGTTGGGCAGTGGTGAAATCCAAATTGTTTTACTACCGGTTCTGTGGGCATGGCTTGGTGGGCATGGCAGGGGAAGGATACTGAAAAATCTCCATTCCCACACCACTCCAGGGGAAGGATACTGCAAAATCCCCATTCCCTCCCCACTCCTGGTGAAGGATATTGCAAAATCTCCATTCCCACCCCACTTCAAGGGAAGGATACTGCAAAATCTCCATTCCCACCCCATTCTGGGGCCAGCCAGAGATGGCATTTGCCAGTTCTCCGAAATACTCAAAATTTCTGCTATCGGTTCTCCAGAACCTGTCAGAACCTGCTGGATTTCACCCCCGATGTTGGGTCTATGTGTTTATCTGTGTTAGCTGGCATTAGACATGATGAGATTGTCCATCATAATAAAACTAGGTAAAGTGCCTTAAAATTTTGGCAGAGCTTTATGGTCAACTCAATGAGATACATTTGCAGGAATCATCATTTTTGAATCTTTATTGTAGCACTAATTTTTACCAAGTATTCACTTAAGAATGCTTCCAATTGTTGTCAATAAACAATTGGAACAACTTCCATCCTGTATTCTCTTCAGTGTCAGAGGTGGTATTCAGCCGGTTCATACTGGTTCGAGAAAACTGGTAACGGTGTCTGCGGGTGCCCCCCCCCCCCCCGGGCCTGGATGTAATGCTGTCCTATTTAGCCATGTTTTCGAGGCCGGTGCATGTGCAGAAGGCACGCAAGAGAGCAAGGTGCATTCCCGGAAGGCCGGGTGCATGCGCAGGTGGCTTGCGTATGGCGAACCAGTGGTAAGAATATTGGAAACCCACCGCTGTTCAGTATGTTTTTTTTCAAGCTGATTGTTAAGATACTCTTGGAACAAATGGCTGTTTGCTATTTCAAGAGGTCCTTGTTAAGATTTATAGCTACAAGATCGTTTTTTTCCCAATGAATTGCCTCTTACATGTATTTCAGCTTTAGCAAGATTCAAAGCAGCCCAGATATAGTCAAATGTTTTCATTTAACTCAGCAGGAAGCAAGATCCAATGCTAACAGTTTTCAAAAGACCATCCAGAAAAGAAAAGAAAAAAAGAAAAGACCAAGCACTAGTTCTAACTGTTGGACATTTTCAGCTTCTGTTCAAGGGTGAAATTACATGTGAGTTGCCATCCAAAATCACATCTATTGGTTCCCATTCTATAATCACAGCTTTCCTTGTTTTTCCTTATGACAAACAACTCATAATGTGGAAATTGTGCATAGTATGAATATATTTATGACTAAATATTATGGAGAGGACAGAACTGGGTGTGAATGTTGTCCTAGGAAGTAAAGATTATCAAAGTTCCAGGAAATTCTCAACATTCAAGAATGCTTGGACTCTACTCTCACCATAAATCCCAAAATAATTCCTGCCACTTAAGAAAACATAAATGGGCTGATTTATCTGGATCAGATGGCAAATTGTTTCTACTCCTTCATAAACTTATGAAGAACAGTTGCAGGAACTGGGTATGTCTAGTTTAATGAAAAGAAGGACTAGGGGTGACATGATAGCAGTGTTCCAATATCTCAGGGGCTGCCACAAAGAAGAGGGAGTCAAGCTATTCTCCAAAGCACCTGAGGCCAGCACAAGAAGCAATGGATGGAAACTAATCAAAGAGAAAACTAACTTAGTAATAAGGAGAAAAGGACACAGTGACTCAGTGGGTAAGACGATGAGCTTGTCAATCGAAAGGTTGGCAGTTCAGCAGTTCGAATCCCTAGTGCCACATATTGGGGTGAGCTCCCATTACTTGTCCCAGCTTCTGCCAATCTAGCAGTTCAAAAGCACATAAAAATGCAAGTAGAAAAATAGGGACCACCTTTGGTGGGAAGGTAACAGCGTTCCATGAGCCTTTGGCGTTGAGTCATGCTGGCCACATGACCATGGAGATATCTTCGGACAGTGCTGGCTCTTTGGCTTTGAAACGGAGATGAGTACCGTCCCCTAGAGTTGGGAACAACTAGCACATATGTGCAAGGGGAACCTTTATCTTTAATAAGGAGAAATTTCCTGACAGTAAAACAATTAATCAGTGGAACAATTTTCCTCCAGAAGTTGTGGGTACTCCAACACTGGAGGCTTTCAAGAAGAGATTGGACAACCATTTTTCTGAAATGGTATTGGATTTCCTGCCTAAACAGGGGATTGGATTAGACCACCAAGGCCCCTTTCAATTCTGTTATTCTGTTATTCTTTCTTCCAGGAGAAGATATTTTTTCCAAGCAGAGAGGGAGAAGGTTTTTCTTTAGGTCAATAGTTATATTAGGAATTTTGAGAGGGGGTAGAGGCCTTCTCATAAAGCAGCTACCATGTTCTGCACATAATTCTGGAAATATGTTTTTAATATGTTTTGTCATTGTTTTTTAACTTTGGGGCCAAATTTATATATTTCATTTTAAACTGTTTTTAATTTATTTATTTTATTTTTATTTTATTTTTGAATTTGTATACCAATCTTCTCCCTAAGGACTCAGGGCAGTGTACAGCCACATAAAAACATAGAGTACAAATATTAAAATACCATTAAAAGATATATATAAATTTGGCCCCATAATTAAAAACAGTAACAAACCAATTAAAACATTTAAAAAGTGTTAGGCCAGCCCGGCTTGCTGGAAAAAGAAAGTTTTAAGGGCATGGCGGAAGGCACTGAGGTCTTGGATTCTCCTTATCTCTGGGGGCAACTGATTCCAGAGGGTAGGTGCCCCCACAGAGAAGGCCCTCCCCCTGGGGGTCACCAGCCTACATTGTTTGGCTGATGGCACCCCGAGGAGGCCCTCTCTAGGTCGATGGGAGGCCGTTGGTAGCAGCAGGCGGTCTCAAAGATAACTATGTCCTATGCCATGGAGTGCTTTAAAGGTGATAACCAACACCTTGAAGTGCACCCGGAAGACCACCGGGAGCCAGTGCAGCTCAAGCAGGAGAGGTGTTATATGGGAGCGCCAGGTAGCTCCCGTGACTACCCGCGTGGCCGCATCTGGACCAGTTAATGTTGGTACTCATGTTTTTTACTTTGGCTGTACACCGCCCTGAGTCCTTTGGGAGAAAGGCAGTCTATAAATTTAAAAATAAATAAATAAATAAATAAATAAATAAATAAATAAATAAATAAATAAATAAATTTCTAGCCACTCATCTACTCATAATTTCTTTTCATAGGGCAGGAAAGATGCATTTCCAGACAACATTCAGAGTTGCCACTACCAAAGAAACTTGAAACACATCATTTTTATTGCCTGAGAATGCACTGCCCTGGAGCTTTCTGGAAGTTAAGCTTCATTATTATAAATAAATCAGATACCAAAGCATATGCTTGTGACACATTGGTACCCTTAAGTACCATTGATTCAAGCCTTCAATCAGTGAAGCAATTCTAAGGCAAAACAATCTAAACCTTAAGCCCCATTCAAACAGATGATGTACATCCAATATATCCAATTATATTATATTACATCAAAACTGTATTTTGCACAGATAGAAAGATATCGTCCATTCTCAGAAACCCCAAAGACAAAATAGAATTAGAAGATCAAGGCATATACGAAATCCCATGTGCTTCCTGCCCATCAACATACATTGGACAGACCAACAGAAGAATGAGTGTGCGCATCGAGGAACACAAAAACTCAATACAAAAACAAGAACACACATCATCATTAGTTCAACATATAAATACAACAGGACACAACATTAATTTTAATAAAACAAAAACAGTTGCAAAAATAGAACATCTCAATGGCAGGATAATCAGAGAAGCAATAGAAATTGAAAAAAGACCATATTGCATGAATAAACGGGATGACACTTCACGTCTGCCTACTATTTGGAAACCTGCTCTCATAGATAGACGAATCTTAACACCATATATAAAACATAAACCAAACATTAATCAAAAAAATCCCAACCAAATCATATTCAAACCAGCCACAAAGATGAAGCCCTGCCACCTAGTGGAGAAAAACCGACCATACACCCGAAGCCAAGCCAATAAACACATACTGGGACTCCCAACCAATCAGAATGAAAAGGTGGAGCCATCCCAGAATACCAGCACCAGATTTGAAATACCAATGGCAGTTAGTACAAAATGACTGCTGACATAAGCCTGATGATGGCAGATGGGATTCTGTCGAAACGTCGCTTCTACCCTTTTAGGGATATATCCACAATTACACGGGAAGAAACCCGAAATATTAACTACACACACACACACACACACACACACACACACACACACACACATATATATAATTATAGCACACTTTATCTAAGAAGTTAATAAAGTAAACTTCATAATGCAAATAATACATACAGTAGTGGCCAAAATTGTGGAAACCTTTTGGGGAAAGTGTATTTTCTAAAACTAGCTAATAACACCACCCTTTTTTTTTTTTGGAATAGTACCATAAAGTTATATATCAATTGAAAGATAATTTAATCAAGAATGTAACGCAATAACTTTTATGAAGGATTTGCTATTAGAATAGCAGTTACAGTATAAAGAAGAAAAGTGAAACACAGAAAAAACGAGATATACAGAAATTATCACCATGTCAGTTAATACTTACTTGGGTAACCTTTAGGATGAATTATGGCCTTACAACGTCTTCCCATGGAGTGAACCAAGTCTTCTAGTTCTGCAGCTGTTATAATGTGAAACCAAGATTGAATGATTGCTTCTATTAACTGAGTTTTATTGCTAGGTCGCTTCCGTCTAACAAGTTTCTTTAGTCGGCTCCATAGATTTTCAATTGGGTTAAGGTCTGGACTATTCCCAGGCCATTCCAGCAATGGAATATCTTGAAACTCCAAAAAAAGTGGTGTTATTAGCCATCAAACCTCAAAAATATACTTTTCCCAAAAGGTTTCCACAATTTTGACCACTACTGTACCTCAAGCTTCTGTCTCTGAGGAAGAAGAGAACAAATTTGGAGAATCTGACTGCTTCTTTTATATACAGCAGGGGTATCAAATTCAATTTCATTGAGGGCCACATCAGGTTTGTGTTTGACCTTGGGGGGATGGAGTGGATGTGCAATGGCCTCCTGCAACCCTCTGCCAGTGAAAATGGAGCTTGGAGGGGGGGTGAGGTGCATTTGATTCTCCCGAGCTCCATTTTCACTGGCAGAAGCACTGCGGACTGGATCTTCACTGTTTCCAGGGTGGTCCCGCAGGCCAGATCTAAGTACCACGCAGACCAGATCTGGGGTAGACCCCCAGGCCTTCAGTTTGACATCCCTGATATACAGCATTCAATACCTGCCGAGTTTGGTTATCTGAACTTAATCTACTTATACTAATGACTAAAAGATGGACAAATCCCATAGTAGAGAATGAATATAAATTCTCCAAGAATTAATGAAACATAGGTACAAATTGCTGGGCAATTAGAGATCAATAAATACATTAATTACCAAACAAAGAAAAAGAAATATTAGTTTTAGCTAAAAAGCAGCATGTCTTTGGTGGGAACTTTTCAAGTATCAGACTGCCCAAAAGTCATTAACTAATTAAAATCACAGGCTTGTTTTAACCCAATTATACTGAAAAAGCAACAAATAATATAATTACTATGTTGCCACTGGTCATGCTGTCTGGCAAGATAATTTTCTCCTAAACAGCAGGAAGATGAATAGCATGTGAAATAATTGGAACATGCAACTATGGAATGGATGATGCCAGGTATTTTCATTTTAAGTGTCTCTCTAACAAACTTTGTGCCAACCTGGGTGGTTTTAGACTAGCCAACTTACTTACAGGGGGAATTCTTATGGTCATTTCAGGAAGCACAGGAGAGATGCATGTCTCTCTATAGAGGGTTTTGCCTTGCTTGAATCATGACTGTATCTTTAGGAAGTTAATCCAAACCTATTCATTTATTAAATTTAACTAGCCACCCCTCTCACATAAGTGCAGCTCACAACACTTAAAAACAAGAATTAAAAATATAAATAAGTTATAAGTTATGCAATCATATTGAAATCACAATTAAAAATTCAATTTAACACAAAACATAGACAGCAAATGTTGTTTTGCTGACAAAGAAATAAAGGGAGGCTAGTATAGATCTGTTTCAAGCTATTTAGCTCTCATTGGCTAACCATATCTTGCTAGCTGATGAGAGCTGAACAGCTTGAAATAGAGCTAGATAGCTTGAAATAGATCTATACTAGTCTCAGTTTATTTCTTTGTTGGGAAAAGATAAATTCAACACAAAAATAGTTTGTTGAGAAAGCGACTGCCTGTGAAGGCTCCTGGATTGGGGCTGAAAAGCGAAAGTGGAGCAGTATACTCCATCCCATATTTGGGTAGAACAGGTTGCCCTGATAAAAAACACATAAACAGGACTTCTGGTTGACATTGCGGTGTGATCGGACATGGAAAGCGGATCTCTACATTTCTATGCCGAGTTCTCCCCGATTCCGAAAGGAGCCAAAGCTGCCTTGGAGGGGTGGTGAAATAAAGAGGGATGCCCTGTGAGGTCTCAGAGAGTCACAGCTCTCCTTCGTGACCCAAGGCTTGCTTTCCTTCTCAGGCACGATGAGGAGAAGAGACAGTCTAAGATGGCTGTCATGAAGCTGGGACAACTGATGACCATCTAAGCTTTGAGCTGGAGCGGATTTTAGTGAACAGTGCGGAACTAGGTGAGAGAATTTTTTTTACCTGAAAGTTAACCCCAAAAGAGAAATCTAGGGTTTACTCAGAACTATCTGTTAAAACGGCAATCAAACACTTTGAGAAAACTACCAAACCGGAAGGAAAGGATTAAAGAGAGAGAGAGAAAAATCTTCAAAACATAGGAAATTGGATTCTCAAATTTGGAAGATGTGACATTGGGAAGGCAATTTAAAATGCTGGAATTACAGATTTAAAAAATTAACACTGCTTCTATAATTGAATTACAATTTAAAATAATTAAAACCAGATTTTTAGTAATAATATTGAAAATTGCCACCTGCTGGTGAAAGGAAAATACACAAACCTGGGAATGTCCATTTAAAAGACTGTGTAAATATTCACTGGACTATATACATCTACCCTATGACCACTGGAGATTTAAATGTGAGAACAAGGAAGACACTTTATTAAAGTGACCTTTGAACCTAAAGTTAAATGACTGAATCAATAAAGGTGACTTAAAGAGGCTTGGATAACTCTCTGGACTATGTAAATAGAATTGATTGACTACTTATGGAACATGAAGAACTGTGATTAGTGTATACTTTGAAGAGTAACCTCAGGTTTGAAGAAATGGTTCTTGTGCTATTGACCAAAAGTGGAATTTATTAAACAAGATAAGATGCAACATAAGGAGGTAACGAGCGGAACTTGGAATGAGAACGAGATGGACTGGATGTTTCAAAGCATAAAGGATACGATACAGAAAGAACATAAGGCAATTATGGAATTAATGGATGGCATAGACAATGAGTAATGACCAAGATGCCCAGGAAAGCAAGGAGCTACCAGAAGGAACAGAGGGAAAAACAGAATTGAGGAATCAACCAAAAGAAGATAACGAGGAGTTATCAATAAAATTAATAATGTTTGATGAATCAAACCAGGGAGAAAACATTCTAAGAGATCTGAAAAGAGAACAGGAGGAGCAGGAAGATACTTGGGTAAGAGAGACTGGGGTCCAGGCAGATAATTTTAAAGCTAGACAGTGGAAGAGGGTAGGGATGTGAGAAACACTGAGATCGACTAGGCAGGATGTAGACACAGATACAGAACAGATAAAGATTTAAGAGAAGAATATGGGAGGCAAGTCAGAAAAGAATAAGAATTAAAGTATTGATGTGGGCAAGAGATGATAGATAAAAGGTGGATAGGAAAAAAAAGAAAGATTTTTCTTTCTTTTTTCTTTTTCTTTCTTTTTTTTATAAGGGTGGCAGGAGGAGAAATTAGAACAGAGATAGAAATGTGTTTAATACGAGATTAGGGATTACTTGTATATATATCTTTACATGATGAAATAAAAGCTATAATGAAATGGGAAAATTAGAGACTGTATGATGGTATTAAGTAAGCTTAAATAAAATTGTGATTGGTAAATGTTGAGCAATTAAATAATGAAAAGAACATATTTTAATATAAACATATATTAATGCTAGAATTATATAGATTGGATGAAAGCAAAGAATATGAATAGAATTATTTTGTATGTTTAAATAATACCGTGATTGGCATTAGAATAGTATATTGAAACATTGAATAATGAAACAATGAAGGCTAGTATTTTAATATAAATAGATTCGAAGAGGGAAATATGAGAAATATGAATAAGAACTAAGTATTAAAAATGGGAAAATTAGAGATTGGATAATGGTATTATTGAGTATGTTTATATAATATTATGATATGCAGTGGAATAATAAAGTGAAATAATGAGTAATAAAATGATGAAAGAACATATTTTAATATAAACAGGTGTATTAATAGTGGAATTATATAGATTGGATGAATGTAAAGAATATGAATAGAATTAATTTGCATGTTTAAATAATATTGTGATTGGTATTAGAATTGTATATTTAAATATTGAGCAATGAAATAATGAAGGATAGTATTGCAATACTAAGGCAACGTCTTTTCATATAATGGTGACATGAATAAAAGGATAAAGATAGAAATAAGAGAAAGGGGAATATTTGTATGCACATTTTTATAAAATAAGATAAGTGCAATGATAAGAGGGAGGTTTAGAAACTGAATGGCGGTAATATTATGTATGTTTAAACAATATGAAATAATGAAAGGTTATAATTTGATATAAATGTGTATTACTACTAGAAATATATAACTGGTTCAGGAGTGAAATCCACCAGGTTCTGACAGGTTCTGGTGAACTGGTAGCGGACATTTTGAGCAGTTCGGAGAACTGGCAAATACCACCTCTGGCTGGCCCCAGAGTGGGGTGGGAATGGAGATTTTGCAGTATCCTTCCCCTGCCACGCCCACCAAGCCACACCACACCCACCAAGCCATGCCCACAGAACCGGTAGTAAAAAAATTGGATTTCACCACTGAGCTGGATGAATGTGATAACTATGATTAATAATATTATTTTATCTGTACTGAAATGTATGGCACCCAGGTGTTACACTGTTCACGTATTGATATGTATATGTAATATAAAATAAAAAACTTGATTTTAAAAAAAACCACATAAACAGCAGATGAAGAAGAATTCTCCACTGTGTATCTTTCCATAACAAGACATATGCTAGTTGGACTTGACACCTGTGATTCCTGCTATAGAACAGCTGTAAGCAAAATTGCCACATTCAGGTTTAGTGGCAGAATTCCTTTCAATATCCAACTGTAAATCTAGAATAAATACTGTTTCTGGAATAATAAACCCTTTGGAATTATTCTCCAAGTGGATATGATCAGTAGTTCTAGTTCATTTGACTTGAATCTATTAGTACTTTCAAATCCTAATATTCTTCGTAAAAAAGGAGTCCCTGTGGATTTTACTCCACTAGTTGTCGCAGACAGTAGGGGTGGTGCTCATCTCCATTTTAAGGCATTGAGCTAGCACTGACCGAAGACATTTCTACAGTCATGTGGCCAGCATGACATCACAGAGAACTGTTATCTTTCCACCAAAGTGGTACCTATTTATCTAGTTGCATTTGCATGCTTTCAAATTGCTACCTTGGCAGGAGCTGAGGCTAGGATGGGAGCTCACCCCATCATGTGGTGCTTGGGTCTCGAACCTGGGCTGCTGGCTTTCCAGCCAAAAAGCCCAATGTCTTAATCACTGAGCCAATACTTCTTCACAAGTAATAGTATTTCATTTTAAGATGGAGCTATAATTAAATTAGCTGAAATGATTTTCATTGAAATCATTAGTCAGGCGTTAGATCAATTGTTTTAAATGAGAACCAAGTTCAAACAATTTAATTTCGATCTAACTGAATATGGCTACTTGATTTCTTAAGGGACCTTGGAGGGGAATAATTGTGAGTTCTTCAAGTTGAAAAAAATGGCATCTAGTTAACGAAGGTGTTTGTCAGGCCAGAGCTGACACCATGAAATCCAAATGAGGCCAGGTCTTTATTTGCTTACATCTAATATACAGAACCTCACCAGATTAAAACTGTAAACTTCTAAGCAAATAGATATACCAGGGGTGCAGGGGTGAAATTCAGCAGGTTCTAATAGGTTCTGGAGAACCGGTAGCAGAAATTTTGGGTAGTTTGGAGAACCAGTAAATACCACCTCTGGCTGGCCCCAGAGTGAGGTGGGAATGGAGATTTTGCAATATCCTTCCCCCAGGAGTGGGGAGGGAATGGAGATTTTGCAGTATCCTTCCCCTGCCACGCCCACCAAGCCACGCCCACAGAACTGGTAGGGAAAAATTTTGAATTTCACCCTATAGGGTGTCAAATTTGTGGCCCATGGGCCGGATGTGTCATGCGCTGGCCATGCCCACCCTCAGCTTAGTGAAGAGGGGGAAGTTGCAATATGTCACGTGATGACAACGTGTCGTTGTGAATTTGACACCCCTGAGATATACCCTGAGAGATTTTAGGATGTGACTATCCTGAACCTCACCCCACTTTCCCCATTCTGTTCAGACTAGGCAGTCTCTTATTTTGGGCTTCTCTTTGGAATATGCTGCCTCCCTAGGAAAGCACAATACTCTTGCCAGCATTCCACCCCGTCCCACTTCTCCATGTGCATATTCCATTACACTGCTACAGTTAAACGTAGTTATTTTGTGTATTATTTTAAAATTAATTGTATTTAACACTGAACTGCAGTGCAAACATATAGTTAGGCCGCAAATGCAAATTTGATTACTTCAAAGGTACTATGCAAACTGGTAGCATCTGTCTTTTCCCAGCAAGTACATTTGTGAAAATGTTATCTTCCTATGCTAATGATTTTGGTTTGTGGTAAGTAAAGGAATTAAGTTATTTTAAATAATGAAGTTTAGTGCTACGTTGAAAAAACAATTCCCTTTAAGTGAAATCGGATAAACACTGCAGTGCTGGAGAAAGTTCTAAATGCAAATTTCAATTACAGATTATAACATGCTTTGAAGTAAATGCACATTATTTCTCTAGAAGATTAACAGTAAGCAACTGAACTCACTGAATGCAATGTAGTTTATTATTGGGGTGTATAAATCAGGTCCTATGCATTGTAAATGGTTGCCTTGATTTGGATCACTAATCTGCTCTGATTTATCCATTCAATCAACTTAGAAAATTGAGACTGACGCATTGAACTGATTTGATATCGTGAATCAATTAACAGAAAAGGGGTTTTGAGAATATGCATGGTTAAAACAGTGGAGAAACCTAAAATTTGATTTGAGGATTTGTTGTCACTTTTCAGTTGGGTACAAAGATTTGACAGAATCAGCTTCAAGTCAAATTTCCTTTTAACTTTTGTCAAAACTTATTATTTATATCTCTAGTACCTTTCTAAATGAAAAACATCCCAGACTTTTCTGTTCCCAATTTAATGAAATACTTGCAAATGGCATCAAATCCACAGGCCATGTTCTGTGCTCTGCTGATTGTAACTGTTATAATTACTTACCACACAATGGGTGGCGTCTGTCATAAATTAATAATACAACCTGTGCGAGGGGTTTATTGAAAACAGAATACAGATTGGCCAAGATCATCCTATCCATCACTGCTTTTACATAAAAGCAAGCTCTGAAGACTTGATAAGAAATTCTTATGAATCTTAGTAACAAAGAAACTGCTATTTTGGACCAGTGGCAACTTTTATGTGCTTCAAAGACAACCGTACATTGCATTAACTTACCAGGAAATGACCAAGGCATGAGGTACCATAGGTAGAGCCTCCAGTCCCCAAATGGGCACCAGTGACACACAAGATGAACCTGTAGTTTTCCTCTAACATGGATAAAGATTAGGATTCTGAGAATTATAGTCTGAATCCATCTGGACATGCAAATTGGGAATACCAAGAGAACAATGGAATTGGTATACTCAGTGCAATCATTATTGGTGGTATTAGATTCTCTGACAGTACTTGAGTACTGATCAAGAAGAATTAATCAACTAGGGATGGAGTAGGCAGAAGATTCTGAAGCCAAAATGAAGAACAAAAGTGGATACAGATAGAGGATTTATCCAGGATTTATGCAGATAGTTTGTACCTCTCCATCAGGCTCCTTGTCCCCTAAGTTAAAAATCTATATATAAAAAAGTGTTTGTGTGTGTGTGTGTGTGTGTGTGTGTGTGTGTGTGTGTGTGTGCTCCAGCATTACTCTGGAATGCCTCAAGCAATTTCAACCAAACTGGTACACAGATGACTTACTGTGCCTTAAAATGGCTTCTACTGTACTGCCTTAAAATGGTGTCTACTGTACAGCACAGTGGAGTTGCCATGGTAACAGCTTCACAGTACTCCACAAGGGGGCTCCCTCTGGTAAGGGGGAAAATCCAACATTAGAAATTACATTTGGTCCGGATATTTTCAACAAGGCTTTGATTATTCTTGAGGACAAATGTATGGCCATGATCAATAAACACTACTGCAACTCGGCCTGCCTGCACCACTACGAGACTGACACGACGTTCTTCACACAGATTACATACGAGAAAAGAACTACAATGTCGAACATCTTAGTGCATATATCGCGGTCAAGAAACTACTTCTAAATCAAGATCAGAAAAAAACATACCAAATGATCATGGGTCAGCAAGCAAAACAACAAGGTGGTATCATTTTACTTGATGCTTCTGGGGGCACAGGGAAAACATTTTTAAGTAATTTCTCTAATTCTCGCCAAAATCAGGGTTCAGGGTAAAGTTGCTCTTCCTGTCTAATACATAAAATCTAATACATGGGATAAATAAATACCCAGGCAATGCCAGTTTATCAGCTAGTAAGTAAATAAAAAACAAATAAATAAAATGTTGGCATGCTACAGAGTAAAGCAATAGGGTCTAGCATTATACACATTTCCTGGATTGTCTTTATTTATTTATTTATTTATTTGATCAAATTTCTATACCGCCCTACTCCCGAAGGACTCAGGGCGGTGAACAGGCACAAAATAAAACACATAGATACAAAAGTTAAGAGCAAAATTAAAACCAAATTAAATATTTGAGCCCAAGACAATTTAAAACATCCCAAAAATTTAGAACAGATTTAAAATTTCAATTTAAATTTAAAATTTAAAAATTAAAAATTAAAAGGGGGGAAAGATCAGGCCAGACCGGCTTGCTGAAATAGAAAGGTCTTTAGAGCGTGGCAGAAAGTGCGCAGGTCCGGGATCCTACGTATCTCTGGGGGGAGCTCATTCCAGATAGTAGGTGCCCCCACAGAGAAGGCCCTCCCCTGGGGGCCGCCAGTCGACACTGTTTGGCCGACGGCACCCGGAGGAGCCCCTCTCTATGAGAGCATACCGGCCGGTGGGAGGTTGATTGTGGTAGTAGACGGTCCCGTAAATAGCCAGGTCCTAAGCCATGGAGCGCTCTAAAGGTGGTGACCAAAACCTTGAAGTGCACCCGGAAGACCACCGGGAGCCAGTGCAGCTCATGCGGGAGAGGTGTTACGTGGGAGCGCCATGTCACTCCCATAACTACCTGCGTGGCCGCACTCTGTGCCAGTTGGAGCCTCCGGGTGCTCCTCAAGGGGAGCCCCATGTAGAGAGCGTTGCAATAGTCCAGGCGGGAAGTGACGAGGGCCTGAGTAAAGAGTCCCGATCCAGAAAGGGATGCAACTGGCGAATCAGGCGAACCTGATGGAAAACCCTCCCGGTCACGGCCGTCAAATGCTCTTCTAAAGACAGCTGTGAATCCAGGAGGACGCCCAAGTTGCGAGCCCTCTCCGTGGGGGCCAGCGATTCGCCCCCAATAGTCAGCAATGGCGTCAACTGACTATATCAGGACGTCGGAAACCACAGCCACTCGGTCTTGGATGGGTTGAGCCTGAGCCTATTCCTCCCCATCCAGATCCGCACGGCCTCCAGGCACCGGGACATCACTTCAAGGGCATCGTTGGGGTGGTCTGGGGTGGAGATGTACAGCTGGGTGTCATCAGCATATTGGTGGTACTTCACCCCAAAACCACTTCACAAAGATCCTGTTGGGATGGTAGAGAGAAAACCAGGTTTCCTTCCTTCCTTCCTTCCTTCCTTCCTTCCTTCCTTCCTTCCTTCCTTCCTTCCTTCCTTCCTTCCCTCCCTCCCTCTTTCCTTCCTTCCTTCCTTCCTTCCTTCCTTCCTTCCTTCCCTCCCTCTTTCCTTCCTTCCTTCCTTCCCTCCCTCTTTCCTTCCTTCCTTCCTTCCTTCCTTCCTTCCTGCCTGCCTGCCTGCCTGCCTGCCTGCCTGCCTGCCTGCAAGTATTTTCTGAGTCTGCCTATCAAATACTCCCAAAGTGTGTTCTTATCCTCCCCAGAAGATTGCTTCCTCCTGGCATGTGCACAGGCTATACAGTAAGTAGGAAAGATAATACTGATTACTCAAAGAATCTAACAACCCAAAGTACTGCCTTTTCTACCTCCCTCTAATTTTTAGCAATTGGCCTGAGTAGCTGGCAATAAAAAACCAGCAACTTGTACCATCTTTCTCAGTAGTTAGTCCCATATATGAACTCTGGAAAATTTAGCTGGTGATGTCATTCTTCTTGTGTTACAGAAATCCCAACAATAGAAACTCTCATTTCAGTGACCGTGTATGCAAAAAAAAAAAAAAAAAAAACAAAAAAAACAACGAGTGGGAGGAAATAGGAGTGGAAGGGGATTGAAATCTAAATTAACCTTGGGGAGTAAAAAAAAACAAAACCCAGGTGCCATTTCTGTATTGTGTTCAAATGAGATGCAGCTGCTTCACTGAAAATGTGAAAGCAGGAAGAAGAGTGCTATAATTAGGCTCCCCCAAAGAGGCTGGAAAGCGGTGTGCACCTGACACTAAGCAGGGAAAGATAAACTCACCCAGCTGTCAGCCAACTAACTGAAGGCAGAGCATTGCTATTTGAAGAAACAATGGGAAATGCTTAGGAAGCTGTAATTAGCATGTGTGCAGCAAATGAATGGAGCCTGATGGCATTTACTGGTAAGAGCTTGACAGTTCTAAGGTGAAGTGGAAGGAGAAGATGGAGATCTGGGCTGATCGGAAGACTGTGGTCCTGGAATTCCTGCACTGAAAGGATCACATTACAGTTACAAGCCCATGTTTATTAAGGTTTATGATCAAATCTGATATCTATAAAATCTTTAGCTTCAGCATTCAGATCTTGTATTATGCTATGCAAAATTCTACATCCTACAATGGACATCTCTGCATTTGCAGAGCAACAGAGGTAGAAGACCTGGCTCACATCCTATTTGTTTCCTGTATAAGAGGTGAGAGACAGGTACCTCAGTCTATATACCAGACGAATGACCTATTGGGATCCCCATATCAAAGCAACTTACCTTATGTGTGGCCAGAATTTGAAAATGACAATTAACACACCACAGGATTTAAGCAAAATGCTTCGGCTGAGATCTGCATGTTGTGGGACTGATTGGGGTAGATTGCAGGGGTGATACTGAAATATAATTTTATCATATTTTATCTATATCTTAAATTATTGTGTTTTATTCTCGTTTCATTTTAGACTGTATTTTACTCCAATTTCATTTTAAATTGCTTTTATCAAACTTTAGTAATAATTTGTTTCTGGAACTCTGCACTTTGATATGGCCCAAGGGCAGAGGTGGGTTTCAGCAGGTCCTGACCAGTTCTGGAGAACCGATAGCAGAAATTTTGAGTAGTTTGGAGAACCGGTAGTAAAAATACTGACTGGCCCCGCCCCCATCTATTCTCTGCCTCCTAAGTCCCAGTTGATTGGGAGAAAGTGGGGATTTTGCAGTAACCTTCCCCTGGAGTGGGGAGGGAATAGAGATTTTACAATATCCTTCTCCTGCCACACCCACCAAGCCATGTCACACCCGCCAAGCCACACCCACAGAACCGGTAGTAAAAAATTTGGAAACCCACCACTGCCCAAGGGTCAGTCAATCAATCAATCAAAACATAGTATCCTAATTATTTTCCAAAGTTACTTGAAAGTTGTATATTCTGTCTTTGATTTTGTTGGCTCATTGGAGAAACAGGGAAATGTGTGCTTCCAAAAAAAATATTTTGTATAATCCTAACATTTGTCACTAGCCTGCCTTTTGCAAAGATAGTCAATTTCTTTATTCTCAGTAGCCATCTTATTCATCAGTTCTGAAAGCTTGAAGAGACATCAAAGGTTATGTCACCTCTCTACCTGTCAGTGCAGGTAATCTGCTGACGCCGCATCTTTCATCGTCTCTGCTTAAAAATCTGCCAAGGAAGGGACCTCTTCTGAATTGACCTGTTCTAGTGCAATTGGGACAACTGCACATTTTAGTGGAAATCCATTTCCTTATAATTAGAATCTACTGGCTTAATGGTTACTCTTCAAATAGCACTGGATAACCTGTGACCCCAATTGGTCAATATTTTGTTCTAATTTATACGTACTGAGAAATTTAAATAAAGTAAAAGACAAGTCTAAAACAAAAGTAAGGGGGAAAAGGAGCAAAAAAAAAAAAAAGTAAAGTTATGTCTATGGAGATTCTCAGTCATCCAGGTCATGGTTGTCCTAAAGGTGCTTTTTCAAAAGGCAACTGGACTTTCTGGTTTTTTTTCTTTGAAGACATTTCGCTTCTCATCCCAGAAGCTGAAGAAACTTCAAAGAAAAAACAGAAAGCTCAGTTGCCTCTTGAAAAAGAACCTTTGGGACAACTAATGTTATGAAATATAATGATTTCAGACCTTTTCAACGGGGAGTTAGAATCTTATAATTCTGTCTCCCTTAGATGTTAGGCAACTCATTTAATACACCTCTTTCTCAGTCCTCAAATCCATAAATTATCATATCATGTCAAAGGGCTCATACATGGTTCCCAATTTTTCAGAAATTTTTGTTTTTTGTCTGATCATACAGGTCAGTCTTGCCATATCATCAAATGCTGACATTTCCACAATCTATTCCTCCAGTATCGAACTTCCATTCTTTTCCATCACTGAGTATACAGTAGTCTTGATGCAATTACCATTTAAAATACAATCTGCCTTGAGTCTTTCCTAATTCATTTCTCAAATAACTTCATTTTTTGCAGCCTGTTGGGCCCCTTTTCTCTCTGTTAATATTCATGAACTAACTCAATTCAAAACACATGGTTTTTTTAAAATAAAAGTTAAATATAATAGAGTTATACCATATCTATTCTAAAATAATTAAGAAAAATCACAAAACAAGGCAGAATATTCAGTTTCCATCTCCTCTGGTGACATCCCTGCCATGCCCAGTACAAAGTAGCTTTAGAAAGTTCATTTTCATCTGCAAAAATATTGCATACCACTATTGTAGAGAACTATCTAAATTGTGATTTACAGCAAAAAGTCATTTTTAAGTACTCAGATTTCTATCATAAAGTTAGCATTTCTCTCTAAAAAGGACTAAAGATAAGGGAAAAACAATTAAAAACATTTCAAGGGTGTTTTTTCTTAATATACTTGGTTATTGAATTAACCTATGGTTTTACACAAGACCCTGAATCATTAATTAATCAAATGACCTGAGACTTATTTATTTATTTATTCCATTTGTGAGGCAACCCATTTGATGACAACAACAAAAACTAACCATAATTAATGCTAAACAAGCTTAGCAGATTGTATACATGCAGTCAGAACGATTTTAACTAGCTTAGTTAAGCTAATTGAGTGAGCTCGTCTAATGTTTGGGTATGCATTACATCCTGTGGTACCTTGATACTCAACTGCTTGGTACAGTGGTACATTGGTACTCAACTGCTTTGAAACTCATCGAATTTGGTACTCAACGTATTTTGATATGAAAATTTTGTCCTGGTACTCATTGTTTGTTTGGTACGCAACTCACAAGCTAGAACTTGTCAATGTCGGTTACCTTATGATTCACTATATTTTCCTTATGGGAAAAATTTGTTTGATACTCATTTTTTGGAACTTATCACACCTCCCAGAACCAATTAATAATGAGCATTAAGACAACTCTGAATTACTGAAATTGTAGGTAAGAAATGTGTACTATCTCCCTGATTTTTGAATTACAGTATTCACTCATTCTTCTTTTGAGTACCATTTAACCCAACTAGGCTCTAGTCCAAGGGTCTCCAACCTTGTCAACTTTAAGACTTGTGGACTTCAACTCCCAGACTTCTTCAGCTAGCAAAGCTCAGCCAGCAAAGCTGGCTGAGGAATTCTGGGAATTAAAGTCCATAAGTCTTAAAGTTGACAAGGTTGGAGAGCCCTGCTCTAGTCTACAAGTTAAGCAAAAACACACATATTGTTCATTTGAGCTCTGCCTGGAGATTTGGTTGCAAACATTTTGTCCCCATTTGAGGAGACATCTTCAGTGCACTTTGGATTGTGTTTGCCTGGGGGAGCACTGGCCAGACAAGCACAATCCAAAGTGCACTGAAGATATCTCTTCGAATGGGGATGAAACTTTTCAAGCAAATCGCCAAGATCGGAGCTCAGACTGACAACATAACTACCAACCCGAGCTACTAATATTCAAAGACATTTAAAAAATGCATATAATTTCAATTGCAGGGCAAAAAAGAAACAAGACAGTGTTATCCTAATTAGTAACAAATAATTCTAAATCCAAACATTTATCGTTGCTATCTAAATGTGGAAATATTCTCTTGGTGTCTCCATATCACATCATCTTCTTAGCATTTTTCTGATGGACATGAATATACTAACACAAGTTCACAGAAAATGGGGTTTGAATGTTTGATTTTCTATTTATTCCCTGTCATGTTGCGAAACAATGACAGCTGCTTATACCTTTTTCATGGTTCTTTTTTTCTTTTACTTTTTTGTGGTCCCCAAGGAAGAATAAATGCTTTAACTTCCTTTTCTGCTTGGCAGCAACTATCTAACCAAATGACAAAGGGATTACACATTTTTGTCCAGGGAACTGCTTGCTGTCTAGGACTGAAGTTGTCTTCTGATCTAAATTAGCCTTGCAGATGTCTGTGTCCCTTGCCTTGATATTCCTGCCATGTATTTTCATTAAAGAGACAAGAAGCCTCTTGTGAAGTGAAGAAGAGATGTCTGGAATACTATTGGAGGGAAACTTGAAATGTGCTTGACTGGATATGAGTAAGAGCCCATATTAAAGATTTACCTAGTGGTAAGAAGCATGGTGGCTCATGTGGTTAGGACACTGACTTAATAAGGCCAGGATTTAGTATTGTGATAGCTTTCAATTATACTTGTTGATGACTTGTGACAGTGGTACAGCTATCTGTTCCTTGTGATCTGTCCCCGTCCACACACACACACAAACACAGCCAGCCGAGGGTTAAGAAAGTACTTGGCACGCACACAGGTCGTTATCTCAAACTTGGCAGCAATATAATCATCGTCTGCCAAGAGCTTTTACTGCAACAGATAACATAACATTACATACACATTGCAAATAGTCCAGCAAAACAAAATTCCTTTCGGCAGCTTCAGACGTTGTTCAAGTGACTAGCCAAAGTTCGTTTTTGTTCATCATGGAGTTTTACTAGCCACCACTCTCTCTTATATAGTCTCTGGGGTGTGGTCCAGTGACTCAGTTCTAATCCCTAGCACGCCTCCTTAACTGCTGCAACCGTTTATCACGCCTTCGTTGGCGTGCATCCAGGAATGACAGCTCTCCTTCGCTCTCATCCGAGACACCTGGCTCCTGGCTAATCTCCTCTCCCTCGGCCAGCACCTGAGACAGTGCCAGAGGGGAGGGGCCTGGAGAGGGAGGTCTGCCTGACTCCTCTTCCTCATGTTCGGAGCTTTCTTCCTCCGATGAGATAGGCTCAGAGGGCGGGGCCACAACACCTTGATCTTCCAATAGCATTTGCTACCATTGACAAGAGTAGCCTCTAGTGGGTTGGGAAATGGAGCCATCACCATTGCAATTTTTACTCCACTAGTTTATAGACTATAGGTGGTGATGCTCATCTTCATTTCAAGGCCATTGAGCCAGTGCTGTTCAAAGACATTTCTGCAGTCATGTGGCCAGAACGACATCACAGAGTGCTAGTAGTGAAGCAACACCTGTTCTGACCTAGGCTTCCTTAGAAAGTATACAGTACAATCTTAATCCCGGCAAACCTCTTTTATTCATATGACTGTGAATTATTGTCATTCCCAGTCCAAAAGTTTTCTCAAACAGTCTTTCAGAGCAGTGTTTACAAACACCCACTTTATCTCCCTTGGAATGCTGCCAGAGAACTAATTGCCACATGCAGGGCAAGGCCAAACTTAGCACAGAGTCAAACAGAACTTTCCCAAAGCTTTTACTGACCAGATGAACTAATTGCTTCCTGCAAAAGCTCATGTCCTGTTTGCTCCTCTTTTATATCTTATAGGAGGGGCAAACCATCTCCAAGCTTACTCCCAAGTCGACCCTGCTTTCTTAATTGTTCCTGGCAGCTCTGTGCATGCGCACACTGGGCACAGGCTCCCGCTGTCCTTCTGTCTCGCTGATGTCAACAAACAACTACCAGATGGCCTTGGCCCTCTCTCTGCCTCCAATTTAGAGCCCTCACTCTCACCTTCCCCAAACTCCAGGACTGGCCCATGTTCCTCCCCAACTTCCTCACTGTCCGAATCTGCTGCCAAGTCTGCTGGCCACTGGTGGGCCACAACAATACCTACAGTATTTATCTACTTGCATTTGTATGCTTTCGAACGGCTAGGTTTGCAAGGGTTGAGGCAAGGATAGGAGCTCAACCCATTACATAGAGCCTGGGTCTCGAACCTGGGCTGGTTTTCCAACCAAAAAGTCCAACATCTTAACCACTGAGCCACCATGCTGATTTTGGGTTTAAAGTGGGACTAAAACCCACAGATTCCTGGTTTCTAGCCTGATGCCTTAACTACTACACTAACCTGCCTCTATTTTATTATTACAGCCTTGCTATATTCTATATCTATCCAACAAATGATCAGTGCTATAACAACTGATATTAAAAATACAAAAAACATATAAGACTATATCTCTGTAAAATATTTTTTTATATCTCTAGTATATAGAGTAGGTAGATCTCCTACAGTGGATAAATAAAACTGAACCATAAAAGAAAATCTATATTGCTTTGGGAGTTTGGAAGAAGAACAGCACACATTAATACTGGTGGTTGAGAACTTCAGAGAGTTTCTCAGTTCATAAGAACAATACCTTTTCATTATTATAATTCCAATCAGTGACACAACCATAAATTGGATTTTTGTTCCTTTTTTTAAGTTAATTGGATTCTAATCTGAGCAATACTTTTTAAAAAAATAATTCATTTGTTTGTGCCCCAGGGGTATATATGTAACTATTGTAACTATACTTCAGAGGTATTTTTTTATTTTTATTTTTTTGGTTTCTTTAACTCAGTCATTTCAAGAACAAATTTCAAGGTCTACATCAGAAATAGATGATTTCATAGCAATATGTCAGCTAGTTTTCAAAGCAAATTTAATTTATGTGAAGAGCCATGATGCTATAATTTAAAGCATTCTCCCCTTTCTCAATATATATATGTATGTATGTATGTATGTATGTATGTATGTATGTATGTATGTATGTATATGTATATATATTTGTTTGTTTTTCTTTCTTTTTCGTAGGTTTTATGTGTATGTCTCTTTAGCCAGGCATAATATGTTGGTTTACGTAGGTAGAACCTGGCTAAAGAGACATTCACATAAAACCTATGAAAAAGAAAGAAAAACAAATATTGTACCTTTACAGGGAGGATACATGAGATGAGGGTGTGGCTAACTGATGAGGCCTTATAAGGCCGAAATAGATCTATCTTAGTCTCCCAATGGGCAGCAAACGGTCTGCTTGCTGCCAGAAAGAAAGAAAAAAGCCCAGAAACTAGTGAATTGTGATTTCACTGAACTACGGCTGCATAATATCTTGGTTTACGTAGGTAGAACCTGGCTAAAGAGATATACACACACACACACATACATACACACACACACACACACACACACACACACTCCCACTCCTATCCCATGTTGGACAAAAATACAATAATTGTTGTATTAAATTGCTGATAACACAATTCTAGCTATCGGTCTGCTGTACTGATGGGATTAGGAAAGGGACAATTGGAAGAGATCAAATGGGAGATGATCCCTTTGATAAACACAGTCCTATAAACCTGCTTTTTCATTCTGTTGACAGATAAAAGAAAAATGTGTACAGATTGTACTTTAAAGCACATTTATAGAACATAATTCACAGTCCCTTGACCAGTATAGGAACTAAAGCCCAGACAGAATTATATACCACATGACGTGTGATTGAATTCTCTCAGACACAAAAATCTACACATACAAAGACTGTTTTCAATTATACACTTTTTGTGCAATCATCACATTTAAAAAAACTTGGTTAAAAGTGGGCTTGTGTGCGCATTTATATATATGCATGTGTGGGATAGTCAGATGAGTACATTGTACAATAAATGTGCCAGAATATGTATATAAATATTTATATAAAAATTTAAAAAATGTGCATTATGAAAAGTGTACACTGGATGTAAGAAGTTTAAAGGTGGAAAAAAAATGAGAAACTAAACAAGAATGGACTATTGTGTGTCTCCTAGAGCCAAATCACATATGCTTCATATGCTTTGAGAAAGAACAGCCATATTACCACTTCCAGAATCTCTTTACAAAATCCAGATCTTTTCTTGTTCCATACATGTATAGGTTTTTCTAGTACTTGACCAAGTGCTTCTTTGTTTTTCATGCCATCAAATGTGCGCCTGTACATTTGGATACTACTACCATTTCCCCTAAAATAAGACCTCCCCTGATAATAAGCCCAATCGGGCTTTTGAGCGCATGCACTAAAATAAACCCTCTTCTGAAAATAAGACCTCCCCGAAAATATTTAAACGCATGCGCAGCCGGTCTCTGCCGTTTCCTCTGGTTTCCTCCATGCACCCCAAAATAAAAAGACCTCCCCAAAAATAAGGCCAAGCATTTATTTTGGGGTTAAAAAAATATAAAACAGGGTCTTATTTTTGGGGAAACATGGCTGAATGTGTTGACCAGAATTTGTTCTTTCTAATGTGCCTGTAGTCTATTCTATAAAAGCTCTACAGAGGTAGAGCAAATGAATGCCTGTATGAGAATATTAACTGAAGTTTCCTATGCAGTGGTGGGATTCAAAATTTTTTACTACCGGTTCAGTGGGCGTGGCTTGGTGGGCATGGCATTGCATGGCATGGTGTGCGTGGCAGGAGAAGGATACAATAAAATCTCCATTCACTCCCCACTCCAGGGAAAGGTTACTGCAAACTCCCCATTTCCTCCCGATGAGCTGGGATTCAGGAGGCAGAGACTAGATGGGGGCGGAGCCAGTCAGAGGTGATATTTACCGGTTTTCCGAACTACTCAAAATTTCCGCTACTAGTTCTCCAGAATTGGTCAGAACCTGCTGAATACCACCTCTGTTCCTACGGTTTCCTTTTACAGTTCATTTTAGCAAATGCATTTTAGCAAACATGGGAAGAATGAAGATTATACCCATTTTTAATACTGAGAGGGACAGGCTACATTGTTGGTTTTGATAGTGACATGAATGTTATGGTCCAGTCTCAACACCGTAACAGATAAGTAGGAAGATGAGGAAGAAGTATTCCAAGGCTGCAAATCTCAATTCACCCTTCCACCAGGGGTATCTTCGGTCTACTTTTCAAGAACTAGTTAGCTGCAAACATTGAAACAATCACAAGAGTGTTCGGTACAGAAGACATTGTTGGCTGAGAGAAGAAAGTCATAATATGATGAGGCATTGGAGTCGTTGGTTAGGTTAAAAAAACAGCTGAATAAGGCAGGGCTGCTCTCAGGGTTGGCCTTCTGAGATAAGACAGATCTGAATACCTGTGCTTGGATGGAGTCAAATAGTTAAGAAGCAAACTGGACATGGCATAACTCCTAAAACAATGTTGTTTCATCATACCCTCCCTTATCTTCCAAGTGTGACAATTCTTCACAATAAAAAAATCTCCCTGCCTTTTGACATTGGCATCTATAAACTCTTCCCTTTGTATTGGGTTTTTGTACAGGTAATCCTCAATTTATGACCAGAAATGAGCCAAAGTTTCCGTTGCTAAGCGAGACAGGTGCTAAGTGACTTTTGCTCCGTTTTACAATCTTTCTTGCCACCACTGTTAGGTGAATCACTGAAGTTGTTAATTTCATATCACGGTTGTTGAGTGAATCTGGCTTCCCCATTACACTTTGCAAAAAGTGATCTCAGGGGCACTGCAAGCGTCATAAATATGAGTCAGTCGACAAGCCTCTGAGTTTAGATCACATGGTCATGGGAATGCAGCAATGGTCGTAAGTGTGAAAAAAGGTCATAGGTCACTTTTTTCAGTGCTGCTGTAACTTCAAATGGTCACTAAATAAACTTATAAATTGAGGAGTACCTATATTTCCCCCAGACAATTTTGTTACTGAGCTTGCTCTTGAGAAGCTAAGCTTGGATTGGAGTTATGGCTATAAGATTAACCTAATGAAATATGCTAACCCAGGCCACAAACAACTGATCATGAAACTAGGGTAAGTCTTACTTACTCAAACATTGCTCTATTATTTTAACCCAAACAAGGAGTACATCTGAGCTTTTGCAAAAACTTGTGGGCTCTACTGTTTTTATTTATTTATTTATTTATTTATTTATTTATTTATTTATTTATTTATTTATTTATTTATTATCAAATTTATAGACCGCCCTTCTCCCGGAGGACTCAGGGCGGTGTACAACCAAAGTAAAAAACATAGATACAAACATTAAAAACAATTTAAAACGATATATATAGATTTGGCCCCAAAGTTAAAAATAGTAATAAAACATATTAAAAACATTTAAAAAGCATTAAGCCAGCCCGCCTTGCTGAAAAAGGAAGGTCTTCAGGGCACGGCGGAAGGCACCGAGGTCTTGAATTCTTCGTATCTCTGGGGGCAGTTGATTCCAGAGAGCAGGTGCCCCCACAGAGAAGGCCCTCCCCTGGGGGCCACCAGTCTACATTGCTTGGCTGATGGCACCCTGAGGAGGCCCTCTCTGTGGGAGCGCACCGGTCGGTGGGAGGTCGTTGGTGGCAGTAGACGGTCTCGAAGGTATCCAGGTCCTATGCCATGGAGCGCTTTAAAGGTGATAACCAACACCTTGAAGCACACCCGGAAGACCACTGGGAGCCAGTGCAGCTCACGCAGGAGAGGTGTTATGTGGGAGTGACATGCAGCTCCCATCACTACCCGCGGGGCCGCATTCAGGACCAGCTGAAGTCTCCGGGTGCTCTTCAAGGGGAGCCCCATGTAGAGAGCATTGCCGTAGTCCAGGTGAGAGGTGACGAGGGCATGAGTGACTGTACACAAGGAATCCCGATCTAGGAAGGGCCGCAACTGGCGGATCAGGCGAACCTGATAAAAAGTCCCCCTGGCCACAGTCGTCAGATGTTCCTCCAAGGACAGCTGTGTATCCAGGAGGATGCCCAAATTGCAAGCCCTCTCCGTGGGGGCCAACGACTCACCTCCAATAGTCAGTGATGGAGTCAACTGACTATATTGGGATGCCCACAGCCACTCAGTCTTGGATGGGTTGAGCTTGACCCTGTTCCTCCCCATCCAGATCCACATGGCCTCCAGGCATTGGCACATCAATTCAAGGACATCATTGGGGTGGCCCGGGGTGGAGATGTACAGCTGGGTGTCGTCAGTGTACTGGTGGTACTTCACCCCGAAGCCACGTTGCTTGTATCATTCTAAAAATGTTTATCGCTGCCTCTCAAGATGTGTAAAACTACTAACATTGTCTTGGGAATTCTAGGAGTAACCACCAAGTAATATGATTATTTTAACTTGTTTGTATAAAGGGAAGGAAAGATTATGTTAGATACTGACAGCCAACAAGGTTTCTATCAGGTCCAGTGTTTGAGCGGGAAAAATACTCAAACGTGATTGGTTGAACTCCCTGACAGCTCCCTATATAAGGGCAAACTGTCAGAGAGGCAAGCTGCTGGATTGTACATAGTTGTTGAATAAAGAGCTGTTGTCTGAAACCTGTTTCCAGTCTCTTCACTCACCCAACTCAACAGATTATATTTACCTTGGCCATTCAGACCAATCCTGGATATTGTTTGTGTTACATTCTGATTCAAAAACAGTTGTGTCTGAATTTACAGGTGCAGACCTCTGGCTCTGGACTTTGTTACTAGATATAGGATTTACTTCTTGAGAATGTTTTATTACCAAATCCAGGATAAACAGGGTAAATATGACACCTATTATACAAAAGTAATCAAGATAAGTAGCCATTCTTCCATTAATTTGACATTTCTTTTACAACTATTCAAATTGCCAAACCCAAACCAGATGGCAATACGTTCCATAGGCCTAGGGGTGGAAATTCTGGAGTCCTTGGTATTCAATTTATACTATATCATAATTTAAGATATTTTTTTAAATAAATGGATGCATCACTGATACAGGACACCAGGGAAACTGTAAACAAATATCTACCATGGTATTTCAAACCAGGGCTGGGGATTTAAAAAGAATGAGGAGACACTGTGCATTGTGGACTTGTGAAAAAGCTAAGAAATTTTGGATACCCTGCAGCAAGATTATTGCAATGCCAGCGATAGAATATTTATCAAACAAGAATAAGAGGGACAAGCAGTTTGGCATTTACATACCGACAGACACTTCTTTATTTTAAATGTATTATTTTTGCAACAAAATGTTGCTTATTCCCTATTTCAGTTCTAAAGCCTATTTCAATAAGTGTGCAAAAACACCAGTAGACCATTTAGTCTGGATTTTAGAATTACCTCCTTGAAGCAGGGGTGAAATCCAGCAGATTGTGACAGGTTCTGGAGAACTGGTAGCGGAAATTTTGAGTAGTTCGGAAAACCAGTAAATACCACCTCTAGCTGGCCCTAGAGTGGATTGGGAATGAAGATTTTGCAATATCCTTCCCCCAGGAGTGGGGTGGGAATGGAGATTTTGCAGTCTTCTTCCCCGGCATGCCCACCAAGCCACGCCCACCAAGCCATACCATGCCCACTAAGCCACGTCCACAGAACCGGTAGTAAAAAAAATTGGATTTCACCACAGTCTTGAAGTACTCATTTCAATTTTGTGGGAAGGTAAGTGTAAGTATGGAATAGATCCCTAATTCAATCGTCATTATCTCCACTGAAATGTGAGAAAAGCAATGGAAGATCTCAGTCTTAAGATCAGCAGCAAGTCTTGTTCTTTGAGCCTTATATGTAATACTATCATTCTTTGTGTGCTCAAGCCCAGCACAGATTTTGGGAGCCATTCAGAGCATTTTCCATTCAATTAACAGCTTTTGTTCACAGAGCACTCTGCTATTTAAAATATTTCCTTTACCCAGCTAACCCGATTGTTCTGAAAGTGAATTGAATTTTTTAATCTGGAGGGTTGCTATTGTTTTTAGGGAAATGGATCAATATATATTTAGATAGAGGTGGCATAACTAAGGGGACCTTAAATTAGTTTTATTTTTTATTATTTATTTTATTTTCTATCCAGTTTGAACCAGTGATACAAATCGATGATCAGTTTCATTGATTTACAGCCAGTTTAGTCTAGTGCTTAAGGCATCAGGCTAGAAAACAGGAGACTGTGAGTTCAAATCCTACCATGGAAAGCCAACTGGGTGACTTTGGGTCAGTCACACTCTATCAGACCATCTACCACAGAGGTGGTTGATGTGCAGAAAATAGGAGGAGGAGGAGGAAAGTGTGTTCACTGCCTTGAGTTATTTGTAAAACAAGAATAGAATAGAATAGAATAGAATAGAATAGAATAGAATAGAATAGAATAGAATAGAATAGAATAGAATAGAATAACAGAGTTGGAAGGGAACTTTGAGGTCTTCTAATGTAACTCCCTGCTCAGGCAGGAAACCCTATACCATTTCAGACAAATAGTTGTCCAATCTCTTCTTAAAAATTTACAGTGTTGGACAACTTCTGGAGGCAAGTTGTTCCACTAATTGTTCTAACCAGTGGTGAAATGTAAAATTTGTTACTACCGGTTCTGTGGGAGTGGCTTGGTGGTGGTGGTGGTGGTGGGGGTAATATGACTGAGTGGGTGTGGCCAACTTTTTTTTTTTTCTTTTAAAACCATTTTTTCTACAACCTCTTTGGCTGAAGAGGTTGTAAAAAAAATGCTTTTAAAGCCTCTGACGATCCCATCTGACTTGCCTGATCAGCAGAGGCTTTCTTTTTTTTAAAAGCCTCTGATTATCCCAGCTGAGCCGCATGATCATCAGAGCCTTTTTAATTTACTTTTAAAAGCATTTTTTCGGCCACAGAGGTTGTAGAAAAAATACTTTTAAAAATTAAAAAAAAAGCCTCTGATGATTGCGCAGCTCAGCTGGGTAATGGAGGGGGGGCAGGGATTTTTGCTACCAGTTCTCCGAACCACCCACCTCCATTGCTACCGGATCGGATGATCCGGTCCGAACCAGGAGCATTTCACCCCTGGTTCTAACTGGGTGGGGGTAAATTGATAGTTTATGTGATGTCCCACAACAATTAGGCAAAAGCAATTTAAGAATTTTTAGGAAGCATATTAAATAACCTAAGTCAATCTTCATGAATTTCCATATTTCCAAATAATTAGGGTTTTTTTGAACAAATTGATTTATTCTGGTATCCATTCACACTGGTAGCAAGCTCTTATTAAATCTTGGTATATTTTAGCTAAATCCTCAGAGGCAGCAGTTTACAGTTTGAATTAATGTGGCAGTATATCCCTTTCAATGTAACACATCAGATTTTTGACTGATTTTGACATTGATGCATTTAATCTCTCACGGAGAAATCTTTGTGGAATTATGGCCTTGCCGAGATAAGAGCTCTAAATTCTATACAATTTTATTCTCAAAAAGAATTTGAATGAATTCAACCAATGCTCCCTAGTAATTGTAGGGAGAATTGCTTAAACAGAAGCAGGAGATACTGTATTGCCAAACGCAGCTCTGCAAAGCAAGATAGTATCTTCAGCATGCAGATCTTGTATTATGTCATGGAAAAGAAATATTTGGACAAAGCAAAGCCTTGAAGATTCCAAACCAAGCATAGGGTTTTTCAACTGGGAAAAAGCACAGGTAGTATTGGATTACAGGTAGAATTCCTGTAGATCCTGGCATCAGTGGTGGGATTCAAATAATTTAACAACCAGTTCTCTGCCCTAATGACCGGCTGAGTGGGTGTGGCCATGATGGGCATGGCTAGGGGTTATGACAGGCAGCACCTGGCCTCCTGCACCCCCCTGGGAGCCAAAACAGGCCCTGCCCCCTGTGCCCCTTTTTGGGCCTAGTAGACCTCCTTGCAGCCTCCTGGGAGTGAAAACGGGCTGTGGGAGGGGGACATGCTGCACCCCCTGTGCCCTATTTTGGGCCTAGGAGGCCTCCCTGCACTTACCTGGGAGCCAAAATGGGGCTCATGGGGACTCCTGGAAGGGGCAGGGAGGGGAGGGGAGGGGCCAGCCAGCAATTTAACTACTGGTTCTCCCGAACCGGCCCGAACCGGCCCGAACCAGCCTGAACCGGCTGAATCCCACCACTGCCTGGCATTCTCTCAAAGAAAGGAGCCTCAGTAAACTCTCTTTACAATCTCACCAGCAGGCAGTCTCATAGGCATCCAAGAGCCATATCACTTAAGGCCTAAAGATGACAGCCATCCTTAACCATCCTGAATTGCATCCAGAAGCTGACTAACAACCAATGCAACTCCTAAAGTAGCAGTCTTACGTGGGCGTATGCAGGCAACTACATGTTGTGCCAGCTAGGGTTTCTTGTGAAAAGAGCAATCCAGGAAGGGCCACCTTTCTATAAAATACATGTGCTATCTTGTCTTTAGTAATAATGCAACAAACCTTTCATCAACCTTTTAATTGAACAGGAGTGTTGGGCTGGATCTGTGAAAATCCAGATTAAGTTCCTTCTCAAGCATGAGACTCAATATTTCCCCTGGTCAATCATTTCTTTTAGACTAAGGATAAACCCAAAGGAATGGAAGGAAGTACAGTATTCATGGAAGAGAACTATGCATACTGGTTATTATTATTATTATTATTATTATTATTATTATTATTATTATTATTATTATTATTATTTTGTCATTTTATTTGATTTATATACCGCCCTACTCCCGAAGGACTCAGGGCGGTGAACAGCCACAGATAAAACACATAAATACAAAATTTAAAAGCAAAGTAAAACCGAATTAAACAATTTGGCCCAAGACAGATTTAAAACACCCCAATAATTTAAAACAGATTGAAATTTACATTTTAAAAAGGGAAAAGGGGAAAAGATTAGGCCAGGCCAGCCTGATGGAATAAAAAGGTCTTAAGAGCGCAGCGGAAGGTACGCAGATCCGGGATCCTCCGTATCTCCGGGGGGAGCTCATTCCACATAGTAGGTGCCCCCACAGAGAAGGCTCTCCCCCTGGGGGCTGCCAGTCGACATTGTTTGGCCGACGGCACCTGGAGGAGCCCCTCTCTATGAGGGCAGTAGGCGGTCCCGTAGGTAACCAGGTCCTAAGCCATGGTTTAAGTTTCTAGAGAATAAAGGAGCATAAACTTAATGGCTAAATAAATGTGTAAGAAAGAAATCATGTCTAAATCTAATAGCACCACACTATCCTTGAATTTGGATAGTCCATTTACAACATTTTTGTTCAATGACCATTTGACAGTACTAAATAAAGGGACATACAAATGGTACCTGAAAGTTTGGCTGTGATAGCACCTCCATTTTATTTTGATCAAAATTTAGACACTTGGTAGCCTGACAGCACTTACAACTGCAGGGGGTACTTCAAGTCCTTCCATATACCTCCCATCTATTCTCTTTTCTACCTGACTTTAAGAAATCTGGAACAAGGCTCTCTTTCATTGATCACACATGACAGTTTCCTCACAAAACTTGGGGAACATTGCCTCATATGGCCAGCAGCTGCCTCTGAAGGCCAGCTTGGCACACCTTGTCAGTAGTGGGAACAACTGACTGTGAAGGCAAACTGATGCAACAGTGGCTTGGATTAGCTGGGGCAACTGGGGCTTCCTAGTGCATCAAGAAGCTCTTTGGTTGTGGCCCATCAGCAGCCTGTGCAGATTGTAGCTGATTCCGACAATGAGGAGACTGGTGTGGTGCTGCACCAGCAGCCTGTGCAGCTGGCGCTCGAGTCGGACAGTGAGGAGGCTGGAGAAGATGTGGTGCCAGAGGCAGGGATTCAGCCAGGGCCTTCAGAACTTCCAGAAGCTCCTTTAAGTGAAGAGGATGAAGAGGAAGAGCCTCTTCTCAATGCACGGGCGCGCAGAGCTGCCAAAAGGCAGAAGTGGCTCCTCAGGAGGAGGTCTCCTTGAGAGTAAGGCTTGGGGCTAATTGGCCACTCCCTTAGCCTATTTAAGAAGGAACGCCACTTGCAACAAGCTGTAGAGAACAACTTTAGTTCACGCTCCTTCGTGTCTGCAAAACTGCTTCTGGGCTTTCTGCCAACTCTAGTAAGACTGTGATTACCTTATCTTAGAATTCTGGTAGGCTGTTAAGACAGTTCATTAACAGCCTTTGAATGATAAAGACTAAGTTATTTTGAGTAAATAAGCTTTGTATAGAGTTTGTGTGTGCTGCGTTCTTTGGGGTCCGTAGCTGGGGCAGAACATCTTTTGTGCCATGCTGCTGGGCCAGGCTGAGCTTTGTTTTGTGAAGGACTTCTTGTTGCACTATAGTTCAGGGCAGTGGTGAAATCCTCTGTGGTTTGCAAAATGCATGCTGTGTGCACACGCATGTGCAGTGCCTGTCAAATGCATGCTCCGTGTCCATGCACAATGCGTGCCAAATGTGCGCTTTGCACGGAAAAAGGACACTTTCTAAGGTAAGTAGAACAGCAAGGGAGGGAACAGCGGTACTGCAGTATTTAGATTCACTAGAAAGCAGGATTACCAGATAAAGTAATCAATAAAATTATGGAATGTGCGGAATTAGATAGACTCACAAAGGAATTACAAAATAGGGAAGAACATGATTTTTACTTAGTATGGGAAAAGTGGTATAGTTGGTTGAAAGATAGGAAAGAGATGAAGCAATAGGAAGTAAACAAAATGACCAAATATAGTATGATGGAAACAAAGAACAGAAATAGATCAACAAAGATCAATAGTAGATAGACAAAAGGGAATGACCAAATAAGGAAGAGTCAAAATACAAAGAGAAATGTATATTACAGTTGCGACAAACTGGACATGTATTGAAATGGGTGTTTATATGTTTTTATGTTTTGTACGTTTCATTGTTCTGTTTAGTTTGTACTTATAAATAAAAATTGAAAAAAAATAAAAAAAATAGATTCACTAGAAAGCAGGATTTCCTGCTTTCTAGCGAATATAAATCATGCGGCACAGCTGATCGTCGGAAATACCGGTTCGGACCAACCAATACCTTTTTTTTTACCAAACTGGTAGGTTTTATCACTACTGGTTCTCCCGAACTGGTGCGAACCGGTAGGATTTCACCACTGGTTCAGGGCCTCTTGCTGTCCCAGAGTTGTGGCATGCCAAGGCCCTTTACCTCATCTGGCTGGGCTGGGCTGGGACTGAACTTCACAGTGTGTTGCAGTTCAGGGTTCCTTGCAGCCCCAGAGTTATGACATGCCAAAAAGTCCCATTGTGTTTCCCAGGGCACAGCAGCTTGGCACTGCACTCCTAGGCTGGACTGGGGCAGCTGAGGCTTCAGGAGTAGCCATTGCTTTGTATTATGCTTTGATTCAGAGGCTTCTTGTAGCGAAAGAACTGCAGTGTGTGAAAAAACTCACCAGTGATTTTTTTTCCTGGTGAGACCTGTCTACCAGGACAACCTGGTCTACCCAAATATGGGATGGAGCTACTGCTTCCGCTTTCGCCTTTCAGCCCCAATCCAGGAGCCTTCGAGCCTCAGTGTATTTGTTCCCCAAGCTCCCTGTATTAGCACACACACATGCATGCATGCATCCCACACTCTCTTTTCCTGGACTTCCTGACTTTACATCACGCTGCAACACTTCCGCAACTTGCGTGCAGTCTGTGCTGAACCTCCCTGTTACCTGGGACAGCCTCTGCTGCTTCCCATTTAACAATTCACAAATCTGGAGTTACAGTGCCAACTGAGACTGTTGCTAAGTGATTTGGTCACCTGTCATCATGTTTTACAACTGCATCACTTAGTGACAGAAATTCGGTCCCCACTTGTAGTTGTCAATTGAGAACTACCTGTAATAAACATATAGGCAAACTCAGCAGTGACCTTTTCTTGTTACAGATGTCTCGTAAGTGCTAAAATCCATAATCTTCTTTACTGTGTTTGTGGAAGAATGAAACTTGCTCATCTTTCTAGCCTATAATCTTATTTGAGGTTTCAAAACCTAAAGCTAACATTCCCTTCTGAGACATGAGCCCTAAAACTTCTCCAACCACACGGAGAAAAATCCCACCTGAATCCCATCAAGGATCGAATATTAGATAGGTTCATGCTTCACGTGTTTTCTTTTTTATAGTGGAGCAAATATTTGCACAATATTTTTAAACAGATATCTAGAATATCTTGAGAATGCAATGATAAAACAAAAAATTATAATTTGAGGAGGAAAGATGGAAGCAGTTTCCCTTAGTCAGCTGTGTGGTAATTATCAGTCAGTAATATCTCATTTGTGTTGATAATTCCTGTCAGTATCTGCAGCAAAGTTTGGAAACCAACTATATTCTTACAAACCTATAAATTCACTCAGGGATTCTCCAATGATTCCAGATAATGCTAATAAATTTGGCAGCAAACACACTAATTTTCAGCAGAGCGTTATTCTCCCCTTACCTTCCTAGACAAAAAATGTGTTAAACTTCTGGGTGGTATATGCATTGCTTTTGTTTTCATGTATTCCAAAAACCCAATAGGTTTTTGTGTACAGAGGTGTTTTTAAAAAGATTTTTCTGCTAAGGTAAGGACATAATGCAAGCTACAGTGAACGACTGAATTACAAGTGGCAGCTTTTCACTAAAAGCAAGGACTGTGTGAGGCAACTGTTTTGCACTGAAGTGATGCTTTGTGCCACGGAGGTGAAGAAATTCTCCTTGTCAGACAAGTATTCAGCAGAATTTTCCTTGTCAAGATGCTTTGTGCCACCTCAAGGTCTCATCCAGCTGTTCTAATAGCTGGAAGAAGCATCTGTGTATAAGCTATAGGTGTGCTGATGACATCTCTTTTAAGTTTTCCAGACAGCTATTAAAACAGACTTCTCTGTATGCACAAAGTCTGTTCATATGTCACAAACAATGCAAATTGCTTTGCATCACTTTTAGAAGTGTGTTGGGAGTATATGTTGCTTTATGAAATATAGATTTAGCAATTTATCCCAAAGCATTGAAATAATCCTATCTAGCGGTGGGTGTCAGAAATGCTTACTATTGGTTCTCCCCGTGCGCACATGCTCACTTCACGCACGAACCTTCCACGCATGTGCCTGGCCTTGAAAATGTGGGTAAAAAGAATGTCTTTACGCCAGGGCAGGGGAGTGGGGGGGGGGGTGCAACTCGCAGTTGCCGCTACCGGTTTTCCCGAACTGGTCCAAACCGGCAGAATAACACCTCTGATCCTGACCCAGATATTGACCTTTTGGGCAGGATAAGAAAATTTCCTGTTCTAGATGTATTCTTATAATGGCATCCCTGGGGGGAGAAGTCAGGGAGGGGAGTCTGAGTGATGAAGACAGCATTATGGCATCACAAAACACTTCCCACCTTTTCAACGTGTATCTTGACATCATATACAGACCCCAAAAAAGCAGAGTTTATGGGTCAATGTTGTGATGTCTATAGACCCCACTGTCCTCTAGTGGAGTCTCCCTACATTTATCCTGTTTAGAATAATATTCCAGTAGTCTAATAGAAGTAAAATTCAATCATGGAAAATTAAGGACAGATAATCTGAAAATCACTAGCTAAAACACAACCTATGAACAGAAGATGAGTAAGCAGAGATTGTATCACTGGTGGGATTCAGCTGGTTCGGGCTGGTTTGGGTGAACCAGTAGTTAAATTGCTGGCTGGAAATTTAACCCCTTCCTGCCCTGCCCCTTCCAGGAGTCCCCACGTGCCCCATTTTTGCTCCCAGGAGGCTTCAGGGAGGCCTCCTACGCCCAAAATGGGCCACGGGGGAGGTCCCCCCCATGGCCTATTTTTGCTCCTGGGGGGTGCAGGAGGCCGAGTACCAGGGGTTCTACTTATCTTTACTACTGGTTCACATGCACAGAAGCTTCTTGATGACATCTGGGTCAGTGGGTGGAGCCTCCCACCAGTTTTAATACCGGTTCTTGCAAACCGGTCCGAACCAAGAGCAACCCACCACTGCCAAGTGCTTCCTGTCACACCCCCTGGCCATGCCCATCATGGCCACGCCCACTCACCCAGTCATTAGGGCAGAGAACCGGTTGTAAAATTATTTGAATCCCACCACTGGATTGTATCCATTCCTGATTTCTGGAACCAGAAGTGTTCAAAACAGAATTCAAAGTATCTATCCATGGAACAGCTTCAGCCTATGAGAGAATATTTTAAGAGTGTTTGTATTCAATGTGTGTTGTCCTTTGTAATGAATGATATTAAGGCAGGGAGTCTTTGCCAGGTTTGAATTGTTCACTGACTCTGCTCCTACTGGTAGGAGAGACCTAGAGATCAAATAGCCAATCAGTATTGAAAAGGGTACTAAAGTGGAGACCTTGAATAGAGCTGTGGAAAGGTTTGTTCTGTTTCTGAATCTCAAATAGTGAGTAGAGTGTCATAAGCCTCCTATTTAGGGTCCAAAAAGTCAGCATTTTAAAATTCCTCACATAGTCCTGTTTGCAGGGCAATTGACGTCATTGGACAAAGAACAATGGACATCAGGATGCAGTGAAAATAAAGTGGTAGGTTAGAAATTCAACAGAAATTCTGCCCCCTCGTTCTTTAAAAAGTCCCAGACAACTCACAGTAATTTTACTTTGAGAAAGCGATAAGCAATAAACCATGATTAGCTATAATATAGTTTTCTTGACTTCATTTTAGCAGGCATGAACCCAAGATAATGTGGTTTATGAACCACAGTGCCTGACGTATTGGTGTGTGGGTCCAAACAGTGATGATTTGTTCAGTCTTTCATTTCTGTGGAAATAAATTAGACCCTGGAAGTTATATCTGGAAGTTAGAAATGTATTTATTTCAGAAGTCAGAGCTTTTTTGTGGAGATAAGAGGGATGGGGGTGGGGAAGAAATAAAAACCTTGCCCATATCAGGCGTTGTACAATTTAGTCTGAATAAAAAGCTCAGGAGAGAAGATCAAAAGATAGCATTGCAGACGAAAATGAAAGAACTGATAAACGCTGGCATTCAGATGATAAACACAGTTTTGAAAAATATGGTCTGCAGAAGCAGCAAAATCTCTTTTGAAGATTGTGGTAGGATTCATACAACTGAATCTCTATCAATCTCAGTCTCAGTATATATTTCCTAGGAAGGAAGAATATGTTACTTGTAGTGGAGGGGGTTCTTCTGAAGACCCAAACACTTATGCACAGAGGTGGGCTTCAAAAATTTTAGCAAGGGGTTCTCTGCCTGGTTGCTGGGTGGGCGTGGTCATGGTGGGCGTGGCCTAGTTGGCCTCCTGCACCATGGGGGGGAGGGCATTTTTGCCCTCCCTAGGCTCTGAAGGCTTTTGTTGAACCTCCAGGAGGGCAAAAATTGCCTTCCCAGGCACCGAAGGCCCTCCGGAGCCCAGAAACAGGCCTGTTTCTGGCCTTCCTGAACTTCCAGTAGGCCCATTTTTTGCCTTCCCCGAGTCTCTACATGCACTTACCTGAATCCAAAACAGGCTGCGTGGGGATTCCTGGGAGGGGCAGGATGGGGTGGATGAGGCCAGCTAGAAGTTGGATTTGGGGGTTCTCCAAACTGCACAGAATCTTAGCTCAAGATTCTCCCGAACCCCTGCGAACCCCCAGCAGCCCACCCCTGGTTATGTTGCTATGTTATCCTTCTTTAATCTGAAGTAAAATCTACTATTTTTAATTGGAATAAGCCAAAGGCAGGTAGCCTTTCAGCAGTGATGACCGAATAGGATAGGTGTATTGGAGAAAAAAAAAATATTTTTATAATACATGTATTAGGGATATTGCAGATGATTTGAATGTTTTCAGCAACTACACAACCAAAATTACCGAGACAGAATAATATGTGAAACTCTGTAACACAGGCACAAATGGTTTTAGACTGTTCCATATATCTTCAGACAACACAGAGTCAATCTATCTGGGAATTTTCCCCTTCCTCACCTCAAAAATAATAAAAAAATTAAAATGTCACATATTGTCTGTCTTCCAAAACCATATGGTAGGTAATTGGAGGCTTTGGGAGGATGAATTTTCCAGGGAAAGGAACAGAGAAAACTCATAAAATATGTGCTTGCTATGTACCGTTGAATGTTTGATGCGTATTTAAGAGCACAATTTTTATCTGATTTTCAGCTGTTCATATCTGCAGCTTGTCTTTGTGTTCTAGAACCAAGGCATACTTTAGCTGCTATGGGATAAAGGGTACTCAGCTGCCATGGGCTTGCAGGGCTCAAAATAACACATTTCTTTTGAAATGTCCAACTGGAAATAACACATGTCCAACTGGACTCCCTGCAGAAATGGGAATGCATTTCCCACATGTCTAATTTTCAGTTTTCATGCTCTTCTTTGGCACGCATTTACTGAATGATGAATGCCTGCAGTAGAATATACTCCTCAGTGTAGAACAATGTTTCTCTTGGCAACTTGAAATATGTGCAGAATTCAACTCTCAGAATGCTGGGAGTACTTGGCTGTGGAATTTTGGGAGTTGAAGTCCATACATCTTAAGATGTGCCAACTTTGAGAAACACTGGTATAGAGAGAACAGATTAACCAGTTGGATATTCATTTTGACCGCAGATGATCTTATGCGGTACACTCCACTCCAGACTGAATGTAATGAATGCAGAGCAGAAGTTCAACATTATAAAGTTATTTGCATGGTCAGTTGAGAACCAAACTTTAATTATCTTGTGAGCTGTGCTTATAAGCTAGGGAGGAAACAAAACAGATCTTCAGGATAACATGTTTTTGCAGCAAAATGTCACCTTGCTCTGGAAACAGCAAGATGCTGCCATTCAGTTTGGCTACTCTGTCATTCATTCATTCCTAGCTCACTTTATGGCCTTTTAAAACCACAAAATAAGGGAAAAACAAGAGTGGGAAGGATACTTGTCTTCTTAGATTTGAGCATTTTTTGCCTTCCTCCTCTCTTAAAACCACAAGTCCCCTTTAGACAGGAGTAACTGCAGCGTTTGCAAATTCTAGTCATGTCGAGCTAGCTTAACTCCATTCCCAACCACAATCTGATCTCAAGACATCCTGTGTTTTTTTTTATTTTGTAACAATGCTTCAGATTTTCTCAGCATTACTCTATCCTTCACTTTCCAGATGTGATAGAATCCTAAGGGGGTAAGCCTGTACTTTTTTTTTTATCTGAGCTGAGTAATCTTCTCTTGCAAAAGCTCATAGTTAAAAGTTTCTCAGTAATCGTGGCCATCCTCCACACTTTCACAAGAACTTCAGTGCCCAACCAATGATAAACCATTCAGAAAAGCAAAACAGTAGGCAACAAAATACTCTTTCTGATACCATTGTGCTGATTTAGCATACAGTAGAATGGGCTGGGCTTCATTTCAAGGGAAATTAATCAGTCGGGTTGGGTAACTTCTGAAATTTTAGCTTTCTGGGACTATGTCAGAGAGAAATAACAACAGCTGATCCTCTTCAGAACATTTTTAAACACCCCTTTTTTAAAATAAATGAAATTGAAGATCACACAGGTCCTTCTAAGGCAGAGGTCTTCAAACTTGGCAGCTTTAAGACTTGTGGACTTCAACTCCCAGAACTCTCCCAGAATTCTGGGAGTTGAAGTCCACAAGTCTTAAAGCTGCCAAGTTTGGGGACCCTTGTTCTAAGGCAGGGGTAGGCAACTGTGGCCCTTTTACAACATGTGGACGTCAACTCTCAGAATTCCTGAGCCAGCTTGGCTGTATCAGGAATTCTGGGAGTTGAAGTCCACAGGTTGTAAAAGGGCCACAGTTGCCCACCCTGTTCTAAGGGAATCTTTCTTAACCTCTTGTCTTCAGCATGAGTTATGGCTGGCTGGGAATTGTGTGTTGTGTCCTCAACGCACCTGAAAAAGCAACAAATCAGTTAAGAAACCCTTAACAAAACTAAATAGGACTTTTCGACGAAATCACATTTGTCATCTTCTGGTTGATGTTCTCAGTTTGGTGCTTATGGGCAAACTGTGTGATCGTAACTGACGTTTTTCTATGAAAAGAGGCGAAGGTGTATTCTGATTGGTCGACAGTGTTGTTGTATTCTGATTGGCTGATGACATAGCTGTATTTTGATTGGGTGGAAGCGCTGTTGCTTGATTATGGGTCAATGGATAAGTTATGCTGGAACTGGTGGCAACACAGGCATTTTGATGAACCTTTGATCTATGGTTTATATTTTGTGTTAAGATTTGTCTGTCTATGAGAGCAGGTTTCCAAATAGTAGGCAGACAGGAAGTGTCATCACGTTTATTCATACAAGATGGTCTTTTCTCTATTTCAATGGCCTCTCTGATTATTCTGCCATTGAGATGTTCTATGTTCTTCTCCTAGAAGCACGAAGCCGAAGACATCAGCCTGAAGATGACGAATGAGACTTTGTCGAAACGTCACCAAGACACTTCCAATTTTACGCGGGAGAAAACCTGAATAACCAAAGACAAACATATATATAATGCTGGATAATTCTGAGTCAGTGCTAGAAAAAATAACTGTAAGAGTAGCCGAAAATGTATTATATGGATGGACGATGCTATACATTGGAAGCTGGGTGATAATCCCAAAACTAAACACTGAATGCAGCCTTTGGAATTCCAACAGGTTTGGGTCTTGATCTCAGATGGATTAAACATATATGCCACTGGATCAAAGATGGTTCTTGGAAGTTTATTTATTTACTGCAGGGTAACCAGGTGATCATCTTGGAAGCAACCTGACTTGGGCGGGGAGAATTAAATTTATTCCTTAAAGACAGTTGTCTAGCAAGGGTTAGGGTTAGGGTTAGGGTTACATTGAACTTCAAACTAGGGCATACAAAACTTTTGCAAGACCAATTCTTGAATACAGCTCATCTGCTTGGAATCCACACTGTATATCAGACATTAATACAATTAAATGGTTCAGAAGTATTTCATAAGAAGAGTACTCCACTCCTCTGCTCACAATAGAATGCCTTATGCCACCAGGCTTGAAATTTTGGATGTGGGCAACCTGGAACTACGCCGACTACAGTTTGACCTAAATGTAGTACACAAAATTGTCTGCTTCAACGTCCTACCTGTCAATGACTACTTCAGCTTCTACCACAATAATACATGGGCAAACAATAGATACAAACTCAAGGTAAACCGCTCTAAACTCAATTGCAGAAAATACAACTTCAGTAACAGAGTGGTCAATGCCTTGAATGACTCTGTAGTTTCTTCCCCAAACCCCCAAAACTTTAACCTTAAACTGTCTACCTCACCCCATTCCTAAGAGGTCTGTAAGGGGTGTGCATAAGTGCACCAGCATGCCTACCATCCCTGTCCTAATATTCCTTTTTACTTACTCTTTTCATGAATTCAAATTATATTTATACTTTATACTTTCACATAATTTTATGTACTATGCTTAGGTCAGACTGAAATCAGCGTAGTTCTAAGTTGTCTAAACTCAAAGTTTGGAATCTGGTGGCATAAGGTATTTTATTGCGGTTAGAGGAATGGAGGACTCTTCTCGTAAAATATCTCTGGACTCTCTCAATTGTATTTATGTCCGATACGCAGTGCGGGTTCCAGACAGATGAGCTGTATTCAAGAATTGGTCTAACAAATATTTTGTATGCTCTAATTAGTAGTACAACATTACATTATAATTATAATATATAATTATAATAATTATACAATTATTACATTACATTACATTACATTACATTACATTACATTACATTACATTACATTACATTAATGTTTATATAAACCTGTGTCCAATGAATAAGGTGCTAAAATGACTTTGAAATAAAGGGCCTGGCTGGGAACCCCAAATGAAATGGACTAGTTAATGTTCATTTTTTGTAAATTATAATGGCAGCAAGTTCATAAATGAGTTATCAATTTGTAAATGCCTTGTAGAGAAACAGCTGCTAAGTTAGAGACATTTAAAATGGATTTTAAGAGTCTTAAAACATTAGATTGTGAAGAGCTATGAGACTTTATGATGCATCTATTAGCTTGATATTAGCAAATATACTGTTCTTCTAAATACCAGTTGCTCTTGAGCAACAGAGAGACAATAGCTTACTTTTTGGTTGTTAGGTGAATAACCCAGAGATATATGATTGGTTACTGTAGGAAGAAGAATGAAGGAGAAGGTAGATATTTTGACAAGCAAAATTGTTCTGACTCTTCTTTCTATCCTGAACTTTGTTCAGAGGAAACTATCTTAGATGTTAACATTGTTTGCTGACATAAACTGAGCAATTTTGCACATCCAAATTTACTACTGGTAATCTTCTATTTTCCTCTACTCTTTTATTAAATTAATGTGGATTTTTTTTTTCTCCAGATAGTGATTGCTAAAACTTCCATCACAAGGACATGCATAAATGTCACTTGTGTAATAAAAAAGTATTGTTCCAATATTGTCTTTTTCTGGGTTATAAATATCCATTTCTGTGCGAAAGTATTGCAAAAATGTGAGAGGAAAAAAATGTAAAAGAGCCATGGTAACGCAGTGGTTAGAATGCAGTACTGCAGGGCAGTGGTAGAATTCAATATTTTTACTAACGGTTCTGTGGGAGTGGCTTGGTGGGCATGGTGTGGCTTGGTGGGCGTGGCAGGGGAAGGATACTTCAAAATCTCCATTCCTACCCCAATCCAGGGAAAGGATACTGCAAAATCCCCATTCTCTCCCCATTCCTGGGGGAAGGATATTGCAAAATCTCCATACCCACCCCGCTCTGGGGCCAGCCAGAGGTGGTATTTGCCAGTTCTCCAAACTGCTCAAAATTTCCACTACCGGTTCTCCAGAACCTGTCAGAACCTGCTGAATAGCACCCCTGCTGCAGGGCTAATTCTCTGCTCACTCCAGGAGTTCGATTCTGAGCAGTTCAAGGTTGACTCGGCCTTCCTTCTTTCCAAGGTCGGTAAAATGAGGGCCCAGATTGTTGGGGACAATATGCTGCTGACTCTGTAAACTGCTTAGAGAGGGCTGAAAAGCACTGTGAGGCAGTATATAAATCTACGTGCTATTGCTATATGTTGGATGGGTGGGTGAGTAAATGGTGGGAACAATTGAAAAGAGAAATATGTTAATAATACTCTTTCTTGAAGAGCAGTTGTTGCTGCTTTTTATCTGAATAATATCCTGGTCAGCTGCATTGATCGTCCGGAATGACAATGACTTGGTCTCATCTGGTCTTTGGCTGTACAGTTATTTGAGAAGCTTTACAAAAAATGCCTGCAGGGATTCCTGGAAGCGGGGGGGGGGGGGTGTCAATAGAGAACCTGTTATTTTGTCTAACGACTTCAGCATCTGGGATGAAGTGAATCAACGAAGAGTCGAAGGTAACACTCTCACTGATTTGCCACAGGCCTGTGTTTATATATATATACTATTAAAACCGGACATGGGAGTTAAAAATGAGTGTTGGGTCACCTTGAAATTAATGAGAATGTATTATTTAGCAGCTGGTATGGCCAAGGCCACTTTTCACTGATGCAGAAAATGTTCAAATGTTTTCCTTCAACTCCTTATTTTCTCTGTTTCTAATTCGTAGGCTGGGAAAGTTATTGGAAAAGTTTGTTCTCTGGTTGAATGGCCTTTGCTTCTTAGCTCCAATAATACTAGAAATAATTTTTAAAAACACTGCTTTTTTTCAAATTACCTTAAAACAGCTTTGTAACATATAGGGGCTGTTCAACTGGATAGATGTCAACTTTCGACCTTCCATTGCCCTCGGCTATTTTGTTATCTTACTACAAAATATCCCCCTTCCTCAGTGTATATGGGTTGGTAGAGACAGCTCAACCAAGGTCTTGAGATGTAGCTTTTTCATTTCTCTGGAGAACAACTTTGTGGTAGTCTGTCAAATACTGGAATATTGCCATCATGTCCCCTCCTCCCCCTCCTTCTTTTCTCTCAATTAGCCAAACCCAAATCCTGCAACTGTTCTTCATATGTTTTAGTTTCCATGCCTGTAATCATCTTAGATGCTGAATGATGCCAATCCAACGATTTATCTGGTTATAGGTTCAGCAGTTAGAAAGAAATAAAAAAGAGTATTAATTAGATCAAGTATTAGTACTGTTTTATAAAGCCTTCATAAGACCATACCTAGTATACTGCATCAAGTTTTGGTCACCACATTATAAAAAAAGATATTAAAACTCTGAAAAGAGTGCAGAGAAGAGGAACAAAAATGATTAGGGGGCTGGAGGCTAAAACATATGAAGAAAGGTTGTAGGAATTGGGTATGTCTAATCCTAATACAAAAAAGGACTAGAGGTGACATGATACAGTCTTCTCAAGAAGCTTGGGAATATTTAAAAAGTGAGATTATAAAAGCCCAGTCTAGCACAATATCAATGAAGAAGAAAATAACAGCTAATAATGGAACTTACTTGTCCAACCTGTTTCCCATTTATCTTTTTTCCCCTCTTAAGATAAGGAATGAACAAATGTCTTTTCTGCTTCTTTATTTTTCTAGGAATGAAATCCAGCTGCTTTCTGTTTCTTCTCAATTGTGTTTAAACTAGGAAATTACTATAATTAATGCCAGAGGTGAGCCACTAAGAGTTTTGTCACTAGGTTCAAATTCTTGCCCTCATTTGCTTCTTTTGTCTGTAAACAAGCTAGCATGTTCCGTCCTGAGATTTGGGCTTCTGAGTTCCATTCCCCTTTTCCTTTCTTTTCCAAATGTCCATCATTCTACCAGGAATGACCGAAGTTCTAATGCAGTGATTAACAACTGTTCTTCAGGCATCGTGTTTGAGGTCCATTTTTAGAATTCTTTCAGATGGGCTGACAACAGACTTTTACCTGTGTTTCTTGGTAATTTCCCATCCAAGTACCAACCAAGGCCCATCCAGTTTAGCTCTGGTTGGCCAAGATCAACCAGATGCTGCTACATGCAGAGGCGTTTTATTGTTACTTATCATTTTATTTTATGCATTTAAATATTTTGCAGTAGATAAATTACAATGATAGCTAAATTGGTATAATGATCAAGAAAGTCAGGCTAGAAACTGGGAGAATATGAGTTCTAATCCCACTTTAGGCATGAAGCCAACTGGGCGACCTTGGGCCAACCACTCTCTCTAAGTCCTAGAACCATGATAGCTAACCTATGGCACACATGTAAGAGGTGGCATGCAGCACCCTCTCTGATGGCACGTGAGCCGTCACCCCAGCTCAGTTCCACTGCACATGCATGTGTGCCTCCTGCCGGCCAGTTGATTTTCGTGTCTCTGCCATGTATGCAGGGGGCAGGACACATATGGGAGACATGTCACATGAATGCGGGAGGGTGGGGGGGGGTCATGCACGCATGCACAGGAGGTGGGGGAGCACGGAGGTTCATGCACACATGCACGGGGGGCAGAGGGAGTGCAGGGGGAGAGCTCGTGCAGGCGAGGGGATGGGGAGAGCATGGGGCGGTCACGTGTGTTTGCACAGGGGGTGGGGGAGTGCGGGGGTTTGCACATGCATGTGCAGGGGTGGAGGGAGCATGGGGGTTGTGAATGCATGCACAGGATGGGGAAACAAGAGGGGTCACACACATGCTCGGGGGGTGGGGGGAGCGTGGGGGGGGTGCTTTCGGCACACGATGACAAAAAGTTTAGCCATCACTGTCCTAGAAGAAGGAAATGGCAAACCACTTTAGAAATCTTGGCAAGAAAACTGTAAGGACCAATCCAGGCAGTTGCCAGGAGTCAGAAAACACAATAAATAAATTATACATTTATTATTTATCATTATACACAGATATATAATTTACTCAGCGGAAATGAATACAAAATGTTAGAACAAAAAGCTGTCTGTGCTTACATGAGACAAGTTTATTAAAGCTACCTGATCTGGCTACAAATTTTGCGAAACCATTAGAGGGCAGGAAAGAGGTACACAGAAAACTGTAGTGGTGGTCTGAAATTTTGGAAGTTAGATCTGGTAGTGCTAATGTTTATGCAACAAACCTAAATACTGTTAAAGGTTGACATAAAGGATCTTGGGAATTGTACAAGTAGAAATGTAGTTCTCATTATTCGAAATGATTTTAAGAAAGAGCAACTCTAGCAGATTTTAGATGAGGGATAAACTATGACTGGTAAACTAACTACACATTTAAGTTGGTGGTTTAGACATGGTACATTGTACAGTAGTGGTCAAAATTGTGGAAACCTTTTGGGAAAAGTGCATTTTCTAAAACTAGCTAACACCACCATTTTTTTGGGAGTAGTACCATAAAATTATATATCAAAGGAAAGATAATTTAATCAAGAATGTAATGCACTGACTTTTATGAAAGATTTGCTATTAGAATAGCAGTTACAGTAGAAAGAAGAAAAGTGAAACGTAGAAAAAAATGAGATATACAAAAATTATCACCATAGAAAAAACGAGATATACAAAAATTATCACCATGTCAGTTAATAGTTAGTTGGGTAACCTTTAGCATGAATTATGGCCTTACAATGTCTTCCGATGGACTGAACCAAGTCTTTTAGTTCTGCAGCTGTTAAAATGTGAAACCAAGATTGAATTAACTGGGTTTATTGCTGGGTCACTTCTGACTAACAAGTTTCTTTAGTCAGCTCCATAGATTTTCAATTGGGTTAAGGTCTGGACAATTCCCAGGCCATTCCAGCAGTGGAATATGATTATCTTGAAACTCCAAAAAAAAAAAAAAAAAGTGTTGTTATTAGCCATCAAACCTCAAAAATACACTTTTTCCAAAAGGTTTCCACAATTTTGGCCACTACCATATGGTTCTTTTTTATAGTGGTTCTTATTTCAAGTCATTATTTGTTTGGGCTCTCTAATGCAAATCTGACATAAAGAACCTAAAAAAAATTACATGTTGCTAGTTTATACTTCTGCAGCCTGGAAAATGGGCTAAGCACATGCAAATCCCCTGGCCAAAACTTTTCTTATTTCTGTGAGGTATATTTAGTAGGTCCAACTAGGTGCCTGATGGACACTAGCGGGCTTCAGTGTAAGCTTGGGATTGTTTCTGAGAGTCTGTTGTGCAGTTTGATTATTAAAGCCTTAGTTGCCGCTTGAAATAAGATTTTGGAGTGGATTTCATCTGTATGGACTCCCTTTGTGCGTGGATCTTAGGGAATCCCTTGGTTTACAGAGAAACTCTGTATGATAAAACAGCATAGGAAATGTCAAGAATAGTATTTGATAAAAATGAAGAGTGAACCTTGCCAAACATGTGTAAGGAATTACTTTGTAGTAATAAGGCAGCAGAACATAGTTATTTTTCTGACCTTATTACATCTATTTAAGGTGATGCAATCTATAAATAAGGAGGGAACTGTAGAACATGTGCAACAGGGGTGGGTTCTACTTACCTTTATTACTGGTTTGCAACAGGATTGCCCATGCATGCTCGCTTCGATCGCACACACACCTTGCTTCTGCGCATGCGCAGATTGCCGATGACAACATCCAGGGTGGTGGGTGGGGGCTCCCGTTGGTTTTACTACCGGTTCCTGCGAACCAGTCTGAACAGGGGCAACCCACCACTGGTTTCTACCAGTTCACCCCAATTTGGGTGAACCGGTAGCGGTGGCGGTGGCGGGAGGCTCCGCCCACCTGCCCAAATGTCATCAAAAATGCTCTGTGCGTGCACAGAAGTGCCACGCGCTACCAAAGCGAGCGCCCATGTGCTACCAATAGCAAACCAGTAGTGCTGGGATTTGAATCCCATCTCTGATGTGCAGGGCTGTTGTGAATATTAGTTTAGGTACACCAGACATCTCACTAGAAGGCAAAAAATTATGAAACTGCATCTCACTTACGTTGGCTGTGTCATGCATTGGAATTCACTGGAGAAAGCAATTATGTTTGGAAGGGTTGTATATAAAAGGAAACCAGGACGTCAAAGAAAACAGTGGCTGGATAATATCAAAGCTGACACCAGAGCATAGAAAAACTCAAAAAAATAGTGCAAGTTGGAAGATGTGGAGAAATGTGGAACATAAAATCATCAAGAGTGAGACTCAACTGAGATGGCGAAAATCTCGGCGTACTTGAAGGACCATACACAAGAAAGATATATACTGGAGTGGAGAAGATGGATTGACTACATTCAAAATAAATATCAGACTAGGAAATACCAAATAGTTTATGAATGATTAGAATGTTAGAAATGTATCTGTATTTTATTAGTACAAGGGAAGTCAAGGTTCTAGGGGGTGTGTGGGAACTTATAGATTGTTAGTTTAGTTTAGCTCATGATTGATAAATGCTATACCCTGTATTTTGCTCTGGGAAGTTCGGAGGAAGGGGGATGGTAGGGGGAGGGGGGAAGGGGAAGAGGGAGAGGGGGGAAAATTTGTAAAAATGCTTTTTGTTTTGTAAAACTCTTTAATAAAAAACAAAACAAAACAAAAGAGTTAGATTCAACTGAATTGATAACATCATCATCATCACTTTAGGTATCCATTGCATAAAATATTGGTTTGCTTGAAGTTGGATTATAGCTGAACAGGTGAAAGTGGCTGAGATGCAATTTTGCCCAGTTTTCTGGGAAAAGTTTGAACCTGTTAGTCCCAATGAAATGGACAGAGCCCTTGAAGCTGTGAGCTTAGCCACCTGTGTTTTAGATCCACATATCTCCTGATCAGTTAAGGCTTCCTGTGAGGTGACATGTGGTAGTTAAACCTTCTCTGTAGAAAAGCAAGCCACCTGCTTTTAAAAAGGGGCTTATCAAAAGACCAAAAGCTCTTTTTGTCCTAATAAAATTACAAACACTTCAAGCTACATGGCACCCTTATTATGAGGCATGGTTCTCCTGCAAATAAAGAATAAGAAAGAGTTGCAGGAAATGGATCCTTAAGGTGCTTGGAGATGGTGCACAGACCTATTGCTAGAACCCCAGATGTTACTCCTTAGGAGGAATAACCCAGAAATATTTTTTAAAAAATATATGGAACATCTTTAAATCCAGTTAGTAACACCTCTGGATTTATTGGAAGCAAAACAACATTAAAATGCCTTGTTAGCATTTCATACTGCAAGAACTTCAAGTGATCAAAATAATTCCTCAGTGTTCACTGAAAAATGACTCAAAATGAAAGCTCATTTACACATTTTTTATACAGTATGTGGAGAAATTTTTACTGCCTTTTCACTTGAAGAAGAAGGAGAAGGAGAAGAAGGGATGGAGCATCTCTATTTCATAACCCATCACTTCATAACTTGTTAATTTTCACTATCAATTTATGACTGAGTACAAGTTCTAAGAAACAGTTTAGTGCAGTGATTAAGGCACTGGATTATTAACCAAGAGACTGCGAGTTCTAATCCTACCTTATCCCCAAAACCAGCTGGAAGACTTCGGGCCAGTCACTTTCTCTCAGACCTAGAAAGGAGGCAATGGCAAACCACAAACCAGAAAAACCTTGCCAAGAAAACTGAAGGGACTTGTTCAGGCCTGAGAATCAGGCCACAATTAAACAGAATAATAATAAAAAATAGCAGCCACTTTACGTTAATTGGTCCTAAGCAGGGGTGGGCTGCTGGGGGTTCACAAGGGTTCGGGAGAACCTCTAGCTAAGATTCTGTGAAATTCAGAGAACCCCCAAATCCCACTCCTGGCTGGCCCCACCCACCCCACCCCGCCCCTCCCAGGAGTCCCCACGCAGCCCGTTTTGGATGCAGGTAAGTGCAGGGCATGCACAGAGGCTCAGGAAGGGCAAAAAATGGGCCTACTGGAAGTTCAGGAAGGCCAGAAACAAGCCCATTTCTGGCCTCCAAAGGGGTTTTGGAGCCTGGGGAGGCCATTTTGCCCTTCTGGAGGCTTGAGGAAAGCCTCCGGAGCCCGGGAAGGGCAAAAACACCTCCCCCCTCTGCTGTGGTGCAGGAGGCTGACTAGGCCACATCCACCATGGCCACGCCTACCCAGCAACCGTGCAGAGAACCCCTTGCTAAAATTTTTGAAGCCCACCCCTGATCCTAAACTATTTTTGATTGCAATGTAGCAGAGAATGGATACTTTTTTTGGATAAAGCACTGGAGAACAGCATGCCAGCTAAGGGAACAAATGAGTTCTAAACTCACTGATCACCCCTGAATGCTTCTTATCTGTATCCCATTCCTGTGAGAAACATTTGATTGAGATGGGAGGCTCAGCTTTTATTTACTCAGTAAAGTCTAGATTGAATAATATTCAAATCAAGGTTTCACTAATCTGAGCCAAATATTCCATTATTAAAATCTCTTTTGGTTTGCTTCAGATTCACACGCGCTCTGACTCATTTTTTATTAATTCCCAGTTCTTTAAACAAAGAAAGAAACAAACATAGAAGCACTTTGTACATATTTTACTTTAAAGGAGATGTTTAACCATGCACTGCATTGTTAAAAATTATATCCGCTCGGATGTTTTTTTCTAAGCCCCAGAATCTGAAAATGTGTAGGATCACATTTGCACATCTGCATCCCAATCTGCAGATGAAGACAGTTGAATGAAACTAGAGTGAAACAGAAAAATAATTTTGCCTACTTTCCTTCATTCGATTTCATAAGAATAATTCATTACTGGTTTTCTCCTCTCCCCACTCTTTCTTCAATTCTTATGGATGGGATGTTTTTGCATTTAACAACTAGCCTTGTGGTGCAACCAGAACAATCTTGAACTAAATACACTCAAAACTGTAGAAATGGTGGTAGATTTTAGGAGAAACCCTCCTATATTACCACCTCTTACAATACCAGACAACACAGTATCAACAGCAGAGACCTTCAAGTTTCTGGGTTCTATCATATCTCAAGACTTAAAATGGACATCTAACATCAAAAACATCATAAAAAAAGCACAACAAAGAATGTTCTTTCTGCGCCAACTCAGAAAGCTCAAACTGCCCAAAGAGCTGCTGATTCAGTTCTGCAGAGGAATTATTGAGTCTGTCATCTGCACCTCTATAATAGTCTGATTTGGCTCTGCAACCAAACAAGACAGACACAGACGTCAATGGATAATTAGAACTGCAGAAAAAACAATTGCTACCAACCTGCCTTCCATTGAGGACCTGTATACTGCACGAGTCAAAAAGAGGGCTGTGAAAATATCTACAGACCCCTCATATCCTGGACATAAACTGTTTCAACTCTTACCCTCAAAACGATGCTATAGAGCACTGCACACCAGAACAAGACGCAAGGACAGTTTTTTCCCAAATGCCATCATTCTGCTAAACAACTTATTCCCACAACACTGTCAAATTAACTACTAAGACTGTAGTCCTTACTAGTACCTATCTCTTCCCATGTTAGACTATATCCATGTTACTTGTATCTTTACAATTTATATTGTTTTTATTGTTTCCTAGTATGATTTGATTGTTTCTTAGTATCATATGATTATCACTAAGTGTTGTATCTTATGCTTCTTGACAAATATATTTTATTTTTTTCTTTATGTACACTGAGAGCATATGCACCAAAGACAAATTCCTTGTGTATCCAATCACACTTGGCCAATAAAGAATGTTATTCTAAAAAAAAAAAAAAAAAAAAAAAAACCCTAGTGATGAGGTGGCCAAGATTGCACTTGGCATATAAAAAAAGAGTGGGCCTTTGATTGTTCACCCATCCCCACAATTTCAAAGCTCCTGGGTATTGCTGTGGCTGTTCTTGCCCAGGAGGATATTCTAAGATGGGAAAGTATATGCAATCAGGAAAGATATGCAACAGAAAACATGACAGCATGTCCCATAGTCCATAGCTTCCAATATAAACTTAGCTTGACAACAACACCAAGAAAATTCCAAAGACATTCTCAAGCAGCTCTGAAAAAAGTTCAAAAGAAACTCTCAAGGACCTCAAAACAAAACATATAAATTAAAAGCCAGAAGTCTTTTCTCCCCCCCCACCGCCCAAGGAAGAATAATTACTGAGCAATTCCATGGCAGATTTCAGAACACCATTAAACAAAATGCTTGTGTGACATTCCCCATTAACACTACTTTCTGAATGGCATCATTTATTTAACAAGAAGACTCCTTGCTTTTTTACAGTGAACACTATGACCTTCCCTCTTCAACCCATCAATAATTTTGAACTGGTTTTATTCTCATTTTCTTTCTCCATTTTGCTTTCTGTTTGCAACATCAGTTAGCGCAGAGCCGGGATTATTCCTCCTTCTTCTGTATCTTTCAAAATTAAAGATTAAGGCCTTCGCAACAAACCTCAGAATAATGATAGCAGACCACAAGTATTTTGGTTCTGCACACAAATACATTTTTGAGAAAAACTTGTTGGCTCTGCTAGTTTAACAAGCTGTCCTTTCTTGTTTCTGCCTCAGAGAGAATTGCATGTGGATAACATAGCTATGGTCTGTGAAAGAATTTTATTTTCTCAAAACACTGTGCTACGTTACTTGCCAGATAACTGTTTTTTCTTTACAGGAAAGGAATAACTAAACAACAAACTAAAGTGCAAAAGTATGCACTATTTGTTAAAGAAAGAAATGCAGGTGGGTTATTAGAACATTGTTTGGTTTTGAAAATATCTTGTGCTGTTGAATTTTGTATCTGTTGCAGCTTCTGAATAGTCTTCAGGGGAAGCCCCCCCCCCCCCCCCCCCCCGACAACATATTGCAAAAATCCAACCAGGAGGGAACAAAGACTTAAAGAACTGAATCAAGGCCTTTTGAACCGGAAATGGGCACAGTTGGTAAAGTTGTATGAAGTCCCACCTATCCACAACTGCCCATTACTCCTCCAGCAGAACCATGGGTCTAGGACAGGGGTTGGCAACCTTCAACACTCAAAGAGCCACAAAGGTCCTAGCCGGAAGCCCCCTGTTCAATTCTGGAGCCAACTGGAAATCTGGTTCCCTCACCATAGAGTCTCCTCCTAGCGCGGCATCCTTTTTCCTCTGCCAACTGGAAGTCCAGTTCCCCCCCCCATAGTCTCCTCCTAGTGGAGTGTCCTTTTTCCTCTACCTGTCCTAACCGAAAGCCCTACCAATTGTGGAGCCAACCGGCAACAGGGAGCCACAGCAGAGGGATGAAAGAGCCACATGTGGCCCCAGAGCTGCGGGCTGTCCACCCCGGTCTAGGAGAAACCCCAAATTGTCCATTGATTCTGAGTGGGGAATGCGGGTGGAAAATCCCCAGATCTGGAATTGTTCTTAAGTTTAAGTTATAGCCAGTTCCTTCCCATTCAACCACCCCCACACACACCCCCACACACACATACAAAATCTGATCACTTAGAAAGAATGGGGGCAGTCTTGCTTGGTTGACGCAGGACAGAGATATACAACAGTATCATCAGTATATTTTACATTTTGCTGACAAAATTGGCAGTGAGTTTTAATGCACAACCTAAGGTAGTTTGGGCTGCCTCGTGATGGCAGATATTGACTTGTAAAATAAATTAGGTCTTTGCTCAGTCCCAAGGATTTAACACTGCCATTTTTTTTTAAAAAAAATTTGATTTATATGCCGCCCTTCTCCGGAGACTCAGGGTGGCTTACAATGTGCTCAGCAATAGCCTTCATCCTTTTGTATATTTATACAAAGTCAGCTTATTGCCCCCACAACTGGATCCTCAATTTACCTACCTTAGAAAGGATGGAAAGCTGAGTCAACCTTGAGCCTTGGTGAGATTCGAACCTGCAGTAATTGCAGGCAGCTGGTCTTAATAACCAGCTTAATAACAGGGTGCCTTAGACCACTGTACTACCAAGGCTCGTATGGAGGGCACTCTTTTGGTGCCCTCCATACCAATCTCCAAACAATTTATTTTCAGAATATGTTATATTTAAATCAGGGGTGAAATTCAGCAGGTTCTGGAGAACCGGTAGCGGAAATTTTGAAGAACCGGCAAATACCGCCTCTGGCTGGCCCCAGAGTCGGGAGGGAATGGAGATTTTGCAGTATCCTTCCCATACCACGCCCACCAAGCCACGCCCACCAAGCCACACCATGCCCACCAAGCCACGCACACAGAACCGGTAGTAAAAAAAATTGAATTCCACCACTGAGTTAAATCTATTGCAAGTGTTACCAATTGTAGAAAATATTTTTAGCTCAGGGTTGAACTGTGGAGTCTTTGGTGCTCCCTAAGTTTGGTAGTTTTCTTGCAAACATTTCACTACCTAGTTGGGTAATGAAATGTCTACAAAACAACAACAACAACCAAGTTCAGAGAACATCAAGGATACCACATTATCACATGTGTATTACATAGCCAACTGGCTGTCTAGTCCACTGATTCACTTGTTTCTACTCCTGTTTACAATTTACTTCCTTTTTCTTGACAAAATCATTTTTAAAAAAATCTGATGCCTAGTTGATATATATATCCATTAGAACTATTTAGAGCCTCTGTGTGTGATAGGCAGGGGGTATCTGTGTGCATGTGGGGGGAAAAAGCAGAAAGTTCTAGGTTTCTGCAGCATAGCGACTTAAATTCAGCTGGAATGTTTAAGATCTTTTCTATCTAATGTGCCTTGATACAGCCAAGCAAACATTTAAGAGGATTTGGGATTTCAACATAAAAACTGCGGATTGAGCTAAAAAGAAAGAAAGAAAAGTAATGCTTTTTGGGTCCTTGACCATTTTGTAACGTTTTTAGAATTTATAGGGATGTGATCCACTATCTAATAACTTCCCTTTTTAGTTGCAATGTGTTTTGGCTACTTTTTTTTATTTTTTTAAATACCAGCAAATCTTTGCTCTCCAAAAACTAAATATGCCTCTTTCCCCAGAGTTTGCAGAGCAGAACTGATATTTGTCTTTAATTATTTACTGGTCATTTGTGAGAAGCACTTTCCACCGTCACAAACCATCAATTTAGAACAGGCTTTCCGATTCTAGATAAATTGGATTACAACTTCTTACATCTGCCTCATTGTTAGGGATTATGGGAATACTATTTTGAAGGAATACTATTTTGAAGGCATTTACCCATGAGGAAATTTATCCTTCGGATTCGGTTGAGAATGAATAATTTGTCGGGCCAAGGAGAGAAGATGCTGAGAAAAGTTTGATGTGGTTTGATGTCTAGAGGAAGGGAGTCTTTATGCTAAACCAGAGGTCTTCAAACTTGGCAGCTTTAAGTCTTGTGGACTTCAACTCCCAAAATTCTCCAGCCAGCTAAGCTGGCTAGAGAATTCTGAGAATTTAAGTCCACAAGTCATAAAGCTGCCAAGTTTGAGGACCCCTGTGCTAAGCATATTAGCCAAGAAGAGGAGAGAATAAAACTTCTTTAATATGTATTGTATAAGGGATGCAGTGGCTCAGTGGCTAAGATGCTGAGCTTGTCAATCGAAAGGTCTGCAGTTCAGCGGTTCGAATCTCTAGTGCCGCATAATGGGGTGAGCTCCCATTACTTGTCCCAGCTTCTGCCAACCTAGCAGTTCGAAACACATAAAAAATGCAAGTAGAAAAAGAGGGACCACCTTTGATGGAAAGGTAACAGCGTTCCGTGCACCTTTGGTATTTAGTCATGCCAGCCACATAACCACGGAAACGTCTTTGGACAGCACTGGCTCTTTGGCTTTGAAACGGAGATGAGCACCACCCCCTAGAATTGGGAACGACTAGAACATACGTGCGAGGGGAATGGTTACCTAATATGTATTGTGCTCTTAGAACAGGGATATCAAACTTGATTTCATTGAGGGGCACATCAGGGTTGTGTTTGACCTTGGGACGGCCTGGGTTTGTGTGGCCAGGGGTGTAGCCAGCTCGACATCACTCACCAAGGCTCTGTTTTTTACTATGACAGCCTCCTGCAGCCCTCTGCCAGTGAAAATGGTGCTCAGGGAGGCTCCATTTTAGCTCTTGAGCTCCATTTTCACTGACAGAGGCACCATGGGTGCGTGCTTCACAGGCTTGCGGGCCTGCAGGCCAGATCTAAATCTCATGTGGGCCGACTTTGACATGCCTATTTTAGAATATACTAAAAAAGATGTATAGAAGGATTTAATTTGGAGCAAGCCTTGGTTGCAGGATACTGGGGATTTACCCCATTTCAGAGTATTAGCTTCCTGTTCTTTAATGTTACCATCACACCAGGTACCGTTCATGTACCATAGGATCAAAGGAAGAAATTAATGACTGGAGATGATGGATTTCATTTTCTTTCTGGATTTCCCAGAAAGATATTGTCAACAAGGTTGATGAAAATAAATTCTATAAGGGTGGAAAGGGACCATGTTTTGGAGATTCTCTAAGACAGGGGTGTCAAACTCAATTTCATTGAGGGCTGCATCAGGGTTGTGTTTGACCTCTGGGGGGGTTGGGGGTGGGCTGCTGCCAGCTAGCAGAGATAACTTTCTCAAACTGGAAACATTTCCTCAGATGGTGGAGTGTTAACTATGCTAATTATGTATTAGATTTTTTAAAATTAATCAAATACTGACTTTCCTTGCCTTAGATTTCATAAAAAGTATTTTTATAAGTTGCCCAGAGTCATTGGATATTAGATGGACAACAAATAAATTTTAGAATGAATGAATGAATGAATGAATGAATGAATGAATGAATGAATTTCTAGAGCAGTGTTTCTCAATCTTGGCATGCTGCCTGGGGAATTCTGGAATTGAGTTTGGAATGTATCCAAACACTGTTCTAGAGGAAAAACACAAATCAAACACAAAACAACACAGAAATTCTGCTATCGCTCTAAAATTCTTCTTAGAGTATATAAAAGGAGCAAATTTGGCCTAACTGATAGATTTCTTAAGACAATAAGCCTCCGCCTAAAGATTTCTAAATCTTGGGGTTAATCCAGCTATGCTTAATGATGTTAAAGGAAATATATTTTCCTGAATAAGATTTGGTAGTACAGCGTTACAACATAATTCACAAAGCACAGATTCTGGAAATAATAAATATAGTAAATTAAAGTTCATTAATATAGTATTATGTTGAGTTTTTACATTAAATCTAACAAGTTTGTATAAATTAGCAAAAGGGCCATAAAAAATAAAACAAACTAATTCTACACATTTATTAAGCTATTTCTAAATTATTGCCTGTTGTTTCTAATGCCTTTAGGGCTTGTGGAACAAAGTCAAAATGAATATGCTTTATTAGCAAGAGCACAGGGAGGGGAGAAAGAAAGGGGAAATGATAGCTTTTGATATGAACTAGAAGGATATAAAGAATATTTCTAATAAAGAGAAGCCTAATTTATAGTCTTTTTAATAGGATATCAATGTTTGTCGAGGGGCTAAGGAAATTTGAAAAGTTGATACATCACAAGGGATCTGCTTCATTTGAAGATCTAGTTTTATATACAAATCAACCTTAGTTCCTTCCTGAATGAACCCTGAGGACTGAAGAGTGAGGTTACAACTCAGTTATTTCTCATTTTAGCTGTTCTAAGCATAATTAACATAATTCTTTTGACTCATATGTCTGGGTTGGATTAAGGATAGATAGTTTTAGGTGACTCTGATCCTACTTAGAAGGTCAATCCCAAAAGATGGTGCTGTTGGACTATCCTATTGCTATATATAGAATCATCCTTTTAACTATTGTCTATTCACTGCAGGATGAAGGCCTTCCAATACAGTCCTGAGTTTTCTTTTGCCAATTGGGCCCATAATACTTGCTGATGTTGTTAATCCATCTTGTTTTAGATCTCTTTTGTGGATATTGTTTTATCAAGTGGGATCCATTCTGTGACTGCCTTGGTCTACCTGCCATCAATTCTTCTTGCTATGTGACCAGCCCATTTTTTTAAAAAAATTTGATTTATATGCCGCCCTTCTCCAGAGACTCAGGGCGGCTTACAATGCGTTAAGCAATAGCCTTCATACTTTTGTTTATTTATACAAAGTCAGCTTATTGCCCCCACAAACTGGGTCCTCAATTTACCTACCTTAGAAAGGATGGAAGGCTGAGTCAACCTTGAACCTGGTGAGATTCGAAGTTACAATAATTGCAGACAGCTGGTGTTAATCACAATGCTATCAGTCTGCTGAGCCACCAGGCCCTTTCATTTCCATTTCAATTCTTTTACTCTCTTGATGATATTATATAATTTTGTTTGTTCTCTAATCTATGTGAAGAGGTGTGTGTGTGTGATTGCGTGTGTTTGTGTGTATGTGTGTGTTTGTGTATGGGAGGTCCTATTTTCTTTTTTTAAAAAGTTTTTTTTATTTTTTTTTTTAAAATATCAAATCAATGCATGAACAATGTAGCATCTGGGCACCATACATTCCAACACAAACAAAATTGATCAAATTAAGGATTATTATTACATCCAATCAATTTATGAAATTCCCATTACAATACACATCTATCTTAGGTTACAATCTATCATTATTCAATTATTCCACCCATTTCTCATTATTACTTCCATTTTATCAACTAAAAATGTAATACATTAATATTCCCTTTATTTCTATCTCTTACTCTAGCTTTTAATCATATCACCCTATATTCAAAAGCTTTTTCTTTCTTTCCTGTCCTGTCTAACTTCTAATCATATCATCTGCCTACAAGAAAAGAAAAAGAGCAAGAGCACAAAGAGGGAGAGGTAGGGAAAGGCAGTTCAAAACAGCAACCAGGAACAGGAATCATCCTTCCATCATCTCTTGCCCGCTTTATATTTTAATTGCTAGGCTTTAAAAAAAAGAGAGGTGAAGGGAAAAGCAAGTCAAAACAGCCAAACAGAAAAAGAAATCCTCTACCCACTTTTATACTTCAATTGCTATGTTGTTGTTGTTTTGGCTTGTCTCCCCCATTCCTCTCTTAAGTCTCCATCTATTTCTATTTCTTGGAAGTCCCATCTAAGTATTCCTCCCATCTCTACCCTCTTCCACTGCCTATTTCTAAGATTTTTACTGAGGCCCCTGCTTCCATTTCAGATATATCTTCCAACTCTTTTAATATATTTTCCCCCTGGTTTAATTCATCCATCATTATTATTTTCATTATAATCTCCTCCTTGTCTTCTTCTCTGTCTTCTTCCTTCTTTATTTCTTCTTTTACCTCCTCTTTTTCCTGGGCATCTCGGTCTATAATCATCACCCCTCGTATAGTATTTTCCATTTTTTCCCATTAGATCCTTAAATCCTTTGTCCATAATGTCTTTTATATTTTGATAAAGTGATCCCATCTCCTAAACAATTCCACTCATTGTATCTTAGTACAACGTCCTATTTTCTGATAATTGTAGAATTATAGAGCTGGATAGGATTTTGGAGGTCTTTCAGTCCAACTCTCTGCCCAAGACAGGAGTCCTTATTTTTACCCTGGATAAATAACTGTCCAACCCTTTCTTTAAAACCCCCAGAGTTCCTTTCCAATGGAGTCCTCTCATTTTGAGACTGGACTTCCTGAAGCAGAACTGCGAGCTCTAAAATAGATTCAACAATTCCCCACTCCAAATTTGAACCCACATATTTTTATGACCTGATCCTACCCATTTGTTATTTTTCTCTTTCAGCTTTTACCTTTCAAAAATACTGTGAGATGCTCCAGCCTCGGAAAGAGGCTGTTCTCTGTGCTCATTTCCAAGTTCTATTCCTCTGACTTCCCTTTAGCTGCTTTATGTATAACTTTTGATAGCTTGGTGTCCAAGCTGGAGGTCATATTGAACTGCTTTGGTGAAATTTCAACAATTGCTTGAGGCAAAGATGTTGTACAGTCACAGGATGCTTGGCCCTCTCTGCCTTGATTCAGAACTGCTGCCCTAAAGTGATCTATGCCCAATCAATAGCAAGGTATTGTTTGTTTTGCAACGGCTTACTTTTGGGGGTAGGTGGATAAGGAAAAATATATGCGTGTCGTCTTGCTTTACTTTTCTTCAAGAGAATCTATTTTGACAGACTATTTGTCATGACAATTCATTTCATGTAAAAAGCAGTGGCAAAACACTCACACTTAACTTTTATTAAGAAAAATAAATTACTCTAGAAGGTAGCTCAGCAATACTTCGGAAAGAAAACATCAATCATGACCTCATTCAAAGGAAGAGAGAAGTGATATGGGAGCACAGTAGCAAAATACTGTAGAGGGTAGGAAAATCCAGAGTTTCAAAAGGGCTTTACTAGGTTTTTATCTTTCTGTCCATAGCAGTGGTGAAATTCAAATTTTTTTACTACCAGTTCTGTGGGCATGGTGTGGCTTGGTGGGCATGGCAGGGGAAGGATACTGCAAAATCCCCATTCCCTCCCCACTCCAGGGGAAGGATACTGCAAAATCCCCATTCCCTCCCCACTCCTAGGGGAAGGATATTGCAAAATCTCCATTTCCACCCCACCCTGGAGCCAGCCAGAGGTGGTATTTGCCGGTTCTCCGAACTACTGAAAATTTCCACTACCGGTTCTCCAGAACCTGTCAGAACCTGCTGGATTTCACCCCTGGTCCATAGTCATCCCTGTTTACATGGACATGAATTCTGTTATTCACCTGCTTCCTAGGTCAACTTAAAGAGTTGTAAAAACATTAGCAATCTGTTAAAGTTCAAATGGAGAAATGGCATGCTACACCAATAAAAGCTGATTCATTGTTTTTATTTGTAATCATGCTCTGGAGATTCACATAACATCTTGAGGGCACTGTTTAAAAGTAAAAAATGTTGTGGTGCGCTGGTGTAGAGCAGTGTGAAGTACAACATAACTGCCTTCCTAGAACAAATGCAAACTAAACTGGAGTCAATGAAGATTCTTATTCATTCGAGTAGAGTTGTCTGGAAACTAAGTCATGATAACTGAATTTCCTTGGTTTGAAACATTTCATAGCTTATCCAAGTAGCTTCTTCAGTCTAAGCAAGTTGGTTGGGGGATCCTATATATAGTGGCAAAAAATGAAATAACCCTGGAGGATATATATATATATAGGGTCCCTTTAACCAATTTGGCAGCGTGGTGGCTCAGCAGTTAAGATGCTGGCCTTGTCGGCTGAAAAGCCAGCAGCCCAGGTTCGAGACCAAGTGCCTTGCGATGTGGTAACCTCACTTCCTCACACCAGTTCCTGCCCACCTAGCAGTTCAAAAGCATGCAAATGCAAGTAGATAAATAGGTATCCCACTTTGGTGGGAAGATAACAGCGTTCTGTGATGTCATGCTGGCCACATGACTACAGAAACATCTTTGGACAGCACTGGCTCAATGGCCCTGAAACAGAGATGAACATTGCCCCTAAAGTCGGCTACGGCAAGTGGAGTAAAATCTGCAGGGACTTTTACTTCACCAACTTACTCAGACTGAACAAGGTACTTGGATAAGCAGCAAAATATTTCAAACCAAAGAGAAAAGAAGTCCAGTTGCTGTGACTCGATTTCCAGGTAATAAACTGGAGTGGTAGTAAGCATCCTGATGAACTAGACCAGGGGTCTACAACCTTAAACACCCAAAGATCCATTTGGACCCATTTCCTACAGAAAAGAAAACACCGGGAGCCACAAAATCCTTTCTGTGCCTGACTATTCCTGAAGTGGCCACAAAACTAGCATATGTAGTCGAATTAAATGCTGTGTTTTCTTCTGAAACTTTTCTTTTCCTGGATTTATCCATGGTTGGCCTACCGGGGGTTGAAAAGCTCAATAAATTGCATGCCAGCGGGTGTCGCACATTGGTGGTAGTGATGCATATTTTAAGTGACAGGGAGCCACAGCAGAGGGGTGAAAGAGCCACATGCGGCTTCAAAGCCGCAGATTGCTGACCCTTGAACTAGACCAAAGCCAGTCAGCTTTCCATTTAGAATGAATGATGAATAGGCAAATTTCTCACACACTTCTGGCAGTCTATTGATTTATTGTTATTATTGGTTGATTAGGCTTTCTTAATTTTCTTGCTAGACTTTATATTTTTAGTTCTTATATTCACATTGGGATTATGTTTTCTGGGAGTTTTGGTAAAGCAAAGAGCCTGGTAGCGCAGCAGACTAATAGCCTGTTATTATCATCCAGCTGCCTGCAATTACTGCTAGTTCGAATCTCCCCAGGCTCAAGGTTGACTCAGCCTTCCATCCTTTCTAAGATAAGTAAATTGAGGACCCAGTTTGTGTGGGCAATAAGCTGACTTTGTATAAATATACAAAACTATGAAGGCTATTGCTTAACGCATTGTAAGCTGTCCTGAGTCTCCAGAGAAGGGCGGCATATAAATCAAATTAAAAAAAAAAAAGGGCTGGTCACATAGCAAGAAGAATTGATGGCAGGTAGACCAAGGCAGTCATAGAATGGATCCCACTTGATAAAACAATGTCCACAAAAGAGATCTAAAACACGATGGATTGACAACATCAGCAAGTATTGTGGGCCCAATTGGCAAAAGAAAACTCAGGGCTGTATTGGAAGGCCTTCATCCTGCAGTGAATAGACAATAGTTAAAATGATGATTCTATATATAGCAATAGGATAGTCCAACAGCACCATCTTTTGGGATTGACCTTCTAAGTAGGATCAGAGTCACCTAAAACTATCTATCCTTAATCCAACCCAGACATATGAGTCAAAAGAATTATGTTAATTATGCTTAGAACAGCTAAAATGAGAAATAACTGAGTTGTAACCTCACTCTTCAGTCCTCAGGGTTCATTCAGCAAGCAACTAAGGTTGATTTGTATATAAAACTAGATCTTCAAATGAAGCAGATCCCTTATGATGTATCAACTTTTCAAATTCAAAAAAAAAGCAAGCAGCAGAAAAATCTACTCCTCCTGACTCTTGTGACTTTTGTTGGATCAGTAGAAAAGAAATAGTCCCAGTTCCACAATATGTTCTTGATAGTCTGAATGTGTCCTTATTCACAGAAATGCTGGGGAAATCTATGGACTTTCCAATAATATATAAACTACAAGGAAAGAAAGAAAAAGAGAATGGAAGACAAAATAATATTTAGTTCTCTACACGAGAAAGAAAAAAATCTTAGACAGGGAAACAGGAAGTGTATTGGAGACCCTTAGGTGCTAAATAGTGATTATTACACTGTGGCAAGTAGGATTCACATCAGTGGTGGGTTGCCCCCAGTTCACACCGGTTCTATAGAACAGGTAGTAAAACCGGTGGGAGGCTCCACCCACCGACCCTGATGTCATCAAAATGCTTCTGCGCATGTGCAAAAGAGCGTGCAGGTGCGGCCCCTTTGCGAACCAATAGTAAAAGTAAGTAGAACCCACCCCTGGTTCACACAATATGTTAAGAAACTTGTGAAACAGTCTCTGTTGTTCAATGTGTCATGGAGATCCTACAATTTATTTTGCCTATTGTGAGAACCCATAATGTTAAGACATAATATGGCTTGTTTTGGGACACCATGTTATGTGATCATAGTAGGATCCAATCTGGGTTGGTCACCAGGACCAAAGGTTTATTCTTCTGAGCTTTTGGACTCATGCTGGAGTCCATCCTCAGGGAATTTCTATCTAGCAGAGTATGTGCTTTGGGCTGTTCTGTGTGTGGTATTTTTTTAAAAAAAATTGATTTATATGCTGCCCTTTTCTGGAGACTCAGGGCTGCTTACAATGCATTAAGCAATAGCCTTCATACTTTTGTATATTTTTACAAAGTCAGCTTATTGCCCCCACAAACTAGGTCCTCAATTTACCTACCTTAGAAAGGATGGAAGGCTGAGTCAACCTTGAGCCTGGCAAGATTTGAATTTACTAATTGCAGACAGCTGGAATTAAATTACAATGCATTAGTCTGCTGAGCTATCCAGGCTCCTATTTATATGGTGCCTGGTTGTGTGTGGCTTTTTTAGTAGTTGATTGGGGTGTTGATGGCTGGCTCTAAAGTTAACTTAATCAATCAACTACTACAAATGCCACACACTCTATAGTCCAAAGCACACACTCTGTCAGAGAGAAATTCCCTGAGGATGGGCCCCAACACGAGTCTGAAAGCTCAAAAGACGAAAGTTTTGGCCCCAGTCACCAACCCAGATTGATTTCCTGCAACATTATCCTGGGACATGTATATTCTCCTACATTCATGATCATAACAATTATGTTTGCTGAGTTTGAAATATTGATTGTTAAAATGACAAAGATTTGGAATGATGTCTATTTGGAAATAATTGTTTAGGATTTAGGGTGACATAGTAGAATGTTTAAAATCTAAATGTTTAGAATAAGATTTCTTTTTCTTTTCTTTTTCTTTTTCTTTTAAAGAGGTAAATGGATAAAATTTGGAACAAAATTGGTTGAGGGAATGTGAGTAATTGTATTTACTTTATACCGGATCAAATCCTTGCTCTAAAAAGATGTATTTTATGTTTCATGTTTTTTTTTTTTAAAAAAAACTTTTCAAAAAAAATGTTTGCTGAATTTGGGTTATGGTTTCATGTGCTTAATATGTCTAGTCCAGTGGTGAAATCCATTTTTTTTAATTACTGGTTTTGTGGGCGTGGCTTGGTGGGCATGGTGTGGCTTGGTGGGCATGGCAGGGGAAGGATACTGCAAAATCTCCATTCCCACCCCACTCCTGGGGGGGGAGGATATTGCAAAATCTCCATTCCCACCCCACTCTGGGGCCAGCCAGAGGTGGTATTTGCAGGTTCTCTGAACTGCTCAAAATTTCTGCTACCGGTTCTCCAGAACCTGCTGGATTTCACCCCTGGTTTAGCCTATGAGTTGCAAGTCTACTTTACTGTTTTTTACATGTTTTTAAGTGTTTGGAAATATTTTAATCAGTTTGAAAAACCTTTTCAATGATTGGCAATAGACTAATGATTCATAGCCTAAGCTACTTGTATGTTTATCCAGAAATAAGTTGCCAATCTCACTCTGATTCTGTCTTCTCCATTTACCATATGGAACAGCCTTCAGCAGCTGTAAGCAGGGAAGAAATAAACACGAGCAAGCAGTACTTTATCCATTTTAGCTTCCTTCTCAAGCAGCTTGAAGCTTAGGAAACCACAGCCAAAGAGACAGGTGCACTGGGGGCAGCAAGAAAGCAGGACCGATAGATACGTTTTATTTCTATATTGGTTCCCCCTCCTACTTTTCCATCAAACCAAGGTGGCTAACAATACACAGAAAAGTAAGATAAAAAGTAAAAGTAAAAAAGTAAAGAAAGCCAAGAAAAATAGAGTTTCCAGCAATAGTTTTAAGATTAACTCTCTGTTATGTTGTAGTGAAGGTTTTTCATTAATATTATGTCTGCCGTTATGGGTTTTTCACTGCCATGAAGTTATAACTCTTTGCCTGTATTGTATTCAGAAGCTACTTTTCTCAGTTTAAAGTTTTTAGATCTTGACTAAAACATGTTTTCTAAGCTTTCCAAGAAAATGTTTCTTTTGAAGTATGGCATATATGTTATTTAAATAAATGACAGTTCCAACAATTTGATTGAAAAGGAAGTTTCTTTTCAGTTGAATATGGAAGGAAGTTTCAAATCTCGGCTCCAGATTCTGTACCCAAACAGAAGAGTTCAGGAGTCTTTTCTTCCTTCTTCTTCATCCATTCTGGGTAATAAAAGAGCTTCAAAGTGAAAACTAATCAAGGAGACAAGCAACATAGAACTAAGAAGAAATTTCCTGACAGTTAGAACAATTAATCAGTGGAACAATTTCGCTCCAGAGGTTGTGAATGCTCCAACACTGGAAGGTTTTAAGAAGATGTTGGATAACCATTTGTCTGAAGTGGTGTAGGGCTTTCTGCCTAAGCAGGGGGTTGGATTAGAAGACCTCCAAGGTCCCTTCCAACTCTGTTATTCTAAAAGATCAATGAAGTGGTTCGGGAATAACGAGAGGCACAAGCAGGCTAGTGACAACAGCTCTTTAATATACAGTGAGACTTCAGCCAAAACTCAGAGGCTGCAGCCCTCCTTATATACAATCCTGGAGGGACTGTCAGCCAATCAGAAACTTAGGCAGGTTTGAAACTCCCGCTGAAAAGTATCAATACATAACACCCCTCCCTTCCCAGAAGGCACTAACATTCAAAAATTTACATAAGTACACACAAAATCTCGCAGGTGCCCTGGCTGAGTTCTCGTTCTAGTTGACCTGCGCAGTTCAGTGTTTGGTGGGGCGTCGAGCTGGTCGGAGGGACTTTCTCTCTCTCCTGGCTCCACCAATGGAACCTCCTGGATTTGGTCCAGGGCGTGGTTATCCCCGGTTGGGAGTGGCGACTCGCTGGGGCAGCGCTGGAACAAGGGCTTGTCAGCTAAGTATTCTCGCGAACCCGGGCTTGAGTTAGCTGTTTTGGGAAAGTTGTTGTAGTTAGGTTCGGAGATGTCTAAATTGATGTTTGCTTCGCCGACTACCCTTTTTCTAAGTTGGTCTATGTGGCGCTTCCAGAGTCTGTCTACCCCTACATCTACCGTGTAAGATTTTGGGCCTGTTATGCCCACTATGGTTCCTGCAACCCATAGAGGTCCGCTAGCATAATTGCGAGCGAACACCGGGGACCCAACCTGGAACTGTCTTAGACCGGTGGTCCCTCCCTTGAAGTTTTCGTATGAGTAATTAAGGTGAAGCCTGTCTAACATGCACCGAAGCTTCCTGCCCATGAGAAGCTCGGCTGGGCTTCTCCCTGTGGCCGTGCATGGTGTGGCATGCTGGACAGCTAAGAATTGGTCTATCCTGGCCTGCCAGTCCCCGTTATCTAGCCTGGACAATGCTTCTTTGGCCGTTCTTACAAAACGTTCGGCCAATCCGTTAGAAGCCGGATGGAAAGGGGCGGATAGGGCATGGCGGATGCCTAGTCCGGCCAAGTAGCCCTCAAACAGGGTTGCTGTGAATTGAGGGCTGTTGTCAGATACCAGAGTATCCGGTAGGCCATGGGTGGCAAATAGCTTCCTCAGGACTTTGATGACTGCTTCGGCTGTGGTTGAAGGCATTAGAATTATTTCGAGCCATTTTGAAAAGGCATCGACTACAATTAAAAATGTTTGCCCATGGAAGGAGCCAGCAAAATCAATGTGGATCCTCCCCCATGGCCCTTTTGGTTTCTCCCACTCTCGGATGGGCGCTACCGGGGGATCGGGGCGAGACTCTTGGCAGGGTCTGCACTTCCCCACCCACTCGGAGATGACTTGATCCATGTTGGGCCACCAAACATAACTGCGGGCTAAGCTTTTCATTCTGACAATGCCTGGATGCCCTTCGTGCAGTAATTCTAAGACCCTTGTTCTTAGTTTTGTTGGTACTACCACCCTGTCACCCCACAACAAGCAACCCCCTTGCATAAACAATTTGTTACATTTGTTAACATAACCTTGGTACTCCCCACCGTCCACTTTGACTGTCCACCCCTTGAGGACCCAACCCATTACAGTACGAATAACAGGGTCTCTAGCAGAGGCTTTTGCCACCTCGCAAGAGGAGATAGGTCCCAAAGTCATAGCGTCCAGCAGAAGGACGGGGGCTTCCGGCATGGGGTTGGCAAGTAGGTCAGGTAGGGGGCAGCGGCTGAGGGCGTCCGCGTGGCCCAAAGTTCGTCCGGGTTGATGGACAAGTTGGTACGAGTAGACCGACAGGAAAATGGCCCACCTGGTCAAACGTGGGGACAGAGCAGCGGGGGTGGGTTTATCACCGGCCAAAAGTCCCAGCAAGGGCCGGTGGTCAGTCACAAGTTCGAATTGATGGCCATAGAGGTATTCGAGGAACTTTTTAACCCCCGCAATTGCAGCCAGAGCCTCTCTGTCCAACTGACTATAGTTCCGCTCTGCGCTTGACAGGGTGCGAGAGTAAAACGCAATGGGCGCCTCTAGGCCGTTCGGCAGTCTATGGCCTAGGACGGCACCAACTCCTATGGTGGAGGCATCACAAACCAATACAAGCGGTAGCGCTGAGTTGTATTGGATTAGAAAACTGTCTTCAGATAGAAGTCTTTTTACCGCCTCAAAAGCAGCTGTTTGTGGTTTCCCCCACACCCATGGTACATTCTTCCCCAATAGTTTGTGTAGGGGATCTGCGATGGTAGCCTTGTCCTTCAGGAACATCGAATAAAAATTGAGCAGTCCAAGGAAGGCTTGGAGCTCCGCTTTGGTCTTGGGGGCTGGTGCGCTCTTAATAGCTCTCACCTTGCTTTCGGTAGGGTGGATGCCTGTGCCATCCACCCTGTACCCCAGAAACTCCACAGAAGGGACAGCGATCATGCACTTATTTTTCTTTAATTTAAGTCCCGCTTCTCTAAATCGGGAAAGGACGTTCCTTACTCGGTCCCCTAGCTGACGTTTGTCCTGAGCGCTGACTAGAACATCGTCGAAATAAGGCACCACCCCCAGGAGCCCTTGCAAAAGGCGCTCCATGGTGCTTTGAAACAGGCCGGGTGCGACGCTCACCCCAAACTGGAGCCTGGTGCATTTGAATGCACCCCTATGAGTTACAATTGTTTGTGCCTCTGCCGTGGCATCGTCGACTAGTAATTGTTGATAGGCCTGAGCTAGATCTAATTTGGCAAATTTTTTTCCGGGCCCCAGGGAGTGTAGTAGATGATGCACGATTGGCACCGGATAGGTGCTCAGCTGCAAAGCCTTGTTGATCGTGCACTTGTAGTCGGCGCAAATCCTGATTGAGCCATCAGACTTAACTGGGGTCACTATGGGGGTCTCCCATTTTGCATGGTCGACGGGGACTGACACCCCCTGTTTAATTAATTTGTCCAGTTCCGCATCGATCTTTAGTTTCAATGCAAAAGGCACCCGTCTGGCTTTAAGTCTTATTTGGGCTACATTGGGGTCTAAGTTTAGTGAGATAGGGGTCCCCACATACTTGCCCAACGTGTCCCCGAAAACATCCTGGAACTCGTTCAGGAGGCTGTCCTTCAGTGACGGCTCGGTCATTCGGTGGACGCCGGTGAAGCCCATGCCGAGGGCTCGGAACCACCCCATGCTTAGAAGGCTAGGCAGTTGTTTTGTGACGATGGTCAGCGGCAGGTCTTTTTCATAGTCTCCGTAGGTGACTCAGAACGTATCCACGCCTTCAAGGGGTACCCGGTTCCCCTGGTAGTCTAGGATGCACAGTCGTTGCTTGGATCGCTGGTCCTTTCGGAACGACGGCAGGATGGTCTTTAGGGTCGCCCATGACATTATGGAGAGAGCTGATCCGGTGTCGATCTCCATCGAGCATGGCTTGCCGTTGATTTCGACCACCGTGCTGACTTTGTCCTCGATCACCGTGCTGGCCTGGTCTATGTGTATGCTGCGGCCATCTCGCGGTTCAAATTCGCGCCGTTTCTTCGCGCCGCCTTCTCTCATTGGATGCTTCTGGCAGGTTGATTTTGGTTGGCTGCGGCGCTCACATGGTTGGTGTTTTCTGGACAGAATGGCTCTACAGACTCGCACCAAGTGCCCTTTTTTCTCGCAACGCCTGCAAATGGCCTCTCTGTATTTGCAGGACAGTCTATCATGGTGCCCGCCACAGCTGGGGCAGTTTTGCCGGGGGCTGCCAGCGTCTTTTCTCTGGTGCTCAGTTCGGAAGACGTCCTCATCTGACTCGGACTCCGAGCTGGATCCAGCATCTTCCCTGTGCACAGGTGCAGACTTGGGACTGTCTTTGCTGGTCAGCAGACGCTGCAGCGTTTCTGCAGCTTTTGTGGAAGCTTCATGAGCCCTGGCCTCATCTAGGGCTCCAGCAAGCGTTAAATCAGGCTTGGCGAGCAAGCGCCGTTGTAGCCTAATGTCCCGAACACCACAGATTAGTTGCTCAAGCAACGCATCGTCCAAGTCCCTATAGTCGCAGTGGGTTGCGGCTTTTCGCAGGCTTGCCATGTACGCGCTGACCGGTTCTCCCTCTCGTTGTATGCGCTGTCTGAGTTGGTATTGTTGCACTAACTTGGAGGGCACGGGAGTGTAGTGAGCCCAGAGAGTTGCCATCAGGGTGTCCCAGGAAACGATCTGGACCGGCGTTGGCTCACAAAGTGACTCTGCCATCTCGAACACGTCCGGTCCACAGTGGCTTAGGAAGAGGGCTCTCTTCCGATTAGCGGAGAGCCCTTGCATGTCGCTGGCTTCGAGTGAGCATTCAAACCTCGTTAGGTATGGGACCCATTTTTCGAGGGTCGGATCAAAAGGCTTGGGCGGAACGTAGGCAGACATGTTCGGTATGCCTCCTGTGGTTCGTGGACCCTGAAGCTCGTGGTCTCACTGGTTCACCTCTTGTGGCCTCAATCCCACCTTCGTCGCCAATGAAGTGGTTCGGGAATAACGAGAGGCACAAGCAGGCTAGTGACAACAGCTCTTTAATATACAGTGAGACTTCAGCCAAAACTCAGAGGCTGCAGCCCTCCTTATATACAATCCTGGAGGGACTGTCAGCTTTTCAGAAACTTAGGAAGGTTTGAAACTCCCGCTGAAAAGTATCAATACATAACAATCAAAGTCTCCCAACCTTGTAATGTCTTTAGGAAAGAAGGTAATCCTCAACTAACAACAGTTAATTCAGTGATCATTCGAAGTTACAACAGAATAAATCTGAAAAGAAATTGAAAGAAAGTATATACTATTAGAAATCAGGAGTTGTTTGGATACCAAACAAGGAGAATATTCCACAGCAAAGAAGCTAGAAAGGAGAGAGGAATAGAGGGTAGGAAGAGGAGAGGGAGGGAGAGGAATGGAAGAAAGGAAAAAGGAGAAGAAGGAAGGGTAGGGGATAGGAGTAGGAGAGAAGGTGAGTAGGGGGAAAAGGAGAGAGGAGTGGGGGAAAGGAAGGGGAAGTAGGATGAGGTACGAGAGGAGGAAGGAGAAGTAGGAGAGGAGAAGAGGGAAGGAAGGGAAGGGAAAGAGGAGAAAAAGAAGAAGGGTTGTTGCAAAATGAGGGAAGAAAGGGTAGAAGAGCAACTTCGAATGTAATTAAAATGCCTTATTTTAATGCTTTCTTTAAGGAAAACATGCATATGTAGAATTAATTATGTATAAGAAAATGTTCATTTTTTATTATGTGTATAAGAAATAAAACCGAGAAGAGCCTCGGTGGTGCAGCAGACTAAAGTGCTGTTAAGTGCTAGCATTTAACTGCCAGCTGCCTGCAATTAGTGCAAGTTCGAATCTCACCAGGCTCAAGGTTGACTCAGCCTTCCATCCTTTCGAGGTAGGTAAATTGAGGACCCAGATTGTGGGGGCAATAAGCCAACATTGTATAGAATAACACCGCTTAGGGGGGCCTGAAAGCCCTAATAAACAGGTATATACAAAAAAGTATGCAGGCTATTGCTATAATGCATTGTAAGCCACCCTGAGTCTACGGAGAAGGGCGGCATATAAATTGGACTAATAAATAATAAAACTGAAAAACTTTTCCAAAAAAACCAAAAAAACGAAGGTACAATGGTACTGAAAAAGTGATTTATGACCATTTTCCACACTTATGACCATTTCAGCATCCCCATGGTCACGTGATTTACATTCAAAAGCTTGACAACTGGTTCATATTTATGACGGTTGCAGTGTCCCAGAGTCATATGACCATCTTTTGCAACCTTCTGACAAGCAAAGTCAATGGAGAAGCCAGATTCACTTAACAATCATTTTACTAATTTTAACAACTGCAGTGGTTCACTTAACAGATGTGGCAATTAAAGTCGCCAAATGGGACAAAACTTATTTAATGAATTTCTCACTCAGTAACATAAATTCTGGTCTCAATTGTGGTCGTAAGTCAAGGACTACCTGTAAATGTAACCTCTTCTGAAAATAACATATTCCATTTCTTCTAAGATAATATTTTTGTGAGCTCTAGCAAAGCAAAGCAAAGCAAAGCAAACAAGGAACTCTTTGGCTTCACAGTTTTTGTTTGTACCCACTTGCAAATAGAATTAAGCAAACCAAGATTTATAGGAAAGAACAGGTAAAAAAAAAAAGTCAAGATGGTTTTACCGCCTTAATCGTATGGTCACAAACGCCATTTTAACTTTTCTGATCCATCCATCTGTAAGCAAAGAAACTCTTACAATGAAAACCAGTATGATTAATCATCTGCTCGCAAATAGACCAGCAGTTTCATTTGTGTGTAAATATTACTGAACAGAGCCAGAACTCGTGCTTCAAAGGCTGTTGACAACATGTTGATGTTGGGTTGTTTTCATTATTCAACTTTTCTGTCACCTCACCATTTCCTAGTGGAACATTTGCTTCATGTTCTGCTTTTGAACACTTAACAGAGATGTTTAAGGAAGCTGTACAAAAAACGGATCTCAACAACATTCCATTTTGCCCTCGGAGCAGGCACTGGAGTTCATCAATATTCATTAACATTTGTTTACTTTTTTTCAATCAATTCTCTCTTTTCTCTAGCACACTTCCCATTGAAAATAGTTGGAATTAATCTCTCAAGCCCTACTTTGTGAGACATTTTAAGGAATGTTTAAATAATTGGCCAGTAAATTATATTTACCCATTTCCTTTCCATTTATTTAGTGCTCCCACTGCAAACAAAAGAAAATATCATCCAATTCAACTGGTAAAATTAATATTCTTATTTGCCCTTCACAGATGAAGTGGCTGCACTATGAGGAAAATAGCAGAAAGGACCGTGGTTATATATTATCTCTTTTGACTGACAGAACATCAACAGAATATCAGTCATTATCTTTATCATCATCATCATCATCATCATCATCATCATCATCATCTCCATTTATTTACAAAAAAACCTACTAGATTGCTGACAATGGACATATTCATTCTGTCAGAGTGTGCACAATGTGACTATGTGACACAACCCCAGAGCAAATGCAGTAAACAGAGGTTTGTATTTAAATAGTGGTTTTATCTACAAAGAATATATACATACACATACTTTAGTCAGACCTCAAACAAACAGCAATCAGCACGGAAGCACACACGGAGAGAGAGATACGCCCCAACAGGGCCTCTTCTTATTACAGGCTCTTAAAGTGATATCAGCCCAAAAACCTAGCTGACTCATTCCTAGCATTACATCATTGTAACAACTGGTCAGCTCTTAAATCATTATCCTGACTCATTCATTCATTCATTCATTCATTCATTCATTCATTCACTCTATTGCCACAATTGTTACAATATATCCAAGATTCATTTCACACATTTTGAAAAATTTCCCTGAAAAAACTAAGTGCTTAACTTACATATATATTGGAATATATATATATATATATATATATATATATATATATATATATATATATATAATGATAGAAATGATATGTTGGAGCAGATCAGTCATCTGTCTTTTGCTTCCATTCCATTCAGGAGAAGATGCACAATAGAAGAATATTTTTTTTTTTACTAAGCCTTTACTGACATATGAAATGTTAAGCTGGTCTGACCAAAGAGTAGTTTGTCTTTTATTTGGATTCCTTGAATTCTCCAGCAGTAGTCTCTATGTGTTTGTTTGTGTGTGTGTGTGCACACACACACATGAACAGTAAATACTGCTAAAACAATTTTCTGATCTTCTGTAGTGCAGTTAACCACCACAACTCTCTCACAGAAAGCCTAGAACATTAATACTAAGAAATTACATAGAGTAACATGGCTTTTTTATCCATAATGAAATTCTGCAATACTTACCGTATTTTAAGTTTTCAATTGAAACCTCCCTGTGTTTGGCTAAGATCCAATTGCACTGAACAATTTAGTGTTGGGGAACAATTCCTGGCTAACACTTAAAAAGACTTTTTTTGCTTTTGCCCATGTTGCCTTGTACCTTAGTGACAAAAGCACAGCTAATCAATATTAGAAGAAGAAGTAATCAAACTGTACTAAAGAAGGGACTTGTCACTTGCTCCATTCCAGTAGTAGTTGGTTCTACAACATGGGCAGTCCACTGAAAACACAGAGTTACTGTAGATGTCAAATGCATCTCTGGGGAATCTCATAAAATGCCCTGAAGCTCTGCATCTGCATGGGCCTAGCAGGTCCTACAAGTAGCTGGATTCTAAAGCATGTAAAGCTTTACATATCAGTGTCAGCACCTTAAACTGTGCTTCGATGGTATCTGAAATTGTTTCAGTATTGTTGCTGCTCTTGTCTTAGAAAAAACCTTCTTCAGGAGATGTTTTCTTGGAAATCCTTTTTTAAACATTTATATTATCCTTTGTAAGTTCCTCATTCTTTTTAAGGTGGGAGTTTATTAAAGTCTAACTAGGATCTCCAATGAATGAGATGCGGTGGCTCAGTGGCTAAGATGCTGAGCTTGTCGATTGAAAGCTCGGCAGTTCAGCGGTTCGAATCCTTAGTGCTGTGTAATGGGGGTGAGCTCCTGTTCCTTGTCCCAGCTTCTGCCAACCTAGCAGTTCGAAAGCACATAAAAAATGCAAGTAGAAAAATAGGGACCACCTTTGGTGGGAAGGTAACAGTGTCCCATGCACCTTTGGCATTTAGTCATGCCGGCCACATGACCACGGAGATGTCTTCGGATAGCGCTTGCTCTTTGGCTTTGAAATGGAGATGAGTCTGGCCCCCTAGAGTCGGGAATGATCAGCACATATGTGCGAGGGGAACCTTTAACTTTACCTAGTCCTTGGTTTACATCCATAATTGAGCCCAAGATGTCTGTTGCTAAGCAAGAGAGTTGTTAAGCAAATTTTGCCTTTACCTTTTAGGATCTCCAAGTCTTCATTATGCCTTTCCCTCAGGATGTGCTTACTTAAGGCAGCATGTTAATCGACTTTTGTTACAAATACTTATGTCATCAAAGTTGGAGGGAGCTTAGTAGAAGCACACTTGCCCAATAGTTTTCACCTTTAAAAAAAAATCTAACATTGAACATATTGTTCTGGTGATTTCCATCATGTTGAAGGGCTCTTAGTTTCCTGAATGTGATTAATGGCTTCTTTCTGAGAAAGAAGAAAGATGGAGCCAAGTTTTATGAACATTTCTTGCAATTATTTCCCCAGGAGAATTTCAGCCAACTGGCAGCTTACTCAATCTTGCTTTTCTCCCCTTGATAGGATTTTATCAAACATTTGCCATGGTTTCCAGATGGGGCACATCTTCAGGTTGATGTTTTGAAATGTCCCCCATCTTTAAACATTGCCACGTCAGCAAAACCACCAAGGCTATGGAGCCTAAAATTGGTCCAGGATGGATTGTCTTATTTAAAATGTGAGTAGTTTCAATAGAGTTGCTACGCCACCTCTGAGTGGCATTGACATAGGGTTCATTAATTCTGAGCCTTGAAAAATTTAAGAGGATTTATTTATTTCCTCTTGCTGTTTAGACTTTTCTGTTCAGGCCAATGTGACAATTTGCTTTATCATGGGAAAAAGCCTGTCAAATAATTTAGATTGATTAATGAATAGGTGAAACATAATACAAAATCGAATTTGGGTTGGTCACCAGAAGCATAGATTTACTCTTCCAAATTTTCGGACTCATGCTGGAGCCCATCTTCAGGGAATTTCTCTACTAGAATATGTACTTTGGGCTGTTCTGTGAGTTGTGTTTATGTGATGCCTTCCTATTGGCTGATTGGTGTGTTAATGGATGACAATTTCCAGTAGATATATTCCCTGAACATGGGCTCCAACATGAGTCCCAAAGCTCGGAAGAGTAAATCTTTAGTCCCGGTGACCAACCCAAATTTGATTTGGCATCATTATCCTGGGGCATATATATTTACCTTCATTCGTGAGGTGAAATATAAATATATTTGTAGCAGTGGTGGGTTTCCATATCAACATATGTCAGCTTTAGAAGGAATGGTGTGCTTTCAAAGCTTTTAATAATATAGAACATATAGAATATTATCTCTTTATTTTTATGAATATAGTTCTTTCCTTATAATGGGCATTACCTACTTTTTGTTAACTGCAATTATCCCAAAGTGCAGCCCTGAAATAGGATTAAAAATCAATTAATGTAATAGCCATTAAATTGCAGCATTTTAAAAGCCAGGAGAACAGGGATTATGGGAGACAACAAACTCAGTTAAAAATCCAGGTGAATGCATTTTCAGTTTTCACTGAAAGTTTATAAGGAAAGTTTATAATCTGAAAGTTTATAAGGAAAGTTTATATAACCTGTCAGAACTGAATAGAATATAGAGCAGGGATGTCAAACTCAAGGCCTGTGGGCCGGATCCAGTCTGCAGGGTGCTTAGATCTGGCCCGTGGGACCGCCCTGGAAACAGCGAAGGACCAGCATGTGGTGCCTCTGCCAGCGAAAACAGAGCTCAGGAGGGCTGTGCATGCACTCCCCCACAAGCTCTGTTTTCAGCTGTGATGGCCTCCTGAAACCCTCTGCTAGTGAAAACGGAGTTTGGGTAGGCCGCACGCAGCCCTCTTTTTTTTTTTTTTTTGCCACATACTAAATGCCTGGCAAATGCATGATTGTGAATAGTACATTAATGACACAGACCATTATGGAAGGAACAAATATCCAGGTGATATACTCAGTGGTGTATTAACCATTAAGCAGACTAAGCACATGCTTTGGGCACCAGGCCCAAAGGGGGCACCACAAAGTTGATAAAGAAAGAAAAAAACCAAAGATTTGAAAAAAAAATGATAAAACTAAACTAAAATATCTTGTGTTTAGGGCACCAGTGAGCCTTAATCTGCCACTGGATATACTGTTTAGTATTTTCTATTTTTGTCAATAGAAGTCTTTTCAACTAGAAACTTCAGCTGTAAGGATAGCTTCAGCATCACATAAAGTGCATTAGAGTAAACTTGAATTCACCAGGGAATCACTCACTACATATATATGTGTGTGTGTGTGTGTGTGTGTGTGTGTGTGTGTGTGTGTGTGTACTCTTTGGTATTTGGAAGCCTGCCTCAATTCTGTCCAAAATTATTTCAGCATAATTCCTTTTAAGAATAAATAGCAATTTTATTAAAAATTACAATTGCAATAAAAAAAGAAAAGAATAAAAAGAAAAAATGGAGGTTGCATAAAAATAAAGAAAAATAGAAAAGAAAAAATAAGAATGATAAAGAAAAAGTAAATATATAAAGAAATGATTTCCCCCTTCATTACAAATATAAACAATTTTAATAACTTATTACCTTCTCTTAAAGTACAACAAATGATCTCTTCTTCCCATATCCAATCTCTTATCTAAAATCAAATCCTTCAAACTTCATCATTTCAAATCCTGATGCTACCAAAAGCCATTAAAGGTTACCTTTGATTAACTTTTTGGGTCTATTATTTAAAAATAATCTTCAATAGATCCAAATATTTTGCTTCATTCTGTACTAGTACTGTATGTCAAATTTAAGGATTCTTCTCCTTTAATTGCAATCTTAAATTCCTTCCATTTCCCTCTACCATCCAACTTTCAAAATGTCATCCTATCATTTAAAAAAAAAAAGATTTCAAAACAAGAGCATTTTCTCATGAGAAGGATTCTTATAATTAATTCCAAACTCTTATTTCAAATCTCAGAATTTAACTCATTTATCACCCTTTTGCTGTTTATTATCCCCCCCCCCCCTGCAAAATCAGGGCTGTCAAACTCCTGGTCCACAGGCCAGATGTATCACGCACTGGCCATGCCCACACCCAGTTTAACAAAGGGGAGGGGGAAGTCCCAATACGTCATATGATACCGCCATGATGCTGAGAGTTTGATACCCCTGCCCTAAATGTTTTAACTTGTATTTAAACTTGTATTTAAAACTTCTTTCACTTTGGACTGAAGGAAACTCACCCAACAAGACTTGATGAACCCAACAAAGGTTCCAAACAGCTGAAAAGCAGTTAAAAGCAATTTCCAAAAGTGAATAGCAAAGGAAATATGAAAAGTCAGTATCCTTAAAGGAGCCAACTGTGCTTTGAGCAACATGGCTATTCCCTCTTGTCACAGAACTCCAAACCTCTTCTCTGCACTCTTTCTAGAGTCTCACCATCTTTTTTATATTGTAGCAACCAAAACTGGATGCTATATTTCAAGCGTGATCTTACCAAGACATTACAAAGTAGTATTAATATTTCATGAGATCTTGATTCTATCCCTTTGTTAACGCAGCCTACAACTGCATTGGCTTTTTTGGCAGCTTCAGCACACTGCTGGCTCCTATTTAAAGCGATTGCCCACTAGGACTCCAAGATCCCTCTTGCAATTACTACAATTGAGCCAGGTACCATCTATTCCATACCTGTGCACTTGTTTTTCTTGTCTAAATATAGAACCTTAGTTTTTTTCACCATTGAATTTCATTTTGTTAGATAGGCTCATTATTCAAGTCTGACAAGATCCTTCTGTATCTTGAGTCTATCTTTTGCCAGCTTGGTATCATCTACAAATTTGATGGATTTTTCTTCTATCCCTTCATCTAAATATCTGATGAAGATATTGAAGAGTACGGGGCCTAAGATAGAGCCTTGGGGTACCCTACTACATACTTCTCTCCATGTAGATGTAGTTGCATTAAGGACTACATGTGGTTAGTCAGCCAGTTAAAAATCCATCTGGGGGTGATGCTTTCTAACCCACATTTTACTATCTTATCAAATAGTAGGTTGTGGTCTACTTTATCAAATTCCTTATTGAATTCCAAGCAAATTATATCCACAGCATTTTGCTGGCCCACTAATTTTGTCACTTTGTCAAAGAATGCAATATTTGTCTGTTTTTGACAAACCTATGGCTTCTGCTTGCGACTTTCTTTGCTTCTAGGTGTTCACAAAGCCACTGCTTGATTATCTTTTCCAGAATCTTCACAGGTATTGATGTTAGGCTGATAGGTCTGTAGTTTCCTGGTTCTACTTTTTTAAAATGGGAAGTACATTTGCCATTTTTCAACCCTCTGGCAGTTCCCTGATGCTTCAGGATCTTTGAAAGATACGGTTCAGTGGTTCTGAGTTTACTTCTGCCAATTCCTTCAGGATCTGCTGGAGACAACTGCCATAATAATAATAATAATAATAATAATAATAATAATAATAATAATAATAATAATAATAATAATAATAATAATAATAATAATAATAATAATTTTATTTCTATACCACCCTTCTCCCGAAGGACTCAGGGCGGTGTACAGCCTATTTAAAAACACAGAAACAAAACAACAATTTAAAATTTGAAATCATTAAATAATTAGGCTCCAATTAAAATCCCAGAAATTTAAAATACCCCCAATTTAAAACGTTATGTTAATAGCCCTGCCTGGCGGAACAACAGGGTCTTCAGAGCGCAGCAGAACACCCGGAGGTCGGAGATCCTACGTATTTCGGGGGGCAGTTCATTCCACAGGGCTGGGGCTCCCACAGAGAAGGCCCTTCCCCTGGGTGTCGCGAGCCGACATAACTTGGCCGATGGCACCCTGAGGAGACCCTCTCTGTGGGAGTGGACTGGTCGGTGGGAGGCTACTGGTGGCAGAAGTCGGTCTCGAAGGTACCCGGGTCCTATGCCATGGAGCGCTTTAAAGGTGGTAACCAACACCTTGAATCGCACCCGGAAGACCACTGGGAGCCAGTGCAGCTCGTGCAGGAGGGGTGTCACGTGGGCGCAACGAGTTGCACCCATAACCACCCGCGCGGCTGCATTCTGGACCAGTTGGAGCCTCCGAGTGCTCTTCAAGGGGAGCCCCATGTAGAGAGCATTGCAATAGTCCAACCGGGAGGTGACAAGGGCGTGAGTGACCGTGCGCAAGGCGTCCCGATCCAGAAAGGGCTGCAACTGGCGAATCAGGCGAACCTGATAAAAGGCCCCCCTGGCCACGGCCGTCATGTGCTCTTCTAAAGACAGCCGTGTGTCCAGGAGGACACCCAGATTGCGAGCCCTCTCTGTGGGGGGCAAGGATTCACCCCCAATAGTCAGCGATGGCACCTGCTGACTATATCGGGGCGCCGGAAGCCACAGCCACTCGGTCTTGGAGGGGTTGAGTCTGAGCCTGTTCCTCCCCATCCAGGCCCGCACGGCCTCCAGGCAGCGGGACATCACACCAAGGGCATTGTTGGGGTGGTCTGGGGTGGAGATGTACAGCTGAGTATCATCAGCGTACAGATGGCACTTCACCCCAAAACCACGGATGATCTCACCCAGCGGCTTCACATAAATGTTGAACAGGAGAGGCGAGAGGACCGACCCTTGCAGCACTCCCCATGCGAGATGCCTCGAGGTCGACCTCTGCCCCCCTGCCAACACAAACTGCGAGCGGTTGGAGAGGAAGGAAGAGAACCACCGCAGAATGGTGCCTCCTATTCCCAACCCCCTCAACCGCTGCAGCATGATACCATGGTCGATGGTATCAAAAGCCGCTGAGAGGTCTAATAGGACTAGGACAGAGGAGCAACCCCTGTCCCGAGCCCTCCAGAGATCATCCACCAACGCGACCAATGCCGTTTCTGTGCTGTACCCCTGCCTGAAGCCTGACTGGTACGGGTCCAGATAGATAGCTTCATCCAGGTGCCGGGGAAGTTGTCGTGCCACCACGCTCTCAACAACCTTCGCCACAAAACGAAGGTTGGAGACTGGACGATAGTTGGCTAATTCAGCCGGGTCCAGGGAAGGCTTCTTGAGGAGGGGCCTCACTACCGCCTCTTTCAAGGCGGCAGGAAAGGCACCCTCACTCAGAGAAGCACCTATAATCCCCTGGAGCCAGCCTCGTGTAACCTCCCGGGAGGCCAACACCAACCAGGAGGGACACGGGTCCAATAAACACGTGGCGGCACTAATCTTACCCAGAACCCTGTCCACATCCTCGGGAGTCACAGGATCAAACTCCTCCCAGATAACATTCTCAAGACCTGCCCTCGTCTCCTCCCGTGGACTCATCCAGTCGGAGTCCAAGCCATCCCGAATCCGAGCGACTTTATCGTGCAGGAATTGCACAAAATCCTCAGCATGACCCTGCAAGGGATCTTCCCGCACTCCCCCCCGGAGGAGGGAGTGGGTCACCCTAAACAAGGCGGCTGGGCGGTTCTCTGCAGATGCGATAAGAGCAGAAAAGTGGTTAGACTTTGCCGCTTTTATCGCCACTAGGTAGGTCTTGATATAAGACCTCACCTGTGTCCGGTCGGAATCGGATTGACTAGTCCTCCAAATGCTCTCTAGGCGTCTTTTCCGACGCTTCATCTCTCTCAGCTCCTCAGAGAACCAAGGAGCCAGTTGAGATTGGCATTGGGTCAGAGGCCACAAAGGCATGACGCGGTCCAAAGCTCCAGCGGCCGCCCTTTCCCAGGCGGCCACCAGCTCTTCAGTTGAGTCGTGTGTTAGGGTCTCAGGGAACAGCCCAAGCTCCGTCAGGAACCTTTCGGGGTCCATCAGGCACCTGGGACGGAACCATCTAGTTGGCTCCGTCTCCCTGCGGCGGGGGACAGCGGTAGGAAGGTCTAGTTGGAGGAGCGAATGATCTGTCCATGACAAGGGTTTAATATCTAGGTCCCCTCTACCAAGATCATTCAACCACTGACCAGAGACAAAAATCAGGTCCAGAGTGTGTCCCCCTATGTGAGTTGGGCCATGAACTAACTGGGTCAGGTCCATGGTCGTCATGGAAGCCATGAACTCCCGAGCCACCTCTGACGCCTCACCCGCGGATGGAAGGTTGAAATCCCCCATGACGATAAGTCTGGGGGTATCAACCGCCACCCCGGCAATGACATCGAGTAGCTCGGGCAGGGTCGCTGCCACGTGGCAGGGAGCCAGGTACGTAGTCAGCAAACCCATCTGCACCCCACGGCCCCACTTTACACAGAGGGACTCACATCCGGCTATCTGAGGAACAGTGGTCTCCCTCGGACAAAGACTTTCCCTAATAATCACCACCACTCCCCCACCCCTCCCCTGGGCCCTTGGCTGATGAAATGCACGGAAACCTGGCGGGCACATCTCAACAAGGGGGACCCCCCCCCCTCCTGGCCCAACCAGGTCTCCGTAATACCTGCCAGGTCCGCACCCCCTCCGAAATAAGATCACAAATGAGGGGGGCTTTATTAACCACCGACCTGGCATTACACAACATCAGCCGCGGACCCTGGGCCTGAGACTCTACACAACCCAGGACACGAGTCACGCATCGGGGGCCGGAGTGCGCAATCGCTCGTAAACAGCGTATGCGCACGCCCGACACTTGATATGACCCCCTGCGTCCGTCATACCTGCCCCTCCCACTCATTATTTCAATTTCACAGCCCTTCCTGTCATCCCCCTGCTCCCCGGTTAAATTTCCTTTCGCGACCCTCCTGCTGCAACTAATCGACCCATCATCCCGCTCAGTCGCTATCTGGACCCCCCCAGGTCCGCTTTTACAACCCCCTCCCACCCTCCCGGGTCCCCTTAAAATTTTCTTTAAAAATTTAACTAAAAAACCCCTCAACCCCCTCTTTGCTACATGCCATCCTACTTGCAGTCTCCTCATGAGGAGCAACTGTCTGGAGCACTTGTGAATGAGCTCAAATCCTCTCCTTGTCTGGAGAGGGGTTACAAAGAACCGGTCTATTTGCCACACTGTTGTTGATTGATGCTGCTTTTCACCAAGCCATCGTCTGTTCTCCAAATGAACCCCAGAAGTTGCATTTCTTTCATTATTTGAGTATAATCCCTAAACCCCAAATGGCCATGTCTTTTGTGTAGCAGAAGATCCAGGTTGTACATAATTAGATGTAAATTGTATAAATGAGCAACAAGTGGAAAAGAAAGTCCAATTTTGCCTTCTTATCTTTTCTTGATAAATACAAGATGAGCACACCCTGCTGTTTTTCATTTGGAATGCAGCAGCCTTTGACAATTGTCAGAAAAAGACTATTGAAAATCATTTTTTTCCCTTTTATTGCAAACCTCTGATTTTAGCAGTTTGTGAGATAAGTGATACTTCACAATATTTCTCCTCTTTGAAGTTTGATCTGTAATCTACTGTCCTCCTCCCAGTTCTTAGGGAGTATTCCACAGCTGCTGACCACACTCAATGCATAAACAATTTCAGATGCTATTTTTCACCCTTATATTGCTCCATCTATAGATAGATAGAAGGAACGTGGTGGCTCAGTGGCTAAGACACTGAGCTTGTCGATCGAAAGGTCGGCAGTTCAGCGGTTTGAATCTCTAGTGCTGCATAATGGGGTGAGCTCCCGTTACTTGTCCCAGCTTCTGCCAACTTAGCAGTTCTAAAGAACGGCAAATCCTTTAGAAAAATGCAAGTAGAAAAATAGGGACCACCTTTGGTGGGAAGGTAAATGCCTTTGGCATTTAGTCATGCCGGCCACATGATCACGGAGACGTCTTCGGACAGTGCTGGCTCTTTGGCTTTGAAACGGAGATGAACACCGCCCCTTAGAGTCTGGAACGACCTCCACATATGTGCGAGGGGAACCTTTACCTTTGAATAGATAGATAGATAGATAGATAGATAGATAGATAGATAAATAGATAGACAGACAGACAGACAGACCACGAATGAACCTGCGGTGAAGTAATGTTATTTTTCTTAATTCAGAGATGAAGTATCGTAACTGGTAGTTTCAAGAGGGAAAAGCCTAAATTACTAGCCTGGTGAATAATTATTTCCCCTGCTCCAACACTAGCTCATTATTTAAGAGATTAATTAGACTTGCAGAATCTCTCTATCCACTGACATTCATATGCTGCATTCCTTATTCAAATACAAAAAAAAAAAAAATCCCATGCCCAGAATGCTTTTGCAAAAATAAATAGCATAATTTACCAAGGAAATGATATAAAGTACCTTATTTTCTTTTCCAGATGGATTATAAACTACCCCCTCTGGAGTTTCCCATCTTTTTCCTGTCTCCCCACCCCATTCCCAGTGAAGCATAATGCAAAAATGTGCATTTCATCAAAGAAGCAGCAACTTTTCATTCGTTACAGTATTTTAAAGCTCTGCTTTGGGAATTATATATAAATTGCTCAACACCCAAACATTGCAACATATTTTTTTTTTTTTGTTTCTATCTTTCTGAGCAAAGGAAAAAAGAAAACCCATTTGATTTAAAAAATAAGCCCTCAAACTCACTGGTGCTGGAATACTGCAGAGGCTTTTTCAATTTGATGCAATGTATTGTGGTCAACGACAAGTACAGATAATGAAGAAATGAAATTTAAGACATAGTTAAAATAGATTTCCGAAATAATCTAAATTTAATAAGTGAGATCCAGGATATAGCTTATATTAAAGTTTAATGTAAAAACTAAAATGACATTAAATATGATATTTAAATTTTTAACAAAGTAAAGGTATTTGTTTCTTTTAATGATCCTCTAATCCCTTGCATTGGGGTGGAGTCGGGGTGACTGAATGGAGCTCAAGTGTTTACTGGCCGGATGCCCTTCCTAACGCCCTACACAAGTTCACAGCAAACAATTACTCCTTGCACCCAGAGAGAAAAATATCTCTTACTACCTAGGATAAAACTCAAAACCTCCTGATTGTGAGGCAAGAACTCCATCTCTAGGCCACCGCACCAGTCCAACAAAGTAAAGGTATCTAAAACTATTAATATCAGCAAAGTAATAATATCTAACATTTAAATGGATTATAGTTACAGGGAATGAATTGCAGAATATTGGTCCATCACAGTTCTATGCATCTTATCTACTGCTGTACAAAAGCTAGCTATATGCCCAGTAATAAGGGGTAATTTGTTTATAAGCAGCAATTGCAATAGTTTTGATATTTGGTGGGTGGGTATATTTAGAATTTAAGGGCATTCTCAGGGGCCTATTTCAAAACATCATCCCTGGGTGGATAGGAATGATTCATGCAACATTCTAGATTAGGCTAAAATGGAGTGAGGAGTTGATGGTTCAGCACAGCTGAACAGTAGGAGCTTAGCTTTTGTCATAGCTTGTTGTGCAAGCCATTCCACTCCAATAACACATGGTATGGCTGATTTGTTTGTATTTGTACCTGTATGTTTACTTGTTTGCATTTATTTAGGAGCAAGGATGATGCTAAACTGGATAAACAGTCACAAAGCATCAATTTGCCCTCATTTATTTTGATTCCATCTCAGGCCTAACCATCCAAGATGCAAATGTGGCTTTTTAAAGCCAGTTTTTGAAGAAAACACTATTTTGCAAACAAGTCTCCAGATTTGGCAGTATGATGTTGGTAATGATGATGACCATAATAACAACGGATTTACTAAAACAAACAAGGAACCAAATAAACAAATTCAAATAAACCCACCTTATTGGACATATATTTTAAGATATTTTGCACAATGCCGTCATTGTCTGTTGATATAACCTCTCTCTCTCTCTCTCTCTCTCTCTCTCTGCTGTGTGTGTGTGTCTGTGTGTGTCTGTGTGTGTGTGCATTAGATAGTGAGTAGCAGGCCAGCTTTCATGCTCTTCTTTTTCATCTTCAACAAAGAGACTCCTTATGTTTTTTCCCTTCCAGCTATCAAAGTGACATCATCAACATATCAAAGATAATTGATTTTTTCCTCCAGCAATTTTAATTCCAATTACCAGTTCTTCTAGTCCAACATTTCCCATGACATTAGCAAACAGGTTAAATATGTAAGGTGATGGTATATAACCTTGATAAACCCTTTCTCCAATTTTGGTTGCTTGGTTGCTTCATATTCCAATCTATCTGTTCCTTGGTGGCCATCATATAAATTCTTCAATAGGCAATTGAGGTGGTCCATTATTCACATATTTTTGAAGGCTATCCATAGTTTTTTTTTATACAATCAAAAGCTTTTGTATAATCAATAAAGGAAACCATTTTTTGAATGCCCTGTTTTTTTCATTATGGATGCTAATGATTCAATATCAGGATATACTGTCATTTCAGTATATGTACATATTGTACATCTGGCAATTCTTGATCCAAGTACTGTTGAAATGCAATTTTTAAATGTTTGAGCATTATTATACCATCATGTGAGAAGAATGTAGTTCTTTGGGAACTTGTCATTTTTAAGTACTGCCTTTCTACTGAATAGAAAATGTTATTTTCCAGATCTTGGCCACTGATATTTTCCAAATTTGCTTACACGCCGCAAGCAGCAATTTAACTGAATCTTTAACAATGTCCAGAAGTCTTCAGCACTCTAACAAATCTAATAGCTTAAATTGCCAGGGTTATAACTTGTTGTCCTAATGAATTGATTTGTCTTCTTTACTTCAAGGAAGTAATTTTGCTAGAAGTTCATGAGTCACAGGAGCTACCACGTCTTGGCTAACTAATAATAATCCTCACTCCTAAAAAGAGATTTTGTTTAGCTTACAATATATATTAGGTAGTCATTCCCTTCACATATATCTTCTAGTCGTTCCCGATTCTAGGGGGCGGTGCTCATCTTCATTTCAAAGCCGACTGTCCAAAGACGTCTCCGTGGTCATGTGGCTGGCATGACTAAACGCCAAAAGCACACAGAACACTGTTTCCTTCCCACCAAAGGTGGTCCCTATTTTTCTACTTGCATTTTTAAGTGCTTTCGAACTGCAAGGTTGGCAGAACCTGGGACAAGTAACGGGAGCTCACATTACACAGCACTAGGGATTCGAATCGCTGAACTGCCGATCTTTCAATCGACAAGTTCAGCGTCTTAGTCACTGAGCCATCGCATCCCTTGTAATTTTCCTATTAGCTACTTTTTTTTTGAAATTTAACAGCATAAAAAGAACTAAGTTGGTTCAAACTAAAGACCATCTATTCCAACTATCTTTTCTCAAATGACTCTGAAGAAGTCATTTGAGGAACATAATATGACTGCACTAGTGAGTCTCACAAAATGGCTACATGATGGACTAGGTGAGTTATGTCAATCTAACATTGTCTTTGCCTTTTTAAAGGAATGGAAGTGTTTAGTTTACTTTAAACTCCCTTCAATATGGACTTATGGACATGATCATCTCTAGAACAGGTATAGAGTAGATATATCATATAGAGCTGCAAATACAGATAGTCCTCGAGTTACAACCACAATTGAAACCAAAATTTTTGTCGCTAAGCAAGACAGTGAATTCTGCCCCATTTTACGGCCTTTCTTGCCACTTTTTTTAAGTGAATCTGGTCCCCATTGACTTTTCTCATCAGAAGGTGGCAAAACATGATCACATGACCCCAGGACATTGCAACCGTCATAAATATGAGTCGGTTGTCAAGTGTCTGAATTCTGATCACATGATCATGGGGATGCTGCAATAGTTGCAAGTGTGAAAAACGATCATAAGTCACTTTTTTCAGTCTCGTTGTAAATTGAGTAAACAATCACTAAAAAACTGTTGTAAGTCGAGGACAACCTCTACAGCTCTATATGGTATTTGAAATGTCAAAAATGTTGGAATTATATTTGAATGGCATTTCAACAGTTACCTGAGGCAGGGGTGAAATCTGACAGGTTCTGGAGAACTGGTAGCAGAAATTTTGAGTAGTTCAGAGAACCGGTAGTGGAAATTTTGAGTAGTTCAGAGAACCGGCAAATACCACCTCTGGCTGGCCCCAGAGTGGGGTGGGAATGGGGATTTTGCAGTATCCTTTCCCTGGAGTGGGGTGGGGATAGGGATTTTGCAGTATCCTTCACCTGGTGTGAGGTGAGAATGTAGATTTTGCAGTATCCTTCCCCTGGAGTGGAGAGGGAATGGGGATTTTGCAGTATCCTTCCCCTGGAGTGGAGAGGGAATGGGGATTTTGCAGTATCTTTCCCCTGGAGTGGGGTGGGAATGGAGATTTTGCAGTATCCTTCCCCTGGAGTGGGGTGGGAATGGAGATTTTGCAGTATCCTTCCCCTGGAGTGGGGTGGGAATGGAGATTTTGCAGTATCCTTCCCCTGGAGTGGGGTGGGAATGGAGATTTTGCAGTATCCTTCCCCTGGAATGGGGTGGGAATGGAGATTTTGCAGTATCCTTTCCCTGGAGTGGGGTTGAAATGGGGATTTTGCATATCCTTCCCCTGGGGTGGTGTGGGAATGGGGATTTTGCAGTATCCTTCCCCTGGAGAGGGGTGGGAATGGGGATTTTGCAGTATCCTTCCCCTGGAGTGGGGAGGGAATGGCCATGCCCACCAAGCCACACCCACAGAACCGGTAGTAAAAAAAAATGGATTTCACCACTGACCTGAGGGACCGTCTTTTTCCAAAAGTTTCTGCCCATCTGATCCTATCCAACATATTGGGAATGTTGCAGGTCATGTCCGCCAAAGTGTGCTGATTGGCCGGAACTAGAAAGGCGTTTTCTGCTGTAACCCCTGTTTTATGGAATAGTCTTGCCTCAGAGATTAGATTAGCACCAATCCTGTTGGTTTTTCACAAAGCTTTAAGAACTTGGCTGTGTACCTGGTCCTGAAACATGGAATGTATGAAGGGCCCCGTTACCTGGCTTTACTATTAGCTAAGTAATCATCACAGCTACTGTTTATACTTATTTATCTTGTGGGTGTTTTGATTGTTTTAATGTCTTTTAATTAAACTGTTTTAATTATTTTAGAATTTTAGAACTGTAAGCTGTATAGAAGTTGAGTTAAACAAATAAAGTTACAGAAGTTGAGTAAATAAATAAAGTTATCATTCTAATTTATTTTGCAGGTTTAAAGCTGATACAATAAAAAGAACAACTTTAGAAGAGAGGAGTCGGGGAAGGGGAGGGGAAGTAGAAGGGGAGGAGAGGAGGAATGAAGAAATTAGAAAGGGACAGAAGAAGGAAGAGTAGGGAAGAGGAAAGTTTTTGGTAAATCAAAGAAGAGGAAATGGTAAAAGAGCAGCCCCGAACAAATTAAAATGAAAGTTAAAGGATAAGATGAATGATTAATGATGGATAAGAGAGTGTACACTTAAATATGTTTATGAGAAATAAAAATAAAAAAATATATGCAAAAAAATAAAATAAAATAAAAAGAACAACAGATGTAATACAAAAAATTCAGATTAATCTTATACAAGTCTGATTTTCTGGATTGAAATAGGTGAAACACATATGATTGGATGTTGCTAACATTATTTGTCTTCCCTTCACTGTACACAGTTCTCCTCCTTGAGAAGACAGGATATTATATGATTGAGAAGCTGAACAACATAATGGTGTCCCTGCTTCCAATTTGAGAAATGCAGGCATGTATTAATAATGAGAAAGGAAGAGAATAAATTAATCTTTAAGAGATTTGGGGAAAAGCTTTGCCAAATTAATAAATTTGATTTGGAATTCCCAGAAGTTCAGAACAAGATTACCCAGGAAATAAATCCGAAACAAAATGGCAGGTTTCCAGATCTGCCTTATCTTAGTGGAGCCACATTTCATGTTGAGTGATTAGACACTTACTCAGCAGAAATAGCCTTAGGTTTGGTCGACCTTGGCAGAATCATAGGGGTTACATTTGCATACTTATTTACATGCGTGACTGTAGCCTAAATTTTCTGGCACATTAAACACAAAAGCTGCCTATCTTCCTTGTCTTCGTGGATGTCTCTCTTTCTTCCTTCAGTTAGAGATAATGTACTGAATTCATTTATTTCCGGATCCACTGCCTTTGGGTAGAATTTGTAATGTAAGGGAAAGAGAGACAGTGAGAGATCAGAGATATAAGCATTAATGTTGGGTCAATGGATAAACCATCATCCTGAACCTCATTGGCTAATCTGTAAAGCGGGAACAGCAGTAAACTCTTGCATACATTAGGGAAAGTGCTAATTTCATAGACTGTGTGAAAGCTATCAAGATGGCAAGAAAGAGTTGTGAAATCATTACAATTGCTTGAAGACATTAGCATTGGGATCTACTCTTCCCTAACCTACAAAACCACACTGAGGAATTTTTTACAGCATCTGTCAGACAAAATGCTTGGATTTGTTCTCAATTAGACACCACCCTTGGTGCAGGTCCCATGGAGATGCCTGGGGCACAGTCTTGTCCTATTATCTGGGAAGAGTTTGAACTTGTTGGGCCTAAAGTAGTAGACAGAATCCTTACAACTGTGAGTTTGGCAACCTTCTCTTTAGATAAAGAGCTGAAGAAGCTTCTTGGATGAGAAGTGAAACATCTTCAAAGAAAAACCAGAAAGTCCAGTTGCCTGTTGAAAAAGCACCTTTGGGACTTCTCTTTGGTCTCTCTTGGTTAACAAAGACTTTCTGCTGAGATGCCCACCCTTTGGAACATCATCCCCCTCAGATAAGATTAGCCCAAATCCAGTGGTGGGATTCAACCCACTTAACAACCGGTTCGCCAAAAATGTGAGCGAACGGCTTCTGCCACATGGTGAGGGTCAACCGAGCAGCCTTTTGGGACCTGCTCCGCTCCATCTCTGCTCTCCAGGGCAATGGCTGCTTCTCTCCGCTGCTGCTCTTTCTGGAAAAGAGAGCGTCTCTTGTGCAATTTAGCAGCTGTGAGCTGCTGCTTTCCTCTAAGTCCCATCCGGAAAGCGTGCAGCACAGAGAAGCAGCAGCCATGTTGAATGCTGCTTCTCTGTACTGTGCATTTTCCATATGGGACTTAGAGGAAAGTGGCAGCTCACAGCTGCTAAATTGGACAAGAGATGCTCTCGCTCCCAGCAAGAGCAGCAGTGGAGAGAAGCAGCTGCTGACCCAGAGACCACATGGAGCATCTCAGTGAGCAAGCAAGCCTCGGCAAGGGACAGCTGCAAGATCTCTGCTGCAGCACTTTAGGTAAGAAGAACACAGACATAGTTTGAGGCCAGACGGGGGCGACAGCGAGCGGGAAGCATCTCTGGGGCAAGGCAGCGGCTCTGCGGTCGATTTTACTGGTTCTCTGAACTGCCCAAAATCATAACAACCGGTTCACCCGAACCAGTCCGAACGGGTTAAATCCCATCCCTGCCCAAATCCTTTGGCCTTTCAGAAAGTCCTCAATACATTTTTTTTGGGGGGGGGGATCAGGCCTGGAGATCTCCTGACAGCAGACAGCTCACGTATCCATTGCACATGTGTGACATCTTAATTAACTCTCTCACAAACTTTGTTTTACTCATACTGATTATTTGTTTTAAGTTATTTTTATATTCAGTTTTAAGAATTGATTTTGTTGTATGCTGCCCAGAGTCACCTGTGAGATGGGCAGACATATAAATTTGATTAAATAAATAAAATTGGTACAACCATTTAGGCCATTTTGAAAACTGGTGCATTTTATTTATTTGGTGTATAAAAGCAATTAAAAACAAATGTGTCTTTTGTTGTATTGTATCATCACCTGGTCAGATTTGTATGCATTAAAAAGGTAAGTAAAACCAAGCTAGCTTTGCACCTGGGAGAAATACGTAGCTCTTGGTGCTCCCTGAGTGTGGTTGTTTAGTTGCAGATGTTTTATTACCCAGCTAAATAACATCTTCAGTGTTAGAAGGCAGTGGGTTTTGTTCTTTCTTTATATACAGTAGCTTGTTCTGCCAGAGTTGGGGTGTGTGTGTGTGATTTTCTTATCTGTAGTTCCTTGAATAGGCTGTTGTTTATTGCCTGATTGTTTGTCTGGTGTTAATGTACAGATTTGCAACTTTTTTGGTAAGTTTCCAGGATTTACTTCTAGTTTCCAACCACCACAACAAAAACTACTGGAGAAAATAGATTTGCTTAATGACTGCAGTGTTCGCTTAACAACTGCACCATTTTTTTTTAACAACCATAATCCTTATACTTTCGATATATAACATTTATTTATTATATAGCCTAATAACATTCACATAATAACATTTATTGATTTTTTAAGTATCGTAACAATGTTTCTGTTAATTAAAGAAGAGCCGATGATGCAAAAGAATCATAACAAAAATGTTTATGTTGGTCAGGACTAGACAGTATCACAAATGTTTTTTATATGCCAGACAATGAAACTGCAAAACATTTATGTGATGATGTTGGTATTTTTTAGCCGGCAGATATTAAATTGCCCCGTTTCTCTATTTATTCAGGAAGCTCTATAAAAATGTATGATAAGCTGCAGCTTGCCTGCAGGTGAGGAATTTTTATTTTTACTTTAATGAAACATTGTCAAATTTTAAAAAAGAATCCTTCTAGAATTTTACCTTCTGTAGTTGTTCATTGTCAGAAATTTTGGAGGAATGATATCAAGTATAAGATGGGTATGAAACATTACAAAAAGCATGCTTTGATCTGTTTTTACAGCATCTACTGTTTTACCTAATATCACATGTTAATCAAGCCATTCCAAAGTTATGGGTAACTGTCAAACTAGGGGTGAAATCCAGCAGGTTATGACAGGTTCTGGAGAACCGGTAGTGGAAATTTTGAGTAGTTCGGAGAACTGGTAGTGGAAATTTCAAGTAGTTTGGAGAACTGGTAAATGCCACCTCTGGCTGGCCTGAGTGTGGGGTGGGAATGGAGATTTTGCAGTATCCTTTCTCTGTCATGCCTACCAAGCCATGCCCACCAAGCCACACCATGCCCACAAAGCCACTCCCACAGAACCAGTAATAAAAAAATTTGAATTTCACCACTGTCAAAACCTGCCCCCCCCAAAAAAAACCTAAGCAAGACATATGGAATTATTTCTGAGCAGTTTCCTTTATTGTTCCTCACCTATAGGCAGAATCTTGCCAAACTAAAACAACTATTTGAATCATCATACCGTAGATATGCTCTGGGAATTTTTAGGGAGGAGCCATTTTAACTCTCAACCAAACATTCTATGCTTCCCTATCTCTTTGCCCTCTGCAATACAACCCCTCCCTTCTGGGAATCCCGACTACATTCCACCACAGTAACATAGAACAGTACTGTTGGTTCAATAAGTATTACCTCAAATTATACCTCAAAAAAACTAAGCATGTTGGTTGAATTAAACCCTGAGTGAAATAATACAATTCTTACAGTATTTATTTGGAATGAATGGGTCAGTCCATTATGTCTGAAAAAAATGTGCATATTTTTATTATCCTTAGCAGGACTTGAGATCAATTTATTTACATAAACATTAAAATAACCCTGTTAATGATTAACAGATTAAAAATAATCCAGGGGTCTCCAATAATTAAGAAAAAAATATGTACATATGTACCACAATACAAAATTAATTTCCAGCATTTTTCTCTTCATAGTAATCATTTGTCTCATTTGAAAAAAAAAAATGATGTCATCAACTGAGGGCAAATTTAATCTTAATTTTTAGCAAAATGAATAAAATATTTCCAAATTAGATTAAGAGATATTGTCAGTGTAAGCATTTTCATTAAAATATTATAATAATGATTAATACCAAAGGTCAAGGAACTGAAAAATTAGTTTTCTTCCATTTCTGAGGGCCTCAGGATTTAAAATATTTTCCCCTAGCTTCTAAGCCTCACATCCATATGACTTTTACCACTTTATAAGAAAAGTAAGCATAATACAAGAAAGAAGTAATAAAATTGAAATTAGAGCATCTAAACAATTCTATTGTGCTATATTTGCCAATTAAAAAGTAATATGGAAGAACCCTTTTTTAAGTTGCTTCAGTTTCATGGAGGTAACTATTCCACAGGAGATCCATAACAGGGAAGCCACTTTTCCCTGATCCCTTTGATCTCCCTGTGGTGAAACTGACAGAAGCTTCCCTGAGTTTCTCATAAGGGATCAGTTCATTCTGGATGAAGGAGGAGGGGTTTGTCAATATTCATCTGGCAATGTTTTATCTGATCTATTCACTGTCTTTTATGGTTTCCTGAAACTGTGCTTTCCTGCAGCTAGGGTCTCTGACAATTTTGAAGGTTGAATACAGGGGTGGGCTACTCGTGGTTCGCAGGGATTCAGGAGATGCTCTAGCTAAGATTTTGTGCAGTTCGGAGAACCCCCAAATCCCAGTCCTGGCTGGCCCCACCCACCCCACCTGCCCCTCCCAGGACTCCCCACGCGGCCCATTTTGGATGCAGGTAAGTGCAGGGCGTGTGCAGAGGCTCGGGGAGAGAGAAAAACAGGCCTACCAGAAGTTCAGGAAGGCCAGAAACAGACCCGTTTCCCACCTCCAGAGGGCATCCGGAGCCCAGGGAGGCCGTTTTTGCCCTCCCGGAGGCTCAAAAAAAAACCTCCGAAGCCTGTGGAGGGCAAAAAGCCCCCACCCTCCACCATGGTGCAGGAGGCTGACTAGGCCACACCCATCCAGCAACTGGGCAGAGAACCCCTTGCTAAAATTTTTGAAGCCCACTCCTGGTTGAATATACTGTTCTACCATTCCAGTGAATCAGGTGAAGCTGACTGGTTTTTACAGGATGTGAAGTCAACTCAGCATTGGGTACCCCATCCTCATCCACCAAATTGTTTTCTTCATGGTGCAGAAGAAGAGAAGGAAGGATGCTCTGGTGGCCTATTTTCCATTACAGGGAGATCAGAGGGAGCAAGGAGATGTTTTTTCCCCTGTTATTGATTCCTTGTAGACTAGTTACCTCCATGAGACTGAAGCAAGTTAAAAGAGAGCTCTTCCAGATTACTTTTTAATTAAATATAACACAGTAGAATTGTTTAGATGCTTCAGTTTTAAGATATTTTGATAAGAGCCATGATGGTGCAGTGGTCAGAATGCAGTATTCAGACTGACTCTGCCCACTGCCAGGAGTTCAATCCTGACCAGCTGAAGGTTAACTCAGCCTTCCATCCTTCCAAGGTCAGTAACATGAGGACCCAGATTGTTGGGGGAAATATGCTGACTCTGTAAACCGTTTAGAGAGAGGTGTAAAGCACTGTGAAGCGGTATATAAGTCAAAATGCTATTGCTATTGCTATCTCTGTTTCAAGATGTCTGGTGAAGGAGAACATATAGGTTCATGTGGCAATGTGTTGACAACTTGTAGACTCAGGAAATTCCTAATATCTAGCTCTGCTCCATTTCATTGCCTGCCTCAGTGGACTAGGAGAAATGTTTGATATAAAAACAGTCCTGTAATCCATGTTCCACAGGAGAACTGTGGTATTGTTGTTTTCTGCATCTTGTTAAGCCTTGACGAATTGTGCCAGTTTAGAGACCTTGACAGAGATCGACCACATTCATTACCAAACTTATGAGGAGAAAATATAGCTCAAGCCCCAAACAATCAGAAAATGTGCACAAGTCACTCAGACAAATACCTCTATAATTCACATAGATATAAGAAGGGATGGTGGTGCAGCCCAAGCTGACTGAAAGATTCTGTAATGATCATAACTCTCAATTAAAGTAGTCTTAGCCCTCTTGTGTAATTGAAGCTTGGTCTGGTCTACCTGGTAGGGCTAACAACCACTTGCATTGTGAGGAAATATTTTGATCCAATTTCTCGCAATGATCTATTGGTGATGCTCTAAGCTCTATTTGTATTGTATTTGTATTTGTATTTATTAAACTTCTATACCGCCCTTCTCCCGAAGGACTCAGGGTGGTGTACAGCCATATTAAAACAAACATATACTCACAAAATTTAAAAACAATTTAAAATAAATATATAAATTTGGCCCTTATGTTAAAAGCTACAAACACCCAATTTAAAATTCATTTTTTAAGCCAGCCCGGCCTGTTGGAACAAAAGAGTCTTAAGGGCACGGCGAAAGATATGTAGGTCGGGGGTCATGAGGATCTCTGGGGGCAGTTCATTCCAGAGGGCAGGTGCCCCCACAGAGAAGGCTCTCCCCCTGGGTGTCACCAGTTGACATTGTTTAGCCGATGGCACCCTGAGGAGTCCCTCTCTGTGGGAGCGTATTGGCCGGTGGGAGGCTATCGGTGGCAGAAGGCGATCTCGTATATACCCAGGTCCTAAGCCAAGGAGCGCTTTAAAGATAGTGATCAGCACCTTGAATCGCACCCGGAAGACCACTGGGAGCCAGTGCAGCTCGCGCAGGAGAGGTGTTACATGGGTGCGCCGTGTCGCCCCCATAATCATATATTGAAACCATGTGTTCTGTTGATGATCTAACTGTTTCTAGAGCAAACTAACCCTTGGTCTTTTTTAATTATTGGAATGGAATGGAATGGAATGGAATAGAATAGAATAGAATAGAATAGAATAGAATAGAATAGAATAGAATAGAATAGGAGATCTTGGAGGTCTTCTAGTCCAGCTACCTGCTCAAGCAGCAGAATCTATACAATCTCAGATAAGTGATTGTCCAGTTTCGTCTTAAAAACTCCAATGATGGAACAGCCATGATTTCTGAAGGTAAGTCATTCCACTGATTCATTGTCCTTACTGTTAGGAAGTTTCTCCTTAATTCCAAGTTGCTTCTCTCTTTGATCAGTTTCCAGACATTATTTCTTGTCCTGCCCGCTGGTGCTTTGGAGAATAATTTGATGCCCACTTCTTTGTGACAGTCCCTTAAATACTGAAATACTGCTATCATGTCACCCCTAATTCTTCCTTTCTTTAGACTGGCCAGATCCAAAACCTGCAGCCATTCTTCATATGGTTTAGTAGTCTCCAGGCCTTTGATCATCTTAATTGCTCTTCTCTGAACTTTTTCCAAAGTTCTGAAACTCAAGTATATTTTGGAAACTGCAATGATCTGACCAACAGTTAATTTATCAATCAGACTTGAATTGAACTATGCTTTTTTTCTACCTATAATACCATCTTCATTCTGCATACTTCTGTTGCTATGCATGCTATTAAACCAAAGGAACTTCATGAACTTCACTGGGTAAATAATGCACATTGGAATAATTATTCTCTATTTGTGGTGTTTGCAGTTACCATTGAAAGCAAGAAAGAAAAAAATTAACTGCTCTTTTTCACAGTAATACATCAGACCTCAAGTGGGAGTTCCTTTGTAGTGAGTTGGCTCTACATTTCGAGGTAAATAAGTAAGTATTCTGTTTCTATAAATTAACATCTTTGTTTAGCCACAAGGATAAAGAGACATTTTGATTTTATGGTGCTGTTCATGTTTGCTTTAATATCATAGAAACAAAACTTCTGCTTCTACTTCCCAGAAGAGTAAAATACCAAATGAGAAATATGACACATTAGCATCCATTTTTAACACTTTTGTTTTTAAGATAGGCTCTAAACAAATGTTTCTGAAAGGGTTTATAAATATTGTTCAGATCTTTACAACATGTATTAGCAAACATATGGATAGGAAACCCAATTGGAGTAGACGTAGGACAACCCATATCATTTAAGTCAGTGTCCGCTCCCTGTTTTACATCTTGAACATAACACACTTAAAAGAAATTCTTTTGAAACTTTCTCTGCAGTGAATTATTCTTACAAATATTGATTAACAATTGATTAGGTGTCATCAAGTCATTTTTTTTACTCCTAGCAAGCATTGATTTTCTCCATGTACAATTATAAGAAATATATATATATATATATATATATCAATTTTCTTATATTATATATATATAAGGACTGGTAGGCATTAATCAATTACCAGCAGGAATGTTCACACAGAGGGGTAAATAAAGCAGATATGGTGACTACAATTAGAGTACCATCATAATTCTTCAGGTGTTGTGATAGGTGTAAAAGGAGGGAGGAGCATTTATGATTCCATTTTTACTTTCTTCATCTCTGGGCAACAGTCCTAGTTACCAGGATATTCCAGCTCTTTATTCTAGACCACGGGTGTCAAATTTGCCACACCAGAGCCACAGTGGTGCAGTGGTTAGAATGCAGTACTGCAGGCTACTTGTGCTGACTGCCGGCTGCCTGCAATTTGGCAGATTAAATCTCACCAGGCTCAAGGTTGACTCAGCCTTTACTTTCTGAGGTAGGTAAAATGAGGACCCATATTGAGGTCAATATACTGACTCTGTAAATCTCTTAGAGTGGGCTGTAAAGCACTATGAAGTGGTATATAAGTCTAAGTGCTAGTGCTAATGCTATCATGTTGCCGTCATGTGATGTATCATGTTTTTCCCTTTGTGGAGCTGGGGTGGGCGTGGCCTGCATGTGATGCATCCAGCCTTGTTCTAGATCCAAAGGTGCTGTCCCATCCATGACCTGGATGATTAAGAATCTCCATAGACATATTTATTCTAGAGTGCTTCTCCCACTTAAGCTACTTTTACTTCATTATTTATAAAAAAATGTTGTAATTTTCGTATTCCAATGCTAGAACATTTCATTATTTCAGTACTGATGTGATGACCCGGGGCATGGCATGCAGGCAACACAGTAGTACAGCAGTAATTCAAACAGTCTGGAGGGAATGCTAGGAATGCAGGCCACAGCTCTCAACATCAGATTAATTCAGCATTTGTTCCTGACAAATGCCCCTCCCAACTGCTTCTCCTTTAAACTCCATCCCCAGGTGTGCCTTGTGAAGGGAATTGGAACTCTTTCTTCCTTGTAAACCACACAACCCATATTGTTCTCTTCTGCATTCTTCCCTGCATGGCCTAGGATGAGGAGGGTGTGGGCCTTGGTCTTCATCTGAACCCCCTCTCCCTTGTTCTACCTCTCCTCTGCTCTACCCAGACTGACTTTGCCCTTCCCCAGTTTCCTCCACAGCCAACGGAGCCATTCTCTCGCTCTCCGTCAGCTGTTCGTCTTCCGTCTCAGATTCAGACTACGATGGGGGCATGACAACTGACAATTCAGGAATTTTAGATACTATCTGGACCCATTTGTGAAATCAAGGAAAGTTTTAATTGAATGCAATGCTATTTTGTAATTTTAGATAATCAAATTCATCTTGCAATAACTCAAAACAGCTTAAACCTTAATCAGGAATAAGCTGATCAAAATGATTGTGACATCTATTTGCACTTAACTTTCCCCTCCCCAAAATTTCCTACCATTTCCAAAATGAGATTGATTCAGATATAGCCGGTAATAAAGTGAGAGCATGTAATATATCATAAGATATTTCATCATTTTCTATCATGTTGGATTGTATGCATATGGTCCCAGAATGTAAATTTGTCATATAAATAACTGTTAAAATTATAACTACATGTCCATTTCTTTCAAATGTGCTTTGTAACATGTTAAGGCAGGAAATATGGTGGCACCAAATCTGTTAATATTAGAGGGTCATATACTAATTTTAATATCATCTTCAATAGTTTTTTTTTTCTTGGTTTTTTTAGTTCTATGTTGGAAATAGAAGTTTAGTTAATTTATTGAATCAGAATACTTATTTATTTAATTGAGTTTTCTATTCCTATTAGACTCGAAGTTGTATGTACTCACTTAAAAGAGATGGGTTTATTCATCTAACGACTTTTTTCCAGGCATCCTTAAAAAGACAGTTAAAATTAAGATTACAATGTACAGTTGTTTAATATCAGGGGGTAATAATTTATTGGATTTTCCATTTTGTTTTTTATATCTTTGCTTTATATGATTTAATCAATACTGTTTCAAGTGTATAGAAATAATTAAGTTATGAATTAAGTTCATAAAAGTTTTATATAACTCCTGTTTTCTTAACTTTTATATCAAGCATAAGCAATAATATGACCATGTATATGTGTTAAGAGACATATGAAAAAAAAATCAAATTTGCAGATACCCAGTTGTCCCCAATCTGGTCCTTTTTTAAAAAAAGTTTTTTATTTTCAAAAAACAAAAACAAAACTCCAATCTGGTCCTTGAGATCTCCCATTGTTGCTGAAATTGAGACTATCCTCCTTCCTGCTCCTCTCCTCTCCTCTCCTCTCCTCTCCTCTCCTCTCCTCTCCTCTCCCGTTTCCAAAGAATTAGATCTTCTCATAATGTGTTCAAAGAAGGATAATCCGACCCTGGTTATGTGTGCCTGAAGTGAGATCACTTAATTTATTTGTTCAGTGTTTGATTTGCTTACTTTCTTGTTATAGACAATTTAAATGAGTATGTTACCTTTAGCATGGAGGAGGAGGAGGAGGAGGAGGAGGAGGAGGAGGAGGAGGAGGAGGAGACGGAGAAGGAGAAGGAGAAGGAGAAGGAGACGGAGAAGGAGAAGGAGAAGGAGAAGGAGAAGGAGAAGGAGAAACAAAATACAGCAAAGAAAAACTGGAATGATCTCAGGGTTCTTCAGCAAAAGACCAGAGAAAGAAATGTGAGAAAAATAGCAAAACAAAATAATAAAGCATTACATGCAAGATTTACATCAAGAAATAAACTGTCTGGCTTTGTTGGCTGTATTAAAATTTAATTTCTATCACTTTGTGTGTGCAGTGATATTTTCCAATTTTCACTGTTCTACACAGTATATGAATCTGTATTATATGATTGGTGCTTGTGGCTTTCTGTTTTATTACTCAGCGTTATTAACATTTTAGCATCCTGTTTTACAAATCTCTTGCTTACATAGCCTTGGGAAACTATTTCAAACCTGCCCAGCTGTATTTATTTCAAAATTCTTTGCATCTCAAATGTTCATATTTATAATTTCTGTAATAACAGTCAAAAGAGCAGTTTATTACAACAGAAATGTGGCTTTGCAAGTGTTAAAGGATTGCTAAAATATCTGAAACAATATATACCATCTTAAATGCATCCTTCTGAAAAAAGTATTCCTTCCTTCCTTCCTTCCTTCCTTCCTTCCTCCCTTCCTCCCTTCCTCCCTTCCTCCCTCCTTCCCTCCCTCCCTCCTTCCTTCCTACTTCCCTACCTCATTTTTATTTTATTTTTTAATTAATTAATTAATTAAATTTATATGCTGTCCATCTCAATATCGAGTGACTCTGAGTAGTTTTATATATACAGTATATACATAAGTATTATAAAAACAATATTTGTAATTAAAAGCTAGAAGTATTAAAACATCAAGCATGAAAATTAGAAACATTAACAATAAATTAAATATGAAGATTAGTGTGGAAACAAGGTGGAGTTGGAGCGTTATGTCAGGCCAGGGGTGTCAAACTCGCGACGTCACGGTATCATGTGATGGATTGTGACTTTTTTCTCCTTCGCCAAACTGAAGGTGGGGATGGCCAGTGCATGACACATCCACCGTGAGTTTGACACCCCTATGTCAGGCCATTAACTGTTCTGACCTAGGCTTCCTTAGAAAGTAAACAGCACAACATAGTCATGGCAAACCTCTTTAATTCATATGGCTGAGAATTATTGTCATTCCCAGTCCGAAAGGCTTCCCAAACAGTCTTTCAGGGGAGCGTTTACAAACACTTATCTCCCTTGGAATGCTGCCAGAGAACTAATTGCCACATGCAGGGCAAGGCCAAACTTAGCACAGAGTCAAATGGAACTTTTCCACAGCTTTTACTAACCAGATGAACTAATTGCTTCCTGCAAAAGCTCATGTCCTGTTTGCTTCTCTTTTATGTCTTACGAGAGGGGCCAATCATCTCCAAGTCTTACTCCCAAGTTGACCCTGTTTTCTTAATTGTTCCTGTCTCCTGGCAGCTCTGCGCATTCGCACACTGGGAACAGGCTCACACTGTTCTTCTGCCTCACTGATATCAGACTCTGGAAACTCCGGAGGCAGTTAAGAACTACCAGATGGCCTTGACCCCCTCTCTGCCTTCGACTCAGAGCCATCATCTGAGCCTTCCCCAGACTTCAGGGCTGGCCCACTTTCCTCTCCAACCTTCTCACTGTCTGGATCTGCTGCCAGCTCTGCTGGCTAGTGGTGGGCCCCAACACTAACTGCCTCCATATTGTACCTCCAGTACAATATGCCCCCATCTGGACCCAAAGCCAGTTGGCAAGTTTTTAGGTCCTTTCAGGAAGCTAAGAGGGTAGAGGCAGATCTCATCTCAAGAGACATGATGTTCCAGAGGGCAGGAGATATGGCAGAAAAGGCTCTTCTCCTGGACCCCATCAGCCACAATTTCCTGGCTGACAGAATTTGCAATATGCAAATGGGGCTGGTCAATCCCATTGGGGTGAGACAGTTTCTCAGGTAGCTTAGATCCATGCTGAAGGACTTTAAAGTTAATAACTAACACCTTGAACTGGACCCAGAAGCAGACTGGCAATCAATGCAACTCACACAACAAGGGTCTTACATGGACCACCTTAAGAGCCCCTAAGACTGTGCTGTTGCATTTTGTGACAGCTGTTTCCTTTTTCTTGGCTCAACTTTCTTTCCCTTCCATCTTCTTTCAGCCTTCTTTTCCAACCATCTCAAAAATCACTTAAAAATTATTTTAATTCCTTTGACTAGGTATCAAAGAAAAAGAAAAGAACAAAAGAGAACAAAAGCTTTTACTTTTTTTTTTTTAAAAAAAAAGTTTTTTGCCCCCTAGACCAAATTACTAGACTGGTCAAACCACCGAAAGAACATTGGAATGACCCCAAAAGGAAAAAAAACAACAACATTTTGCTATGGTTGATTTAACATTTTGAATGTTCCCTACTTCAATTGCTATTTTCATAATTTTGTAATATGTTTCTCTTTGGGGAAAATGGGATAAAATATCAATTCTGCATTGGCCTTTCTGTAAAAGTCTTCTTATATAACACTCCTACACTTAAAAGTGTTTTGGGTTGATGGGAAGAAAAAGATTTTTAATTCCTGGCTTTCCAAAAGACACAATTTCTTCACTCTCTGAACGTAGGCACAAATAGAGGTTCATTTTATTAAGACTGTTTCTAATTCTTTTTAAAGCTTGTCGTACTGGTTTTAACATTTTTATTTTATTTAACATTTTATTTCTTATTGTTACAATGTCATATTGTTTTACTCCATCTATATTAGGGAGAGAGTAGAGTAGAGAATGGTATTGTTAAACAAGACTAGGCAGGTTAATAACTGAATGGGAAAAAAAAGAGGATTGAATGCTAAAGCGAGTAACTCATCTTAAAAGAAACGCAACTAATAATAAAAATGCCTAGAATAGAGTAATATCTAGGCATCAGTTCAAACAATACATACCTGTCTGGAGAAAATGATCTCCAAGCTGGACCCACCACTTGTCAACTCTGAAGTGAACCTGGCTGAACCATCTTTTCTGGCCTCATAGTTGCCATAAACTTTGAGAGGGGGAAGGAAGCGGGGAAGTAGATAAACTGGCTACCAGTCAAAACAAGAAGTTTTCTTGTGGGAACCAAGATCATCCCAACAGATGGTGAGTGAAGGAGGAGAGGACTTACCAAGCTGCCTCCCAGCTACCTTCATTGGAGAATGTGACCGGTGACACTTGGGAAGAGAAATATTTGCTCTTTTAATTAGGGGGAAACTGCAGGAACTTTTAGAGTTGGTTTTCACTAGCTGTGCCAATATGATGTATCCAATAAACATGTTTTTTGAGGAATCTACCTGCCTCGAAGTTCTGCTTTTGGAGGATGTGTTACCCAGAATGCTGACACCACTATAATGACCTTCACTCATGCTGCCATCTATTCACTTGAACAAGAAATCCAAAGGAACAGAACAGAATAGAATAGACAACAGAGCAGAACAGAACAGAACAGAACAGAACAGAATTCTTTATTGGCCAAGTGAGATTGGACACACAAGGAATTTGTCTTTGGTGCATATGCTCTCAGTCTACATAAAAAGACAAGATACATTCGTCAAGAATCATAAGGTACAACACTTAATGATAGTCGTAGGGTACAAATAAGCAATCAAATCATATTAGAAAACAATCAATATAAATCGTAAGGATACAAGCAACAAAGTCACAGTCATACAGTCATAAGTGGGAGAATAACTGGCGTCTTCTGAATTCCAGTCTATGAAGACCAAATAAGACATTTCTTATGTCGCTGCCTGGCTGCCCTGCAAGCCCTTTTGGTAGATCATTGACTATGGAGGTCCAGCTATTACTTCTCATCTTATTTCTTTACAAGAAGAAGAATTAAATATTTCTGAATGCTTTTGTTTTTAATATATTTGGAGCTTTCTTCCCTCTTTGTGATGCCATTGGAGAAAAAAAGTAGGAACATCTGAGATAGAGTATCTGAGTAACACCCTGTATTCTTCTTTGGAAAGCTTCAATGCTTAGATGAGATGTTGACAGGAGGTCAGCAACCCTCCGTGTACCTACGTACATCAGATTGCGCAGAATATACTTGTGCTGTCATAGCTTGTTATGATAGATCTTTTTCTGTTTGTATCTGTTAACTACTCTTGTTCACACACTGATCTCTGTAATACTCCAGGGATACACTGTTCCAATTGTGAATGTATGAGTCTATAAAGATTTTCAAAAGCTACACAATTGTTACAAGATTCATTTTTTTTAAAAAAAATGCACAACTGATTTTCTTTGAAAGAAAAATAGATTTGCGTTTAGATGAACATAATACAAGTAATATTTTGAGATCAATATGTCAATTTTCAGTACTTGGTGTTCCTTTTGTTCAATTATAAAGCTAAATAGGAATGAGGGATGAGATTGTAGTCTTCTTCATACCTAAACAAGCTTAAGTTTCTTATTGATTTCTGAAACCACCAGTCCTAGTGGAGTCTTGGGCAATGTTTGTCTCCTATTTCTTGTTTATGAAAAGTAACATGGAAATGGAGAGAAGAGAAATGATTGAAGGAGGATTGAGCCCCAAATTAATATTCTCCAAATGAAATTAATGGGAATTTAGAGGTTGTTCCTGCTGGTCTGCTACATGATCCATCTGAAGCCTTGGCTTGGCTTGGAAAAAGAGAACAGTGACCGAGGCATTGGATCAGATTGTACCCATTTGAACTCTCTCTTGGGATCCCATCACCCCCTGTAGTTCATGGAAGAGAGTATTACTGGTACTCAGCAAACTAGAAACATGACTGAACATGGGTTACAGCCACTATTAAGGCCTACCTTGAGGCAGTAAGGGCAGTGAAGTATCAGTATTTCTCTGATTATATTGCAATTAGCTGGGTTGGTTTGCCTGGTCACTTCCAATCAACGGTATTTGGGGAAGAGGAGTCCCGGTCTTGATCCCTACTATGTGGAGTGCTATAGGGTTCAGAGCTCTCCTGGACTCAATTTAATACCTACATGAGGCAACTAGATGAGCTCATCAGTCACCATGGGGTGAAGTATTAACAGTATGCTGATGATTCCCAATTATATATAGTCAGTTGGCCCCAGGTGAATTGAGCAATGCTGTGAATGTCTTATCCTGGTGTCTGGAGGTTTCAGCTGAACCTTGTAAAGACTGAATTCATTGAGTTTTGGGGCCTAGCCAAGATTATTTTGGTCTTTTTATCTGCTGCATTGTTTATGTTTAGTTGATAGCCTTGGATATCACTTGTTGGCTTTAAAGCTAATCCCCACTCAATCCTATCAGAATTCGTTTGATTTTTTTCCTAATCAGATATAGGAGTGCCTATTTGTTTAACACCAATGAATATCATCCGCTTAAGCCTTGCTCTGAATCCTGATTTTGTCCTCTAAGGCAGCTGTTCTCACAAAATCCATTAAAATATTAATGACTTTGTGTGGGGAAAAAATGAATAAAATTAATGAATACTCGAAGACTCCAGGAAGCATAATAGCTGCCTTCAAGTATCTGAAGGGCTGTCACATAGTAGATGATGCCAAGTTGTTTGGAGCTGTTACAGAAAGCCAGATATGTACAAGCTTAGATAATAATGACAGGGATTCAGTTAAACATTTGGGAAAAAATGTTGATGCTAAGAGATGTTATCAATGGGACAGATTGCCTACTGAGATGTGGACTTCTTTGCTGCAGGCTTTTAAACAAAATTCCTGTTCTGGCCGGGAAGTCATCTTGGATGATCTCCAAGATCCTCCCAGACCTTGCTGTGGGTATTAGTAATATCCCCAAAACTAAGATCAACTAATGAAGCAAAAAATTGGACTCTTGTCTATCACAAATGAAGTAGATCTTTATTTTGATGGTATAAAATAAAAAGTCCTTGTTACAGCAGTCATAGTTACCATCAAAATGTCTATCTGCTTATTTGTTTTTGGATGTGTAAATAGGTAGATATCAATCTACTAATAACCAATTACTATACTGTATAGCAATAGCAATAGCACTTAGATTTATATACCGCTTCACAGTGTTTTTTACAGCCCTCTCTAAGTTGTTAGAGAGTCAGCATTTCCCCCCCAACAATCTGGGTCCTCATTTTACCCACCTCATGGATGGATGGCTCAACCTTGTATGTATGTATGTATGTATGTATGTGTGTATATATATATATATATATATATATATATATATATATATATATATATATATATATATATATATATATATATGTATGTATGTATGTATGTATATATATATATATATATATATATATATATATATATATATATATATATATGTATATATATATATATATATGTTTTCTCAGGTTTTCGCGGGTGTTTGTATGTAGGTCTTTGGTTATTCGGGTCTTCTCCCACGTAAAATTGGAAGTGTCTTGGCGACGTTTCGACGAAGTCTCATTCGTCATCTTCAGGCTGGTGTTCTCGGCTTCGTGCTTCCAGGAGCATATATATACACACATACATACATACATACATACACACACACACACACACACACACACACACAGTTGAGTCAGATATATATATATATATATATATATATATATATATATATATATATATATATATATATATATATATATGTAGGTCTTTGGTTATTCGGGTCTTCTCCCACGTAAAATTGGAAGTGTCTTGGCGACGTTTCGACGAAGTCTCATTCGTCATCTTCAGGCTGGTGTTCTCGGCTTCGTGCTTCCAGGAGCAATGTGAGATCGCAGCTGTCTCTTCCTTTTAACTGCTAGTGGGGGTGTGAGCTGATTGGGTGGGAACTTGGCTGTGTTCTGATTGGGTGGAGGTGTGTTCTGATTGGTTAGGGGCTCGGCTGTGCTCTGATTGGATGGGGGGTTGGTTGTGCTCTGATTGGCTGGGGGTGTGTTCTGTTTGGGTGGGGGCTTGGTTGTGCTCAGCTTAGTCTGAGTTGCAGGGGGATTTGAGCTGGTGAGCTGCGTTGTTGTTGTTTGGCTTCGTGTTTGTGGCCGTGCGAGCTCTTCATGGTGGGTGTCAGTCTGCTTCATGTATGGATTGGAGAGGTTTAAAGTGGCTAATGATGCAGCTGCAGTCTGGCTTCTGGTCCTTGGTCGTGGCTCATTATCAGTGTGGGTTTGAGTCTGTTTTCTGCGTGGATGTGTGGTGGTGACATCCTGTGTGGCTCTCGTGAGTGTGGGTCTGGTGTCATTCGTCGTGTTAGGGACCCGTTTGTCAATAAGGGCGGGTTTCCAAATGGCTGGTAGGCGGGAGGTATCGTCTCGTTTGTTCATGCTGTGTGGGCGTTTTTCTATCTCGATGGCTTCTCTGATTATTCTGTTGTTAAAGTGTTCAGTTTTGGCGATAGTTCTGGTCTTTTTAAAGTCAATATCATGTCCTGTGGCTTTAAGGTGTTGGACCAGGGAAGAAGTTGGTTCTTCTTTTCTGACTGAGTTCTTGTGTTCTTCTATGCGTGCACTTATTCGTCTGTTGGTTTGTCCGATGTATGTGGTGGGGCAGGCGGTGCATGGGATTTCATATACTCCTTGATTTTCTAACTCAATTTTGTCTTTGGGGTTCCTTAGGATGGTGGATATTTTTCGGTTTGTGCAGAATGCTGTCTTGATGTTATGTTTGTGGAGGATTTTGCTTATTCTGTCTGTGGTGCCTTTTATGTATGGGAGGAGGGCTTTGCCGTTTTCTTGTTCTGTGTCTTGGATTTTAGTGGGGGTTTCTTTTTGGATTAGGTTGGTGATCTTATTTCTTTGGAATCCATTGGATGTTAGTACGTTAGTGAGGGTGTGTAGTTCGGTTTTTAGGTGTTGTTCGTCAGCTAAGCGTTTTGTTCTGGAAATGAGTGTCTTGGCTACAGAGTTGATTTGGGCAGGGTGGTGGTGTGAGAGTGCGTGCAGATAGCGGTTTGTGTGTGTTTTCTTCTGGTAGATAGTGTGTCCTAGGGAGCCATTGGATTTTCTGTAGACTAAGACATCCAGGAAGGGAAGTTGGTTGTTCGCTTCTGTTTCCATGGTGAACTGTATTTTGGGGTGTAGGCTGTTGAGGTGTGTGAGGAAGTTGTCCAGTTTTTCTTTCCCATGTGGCCAGATTATGAAGGTGTCGTCCACATATCTGAGCCAGAGTTTGGGTTTATGATCAGATTTTTCTAGAGCTTGGGTTTCAAAGTATTCCATATAGAGGTTGGCAATGACCGGTGAGAGGGGTGATCCCATGGGTGCTCCTTCTGTTTGTTTGTATTTCTGTCCATTATAGATGAAGTATGTGTTGGATAGGCAGTGGTTGGTCAGATCTAAGATGTGCTTGGGGGGGTTATATTTGTTTTGGATAACTGTCAAGGCTTCTTTGATTGGTACTTGGGTGAAGAGGGATATGACATCAAAGCTCACGAGTAGGTCACTGGGCTGTAAGTTTTGTTGCTTTATGATGTCTATGAACTGGAATGAGTTTTTTACGTATGAGGTGATGGATTCTGCATAGGGCTGTAGTTGTTTGGCGAGAAATTTGGCTAGGTTTTGTAGAGGTGAGCCTATGGAGCTGACTATGGGTCTAAGTGGGGTTCCTTCTTTGTGTATCTTGGGGAGACCATAAAGCTTAGGGCATCTGGATGATTTCTCTCTGGGTATGATTCTTTGCTGAATCTCTTCGCTGATGGGGGAGGCTTTTATTTTGGATCTGGTGGTTTTTTCCAGGTAGGTGGTGGGGTCTGTGTTTAGGGGTTTGTATATGGAGTCTTGGAGTAGGTTGGTTAATTTGGTTTGGTAGTCAGATGTGTTCATAACCACCGTGGCATTGCCCTTGTCTGCTGGTAGGATTATTATGCTGGTGTCTTCTTTCAGGTTAAGTAGTGCTGTCTGTTCCTCTTTGGGTAAGTTACTTTTGGGTGGCTTGCTGGTGCAGAGGATGTTGGTGATTTCGAGTCTGATTCTGTTTGCATCGTCGGGGTTGATTTTGGTCAGGCTGGTTTCAACTCCGCATATAATGGTTTCAGTGGGGATGCTTTTGGGAGCGATTGCAAAGTTGAATCCTTTGGAAAGGACATTGGTTTCGGCTTTGGTGAGGATCCTATCTGAGATGTTATGTACTGTTTGTTTCATGTGTGGCTGTGAGGGTGGAGGGGATTGTTTCTGGCGTTCTTGTAGTCTTCGGAATTTGTTGGTGTGTGTGTCTGTCTTGAGGGTGGTCTGTGTTTCGGCTCTCCAGACGGCAAGTTGTTTGGATTTGTCCCAAAGTGCGGGGTGGATCTTGTTGCTGAGTTTGAGGTGAAGTGTGAGGAGATCCTTGTTGATTCGGTCTAGGAGGAATCTTTTTCTGTGGAGTTCATTTCTGATTAGGGCTAGTTCTGTTCTTTTCAGAATGCGTTTGGTGGCTGCAGAGTTGGAGTGGAATTTCAATTGGAAGCCTGTGGGGATTAAATTTTGATCTCGGCAGTTGCGTAGGAATGCAAGGTCACATAAAATGGAAGCTCTTTGGACTTCGAGTTTTTCATAGGTCCTGGTCAGATGGTGGATATCCTCCCCGTAGAGGTGCGATATTTGTTTTCTCAGGTTTTCGCGGGTGTTTGTATGTAGGTCTTTGGTTATTCGGGTCTTCTCCCACGTAAAATTGGAAGTGTCTTGGCGACGTTTCGACGAAGTCTCATTCGTCATCTTCAGGCTGGTGTTCTCGGCTTCGTGCTTCCAGGAGCAATGTGAGATCGCAGCTGTCTCTTCCTTTTAACTGCTAGTGGGGGTGTGAGCTGATTGGGTGGGAACTTGGCTGTGTTCTGATTGGGTGGAGGTGTGTTCTGATTGGTTAGGGGCTCGGCTGTGCTCTGATTGGATGGGGGGTTGGTTGTGCTCTGATTGGCTGGGGGTGTGTTCTGTTTGGGTGGGGGCTTGGTTGTGCTCAGCTTAGTCTGAGTTGCAGGGGGATTTGAGCTGGTGAGCTGCGTTGTTGTTGTTTGGCTTCGTGTTTGTGGCCGTGCGAGCTCTTCATGGTGGGTGTCAGTCTGCTTCATGTATGGATTGGAGAGGTTTAAAGTGGCTAATGATGCAGCTGCAGTCTGGCTTCTGGTCCTTGGTCGTGGCTCATTATCAGTGTGGGTTTGAGTCTGTTTTCTGCGTGGATGTGTGGTGGTGACATCCTGTGTGGCTCTCGTGAGTGTGGGTCTGGTGTCATTCGTCGTGTTAGGGACCCGTTTGTCAATAAGGGCGGGTTTCCAAATGGCTGGTAGGCGGGAGGTATCGTCTCGTTTGTTCATGCTGTGTGGGCGTTTTTCTATCTCGATGGCTTCTCTGATTATTCTGTTGTTAAAGTGTTCAGTTTTGGCGATAGTTCTGGTCTTTTTAAAGTCAATATCATGTCCTGTGGCTTTAAGGTGTTGGACCAGGGAAGAAGTTGGTTCTTCTTTTCTGACTGAGTTCTTGTGTTCTTCTATGCGTGCACTTATTCGTCTGTTGGTTTGTCCGATGTATGTGGTGGGGCAGGCGGTGCATGGGATTTCATATACTCCTTGATTTTCTAACTCAATTTTGTCTTTGGGGTTCCTTAGGATGGTGGATATTTTTCGGTTTGTGCAGAATGCTGTCTTGATGTTATGTTTGTGGAGGATTTTGCTTATTCTGTCTGTGGTGCCTTTTATGTATGGGAGGAGGGCTTTGCCGTTTTCTTGTTCTGTGTCTTGGATTTTAGTGGGGGTTTCTTTTTGGATTAGGTTGGTGATCTTATTTCTTTGGAATCCATTGGATGTTAGTACGTTAGTGAGGGTGTGTAGTTCGGTTTTTAGGTGTTGTTCGTCAGCTAAGCGTTTTGTTCTGGAAATGAGTGTCTTGGCTACAGAGTTGATTTGGGCAGGGTGGTGGTGTGAGAGTGCGTGCAGATAGCGGTTTGTGTGTGTTTTCTTCTGGTAGATAGTGTGTCCTAGGGAGCCATTGGATTTTCTGTAGACTAAGACATCCAGGAAGGGAAGTTGGTTGTTCGCTTCTGTTTCCATGGTGAACTGTATTTTGGGGTGTAGGCTGTTGAGGTGTGTGAGGAAGTTGTCCAGTTTTTCTTTCCCATGTGGCCAGATTATGAAGGTGTCGTCCACATATCTGAGCCAGAGTTTGGGTTTATGATCAGATTTTTCTAGAGCTTGGGTTTCAAAGTATTCCATATAGAGGTTGGCAATGACCGGTGAGAGGGGTGATCCCATGGGTGCTCCTTCTGTTTGTTTGTATTTCTGTCCATTATAGATGAAGTATGTGTTGGATAGGCAGTGGTTGGTCAGATCTAAGATGTGCTTGGGGGGGTTATATTTGTTTTGGATAACTGTCAAGGCTTCTTTGATTGGTACTTGGGTGAAGAGGGATATGACATCAAAGCTCACGAGTAGGTCACTGGGCTGTAAGTTTTGTTGCTTTATGATGTCTATGAACTGGAATGAGTTTTTTACGTATGAGGTGATGGATTCTGCATAGGGCTGTAGTTGTTTGGCGAGAAATTTGGCTAGGTTTTGTAGAGGTGAGCCTATGGAGCTGACTATGGGTCTAAGTGGGGTTCCTTCTTTGTGTATCTTGGGGAGACCATAAAGCTTAGGGCATCTGGATGATTTCTCTCTGGGTATGATTCTTTGCTGAATCTCTTCGCTGATGGGGGAGGCTTTTATTTTGGATCTGGTGGTTTTTTCCAGGTAGGTGGTGGGGTCTGTGTTTAGGGGTTTGTATATGGAGTCTTGGAGTAGGTTGGTTAATTTGGTTTGGTAGTCAGATGTGTTCATAACCACCGTGGCATTGCCCTTGTCTGCTGGTAGGATTATTATGCTGGTGTCTTCTTTCAGGTTAAGTAGTGCTGTCTGTTCCTCTTTGGGTAAGTTACTTTTGGGTGGCTTGCTGGTGCAGAGGATGTTGGTGATTTCGAGTCTGATTCTGTTTGCATCGTCGGGGTTGATTTTGGTCAGGCTGGTTTCAACTCCGCATATAATGGTTTCAGTGGGGATGCTTTTGGGAGCGATTGCAAAGTTGAATCCTTTGGAAAGGACATTGGTTTCGGCTTTGGTGAGGATCCTATCTGAGATGTTATGTACTGTTTGTTTCATGTGTGGCTGTGAGGGTGGAGGGGATTGTTTCTGGCGTTCTTGTAGTCTTCGGAATTTGTTGGTGTGTGTGTCTGTCTTGAGGGTGGTCTGTGTTTCGGCTCTCCAGACGGCAAGTTGTTTGGATTTGTCCCAAAGTGCGGGGTGGATCTTGTTGCTGAGTTTGAGGTGAAGTGTGAGGAGATCCTTGTTGATTCGGTCTAGGAGGAATCTTTTTCTGTGGAGTTCATTTCTGATTAGGGCTAGTTCTGTTCTTTTCAGAATGCGTTTGGTGGCTGCAGAGTTGGAGTGGAATTTCAATTGGAAGCCTGTGGGGATTAAATTTTGATCTCGGCAGTTGCGTAGGAATGCAAGGTCACATAAAATGGAAGCTCTTTGGACTTCGAGTTTTTCATAGGTCCTGGTCAGATGGTGGATATCCTCCCCGTAGAGGTGCGATATTTGTTTTCTCAGGTTTTCGCGGGTGTTTGTATGTAGGTCTTTGGTTATTCGGGTCTTCTCCCACGTAAAATTGGAAGTGTCTTGGCGACGTTTCGACGAAGTCTCATTCGTCATCTTCAGGCTGGTGTTCTCGGCTTCGTGCTTCCAGGAGCAATGTGAGATCGCAGCTGTCTCTTCCTTTTAACTGCTAGTGGGGGTGTGAGCTGATTGGGTGGGAACTTGGCTGTGTTCTGATTGGGTGGAGGTGTGTTCTGATTGGTTAGGGGCTCGGCTGTGCTCTGATTGGATGGGGGGTTGGTTGTGCTCTGATTGGCTGGGGGTGTGTTCTGTTTGGGTGGGGGCTTGGTTGTGCTCAGCTTAGTCTGAGTTGCAGGGGGATTTGAGCTGGTGAGCTGCGTTGTTGTTGTTTGGCTTCGTGTTTGTGGCCGTGCGAGCTCTTCATGGTGGGTGTCAGTCTGCTTCATGTATGGATTGGAGAGGTTTAAAGTGGCTAATGATGCAGCTGCAGTCTGGCTTCTGGTCCTTGGTCGTGGCTCATTATCAGTGTGGGTTTGAGTCTGTTTTCTGCGTGGATGTGTGGTGGTGACATCCTGTGTGGCTCTCGTGAGTGTGGGTCTGGTGTCATTCGTCGTGTTAGGGACCCGTTTGTCAATAAGGGCGGGTTTCCAAATGGCTGGTAGGCGGGAGGTATCGTCTCGTTTGTTCATGCTGTGTGGGCGTTTTTCTATCTCGATGGCTTCTCTGATTATTCTGTTGTTAAAGTGTTCAGTTTTGGCGATAGTTCTGGTCTTTTTAAAGTCAATATCATGTCCTGTGGCTTTAAGGTGTTGGACCAGGGAAGAAGTTGGTTCTTCTTTTCTGACTGAGTTCTTGTGTTCTTCTATGCGTGCACTTATTCGTCTGTTGGTTTGTCCGATGTATGTGGTGGGGCAGGCGGTGCATGGGATTTCATATACTCCTTGATTTTCTAACTCAATTTTGTCTTTGGGGTTCCTTAGGATGGTGGATATTTTTCGGTTTGTGCAGAATGCTGTCTTGATGTTATGTTTGTGGAGGATTTTGCTTATTCTGTCTGTGGTGCCTTTTATGTATGGGAGGAGGGCTTTGCCGTTTTCTTGTTCTGTGTCTTGGATTTTAGTGGGGGTTTCTTTTTGGATTAGGTTGGTGATCTTATTTCTTTGGAATCCATTGGATGTTAGTACGTTAGTGAGGGTGTGTAGTTCGGTTTTTAGGTGTTGTTCGTCAGCTAAGCGTTTTGTTCTGGAAATGAGTGTCTTGGCTACAGAGTTGATTTGGGCAGGGTGGTGGTGTGAGAGTGCGTGCAGATAGCGGTTTGTGTGTGTTTTCTTCTGGTAGATAGTGTGTCCTAGGGAGCCATTGGATTTTCTGTAGACTAAGACATCCAGGAAGGGAAGTTGGTTGTTCGCTTCTGTTTCCATGGTGAACTGTATTTTGGGGTGTAGGCTGTTGAGGTGTGTGAGGAAGTTGTCCAGTTTTTCTTTCCCATGTGGCCAGATTATGAAGGTGTCGTCCACATATCTGAGCCAGAGTTTGGGTTTATGATCAGATTTTTCTAGAGCTTGGGTTTCAAAGTATTCCATATAGAGGTTGGCAATGACCGGTGAGAGGGGTGATCCCATGGGTGCTCCTTCTGTTTGTTTGTATTTCTGTCCATTATAGATGAAGTATGTGTTGGATAGGCAGTGGTTGGTCAGATCTAAGATGTGCTTGGGGGGGTTATATTTGTTTTGGATAACTGTCAAGGCTTCTTTGATTGGTACTTGGGTGAAGAGGGATATGACATCAAAGCTCACGAGTAGGTCACTGGGCTGTAAGTTTTGTTGCTTTATGATGTCTATGAACTGGAATGAGTTTTTTACGTATGAGGTGATGGATTCTGCATAGGGCTGTAGTTGTTTGGCGAGAAATTTGGCTAGGTTTTGTAGAGGTGAGCCTATGGAGCTGACTATGGGTCTAAGTGGGGTTCCTTCTTTGTGTATCTTGGGGAGACCATAAAGCTTAGGGCATCTGGATGATTTCTCTCTGGGTATGATTCTTTGCTGAATCTCTTCGCTGATGGGGGAGGCTTTTATTTTGGATCTGGTGGTTTTTTCCAGGTAGGTGGTGGGGTCTGTGTTTAGGGGTTTGTATATGGAGTCTTGGAGTAGGTTGGTTAATTTGGTTTGGTAGTCAGATGTGTTCATAACCACCGTGGCATTGCCCTTGTCTGCTGGTAGGATTATTATGCTGGTGTCTTCTTTCAGGTTAAGTAGTGCTGTCTGTTCCTCTTTGGGTAAGTTACTTTTGGGTGGCTTGCTGGTGCAGAGGATGTTGGTGATTTCGAGTCTGATTCTGTTTGCATCGTCGGGGTTGATTTTGGTCAGGCTGGTTTCAACTCCGCATATAATGGTTTCAGTGGGGATGCTTTTGGGAGCGATTGCAAAGTTGAATCCTTTGGAAAGGACATTGGTTTCGGCTTTGGTGAGGATCCTATCTGAGATGTTATGTACTGTTTGTTTCATGTGTGGCTGTGAGGGTGGAGGGGATTGTTTCTGGCGTTCTTGTAGTCTTCGGAATTTGTTGGTGTGTGTGTCTGTCTTGAGGGTGGTCTGTGTTTCGGCTCTCCAGACGGCAAGTTGTTTGGATTTGTCCCAAAGTGCGGGGTGGATCTTGTTGCTGAGTTTGAGGTGAAGTGTGAGGAGATCCTTGTTGATTCGGTCTAGGAGGAATCTTTTTCTGTGGAGTTCATTTCTGATTAGGGCTAGTTCTGTTCTTTTCAGAATGCGTTTGGTGGCTGCAGAGTTGGAGTGGAATTTCAATTGGAAGCCTGTGGGGATTAAATTTTGATCTCGGCAGTTGCGTAGGAATGCAAGGTCACATAAAATGGAAGCTCTTTGGACTTCGAGTTTTTCATAGGTCCTGGTCAGATGGTGGATATCCTCCCCGTAGAGGTGCGATATTTGTTTTCTCAGGTTTTCGCGGGTGTTTGTATGTAGGTCTTTGGTTATTCGGGTCTTCTCCCACGTAAAATTGGAAGTGTCTTGGCGACGTTTCGACGAAGTCTCATTCGTCATCTTCAGGCTGGTGTTCTCGGCTTCGTGCTTCCAGGAGCAATGTGAGATCGCAGCTGTCTCTTCCTTTTAACTGCTAGTGGGGGTGTGAGCTGATTGGGTGGGAACTTGGCTGTGTTCTGATTGGGTGGAGGTGTGTTCTGATTGGTTAGGGGCTCGGCTGTGCTCTGATTGGATGGGGGGTTGGTTGTGCTCTGATTGGCTGGGGGTGTGTTCTGTTTGGGTGGGGGCTTGGTTGTGCTCAGCTTAGTCTGAGTTGCAGGGGGATTTGAGCTGGTGAGCTGCGTTGTTGTTGTTTGGCTTCGTGTTTGTGGCCGTGCGAGCTCTTCATGGTGGGTGTCAGTCTGCTTCATGTATGGATTGGAGAGGTTTAAAGTGGCTAATGATGCAGCTGCAGTCTGGCTTCTGGTCCTTGGTCGTGGCTCATTATCAGTGTGGGTTTGAGTCTGTTTTCTGCGTGGATGTGTGGTGGTGACATCCTGTGTGGCTCTCGTGAGTGTGGGTCTGGTGTCATTCGTCGTGTTAGGGACCCGTTTGTCAATAAGGGCGGGTTTCCAAATGGCTGGTAGGCGGGAGGTATCGTCTCGTTTGTTCATGCTGTGTGGGCGTTTTTCTATCTCGATGGCTTCTCTGATTATTCTGTTGTTAAAGTGTTCAGTTTTGGCGATAGTTCTGGTCTTTTTAAAGTCAATATCATGTCCTGTGGCTTTAAGGTGTTGGACCAGGGAAGAAGTTGGTTCTTCTTTTCTGACTGAGTTCTTGTGTTCTTCTATGCGTGCACTTATTCGTCTGTTGGTTTGTCCGATGTATGTGGTGGGGCAGGCGGTGCATGGGATTTCATATACTCCTTGATTTTCTAACTCAATTTTGTCTTTGGGGTTCCTTAGGATGGTGGATATTTTTCGGTTTGTGCAGAATGCTGTCTTGATGTTATGTTTGTGGAGGATTTTGCTTATTCTGTCTGTGGTGCCTTTTATGTATGGGAGGAGGGCTTTGCCGTTTTCTTGTTCTGTGTCTTGGATTTTAGTGGGGGTTTCTTTTTGGATTAGGTTGGTGATCTTATTTCTTTGGAATCCATTGGATGTTAGTACGTTAGTGAGGGTGTGTAGTTCGGTTTTTAGGTGTTGTTCGTCAGCTAAGCGTTTTGTTCTGGAAATGAGTGTCTTGGCTACAGAGTTGATTTGGGCAGGGTGGTGGTGTGAGAGTGCGTGCAGATAGCGGTTTGTGTGTGTTTTCTTCTGGTAGATAGTGTGTCCTAGGGAGCCATTGGATTTTCTGTAGACTAAGACATCCAGGAAGGGAAGTTGGTTGTTCGCTTCTGTTTCCATGGTGAACTGTATTTTGGGGTGTAGGCTGTTGAGGTGTGTGAGGAAGTTGTCCAGTTTTTCTTTCCCATGTGGCCAGATTATGAAGGTGTCGTCCACATATCTGAGCCAGAGTTTGGGTTTATGATCAGATTTTTCTAGAGCTTGGGTTTCAAAGTATTCCATATAGAGGTTGGCAATGACCGGTGAGAGGGGTGATCCCATGGGTGCTCCTTCTGTTTGTTTGTATTTCTGTCCATTATAGATGAAGTATGTGTTGGATAGGCAGTGGTTGGTCAGATCTAAGATGTGCTTGGGGGGGTTATATTTGTTTTGGATAACTGTCAAGGCTTCTTTGATTGGTACTTGGGTGAAGAGGGATATGACATCAAAGCTCACGAGTAGGTCACTGGGCTGTAAGTTTTGTTGCTTTATGATGTCTATGAACTGGAATGAGTTTTTTACGTATGAGGTGATGGATTCTGCATAGGGCTGTAGTTGTTTGGCGAGAAATTTGGCTAGGTTTTGTAGAGGTGAGCCTATGGAGCTGACTATGGGTCTAAGTGGGGTTCCTTCTTTGTGTATCTTGGGGAGACCATAAAGCTTAGGGCATCTGGATGATTTCTCTCTGGGTATGATTCTTTGCTGAATCTCTTCGCTGATGGGGGAGGCTTTTATTTTGGATCTGGTGGTTTTTTCCAGGTAGGTGGTGGGGTCTGTGTTTAGGGGTTTGTATATGGAGTCTTGGAGTAGGTTGGTTAATTTGGTTTGGTAGTCAGATGTGTTCATAACCACCGTGGCATTGCCCTTGTCTGCTGGTAGGATTATTATGCTGGTGTCTTCTTTCAGGTTAAGTAGTGCTGTCTGTTCCTCTTTGGGTAAGTTACTTTTGGGTGGCTTGCTGGTGCAGAGGATGTTGGTGATTTCGAGTCTGATTCTGTTTGCATCGTCGGGGTTGCAGCCACCAAACGCATTCTGAAAAGAACAGAACTAGCCCTAATCAGAAATGAACTCCACAGAAAAAGATTCCTCCTAGACCGAATCAACAAGGATCTCCTCACACTTCACCTCAAACTCAGCAACAAGATCCACCCCGCACTTTGGGACAAATCCAAACAACTTGCCGTCTGGAGAGCCGAAACACAGACCACCCTCAAGACAGACACACACACCAACAAATTCCGAAGACTACAAGAACGCCAGAAACAATCCCCTCCACCCTCACAGCCACACATGAAACAAACAGTACATAACATCTCAGATAGGATCCTCACCAAAGCCGAAACCAATGTCCTTTCCAAAGGATTCAACTTTGCAATCGCTCCCAAAAGCATCCCCACTGAAACCATTATATGCGGAGTTGAAACCAGCCTGACCAAAATCAACCCCGACGATGCAAACAGAATCAGACTCGAAATCACCAACATCCTCTGCACCAGCAAGCCACCCAAAAGTAACTTACCCAAAGAGGAACAGACAGCACTACTTAACCTGAAAGAAGACACCAGCATAATAATCCTACCAGCAGACAAGGGCAATGCCACGGTGGTTATGAACACATCTGACTACCAAACCAAATTAACCAACCTACTCCAAGACTCCATATACAAACCCCTAAACACAGACCCCACCACCTACCTGGAAAAAACCACCAGATCCAAAATAAAAGCCTCCCCCATCAGCGAAGAGATTCAGCAAAGAATCATACCCAGAGAGAAATCATCCAGATGCCCTAAGCTTTATGGTCTCCCCAAGATACACAAAGAAGGAACCCCACTTAGACCCATAGTCAGCTCCATAGGCTCACCTCTACAAAACCTAGCCAAATTTCTCGCCAAACAACTACAGCCCTATGCAGAATCCATCACCTCATACGTAAAAAACTCATTCCAGTTCATAGACATCATAAAGCAACAAAACTTACAGCCCAGTGACCTACTCGTGAGCTTTGATGTCATATCCCTCTTCACCCAAGTACCAATCAAAGAAGCCTTGACAGTTATCCAAAACAAATATAACCCCCCCAAGCACATCTTAGATCTGACCAACCACTGCCTATCCAACACATACTTCATCTATAATGGACAGAAATACAAACAAACAGAAGGAGCACCCATGGGATCACCCCTCTCACCGGTCATTGCCAACCTCTATATGGAATACTTTGAAACCCAAGCTCTAGAAAAATCTGATCATAAACCCAAACTCTGGCTCAGATATGTGGACGACACCTTCATAATCTGGCCACATGGGAAAGAAAAACTGGACAACTTCCTCACACACCTCAACAGCCTACACCCCAAAATACAGTTCACCATGGAAACAGAAGCGAACAACCAACTTCCCTTCCTGGATGTCTTAGTCTACAGAAAATCCAATGGCTCCCTAGGACACACTATCTACCAGAAGAAAACACACACAAACCGCTATCTGCACGCACTCTCACACCACCACCCTGCCCAAATCAACTCTGTAGCCAAGACACTCATTTCCAGAACAAAACGCTTAGCTGACGAACAACACCTAAAAACCGAACTACACACCCTCACTAACGTACTAACATCCAATGGATTCCAAAGAAATAAGATCACCAACCTAATCCAAAAAGAAACCCCCACTAAAATCCAAGACACAGAACAAGAAAACGGCAAAGCCCTCCTCCCATACATAAAAGGCACCACAGACAGAATAAGCAAAATCCTCCACAAACATAACATCAAGACAGCATTCTGCACAAACCGAAAAATATCCACCATCCTAAGGAACCCCAAAGACAAAATTGAGTTAGAAAATCAAGGAGTATATGAAATCCCATGCACCGCCTGCCCCACCACATACATCGGACAAACCAACAGACGAATAAGTGCACGCATAGAAGAACACAAGAACTCAGTCAGAAAAGAAGAACCAACTTCTTCCCTGGTCCAACACCTTAAAGCCACAGGACATGATATTGACTTTAAAAAGACCAGAACTATCGCCAAAACTGAACACTTTAACAACAGAATAATCAGAGAAGCCATCGAGATAGAAAAACGCCCACACAGCATGAACAAACGAGACGATACCTCCCGCCTACCAGCCATTTGGAAACCCGCCCTTATTGACAAACGGGTCCCTAACACGACGAATGACACCAGACCCACACTCACGAGAGCCACACAGGATGTCACCACCACACATCCACGCAGAAAACAGACTCAAACCCACACTGATAATGAGCCACGACCAAGGACCAGAAGCCAGACTGCAGCTGCATCATTAGCCACTTTAAACCTCTCCAATCCATACATGAAGCAGACTGACACCCACCATGAAGAGCTCGCACGGCCACAAACACGAAGCCAAACAACAACAACGCAGCTCACCAGCTCAAATCCCCCTGCAACTCAGACTAAGCTGAGCACAACCAAGCCCCCACCCAAACAGAACACACCCCCAGCCAATCAGAGCACAACCAACCCCCCATCCAATCAGAGCACAGCCGAGCCCCTAACCAATCAGAACACACCTCCACCCAATCAGAACACAGCCAAGTTCCCACCCAATCAGCTCACACCCCCACTAGCAGTTAAAAGGAAGAGACAGCTGCGATCTCACATTGCTCCTGGAAGCACGAAGCCGAGAACACCAGCCTGAAGATGACGAATGAGACTTCGTCGAAACGTCGCCAAGACACTTCCAATTTTACGTGGGAGAAGACCCGAATAACCAAAGACCTACATACAAACACCCGCGAAAACCTGAGAAAACAAATATCGCACCTCTACGGGGAGGATATCCACCATCTGACCAGGACCTATGAAAAACTCGAAGTCCAAAGAGCTTCCATTTTATGTGACCTTGCATTCCTACGCAACTGCCGAGATCAAAATTTAATCCCCACAGGCTTCCAATTGAAATTCCACTCCAACTCTGCAGCCACCAAACGCATTCTGAAAAGAACAGAACTAGCCCTAATCAGAAATGAACTCCACAGAAAAAGATTCCTCCTAGACCGAATCAACAAGGATCTCCTCACACTTCACCTCAAACTCAGCAACAAGATCCACCCCGCACTTTGGGACAAATCCAAACAACTTGCCGTCTGGAGAGCCGAAACACAGACCACCCTCAAGACAGACACACACACCAACAAATTCCGAAGACTACAAGAACGCCAGAAACAATCCCCTCCACCCTCACAGCCACACATGAAACAAACAGTACATAACATCTCAGATAGGATCCTCACCAAAGCCGAAACCAATGTCCTTTCCAAAGGATTCAACTTTGCAATCGCTCCCAAAAGCATCCCCACTGAAACCATTATATGCGGAGTTGAAACCAGCCTGACCAAAATCAACCCCGACGATGCAAACAGAATCAGACTCGAAATCACCAACATCCTCTGCACCAGCAAGCCACCCAAAAGTAACTTACCCAAAGAGGAACAGACAGCACTACTTAACCTGAAAGAAGACACCAGCATAATAATCCTACCAGCAGACAAGGGCAATGCCACGGTGGTTATGAACACATCTGACTACCAAACCAAATTAACCAACCTACTCCAAGACTCCATATACAAACCCCTAAACACAGACCCCACCACCTACCTGGAAAAAACCACCAGATCCAAAATAAAAGCCTCCCCCATCAGCGAAGAGATTCAGCAAAGAATCATACCCAGAGAGAAATCATCCAGATGCCCTAAGCTTTATGGTCTCCCCAAGATACACAAAGAAGGAACCCCACTTAGACCCATAGTCAGCTCCATAGGCTCACCTCTACAAAACCTAGCCAAATTTCTCGCCAAACAACTACAGCCCTATGCAGAATCCATCACCTCATACGTAAAAAACTCATTCCAGTTCATAGACATCATAAAGCAACAAAACTTACAGCCCAGTGACCTACTCGTGAGCTTTGATGTCATATCCCTCTTCACCCAAGTACCAATCAAAGAAGCCTTGACAGTTATCCAAAACAAATATAACCCCCCCAAGCACATCTTAGATCTGACCAACCACTGCCTATCCAACACATACTTCATCTATAATGGACAGAAATACAAACAAACAGAAGGAGCACCCATGGGATCACCCCTCTCACCGGTCATTGCCAACCTCTATATGGAATACTTTGAAACCCAAGCTCTAGAAAAATCTGATCATAAACCCAAACTCTGGCTCAGATATGTGGACGACACCTTCATAATCTGGCCACATGGGAAAGAAAAACTGGACAACTTCCTCACACACCTCAACAGCCTACACCCCAAAATACAGTTCACCATGGAAACAGAAGCGAACAACCAACTTCCCTTCCTGGATGTCTTAGTCTACAGAAAATCCAATGGCTCCCTAGGACACACTATCTACCAGAAGAAAACACACACAAACCGCTATCTGCACGCACTCTCACACCACCACCCTGCCCAAATCAACTCTGTAGCCAAGACACTCATTTCCAGAACAAAACGCTTAGCTGACGAACAACACCTAAAAACCGAACTACACACCCTCACTAACGTACTAACATCCAATGGATTCCAAAGAAATAAGATCACCAACCTAATCCAAAAAGAAACCCCCACTAAAATCCAAGACACAGAACAAGAAAACGGCAAAGCCCTCCTCCCATACATAAAAGGCACCACAGACAGAATAAGCAAAATCCTCCACAAACATAACATCAAGACAGCATTCTGCACAAACCGAAAAATATCCACCATCCTAAGGAACCCCAAAGACAAAATTGAGTTAGAAAATCAAGGAGTATATGAAATCCCATGCACCGCCTGCCCCACCACATACATCGGACAAACCAACAGACGAATAAGTGCACGCATAGAAGAACACAAGAACTCAGTCAGAAAAGAAGAACCAACTTCTTCCCTGGTCCAACACCTTAAAGCCACAGGACATGATATTGACTTTAAAAAGACCAGAACTATCGCCAAAACTGAACACTTTAACAACAGAATAATCAGAGAAGCCATCGAGATAGAAAAACGCCCACACAGCATGAACAAACGAGACGATACCTCCCGCCTACCAGCCATTTGGAAACCCGCCCTTATTGACAAACGGGTCCCTAACACGACGAATGACACCAGACCCACACTCACGAGAGCCACACAGGATGTCACCACCACACATCCACGCAGAAAACAGACTCAAACCCACACTGATAATGAGCCACGACCAAGGACCAGAAGCCAGACTGCAGCTGCATCATTAGCCACTTTAAACCTCTCCAATCCATACATGAAGCAGACTGACACCCACCATGAAGAGCTCGCACGGCCACAAACACGAAGCCAAACAACAACAACGCAGCTCACCAGCTCAAATCCCCCTGCAACTCAGACTAAGCTGAGCACAACCAAGCCCCCACCCAAACAGAACACACCCCCAGCCAATCAGAGCACAACCAACCCCCCATCCAATCAGAGCACAGCCGAGCCCCTAACCAATCAGAACACACCTCCACCCAATCAGAACACAGCCAAGTTCCCACCCAATCAGCTCACACCCCCACTAGCAGTTAAAAGGAAGAGACAGCTGCGATCTCACATTGCTCCTGGAAGCACGAAGCCGAGAACACCAGCCTGAAGATGACGAATGAGACTTCGTCGAAACGTCGCCAAGACACTTCCAATTTTACGTGGGAGAAGACCCGAATAACCAAAGACCTACATACAAACACCCGCGAAAACCTGAGAAAACATATATATATATATATATATACTTATTTATCCGCTTCATGTCCCTGTCCCTTTTTGGCTATTTCCTGAATGTGAGTTTGAGTTTCACACATTTAGCTTTGACAGATTCCAACCAAAAAATGGAGAAGAAAAAGAAGAAAAAAAATAAATGCAATGAGAGACACACATCTGACAAACTTGACAAGATGGAATGATTGTAGTGATTCTTTTCGTTTTTTATTGTATGCAGAAATCAGGGCAAAGAAAAGCTCACCAAAACATATATATTATTTCTTGTGTACCAAATAAAACTGGCACCAGCTAGATTTATATCTATATGTATATCATGTTGATGTTTATAGTAACATTTATGTTCTTTCTATACTAGAGAGTTACACAATCTTCATAGCACTACATAGCCATTTGTTGAAGTGATATAAATCCTGTCCACATGATTACTGTCACAAAAATGTTTGAACAACTCCAGAAGTCACATAAATTATTTTAAATTAACATTTTTAATATTTTAATCAATTTCTTTTAAAAGAAAACTAAATGGGGAACCAAGCATACAACCAATGTAAATAGCTCCAGAACAATTCAAAATATTTGTTCAAATTCAGAAAGGAGGTAAGTTCTTCAGGCCATGTGAAAATGAATGTCCTTTCATCTTTCTACCATCAAACATTTTATAATTTTTTAAAAAAACCACAATATTGATTTCTCTTGTTCAGCTGGTTTCTGAACTACAGATTATATATTTCAAAAGTATATGAGCATTAATGAAAACCAGGAAGTCTTCCAGAACAAAATTAATATGAAATGTAACTTCTGCTCTAGAAAGAAGCAGTTACAACACATGGTCATAACATAGGGAGCGTGAGATGATGGCTGGCTGGCTGGCTGGCTGGATGGGAGAGGGAGAGGGAGAGGGAGAGGGAGAGGGAGAGGGAGGGAGAGAGAGAGAGAGAGAGAGAGAGAATATATATAGCTAGAAGACAATATTGATAATTAAAAGTTTCTGAGCTGTGGGAATGAATCATGAACCCTGTGGTGTTTAGCCACCTGTTTCTTAACTATCTGCATATGCAAGGGTTCATATTTCGAACCCAGAATTTTTCAAAGGTCGTGAATTAATAGTGCAAGGCAGAACAAACAACAATGGAACAATGAAACTTGTTCTCACCTTTTCTTAATTTGCATTTTAAGGCTTAGTTTACTTTTAATAGAAAAACCTTTATTAAAGTAATGCCTGTTTATTTATGCGAAATCATGGGCTTCGTTCAGCATTATGTATGTATGTATGTATGTATGTATGTATATGTATAAGTATATGTATATGTGTATATATATATTTCTTTATCAGCAAATATAAATTATAGTGTTCAGTTTTGGAGATTAATTTGGTTCCTTCAGAAACAGGACACAAAATTGACTTTGAAGGAACCAAATTAATCTCCAAAACTGAACACTTCAACAAGAGAATAATCATGGAAGGCATCGAAATAGAGAAACACCCCCATAACATGAATAAACGTGACGATACCTCCTGCTTACCAGACATCTGGAAACTAGCCCTAGTCAACAGAAGAGTCCCAGCCACGAAGATTAACACCGGACCAAAGATAACACATGATACCACCACCAATTGTCCTCACCAGATTCAAACCCAAACCCATCCCATAGACGAAATACAACCACCATCCAGAAGCCAGACCACCGCAGCATCACCAGATGCTGCACCCCCCTCCGATCCCCACACAAAGCAAACTGACACACGCCATGAACACATGGCAAGACTTCAAACTCGGAGCCAAACCAAAGCCCGGGATGTGGCATCCCAGCCGTCTGCTCAGGACATTACATAAAAAAGCTCAGGATATCACAACACTAGAACTCATGATGTTAACACACAGCCCATTACCCAGGTCATTAAAACACAAAATACTAATGGGCACACATCAAGGACCTCACCCACACAGGATGTTACGAAACAGTTGACTAATCTGCAAACATCAACTCCATCAACCAATCAAGATGTAACAACACAGGCAACCAACCTGCTCACAGCAACAAAGCCAGCACCCCACACCTCCCCACCAGTATTTATAGAGAGACGGCAGCTCCAATCATGCTTTCCTCGCACAAACACGAAGCCGAAGACACCAGCCTGAAGATGATGAGTGGGACCTCGTCAAAACGTTGCCAAGATACTCTTAATCTTACACGGGAAAAGACCTGAATACACCAAAACTTTATATATATATATATATATATATATATATATATATATATATATATATATATATATATATATATATATATATATTATTTGATTTATATGCCGCCCTTCTCCGAAGACTCAGGGCGGCTTACAATGTGCTCAGCAATAGCCTTCATCCTTTTGTATATTTATACAAAGTCAGCTTATTGCCCCCACAACTGGGTCCTCATTTCACCTACCTTAGAAAGGATGGAAGGCTGAGTCAACCTTGAGCCTTGGCGAGATTCGAACCCTGCAGTAATTGCAGGCAGCTGGTCTTAATAACCAGCTTAATAACAGGGTGCCTTAAACCCCTATGCTACCAAGGCTATATATATATATATATATATATATATATATATATATATATATATATATATATATATATATATATATAACATACATATACATACACACACATACACATACATACATACATACATACATACATACATACATACATACATAGAGAGAGAGTTGCCTCTGGGTAAAATAACTGCATCTATTCTTCAAGTATCATTAACTTTATAAACAATTTTTCCATACTGCCATGAAATAAGCCAGAGTCATGCTAGACTTGCAAAGTTAAAACAACGGAGTTTTATACTTCTCTGGCAAAGTATATATTCATTAGAGATTCAACAGATTTCTGTTTGGTAAGATAATTATCCCAAGTTCCATATGATTTCATCGTAAAATGCCAGGATATTGTCAAGAAAGATGGTTGCCTTTCCAGAGAGGGCTTCTCATAAGCAATGTCTGGAACTAATGCTTACTTAAACTCTAATTCTGTACTTCAGGAGCATTTGTTTGAAGCCAAAATTTCAGTCCTTGGAAGTACTCTTTTGTTTTATGATTTACAGCAGACTGATCTAAAACTAATAAAAAAAAAATCTCATTTTTTTACGACTCTGTAGTCCCTAGTGTTGGAAACTATCTTAACTTTCAAAATGTCCTTCTTCCATAGAAGCTGCTTTTATTGTTTTGCAGGGAGCTTAAGAACTGCATTTGAATTTCTTTTGAGGTTGTTTTCAGGCTTACTGTGTTATTAGAAAGAGTAGATGATTCTGTGACTAGCGTTGTGTTATTTATACCTCATTCTATCAACATTAAGCTACTTTGTCCACACTTTCACATCAGGAGAGGTTTCTATAAGATGCATTTCTTCATTCTCTAGAGATTTCATCAAAGGGTGGAAAAAGAGAAAGACTGAATATATTTTGTAGAGTGGAAAGCAGGATATTCACTTACAACTTGTAACCATATTATAATGGAATAAGTGGAAAAATTCTCCACTCTGAGAATTTTACCAAAATACCCTTCTCCTTTGAAAGAAATTTCAACAATCTGTCATCAAGTTGAATAAGAATGTTTAAAAAAATTGGAGAGGACAGTATTTGAATAGTACTACCTATGATATACCATAAAAGCTTCTTAAACTCTTGTTTTCTTGTCACAAAAAAAGAAAAAAGGTTTGGAACAAATATTAAATTTTGCATTTGGACATTAGAGGGGGCAATGTATTATACACATGAAGTCTCTTTAAATCATTCTGATAACTAGGGCTGATCCCAGAAATGTTGCTCACTGAAAGAAACACAATTTATAGAACTGACAGTTGAATTTTATTTTAGTGTTAGTAACTCTATCATTATCTCTATCAGTGCAATATGCTTGGTTAGAAAGCTTGAGACAAGATGCAAAAGACATTGAATGCAATGAATGCATTGAATACAGGCCTTGAATGCAAGACAACATAGCCAGAGAAGAGTATCAATTGCGGCTCTCAATCAAAACCTGGTACCTGAAATATCTATGGAGATTCTCAGTCATCCAGGTCATGGTTGTCCCATAGGTGCTTTTTCAAGAGGGAACTGGACTTTCTTTGTTTTTGATTGAAGACATTTCACTTCTCATCCAAGAAGCTTCTTCAGTTCTGACTTCAGTTCTGACTGTTCAGTCAGAAGCTTCTTGGATGGGAAGTACAGTAGTGGCCAAAATGGTGGAAACCTTTTGGGAAAACTATATTTTTGAGGTTTAATGGTTAATAACACCACTTTTTTTTTCCTTTGGAGTTTCAAGATAATCCTATTCCACTGCTGGAATGGCCTGGGAATAGCCAAGACCTTAACCCAATTGAAAATCTATGGAGCCGACTAAAGAAACTTGTTAGTCAGAAGCGACCCAGTAATAAAACCCAGTTAATAGAAGCAATCATTCAATCTTGGTTTCACATTATAACAGCTGCAGAATTAAAAGACTTAGTTCATTCTATGGGAAGACGTTGTAAGGCCGTAATTCATGCTAAAGATTACCCAACTAAGTATTAACTGACATGGTGATAATTTTTGTATATCTCATTTTTTTTTATGGTGATAATTTTTGTATATCTCACTTTTTCTACGTGTTTCACTTTTCTCCTTTATACTGTAACTGCTATTCTAATAGCAAATCCTTCATAAAAGTTATTGCATTACTTTCTTGATTAAATTATCTTTCTATTGATATATAATTTTATGTTACTACTCCAAAAAAAAAAAGGTGGTGTTATTAGCTAGTTTTAGAAAATACACTTTTCCCAAAAGGTTTCCACAATTTTGGCCACTACCTTCAAGGAAACAAAGGAAGTCCAGTTGCCTCTTGAAAAACAACCTTTAGGATACCTGAAATGGTTCACTTTGATAAATACTATATGGCTTTGAAGTCTATGAAGGCCAACACCAGCTAAAGGCCAACACGAGCTCCCCCCAGACATACGGAGGATACAAGACCTACGCATCTTCCGCCGCGCCCTAAAAACGTTCTTATTCCAACAGGCTGGTCTGGCCTAACTCTCCCTTCTAAATTGGCCTTTAAATTGGCTTTTAAATTGGTTTTAAATCTCTTTAGATAAATTTGGATATTTTAATCTTTAAACCTATACCTAAATTAATTAATCTGTTTTTAATAGTTTCTCTAACTTTTATATGTCTTTGTATTTATTTATGCTGTTCACCGCCCTGAGTCCCTCGGGAGTAGGGCGGTATACAAATATGAAAAATAAATAAATAAATAAATAAATAAAGAGCTGGCTGTTGTGATTTCACATTTTTATGTATATAATGAGTTCATTTTTATTTTTACTTTGTACTCTCTTAATTATCCATGAATGAGTCTAGCCATCTCTCAAAAACTTTGACCAGGACTTAACATTTCAACTAGTCACAAAAGAGTAGTTGCCCAGTTCATTACTGTAATAAACTAAGAGGTGAGACAATTTAAAATCTTTTCAGACTTGTTAACCCAAAAGGGTTCCTCAGTAAAAGGTCATTATGATAGGATGCCAATAATCAGACTGACCTGCCTAACAATTCCTGTTTTTTCCAGCTGGGGACTTAACTATGCAACCATGAATGTGGGAGAATATTAGGAGATGCTTCCTTTTAAAACCTGATTTCTATATATATAAAAAGGAGTCTATAATTTTAGCAGAGGAGTTTTATTTGAAGATATTGTGATGTGAAATTCAGGTAGGAATCTTAATTGCATTATTTAGGAGTAAAAGTTCAAAAGCCAGTTTTAAATCCATCATTGGATTTAAAAGAATTAAAAAATGTAAAGAATTTAAAAGAGGAAAATTGCTAAATTTTGGAGTGATAGAAAGCCGCTATTCAAAAATTATTGGCACAAGTAATGAGTTCCCATCACTGGCTTTACATATGTAAGATGTCATGTCAATGGTCACTGTAAATTAAAGATGGCATTGGGTCATGTAGTCTAAATATGTTTAACCTGTGCATAAAATATGTGCATAAAACCCTAAAGTAATACATTATGTGTACACATACACCTTCAAATCAGTTTTGACTCTTGGTGGCCATCTGGACAAGTCATACAGTTTTCTTGTTTATGTATTTGTGGTAATGGTTTGCTATTTTCATTTATTTGTTTTATCCCTCTTTATTACTTTTATAAAGAACTCAAGCCAACAAACATATATAATACTCCTTTCTCCTATTTTTTTCCCCATATCAACCGCAAGCTATGTTGCACTGAAAAAGCAAGACTGGACCAAAGTCACCCAGCCAGCTTTCATGCCTAAAGTGGGATTAGAAATCACAGTGCTCTGGTTTCTAGCCTGATTGCCTTAACCACAAGACCAAATGTGTCACTCTTTTGTCCTCTTCCTAGGACTGAGAAGGACTGACTGGCTCAAAATCATGTAGCTGGGTTCATATCTAAGATAGAAGTATCTTAGTGATGTTAAGTAGCACTTAGCTGCCAGCTGCCTGCAATTAGTGCGAGTTCAAATCTCACCAGGCTCAAGGTTGACTCAGCCTTCCATCCTTCCGAGGTAGGTAAATTGAGGACCCGGATTGTGGGGGCAATAAGCTGACTTTGCAGAAACACCGCTTATGGGGGGCCAAAAGCCCTATTAAGCAGGTATATACAAAAGAATGAAGGCTATTGCTATAAGTGCATTGTAAGCCGCCCTGAGTCTTCAGAGGAGGGCAGCATATAAATTGAACAAATAAATAAATAAATAAATAAATAAATAAATAAATAAATAAATAAATAAATAAACAAACAAACAAACAAATAAATAAATAAATAAATAAATATCTAATATAGTCTTCTGACTTCTAGCCCAGGGACTTTAACTGAACCGATTCTCATTATCATAATAATTACAGCTGGGTAAAGGACAGAAAAAAAGGATGTGGTGGCTCAGTGGCTAAGACACTGAGCTTGTCAATCGAAAGGTCAGCAGTCAGCAGTTCAAAACCCTAGTGCCACGTAACGGGGTGAGTTCCCATTACTTGTCCCAGCTTCTGCCAACCTAGCAGTTCGAAAGTACATAAAAAATACAAGTAGAAAAATAGGGACCACCTTTGGTGGGAAGGAAACAGTGTTCCTTGCACCTTTGGCATTTAGTCATGCCGGCCACATGACCACGGAGACGTCTTCGGATAGCGCTGGCTCTTCGGCTTTGAAATGGAGAAGAGCACCACCCCTTAGAATTGGGAACGACTAGCACATATGTGCGAGGGGAACCTTTACCTTTACTAAAGGAAAGAAATGGACTAAGTTGAGGATCTGGAGGGAAAAAAAACAGGAATTGCCATCTTGTTCAAGATCCGATTCTTCCCCGCAGCTAAATGGTGCCCTTTCCACTTGGCATAAAGTTATGAAAATAAAATACATATAACACAGAACCAGCAAAATGAAATGAGATCACAGCTACACTGATGCTGAGCAGGTAGGTGCCACTGAATTGGGCCTGACCTCCGGTCACTGTCCAAAATGTTATAACGATATACTTTATCTACTGTCTTCCCCTCTTTCAATATTCTTCAGTCTTGTCAGTCATAGCTGATTTTTTCCAGACTGCTCATATACTACCAGCCTAAAGCATGTTTTGCTTACTAATCGTTGCCTCAAGGGAGACAGGTCTATTGCATTGTTTCCCTCTGCAATCTAAGATATTCTTAGTTGTTCTTTCTCTCAGCTTTTTCTCGGTGTCTAAATTCCCCAGCCGTACATTACCCCTGGAAAGAAAATGTTTAACTAATTTGAATTTTAGTTGGCATAGAAATATCTATACTCTTCATGGCTCATGATGAAGTTTGTCATTGCTTTCTATTAATTTTTTTTTAAAAAAGAAATTAATAAACATAAGCCCTCTTTCATGTTTATTCAGCTACCATCTTTGTTTTTTCACCATCAACTATGAATTCACTTAGCGTTCCAAATGACATTGCTTTTCTATTTTTTATATTATATGTTGCTTTCTACCCTTATTTTCTTAATAAGCTTCAAGTCTTCATCTTCAATACCACTTTAACAAAATGGTGTGGCCTACAGGTATACAGACAACTAAATGCTTGTCCTTCTCTTTTCCGTATTATGAACATCTTTCAAAACTTCATCCTTTACTGTAGCTTCATATCTGTTGTAAAATTTATTCAGAAGAATAATTGAGTATTTGACACATCCATTAGCTTTAATAAACTCTACGTTCTTGCAAGATATCCCCATAATCAAAGGTTTGGTGCAGCAAAGCAAACTGCTTTCTCCATTATCTATCTTAGGTTCATTATTTGATCATTATCATCTGCCTCTGCCTTTTCTGAAGCTTTCTTTGTTCACATGTGGCTTTATTGTTTCTTGTAATTTCTTAAGCAAGATAAGGAAGGAGAGGATTATATGTATTCAGTAATTGGGGCAGTATGGCTTCTAGCTATTGCTCAGGTTCAGTTTCCAAAAATTCCAGACAGCATAGTAGGAGTGTTAAGAGTTGTAGTTTTACAATCTCTGGAAGACATAATCTCCTGGCTTATATAACCATTAGGCAGGGATTCCATTTACACACTGCATTATTAGTAGCAGACTGCTGAGAAATTTGATGATGAACAGAGATACCAGAAATGTTCTGCCAAATGCTGTGAAGCTCGGAAATGAACTTGAAATGAGGAAATTGGAAACATAGCGTACAATGCCCAAATTCTTCTCCACCTTTAATTAGAATCAAATCCAGAAATACATTTCCTATCATTTATTGCCACCTCTCCTATTCACACTAGTGATTCTCTAATATTCTTTACTTATATCTTATTTATATGTTGATGCAGGGCCAGGAGGGATATCTATTACTCATTTAATATATTGATATTTTGTGGTGTCCACATACTTTTTTTAAAAAAAAATATTTTTTTAAAAATAGGAAAATATAATTTACATATGGCTTTCTAGTTAAATGTGCAATTAACTAGTTTCTGGATTTTTTTTTCAGTTCATGCTATTAAGAAGTTCTCCCTAATATTATATTGAAACCTGTAGCTTCCTTCTCAGTCTTTTATTTTAGTGCTGCCCTTCTTCCGCCTTAAATATTTTAAAATATCTCATTGATCTTATTTCCAGTTTCTTCAATTATTTCTTCATAACAACGGTGGATTCTTCCTGGTTTGGCCCGGTTCGGCCGAACTGGTAGCAGTGACGATATGACGTCACCAAACCGGTTCTCTTTGTTCAGGAGCTGGGCCCTCCACCCCCCCATGTTATTCTTACCTTTTATTTGGCCCCGCCCCAATCTATTCACTGCCTCCCGAGTCCCAGCTGATGGGCTAGAAGGAAAAAAACTGTTTAAACTCTTGCCGCAGGGCTTTAAAGGGCCGTCCTACAGCTGATCAGTGTTAAAAGGCAGTGTGGTGGTAGACCAGTGCACTCGAAAAACAAATGGGTAGACCGGTGTCTCTAAAAACAAATGGATAGATTGGTACAGCTCTGTAAGCAGTTAAAAGCCTGGTAGACCAGTACCTCTGCTAAATCCTATAGAATTGTCACATGACCATCAAACCACGCCCACAAAATAAGCCACGCCCACAGAACCATTAGTAAAAAAATTTAGAACCTACCCCTGCTTCATGGGGTTTACTTTCCAGATCCATTAGCTTAGATAATAGTAAAAGTGTGATGGTTGCTATTGATGTTCCAAAAGAGAAGCCAGACATATTCTGTTGTTATTAATATTTGCAACAGCATTAACACCAATATAAAACAATAAAAACATAGTCTATAATTAAAATGATTTTCTTATGTTTTTGTAGAAAATAAACACCACAAATAGGATATGGATAGACCACAGATATCCTGTTGTTTCCTGGCAACGCGTCTTCAGAGTTAAAGTGGTCCACCATGCAGACTATAGACCACGTGGCAGGGACTGACTGGACTCCTGTCTTTATAGTTGAGTGACCTGACTTCTGATTGGTCTTTAGCTGAGTTGGTTTCTGATTAGTACAGGTGGTGGGGGTGGGGTAATATTTGATTCAGGGGTGAGTTCTAAAAATTTTTACTACTGGTTCTGTGGGCGTGGTTTATTTTGTGGGCATAGTTTGATGGTCATGTGACAATTCTTTAGGATTTAGCAGAGGTACTGGTCTACCAGGCTTTTAACTGCTTACAGAGCTGTACCGGTCTACCCATTTATTTTTGGAGCATCCCGGTCTACCCATTTGTTTTTGGAGGCACCGGTCTACCCATTTGTTTTTCAAGCGCACTGGTCAACCACCACACTGCCTTTTAACACTGATCAGCTGTAAGGCGGCCCTTTGAAGCTCCGCGGCAAGAGTTAAACAGTTTTTCTTTTAGTTAACCGGACTAATAATACCTCATCTTCCTCTTTTTCTTCATTTTCTTTCAGAAATGTCTGAAAACATCTATCAACAATTCAATGGTTGTGTTTTTAGTTAGAAATGTTTCTAGCCCCATACGTTTATAAGATTTTTTTTCAAATTCCATTGGTTTTCTAGCATCATGATAGGAATCTTTTTCTTCCTTATCAGTTACACGGTAAGACAATGATCCCCAACCCCCGGGCCATGGACCGATACTAGTTCGTGGTCTGTTAGGAACTGGGTCTCACAACTGTAAACTGCATGTGTGAGGGATCTAGGTTGTGTTATCCTCCTCCCCCCGCTCTGGTCTGTGGAAAAATTGTCTTACATAACACTGTCCCCTGGTACCAAAAAGGTTGTGGGCCACTGCAGTAGGAGATTTACAAATGGATCTTCTCCTTGGGAGATCATAGACCAAGCATACGTATGATTGAACACCTTTCTGATTCATGGAAAGAAGAGAGGAGAGGAGAGGAGAGGAGAGGAGAGGAGAGGAGAGGAGAGGAAAGGAAAGGAAAGGAAAGGAAAGGAAAGGAAAGGAAAGGAAAGGAAAGGAAAGGAAAGGAAAGGAAGGGAAGGGAAGGGAAGGGAAGGGAAGGGAAGGGAAGGGAAGGGAAGGGAAGGGAAAGGAAAGGAAAGGAAAGGAAAGGAAAGGAAAGGAAAGGAAAGGAAAGGAAAGGAAGGGAAGGGAAGGGAAGGGAAGGGAAAGGAAAGGAAAGGAAAGGAAAGGAAAGGAAAGGAAAGGAAAGGAAGGGAAGGGAAGGGAAGGGAAGGGAAGGGAAGGGAAGGGAAGGGAAGAGGAAGGGAAGGGAAGGGAAGGGAAGGGAAAGGAAAGGAAGACATGTGTCATTTGTCAAGAAATCAGGACAATGTATGCAATATAATACATGCCAAATCTCAAACCATTGCCCTGTATGGACTACAAGAGGACATCTTTAGCAGAACTATAGAGCCAAATGTATAAATAGGATATCTTAAATGTCCACTTTTTTGACTCTCCCTAGCGAAATTTTCCTAGTGAAGCTGAAAAGCAGGAAAAAAATGGCAGTGCAAATCTGTGATGGGAACTTAGCCACCGGTTCTTGGAATCTTAGAAAAGATTTTCTAATGGATGGATGATTCAGCAAAAGAGAAATGTGGATTACAGCACACCCATTTATTATGAAGCTGAACTATATTTTTAGAACTGGTTCTGTGGGATAAAATGAGCAGAGCTGTTAAATATTTATTACAAAAGAAGGTTAAGCAACATTTTAACTTGATGGGGAAAACACAGCTGCCTTGGCAGAAATACCACTCACAGCTAAATGTGCAGCTCAGCCTTTTTTTTTTTTTAAAAAAAAGGACAGTTACATAGTATTTCACTATTTATTTGTAATGTGCAAGAACACAAAGAAATGTGTTTTATAAGTCTCCTTCTTATTGTGTCATGGGTGTTGAGGTGTAGCTTTCACTGTTCTGCATTTAAAGTAGGGGTGAAATGCTCCCTGTTTGGACTGGCTCGGGCAAGTAGGTAGCGGAGATTGAGGCTAGTTCGCTGAACCAGGAGCAATGGCTGGCTGGCCACGCCCTGAACCAGTCCACGGCCCGCAGTCCTGCCATGCTTGCCTCCCTTCCATGCTGCCTTCCTGGCATCCTGGTCCTCCACTCAAGCAGTGCCTTCCCTGCTCAGCCCCGACAAGCTATGCATCCATAACTATGGGGTTATTTTGTTCACCGTGGTGCTGCTTCGGGAGGGCAGATAGACATATTCATTATAGTTGTCAGCTGCAGACATCCGCCTGCCCTCCCAAAGTACCACCTCAGTGAACAAAACAACCCCATTGTGTTGCGCCTCCTTCTGCAGCCAAACACGCCCAGTTGTGCATGCCCTTTCCTCAAATGGGCTGTGCATGGGGCGCTTGGAGAGCGAGCGAGCAAGAGAGCTCTCCAACCTCTGTTTTGTGTGTGTGAGGAAGGGAGGGAGGGAGGGAGCGATCTGAAGCCAAGACATCCAAACTTCTGGCAGTGGCATGGGCAGCTTCTGAGCAGCCCTGAGTCAGCCAGCTCCATCTGACCTACTCCCTGAGTCTCGCCATTCTCCTCGCCCCCCCCCCTCAAGCAGTGGCAGGCTCTGTGGGACAACAGGACCTCTCATTTTTCCCACAGCATGGCGTACGCTTGGTACCTCTGCTTGTCTGCTTGCAAGTGATGATCTTCTCTGATTCTCTTGGGATGCTGGTGCAGGCACCATGGATGCATAGCTTGTTGGGGCTGAGCAGGGAAGCCGCTGCTTGAGTGGGGTGGGGGTTGGGGTGAGGAGAACGGCGAGACTCAGGGAGTAAGTCAGGTGGAGTTGGCTGCTCAGAAGCTGCCCCCGCCACTGCCAGAAGTTTGGGTGCCTTGGCTTCAGATCACTGCCTCCCTCTCTCCACCACCACCCCACACACAAACAGAGGTTGGAAAGCTGTCTTGCTCGCTCTCTCTCCAAGTGCCCCATGCACAGCAGAGCGATGTGAACGACGTCAAAATGGCCACGCCCACCCAATCACATGACCACCAAGCCACGCCACACCAAGCCATGCCCACAGAACCGGTAGCAAAAAAAATTAGATTTCACCCCTGGTTTAAAGCTGACATGGCCAAATATAAAACCAAAGCAAAAATATTTTCTTTCAAGCAATATTCATTTATTTTTGTATGACATTGGTCAGTTAGTTTTATTTTCTTCAAAATTTTCCACATTTTCTTCAAAAGTCTAGGGATTGTCCAGTGATGAGTTTCAAATTTTTTTACTACCAGTTCTGTGTGTGTGGCTTGGTGGGCATGGCTGGGGAAGGTTACTGCAAAATCCCCATTTTCTCCTGATCAGTTGGGACTCGGGAGGCAGAGAATAGATGGGGTCAGAGTTGGTATTTACCAGTTCTCCGAACTACTCAAAATTTTCACTAGAGAACTGGTCAGAACCTGCTGAAACCCACCTCTGGCGTCGTCTTCTCCTTTCCCTTCCCCTCCCCCTGTTGATTTGGGAGAAGAGATCCCACACTCAACCCCTCCTATATGTGGTGCCGGAGGGGTTGCTGCTCTTCCCACTCATGTGATTTTACATCTGTACCATCTCTGGTACTGGATGGGGGTTGCATTGTTCCAAACAGACCTGCATACAATTTAGGATTATTCCTGGACTCATGATTCCTGCTCAAGGAATAGGCAGCAGTTGTGCTTAGGGGGACAACTTTGTATTGTGCACCAGTTATACACTGCCACTGACTACCTGGAAAGATTTGTTGTGATACGTTTCTCATGTTGATGGTGTTTTATATGCCTTTTCAAACCTATGAAAATTGTGTAAGGAGATGCCATAATGGGAGATGCAGCTTGTAAGGTAAGGTAAGGTAAGGTAAGGTAAGGTAAGGTAAGGTAAGGTAAGGTAAAGTAAAGTAAAGTAAAGTAAAGTAAAGTAAAGTAAAGTAAAGTAAGAAGAGGAGGGGAGGAGATGGGAGGGGAGGGGAGGGGAGGGGAGAGGAGAGAAGAGAAGAGAAGAGAAGAGAAGAGAAGAGAAGAGAAGAGAAGAGAAGAGAAGAGAAGAGAAGAGAAGAGAAGAGAAGAGAAGAGAAGAACTTTATTGTCATTTTTTAAAACTGTGAGCCCACTGACCCACTATCAACCCACAAAGCATCCTTGGCCTGCTCACGAGTTGCCATAAGCAAGAGGGGATGGGAAACTGATTAAACGGCACAGCAGCCAAAGACAGATACACATTCCAGACTTATCTCTCTCAAGGCTGTATCTCAGGGTTACTCACAGCAGCTGGGGGGGAGTGGTCTCTACAACCCACGAAATTGCTCCATTGGCAAATGTGATTGATGAGGGGGGAGGGAAAAAACAGGGTCATTATTGGGGCATAAATTACGTAGGGTCGGAGCTGGCTTTCTCTCAGGGTTCCGACAGATGCCCTAATTAAATCATGAGTCTTGAGCCAAGCTTCAAAAGAAATCCAGTTATTTATTAGGAACTTCATGTTGGCATGTTCCCAAGTGAAGCCAGCTCTGACCCTACGTAATTTACACCCCAATCATGACTCTGTTTCCCCTCTCCCCCCAGGGTGTGTCATCAATCACGTTCACACATTATATATATATATATATATGACATCTTCGAATCTCACTGTTTGAGAAAGTTGCATAACATTCTTAGAGACTCTTCCCATCCTGCTTACAATCTTTCTGGATTGTTGCCTTCCGGCAGAAGATACAGAACAATTAAAACTCGGACCACATGTTTTCTGAATACTTTTTATCCCAGAGCTATAATTGCACTCAACAATGAACTAAAGGGCCACCATCATTGAGCTGTTGGACAACATTATTTGGTCTGTTGTGTGGATGTTTGGGTGGTTTAGGGGTGGGGAATTTGTGGTGGGTGGGAGTGTGTTTGAAGATTGTTATGTGTGTTGGACCTGGTCTTTGGGTGTTAAGTGAATTTCATTGTATGGGTACACTGTGTATACACGTACAATGACAATAAAGTTATTATTATTATTATTATATGGAACAAAACTGTGACTGAATCTACATGTTCTGCTTCAGATGCCACGAAGCCTCCTCTCAGAAGGTTACAAGGAAAACAGGTCTAGAAGAGGATGAATGTAGGATCTGATCCATTCCCTGCATGATCTTAGAAAACAACAATTGCATAGCTGGAAGAAGCATGCTCAACCACCATCATTGATTTCACCACCTTGAGATTAATGATGAGAGAGGGGAGAGGGACATATAAATATTTTAAAACAAGAATGGGCAATCTTTTTTTTTTTGAAGGTGGATTTCTCTCAAGAATGATTTATTCAGGGCTACATAATCTATGGGTCTAAACCTTGACAACATTAAGATGTGTGGACTTCAGCTCGTTTTAAGATTATTATTATTTTTTGCAAGATTTGGCAGGAGGACTGGCACATAGATCAGCCCTGATTGCCTATCTATTTTTTTTTTCATTAAATACACAAAGATGGCAAATTAAGCTGCTCAAACCAGAATTGCCCTTATGCTGATCCCATATGTCCAATCCATTATATTATATTGATCCAATAAATAAGTAAATAGTAAAAGGATAATTTAAACCGCCAGGGAAATTAAACCTTTAAGTTTAAATCCACAGAGTTAATTTAGTGGAGTGCGAACAGATTCATATGAAACAGAAAGGTGTTAGAAACATCAGATTTCTCCTTACTGCAATTCTTTTGTTCTCTGTGAAAATAGTATTGGTAGTCCTGGATTTACAACAGTTTGTTTAGTGACCGTTCAAAGTTACAAGGCACTAAAAAAACCTGATGTCTGTTTTCCACACTTATGACCATTGCAGCATCCTCTTGGTCACACAATCAAAATTCAGATGCTTGGCAACTGGTTCTCCTGGGGTCATATCAGAAGTGAAATCCAGCAGGTTCTGACAGGTTCTGGAGAACCGGTAGCAGAAATTTTGAGTAGTTTGGAAAACCGGCAAATACCACCTCTGGCTGGTCCCAAAGTGGAATGGGAATGGAGATTTTGCAGTATCCTTCCCTTGGAGTGGGGTAGAAATTGAGATTTTGCAGTATCCTTCCCTTGGAGTGGGGTGGAAATTGAGATTTTGCAGTATCCTTCCCCTGCCACGCCCACCAAGCCACGCCCACAAAACCGGTAGTAAAAAAAAAATGAATTTCATCACTGGGTCATATGATCCCTTTTTGTGACTTTCTGACAAAGTCAATGGGGAAGCCAGATTCACTTAGCCGTTGTGGTACTAATTTAACAACTACAACAGTGGCAAGAAAGGTTGCCAAATGAGACAAAACTCATTTAACAAATATCATAGCAACAAAACTTTTGGGCACAACTATGGTCATAAGTTGAGGACTACATGTAATGGCTTAATGATAATTTTATGAAGCATTTTTTAGGAGGGTAAAACAGCATATTCATTGGAAGTGATTGATTTATCAGTCTCTCATGGAAGTAGTTCATCCGTATTCTCTCAGTCAACAGGTTTGATTCTGATATGGTCATCTTTCAACTAGATACATTATGGACATGAAATTAGTTAGTAAAGGTAAAGGTTCCCCTCGCACATATGTGCTAGTCGTTTCCAACTCTAGGGGGTGGTGCTCATCTCCCTTTCAAAGCCGAAGAGCCAGCGCTGTCTGAAGACATCTCCATGGTCGTGTGGCTGGCATGACTAAACGCCAAAGGCACACAGAACGCTGTTCCCTTCCCACCAAAGGGGGTCCTTATTTTTCTACTTGCATTTTTTACGTGCTTTTGAACTGCTAGGTTGGCAGAAGCTGGGACAAGGAACAGGAGCTCACCCTCTTATCCCACACTAGGGATTCGAACCGCTGAACTGCCAACCTTTTGATCGACAACCTCAGCGTCTTAGCCACTGAGCCACCACATCCCTTGAAATTAGTAGACAGAAGTGATTTCAGTGTGGTCTGCATGATTGCGACCTCACTGATCATAATCATGAAATCTTTATAGCTTTCAATGAGCAGGGCTTGGATTTCTTTTCAAAGAAATGACTCTTCATACATCCAGCTCAAAATCTTTGCTAGGCTATTGGTCGGATGGAGACCATTGTGTCTTTTAAACTGTGTTTCCTTGAAGATCTTCCAACAATGTGACAACGTCGCACAAGCATTCTCAAAAACATTAAAGATCCTGCAAGGTTTTTTTTTTTTTTTTTTTTTTTTTTGTTAACATATTCTTGTGAGAGTAAATTTTCAGTGCTTATTAAAGCCAGTCCCTTTGGATAGTGATATAGGAAGCATATAAATTTAAAAAGTAAATAAATAAAGACCAGATACTGAAATAGGGTGAAAACTTTCTTTAACAGGCAGTATTTCACAGGTTGATAGCAATAGCAATAGCACTTATATACCGCTTCACAGTGCTTTTTATAGCCCTCACTAAGTGGTTTGCAGAGTCAGCCTATTGTCCCCAACAATCTGGGTCCTCATTTTACCCACCTCGGAAGAATGGAAGGCTGAGCCAACCTTGAGCCGGTGAGATTTGAACTGCCGAAAAGCAGTTAGCAATCAGCTGAAGTAGCCTGCAGTACAGCAGTCTAACCACTGCGCCACCTCAGCTTGGTAACCAATAGATACACAATTATCCTAGACAACCCATCATTCTGCTGGGCCATCATGCCAGAGATTTCTGATCAGATTCCTCACTTCCTTCAACAATAACAGGGCTTCTAATGTAATGGAAAATTTTCTTTAAAATTCAAAGAAGTATTCAGAGAGGTATCTGCCTTGAAAGTAGCCCATGTGGAACTGCATAGCATGATCAAACATCAGCAGCTGACCACAGGAAATGTTTTATCACATTTTGTATTATGTCATAAAATGCTTTATTATTATTATTGTATATCATAAAATGCTTCATAAAATTTCCAATTTTCAGTTCCACAGGAATCCTTGGTCCTAGATTTGGATGCATTCTGTATATTACCATATTTTTCAGAGTATAGGACGCTCCAAATTATGAGACACACTACCTTTTTGGGGGAGGAAAACAAGAAAAAAATTTGCCTCTGCCTCCCAGCAATTTGCCTCCTTGCAGCAAACAGCAAACAGCACATTTCAGTTTCAGCTTCAGCACAGTCTGATTAGCAGAAGCAGCTGATTGTCAGTTGGATCGGCCTCCCGACCATCAGCTGTTTCAGGCTGCAAGGGTTGCCAAAGCCTATTGCCGCCTCCAGGTGCCCCATTTTCCACCCGTTACGAGCAGCAGGGATCGGAATGGGCAATAGGCAATGGCAATCCCTGCAACCTAAAACCGCTGATGGTCGGGAGGCCGATCCAACCAATAATCAGCTGCTTGTGGTAATCAGGCTGTGCTGAAGCTGAAACTGAAACGGGCTGTTTGCTGTTTGCTGCAAGGAGGCAAATTGCTGGGAGGCAGAGGCCAAATGGTGTGGTCCGGTGGGTGGGCATGGCTACATTTGGTGTATAAGACGCACTAATATTTTCACCCACTTTTAGGGGGGGAAAGTGTGTTTTATACTCTGAAAAATATGGTAACCCATGTGATGTATAGTAACTCAAATGTTTTGCCCTATGATTACTATTTCACCCAGTTAAAGCTTACAGACACAAGAGTTTTAGTGGTATATAGATAGATGTAGGTCAGTACATCACATTAAGGTTTATAAATAAATGAAAACCAAAGACTACTACTAACACATTTGATTTCGGTGTTTTTTATCTCTTTCTTTTAAATATAGATACATATACAAGACATCTAACACCTTGAGCTCTCTCAGCCCTAAGAAGCAGACAATGGCAAACCAATTTAAAATCCTACCAAGAAGACTGCAGGGACTTGCCATGAAGTCAACAGGAATCAAGACTGACTTTCAACCCACCAATACCTTCCAAATCATTTCACTGTCAACACTGTCAATGCCACCTTCAGTATGACCTAAGCCAGGGGTCAGCAACCTGCGGCTCTGGAGCCAAAGGTGGCTCTTTCATCCCTCTGCTGCGGTTCCCTGCCTCTCAAAATATGCGTCACAACTGCCAATGTGCGACACCCACTGGCACATGATTTATTGAGCTTTTCGACTCCCGGTAGGCCAACCATGAATAAATCCAAGAAAAGAAAAGTTTCAGAAGAAAACAGAATGTTTAATTCAACTATATATGTTAGTTTTGTGGCCACTCAGGAAACAGTCAGGCATGGGAAGGGTTTTGTGGCTCCTGGTGTTTTCTTTTCTTTGGGAAATGGGTCCAAATGGCTCTTTGAGTGTTTAAGGTTGCAGACCCCTGACCTAAGCATAGCTCATAAAATCATCTGCTACAATGTCCTACCTATCAATGACTACTTCAGCTTCAACCGCAACAATACACGAGCACACAATAGATACAAACTTAAAGCGAACCGCTCCAAACTCAATGGCAAAAAATACGACTTCAACAACAGAGTGGCCAATGCCTGGAATGCACTACTTGACTCTGTGGTTTCATCCCCAAGCACTAAAAATTTTAATCTAAGACTCTCTACTGTTGACCTCACCCCATTCCTAAGAGGTCTGTAAGGGGCGTGCATAAGAACACCAGCATCCCTGTCCTAATGTTCCTTTTATTTGTATTCATTTTATGTATTCAATTCGTGCTTATACTTATATATATATTATCTAATACGTACTTGACTAAATAAATAAATAAATAGTTTCAAGTATCAGCCACTTAATCCTCTAAAACAGGGGTGTCAAAATCGATTTCATTGAGGGCTGCATAAGGGTTGTGTTTGACCTTGGGGGGGGCAGGGTGTGTGTGGCCTGGCTGGGTGTGGCTTGACATCACTCATGTCTGGGGTTCCTGTGGTGGTTTGAAGCAAGCGAAAACGGGCTCCCGAGTTTTGTTTTTGGCTGCGACGGCCTCGTGCAACCCTCTGCCAGTGAAAACAGAGTTCAGGAGGGCTGCACGCTGAGGGCTGAGTTCCATTTTCATTGGCAGAGGCGCCCCGGGCTGGTCCTTTGCTGTTTCCTGGGCAGCCCTGCAGGCCAGATCTAAGCACCCCATGGGCCATATCCAGCCCAAATACATTGAGTTTGACACCCCTGCTCTAAAAGTTCTAATGAAGAATTAACAACATTTTTTTCATTGATTGGCTGCTGTTTAAAATGATTTATTTTGGTAGTTCTAAACAAAATATTGATTATGGTTTTTTTAATTGGAAGTTGCCATCTGCAGCATGTTACAATTGAGGTTTCATCCTTTTTTTAAATACATGTCGCCACCAGGCCTGCAAAATTTTATTAATAAGCCTTATCTCATTTAGGTTTCTATTTTCTAGCTTCTTTCTAGCCTTATCTCAATATAAGTTAGTTCTAGTCTGCTTCTAGAGTCTATTTCCCAATCTGAAGAACCTTGAAATGTCTTCATTACCTTCATTACAAATCAGGGATTCTATAGGAAATGAAAATGATTGTCTTGCTCCTGATTTTATCGCTGAAGACAAGTGAAGGTAATGTAAATCAATCCGCAGATATTTTCACAAGGAAATCAATTTCAAAATCAAGACGAGAAGGAATATTTTGGTGCTTCAAACGTATTTGCAACAGGCTGGGATTAATTTCCGATCAGCCCTGGAATTTTCACTCTCAAAACAAACATATTTTAAACTGCAAGCATGGCAAACTTCGATTCTTTTGCAATGAATTGACTCCCACAGTTAATAAGTCATATGTGGCTGCAAGCCTAGAGAGGTTTTGCATATTTTCTAGTCAGGCCATTGCCATAAATGTGCCCTCCAAAAGCTTTGGCTGCAGATTTCTAAATTGTCATTTTTAATGCAACAAAAGCAGAAAATAATTAAGTAGATTAGGAATAAGTGCCTTAACTCTAATTGAATAAGTTTAATTATGATTATATTTAAACATAAATTAAATCATATTTTGCTTTTATTATTGTTATTATTTTGGGCCCATCTTCTCTTTTTTTGGAATGCAGTTCCATATGACTCAAAAGCCAAATGTAACCATTACCCCCTCAAAATGCTGAGCATCCTTATGAGGCAAATGCTTATTTTCTTTCATTGCTAATTAATTCTAGCAGCCATTATAAAACCTAGAGCACAGGCTTTACTGCAGCAGGAAAAATCTGCAGGGAGACATAAGTTGCATCCCTTTCCAAGAAACGTTCAGTACTTCTCTGATCTGAGTAATGGTTGAGCCAGGGGGAAAAAATGGTTGGCCATTGTCTTCTTCTGCTGCAATTTGAACATGACAAGATGTACTTGATACGACCCAAAACTGCAAAGCTGAGAAATTCATTACTGAGTCAGTTTCATCTCAGTGGGTTCATATGCCCATAAATTAAGTGGAATCAAAATACTTAACCTTAGTTGGTTGGCACCATTTCCCAATTTATTGCGGGTAATTAAACTATTTTATGGCAGTTACTTGGTTTGGCATGAAGTGTGCAATGCTCAAAGTAAGCAAAAAAGATCCTAAGTTCTCACTGGAATAGCTACCTCCTTTGGTGTTCCTTGACATTTTTTTATTTTTATTTTGTAAAGAAAGTAATCAAAATAAAAATAATGCTATTTTACTCTGCACAATGTTTGCTAACCACAAGCTCAAGGGGCATCAAAATGTGAAGTTAGAGACGCATAGAAAACAATGCAATATTAATAGTGTTTTGAAAATTGTGAAAGAGATAGAAATCAAAGATAGTGTATATTTGCTTTGTGTGTTTTTATATAATCAATTTTTTTGTAAAATTTTTTTTATTGTTTTATACACAAACACATAATACATCAATCATTCCGTGAGTCATCTCAGTGTTTCTTCAGTAACTTCTTCCTCTTGATACTCCTCTTTTTTCCTTTTTTTAACAACATCCCTCTTCCAATACAATATGTTTATATCATTCTCTTATTTAATTATTAAATTATTTATCCATATCTATTTTCTAACCAGTGATAAAATTGTCTCCATATCTTAAAATATTCTGTATCTTCTCTTTCTTTAATTTTCAAGGTTAGTCTATTCATTTCTGCACAATCTAAAATATTTTTTAATCACTTCCCCTTTCCGAAGGGATTTGCTCTGCTTTCCATCTTTGCGCAAATACTATCCTTGCTGCAGTTATTACATGTATAATCAAATAAATATTTTCTTTACTAATTTTCTCTGGAAGGATACCCAATAGGAATAGCTCAGGTTTTAAGTCAATATGTTGTTGAATCATTTCTTCCAACCATATCTTAATTTTACTCCAGTAATTTATATAATCAATTTAATTGTGATTGATTATGTATGTATTGCTTTTTAAATTAAGTATTATATGCTACCCAGAGTCACTTTCCTGTGAAATGATCTTCTACTTCCACCCTCCTCCTCCTTCTCCTCCTCCTCCTCCTCCTCCTCTTCCTCCTCCTCCTTATTCTTTTGTGTCAGATCAAACTTGTCTTTGAAGTTCGAAGTCTTCCTGTCAGCTTTCGTGGCTTTGTAAGTAGCCAAAAATAAGCCATTATCGATATATGTTTCCGGTACTACCCATCATACCAGCAGATGGGCTGGGCTCTCTATATTCACATAGCATGAATAGATAGGCATCGATGGGCAGCTATACAAATATGATGAAATAAAAAAAATATTCTACTTCTTCTGTAACAGTGATGTAGAACAATATTTTCCTGCCAAAGAGATGCATTTTTCTATCTATCCAAAATGAACATATGGTACGAGGGCTATGCATCTCATTCAGCCGAATCCCAAAGTTTAATTGCCCCAATTTGGTCAGATTTTTTTTTTTTTGAGAACTACAAATTAAATGCAAATCTTTTAAGCCGCACTGAATTTGAACCTGAGCTTTCCCAAACTTTGTTGGAAGTCAGATTTCATGAAGGTATAAAGACGTAAATGGTAATTTTGCAAAACAAATAAGAAGAGCGCACGGTTTGACTACAAACAATGGCATGATAAAGTAACAACATTGGTGCATTGAAATATCTGCAAGCAACAACTGGTAGGGCCACGAATAGACAAAGCAATAGAAAATGAAAAGCGCTAAAGTGCTCCTGGACTTTGGAATTCAAACAGGCAAGTACCCGTCACATTACCTCATAAATAAGACAATAAGAAAGACAAAAAAAAAGTCTGGATAGTGGAAGTTGCCATATCTGGAAACAGCATAATAAATGAGAAAGAACTGGAGAAAAATAACCAAATACAAAAACCTGCAAACAAAAATAGAATGACTCTAGCAAAAGAAAGGAAATTTAATACAAATAGTGATAGACTCCTTCTACACAATCTCAAAACATCTGGAGGACTACCTGGACACCATTGGAATTGACAAAATCACTATGGTCAATTACAGAAGGCACCTTTACTTGGAGCAGTTCACATCCTGGCATGGTATCTCAAACGCCATCAAATAGGAACCTCTGCCTTTCACCTATCCCTGGTCCTCAGTAAGCACTCGATAAGTGGATAAAAATGCCAAAGCCAATCTAAACATCTGGCTGATTGTGTGACCAACCATCATAATGCATTTCTCTCCATGTTCTCTAAATTAGAAATATTGAAGAGTGGGAATAGGAGAAAGGAAGATAAGAGGGTATAGCTTTGGATCTACTGCTCCTTTAACCATATACAGTATAACAGTGTTATTTGTCATTTCTACTCAGGTATGATTCTGGATGAATTAGCACTGTCACTGGAGGAAAAAAAAAACAGCTTAAGGGTCCTCCTGAGTTAATGGCTATTGCTTGATAGACAGGTAGAGGTTACAACTAGGTTGGTCATTGTTCACCTCTAGCCAGTGTGCCAGTTGTATCTTAGTAAGCCTTAGTAAGACCACACTTGGAATACTGCATCATGTTCTGCTCACCACAATATAAAAAATATGTTGAGACCCTGGAAAGAGTACAGAGAAGAGCAACACAGGTGATTAGGGGGCTGGAGGATAAAACATACGAAGAATGGTTACAGGAATTGGGTATGTGTGGTCTAATGAAAAGAAGGGCTAGGTGAGACAGATAATAGTGTTCCAATATTTGAGGGCCTCCTACAAAGACAAGGGGGGCAAACTATTTTCCAAAGCACCAAAAGGCAAGACAAGAAACAATGGATGGAAACTAACTAAGGAGAGAAGCAATCTAGAACTAAAGAGAAATTTCCTAAGGGAGGGAGGGAGGGAGGGAGGGAGGGAGGGAGGGAGGGATAGATAGATAGATAGATAGATAGATAGATAGATAGATAGATAGATAGATAGATAGATAGATAGATAGATGGGTGGCTGTGTGGATGGATGGATGGAAGGATGGATGGATGGATGATGGATAGATGGATAGATGATAGATAGATATGAATTTAGGATTATACTGCTTAATATAAAATTGTATGCCTTCTATTCCTTTCTCCTCTTTCCCTTTTTGTTTTGTTTCTCCTGTTGCTTTTAATTAATATGCACAATTATTTTATATATCATATGCTATTTTTAATTCAAGAGATGATAGTTGTCAATAATACCACCTTCTGTGAATTCTTTTGACTTTTAAAACCATGTAAATTAACAGCAACAACAACAGCAACAAACCCCACAGTTTTGACGAGTTTTAACACCCACTTGACTGAAATCATCATGCTATTTTATTGGCAGCTCTATTATGTAACCCTATTATATTTTTGTTATTGCTCTTTCCTAGTCTGAAGATGCAAAAATGAGGTACTTCTTTAAACTCAAGAGTTAAAATTATGTCTTGCTTAGAAATCATGTGGAAAAGATTTTTTCTAAATAAAACTCTGCTGTTGGCATAGAATCAGAAATGGGGCCAGGTGAGTTTCTCTTGGGTCACCCAAAGAAAGCATCCCCTTTTTGGTTCATGTGCATCTAATTCAATACTCTTTTGCCCAATGATATACTTCAGGAGGATCCCAAGCAGGGGTGGGCTTCAGATACCTTAGCAATGGGTTTGCTGGGTGGGCGTGGTCATGGTGGGTGTGGCCTAGTTGGCTGCCTGCACCATGGCAGGGGGGAAGTGTTTTTTGCCCTCCCCAGGCTTCGGAGGCTTTCCTTGACCCTCTGGGAGGGTAAAAACAGCTTCCGCTGGGGTCCGGAGGCCCTCTGCAGGCCGGAAACAGGACTGTTTCCAGACTTCCGGACTCTCCAGTAGGCCCATTTTTTGCCCTCCCAGACCGTCCGTGTGGCCCCTGCCCTTACCTGGAATGATGAATGGGCTGTGTGGAGATTCCTGGGAGGGGCAGGGTGGGCATGGCCAGCCAGGGGTGGCATTTGGGGGTTCACCGAACCCTGGTGATCCTTGGCTAGAGGATCGCCCAAACCCTGCTGAACCCCTAGGAGACCACCCCTGATCCCAAGATGTTCTAAGTACTTGGAACATCTCTTAGAATTAATTAAAATGGTTTTTAAAAATCCTATTAAACCAGTCTTTGTTGTTTTATGATCTTAACCTACAGGCCAGGTTTTTTTTTTTTTTTCAATTCAACTGTTGAAACTGCAAAGCCAACATGTTTCTCTCTTTGGGCTCTCAGCTAGTTTGTCATGCTTCACTCTGCCAACATCCCTTTAGTATAATAACATGGTGAAATCTTGTTTACTCAAAATGCCTTGAATCACTTCTCTTTTCATATTCTGAACATGTTTTACATCATTACATGTACTGGCATGTTTTATATCTCCCTCTCTCCCCTTATTTCCCTCTCTAGAAGACAAATTTTATGACTCTGGAGATTTCAAGATATGGGATATTCTAAGATATTTCTGTCAAAGGATGGTGGTATTCTTTTTTAAAAATGCATTGTACATTTTATAGCTCCCTCTTCACATTCACTGTTTACTGTAATAATAACCTTTAAAACCCAGATATTGTTAGAATGATCTATTACCCAAAGAAGTGTCAAGTTTTGAAACTGTAGTTTGTGCATTACTGAGACGAATGTTTTGGATCTGAAGCCATTCAAAATTAGAAATAATTCTTTTTAAATGGATGTTGCTTAGCTGAAGCAATGTATACTGCTGTTGTGTTAATTTAATTAGACCAAATAAAAGTACATTTCCACTGTGCTAAAAAAGCTTTAATAATGAGGTACCGGCAATTTCAGGATGACAATCGCTTGTGTAACAAAAGACTGATTGATTTGGTTAGATTTTTACCCTGCTCTTATTAATTTACAAGTAATTTACAGTGATGAACATACATAATATTCCTTCCTCCTCCTCCTCATTTTCCCCACAACAACAACAAAGGCATTTCACTCAGTCTTTTAACTATTTTTTGGATGAGATAACCAGAATACCTTAAATTCCTCACTATATCAATCAGAAAAATTATATTCACTAGCATTGGAGTAAGATTGCAACCTAGGTTTGGCATGGCACAATATTGTCCCCTAAGGCTCCTGATAAATTGACCCCATTCTGAAAGACAAAACAGAGAGAAATCAGCATCACACACATACCCTCCAAATAATTGCAACAGGTGAAAACCAAATCTCACTTTTATCTTTCAAAAAATAGTCGTTGCAAATATGGTTTTTTTTTTCAGTTAGATCCAGATATTGAAAATTGATATTTTTATTGACCGATCAAAGCAGTAATCATCCCAAAGAGGTGGCCTTCATTTATTCTCCCCATTCTTTAAATATGAGAAGAAATGTCAGAAGGAAACAAGAACAACAAGAGACACCTGCTTCAGATATCCAAAAAGAAGGTATACAGTAGATGATCTCTCACCAACCATCCTCTTTTCCATGGCCATGTCCTGAAACCCAAGAGCTTATATAAGGAGATATGTAAGTAGTATAGCAAGGATGTCTATGTTAATGTTTTATATGTGATTGTTGTCTTCTTTTCTTTTTCTTCCTAGCATTTTCCAGCAAGTTCAGGTCCACTTTTTTCAGATCAACCAAGAATTGATCCATTATTCCATTAGCAACAGGAATTTACTGACTATCTTGTTTCCTGAGCCTGAAGACCTGAGTTGAGAATAGGAATAGGAACAGGAATATTCTTTATTGGCCAATTGTGATTGGACACACAAGGAATTTGTCTCCAGTGCATAAGCTCTCAGTGTACATACAAGTAACAAAGTGGTAAATCATAGATCATAAATCATAAGACACAAAGAACAAGTGATAAATCATAAGATTTTGTAGGACGTTAGCACCCACCCCTCTCCCAGAAGAATGAAATATTCTAGGAAATATCAAAAAGGCAGAAAATTATACCTCCCTGGATGAAAAAAGGAGAAACATGTTTTAAAGATATAGTAGCTCCTTGCAGCTCCCTGCCCCCCCCCCCCACTTCAGCTCCAGGGTGATGGGATTAAGACATGGCCACCAGGACATAATAGGATTAGCCCTCTACCTATCTAGCAACAAAACTCATCACATGGCACAGCCAAGCCCCTTCATTGCATCACTCAGCAAGATTCAACCAAGCCTGGGACACAGACAGCCTACAAAGTTAGCTAAGACTCCCGCCTCCTGGGAGCCTGACAGCCAATGGAATACATTTCTTGTTCAGGTACAGGAATCTCCAAGGCGGTGTCCCAGAGAGGGTCTCTCTCTCTCTCTCTCTCTCTCTCTCTCCCTCCCTCCTTCCCTCCCTCCCATGTGCTTTTTTGCCCATGGCCACAAACTATGTGATCCTGTTCTCCATGAAACCTCCATGTTTCCAGTGTCTTTCTCCCTACTTGGAACTGAATCCAGATGGACATTTCTTCCAACAATACCTATAGGAGAAGGTAGTAGGAAAGATTCAAGAAGATGAGAAAGATAATAGTAATACAGACCTACTACAAGGGTAAATATTGTTAGGCATAAAATAATGCTGTGCGAATTAGATGTTTAGCAGAGTGATGCCATGAGTGAAAAATTGTCTTTGTGTCTAATTCTTTTGGCATGCAATGACAACTCTTATGACAATGCCCTGAAAAAATTATTTATTTATTTAATTTGTCAACAAGTACAAGAAAACAAGTATCAGTATAGACACATGAAAAAAAATGGCACAAATAAATGGATATAAATAAGCAAAACATAGCCATAAACACATAAAATGAGTACATATAAATGGGGACAGTAGGACAGGGACGGTAGGCACGCTGGTGTCTTTATGCGGGCCCCCTTAGGGACCTCTTAAGAAACATGTAAGATCCACAGTAGACAGTTTAAGGTAAAAGGTATGGGGGTTAGAGAAACTAACAACAGGATCAGGTAATGTTCTAGACATTTACTACTCTACTGCTGAAGTCGTATTTTCTGCAATCAAGATTAGAGCGGATTACATTGAGTTTGTATCTATTGATAGCTTCTGTGTTATTGCAGTTGAAGTTAAAGTAGTCATTAACAGGTAGGACGTTATGGTAGATAATCTTGTGTACTATACTAAACTTAAGTTGGAACGTAGACGGTGTAGTTCAAGGTTATCCAAGCCTAAAATTTCAAGCCTGATGGTATAAGGAATTTTATTGCAAGCAGAGGAATTGAGTACTCTTCTTGTAAAATACCTCTGGACCCTCTCTAATGTATTAATGTCCGAAATACAGTATGGGTTCCACTGAAAGGTGAAACAGTTTATGTCCAGGATGTGATAGATTTGTAGATACTTTCTCAGCCCTCTGTCTAGTTTGTTCTGTATACAAGTTCTCAATGGAAGGCAGGGTGGTCTGGAGTCCTAACTATCTGTTGAAGTCTATACCTGTCCTATTTGGTTGCTGTGCCAAATGAGAAAGAGTGACTGGCCCAAAGTCACCCAGTTGGCTTTCATGCCTAAGGCAGCACTAGAACTTACAGTCTCCTAAGTTTCTAGCCTCGTGCCTAAACCACTAGACCAAACTGGCTCTCTGATGGTTTCCTTCCTAATTTTCCCTATATTCTCCCATTCCTATTTTGACAAGTCAAGGAAAAGAAACCTTTTGCACTCAATACAAATGCACTGGATCAATTATATGCCTTCAAAAGAGTGTCAACTCTTAGCAACCACATAGATAAATATGACAATCTTCATTAATCTGGTCCTTCAGGTCTTACAGTGGTGTACTCATCACCAGAGAGACACTAAAATAAGATGGACAGGAAGTAGATTTTAATGTGCAGAAAACCTTTGCTCTTTTTTCAGCCAGGGAGACCAAGATAATTTGCCAAAGGTGTTGCTTAGACTGGGCACTCAACTATGGAGTTGATTGATTGTTGATTATTATGCAAGTTCTTTTTTATTCCTAGCAACTATTCTGATAGATTTTTCCCATGAATTCCATGAGTACACACACACACACACACACACACACACACACACACACACAAAGCAAGCTTATAATAACTTACAGTATTACTATGCCATTATGGAATTATACTTCAGTGCATTGGACGGCTGTCCATAAATCCAAAAGAGCCAAGGTGGCGCAGTGGTTAGAGTGCAGCACTGCAGGCTACTTCAGCTGACTGCTAGCTGCAGTTCAGCAGTTCGAGTCTCACCGGCTCAAGGTTGACTCAGCCTTCCATCCTTCCAAGGTCAGTAAAATGAGGACCCAGATTATTGGGGGCAATAGGCTGACTCTGTAAACTGCTTGGAAAGGGCTGTAAAAGAACTGTGAAGTGGTATATAAGTCTATGTGCTATTGCTTTAAGACAACCAAAATTTAGGGAGAGGAGACCAACATCCAACAGTAGAACATGTGCATGTGTGTGTGTGTGTGGGGGGGGAAATTAAAATTTCAGTAGACAACAAATATGATATTCTTTTCCAGGCCCTGCTAAATATTGTCTATCTGCAAAACTAGCTCTTTCAGTATTCTACACACCCAGGCTGAAAAAGCTTTAAAAAGCCTTTCCTAAAAATATCTGAAAGCAGCTTGTCAGTTCCTTTTAAGGGATGGAAACGTTGCCAAAGATATAAGCCAAATGATGGCCAAGCAAAGCTTTTTACTTGGTGAACTTCAAAGACTGAAACAAGTTGGGGCAAAATATGACATCCCATTCTAGGGTTCTGCATCCCACAGAATATGGCATACACCTGTTTCTTTGGTCTTCCCCATGCACAAACAATTCTCCTATAATTACATTCTGCAGCAGAGAAAAATTTAGCATGTAACTCTAGGTGCTAATGAGTGCCTTTTTAGAATGTTTTCTACATTTCTGCAGCAAAAGTGCCAATCAAGGTTGATTCTTCCCCTCCCTTTTTTTTTTTTTTTTTTTTGAAATAAAGTACATCTAAGAAGTACTGCATTGGCATGCCTAGAAATGCCAAATAAAGCAAAACATCTGCTCTGCATCTCTTTTATTTTGTAGGATTTACTACCACTCAATGATGGATAAGAAGTTGCTTACCATGCAATCCTTATTATGATAGAAAATTTGGATTTCTTCTTTTCTGGGATGTGTAGCCTAACTGTAATTTATTCCACTTCTTTTCTCATTTTCCAATAGGAGAACTGAAACCTGGTCTTTTATTTTTGTTCTTGATGGCTTGTTCAGGGGTCACCAACCTTTTGGACCTCAAGGACCACTAAATTCATAATTTTAAATCCCGCGGACCACTAATATGATCTACCTAATGATGGGCTGGGTGGATGTGGCTAGGTAGTCATGTGACTCAGTGGGCATGGCTAACTCGATGTCACTTGCATCAAAGGGTGCCTTGCCGGCCTCTACTCGCCCCTCCACTCCCAACCACTCCTCCCCTGCCCACCTGGCTCCTTAGGGCCCCAACAGGAAGCAGTTGTTGGAGCTAAGCAGCCACTATGAGAAAGAGTTGGCAAAACAGCTGGCTCAGGTCAAATTGGATCTGACCGAGAAGGAGGCTCACTGAGGACTACGAGCATAGGCTTTCCAAGCAGAGGGAAGACCTGCGGGAGTTCAAGGCCAGGTACCAGTGCCTGGAGGCTCAGGGGCTAAGATGGTCAGCCAATTCCAGGCCATGATGTAGTCCCACTGGAACAAGGCCCTCCGGTTCTTTGCCACCAGTGGCACTTCCCTCCAGCCTTCATCCAAAGCCCCGCACCAGGAGGCTGAAGCAGACCCCAAATCGGAATTTCTTCCCTCCTCTGACCCGCAAAAAAAGACCCCAAAGGGGGAGACTCTCTGCAGCAACACAAACATTCATTGAATATATCCGGCCCAAGGTCTGTAGTTTGAGCACCCCTGATTTAGTGCAATATAAAAAATGGAAATAATTTTTCTGCGGACCACCAAAATTTTCTCACGGACTACCAGTGGTCCATGGACCACCAGTTGGTGACCACTGGGCTAGTTAAAGCAGGCTGTGTGAGTATGCTTTGTCCTCTGATAAGGTGTTCTTGTCCCTATCTTTTTCTTTTGTTTTCTTTTCTTTTTTTAAAATTTTTTTAATATAATAATTCCATCTTCCATTAAACAGTGTGTCATCCGGGTACAAATATCTTTGTAAAATGATAATCAAGATTTACAACAATATTCATTACATTAACGTTAATTCTATAATATTAAAATGATAATATTGAACATAATAATCGTATCTTTTTCTTTCCCATGCTTGCTAGAAAAAGAGGAGGTCCTCTTACCACTTGAAAGTAATTATATATTTTACAGTCTGTATATTTCTCTCTGTTTATTTATAAATTTTATCGTTATGTCTCTCAATCAGTGGTGGGATTCAGCCAGTTCGCACCACTTCGGGAGAACCAGTTGTTAACTTTCTGAGCAGTTTGGCAAACTGATTGCTGGAAGAAATCATTAGGGCAGCGAACCGGTTGTTAAATTACTTGAATCCCACCACTGCTCTCAATACATACTTATATGATGACGTTATTTATTTATTTATTTTCATATTTGTATACCGCCCTACTCCCGAGGGACTCAGGGCGGTGAACAGCCATAAATAAATACAAAGACATATAAAAGTTAGAAATATTAAAAAACAGATTAAATAATTTAGGTATAGGTTCAAAGATTAAAATATCCAAATTTATCTAAAGAGATTTAAAAACCAATTTAAAAGCCAATTTAAAGGCCAATTTAGAAGGGAGAGTTAGGCCAGACCAGCCTGTTGGAATAAGAACGTTTTTCGGAAGATGAGTAGGTCTTGGATCCTCCGTATCTCCGGGGGGAGCTCGTTCCAGATGGTAGGTGCCCCCACAGAGAAGGCTCTCCCCCTGGGGGCCATCAGTCGACATTGTTTGGCTGACAGCACCCCGAGGAGCCCCTCTCTATGGGAATGAACTGGTCGGTGAGAGGCTACTGGTGGCAGGAGGCGGTCTCGTAAGTACCTTGGTCCTGAGCCATGGAGCACTCTAAACGTAGTAACCAAAACCTTGAAGCGCACCCGGAAAACCACTGGGAGCCAGTGCAGCTCGCGTAGGAGGGGGGTCACATGAGAGCGCCACATTGCTCCCATCACCACCCGCGCGGCCGCATTCTGGACCAGTTGGAATCTCCGGGTGCTTCTCAAGGGGAGCCCCATGTAGAGAGCATTACAATAATCCAGGTGTGAGGTGACAAGGGCGTGAGTGACCGTGCGTAACGAGTCCCGATCCAGAAAGGGACGCAACTGGCGAATCAGGCAAACCTGATAAAAATTCCTCCTGGCCATGGCCGTCATATGCTCTTCTAAAGACAGCCGCGAGTCTAGGAGGACGCCCAAGTTGCAAACCCCATCTGTGGAGGCCAACGACTCGCCCCCAATAGTCAGAGATGGCGCCAACTGACTATATCGGGACAACGGAAACCACAGCCACTCGGTCTTGGATGGGTTGAGCCTGAGTCTATTCCTCCCCATCCAGGCACCGGGACATCACCTCGAGGGCATCATTGGGGTGGTTTGGGGTGGAGATGTACAGCTGGGTGTCGTCAGCGTACTGATGGAACTTCACCCCAAAACCACGGATGATCTCACCCAGCGGCTTCACATAAATGTTGAACAGAAGGGGCGAGAGGACCGATCCTTGCGGCACCCACATATAAGGGGCCTCGGGGTCGACCTCTGCCCCCCTGTCAACACAGACTGCGACCGGTCAGAGAGAAAGGAGGAGAACCACTGCAAAACAGTGCCCCCCCACCCCTAACCCTTCCAACGTTGATGATATTATCCATTCCGTTGTGTCCGACTCTTGGTGAGTCTATGGGTCAGGTCTCTCCATATCTTTCAATCTTTGTACTGTTTTTTTGAGTTGTTCTATGCTCTTTTTTCAACTTAGTTTTATCAACAAGAATAAAATACAAATCAGAAAAATGAACAACTCATGCTCATTTCAATCCTAAACTACAAACATTCTTCTTTATTGGTCCTGCATCAATCCCCCCACTCCTCTAGAATCTTGTAACTTGGAAATGTTAATTTGGACATTTCTGCTTTAATAAAACAAATGTAATACCTTATACCTGAATTTTCCATTTATTACTGGGTGAAATGTACTCATTTATCTCAAGCAAAACATTTAAGACAATCTTGCTTCTCTCTCAGCCATCATCATTGTTATTGCCATCACTCTGTCTGAGAGCTTAAAACTTGACTTGGAAAAATGCTTATGTTTCAGTATTTGAGAGAGAGAGAGATTGAAAGAAATGTGTCTGCAAACGGTAACAGTGTTCTTAGTTATTCTCTTGGTAGCACACTTGCTAAAAGCTAAGATCACATAAGGTCTATTTGCGCCAAACTATAAAGTGGTGTTTTTTTTTTTACTGTTTTACTTTACTACAGGAGTGAAGTCAGGGACGTCACTGTCTTATCTGTAGTCTTACAAACTGGTTTTCTGGGCAAACCAAAGCTAGATCCATGGCTTGATGAAAGCTGGGTTTTAGCCAGAAAGTATCTATGGTACAATAGATTTCTGGGTTCATATATTTATCAAAAAAAGTCATCCAAGTTGCTAGCCTGTTGAGTCCAGTACCATCAATCACAAACCCAATACAATGTCAAGTCCAAGACTCTTGCGGGCTGATGGCCGTCTTGAAAATGTATCAAAGTAAATGACTAACTGTACATAGAGAACTAATCCTAGATCTTAACAATCTCTTCCTGTTAGAATGGATAAACTCTCCCAACTGTTATTGCTGTTTGCAAAGGATCATAATTACACCTAAATCTTTTTCAACTGGGCTTTTAATGGGATCAACTTGGCTCAGAGGTATTTAAACTGTTTTACGGGCACATTTCTGCACCAAATGTTTTCACTTGCTATTAGTTTCTGTAGGAAACATTGAATAGTTCTGAACTGCAATAGAGTAGCCAGAAAAGATTTGGCAGTAAATTAGGAATATATATATTTCCTTGGTTTTTGTTGTAAGTCCACTCTCCAATATACTAATGCATTCCATTTGTTTTGCTGCATGTGCAAAATAAATTCAGCATTTATTTATTTTATTTTATTTTAATTTGATTTATATGCCTCCCTTCTCCGGAGACTCAGGCGGCTTACAATGTGCTCAGCAATAGCCTTCATCCTTTTGTATATTTATACAAAGTCAGCTTATTGCCCCCACAAACTGGGTCCTCATTTCACCTACCTTAGAAAGGATGGAAGGCTGAGTCAACCTTGAGCCTTGGAGAGATTCGAACCTGCAGTAATTGCAGGCAGCTGATCTTAATAACCAGCTTAATAACAGGGTGCCTTAGACCACTGTACTACCAAGGCTCTTTTGTAGAAATTCTAAAGATAAAGGCTGATGAAACAGCATAAAATGGCGGCACGATTTTTGAATAATATCTTGTGAAGATTCAGAAAAAAACATTACAGTGTTTTATAATAAAAGCAAGCTCTATAATGCCATTCTCTTTAAAAAAAATATGGAATATATGATGTTTGGAGCAGTATACAAGCTGTCTCGTATTTCAAGTTAATAGGTCACTTCATCCAGAAAAGGGGAATATTTTCAATTGTTTAAAGAAAACATACAAGAAAAAAAATATTTATATGAAATTTATCATAAGTCATTACCCAACAAACACATGATATAAATACTTAGACTGGTACAGGAGACTCTTTATGAATAATGAAAGGATCAGCAAATGTAGATTGCCAAAATATCCACTGGTTTTATATTTCCAACACTGAAATTTCCAAACTAATTCAGTCTCAGCAAGAAGGATCTTGATTTGATAAGTCTGATTTTACACAAGCATGGAGGAAATATTCAATTTTATACAATCTAGAATCTGCTCCTGAGCCAGAAGGCAAACAATTCCGAAATTCATATTTTTCTGAATTTTGCAATGCAGTTTTTTTTTTCTCCTTAGCAGAAAGCAACTGAATTTCTAAGAACTTTTTTTTTTTTAATAAATTTTTATTGATTTTCCAAAACAAAAAAAGAAAATATACAATCCATCTCTACTTCCGGAGGTACAGTGTATTTACAGTATAGTGAAACAATAGTTGGGAAAAATATAACTTCAAATCTAAATATACATGGTACTATGCGGTATGACTGTAATACATATGCCAGGTCAGGCTTCTAAGGTCATGTTTTCGCCTTATTTTTAAGCCAGTGGTACCAAATACCCCATACATCATAATATCTTGAGTTATCCTCATTTTTTAACTCGCTTGTCAGTTTCGCCATTTCAGCGCACTCTAAGATCTTATTTATTAGAGTTTCTTCTGAGGGTATAAGTTTGTTTTTCCACCATTTTGCGAAGGCTAATCTCGCCGCAGTTATAATCTGGATTACCAGTTGGGTTTTGTTGTTGTTTAAGCCCTCATCGGTTATACCTAAGAGGAAAAGTTCCGGAACTAGGGCTACCTCCTGGCCTGTTATTTCACAGAGCCAGTGTTGGATTTTGGACCAGTACTTTTTGGTCTCAGGGCAAGTCCACCATAGATGATAAAAGGTGCCGACCGATTTTCCACATTTCCAACATATGGGAGAGAAGTTTGGAAACATCTTAGCTAACCTCGCTGGGGCTAAATACCACCTGTGAAGCAATTTGTAATGATTTTCCCTAAACGTTGTCGATTTGGTTATTTTGTGGTTTCTATTCCAAGCTATCTCCCAATCATTAAAATTTAATCTATAACCTAAATTTTTTTCCCAGATGTTCAATTGTCTTTTTGCTATGAACTCTGCCTTATCTTCATCCAATAAAAAGTGGTAAATTTTTGTTAACATTTTTTTTTCTGGTCCCCAAATAATTTGGTCGAAATTTCCATGTTTCGCTGCTATTCCGAATTTATCTCTATCCTTTTGAAATCTTGAATTGATCTGAATATAATTCCACCAATCCAAACTAAAGCCCTGATCCCTCAGTAACTCCAGCGATTTAAGTTTCCCTTCTTCATCGAGAATGTCCTTATATGTACCCCATTTATACTCATCTCTCCTGTTTGGGGCCGCCAACGATTCCATAATCGAAAGCCAAATGGGTACCTTAGTGTAGATCTTCTGTCTAGTTTCATCCCAGGTACGAATGAGAGTCTCCCTGATTTTATGCTTGTGAAAATAGGATTTTTTCTTATTCTTTACATCCCAGAGATGAGAGTGCCATCCTTCTAGGAGGTCATGTCCCTCCAGGATCAAGGTTCTCCTATCCTGTAACTTGATCCACTCCTTGATCCAAATTAATTTAGCGGCCTTTTGATATAATTCCCAGTCAGGGAGCCCAAAGCCTCCCAAATTCCTTTTCCCTTGGAGTATCTTAAAAGAAATCCTCGATTTCTTGCCTTCCCACAAAAAGTTCCTGATGTATTTGTTCAAATCCAAGAAAAAATTTTTGTCTAGTAGTAGCGGAATATTTTGGAATAGAAACAGAAATTTTGGTAGGATGTTCATTTTAATCGCTGCAATTTTACCTAACAGAGACAAATTAAGCTTTTTCCATCTTTCCAGATCTTGATGTGTTTTCTGGAGAAGGGGAATATAATTATCCTCTTTTAGTGAGGAAAATCTCGTGGTAATCCATATCCCCAAATATTTTATTTTCCTAACTATCTGAAGGCCTAGTGATTCTTCCAGTTCTTTCTTTTGGAGGTCTGTCAATGTTTTTCACTATCATTTTGGTTTTGTTCTTATTAAGTTTTAGGCCCGCCACCTCTCCGTACTCCCGAATTTCCTGCATTAATTTTACACCAGATTCTAGTGGGTCTTCCATAATGAGGGCTACATCGTCCGCGAAAGCTTGAGTTTTGAAGGTTTCATTCCTAATCTTTAATCCTTTGATCTCTTTGTTGGCTCTTATCTTTCTAAGTAGCACCTCTAGTGCCAAGATATATAATAAGGGAGATAAAGGGCATCCCTGCCTCACTCCTTTTTGGATCTGGAACGACTGGGTTCTATCTCCATTCACTAGAATGTTTGCCCTCTGGTTTTTATATATGTTCTCAATCATCTTCCTAAAGTTGGTACCGAATCCCATTAAGTCAATTTGATTTATCATAAAGGACCAGTTCAAGTTGTCGAATGCCTTTTGGGCATCGACAGACATTAAGGCCAGCTGTTTTTCAGGATGTTGTTCGTAATATTCAAAGGTGTTTAAAACTGTCCTCAGATTGTCTCTGATCTGTCTCCCTGGGAGAAAACTGTTTTGGTCTTTATGAATCCACCTATTTAAGATTTTTTTGAACCTCTCCGCAATTATATTCATGAACAGTTTGTAATCTGCGTTCAGCAATGAAATAGGTCTGAAGTTGGATATCTGTTTCGGGTCGGCACCTTCTTTCAGTATGAGCGTCAAATAGGCTTCCCTCCACGAATCTGGGATTGTAATACCCGCCAGGGCCTCATTTAATATTTCTAACAACTCTAATTTTAAGGAATCATCGAATTTTTGGTATAATTCCCCGGGGAGACCATCTGGGCCTGGAGTTTTATTCTTCTTTATTTTAGAGAGGGCCGTTTTTAGTTCCTCTATAGTAATCTTTTCATTTAACATTTCCTTTTCTTCTTCAGAGATTAGCGGTAGTTTAGCTTCCCACAGATATTGTTCTACCTTGTTTGACGCTATTCCTTCATTTTTATATAGATCTTCGTAGAACTTTCTTATACTCTCTAATTTATCTTCTTCCTTCGTCAGCAAGTTGCCCTGAGAATCTTCTAATACTAGTATTTGGTTTTTTTCCTTCTCTTTTTTTAATTTATACGCCAGCCATCTCCCCGACTTGTTAGCGTTCTCAAAGCAGTAATGCTTGGATCTTTTTATTTTCTGTGCCATTTCCTCCTGGTCCAATAAGTTCAGTCTATGTCTCATCATCAACCACTGTTGTTTGGACGTCTCATCTCCCGGGCATTGCTGGAGTTTATCTTCAGCTTGCAATAGTTTATTGGTGAGCGCTACTGTGGTCTTTCTTTTTTCCTTGTTTTTGAAGGCAGTGTAAGATATGGCTACCCCTCTCACATAGGCCTTCATAGTGTCCCACACAATTTCTTTGGCTGTCTCTCGATTTCCATTTTCTGTGAAGAAGCGTTTAACTTCTTCGTTCAGTTTCCGTATAAACTCTTCTTCATATAGCAACTTGGTCCTCAGACTCCATCTCTGTTGTATCTTCTTTGTCTCGTGGTGCCAACTAATTTCGAGGAACTTATGATCTGCCCAAACGTTTGTGCACATGTTAACCTTTTTAATTTCTAGACCCAGTTTTCTGGTAGCCCAGACCATATCTATTCTGGACCAGGAGTTATGAGGCACTGAATAGAAAGAAAATTGCCTATCGTGGGGGTGTAGTGTGCGCCACATATCAATTAGATTGATCTCGTCCACTAAATCAAAAAAGGTCTTGGGTAAGGGAGATCTTTTATTCTTTTTAGTTATATCACATTTGTAATCAACTTTAGGGTCTATAATTCCATTAAAATCCCCAACCATACAGATTTCATTGTTTACCCATTTTGCCAGCTGTTCATGCAATTTCCGAAAGAATTTCCCTTGTTTTTTGTTCGGGGCATAGACCCCCACCACTAACACCTTGGAATTACCTCTCGTTATCTCTACTATCAGTATTCTCCCTTTTTCATCTTTATATTTACATTCTGCCTCTATTCCTTTCTTCACATAGATAACCACACCCCTTTTTCTTTTCTCAGCTAATGAGAAGAATACTTTGCCGAATTTAGTATAATTTAGGTAGTTGGCTTCATCCTTTTTTATGTGGGCCTCTTGAATACAGATTATGTCAGGGTTTTGTTTCGACAGCTTCGACAATATTATCCTCCTTTTTTTGTAGTCATTTAAACCGTTGACATTGAGCGATAAGATCTTAGTATCGTTCATTGCTAAAGCTGTCTTCTAGTCTCTGGTTTTTATTTGCTTTTTAGAGTAACTGCTCTCACTGATCTAGATTTTTTCCCCCTTTCTTCTGTGTCTTCCTTTTTCTTCTCCTCTTCTATCTCTTCTCTTGTGATTTGTTCTTGAGATGTCTCTTCTTCTGTATATAGCACTTCGTTTTCCTCCTTACTGGTTTGTTCCTCTTCACCTCCCCTTAGTTGTTCGAGGAAATCTTGAGCATCGCTTACACAATCGATTCTGATTTTTCTCCCTTGCCACGATATTAGCATTCCTTCTGGGAGGAGCCACCTAAATATTATATTTCGCCTGTTTAATTGGTTTGTCAAAAACCTATAGTTTTTCCTCCTCTCCCTCACTCTCCTTGGAATTTGCTTTAAGATGTTCACTTCTTTTCCCCGATATGTAATTTTTTCCTCCCTGGCTATGTTATACAGAATGTCTCTCACTTTTTTCCTAGCAAAGCGAATATGGACTTCTCTAGGGAGCCTGTTCCTTCTCACGTAGTTGGTTTGGACTCTGTAAACCTCGTCGATCTCTCGAATTATTTCCTGCTTATTCTGTTGGAGCGTCTCTGCAATCAACTCGGCATCTTATCTCCTAGGTCCTCTTCTTTGTCTTCCGCTATATTCTGGAATCGCAAATAAAACGAGGCCTTATCCATTTCGAGTTGTATTAAAGCATCTTCTGTTTCTTTGTTCTGCGCCCACAGAGTTTGATCGACCATGTCCAGTTTCTTCTCATTTTTTTCTATTCTTTGTTCCGCTTTTTGGATTCTGTTCTCATTGCTAGCGATCGAAATTTGAATCTCATTCATTTTAGCGTCCAGTCCATGTATATCAAGTTTCAGTTCGGAATGGCTATTTAAAAGCTTTTCCTGCATTGCAAGCATGGTTTCTTGTATTGTTAATAGAGACGATTGTAATGTTTGCAGTGTTGGAGTTGCAGGGGGTTTGTCTGTTTTCTGGAGACCTTCTACAGCTTTCTGGGTGGCTGGGGATGACATCGCTAACGTGGGAATGGATGGCACTTTTTTATTAGTTTTTGCGATTGTGGATGTCAAGCTTGCCATTTCTTTCAGAAGTGCTTTTTGTTCTCTAATTATATACTCAATCTTTCTCCATATAATCATCCAATGAGGTTTGTCACCTTTTATTCCGAGAGACTATCTTGAATCCCTACCTCCTTTATTGATTCCCACTGATCTCTGAATAGATTTCAAATAAAACTTAATTTATAAGTTACTATAAAGTGATAATTCTACGTTGCCAACTAACAACAAAAACTATAAATAAGGTTCTTATGGAGCTAAATACAGTCTTAATATAATTGTTAATGTAGATAAGTTAAAAAATTAATAAGTTGATAAATTAATAAAGTAATAAATTCTCTCAATAGTTCTTATATATCTAAATTTAACCCTTAATATAGTATACTATGTTGCTATAAAATAAATAGATACGTAAATAACTATTACCAATAGAAATAAATACTTTAGATTAAATAGATTCAGTGGATAAGGTAAATATATCTAGATAGGTGTAAGTAAAATGTCAATTCATTAAATACAAGTCTAAATCCTTATTTAAAACTATGTCCAATAACTATTTAATAAGATCAAAACTTAATTAATCAATTTGTATATTCAATATTTCTTAACACTTAGCAAATCTAGTTAATAGTATAGTATTTTTTTTTATTTTTATTTTTTTTAGTAGTTTTAAAAGTACTTATCAGAGACAAAGACAAAGTTCTGAGTATTAGAGTCTCAAATACTCAAAAGAGCAGGAGGGGAAATAAACAGAAGTATATCTATAATGTAGTACGGTGATCGCCCAGCTTTAGGTCTTTGCCTCTCAGCTCCACTAGGTTCCGACGCTTCTCAGTGGTAGATCTCACGGCTAGAGCGTCTCCTTGTCAGTCCTCTGTTGTTTCAGTCTTCCAGTTCAATGGCCGCACTTCCTGCCTAAGAACTTTTTCATCATGAACAGATACAAGACGATTTCATTTCAAGTGCATTTACAGGGGTATGGTAAAGTAATGTTTATGTACACAGCTCCAACAAGTTATAAATAATTACCTTCTAAAATGGGGAGCGTAATTCTGGAAATCAGAACATAATGCATTCCCAAGTCAAAAGATCTTTCAAATTCTGGAATAATTCCAAATCAAGCTGAAAGAGGTAGGCTGTCATTAAAAATATTTTTTTTTTCCCCACAGATCTAAAATCATTTTCTCTGTAACAATGAGGTTGCAAAAATCTGAGTAGATTGTAAAGCTAGTCATTGTTAAATCAAACCCAATGTCACATTTGGCATTAAATTCAGGCATTTACATAATCAAGGTCAATTAATTCATTTGACAATCCATGAAATAAAGGTAATATTTAATATCTACTTTCCTAATGTAAAGTACAGTATATAGAATGGAATGGGATGGAATGGAATGGAATGGAATGGAATGGAATAGAACAGCCTGCCTCTCACCGACCAGCGCGCTCACATAGGGCAGCCCTCCTCGGAATGCCGTTGACCAAGCAATGTCGGCTGATGGCGCCCAGGATGAGGGTGTTCTCAGTGAATGCGCCAACCCTCTGGAATGCCTTACCCACTGAGCTCCGAACGGCTCCTGACCTCCGCTCCTTCCGCAAGGACCTAAAGATGTGGCTTTTTAAACAACTCATCTGATCTGCGGGGTGTTTTTAATTGGTTTTAATATGGGTTTTAAATTGTGGGATTTTAATTATGCTAAATTAATTATATTTTTTATTGTTCTTTGGTTTTTAACCTTTTGTGAGCCGCCCTGAGTCCTTCGGGAGAAGGGTGGCATATAAATTTAACCAAATAAAGAAATAAATAAACAGAAAATAGAACAGAACGGAACAGAACAGAATTCTTTATTGGCCAAGTGTGTTTGGACACACAAGGAATTTGTCTTTGGTGTATATGCTCTCAGTGTACATAAGGAGAATAAAATACATTTATCAAGAATAAAAAGATACAATAAAATACAGTATTTACAATCCAAGACATGAATATTGAACACTGAATCAGTGTTAGAACCCAAGAACCAATAGGCCAGGAAACCTTTACCAAGTATTCATTGATGTTATTACTTAATCATTAATTCTTTTCCCACTTATTCCACATTTATAGTGAATATCCCCTTGTTTTCACCTTGTTATTGCCAGCTTCTTTTCTTAACAGGCACCATGAAAGAAGTTGCTAGCTTAATTCGTCCAATATGCCAAGCCTGTTTTATTTATTTAACTTCTTTATTTATTACAAGTGCTTTCCTGCCACTTCAATCAAGCAAATCAAAGCAACCTCCAAAGTGATGTGACAATAGATCAGCCAGCAGAAATGAAATAAGGCGAGTGTTTTGAAGTGGGCGTGTGGGTGTCAGTGTATACACACACTTATTCAAACAGACAATTTAAACTTGATAACAACATCAAAACAACAATAGGCTTCATTCTTCATTGACTCATTCCCCAAATTCCTGCTTAAAACCCAACATTTTCACAACCTGTTTAAGTGATGGATCCTGTTTTATAGGAGTTACCTATTCTTTGCTCCAGCAAAGAATGCTTCCAAGACACCTTCCACCAACTGCAGACCCATAATATATTCCCTTTTCAGACACAAAAACTCCCAAAACAAAACCATTTTGTTTCATTCTGGTTTAACATATTGTGCAAATCCAACCAACAAACCTATAATTAAACAAAACATGCCTGAACAAACCTAAGTATTAGCACTGCGCAAAACATTTGACATTTATAGAGGCGCTTTACACCCTGTGGGAACATAAATGAAGCCACACACTTCTGCTCGTAAGCATCCAGTATCAACCGTAATGAAGAAAACATTCAGTTGCTTTCTTTTTTTTTTTATTATTGAAAAAGTTTTACAATTACATTTTCTCCCCAATTCCCCCCCCACCCTCCCTTACCTCCCTAACCCTCCCTAACCCCCCTAACCCTCCCCTCCCCCCCCAGACTTCCTCAAAATATAATCCAAATCAAAATCCCCTTTTTATAAAACTTGAACCCATCCACCCCCTGTATATTTTTCACTCTTTCTTGAACTGCATTCAATTTTGGTTGCCATGATGTAAAAAAAGATCTGGAGACTCTAGAAAGAGCGCAGAGAAGAGCAACAAAGATGATTAGGGGACTGGAGGCTAAAACATATGAAGAACAGTTGCAGGAACTGGGTATGTCTAGTTTAATGACAAGAAGGACTAGGGGAGATATGATAGCAGTGTTCCAATATCTCAGGGCTGTTACAAAGAAGAGAGAGTCAACCTATTCTCCAAAGCACCTGAGGGTAGGACAAGAAGCAATGGGTGGAAACTAATCAAGGAGAGAAGCAACTTAGAACTAAGGAGAAATGTCCTCCTTAATTTAAAACAATTAATCAGTGGAACAACTTGCCTCCAGAAGTTGTGAATGCTCCAACACTGGAAGTTTTTAAGAAGATGTTGGATAACTATTTTTCTGAAGTGGTGTAGGGTTTCCTGCCTAAGCAGGGGGTTGGACTAGAAGACCTCCAAGTTCCCTTCCAACTCTGCTATTCTATTCTATTCTATTCTATTCTATTCTATTCTATTCTATTCTATTCTATTCTATTCTATTCTATTCTATTCTATTCTATTCCATTCCATTCCATTCCATTCCATTCCATTCCATTCCATTCCATTCCATTCCATTCCATTCTAAAGAAGTCAAAATATGTTCCACAATGTCATGATGCAAAACACCAGGCTTTGGTGCATACATTCTGACATTGCACCGAAGTACAATATCAAGGCAATAGATTGTAACAAGATAACACACATATTGTCTTTTGTTACCCCTTGCTTCAGATAATTAAACCCATTGTATCTTTTGCAAGATTTGTGCCACTGCTTCCAAAGCTGCATGGCTACAAACCCACAACTCCAATGCATAAAAATGACCAAAGTCACAAAATTTGCAAGAAAAACATCAAGACACATATGAAGTTGCTTACAGGTGCCCATGTCTGGCTGTTTGTAGAATATTCCTGCAGTGACAGAGAAGTTAGGCAGTGTGGGTGTGATATCAGTAACCTTGGAAGATAATGGTTAACACCATTAAAATATGCATTTTAAATGAAAAAAAAATCAATTTGTTTTTCAATGGAAGTTAATGAAAAAGACACTGGGAAAATAGAAAGTATTGCTTTGAGCCTTGGTGGCGCAGTGGTTAGAATGCAGTACTGCAGGCTAATTCTGCTGACTGCCAGCTGCTAGCAGTTCGGCAGATCGAATCTCACCAGCTCAAGGTTGACTCAGCCTTCCATCCTTCTGAGGTCGGTAAATTGAGGACCCAGATTGTTGGGGGCAATGTGCTGACTCTGTAAACCGCTTAGAGAGGGCTGTAAAGTACTGGGAAGCAGTATATAAGTCTAAGTGCTAGTGCTATTTGGAAGCTAGAAATAACTGAAATAAGTGGTAGTAGTGGCAGGATTAAAAACTGAAAATACTAAAAAAATAAAATAATTAATACAACTTCCTTGTAATTAAAAGAAGTTTCATTCTGAGGAAATCTTGCCTTGGGAAATATACATGATGGTGAACCACATTAACAATTGTGGGGGGGAGTCGTTGGGTGATTGAGAAAAATAATGGTTGCCTTAAGCAGCTAAACCAGTTATTGTTTATTTTGTAGGATTTAACTTACAGCTTGAGTTTGGCTTTTGATAAGTTACTCATGACAAAAACAGATCATGAAACAGAAACAGCAAAGATTAATTTAAGATAGAACAAATTAGAAGTCTGAAAACAAACCGTGGTCTTTTCTTCAATCTGAAGAAATGGTATGGTATGCTGGCTTGACAGCCATGGACAGAAAGGCATTACAGAAGATGTTGAGCACAGCACAAAAAGTTATGGGCTGTCCCCTGACACCACTGGATGAAATTGCCAGGGCCTCAACAGAGTGAGGAAAACCCTCATGGAAGATTCGCACCCTGGTCAGTACTACCATCAGGCAAGAGATATAGAAGCGTAGCCAGTCGAACAAACAGGCTGAAAAATAGTTTTTATCCATGGGCCATTAGACTTCTGAATGCAATATAACACCACAATTAGGTTTAATATGATAGACTTGCAGGGTCAGCGTAACGTACATCATGTTCATATCGGTGTAATATAATATAATGTTACATACATACAGGTCTATGGGGATGTGTGTTAGTTATTACTTATTTGGGTTTAGGGATTCCATTTCTTTCATTTATTGAGTTATTGAGATGTATTTTATGTTTGGAGGGTGGGCTGCACCCAAGGGATGCTCATTCAATTTCATTGTACACATGTTGTGCATTGACAGTAAAGGTTTGGTTTTGATTTGATTTGAAATGAGAAGGCAGATTCTGATTTTTCTGTCTTTAAATTTTTACTGGATATTTCGGTCATTTTTCTCCCCCACAATGGCCATTCGTGTCATTAAGACTGAATTGTTCCAGATGCAATAGAAAGCACTGAATTTTCCTCTCTCTGGTCTCAGAGGAGAAAATTCACTGTTGACCTTGGCTTTCAGGGTTCTTGCCAGCCTATAATGCCAGCTTTTCTTCATATTAGAGGGAAAACACTAGGGAGACCATGTCAAGCTAAGATTAGGGAAGCTTGGATCAAATCCACTGTTAGCTATGAATGAAGCACTTTAGGGCAAGTGCCAACTCATAGCTTAATCTCCTTTAAACATTGTTTTTTTAAAGGGCAAATGGGATGTGAATTCTGGGAGGAAAGGATACTTACAAATATAATTAACCAATTACTTTATCCATCAACTTGACCTTGAGCTAATTGTACTATCACAGCCTGGTTTAGCTGTGAAGGTTGCTGTGAGGATTAACGGATGGAAAACCTAAATAGCCTGTCTTAAGGTTCCTGAAAGAGAGGGAAAATTCAGTTCCTTATCAACATCCCCCATCTTAAATATAGAGCTCTTTAAACTAACCTGTGTTTTGCTCTGGGACAACATGTAAGACATTTGGAAGTGCAACTGAATGAAATTTCTTAAATACTACATTGTAAATGTATGAGGTATAAATAAGTTTATTTTTAAACTTATTTGTAAATAAAACTCTATTTTTTGTTTAGAGTAAACAAAACTTTAAACTCTACTGTAAATATAAGAGGTATAAATGAGAGACGCAACCTAGAACTAAAGAGAAATTTCCTAACAGTGAGAACAATTAAGCAGTGGAAAGGCTTGCCTTCAAAAGTTCTGGGTGCTCCATCATTGGAGGCTTTTAAGAAGAATTGGACAACCACATGTCTGGAATGATATAGGATTTCCTGCTTAAGCAGGGGCTTGGACTAGAAGACCTCCAAGGTCCCTTTCAATTCTGTTATAATATTAAATCAGACAGATTCAGTGAAGGAGCCTGAGTGGCGTAGGAGGCTAATGCCTCCTAAGGCAGCATTTAACATCCAGCTGCCTGCAATTACTGCGAGTTCAATTCTCACCAGGCTCAAGGTTGACTCAGCTTTCCATCCTTTCTAAGGTGGGTAAATTGAGGACCCAATTTGTGGGGGCAATAAGCTGACTTTGTATAAATATACAAAAGTATGAAGGCTATTGCTTAACGCATTGAGTCTCCGGAGAAGGGCGGCATATAAATCAAATTAAAAATAAATAAATAAATAAAAATAAAAATAAAAAAACCCCTCTACTTTTAGCTGTTAAGAAGTTGAGATAGATCCCAAATTCAGGATGGACACAGTACCCTCCTAAAATGCTGGTTTACACAAAAAGTTCTCTCTCAAGAATGAACTAAAGAACTTCTCTTCTTCTTGTGCCATATCTGTCATCGGACATTGGCAATCATATTGGTGATCCTATTTTTTATCAACAGCCACACAAAAAAGTGCTATTGAGTTTGTCCAAACCAGTCCCTTAGATTTTGAAGCCATGATATTCTTCTTCTGCCTGGACCTCGTTTGCCTTCTATCTTTCCTCAGAGGATTAAGTGAAGTATGTTATATTTTTCAGGGTGTTGCATTACCTGTCCAAAATATTCTAACTTCCACTTTTTTATGGTTTTGATGATTTCCTTAGCTTCCCCAGGCGGCTTACAAATATCTGTTGGCATCTATCTATCTCTCATCCATCCATCCATCCATCCATCCATCCATCCATCCATCTTCCTCCCTCTTTCTTCTGTTGTTTTGAGAAATTATTGCCTCACCATAGACATGTCATCAAACATAAAAACATGCCTGACCATGCCAGTCTAATTCTTAACAGCATGTACTAAACCTTGCGGTTGAGGGTTTAAAATAATATTATGTTGGTATCATCAATTAAGAGTCAGAGATAGATATATCATCATCAGGTTTTGCTGATATATCCCAAAAAACACAAAGGCACAGGAAATAAGATTTACCACCAACTATTAGTTTGCAGCCTTATCACCTATAAAGAAAAAATAGATGCCCACAGAAAAGGGAAATCACTCTACTAGATGTCTCAAAGATGCTTTTTTGGGAGGCAACTGGATTTTCTTGTTTTTTCCTTTTGAAGCACCTTTGGGACAACCATGACCTCTATGACTGAGAATCTCTACAGGCATTTAGCTATACAGTTTGGGATGAACAACTTTTGAATGGTGTGGGAGTAGGAATGGATTTCCAGAGGAAAAATTGCAGACTTCAAGGACCAGGAGCACCACTCAGGTAACCCTGAGGACACAGATAAACCTCCAAGTGCTTCAACGACCCTCCATAAGGATGCAAATTACCAGCTGTCTGCAAGGAATATAAATCCTTCCATTCCCCACTATCCTGTCAGAAATGAAGAAGCTTCTTGGATGAGAAGTAAATGTCTTCAAAAGAAAAAAACAAGACTTTCTTGTTGCCTCTTGAAAAAGCACCTTTGGGACAACCATGTCCTGGATGACTGAGAATTCTCTACAGATTCCACTAGATGCTCACTTTTCTTCTGCCATTACAACTCCATCATCATAATTCCGTTTCTCTCCCCACACCCAGATTCTGTATCCCAAATAGCTGGTTTTGAAAGAAGCTACCTTCCCACCTACCCGCCTCCTTTCCTACAGGGAAGATACAAATAAGATAAATGTTCGTTTCCCCCACCCTCATTTTTAAATGCAAAGTTTTACTCACAGAAGGCAGGTGGGCTTTTACTGATTCATTCTCTGATGGTGACATTTAAATTTCACCATTTCTTGCTAGTGCCTAAAAAAAGAATATTTGACATGTATGAAAGAAGTTACCTGATATTCTCTTTTGGTCTTTCAGAACAATACTGAGTTTCAGAGAGACAAGATAATTAAAATAAATCCAGTAAAATAAACTTAACTCTCCTCACTTTGGAATTTAAAAGTGCAGAATAACAGAGTTGGAAGGAACCTTGGAGGTCTTCTAGTCCAATTTCCTGCTCAGGTTGGAAACCCTATACCAGTGATGGCTAACCTTTTTGCTATCGCGTGCCAAAAATGGGAGCGCGGGGGAGGGGGTCGCGTACATGCGTGCCCACATCCATAATTCAATGTGCCCCACCCCCTGTGCATGTGCGTGCAACACCCCCACACACACGCTCCTCCCACTTTTGGCATGTGATGGCATGGTGGGCCCGGTAGGCCCATTTTTTGCCCTCCCTGGGCTCTAGAGGCTTTCTAGGAGCCTGGGGAGGGCAAAAATACCTTCCCCACCATCCTGGAGGCCTTCTGGAGGCCAGAAACAGTCCGTTTCCCAATGTCCAGCGGACCCAGAAGGCTGGAAAATCAGGTGGCCGGCAAGCACATGCACGCTGAAGCTGAGCTAGGGCAACGCTCGCATGTCCACAGATATGGCTCCGCGTGCCACATGTGGCATGCGTGCCATAGGTTCGCCATCACAGCCCTATACCATTCTGGACAAATGGTTGTCCAATCTCTTCTTTAAAACTTCCAGTGTTGGAACATCCACAACTTCTGAAGGAAATCCATTCCACTGATTAATTGTTCTCACTGCCAGGAAGTTTCTCCTTATTTCTAGATTGGTTCTCTCCTTGATTAGTTTCCATTCATTGCTTCTTGTACTGGCTTCAGGTAAATGTCTATGGAGATTCTCAGGCATCCAGGTCATGGTTGTCCCCAAAGGTGCTTTTTCAAGAGGCAGCTAGACTTCCTGGTTTTTCTTTGAAGACGTTTTGCTTCTCATCCAAGAAACTGAGCGCTGAAGAAGCTTCTAGGGTGAGAAATGAAATGTCTTCAAAGAAAAACCAGAAAGCCCAGCTGCCTCTTGGAAAACACCTTTGGGGACTGCCTTCAGATACTTCAGAGAGTAGCTTGACCCCCTTTTCTTGGTGGCAGCCCCTTAGATATTGGAGCCCTGCTCCCTTAGTCCTTCTTTTCATTAAACTAGACATACCCTGCAAATGTTCTTCATATTTTAGCCTCCAGTCCCTTAATTTGTTGCTCTTTTCTGCACTCTTTCTAAAGTCTCAACATCTTTTTATATTATGCTGACCAAAACTAGATGCAATATTCCAAGTGTGGTCTTACCAAGGCATTTTAAACATGGTACTAACATTTCATGTGATCTTCATGTGATGCAGTTAAACAGCAAATTGTGGTTCTCCAGCATCTCATCCCCAGATATCGCCTGGATGACCTGAATCAAAATTGGGAAGGTGCATGTGCTTTAGGGAGTTATAGTGGACAAAATTGGCTCCTTAAGCCCTCTCGATGCCTCCAAAGCTTGACATTCAATCTTCCTACTTTGGAAGGTTACCTTGACGTACTTCCAAACTTAGAGAAACTTTTGGCTCTATTGTAATTGAGCATCCCTGCTCATGTAGTTTGCTAAATTTCTGTTCAACCCATGGAGTATTTTATTCTTTTCTGTGTAGGAATCTTTAAATTTAGCCTGCAGCCCGGTAAAGCACTTTATTCTTGTACATGCAGGAATCTCAACAGACATATTTTCCTTTGTTTGACAAAATCAGGAGTAGAAACAAGCCTTCTGTTCATTTGAGTAAGATGTCTTTTAAAATCTGCGTGGGCTTATTTATCTTTAGGGAAATCACAGTTGAGGATGAAAGAGTTAAACACTGTTTCCTTACACAACTATTTCCATAAGGGTTTCCACCTACCCCTTCCATATGTACAGTGTTTAGCCTTGGGGGGGAAAATCCTCCTCTTCATTATTATGTGAACCATTCCTCCACTAGCAACATCCCCTGTACTGATTCATTTCCTTCGTTCTTGGGTGGCTGAGTTTATTCAGCTTTCTGAATATGTGCAAAACAAGGCCAAAATATTTCAGTTTCCACTTTGAGATGATGGAGCTCTGTGAAGTTTATGGGTGGATGGAAATGGACAATCTCCCCATTGGTATTGAACTTCTCCTAGCTCGTATGCTTTCCCCACCAGAGTCCCAAAAATAATTCAGTTTTAGTTTGTTGTCTAGATTGCCAGTGTCTTGTATTGGATAGCCCAATGATGTCACATGACTTTTCAGCACCTATAGCCCCATCATAACAACTATGATGACTATTGCTGGGCTGGGAGTGATACACAGCATGTTCCAATATCTAAGGGGCTGCCACATAGAAGAGGATTCAATCTATTCTCCAAAGCACCTGAAGGCAGGACAAAAAACATGGATGGAAACTAATTAAGGAGTGAAGCAAGCTAAAACTAAGGAGAAATTTCTTAATCATGGGAACAATTAACTAGTGGAACGGCTTGCCTTCAGAAGTTATGGAGTCTCCAACACTGGATGTTTTCAAGAAGAGGTTGGACAACCATTTCTCTGAAATGGTATGGGATTTTCTGCCTAATCAGGAGGTTGGACTAGAAGACCTTCAATTTCTTCTTAAAAGCTTCCAGTGATGGAACATCCACAACTTCAAGTTGTTCCACTGATTAATTGTTCTATCAGGAAATTTCTCCTTAGCTCTAGGTTAGTTTACTCCTTGATTAGTTTCCATCCATTGCTGTTTGTCCTGCCTTCCGATGCTTTGGAGAATAGGTTGAGCCCCTCTTCTTTGTGGCAACTCCTTAGACATTGGAATACTGCTATTACTTCAATGTGATTAGAAACTAGAGTTGTTAGTCACAAAACTATACCCTTTTTTGTCTTTCAGAAGGATGAATAAGGTGAGTCCTTGGTTTCTTCCAGCAGAGCCCATCTTTTTTAGGACAACAGAACCGGCCCAAAACCCAGATGGCCACTAGATTACTATTTACTTAAATTATTTATTTGTTTTAAAAAAATCTATAATGCCAGGTCTGTTAGCATCTTAGTGATTTACAACAACATAATATACAATTAAAATAATAAAAGAGAAATATACAATGCATTTGCGTACTTTAATCAATGGTTGCAGAAAATATCAAAACTAAACAAAGTTAGTGTTGTGTTCTGAGCATGCTCAAGAGAATTGGCCCCTGTTGGGATCCTTTGTAATGTGGAATGTTCCTATTGGTTAAGCCGTCTGACAGTTGGTATAAAAGAGCTGTCAGGCTGAGTTCGAGGTTCTTCGTATTGTACTTCTTCTGAATTGTGTTAGAGCTGTAGCTATGAGGTAAATAAATACTTACTGTTATAATCCACCTCTGTAATTCATCATCTGCTCGAGAACACACCACTGGCGACGAAGGTGGGATATTGAATTTGCCAAATTAACAATAGTAGGTGTGAGTTGAGCCTGAAGTGAACTGACAGCCTGAGGTGAGGAGAGGCGTGAGTTTAAGACACAACGTAATGGCGTCCTCACAGACATTTCCTCCATTCAATCCGGCTACTGAGACTTGGGAGGCATATGTGGCCCATTTTGACTGTTTTTTAATCGCAAATGACTACACGAACTTGTCTGCTGAGCGCAAACGTGCATATTTCCTCAGTTTCTGTGGGCCTGAAATGTTCGATACCGCTATGACGTTGATGGCCCCTCAATCCATACATGCTGGAATGTGGGAGGCTTTTATGAATAAATTGAAACGCCATTACGCCCCTGCGCCTTCTAGGATTGCCCGCAGACAGCAATTCTACCATAGGGATCAAGCCCCTGGGGAGACAATAAACCAATATGTCGCCACATTAAGGAAGCTTGCGCGCCATTGCGAGTTGGTGAACCTGGATGACTATCTCTTAGACAGGCTAGTGAGCGGAGTGAGAGATCAGAACCTTAAAAGGCGTTTAATTGTGAACCATGAACTGACGTTCCAAATGGCGTTTGATGAGGCCTGCGCGGCAGAATTTGCTAATCTATCAATTGCGGAGCTGCCCCGGGGACAAAGCCCACCCAAGCCGAATAGGGAAGCTTTATTAGTGAATGAGACAGGTGAGGGCGGCCTATCCGACTCAGATGGCGAGCTGGATGTCTGCAGAGTACATGAAGCGAGAGCTAAAACGTTCATGGCTAAGTCACCGAGAGGAGCAGTCAGAGTGTTATAGTTGCGGAGGGGACCATCTATGTGCCTCGTGCAGGTTTAAAGACGTCGTCTGCCACCGCTGTGGCCGGCAAGGCCACATAGCAAGAGCCTGCCAGTCCGCGCAGCCGATCTCATAGTACATTGTCACTTCTTAAAAGCATTCCAGAAAAGTATGAGCTTCTCTACCTTTCTGGAGGCTATATCTAAGGAGAAGAGTATAGCTTTTAAAGAAATGTTAGTGCCACGGCTGAAAAGCAGTGTCTTCTGTCTTCGGCCCCTAGAGACAGAGAGAGAGAGAGACAGAGAGACAGAGAGAGACAGAGAGAGAGAGAGAGAGAGAGAGAGAGAGAGAGAGAGAGAGAGAGAGAGAGAGAGAGAGAGACAGAGAGAGAGAGACAGAGAGAGACAGAGACAGAGACACAGAGACACAGAGACACAGAGACACAGAGACACACACACACAGAGAGAGAGAGAGAGAGAGAGGAAGGGAGAGAGAGAGAGAGAGAGATTCTGGACTTTTTAGGCCTTTACATCAGTGGTGAAATGCACTTACCTTCGCTACCGGTTCGGGAGTGTGAGCATGCACCTCTCCTGCACGTGCACAGAGCCTTCTGTGCATGCACAGAGGGTCAAAAATGGGACATAATGACACCCCAGTGGATGGACGGAGCCCCCCGCCGCCGGTGCTACCAGTTTGCACGAGCCGGATAGATCCAGTTGGATTTCACCGCTGCTTTACATAGTTTTCTGAAATGGAAAATTATGCTTTTTTTATCTGCTTTTGCAGAGGATTGTGCAAGTTAAGTAATGTTAGGTGTTTTCAAAATACAACTTATTTAACGTAATGTGTCTAATCCTCTGGCTGAATTAAGCATTATATAATATTTCCGCAATATTTATACATCCTCCCAACATTTTGGTTAAAAATGTTGTGGACAGAATAACAGAACAGAATAACAGATTTGGAAGGGACCTTGGAGGTCTTTTAGTCCAACCTTCTGCTCTGGCAGGAAACCTTATACCCCTTCAGACAAATCGTTGTCCAATCTCTTCTTAAAAACTTCCAATATTGGAGCATTCACAACCTCTGGAGGCAAGTTGTTCCACTGATTAATTGTTCTAACTGTCAGGAAATTTCTCCTTAGTTCTAGCTGCTTCTCTCCTTGATTAGTTTCCACCCATTGCTTCTTGTCCTGCTGAACAGGTCAATTCTTTATTAACTAAAGCTTGAAAATATTGACAGACCAGGATTCAGTATGTCAAACACTCCAACATTCTTGCCATGCAAGTTACAACCATGGTAGAATTCAGCAAAGGATGGTTTTAAGGAGGGTCTGGGAATGTGAAGAAAGGATAAGCTACATTGCGATGCCGCTATCATGTCTTCCCTAGTCCTTCTTTTCATTAATCTAGACATACTAGATGTGTATGACTATCCTTAAATGTGTATGTGTAAAGGTTCCCCTCATACATATGTGCTAGTCATTCCCAACTCTAGGGGGCAGTGCTCACCTCCGTTTCAAAGCCAAAGAGCCAGCGCTATCCGAAGACGTCTCCGTGGTCATGTGGCTGGCATGACTAAATGCCAAAGGTGCATGGAATGCCAAAGGTGGTCCTTATTTTTCTGCTTGCATTTTTTTTTACGTGCTTTCAAACTGCTAGGTTGGCAGAAGCTGGGACAAGTAACGGGAGCTCACCCCATTACATGGCACTATTCGAACCACAAAACTCCTGACCTTTCAATCAACAAGCTCAGCATCTTAGCCACTGAGCCACTGCGTCCCAATGAATCACCTTCCTTACAGAAGGTGATAAGCCCTGAGGATTCAGCCCTTTAGATGTGATATCTTTTGTACAAAATTTGTAAAATTTGCCTCCTTTCCAAAGTCATGAATATATCAACAATTAAAAGAAGCATGCTTCAGTTAAATGAATGTATAGGCTCCTGCTTGGTATATGGTCTGAACTGAATGCTTATTTCATACATTCCAGAAAGCACAATACTAAGATCAAATGTAGAAATGTTATTTTTGTTTTTGGCTGAAAAATGTCAGCTTTGGCTCTGACAAGCTGTTCTCTGAAAAAGTGTTCTAGAAATTCAGAAGAGGGTATAGGGAATTTTTAGGTGAAGTCTGCTGCTCACATTGCAATGTGTCAAGATTGGCATTTGAAGTTGTTCTCCATGGTATGTCTTTAATATTTCAGTTCCTTCTGTTTTCTGTGAATTGAAATAAACCGTATCTCTTCTCTTGCAAAGTCACTTGCCATTTCAATTTAAAATAACAAAGTTGCAGACAAGATAATGTATAAAAGTGAAGCTGTGTGCAATCTTGTTTTGGAACAGTTCCGTGGCAGTAGGTAATATTGTAGGGAGTCAGTTTGGTATAGCAGATAAGGTACAGATAGTTCTCAACTTATGACCATAACTGAGCCCGGAATTATCATCATAAGTCATGGCAGTCATTAAGCGGGTAACCACGAGTCCAAACTTATGACCTTTTTTCCTGCTATCATTAAAAATGCCACTTTCATTAAATGAATCCATTATCGGTAAAGGTAAAGGTTCCCCTCGCACATATGTGCTAGTCGTTCCTGACTCTAGAGGGCGGTGCTCATCTTCGTTTCAAAGCCAAAGAGCCAGCCCTGTCCCAAGATGTCTCCGTGGTCATGTGACCGGCATGACTAAATGCCAAAGGTGCACGGAACGCTGTTACCTTCCCACTAAAGGTGGTCCCTATTTTTCTACTTGCATTTTTTATGTGCTTTTGAACTGCTAGGTTGGCAGAAGCTGGGACAAGTAATGGGAGCTCACCCCATTACACGGCACTAGGGATTCGAACCGCTGAACTGCCGACCTTTCGGTCGACAAGCTTGTCTTAGCCACTGAGCCACCGTGTCCCCACATCCATTATACATTATTATTATTATTATTATTATTATTATTATTATTATTATTATTTTGCTGGAAACTGGAAATAAACACTGGAAACTAGCAAAAGACTTCAAAAATTGTGGTTATATGACTGTGGGATGCTGCAAATAGGAGTTGGTTGCCAAGTGCCCAAAATACAGTAATGTGTCTTTGGAGTGTGGGGGGGGAATGTGTGTCCAGCCATTGACAGAACTGGGTCCTGAGTACGTTGAATGCTAAGTGGCCAGTCATTAAACAAGGACTACCTGTACTGGGCTAGAAATCAGAAGACTGCAAATTCTAGTCCTGCCTTAGACACAAGCCAGCTGGGCCAGTCACTTTCTCACAGCCCTAGGCAGGAAGCAATGGGAAATCGCTTCTTAAAACCTTGCCAAGAAAACTGCAGGGATTATTCAAGTAAAGTCAAAACCAACTACAGGGTAGTAGAAAAAGAGGGAGATAACATTTAACTTGCATTAAGTGATTCTTTTACGTTCCTTTATGCAATCTAGATTTCTACCTGTTTCCGCAAGGCAAAAGGAGAAAAGCAAAAGGACAGAAGGCTAGAAAAGTTAATAGATTTCAAACATAAAAGCAGCCTTGAGACACACATGGACAGAGCTGAATTCTTAATTTCATATCTGGATATGAATATCAGGGCTTACAACCCCAAGCAACAGAAACTCCCACTTGGTTGTCGCACAAAAGTTAACCAGGGCACTTCTCAGCATGGTTGTGAATTATTGGAGAATTTCTATTAAAATAATAATAATAATAATAATAATAATAATAATAATAATAATAATAATAATAATCTCCTGCCTTTTTCTGCCTACAGTATTAAAAAGCTGTTTGTCGCAAAGCACAACAATTATGACTTCATCATTTGCCTCTCAAAGACAATGAAATCAATGGTGGAGTATCATAGGCCATATTGCTTTCATGACAGCTTTATTTTTGCCCTTCTCTGCAGAGTCGCAAATACAGAGAGAGGTAAATAGAAATTACGTATGGCCACACAAACATGAGCTGTATTATAATAGCCTTTACTTTACTATCCTTTATAGTACTCGTTATACTACTACTAATATGTAATAATAAAAAGCAGAGACATCACCCTGCCAACGAAAGTGCATATAGTCAAGGCTATGGTTTTCCCAGTTGTAATGTATGGCTGTGAAAGTTGGACCATAAGAATGGCTGAGCGCCAAAGAACTGAGGCCTTTGAACTATGGTGCTGGAGAAGACTCCTGCAAGTCCCTTGGACTGCAAAGCGATCAAACCGGTCAGTCCTAGAGGAGATCAACCCTGACTGCTCTTTAGAAGGCCAGATCCTGAAGATGAAACTCAAATACTTTGACCACCTAATGAGAAGGAAGGACTCACTGGAGAAGAGCCTAATGCTGGGAAAGATTGAGGGCAAAAGAAGAAGGGGATGGCAGAGAACGAGGTGGCTAGATGGAGTCACCGAAGCAGTAGGCATAAGTTTAAATGGACTCCAGAGGATGGTAGAGGACAGGAAGGCCTGGAGGAATGTTGTCCATGTGGTCACGATGGGTCGGACATGACTTCGCAACTAACAACAACATAGTACTCATCCTAAAACAGGTCCAATTGCCCTTTTCCCCAGTCTTAAATAATGCTATTAGTCCCATAAAAAAAACCAGACACTATTCTTCTACATAAGTATCTTGGTAGTCTTGGATTCTCAGCTCACAAACAAGCAATGATAAATTATTGCACAGCCCCCAGAATATATCCAACAGTTTAAGAACTCTGCTTTATAGTATCAGTATATCCAGTCCTAATTTTAAGTGTATTTGCAGTATTTAAACAGATTTACAGTGATCCATGCCAGACTGATACTCAGTCAAGCATGGATAATGCTGAACTTCTATTAGAACCTGACCTTCAAGAGTTGAGTCATCAACAGTTTGTTTGACATTTTTTGTTAATGGGTTTTTACATGGATTATGTGTCCTCTGACTCCTCTTGTATACTAAGGTGAAAAAGGGTAGAAATGTATGTTCTAATTTATATCCTGAACTGAAAATGGAGGGGTAATGATGATGGTATGGATTCTCTTGTAACAGACACAATCTAATCATGTGTGTAGGCAATATGAATGACAGTGCTAAGTTTAAATCTAGCATACTGCTTGGTTAATTGAGTCTTATAAATATACATATTCAGGCCAACAGCTATCTGGCTCATTATTTGTGCAGCTTTGTTCTCATAATTTTATTTAAACTGCTTGTATTTTCTTTCTTTCTTTCTTTCTTTCTTTCTTTCTTTCTTTCTTTCTTTCTTTCTTTCTTTCTTTCTTTCTTTTCTTCCTTCCTTCCTTCCTCCCTCCCTCCCTCCCTCCCTCCCTCCCTCCTTCCTTCCTTCCTTCCTTCCTTCCTTCCTTCCTTCCTCCTCCTCCTCCTCCTCCTCCTCTTTCTCCTTCTCTCTCTCTCTCTCTCTCTCTCTCTCTCTCTCTCTCTCTCTCTCTCTCTCTCTCTCTCTCTCTCTCTCTCTCTCTCTGGTTTTCTTCATTTCTTGATACTCTGCAAAACCAAACTCTGTTTCCCTTCTTCCATTTATTGTAAGATGTTCAGCATCATGGGTCACAAAGATTTCCCTATCTAGTGTTAAGCACAATGGATAGAGGAGAAAAACAATGAAAAAGGATAGCACAGTTGTGTCCTGAGCAAGTCAATTCTTTATTAACTAAAGCTTGAAAATATTGACAGACCAGGATTCAGTAGGTCAAACACTCCAACATTCTTGCTATGCAACTTACAACCATGGCAGAAGTCAGCAAATGATGGTTTTAAGGAGGGTCACGAATGTGAAGAAAGGATAAGCTTCAAGTTGCGATACTTTATTTCTATGGAGAGATGATCTTCTCTTTGGAGACATCTCTTGTCAACTGCCTCCTCAAAGGAAGATTTGAATGGCCCATTATACTGTAGATCAGTGTTTCTCAACCTTGGTAGCTTGAAGTCCACCCATCTTCAAGCTACCAAGGTTGAGAAACACTGCTGTAGATGCTCAAACAGCACAGAGACAAGCTTTCCTAGCACCAGGCACCACCTCAAGGATTGTACTTTTACTTGAAAGTTTGTTTGTTTGATATTTTCTGTTTGTGACCCACCCATTTTGCTCAAGGAGGGGCTCTGGGCGTTGATTTATCCAATCCTCTTTCACACACCCATGAAAAATTAAATATTCTAATTCTAAGTTTTAAGTTCTTTTAAGCTGTCAGGAAATTTCTCGGAATTTAGTTCTCGGTTGCTTCCCTCCTTGATTAGTTACCACCCATTGCTTCTTGTCCTGCCCTCAGGTGCTTTGGAGAATAGGTTGACTCTCTCTTCTTTGTGGCAGTCCCTGAGATATTGAAACACTGCTATCATGTCTTCCCTAGTCCTTCTTTTCATCAAACTAGACATACTAGATGTGTATGGCTATCCTTACAGAAGGTGATAAGCCCTGTGGATTCAGCTCTTTAGATGTTGTTGTCTGTTTAATATTTTCTGTTTGTGAACCACCCATTTTGCTCAAGGAGGGGCTCTGGGTGTTGATTTATTCAGTCCTCTTTCACACACCCATGAGAAATTAAATATTCTAATTCTGTTTTAGGTTCTTTTAAGCCCCTCCATAAGAGGACCTTCCTGAATTAGGGCAAGGATCTACCGTATTTTTCGGCGTGTAAGATGCACCTTTTCCCTACCTAAAAGAGGGTGGAAATTTTGGTGCATCTTATATACTGAATACAGCCATTTTTGGCCTCCCAAAGGCCCGCCCTGTTCGTTCCATTTTTGCGAAAAACAGGCTCATTTTTTGCCCACTTTTCAAAAAAACGGGTCCAAACCCTCTGAACACCCTGTTTTTTTTTTCTTTTGCAAAAATGGGTTCATTTTTCACCCATTTTTGCAAAAAATGGGATGCACAGAAGGGAGGCTGCAGAGTGCTCCTGGGAGCTGGGGGAGGGCAAAAACGCCCCCGTTTTTGTGAAAAATGGGCAAAAAAAGGCCCCAGTTTTGCGAGAAACGGGGCATGCAGATGGTTTGGGAGGCTTGCAGAGTGCTTCTGAGAGTCAGGGAGGACAAAAACTTTTTTTTCTTACTTATCTCTTTGAAATCTTGATGCATCTTATACACCGGTGTGTCTTATAGTCTGAAAAACATGGTATCCCATCCAGCATTCTTATATAGTGATCCACCAGAACAGAGGTGGGTTTCAGCAGGTTCTGACCAGTTCTGGAGAACCAGTAGCGGAAATTTTGAGTAGTTCGGAGAACCAGTAGTAAAAATTCTGACTGACCCCACCTCCATCTATTCTCTGCCTCCCGATTCCCAGCTGATTGGGATGAAATGGGGATTTTGCAGTAACCTTCCCCTATAGTGGGGTGGAAATGGAAATTTTACAGTATCTGTCCTCTGGAGGGTGGTGGGAATGGAGATTTTACAGTATCCTTCCCCTGCCACGCCTATCAAGACACCCCCAGTAAGCAATGCCTCACCCACCAAGCCACACCCACAAAACCGGTAGTAAAAATTTTTGAAACCCACCACTGTACCAGAAGCATTTTGGTATTATGTTCTTGAGAAATCACAATAAGGAATGCAAGTAGAGAATGTTAAAAAAAAATGAAATAAAAAGCTTTTTTTTTTTTTATTGGTGAGTACAGAATGGAACAGTTTGCTCTTTCAAGCCCCATTGTCTCCTAACTCCTAAACCTTTTTCTGCCTGGTTTTTAATTTTAATGGGAATTGATTTTATTTAGAATACCTTCTTCCTTTGGATTATTATTTTGCATCTTTTGATTCAAAGCATACTAAGCCAGCTTGAGAGACATACGGTTTTTGGTGCAGAAGGGGAACAATGTTGAAATTCTTTATATAAAAACATAGATTTAGCTTAATGATTTTTTTTAAAGATTTTTTTTCCTCCTAGTGATGAATCCGTTTGCTGAGAATGGCTTAGTAGAATTATTTATATGATTGAATTGATAATCTGGTTTGCATTTTGCATGGTTAACTTTGTTTCTAATATGCCTGGACTTGTCTGCTGGTGATTAGATTAGTCTCTTCTCCCGAATGAAAGATAGTGTGTAAAGTTAACAAATGCATAAAGCTAAATAAGTGTGACCTGCCCACTGCAGTTAAGTAATTCTGCCTCAATCTGTATTATCAATGGGATCATTGTCAAGATGTCCAAAGAGTGGAAAACAACAACAACAGAACTACAGAATCCCTGGGAAATGTAACAACCACCAACACACTTTGAGGAAAACACAAGATCAGTCCTCCCAACAGTTCCCAATGTATCATTTTTATTGTACTGTAGAGAAGAATATCCACACTTGATTGGATGTGGATCCAATCACACACCTCTTTTCTGCTGGGAAAGAAAATAAAGGAAAGCTGAGGTTTATTCTGTTTGAATGTGTGCTCTCGGTGCTATAAATTATTACATAGGTATGTAAAGATGTCTACTATAAATCTTGTCAATCTAATATATACCTACCCTCCACATCCTAGAAGAGAGGGGAGTATATGTGTGTGAGACACACACACACACATGCACACACAAGGAAAGAACAATCAAATGAGGGTATTCTTCTCTACAATAAAAAAATTCATTAAAGCAAGATGTCCTCTGTATTGAGATGGGAGTTTTAAATCAGACATAAGCAGATTAATTCTGAGAAAGACAATATGCTCCAGTGAGTCTAGATCTCAGCATGAATTCACCTGTGTGATGAGTCCATGTTTCTTCCTGATTTATACTTACAAGCACTTTAAGCCTGGGAAGACATCCAAACCATTAGCAGCCAGGTGATTGCAGGCCAAATGGTTTCTTTAGGTTTCCAATAAGAAGAAAGGTTGGAATGAGAAATTTGTTCAAGATGCAGTACGTTTTGTAGCGTAGCCCCCATTTAGTGTTGTGGTAACTCAGTCATCCACCGAAATGGCTTCCTTTTTTATTTTATTTTTTTTAAGGAAACCTAAAAGCACTTTTGAAGGGTTTCAAAAGAGAACAATATGTTCAGCATGCAGGAAATGTAGAATTGTTGTTTGAAGGGGGAGAACTGGATTTCAGAGTGTGGCATCAACCAAAACTCCAGGCTAGAGATGTGGTAATTGTCATCAGGGAATCTTTGACAGTTCTCAGGAGTCCTGCGCTACTGGTCCCTAGCTATGACAACCTTTTCAACCTGGGCTGTAGGGCAGGGCTGTCAAACTCCGGGCTTGCGGTCCGGAAGTGTCATGTACTGGCCACGCTCCCGCCCGGTTTAGTGGAGGGGGGAAAAGTCCCAATACATCATGTGATGCTGCCATGATGACATGAGTTTGACACCCCTGCTCTAGAGATTGCTGCTGTTGTCCCTTTTTCCTGTTGTCCCTGCTGCACTCTACAGTTCCATTTCTGAATTACACACTCTGACTGAACTCTACAGTTCCATTTCTGAATTAAAAGAATAATAGACTAACAGAACTGGGAGGGACTCTGGAAGTCTTCTAGTCCAACTGTCTGCTCTTCTAGCCTTTCAGACAAATGGTTCTCCAATTTCTTCTTTAAAATTCCAATGTTGGAGCATCCATGACTTCTAGAGACAAGTGGTTCCACTGATTAATTGTTCTAATTGTCAGGAAATTTTTCCTTAGTTCTAGGGTTGGCAGGGGAGTTTCCCAGACTTATGGTTTTGGGGTGGGGACTTCAATCTGTTTTGGAGATTGGATTGGAGTCTGAGGTGACTGAGGAGTTCATGGTTTCTATGACAACCCTGGGCCTATCTCAGGTTATCCAGAGCACTAATTCGGGACCATGGTCACACTCTGAATTGGGTGCTTCTGTCACAGCAGTGGGAATAGAATAGAATAGAATAGAATAGAATAGAATAGAATAGAATAGAATAGAATAGAATAGAATAGAATAGAATAGAATAGAATAGAATAGAATTTTTTATTGGCCAAGTGTGATTGGAAACACAAGGAATTTTTCTTGGTGCCTATGCTCTCAGTGTACATAAAAGAAAAGATACATTCATCAAGAATCATTAGGTACAACACTTAATGATAGTCATAGGGTACAAATAAGCAATCAGGAAACTATATCAATATAAATCATAAGGATACAGGCAACAAAATTACTGTCATACAGCCATAAGTGGAAGGAGATAGGTGGTGGGAACAATGAGAAGATTAATAGTAGTGCAGACTTAGTAAATAGTTTGACAGTGTTGAGGGAATTATTTGTTTAGCAGAGTGATGGCATTCGGGGAAAAACTGTTCTTGTGTCTAGTTGTTCTGGTGTGCAGTGCTCTATAACGTTGTTTTGAGGGTAATATGATCTGAAGGCCCAGAATCATCTCATCAATGAGAGTGGTGGCAAATCAATTTAATAAATAAGTAGATAAATCAAATTTGGGCGAGTTTTCAGTGTCCCCTTTGTCGTGGCTGGATCATGTGCTGATTTCTATGGGATTTTCTAGTGTTATTATCCACTGTAGAGAGGACGGATTCATTAGAGTAGCTCAACCTTGGTGGTCCTGGAGGAGTTTCAAAAGGAATAGGTTGTCCCTGTGGGTCTACTGCACAGGTCATTCAAAGCCTTTGTCACCGCTTGGATCAGCTGCGGAACTAATTTTCAGGAGTTCCAGTAGCTGTGCCTTCTCTGCCCTAGTGCCGCCTTATGAACATCCTTCTGCCTGAAATTAGATTTGCTCTGTCTCCTTTGATATTCCAAAAGGCCATCAAGACCTGGTTATCTTAGAAATATTTTTGTTGGGTATAATACCGGAGGGTTATGATAAAGGGACTATATATTTAGTTTTGCATGTACTGGCAGCAGCAGGGATTGTATTTGCACAATATTGGAAAAATGAGAACACTCCATCAGACGAGGATGTAATTCAGAAAATATTAGACTGCGCAGAGATGGAAAGATTGACTTTAAAAATAAAAGACAAAGAAGACAAAGAATATTACTTGATATGGAATAGATTTTATGAGTGGTTAGAGATAAGAGGTAGAAATTAGATGAAGAAAGATTATTGCTATACATGAATTAAATATAAAGATGGTTTATAACAATGATGGCTAACCTTTTCGCATGCCAGGAGCGGGCGGGGTGGTTTGTCATGTGCGCGTATGCCCACATCCATAATTCTATGCACCCTGCTCCCGCGTATGCATGTACGAGCCCCCCGCTCCCCCTGCTCCTGGCATGCGATGGCCCAGTAGGCTCGTTTTTCTCTCTCCCTAGGCTTCAGAGCCTTTCTAGGAATTTGGGGAGGGTAAAAATGGCCTTCCCCACCCCCCTGGAGGCCCCCTGGAAGCCAAAAATGGCCCATTTGCCAACTTCTGGTTGCACCGGAAGTTGGCAAATGGGCCATTTCTGGCCTCCGGAGGGCCTCCGGTGGGTGGGGAAGGCCATTTTTGCCCTCCCCAGACTCCTAGAAAGGTTCTGGAGCCTGGGGAGAGAGAAAAACGGGCCTTCCCACCACCACCCGAGGCCCTCCAGAGGCAGGAAACAGCCTGTTTCCCTACTTCTGGTGGGACCAAAAGGCCCAAAAATCAGCTGGCTGACATGCGCATGTGTGCCAGAGCTAAGCTCATATGCCCACCAATATGGCTACATGTGCCACCTGTGGCACGCGTGCCATAGGTTCGCCATCACGGGTTTATAATTATAAATATTCCAATATATTTAACAGAATTATAAATAAGGTAATATAAAGAGAAATTTAACCAAAACTATTCTGTTACATTATTACTATTGTTACCAGTATATGTGTTAATATTTCTTTTTGTTTTCTCTTTGTTTTTTTTTTTTGTAAATGATATACCTTGATAATATACTGTATTCAAATTTGTATGAATAAAAATAAATTTTAAATTTTTTTTAAAAAGACCTTGTTATCTTATCTGTCTTGGGTTCCCAGAATACAAGGGACTTCCTGAAGTGGCTCTCTTATCGTTAGGCTTCTCATCAGTGAGCATTTGCAACTTTGGTTTTATGAGATTTATTTGTATGGATGTTTACATTTTATATCTGTGATTTTTTTTAAAAAAAAAAACTTGCTTTATCTCATTGTTGAGATAGAGTCACTTTTGGTGAGGTGGGTGGATATTTAAATATGATAAATGGAGAAAATCTATAACAGGTGTGCGTCACAGCAAGTGATCCCTTAATACCTATCCTCTATTAAATGCACTCAAGAATGAGTGCTGGTTATATTGTGAAGTTGTTTTGTTCCATATTTAACCTAACACAAATACTGTCTCTTAACATTCATTGTTTCTATCTCCAGGTTTGGAGGGGGCGGGCGGGGAGAGAGAGAAAAAAAAAACAATCATAAAGCAATGAAAGCTATTGAATTAAGGATTCTAAAACCATAAGCTTTCTAATACACATAACTCTGCTATTAATATGAACGCTCTCAATAATGTTATGACCACTAAAAATAACTACTAATTAAAAGTTGGTTGGTAATCTTTCTTGGAATTGTTGGACAGTTCTTATCTTCTACAAATAAGCAAGTGACCCCATTTGTTAAGCCCTTGAACTCTCCAATTGCTAATCCAGCAGTCACTCAAAAACAGCTTCCATCAAAATGAAATGTGTAATGTGACACCATAATGAATTTCACAGCTGCTAACTCCTAGGCTATTATACATATCTAAATTCCATAATTACAAATATAATTATGATTATTAACTGGTTCCATTTTTATATTTGCATCAGCTGGATCTCTCTTATGCCCCCAACATAAGCTTTTCTTCAGGAAGTGAATCCTACAACTCTTTCTTCATTTGCAGGATGAAGCTAGGTGGTATCTTTTATGGGTTAGCATTTATAGCATTCTGAAACCTGGTTTCCAGGTAAGCCAAACAGAAAACACGACTAGATGAATTAATTCTGTTTTAGTGTAAAACTACATTAATAAACTCCTGCAAGACTGAAAGTACATCCTGCCTTCGTTCAAAACTCAAGAAACTCAAGAAAGAAACCCCACAACTCCATTGAATTAGAAAGGAGGCACTTTTTTACTAAGTTTGGAAAGATAGCAGCGAAAGCAAGGCAAAATCTGACTCAAAACGCGCAAAGGTTACAGATTGAACGTCACCCAAATTCTTTCCCCCCCAGGATCCAACACTGAAAATCCAACCAACATCCAGTATAATGTTGTGGGAAAGCTCTTCTTCAGGGGTGGGTTCCAAATTTTTTACTACCGGTTCTGTGGGCGTGGCTTATTTTGTGGGCGTTGTTTGATGGTCATGTGACAAATAATTCTTTAAGATTTAGCAAAGATACTGGTCTACCAGGCTTTTAACTGCTTGCAGAGCCGTACCGGTTTACCCATTTGTTCTTGGAGCACACCAGTCTACCCATTTGTTTTTGGAGTACACTGGTCTACCACCACACTGCCTTTTATTGCTGATCAGCTATAGGGTGGACTTTTGAAACACCGCGGAAAGAGTTTAAACAGTTTTTTGCCGCTCTGCCACCACCGAGAACATCAGAAACTGCTTTCAGGCAGCTTGGCCTCAATTGCCAATCTACCACCACCGAGCGGTTTACAAGGAGCGGATCGGTTCTAGCCGATCAGTTGGGAGGCTTCTTAGCTTCTCAATTTAAAGCTATGGTGTCTTGTGATTTTTTTTCTCTTCTTTGTCAAGTGAGCCCTGATTTTTTTCTTCTAGCCAATCAGCTGGGACTCGGGAGGCAGCGGATAGATTGGGGGTGAGGCCAGGCAGATGTGGTATTTACCAGTTCTCCAAACTTCTCAAAATTCCCATGACCGGTTCACAAGAACCGGGAAGAACCAGTACCAACCTACCACTGCTCTTCTTCAGGTACTTCTCGCATTTGGAGTCTCAGGACAGTTGGCCTTGATGGAGTATAAACAACTCCACTCAGCAGCACCATAATTCATGAGTGCAAACTTCCCTTCAAGTTCCCAGCTCCCTTCCCCATCCCAAATGCCTGCTATGGCAGCCGATAGCAAGCACACTGCAGAAACCCATGCTGGAGATCTGGCTGACACTTCCCTTTGCCATTTTTAACTGCTAGATCCATTAGGGAGGATCTTTCCTAAATTTCTTCCTCTGACAGTTAAGCCACTGAGGGCTCCTGCCTCTCTTATCTGGTTAATTCCTAGGCAACATCTCCCCCCACCCCATTCCCCAAGGGCATCCATACAATCCATTACAGTACTATTGAAAATACTGTCACGCAGCATAGGACCAGAATTGGTTTCTCACCACAACCAAAGGAAAGCAGCGTGTACAATGCACAGTGCACTTGCAGACCATGTTAAGTAAAATTTGGTTACATAAAATTTACTAAATTGGGGCGTTTCTTATAAGGTTTTAATTTCCTCTGTTAAATTTATATCCCACTTTTTCTTCTAAGGAGTTTAAGGTAGCTTACATGGGGTTCTTTGTGGTCTAGTTCTCCTCCCTTAAATATTACCTGAAGGCATGAAGCATGCCTTCATGGTAACCACCCCAGCCCTTTGGAATAGCCTCCCACCTGAATTTCAAGAAATCCCTATTCTTCTAAAAGTCTCTGGCTCTTCCCTAGGCATTGGGCTAGTATGGGGTTGATGTGGGAGGCTGTTGGTCTGGCATCTTGTGGGAAGGTTGGCTATTTTTTTTAATGTCTCCTTTTGTTGATTGTTGTGGACTGCCTATGATGATATGAGATAGGCAGCCATGCAAGTTCTGCAAATAAATTAAATACATTTTATCCCCACACTAGCAACTCTTTGTCTTAGATAAAGGCTGAGGTTGCAGTACTGCTTTATAAGATGTTGGATAAGACCACACTTGGAATACTGCATCCAGTTTTGGTCATCACAATATAAAAAAGATGTTGAGACTGTTGAGATTAATTAATTTTCCAATGCAGCAGAAGGCAAGACAAGAAGCAATGGATGGAAACTAACCAAGGAGATAAGCAACCTAGAATTAAGAAGAAATTTCCAGACAGTGAGAACACTCAATCAGTAGAACAGGTTGCCTTCAAATGTTGTGGGTGCTCCATCACTGGAGGCTTTTAAGAAGAGACTGGACAGTCATTTTTCTAAAATGATATAGGGTCTCCTATCACAAAGGTGCTTTTTCAAGAGGCAACCGGACTTTCTGGTTTTTCTTTGAAGATGTTTTGCTTCTCATCCAAGAAACTTCTTCAGCTCTCTTCCAACTCTGATGATGTTCTATGTTCTACCCAAAAGGAAAAAACATTGTGTTAGGGGGGAAAAAAAGAAACAAAAAGTTATCACACTGCTTTGCATCCAACTTACTTTTGTAGAAAGCTGATAAGCTAGATAGGAATACCAGGAAAGCTATCTCTGATGACCCTCCATCTGTGGTCTTTCCAGTCTTGGAGAAATGCTAGCCAACAGATTACAGCAATGCCCAAACCTGCATTTTTTTCTTTATGACAACCTCCCAAAAATGATTTGGTAGGAAAGATCTGAAAACAATGGTCAAAATAGGTATGTAAAGTGCATCTAGTAAGCTAAGTGTACCAATTTTCTATTGTAACAAGTGAGACCTAATCCCCTGACATAGATTGATAGAACCATGCCATTTCCATGCCCTTGGAAACCCTTGAAGGGTTCTTAGTTAATGGTTACTGTTTCTACTATAGAAACTAGTTTTCTTACTCTTAAGAAGAGAACCTCAGCCAACAGGCCTTGAACTCTCTGTCACCCTACTCTTCATGCCTTGTAGAGGACTCTTTGTTTTTTAATTTTCAAAAAACATTTATTAAAATTTAAAATATTAAAATACAAATACTTCTGTAATGAAAATATGTCCATGATAGTTGTACAATTCAATGTCGTTCTAACAGTACACAAATCTTAACCCTATTCATATATTCTCAGATATTCCTTCCTGATCAAATATATGTAAACACAATTTATGTCTTATTTTGATCTATATATTTCCTATTTTTATTTTCTATCCATTGATACCAGTTTTCCCAAGTTGAGTAATATTCTGAGTTGTCCTTATTATTTAATTCTGTAGTAAGTTTGTCCATTTCTGCACATTCAAAAATCTTCCGGATTATTACACAATCTGTTGGTGTAGTGGACATTTTCCAGGCTTGTGCGAGTACAATTCTCACTGCTGTAGTAATATGATCAAATTCATTCCTTTAATGATCCCCAGAAGGAACAGTTCAGGCTTCAGTTCTACTTGGCAATGCGTAATTTCATTTAACCATTTTTGTATTTTAATCCAGTATTTTTTTTATTATTATTATTATTTCTGGGCAAAGCCACCATACATGAAAAAAGGTTCCTTGTAGAGGACTCTTATCTTGCTTTTATCTGCTGCATGTGCTGCTATCTTCATATAATCCCTTTCCTTGAACCAACCTGACATACAAATCTTTACCTGGAAATTTCAGTTAGTGTAATGAGATGTGTGTGAATGAGCTTGGGAGAGAGGAGGAAGAACCATAGTCTGGGCGACTATCATGTAAAAGATATCTGAAGCCACGGAAAGGAAAGGGGGAGGGGTGTCATATTTAAGAAGGACCCTGGCTAAGTTTTCCAGAGACTAATAGGAGAATAACTTTCTGACTCACAATATTCTGTTACTGTAACTTTGCAATAAGGATAATGTTAGTATCATGAACATTTAATAATCTTCCAAATCACACACCTGCATGCCATTACAGATAACTACAGCCTACCTTCTAGATTTAATAGAAAAATAAAATGCAAAATACCATCTGTTGTTATTGCATTACTACTCGTGTATTTTTCCTGTATTTTTCCATGTAATTCTAATGGCTGCTCCATTCTTTTTTCACAAAATTCCTTAATGTATCCCATTTTATCCCACTTGGGACAGCGAGATGGATGGCATATAAACTAATGAAATAAATAAATACAAATTTTCATTTTTTAGCCTTACATTTAATTTAATGTAAGTTTTTTATTTAAAAGCAATGTAGCCCTAAATTTTATGCTTAATAACAACTTACCCCAAACATTTGTTTGTTTGTTTGTTAATTTATTTATTTAGAACATTTATTTGCCGCCCATCTCATATCCATTGACTCTGGGAATAAAACACGAAAGAAGAAAGGACATTAAAATCGAAAGTCATGACACACAGCAGATGAAATCATTCACAATAGCAAACCATTAACACCAGATGGGAAAGGTGAGAGCTGGACAGGGGGTGGGAAGGTGGGGTTTTAACCACCTCCAGTATGAAGCACTAATATTGGGGTCACAAGTCATCCATCTATGGTGGTGTGGTGTTTAGAATGCAGTACTGCAGGCTACTTCTGTTGACTGCCAGCTGCCTGCAGTTCAGCAGTTCGAGTCTCACTGGCTCAAGGTTGACTCAGCCTTCCACCCTTCCGAGGTCAGTAAAATGAGGACCCAGATTGTTGGGGGCAATAGACTGACTCTGTAAACTGCTTAGAGAGGGCTATAAAGTACTGTGAAGCGGTATATAGATCTAAGTGCTTAGAGCCAGATCTTAAGGCTCTTTTGAAATGATAGGAGGATGGGAACCAATCTCTGGGACAAGATGTTCCAGAGGGCAGGTGCCACAGCGGAGAAGGCTCTTCTCCTGGAGCCCACCAGCAAAATTCTTTGGCTGATGCAAAATTCCTTGGCATGCCCCCTCTGCTAGCACAGGTTTTGCAGCAGAGGTGGGTTTCAGCAGGTTCTGACCAGTTCTGGAGAACCGGTAGCGGAAATTTTAAGTAGTTCAGAGAACCGGTACTAAAAATTCTGAATGGCCCCACCCCCATCTATTCTCTGCCTCCCAAGTCCCAGCTGGTCAGGACGAAATGGGGATGTCAGCGTTCCAGAAAACCCCAACTCCAAGTAAAGATGCGGAAGCAAGTATTTTCCAAAGTTCTCTTTACTAGAATAGATAAACTGGCACATCTGGGAAAACCCGAATCTGAAAGGTCCGGGTTTTCCCTCAGTAAATCAAAACCCCCAAAACCATCCCCTCACTCCTCAGTCGATCACATGCTCCAATCAACGTCCATCCCATCTCAACTCAGCACTCCGACCACTCCTCCTCCAGATGCTGGATCACCCTGACCTTGATTGACAGGAAGAATGCTATTATGTCTACCAACAACCCCTCTACTAAATCCCCCCTCCTACTTTCCCACACATGAGAAGGTGGCAGTATGGAAGCTTCTGGCCTAATATGGCTTCCAAAGCTCACAGGGGATTTTGCAGTATCCTTCCCCTGTATTGGGGAGAGAATGGAGATTTTACAGTATCCTTCCCCTGGAGTGGGGTGGGAATGGAGATTTTACAGTATCCTTCTCTTGCCATGCCCACCAAGCCATGCCACGCCCACCAAGCCACACCCACAGAACCAGTAGTAAATTTTTTTGAAACCCACCACTGTTTTGCAGGCCTGTCCCATTGGGGTGAGATGGTTCTTCAAATAGCTGGACCCATGATCTACACCTTGAATTGTACCCGGAAGCAGACTGGCAACTAGTTCGTGAAGCATTGGTGTAACATGGACCACTCTAAGGGTCCTAAAACCTTCCCGCTCTGCTGCACTCTGCACAAGCTGTAGCTTCAAATGCTCTTCCAGAGTAGCCCCACAAGTAACCGAGCACATGCCCATGGATTGATTTTTAGCTTTGTTTTACATTGTTATTTTCTGAGAGAGAAGGTGGGTGGGAGGGAGGGAGGCAGAGATAGAGATCGTACGCCACAAATTTTCCAGGAACTTTTCATCAAGAATCCACTATATCTGGACTTCCGGTTTGCTGTTTGTCCCCGCTGGACGCTCCTTTGGGATCGTCGCACCCACTGCCTGTAAAGAGCCGCCTTTATAGCGGAATGGCGGCTCGAAAAAACTCCGTTTCCATGAGGAAATGGAGATAGAGCTGGCTGGGGTGGGTTGAGTCCTCTGCCTAATCCCAAAAGTTTTTTTTTTACTTTTGGGACGGAGCGGAAGAGACTCCCCGTATCCCCAGCCGATGCTCCGGGCTCTGGGAGATCTCTGCTACACGCAGAGCTAGGTGGCAAAAGCAAGCCTGTAAACTTGTTAAACTAATTAAAGAAGACGTGAGCTGGACCGCTGACCCTGAGGCGCAAGTATTTTTTTTTTCTTATTTTAGAAAAGTTACTGAAGTTGTTTAAGAAGTGAAAGGAAAAAAGATTTTTAAAATGGCGATTGCTGAGGCTTGAAGAGAGGCTGAAAAGGGAAAGTCCTTCCATTTTCTATTACAAAGTAGCGGAATGAATACTTCTGGCCGTAATTGAGGCAAAACCTCACTCTCACTCTTGCTTTTTTTTTTCTTTTTTTTTTCCTGGGGATCTGATATTGATCTTGGTTGGAAACAAGCCTTTTTTTCCCCTCTCTTTTCCACTAAATCTTGTCTGTGTGGGAAATGGCATCAGGACTTACACAGCTAGACAAACAGGGGGGGGGGAATTTCCCCCATTAATAAATTACATCAACAAGTTTTAACTCTCCAGTGTCAGAAACCTGATTTTAATATAATAGAATTTCTTCTTGAAGAGATTGTAAGAAGGGATGAGATTGTGAACCAGCAACTCGAAAAATTTAAGCAGGAAATTAAAGAAATTGGTGAATTGGTGAAATCAAAGTTTGACTTTTTGAATCGAAAGATTTTAAATACAGCTAATGGTTTATCAGACTTTCTGATTCGGTTGGATGCAAAGACTAAATTATTAGAGTCTAAAATGAAGGAAACTGAGGAGAATTTGGATGACAAGATTCAAAAAATTAAAAAGGATTTGGTAAACATTCAGGATAATAGCTCAGAAGACAAACCTAAAATGGAGGTTGACCAAAAGACTGGTAATGAAGAAAATGTGCAACAGAGGATTGAAAGAGAAGTTTTAATGATTCAATATAATTTTACAGAATATGCAATTAGACTGAGAGGTCTGCAGGAAAATAATAGAGATGACTTAAGGAAAATATCTTCTGAAATTCTGGCTGGGATTTTAAAGGTTCAACCTGATGAAGTGTTTTGCAGGATTGATAGAATTTATAGAATAAACTCCTGGTTGGCAAAGCAAAGGCAATTGCCTAGAGATGTGGTGATCTATTTTACAGATAAAGAAATTAGGAATAATATTGTGCAGAACTCTTATAATTCTACTTTGCAATTTCATGGAAGAAAGATTTGGATTTTTAAGGCGCTCCCGACTAAGATGCTAATGGAGAGGAAGAAATTTGGCTTTCTAGTGACTGAGTTAAAAAAAAGAAATATCCTATTTAGGTGGGATGCCCCAGTTGGTTTAATATTGAGACACCAAGGAGTAAGATATCAACTGAACACTGTTGAAAAAGCGGAAGAATTTTATCAAAAAATTTTAAAAATGAACTTAACATCTTTAGGCACAATACAGGATAAGCAAAAGGAGTTGGAAACAAAAGGAAAATATCAAATTACAGAGGCTGTGGTGGATAAATTGTCTTTGGACTCCCTGGATACCCCAGCTGGACTGTCTATAAATAAGAGAGCAGTGTCATCCGACTCCAATGTGATGAACCACCAAGTCACAGACAAGTGCGCAAATCAACCAGTTGATATACAAGTGATGGAGAAGAAAGATGAGATGACAAAACTAACCCAACAAGATCAACTCATAAAGCAGAATGAAAATCGATCAGCCGACACACAATTGGTAGGCACGAAACGAGGATGGAAATTCAACCCGCAAAAGAAAAAGAAAAGAAATAGATCTCATAGAAACAGGAGTTTCTAAACCAAGCAACAGTGAAGCCAGGGACTTTAAAAAATGAATGAATATCTGAAAAGATAGTGGAGGCGAACAATTGTTTAATACTATCCTGAGGATTGTGGCAGATCTCTGTAATGCCGTGATTTTGGGATGTGAAAAGAGCCTTACCTTGTTGGATTTCAATTATCTACTCTGGATTTCTTTTACTGGTAAATATATTATAATTATTTTGAGTTACAAGGCAGGAGAGTTACGCTGGGGCATGCAGAAGATCTGGATGTTACCCATTAGGAGGATGGGAATCAACAATCCTGATGAACACCACAACTATAACTATATGGATATAATTATAATGTCACTTGGGTGGTTGTTTTTACTTTTATATATATACGAGGATATCTACTACTGATGGGGGCAGAAGATGATTGAAGATTTTGAACAAACTGTTGCACCAGCATGTTATTTTACCCTATTATGGGTGATGGATTTAACAATCCAGTGGAAAGACACCAAAGAAGATATTATATGGATTATAAATTTAAAGTTATTGTCTTTTTTCTTTTTACAAAATGGAATGCATATATAGATATGTGTATATCTTAGTAAAGTGGGCAGTGGATTATATTTAGAATTGTATTGCATGATTTTGTAGGAATTGAAGGGTTGAAATAGGTTAGTTTACTGATTGATTAGTCTAAGAAAAAGGATCTTTAAGTCATATATTTAGGGGAGTGGAGGAATTGGATAGAACTGAATAAATGTTAAATTTGGATGTAGGGAGAAGGCCGCTTTAAAATGTTATATTAATATATATAAAAGATTAAATGTTAAATTGTAATAATACACTATAAGTTTAGGGGAGGAGAAAAAGGGCAGATTATCGTAAAAATGGGAGTTATAAGAATAATATGCTAAGGGTCAGTATTCTGAGGAGGGAGTAAGGGAAAGGAAAGATATTATGTATGTAATTAGTTATGAAATAGCCTATTGTTGTGAAGAAGTCACAGGGGGGATGGGTGGTGAGGGGGGGTTAGGGAAGGGGGGGAAGGGGGAAAAACTTGTATTTGAAAACTTTTTCAATAAAAAAAACTTGAGGACTAGAAAAAAAAAAGAATCCACTATATCTGATTGTATAATAAACTAAAGTCAAGTTCTTAAAAATTAATTGTACACATTTTAGACATATCTATACTCAGTGATAGCTGCAAGCCAAATTCCTGTTGAATGATGTTACTGAATCCTTAATAATCCTTAATAAATATCCTTTTAAAAATGCCTGTCAAATAATTTAAATAAGATTTTTTTTTTTTTTGAGTTCATGCGTGTATCTTCCAGATGCTTTTAAGTTGTGGTTAAAAGGATAGTATAATTAATCCTGGTAATTAGTATGCCATCAAAGACTTAATAGGAACATTGAGAAATCAATGACCTTTAATGCTAACAGAGAGAGGCAAAAAACCTTACAACATTCTGCCCGGATTCATTCGGTGGAAAACCAAAACAGAAATATTTGATTTCCTCTGTGTCCTATATCCCTGGACGAAGGAAGAACTAGATCAGAATTGGGTGTGATCAATAACATAAATGTATATCTTGCTTTATTGGAAGGAGGCACTTAGTCTATTGAACCCAACCCCTTTGTTCATGAAGACATTCAAATTAAAATATTCCTGGTAGAACATTGCCTACGATGATAATTATGATTACCAGTCAAACAAAGGCCACTACCTCTCTAAGGAATAAGATCTGTTGTCAAGCTTGATTTTTATTTTAATTCCATTTTTAATATCTTTGTTTATTGTTTTAACATATTATTCTGCATTTTATCCAATTTCTATAAGCTGTCTAGAATTACCTGTGGCAAAGATGGATGGCATGCAAGTTTGATACATAGATTAATAGATTATATAGAAGAGAGAGAGAGAGAGAGAGAGAGAGAGAGGGAGGAGTAGATAGATAGATAGATAGATAGATAGATAGATAGATAGATAGATAGATAGATAGATAGATATAGATGATAGATAGATAGACAGACAGACAGACAGACAGATGATAGATAGACAGAAGATAGATAGATGGTAGATAGAGATAGATAGATAGATAGATAGATAGATAGATAGATAGATAATAGACAGACAGACAGACAGACAGACAGATGATAGACAGACAGACAGAGCAGGCGGCCTTTACTATTTGGAAAGATGTTTGGGTTTTTTTCCTAATATTCCCTTGGAATCTCTAAATTCCAAGGGAATCTAATATTCCCTTGCAATTTTGTATAATTGAATCTATTAGAACATAGAATAATAGAGTTGGAAGGGGCCTCAGAGATCTTCTGCTCGAGGAGACCCTACATCATTTCAGATAAATGGTTGTCCAGTCTCTTTTTGAAAACCTTCAGTGATGGGGCATCCACAACTTCTGAAGGCAAGTTAATTGCTTGCCTTGGTTAATTGCTCTCACCATTAGGAGCAATTAACTAATAGAATAACTTGCCTTCAGAGGTTGTGGGAGCCCCATCACCGAAGACTTTCAAAAAGAGACTGGACAACCATTTGTCTGAAATGATATAGCTATACAAATGTTATGGATTAAATGATATATTGATATATCATAAATGATATTCATAATAGAATAACTTGCCATTATTTTGTATCTTATTCCCTGGAATGAAGCACAACGTATCATGGCCTTCTGTGTCTAAAGGTGCTGGCCAGGACATTTTAGTATCTAAAATGTCTGGCATAAGATCTATTTTACTGCACTGTTTCTAATCCAACAATAGTTCATTTAAAATGCAGTGGCATAAGATATGCCCATATGCCATTGTTGCTACACAAGCTACATTAATTGCCAGGTACAATTCAAGGTGCTGATTATATCTCCTCTAAAACATTCCATGACATAAGGCAATAAGACATTGAACCACGGTGGTGCAGTGGTTAGAGTGCAGTACTGCAGGTTACTTCTGCTGACTGCCAGCTGCCTGCAATTTGGCAGTTCAAACCTCACCAGGCTCAAGGTCAACTCAGGCTTCCATCCTTCTGAGGTGGGTAAAATGAGGACCCAAAATTGTTGGGGGCAATATGCTGACTCTATAAAGTGCTTAGAAAGGGCTGTAAAGCACTGTGAAGTGGTATATAAGTCTAAGCGCTATTGCTATAAGGCAGGGGTGAAATACTACCGGTTCAGACCAGTTTGGTTGAACTGGTAGCGATGGCAGTGGGTGGTTCGGAGAACCGGTAGCGCCGGCAACACGAGGCTCTGCCCACCCGCCCGGTCGTCATTACTTCTGGTTTTAACCATGAAGTAACCTGTTTTTTTACCCCCTGTCCAAGCCCAGAAGGATTTGTACATGCACAGAGGGTCCATGTGCACATGTGACATGCGCACTTCTGAACCAGTAGGGAAGGTAAGTAGATTTCACCCCAGCTATAAGGCCTGGTCATTTGGGGGACCACTTATCTTCAACTGTTTTTGGATGATGGATACATTATGGCAAAGTGGGTGTGCTCCATTTCCATCAATTAAACATTGTTATCTTATGGAACTGAGTATGTGTGTTTTCTCTGTTGTTGCATCCTCCTAGAGATAAGATGGCACCCATTCTCCTCAGGCTATGGAAATGCATTAAGGCATGGCTTTGCTCCCAGGCCTGAGATTAATGTATTTGTGGGGTCCTTTTGTTTTTATCATTAAATTGTTTTTGGTGCAGACTGTCATATCCTGTTTTATGTCTTGTGTTAATGTTTTAAACTGTTTAAGCTTTGCATTTGTTTTTTGAAAGCTGCCCAGAGTCTACTGGAGCGGGCAGCCATAATGAGTTTAATAGCAATAGCAATAACATTCAGACTTATATACTGCTCCACAGTGCTTTACAGCACTCTCTGCGTGGTTAACAGTGTCAGCATATTGCCCCCAACAATCTGGCTCCTTGTTTTACCAACCTCAGAAGGATGGAAGGATGAGTCAACATTGAACAGGTCAGGATCGAACTTCTGGCTGTGGACAGAGTTTACCTGCAATACTGCATTCTAACCACTGCGCCATCACAGACCAGTTTATGTCCTACAGTGTTATCTTTAACATCACCAAAAAGCAACATCTGTCTATCCCAAGACTTGGGAAGGATTAATAAATGGATAAAAATGTCAAACTCAGGCTAAAAATCAGACTGTACTATTACTTATAATCTAAAGGGATATCATTCAGGATATGTACCACATCAATTTTTCCCTGCAAAATTAACATATACAGTTTCTTGACCAGCTGGAGAAAAACAAAACAAAGCAAAACCTATTTATCTTCATTCTTACTCCCTCCCAGATGCTGTTTCTTTCAGCATTTGAATAAGCTTGTAAAGCTGAGGGCAGATTCAGTGAACTCTCCCAAATCCACAGCTAAAATAAAACCTAAAGGAGGTGATCAAAGAAAATAAATCCATTAGGACAGAGGGCATTTGATACCAGTCTTCCCAGTGCAATAAGCAAAGTGTACTATTATCAATGGCTATTTTAGAGTTGTGGGGAAAAAGCAGCATTAAAAAAGATTTAGATCTTTCCAGGAATAAAAAGTGTACCTTTAAGAAAGTAATTATAATAACTCAGGTTATTGCTTAAAATAACATTAGTGCTCACTAGCTCACATAATGAAGATCGGTTTCTCTCATGAGTATTCATGAATAGCCATGTGATATAGTTAATTCTACAATAATTTTATTAAGAATTATATTAAACAAATGGAACTAACAAAGGAATCCAGTACAAGAATAAAATCCCCACCTCAAAAAAAAAAAAAAAAAAAAAGGAAAAAGAAATATCTCCCTTCAATCTCAGGAAGCCTATTCAATATTAAAAATTTATTGCTATCTCTTAAATTGTCTGTCGAGATTCTCAGTCATTCAGGTCATGGTTATCCCAAAAGTGTTTCAGGAGACACCTGGATGATTCTCCTCCTCCTCCTCCTCCTCCTCCTCCTCCTCCTCCTCCTCCTCCTCACCCAAGAAGCTTCTTCAGCTCTGACAGGATAGTGGGGAATGGTATTCTTTAGTAATCAACTTTCAAAATCTTGTTTTGCACTGAAATGTAAACAACACAGATTTTTCCCCACATGAGAGGATCTTTTTAATTGGTTTCAAAAGGTTTCTTTAAATCAGTTTCACATTTAAACCATTTACTGTAGCAGCAACTCTAAAGGCAAAATTTAGAGAAAAATAATTATTTTACAAAGCTGAAAAGATATAGCCTCCATTCTTTTCAATAGATCGAAGGGAAACTCACCAGCAATTTATTGGCTTGTAATGCCAATGGTTGTTCAATCTTAAAGAGGCAGTACCATAAAATAAACGCCAAAGTGATTAAAAAGATGAGGTTTGGACAAGCTTTCGGACCATAGAGATTGCATAGATGGCTCAGAGCTTGATGAAACCTGTGACTTCCAGCTGATTGCAAACAGCTGGGAAAAATGACAGTTCCTGCTCTGTGCTCAGAAAAATAAGCTGTCACAAGTACAATCTCCAGATTTCTCTTGTCTTCCAGAGAGAATCCAGATCTGTTTTCTACCAAGATTCCTGCACAATCTGGATAGAGCGGAGAAATGTATGCTAGCTTTCCTCACCCTACTAGAAGCTTTCTTTATTTATATAATATTGTTCGTTTGTTTGCATATTTCTTTATTTATTATTTCACATTTATTTGGATCACATCAATGGAGTGTGGTTGCCACACCAGGTCATTTCCAACTCTGTTGTCCCAAAGGTGCTTTTCTTCAAGAGGCAACTGGACTTTCTGGTTTTTCTTTAAAGACTTTTAGCTTCTCATCCAAGAAGCTTCTTCAGCTCTGACTGGATGGTGGGAAATGGAAGGATTTATACTCCTTGCAGACAGCTGGACATTTTCATTCTTTTAGCAGGTCATTAAGGCCACCTGGAGGTTTACCTGTGTCATTAGGGTCACCTGAGTGATGTAAATTGGTGTGGAGCCTTCTTGGAACTATTGAAAGGACTGTGTTGTAGATTGGAGATAGATGATGTTGTATCCCTCTCCCTCTGTTGAGAGAGGGCTGTTCAATTTTGACATAGATGGCCTCCCTCAACAGAGGGGGAGGGATACCTCATCATCTGTTTCCAATCTATAACACAGTCCTTTCAATAGTTCCAAGAAGGCTCTACACCAATTTGCACCACTCAGGTGATCCTGATGACACAGGTAAACCTCCAGGTGACCTTAATGACCCTCTAAAAATGTCCAAATGTCCAGCTGTCTGCAAGGAGTATAAATCTTTCCATTCCCCACCATCCAATCAGAGCCGAAGAAGCTTCTTGGATGAGAAGCAAAACGTCTTCAAAGAAAAACCAGAAAGTCCAGTTGCCTCTTGAAAAAAGAACCTTTGGGACAACCATGACCTGGATGACTGAGAATCTCCATAGACTTCCAACTCTGTTATTCTATGTTCTATTTTCTGTTTCTATAGTTGTATGTGCCGTTTTAATTGCTGGATTGTAGGCAGCCCAGAGTTTTGTTTTAAGATGGGTACCTATAAAATATTAGCATCACATTTGTGTTGAAAGCACTGAGGCACTTATGGGTTGAAAGAATTAGCCAATGATATTACCATTTGCCTGGGGGATGTCCAATTGGAGACTGCTTTTATGTCCCCAACTGGAGCTGGAGCGAAGGCTAGCAGTTCACCTCGCCTCATGGCAGCACTCGGGTCTTGAACACAGTCTTGTTAACCTCCAACCCAGCATCCTAACCATGCGAGCCACCATGTTCCTACATAGAAATGTTATAAATAAATAACACCCATCAGCAGCTGAAGACTGAATTGGAAAGCTAGAGGAACATCGTACAGATGCTCTTCAAATATAGTGCCTCGGGAGACTACTTCACTCTGAGTTACGATCAAATTGGCTTCGATTCTTTACAGACCAAAATTATTGAAATGCAAAAGGGGACATCAGCCAACCTGCTTATCATGGTCACAGGAGATCCATTCATGGATCCAAGGCAAGATGTCAGAATGGCCTGGGATCAGGCACAGATGGTTTATCACAAAATTTATGAGGAACAAGAAAGAGGAAGGGCTAGTCTGTTTGAGGCTGCAGGTAAGAAAGAAGCTATTCATGAAAACCAGAGTTGTGTATGCGTTCAAGTTCTTACTTACATAAATCTCTAAACTGCTTGAAAAATTAGTGTGGGTTATTTTAAATTAAGTTTGCAATCACCACAGTCTTAGTCAATTCCTATATCCAAATCAGACCACACTGTGTTCAGCTATCAAAAATATAGTTCGGTGTTGTTTATGAAAGAGCAAATGTAAAAAAAAAAAAAACACAAGTGACAAAAATGAGACAAAAGGCAGGCAAAAACAGGGAGAGGGAGCTGAGCAACAAGCAAAAATTTACATTTACATTCTAGAACTACTAAAAATAATACTGTGTGTAATTACCATGGGCTGTCCCAAAGGAAGTCCCCTTTGGGTATTAACCGCTTTAATCCTTTTACGTACATAATGGCAGCAAAATAGGGATGAAAAGTAGAGCACGAGATAATCCCTCCTCTATTCCGCACCATTAAAGGAATAATTTGGTCGATCGGGATGATGTATCCAAGGGGAACTCAGCCTAGATGCTCTTCAAAATACAAGTGCCTCAGGAGACTCCTTCACTCTGAGTTATGATCAAATTGGCTTCAACTCTTTATGGACCAAAATGCACTGGTGAACTGTCAAGCAAAGTTATGAGTACTGTAGATCTTATGCTGGCAAACTTTATTTCCATGTGTATCAACCAACCAACATGGATCCAAATTGATACAACAATTTTATGTACAGAACTAATGCTTTAAATTAGTGTTGAAGTAGCCCTTGGGTCATATGAAGGTTCAGAACTTCTGGAACCTAGTGGGATTGGGTCAATGAAATCCTTGTGAAGCAACCTAGAACTAAGGAGAAATTTCCTAATGGTGATAACAATTAACCAGTGCCTTGCCTTCAGAAATTGTAGGTGCCCTATCGCTGGAAGCTTTTAATAAGAGACTGGCCAGCCATTTGTCTGAAATGGTATAGAGTCCCCTGCTCAAGCAGGAGGTTGGATTAGAAGACCTTCAAGGTCCCTTCCAACTCTATTGTTCTATATGCTATGTTCTATTTCCTACCCTTCAACATTAAGAAAACTAAGATCATGGTATCTGGCCCTCTCAATTCCTGGCAAATAGATGAGGAAGAAATGGAGGTAGTGACAGATTTTATATTCCTGGGCTGCAAGATCATTGCAGATGGGGACTACAACCAAGAAATTAAAAGACACTTGCTCCTGGGGAGGAAAGCTATGGCAAATCTAGACAGCATACTAAAAAGCAGAGACATCACCCTGCCAACAAAATTGTGTATAGTCAAGGCTATGGTTTTCCCAGTTGCAATGTATGGCTGTGAAAGTTTATTTTTATTTTATTTTATTTTATTTTGAATTTGTATACCGCCCTTCTCCCTGAGGACTCAGAGCAGTGAACAGCCAAGTAAAAACATCAAGTACAAATATTAAAATACAGTTAAAAATATACATATATAAATTTGGCCCCGTTAATTAAAAACAATAAACAAAACACTTAAAAACACTTAAAAAAATTAGGCCAGCCCGGCTTGCTGGAAAAGGAAGGTTTTAAGGGCACGGCGGAAGGCACTGAGGTCTTGGATTCTCCTTATCTCTGGAGGCAGTTGGTTCCAGAGGGTAGGTGCCCCCACAGAAAAGGCACTCCCCCTGGGGGTCACCAGCCTACACTGTTTGGCTGATGGCACCCCAAGGAGGCCCTCTCTGTGGGAGCGCACGGGTCGATGGGAGGTCGTCGGTGGCAGCAGGCAGTCTCGAAGATAGCTAGGCCCTATGCCATGGAGCGCTTTAAAGGTGATAACCAACACCTTGAAGCGCACCCGGAAGACCACTGGGAGCCAGTGCAGCTCGCGCAGGAGCGATGTTACATGGGAGCGCCAAGCTGCTCCCATCACTACCCGCGCTGCTGCGTTCTGGACCAGTTGGAGCCTCCGGGTGCTCTTCAAGGGGAGCCCTATGTAGAGAGCGTTGCAGTAGTCAAGGCGAGAGGTGACGAGGGCATGAGTGACTGTGCACAGGGAATCCCGATCAAGAAAGGGCCGCAACTGGCGAATCAGGCGAACCTGACAAAAGGTCCCCCTGGTTACAGCCGTCAGATGTTCCTCCAAGGACAGCTGTGTATCCAGGAGGACTCCCAGATTGGACAACAAGTTGGACCATAAGGAAGGCTGAGCACCAAATAATTGAGGCCTTTGAACTATGGTGCTGGAGAAGACTCGTGCGAGTCCCTTCGACTGCAAGGCGATCAAACTGGTCAGTCCTAGAGGAGATCAACCCTCTTTAGAAGGCCAGATCGTGAAGATGAAACTCAAATACTTTGGCCACCTAATGAGAAGGAAGGACTCACTGGAGAAGAGCCTAATGCTGGGAACGCTTGAGGGCAAAAGAAGAATGGGACGATAGAGAATGAGGTGGCTGGATGGAGTCACTGAAGCAGTCAGCATGAACTTAAATGGACTCCAGAGGATGGTAGATGACAGGAAAGGCTAGAGGAATGTTGTCCATGGGGTCACAATGGGTCAGACATGACTTCGCAACTAACAACAACAAATATCTTACCCATTTCTTAAAGGAGAATAGCAGTAACACTTAGACTATTAGAGTCCCTTGGGACTCTAACACTTAGAGTCCCTTGGGAGTTGGGCGGCATAGAAATATGATTAATTAAATTAAATTAAAATTAAATTAAATTTATATACTGCTTCACAGTGCTTTATAGCCCCTCTAAGCATTTTAGAGTGTTAGCATATTGGCCTCAACAATCTGGATCCTCATTTTACTGACCTCTGAAGGATGGAAGGCTGAGTTAACCTTGAGCCGGTGAGATTCAAATTGCTGAACTGTTGGCAGCTGGCAATCAGCAGAAGTAGCCTGCAGTACTGCATTCTAACCACTGTGCCACCAAATCAAGTGTTCAGAAACGCTTGGCATATTTTAAATGACTCCCAAATAAACATAGTAATAATAAAAACTAAGGCAAAGTCCAAGGGAAAAAAAGAGGATCCTTCCTGCTTTCATATTCACGAATCATTACTTTGGCTTCTGTCATCTTACTTAGTCAAACTGTGCAACTTCTTCTGGAAAAAAAAATGTACCCGTATCCTGCTTGAACACATTTATATATGTTAATTTCATTGATAAAGGCAATAATGAAAGTTGGGTGGTTGGCCCACAATATGCTGAACGATGTGGTTGTTTACCTGGACCATATTGCATTTTTATTGGAGGCTGGATGAAACTTGTTAGGACATGGTCATTGCCTAACTAGTTGGCCAGGTAATATATAATCCAACATTGTATGTTTGTATTGTGTAAATGTATTATGATGCTTTAAGAACATTGCTGTGTCATTCTGCATGCTGATTGGATGAGCTCTGTAGCCAATGTATTTAAGGAGAGCTAAATTGTGGTTGGTGTGGACACTACACCATATTTTTACCTGCTGCTATGCTGTAACTATTTTTGATCTCTCTAAATGGTCATTGTTTGATCATGGTTTATTTATTACTGTTTCCTGATATTTATTGAACTGTTTTTATATTGTTCCTGAATGTTCCTTGTATTTTTCTATAAACTGGTAAGAAGATTTTATATCCCTGGATTGATTTTATATTGCACTTTATATGGCTAAGACTTGGATTGTTAAAGGACAATGAATTCGCTTTACTCTTAAAGTAAAATACTATAAAACCAGTTCGTCTGCATGTTATTCACAATTACTCTCAAAACCATTTCCGTGCATAAAAACTTCTGATGCTACTCTGCTTTATGAACCACGACTCTGGTGGTGACACAACAATATCCTTATCAAAACTTTTACAGAAAAGACTCAAAAACACAGGGATGCTGGACTGCCTATTAAAATGGTTCCTCCAAGTGGTGAGTGCATCCCCAATCACTCAAGGTACAGTTGTGATTATCTATCATCAAGTTGATGTCAACTCTAAGCAACCACAAAGATAGATTTATGGTCAAATATTTTATATTTATATCCGTGTGGTTTTCTTGGTAAACATTCAGGAGTATATATATATCATAGTCTTCTCTGGCAGAGTATGAATTGATGCCTTTGCCATTGTCACTAGAGTGATCATCTGCCTCCAACATCTTCCTATATCACTACTGTAGAATAGACACCTATTCACTTTAGCTGAGCAGCTGGGATGACCTTCACCCTTAGATTGACCCTGCTGGGAATATAAATTCTGGGCATTCTGGGCATAGCAAACATGTCACAGAGCTCATCTGAATAAACTTGTTGCAAATCATGTTTTTGTCACCCCATTCTTCCCCAATTTTGTATACAAAGATTATGTTGACTGACTGTCCAACAGCAATCTTAGTAGAATCTGGGGAAAATGCCATTCTTCTTACCACATAGTTCTCCCTGCCATACTTAGCATCTGCAGGCTTGGTGGAAAACTTGTCCCTATGCTTATCTTTTCCAAGAATTTTCCCTCTCCCCATGCTATGAGAGAATATAAGAGGACCTGGGGCTTGCATGGAGAACAACAGTAATGAAGGACAGTCAATTTTAAATCTACGTAACCTTTTCATTCAAGTGATAGAATAAGAATGCAGCATTGCTGGCTGGCTCTGCTCACTTACAGAAATTTCATCCTGACCGGCTCAAGGTTGACTCAGCCTCCTATCCTTCTGAAGTTGGTAAATTGAGGACCCAGATTGTTGGGAGCAATATGCTGACTCTTTAAACTACTTAGAGAGGGCTGTAAAGCATTGTGAAGTGGTATATAAGTCTAACTCAAATACTTTGGCCACCTAATGAGAAGGAAGGACTCACTGGAGAAGAGCATAATGCTAGGAAAGATTGAAAGCAAAAATAGAAGGAGACAACAGAGAACAAGGTGGCTGGATGGAGTCACTGAAGCAGTCAGCGTGAGCTTAAATGGACTCTAGAGGATGGTAGAGGAGAGGAAGGCCTGGAGGAATGTTGTCCATGGGGTCACGATGGGTCAGACATGATTTTGCAACTAGCAACAACAATATAAATCTAAGTACTATTGCTTTTACTATTAGTCTATAGTGTTATTACAATAGCCAGGATACCACAATGTAGTGTTAGTTTGGTTGCCAAGGTACCAGCTCTGTTGTTGGAGATGCTCACATGCTTCCCAAGGTGTGCCACAAGACAGAAAGATGGCTTTTCTCCAGAAAGAAAGATGAGTGACTCTTCTTGCAGCAACATCCTAGCCCCCCCACCCGCCCCGAGTTATCTCTTGCAAACAGGCATTGTAACTGAGAAGGTTCAGTCCTAGAAGGAATCTGACTGCCTGCATGGAACACCAATTCGTCTCCCCACTGAAATGGTACCTATTTACCTACTTGCATAGAACATGCTTTCAAACTTTAGGTGAACAGAAGCTGAGGCGAATGACAGGAGCTCATCCTGACATGCAGTGCGAGGATTTAAACTATTGGAGCAGATACCATCTCCAGTGTTATTAAGCCACTGAGCCACTGCATATCCAGTTCCACATTCAAAATGGATAACAAGTCCTCAAGAAGATTGCTGCCCTATCTCCCTCAATGTCCCTATGTTTAGCAAAGACACATCACTATATGAATTGGTGAATAATCCATGATCTGAATAATTAGGATTTTGCATTAAGAAAAGTCACACATGGCTTCACAGCCATAACTGGACTGTCAACAGTTTTTTGGTGAGGGGGTTCCCCAATCTCACTAAATTATCTCAGGGGCAGAAACTGAGAAAATGGGGTGTAAGACTATTTCTCTCAAATAATTTTCCAGTTTTAAATTATTTTCCAAACCCTGAAACCAGAAAGTACAGTTAACTATCTGCACATTTTCCCTACAAGAGGAACAGAAGTGCTCTTGGGTTGATTTGGGAAAAGCTTAGCTAAGAGGTAATGGGCAGGTTGTTATAGAGAGAACATCAGAGATTCAGTCCCAGCACCTTTCAGGTAGTAATATAGTAGATGACTCTAGAACTGAGCATTTTGGGTTAGCTAGACCAGCTACAAGAGTAATTTCCTAGGAAAATAAAGGAAGGTACAGCTCCATTTTGCCTCCCCTACCAACCTCCCACACATTGTTTCGTTTTCCTATTGGATAGGGTATAAAAGGAGATTTAATCACAGATCTAGTGCGTTTCATATTGTTTGGCAGCATGTCTCTATAATTTCATTTTCTAAGTCAGAGGTTGCCAATCTGTGGTTCAGAGTCCTTTTTAATGTTCATCAGAGTCCTATCTAACCATAATTGCTGAGAATAGTGTGGAAGAAACACATGAAAATTATAGTGTAGGTCCAAAACTTGGCTGCATACAACATTAAAAGGAAAAAGCAAACAACCCATGGAAAGAAAAACAAAAATTCAAATCCCATCCATTTAGATCATCATTTACTAATTGTGGTCCTTGGGGTTCCTTTCCCAGGGAAAATACAGCCATCAGCGATCCAGAGGTTGCCCATTCAAGTGTTCCATCAAGCTTACTTTGAATGTCTCAGATGAAAAAGCTGCAAATACTCCCTGTGGGAAGCCATTCCACGGTATTAGATATACACCACTAGGAATGTTTTCCTTCCCTTTGCCAATTCTTCTTTTCTTTTCCTCTAAGATCACCCAATCACTCCTTTCACATTGGCCTTGCCTCTTCTACTTTGTGTTCAGAACAGTTAAAATTGCTGTCATATCCTCTTTGAGTCATTTCAGAGCAAAACTGAGGTAGTGTGGTGCTTATAATAATTCCTCATGCATCAATCCTGCCAAGCTGCCTAATTATTTGTGTAGTGTGTTTTCTGATCTTCTTCCAGATTCCAACTGTGCCATGAATAATGTGATTCTCAGAACACAACAGACTGCATGCAAATTTCTGCTGGTGTAAATTTACATGAACTTTGTTGACACTGCTCAAAACATTGTTTTGCATTAGCTAACATCTTTCCAAATATTACAGAATCATAGCCTAAATGCTATAGGCATATTTTTTTTAGGGGAAAAAAAGCCATTGAATTTAGCACCATCTGGTTGGACAGGGCTAATCATTTAGTAGCACAATTGCCACAGTTGGCAACATGATACCCGTGGGCACCAAAGCATATGCCTCTCCTAAAACATTAGCCATATCTATGCGAAATTAGATTTTTTAAAAAAACAAAATTTAAATGACTGGAATCTTCCAAGGTCTAATATATAGAATAGAATAGAATAGAATAGAATAGAATAGAATAGAATAGAATAGAATAGAATAGAATAGAATAGAATAGAATTTTTTATTGGCCAAGTGTGATTGGACACACAAGGAATTTGTCTTGGTGCATAAATATAACCACCAAAATGTTGTACCAAATCTACTATAAGACCTCACAAAATCTTGAGCATAGTGGAGGAGAAATACATGAACGCTAAAATATGAAAAATTGAAAGTAAAGGAAATGGAGCAAAAAAAGATAATGTCAGGTTTCCAAATAATACACCCATAACAAACAGAACTCCGAGGCAGATAAATTCCTCAAAGACCAATTTTATTGGATATATCATATTGGCACAGGCTGGGGAAAACCGACTCTGAATGTTCCCACGGTTTTCACCTAATTAAAAGTAAAAATATTCCCCCTTTCCCAAACAGTCAGTCACATGGTCCAATCAAGGTACCATCTAGTTGCCTGGCAACTTCACTCCTCCTCTCTCTGACCACCTGTTGGAATGTCCTTGGTTCCCAGGAGAAAGTATTTTGTTTTGGCTACAACCCCAGCTATCTCTATTCCCCCCCTCCCTATCCCTCAACTCCAGTGTGCCAACACTGAAGCCTCAAAATGGCCTCGGTCAGGTCAGCTTTAGGGTTGACAGATTCACTATCTATCAGAATGTCAGAAGTCAGAGTTGGAAGAAAATTCCTAATAGTGAAAGCAATCAATCAGTGGAATAGCTTGCTTTCAGAAGTTGTGGGTGCTCCATCACTGGAGGTTTTCAAAAAGGGACTGGCCAACCATTTGTCTGACATGATATAAGATCTCCTTCTTGACACTAAAAAAACTAAAGAACTTATAATTGACTTCAGGAGGAAGAGAGATGTACATTGACCATTGTACATAAATGGTGAGGAAGTGGAGAGGGTTGGTAGTTTTAAATTTCTGGGCATTTATATCTCGAAGGACCTCTCATGGACTATGAATGTTAACATGCTTGTGAAGAAGGCACAGAAGAGGCTGTACTTCCTGAGAATGCTCAGGAAGATAAATCTATCTCAGCATCTACTTCTGTTCTACTATCGCAGCACCATTGAGAGTGTCCTGACATACGGCATTCTTGCATGGTATGGGAGCAGCTCTGTAGTGGACAGAAAAGCTCTACAGAAAATCATTAAAACTGCCCAGAATATCATCAGGTTCCAGCTACCAGCCCTGGATGACATCTTTGAATCTCGCTGTTTGAGGAAGTTGCATAACATTCTCAGAGACTCTTCCCATCCTGCTTACAATCTTTTTGGACTGTTGCCTTCTGGCAGAAGATACAGAACAATTAAAACTCGGACCAAACGTTTTCTGAATAGTTTTTATCCCAGAGCTATAATTGCACTCAACAATGAACTAAAGGGCCACCATCAGTGAGCTGTTGGACAGCATTATTTGGTCTGCTGTGTGGATGCTTGGGTGGTTTAGGGGTGGGGAATTTTTGGTGAGTGAGGGTGTGTTTGGGGATTGTTATGTGTGTTGGGCTTGGTCTCTGGGTGTTATGTGAATTTCATTGTATGGATATACTGTGTATATACGTACAATGACAATAAAGTTATTATTTATTGAGAAGGGAATTGAACTAGAAGACCTCTGAGATCCCTTCCAACTCTATTATCTTATGTTTTATGTTCTAAGTGTCAACCCTGGGATTCTGGGATTGCTCCAGAAAAGATGAGACTTTCCAAAATACCTGGCAGTTTCAAGCTCCTGGTCTCAATATCATTTGATCACTAGGAGGTAGACTAGGAGGTGGTTTGAAAAATCTGATAATAAAATACAATGAAAATAGGAGGTTACCTTGCACCAAACCTAGAGTTCAAAGCAAGTGAAGCTGAAATGGAGAGGAAGACAGACTCCCCCTTCCTTTTTCCCCCTTTTTCCAGATGAACTGCAGAAAACACCAAAGTTCTAGAAAACTAGCTATTTTAAAATATATACTAGCGTGGTCCATTGCAAAGTCAGCAGTTTTTCAGACTGGATTTTGGCATTCTTATTTTCCTGTGATATAATAGATAATGGATAACATCATCAGGAATTGCATTTGTATCAGCAGATCATGTATACAGGTATTCCTTGACTTATAACTGTAATTGAGCCCTGAATTATGATGGGTAAGTCACTGCAGTCATTAACGGAGTCACCGCATGATCAAAACTGATTTTACTAACATTTTTGCCATAGTCATTAAATGAACATTGCAGTTGTTAAGTGAATGCAGTGGCCGTAAGCGAATGTAGTTAAGTGAATTTGTTTTGTCCAATGGAAGTTTTTTTGCTGGAAACTAGAAGTAAATGTAAGAAACTGGCAAAAGAATGTAGAAGATCGTGATCATATGACCACAGGATGTTGCAAAGATTATAAAAGTGAGCTGATTGCCAAGCAGCAAATCCGATGCTTCTGAAAATGCATTAAGCAGGGAATGAAGACAACTGTCTCTTCTTTTGTTGTTTGTAATCAGTACATGTTATTTTGAGATTTACTGCTTCTAAATATAGTTTCCACTTTGCAATTATGAGTAAGAGACCCAAAGGAGAAATCTGAAGACGTGCAAATTATACAAAATGAATTTCCAAAATTCACTGATGATATCTAGGGGAACCAGACCATATGTAGTTGATGTAATGTAATTGTAATGTAAAGTACCTAAAATGTAATTGATACATTTTTAGGTACTTTAAAAATAAACACGTATTGTTAAACTAGGCAACCCTGTGACCTGTTGCATCATCCTTTGAAAGAAAAGTAAGATAGAGTGATGGAACCAGAATAAACATTAAATTTTAGTTTTATCTTTTTTTACCCCAATGCTGAATGTTCCATAACCATCCAATAAGGGTATATATCATAAATAGAAATATAATTGTAGTTGGAAACCAACTATCATAAGCCAATATTTACTTTACCTAAGCCAATAAGCTAGCCAAAAACACAGAGGGAACGAGAGCAACTGCTCACTTTCTGCTGGCTTCCCCATTCACTTTGCTTGTGGGAAGCTGCAGGAACATCGGGAATCATGATTATGTGATCAGGATTGCTGCAGTGGCCAACGACTTTGTGAATAAAACGGGTCTGAAGATTGTGGAAATTTCAGTTCTGAAGGATAATTTCATCCTAGATTTTTACTGCATTCTTGAAGTTAGCAGATTTTAGGTATCTTGAATCAAAAAATGGTTGCGATCCACCACACTATTTGGGCTAAGCCAATGGTACAAACAGACAAACAGATGAACACAATGGAAGATTTAGAGAATATAGATCAACACAGTGTCTATCCAAGCTGCTTGATGTCCATTCTGGTAAAAGACTTTACTTCCAGAGATTTTGTAGTTTTGTTTTCTATCTGGGAGCATTTTGTTGATTTCTCTAGGAATGCTATTTTCTGACTAACAATAAATTCCTGAGCCCTGCATTGTTAATGCTAGTGTTCCTTGAGGACAAATCTGAATTAGCCCTTAATACAATTATATTTGATATAAATCACAGGAGGTTTTTGTGGCTGATTACAGAAATGTACAATCTCCATCCTTTGGTAGCATTTGAAGGCAGATATCAAAGTTCATCACTTAAATGCAAACCTCTGAACGATATTGACTTTAAAGGAAATAATAGTCCTGGAGAAAAGTGCATGACAGATAAATGAAGGAAATGTACAGAGAAAAGAGGCGGGGAAGTTGTGAATCTCTAGACATTGCTGAATTACAATTCCCAGCTTCCTTATGCACTAGTCATGCTGGAGACTATTGCAGCTAGGTCATGTAAGGTCAAATAATCTCAGGATATTATAGGATAACTAAGGTGGCAGAGTAATCAAACCATAGAGAATGCTTTTTTGAACGCTTATATATAAAACTCTTTGAAAGTGATTAACTGGTATTCCAGAGAGAAAAGCCTTAGGCTCAATCTACTCCCTGATGTATGAATTTTGTACTTACAGGATCCTGTTTATACAAGGGGAACATTCACAATCCATATGCAGAAAAAGTCCATATTCCTACCCTATTTCCCCGGAAATAAGCCCTCCCCAAAAGTATTTAAATGCAGAACTGGAAATCAGGTAAGACTGCAAGAGGAGCCCCATCTTGCTCTACATGCCCCAAAATAACAAGACCTTCCTGAAAATAAGGCCAAGCGCTTATTTCAGAGTTCAAAAAAATATAAAACAGGATCTTATTTTCAGGGAAACACGGTATTTCTGATATCACCACCTTAATTATATAATAATATATTCTGCTCATAGGATCTCCAATATAGTAAGTGTGTACATTCACATGGCATATCAGCAGGCATTTTTTTAAATAATATTTTCAACTTTCTTAAAAGAAAGAAACTGGCAAAATGCCCTTGACATCTCTATAATTCTGGTAGCTATGGCAGAAAACAAAATTCTGAGTGATGTCTTTGTAAATGCACTCACCTGTCTAGAAACAAGGCAAAGGGAGAAGGGCTGATTTACAGGGTCTCAGAAGGGGATGTCAGGAAGCAATTTCCCCAATTTGACATCCATCGAATTTCTATTGATGGACGACCATGCTCACTATGGCAGATACATTATTAATAGGGAGAAATTTGGAACCACCTTTTTTTTTTCCTCATCCCAACACATATTTAAGATAAATGTTTTAAGATCCAAGAGGATAAGTAAGGTTGATTAAAGAAATCATGTGTTTTGATGGAAAACTTGATCTTTGGCCTCTTCTCATGATATAGGAAGCCTAAGAGTATCAGAGCAGATGGAAGAAAAAGAGAAGGCTGAAGTGAGAAGGAAAGTTTCTGGGTAATTCCTAGAATCAAATTATTTTAATCAGTCCATCAGAGACCCCTTTCTTATCACTTAAATGCATTATTATGTGTATAGGATACAAATTCAAAAGCTGTGCGGAATTCAAGCTACAATCATTTCCATTTCCATATTGTACTAAAAACAATCACACAATCAAAATATGAGATAAAGTCATGCTGATTTTTGTAACAACTATATTGTTTTCAAGGTGTTTACACTCCTGATTCCTTCATATTTATGACTTGCTCTAGAATCTTGACAGGTATCAGTGAAAGATTGATTATTTCATAAGTCTCTGGATCATCCCTTTCATCCTTTATGGAAAACATTCCAGTTATTTGCCATTTTTCCAAGCTTCTCATAGAAATAGGGATTCAAAGAACAGGCTTGTTCCTAAATGTCTGTCGAGATTTTCAATCATCCAGGTCTTGATTGCTCCAAAGATTTTTTTTTTCCAAAAAGCAACTGGACTTTCTTGGTTTTTTCCTTTGAAAACATTTCAGTTCTCATGTAAGAAACTTCTATAGTTCAAAGGAAAAAAAGCAAGAAAATCCAGTTGCCATTTGGAAAAAGTACCTTTGGAACAGTCTGTTAGAGTTTGCAGCAATCCAACCAGGACACAAGTAAATGATTCAGCAGGATTCATTTATAGAAGAAACTTGTTTATATACAATAATATAAAACATGATGCATGTATACAATACCCATGCAGCAGAATCCAAAACCAGAACTCAGAATCCAGAAGCACAGAAGCAATAATGCAAGGACAAACCAATATATATATATACATACATACATGTATGTATGTATGTATGTATGTATGTATGTATGTCTGTATGTCTGTCTTTGGTTACTCGGGTTTTCTCCCGCAAAAAATTGGAAGTGTCTTGGCGACATTTCGATGAAGTCTCATTCGTGCTCCTAGAACCACAAAAACCTCAGAAACACACACACACACACACACACACACACACACACACACACACATATATATTCTCTCAGGTTTTCGCGGGTGTTTGTATGTAGGTCTTTGGTTATTCGGGTCTTCTCCCACATAAAATTGGTAGTGTCTTGGCGATGTTTCGACGAAGTCTCATTCGTCATCTTCAGGCTGGTGTTCTCGGCTTCGTGCTTCCAGGAGCAATGTGTGTGATCGCAGCTGTTTCTTCCTTTTAACTGCCAGTGGGGGTATGAACTGATTGGGTGGGAGCTTGGCTGTGTTCTGATTGGGCGGAGGTGTGTTCTGATTGGTTGGGGGTTTGGCTGTGCTCTGATTGGATGGGGGGTTGGCTGTGCTCTGATTGGATGGGTATGTGTTCTGTTTAGGTGGGGGCTTGGTTGTGCTCGGGTTAGTCTGAGTAGCAGGGGGATTTTTCCTGGTGAGCTATGTTGCTGTTGTTTGGCTTCGTGTTCGTGGCTGTGCCACCTCTTCATGATGGGTGTCAGTCTGCTTCATGAATGGATTGGAGGGGTTTAAAGTGGCTAATGATGCAGCTGTGGTCTGGCTTCTGGTCCGGAGTCGTGCCTCATCATCAGTGTGGGTTTGAGTCTGCTTTCTGCGTGGATGTGTGGTGGTTACATCCTGTGTGGCTCTCATGAGTGTGGGTCTGGTGTCATTCTTTATGTTAGGGACTCGTTTGTCAATAAGGGCGGGTTTCCAAATGGCTGGTAGGTGGGAGGTATCATCTCATTTATTCATGCTGTGTGGACGTTTTTCTATCTCGATGGCTTCTCTGATTATTCTGTTGTTAAAGTGTTCAGTTTTGGAAATCCCATGCACCGCCTGCCCCACCACATACCAACAAACCAACAGAAGAATAAGTGCACGCATTGAAGAACACAAGAACTCAGTCAGAAAAGAGGAACCAACTTCTTCCCTGGTCCAACACCTCTAAGCCACAGGACATAATATTGACTTTAAAAAGACAAGAACTCTCGCCAAAACTGAACACTTTAACAACAGAATAATCAGAGAAGCCACATTGCTCCTAGAAGCATGAAGCCGAGAACACCAGCCTGAAGATGACGAATGAGACTTCGTCGAAACTTTGCCAAGAAACCTCCAATTTTACGCGGGAGAAAACCCGAATAACCAAAGACACACACACACACACACACACACACACGTATGTGTGTGTGTGTGTGTGTGTGTGTGTATATATATATATATATATATATATATATATATATATATATATATATATGCATATTCTTTCTAGCCAGGTTTTACCTATGTAAGCTACGATGTTATGCAGCCCTGTGTGTATATATATATATATATATATATATATATATATATATATATATATATATATATATATACAGATCATTCAAGCTAAGCCATGCCCAGGGTCCGAGCTGTCTGACATGGCTCTCATTCACCAAACAGTTCCCATTGGCTGACTTGATGTTATGGCTATTCCAGTTTATAAATTCCTATATACTGACACAGTCTGGTTCCTAATTAGCCTAGGGATTAAATCTCATTCAGAGTTTAGATATGTTTTCCCCCTATTTCTCTCAACCTCAACCTTCAGTCTTGCACCTTCACAGTTTCCTCATAGCCATACAGCATTTGGTTAGAGAAATCTAAGACCAAATAAGATTTCAATATAGGGTGTCAATAGTTCTGTCTGCATTTTGTAGTATTGTATCATCCAGCCCTTTCAAATGGTACTTGACCCTTCCTCATGCTGAAAGAAACAGTAAAATGGTCAGTCCTAAATTTTTCTTAATGAGTAGGAGGTAGGAGCTAATTCCTGTTGCTAATCCTAGACGAACGAAACAAATCAAGATTCTCCTGAGAACTTCACTCTTGGTAGAATTTCTTCTTTATATCAAGTTAGTTGATGCAAATTCTTGATTTAGAAGGAACTCTTGTTAGGTGTTCCCCTTTGGATTTCAGAATCTGAAATTGTCTTTGTCTTTGTCTTTATTAAATTTCTATACCGCCCTTCTCCCGAAGGACTCAGGACGGTGAACAGCCACGAGATAAAACACATAAATACAAAAATTTAAAATGAATTAAAAACCAATTAAATAATTTGGCTGAATTTAAAATACCCCATAATTTAAAACAAATTAAAATTTACATTTAAAAATTTTCATTTAAAAAGGGGAGAAGATTTAGGCCAGGCCAGCTTGATGGAATAGGAAAGTCTTAAGCGTGCGACGGAAGGTGCGCAGATCCGGGATCCTCTGTATCTCAGGGGGGAGCTCGTTCCAGATCATAGGTGCCCCAAAGAGAAGGCTCTCCCCCTAGGGGCCGCCAGTCGACATTGTTTGGCCGACGGCACGCGGAGGAGCCCCTCTCTATGGGAGCGTACTGGCCGGTGTTTGAAATGCTATATCAAACTCCTGCTTATTCTTCTCTTCATGGTGTCTCTGTGAGAAAATGTGAAAAGGGAAGAGAATGGCAAAGATCAGGGATTCCAGAGGTTGTTATTATCAGGGGTGGGCTGCTGGGGGTTCGCAGGGGTTCAGGAGAACCTCTAGCTAAGATTCTGTGCAGTTCGGAGAACCCCCAAATCCCACTCCTGGCTGGCCCCGCTCACACTGCCCTGCCCCTCCCAGGAATCCCCATGTGGCCCATTTTAGATGTAGTTAAGTGCAGGGCATGCACAGAGGCTCTGGGAGGGTGAAAAACAGGCCTACCAGAAGTTTGGAAAGGCCAGAAATGGGCCCATTTCTACCTCCAGAGGGCCTCCGGAGCCTGGGCTGTTTTCGCCCTCCTGGAGGCTCGAGGAAAGCCTCCAGAGCCCAGGTAGGGCAAAAATGTCCCCCCCCCCCACCATGGTGCAGGAGGTCGACTAGGCCACCCTCACCATGACCACACCCACCCAGCAACCGGGCAGAGAATCCCTTGCTAAAATTTTTGAAGCCCACCCCTGGTTATTATATACTGGCAGCTTCAGAAGAAATAGTTTACAGTGGTACATATACTTTTCAGAAAGGTGAAGAAGCATAACATTGGCCTGAGGTGAATTTCTTTTATTTGGTGGTTTCAATACAAGGTGACTAAAACTCCTTTTCTGATATAAAACCAATTCCAATAAAACCTCACTAAGGCATAGTTTAGCATACCAAACTCTCTACGAAATATTCTTGCAATCATGCCTAGAAGGATTTCTTTTAAAATATGTGCTGTTTATTGTATCTTTTTTTCCCTCCTAACATCCTTCAGATGTCTTCTACTTGGTTGAATAAATCTGTAATCCATTTTCTTTATTATTATTATTTGTAGGAGAAAACACAGCTTTATTGTCAAGAAGATAGCCAAGGGATTTACTAAGTAATTCTACTTAATGCTAATGAGAGAGTTATGCAGTTTTATATGCACACTTACTGATAATGTGAATAAGTTAACTTTCCAAATGGAAGGCAAAGAAATATTAGAAATTCAGAAAATTTGATGATTTAGCAAGAATGTCAGATTATAGTCCAAGAACACTGGATTTTATTCCTCTCCTTGCAGCCGAGACATTAGAAATCTTGTGACCATGAGAACTAGAAACTTGTATTAGGAATATAATTTAAAATGGGTTTATGAGATTCATAAAACTGATATGTGTGTCTGTTTATCTGGCCAATTGCTTCCTAACCAAAAGTTGATTATTTCAATATTTCATCTGAGAAATAGCAGTTAATTGTAAATTACCACTCTTGCTCTGTCAGGCTAGATCAAGAGAGTTTAATTTGTCAGTTTCATATTATTTTTAGTTGCCATGGTTATCACAGCAACTCTTTCTTTAATCTCACTGTTTCGTGCCACTGTGTTGGAAGTAAATAGTGATCCACAAAATCTTGCGAGAGAAGAATTTTGCCAGTCTTTAAAGGTGCCATAAGACTCTATTGCTTTTACTGTAAAAAAAAAAAAAAAAAAAGGCCCATTCACTTATTAGATTTATGTCCCATCTGGACCAGAGACAGAAAAATCAAGTTATATTTGCTACCCAGACTTCTATGAAGCTATCTCCTCAAAACTAGTAAAAAATATCTACCCAAAGACATGGGTTGTAAGCAGTGGTGGGATTCAAATAATTTAACAACCGGTTCTCTGTCCTAATGACCAGCTGGGTAGGCGTGGCTCGGTGGTCATGTGACTGTGTGGGCATGGCCAACTCAACGTCACTCACGTTGATGGATGCTTCACCTTTGCTGTTACAATGTAATAAGGGTTAACCAGAGAGGCAGTTTCTGTAAGCAGGGCAATAAAGATTAGGCTAGAAATAACACCAGAATGTTTCTTTCCTGCTTTCCTTACAGGATTAGCCCTGTAAAGTGGGGAAAAAGCAAAATAAGATTTCTTCCAACAACCGGCTCTTCAAACTGCTTAGAAAGTTAACAACCGGTTCTCCCAAATAGGTGCAAACTGGCTGAATCTCACCACTGGTTGTAAGATCTGAAGACGTTATTTCAATGAGCCATGACAGGAGCCAACTCCATGTCTCTTTTCAATTTATCTAGAAATAATATTTAGAAATAACTGGAAATTGCTTTGTAAAAACCCAGAAAAAAGGTGACTCGTTACTAATTTTTGAGAAATTTGCTGGTTTCCATCTAAAGCAAACTTTAATATTCTGGCTGTTTGACATGAAGGGATATCAAATATGTGCTATTATAAATGCTGGTCATTTATGTACAATAAACTCAGCATTCCAAATTGCCCTGTCTTCATCAGCTTCCAGTTCCTTAGGAGATTTAGAAAAGGGTCAGAATCAATGTATTTCTTTCTTCTTCCCAATTTATTCTCATCATGAAAATAATAGTAGTTGATGTCGTCAGCTATTCCTACTAATCATAGGTTTACTAGCAAACAGCTTCTCTCCTATGGCATCAAAACACAGCTATAGACACCAATGAGTCCTAATTTGATTTTAAGAGGAATTCTGGAGTGCGGCCCCATGAACGTCAGGCCAAGTCCAACATGAGTCTCAAGCTAAGGCAGTTGAACTTTTCGGATTTATTTAATCCCAGTCTTGTTATTTTTTTTTTCACATTATTTATTTATTTATTTTATTTATTTCAATTTGTATACCGCCCTTCTCCTAGTGGACTCAGGGCGGTGAACAGCCAGAACTAAAACACATGCCAATACAAAATTTAAAATTGTTAAAAGAATTACATAACTGGCCCAATTTAAAACAATTCAATTAAAACCCAATGACAATTTAAAACTAAAAAACTAAAAAAAGACTAAAAAAGGGGGAGGGGTTCACGCCAGCCCTGCTTGATGGAAAAGAAAAGTTTTCAGGGCACGGCGAAAGACCTGGAGATTCGATATCCTTCGTATATGGTTTGTTTGGATGCAGGCAGTGATGTGAAGTGCTATAGTACACATCTTTGTTTTTGCTCATCATTTCAATTTGGATAATACCAAACGACTGTCTCCTTTGTCACTTAAAAGGCTAGGATTTCAATATATACAAATCTTATCTAGATTTTAAAATATGGAATAGTTTTCTTTTGCAGGAAACTCCTACTTGGTCTAAAGACCAATACATTTTAAAGAAAGACTGGTTGGGAGTGGTTTATATGCAAACCAATTATAAACATGAAAGAACTACAGCAATTTTAACTGGATTTTCCACATTGATAGTTGAAGGAATTATGAAAGTTGTTTTTTAAATACTTTTAGGGCAAACTTTTGCAGAGTCAATTCAAGCAATCAGTGGTTTGCTAATGTCACATTGCTTAAAGTTGTTTGGAAATTTGTCTAGGGCATAATGAAATGCATGGACAGTATTTTTTTTTTTTTAAAGGAAATAAGCTTTCCCAATTCAGTGTTTGATTTCTAAACTTGGTTAGTTCTGGTTCAAAATATTCCACAGTTCTTTGAAAACAAACTCAAACTCTGTTTCCACTCAAATTCTGGAGCTATTCGCTTTCTGCTACATGGGATTTCTGCAGATTATCCCCTTAGAAGTTCTGCCAGTTCAGGCAGAAATGCAAAGGGATTTTGCAGCTCTACAGGGAGTGTAAAATCCAATAATAATGCAGCTAACTACATCTCATGAGAGAGAAAGAGAGAAAAGAGAGAGAGAGAAAGAAAGAGAGAGAGAGAGAAAGAAAGGGAGGGAGGGAGGAGAGAGAGAAAGAGAAAGAGAGAAAGGGAGAAAGGGAGGGAGAAAGAGAGGGAGAAAGGGAGGGAAAGATGGAAAGAGAGAAAGAAAAAGAGAAAGAAGAGAGAGAGAGAGAAAGAAAGAAAGAAAGAAAGAAAGAAAGAAAGAAAGAAAGAAAGAAAGAAAGAAAGAAAGAAAGAAAGAATTCTTTTCATCTGAATAATCGGCCTCTCTAAATTGATGTGCTTACAGGGAAGTCAGAAAACCTGAAGGGTGATGAAGGATACAGCAATCAGCTTGAAAAGATGGGCATCTCTGAAGAGCATTGAAGATGTCAGATGATGCTAGGTCCTGCAAAAGGAGGGTCCCCGAACAACTGTTAGTCTCTTTAAATTACTCTGTATTTCAAACAGGAAATCACCCAATTAGACTAACAGCTGCAGAGACGGAATAAGCCTTCAGCTGAACACTATATAAAGCAGCTAAAGTAACGTCTTCTTTCCCCCTTTTTCATTGTGGTTAAAATAATTTTTTTAAAAAAAAAATAATTCTGTCCTAGCATTCTTTTCAAGGATGATTAAAGATAACATGTGACAGCTGATTTTGCTAAACTGACAAAGGGCAGCAAGGAAGGGGGAGAGAAAATTTGAAATGCAAATTATGAACATTCGCAGCTTGACTAATCTTTTGCCCCAATTACTCCCAAGGAGAGAAGAGTTGAACAAACAGAAGAATGCAAAATTATGTTGAAACGAAGGAGGTAGCATCTGAGATGGGAGGCTTTTGCTGCTTTCTTCAGAAGGATGGAAGACATATTGCAGCACTGCAACAAAAACTTCATCCCTTTCTGGTGTGCAGGTAATGTCAGGACACATGTAGGCAAGGAATAGGACTTGTGTTACAATAACGTTACTTGCATCGCTCCGAGTTCCTAGATGCAGGTTTCTATTAGCTTCCCTGAGAAATTCTAGAATTCTGTCTCTGCATTTTTCTCTTAAATCTTCCTCACTGAATCTGAATTACAGCAATATATAATTTTAGTGCTCTATTAGAGAGCCAGTTTGATATAAGGGTTAAGAGACAAGCAGAGGTGGTATTCAGCCAGTTGGGACCAAACTGGTAGCGGAAATCTCCCGCCCTGACTCTATGCCATCTTATTTAGGCACATTTTTGAGGCCGGGCGCATGCACGGAAGGTGCACGTGTGAGCAAAGTGCATGTGCAGAAGGCCGGGCACATGCATGGAAAGCAGGCGGGTAGCGAACCGGTAGTAACATAATGTGAAACCGACCGCTGGAGACAAGGCTAGGAATCAGGAGACCAGAGGTGGGTTTCAGCAGGTTCTGACCAGTTCTGGAGAACCAGTAGTGGAAATTTTGAGTAGTTTGGAGAACCGGTAGTAAAAATTCTGACTGGCCCCACCCCCATCTATTCTCTGCCTCCCAAGTCCCAGCTGATCGGGAGGAAATGGGGATTTTGCAGAAACCTTCCCCTGAAGTAGGGAGGGAATGGAGATTTTGCAGTATCCATCTGCAAAAGAGTGGGGTGGGAATGAAGATCTTACAATATCCTTCCCCTGCCATGCCCACCAAGCCACACCCATAGAACCGGTAGTAAAATTTTTTGAAACCCACCACTGTAGGAGACCATGAGTTCTATTCCTGCTTTAGGAACAATGTTAGCTGAATGATCTTGGGCCTGTCACATACTCTCAGTCTTAGGACAAAGAAGGCAATGACAAAGTACAGGTAGTCCTCGTCTTGCCACAGTTTATTTAATTCAAAGTTACAACAGCACTGAAAAAGATGACACATGACCCTTTTTCACAGTTGTAATCTTTACAGCATCCACATAATCATGTGATCAAAATTCAGATGCTTGGCAATTGGTTCATATTTATGACCTTTGCTATGTCCCAAGATCATGCGATCATCTTGTGTGACCTTCTGACTAGCAAAGTCAATGGGGAAACCAGATTTACTTAACCGTATTACTCAGGGGAGAAATTCACTTACTTTCCCTACTGGTTCGCAAATGTGTGTGGGGCATCCACACATGCGCAAAGCCTTCTGCACATGCGCAGAGGCTGAAAATCATTACAAAAAATGGATGTCATGATGTCCATGCTGGGGGGGGGCTTCACGCAGTCGGCCCTACCATATTGCACGATCCGGATAGAACCGGCTGAATTTCACCCCTCGTGTTACTAAGTTAACAACCGCAGTGGTTCAGTTAAGAACTGTGGTAAGAAAGGTTGTAAAATGAGGGGAAAACTCACTTAAATGTCTCATTTAACAACAGAAATTCTGCACTCCATTGTGGTCATAAGTCAAAGACTACCTGTCAAGAACATTGTCTTGAAGTCTCATGATGTATGGAAGTTTGATATGTCTATTAGTTGCATTGACCACAATAACATCTTGTGCATCATGATATCATGCAGATAACATGTCACTTTCATGATATCTTGTTGCACATGATATTACTTCTATATTTTTCTCATGATTGCCTTTCTAGATAATTACAATCACTCAATAGAACACGAAAGAGTCTGACAATTGTATCCTTTTTATCTCTGTATTGTTTGGTGTTTTTTTCTATATAGATAGAGTGCATTCAATTTCACACACCCACACATGACTCTACACATCTATTGCTTTATTGTTCGTCTGGTTTGCCCCTGTCCTAAACGTTATTCATAGCAGAATCAAATTTTAGAGCTGGAGAGAAATATGGGAGTCTTTTAAATTTAACACTTTGTTCCAAACAGGGAAATTGACTTCTAGATGTTTCTTGAATACCTCCAGTGAAGGGCAGTGTGTCTGCCACTAAATGACTTTTAGTATTAGAAGGTTTCTCCAAAGATTTAGGACTAAATATTGCTTTATGATTTCCAAACATAGTTTTGTGCCTCTCCTTGGGATGAAGAAAAAAAATCTGTGTGTCGGTGTTCCAGAAAACCCCCAATTCCAAGTAAAGACTCTGAAGCAAGCATCTTTCAAAGTTCTATTTACTAGAATAGGTAAACTGGCACATCTGGGAAAACCCAGACCTCTCAGATTCAGGTTTTCCCTCAGTAAATCAAAACCCCCCAAACCATCTCCTCACTCCTCAGTTGATTACATGCTCCAATCAACTGCTGTCCCATCTTGAGACATCACTCCGACCACTCCTTCTCCAGATGCAGGATCTCCCTGACCTTGACCGACAGGAAGAATGCTATTATGTCTACATACAACCCCTCTACTAAATCCCCCCTCCTACTTTCCCACTCATGAGAAGGTGGCAACATGGAAGCTTCCGGCCTAATATGGCTTCCAAAGCTGACACTGTGTAGAAGCCACTCAGGGATGGGTTTCACAAATTGTTGCCACCTGTTCACCATGTGCGCACACACTCGCTTCACTGGTGCACACGCCTTTCGCACATGCGCCAGGCCTTCCGTGCATGCACTTTGCTCTCTCTCACACCTTCCACACATGCGCTCAGCCTCAAAAAGGTAGCTAAATAGGGCATTACATCTGGGAGGGTCGGTGGCCACCCCCACCCACAGTCACTGCTACTGGTTCACCCGAAGCGGTCCGAACCGGCTGAATACCACCTCTGAAGCCACTCACATACTACAAGGCAACTTCTTTATAGTTCTTCTTCTGTCTGCAAGCTAGCAAAAACTTAAATCAGAGTGGCTTTTGCTATTCCTGTTGCCAGTTCTCTCTTGTGAGACATTGTGAGGAAGCTGAGCAAACAATGAGAGGACTGCTAACTATAAACAAGGCACAGATGGAGTTGTTTCTTGTTTTTATTTATCATGCTTTTTTTTTAACTAGGGTTGTGTGATCATTTTGACTTGGGATCAAGTGAATCTTCTCAGAAACTTAAGAGACTTGTAAGTGAACAGGCCTGGTGAATGACAACACAAAAGGACCTGCAGTCATGCATTGTAAGACGCACATAATGATTGTGTTTCAACAACACACTTAACCCAATTACTGAACTGAGGTTTTCTGAGTTCACCTATCATACTGAATTACCCATTAACCAAAATTGTTGGGTTTGCCCAACATGGCCAATATCTTAAGCCAGGAAAAAAAGAGGACAACACTAATCAAACTTAGCAGAGGGAAACATCTACCATGACCAGGATCACTGTGTACAGAATATTATAGGGATCCCCTAACCCCATGCATACACAATTTTTGAGAAGTCCAATGCCTTGTTAGTGATACTATGATGTTATAGTGCAACTGGAATTTTCTTTCCTTTAAAAGTCTGGATCATTTTTTTCACACAAGTGCTAGCAGATATGAAAAAGAGCAGAAAATTTTGCTGCTGTTTTGGTGGTTTGCCAACAAATTATAGCTGCAAAATCCCAAGAATTGGGGGCCAGGGAGGGAGATAGATTAGGTAACTAGTTGATGGTCTTGCTTGCCTGTCCTTCTAACTGCTAAAGATAAGACTAGGACAATTAAACTTGAAGTTGTTATCATATAATCACAAGAGCCACAGTGATTAGAGTGCAGTACTGCAAGCTTATTCTGCTGATCACTGGTCTAAGTGCTATTGCTATCACATGAGGTGACATCAACTGATGAACCTTGGCTCATCTCAAAAAGCTACATAGGCTATCTTTGTAGTGCATGGAAAGCACATGGATGGGAAACCACTAGGAATCCAAGTTGTAAACCAAATTTGGGAAGTCAGAACTAAAATCACAGAATGATTTCTGCTTTGTTGCCAAGAAAACAGAAAGGACAAGTTCCTATAGCCTCCAGCACTCATGCTGAATTTGAGGGGAACTTTATCAAGGGCCTTTAAACCTCATATTTTGTAGTTCTTTATCACAGATCATGCTGAATGAAGATGATTGGGAATTAAAGTTCAACCATTTTGGTGGAACTATACATTCTCCATCTCAGTTTTAATTGTAATTATTAGCAATTACAAAATGAGTAAAATGTTCACCATAGGATCCTTTATTAAAACTAGAAATAGATTGATTAAATTGTTTTTTAAACAATAGCACTTCTTTTAACATTAGCACTTTATTTACATTTAAAGCTTTACAAAGCAGATAAAAACTAGCACTAACTAATAACAAGGTAAGGCAGAAAAGAGGGAGAAAAAGAAAAATCGAAGAGAAAAAAAGACAAAAGTACAGAAAAACCCAAGAGAAAAAAAGAAAAAAGAAAAATACACTCCTTAAATGGTTTCCAACCTTGCTTAAAAAAAAAAAAAGATTTGTAAGCATAATGCTCTCTGGTATACATGTATTATATTACATAGTTATGCTTTGTCTCAATTTATATTTTGTTCAATTTGGAGACAGGCTGACTCTCAAAAAATTATAGGAAATTTATCACATATGAAAGGGGAAAAAAACCCAAAAATTAAAGACATGCATGTCCGGAGGAGTTAAGCAACATTATGGAAATTCTCAATAATTTTATTTGATGGTTTCAATACACGATGACTAAAATTGTATCAGATTAAGTGTACTTGAATAGCTTCTCCTAATTTCACTGGATTTTGAATTCATCTTTTCCTCTGTTTAAATTCAAAGCTTAGCCAACAGCATTATATTATCTCTCAAGATCTAACTATATGAAGTCACAGTTACCATAAAGTGAGCAACAATGGCTTTCTTCCTGGAATGGTTATTATTAATTCGTATATGGGGTATAATTTATGGTTTGCTTAAACCGTATCTTGCATTTAAGTGTTGCATTCAAGTCTTCCAGTTGCAGCTGCTTTGCTTTGCTTTGCTCTCCCCTCCTCTTTCCCCCCCTTCAGAAGATATAACTCAGATAATTATATTTTGGTAAATTGGTTACACATTTAGATTGAATTGTACCAAAGGAACAGACCTACTGCTGAGTATAATATCTGTCTTAAGATAAATAATTATTGTTTTTCTGCATGCAATAACATTTCCCAGACTGCAAGGACAAACATAGAGGGGGTAAAGCAAATGACAGAGTAGTTAGATTAAAAGACTAAATCAGAGTTCTTGCAATTTGGTATGTTTATTCAATAAGCAGACTACAGGCAGAAAGAAAGGAATTATCATAACTAGATTCATGTTAATAAGGAGGTTTTTCCAAGATGGGCTTCTTGTACCTTGTACCTATATCCTTGCAAGAATATAGCAAATCTATAAGATGGATCCATGTTAAATCAAAGCTGGGGGAGAACACCTGAGCCAAGTAGAACTGCATAATTCTGTCCTTTTCATTTTATATCACAGAGGTGAAAAAATACTTAGAGAAAACTCATATGGAATCTGCTCAGTTATGTGCATTTTATATCTGTTTTTCTTTGGGGTTGCACCAATCTGTTCTCCATTGTATGAATCTGTATGCACAAAATTCTGTCCGTGCTTTGAATTGCAAAACTATGTACCCAAACTCTTAAAAGTATTTATTTCAATGTGCATATATCAAGAGGCCCCAAATTACAGTTCACATCTAAGAATGTGCAGCAGCTTGAAAGTTATACAGCAGGGATGTCAAACTCGATTTCATTGAGGGCTGCACCAGGATTGTATTTGACCTTGGGGGCCTGGGGCGGCTGTGGCTGGGGCGGGCATGGCCAGCATGACATCACTTGTGTCAGCAGGCCCCTATGGTGGTCCGAGCACTTTGCCAGTGAAAACGGGGTCCTGAGCTCTGTTTTTGGCTGCAATGGCCTCCTGCAACCGTCTGCCAGCAAAAACGGAGCTTGGAGGGGCACACACGGCCCTCGAGAGCTCTGTTTTCGCTGGCAGCGCCACCACAGGCCGGTCCTGCACTGTTTCCAGGGCATCCCTGCAGGCCAGATCGAAGCACCCCGTGAGCCAAATCTGGCCCCTGGGCCTTGAGTTTGTTATACAACAAAAATCTTGGAAGGGGTAAGGCTGAAACAATTTCACTGTTTATCCAACTCTTATCTGACTCTGGATGAGCTTCAAATTTCAAAGGAGTGAAGATGTAATTTAGAAAATAACTGCCATGGTGCAGGGAACATTTTTTTTCAACTTTAGATGGTACATCAAGTGTAAACATTTTCATGGAAGGTTGTCATTACCAGAATAATGACCGAAACTTGTTTTTGACATATTTCAGTCTAATTACTGTAGAACTATGATGTATGGCCCTTCTAAACTATGGTTGGGCCAAAATATGGCAGCTGTATTCTTGTTTCAACTATATTTGCTCACAGTCACCTGAACTGAAAGATAGGCAGCAAATAAATTTGTTAAATAAAATATTTTTATCCGATCACTTCTGGATGCAATGAAAAGGGGGCAGGTTATGACTTTTAAACTCCAAATATGTTGAGACTTAAAAGGCTTCCTATTTCCTTGTGAATCTGTCCAGTTTACAAGAACAGGCAGAGCAATTTTCCTCCAAGTCTCCACCTCCAAGTCTGAAGATATCTGCCAGGCTTCAACCAGCAGGCAGGAGGAAACCCCTCTGCCAAACTCAGGATACCCCAAGAAATTGTAAGTAGTCACAGGGAGGAGAGAAAAGGATGAAACTTGTATCATGATGTGATTCAAATGCTACTCCTTTGTATATCTATGAGATGACACAACACAAGTATGAAAAGAAAGGACATCTGTCATGACATCATAGTGCAAATTTCATTTTGGCAGTTAGAAACAGGTACTATAAACAGGGGTTATCAACCTTTTGGACCTCAGGGACCACTAAATTCATAATTTAAATCCCGGGGACCACTAATATGATCTGCCTAATGACCGCCTGGGTGGTCATGTGACTGGGTGAGCATGGCCAACTCGATGTCACTCATGTCGAGGGGCGCCTTGCCGGCCTCTACTCGCTCCTCCCCTCCCAGTCACTTCTTGTTGTTTATGTCCTAACTGATTTCTCATCCTTGTGATTGATAGATGTTTTAAAATACTGCATTTAAAAACCACAGTGAGAATACTGTATAGTATCACTGTGGTTTCTGAACACATTATTTTAAATTATATTTTCACTATTGGTTGCATTTTTAATTTACCTGTTCTGTATGCTTTTTCAGCAGCAACGGCAGACTCAGCGCTGTAAGCTGACTATATAAATAAAATATCCCTTGAGTCAAAGCAGATGTGTCAGAAGCAAGAACTAAAACTGAGGGTAAAATTAGAGCCAAAATAAAAGATTCACAAGAATGTCTGCCCAGGGGAAACTTAAAGAGAGCTTGGTTCAAGAAAAGTAACAGATTTACTGTTTATCTCTACAGCCAGACTGGTTATCTTCTGTGACAGGATTCACCAGTTCCCTCAGTGGCTTTTCCATTTCCTAAATAAACCAGTCCTTTAAGTGCATTTATCTAACATGCTTTATTCTGAGACAATGAATATTCATAAGCACATTTATCTAAAAGAGTCACTTGAATATGAATTTTTTTATTAGCCATGTCTTAACTCAAGGACGTTCTTACCCACCAAGGTGTTACACCTAGCAATACCATCGCAAGTTTACTTAGTTAAAAGCTTCCTGACCACCTTGTTCCAGCAGTTGATTGGAAAAGTCAGAAGAAACTTCTGATTGTCCACAAGGCGTATATGGAAGCATCTCTAGTTAGCTGGAATTGGTAGGAGAGTCCTTGAAGATTCACCTTCAGAAACACAAGAGAACAACATTCTTTTGTGATGAGCTTTAAAAGAGATTCTTTGCAAAACTTCTTGGATGCTTTGGTAGCCAAAGGAATTTTGAAGCATGTTTGAACTGAGAACTAATTGCAATTTAATCTACAGTACAATATGTGTTATCAGGTAGATTTGGTTTTGAATGTGTTCGCCTGGCTGTCTATAGAGGTAGTCTTTCTTTCTTTCTTTCTTTCTTTCTTTCTTTCTTTCTTTCTTTCTTTCTTTCTTTCTTTCTTTCTTTCCTTCTTTCTTTCTTTCTCTCTTCTCTTTCTTTTTTTCTCTCTTCTTTTTCTTTCTTTTTTTCTTTCTTTTTTCTTTCTTTTTCTTCCTTTCTTTTTTTTCCTTCCTTCCTTCCTTCCTTCCTTCCTTCCTTCCTTCCTTCCTTCCTTTCTTTCTTTCCTTACCTACCTATTTATCCACCAATCTTTATTATTTTTATAAGTAACTCAAGGTAGCAAACATATTTAATACTCCTGCCTCCTCCTATTTTCACTATAACAACAATCCTGTGAGATACTTTGGGCTGAGAGAGAGTGACTGGCCGAAAGTTACCCAACTGGCTTTCATGCCTTAGGCTACACCAGAACTCATATTCTTCTGGTTTCTAAGCCAGCACTTTAACCACAAGACCAAACTGCCTCTCCAGTTTCTTATTATTTGTATGTTGCCTACTCAAATGTCTTACAGAAATTTACTTCAAATATAGCTTAGAATCATCATTTAGCATTGCAATTGGAAACATCTCACAGATGGCTTGCAAAAAAAATTTTTTTTTTCCCATATGTCAGCTACAAGGATATTGGGTCTGGACTGCATCAATGTAGATGACCAGTAGAGAGCAGGAATCTGTATCTCTCTGTTTTCATTTAGTGGTAAGCTGGGATTTTGTAGTTCAGATTCTGTAGCCCTATCCAACTAACTGCAAGAGTTTCTATTAGCAATACCGATTCTTCCTTCATCACTCTACTGATTCACCAAATGTTCCTGATTTTGGGGGTGATAATCTCACTCACATTGCCCTGGAATGAATCTGTGTTTGTGGTACATACTGTAGAACGTATGAAACAATGCCCAAATGGTCATTGCAATAGTAGAAAAAAATAATCTTCAGCCAATAGTTCCTAACTATTTGAATCATGGCCGAGCTTTCTGCGTAGTACTCCATGAGCTTGCATAATTTCTCTCTTTGCTACATTCCTTCTGGTTTATTCAATTTCCAGCAGCTGCTGATTCTCTAGTAGTATTTGGATTGTGGAAAAACAGGTGACTATAGAGTCCTCCACAGTGTGACAGCTTGAGTTTAAAATGCTTTTGCATTAAAAGGGCTTTTGTTTTTGCAGTAATAAGGACCTCCAAGAAACTCACCTTTTCCTGCCTGTCTGAATAGAAATAGCTTTTTCCTATTGCAAAAACCACAGCCTGACTTTTCCATTGGGGAAAAAAAAAGGAAAGGAAAGAAAAGGGGTTTAGGAAATCTGCAGTGGCTAAGGCATGAGAGTACAAGTGGGGAAAGGTTCATGTGTCTTTAACTTTCCCACTTAAGCAATCTCAACTGCACTAAATTTGCTGGGAGAAGCTTTGTATGTGCATGTCCAAATATATGTTCATTGGTATGTACTTATCAGGCCCTTCCAAGAATAAAAAAAAAAAAAAACCCAAAAAACATTAAGATATTTCTGAGTAGTTTCCTTTATTCTTCATCTATAGACAGACATCTTGCTAAATTAAAGCAATTATTTATTTTGATATTCTGAGAATCATGGGAAGGGCTGGTCCAGAGGTTAAAGATGCTGAGCTTGTCAGCTGAACTGCTGAAAAGCCCAGGTTTGAGACCCGAACCTTGGGTGAGCTCCTGTTCCTTGCTCCAGCTCCTGCTCACCTAGCAGTTTAAAGGAATGCAAAAGTGAATAGATTAATAGGTACCACTTTGGCGGGAAGGATATGGTGGACTTTCAGCATATAGCCATGGTGGCCACATGACCATGAAATTTGTCTTCCCTGGCTCCCTTGGCCAATAAAAAGAGATGAGCACCATGCCCTACAAGTGGACATGATTGACAGGGAAACCTTTACCTTTTTTATTCTGTAAATCACTAATTTCTACCTGGTATCTTACCAGTATTTTTCATAATATGGTCTGGAAGTTGAGTCATGGCAACTGGATTTCTTTTCAATGTTGCCCTGACTCAGCTTCCAGACAACTCTACCTGGATGATTGAGAATCTTCATTGAATATTCCATACATATTATGAGATCAAAATGGTAACAAAACAAAAACAAAATCAAAACATAGCAATAGCACTTAGACTTATATACCGCTTCATAGTGCTTTACAGCCCTCTCTAAGCAGTTTACAGAGTAGCTTATTGCCCCCAACAATCTGGGTCTTCATTTTACTGCCCACAGAAGGATGGAAGGTTAAATCAACCTTGAGCCGGTCAGGATCGAAGTCCTGGCAGTGGGTGGACTGAATCTGCATTACTGCATTCTAACCACTGTCCCACCATGGCTCTTAAACATCCCCTTTAAGTAAAAAAGAAAAAGAAGCTGTCAATGGCAATTACTAATAAAGCTCATTCCAAATAAATTGTAAGAGAACAATTTTATCCTTCTAGATAAATTTCGTTGTTATGGTTTCCTCCTTCCTTTTCTAGGACTAACATTTTTAAAGGCTATTTGCATGCATCTGTAACTCATACGGGCCATTCTAAATAAGTCATATTTTAGATAAAATTGGATTAGTTGGGTCTCGTGTATAGCTCATGTCAGTGCTAAGAATATGTAAAAAGGCACTCTATGTTATGAACTGTGCAATAATACAGAAGGGAACACTAGAGATAGCTTACTTGAAAACCATCTGTTATGAACTATGGGGGATGGGGGAATTAAAATCTCTATTTCCTGCACCAAGTGCCCCATTAGTGCATGCTGTCTATACAGGTCGTTGATGTTCACCCAGCTGTCAAGTGGAACCAAAATGTTCTCCTGTTACAAGCTGCATACCTAAAAGGATAAAATATATATTTCACTGTTCAGTAGCAGAAAGGTTGTGACAACTGCTATAAAGAAAATGGGCCTGAACATTTGCTTGTTTGATACAGCTACATCTCTTCGTGCATGAAAAATATTCAGGACGATGTCCTAAATATTGAAGCCTTTAGAGGTAAGTCACAGTCCACAACTCAAATCGAAAGCAGCAGAGATGACTGGTGAAGAAGCTAAGAGATTTAATGAACACTCCTATAAATACTTTGAGGTTCCTGAATCCCTCAGTCCATAGGATAGAGTGCATTGTGTCCTCCAAAGGAGAAAGAGATATAAGGGGCCCTTGAGATAAAAATTACCTCACAGTTGCTGTGACTATTAATGGCATTTGACTTGGACAAGTAAATAAGCCAATCAGAAAGCAGCTCACGAATTTGAAACTCCTGGGCTTTCTTATGCTTTCCCCTAACTGCCACTGTGACAGTATAAATGGAGATGCTTGACAGAAAACAGTTGAGTTCGGTTCGGGATCACGGTTCGAGATCATATGCAGATCTGTATTAACAAAAGCCTACTTCTTCTGAGAAAGAAAAGACCGAACTTCAATCGCATAGAGCGATTACACAGAGAGCTGACAGGACATTTAAGAAAAGGACTGACTTCTGATATTCTTGTTGAATAGACCTTGTTTTACTTTTATGTAAATAAAAACAGTTTAACGAAAACTGCTTGTGAGGCTCATTTGTTCTAGTAGATTGTAAAAGATATAAGGTTACAGTCCACTTCAATTTCCCCTCCATTCACAGGGCCCTTGGCTCTCTCTGAGCTTGGTTGTTTTTTTCTTACAGATGTTTCATTACCCAAACTAAGTAACATCATCACTGCTATTTTCAATACATTTTAGCACTGATGGTGTTACCTAGTTTGGGTAAGGAAACGTCTGCAAGAGAAAAAAAAACAAAACCGAAGGTCGGGGAGCACCATTTCAACCATGAGGTACAAATATTCTCCTTTAAAGAGATATAATCTCAGAAACGAAGATCCAAATTCATCTTGCAATTTCTATAGCATTATTCGTGGACCTCACCTCTTCAATTTTGGTAGTAGGTGATCTCTGGAAGCAGGAAAACCTGTGGAACTGCAAACCCCAAGCCTGACTCCTTGAATAGACCCTGTAGCAAACCAGTGGTGGGATTCAGCCGGTTTGGACACGTTCAGGTAAACCAGTAGTTAAATTGCTGGCTAGCCCTCCCCTCCCCTCTCTGTACCTTCCAGGGGTCCCCACACACCCCATTTTGGCTCCTAGGTAAGTGCAAGAAGGCCTACTAGGCCCAAAATGGGGCGCAGGGGGGTGCAGCACACACACACACACACACGCAGCCCGTTTTTGCTCACGGGGATGCAGGACACCGAGTGCTGCCTGTCACACCCCTTGGCCATGCCCACCATGTCCACACCTACCTGGCCAGTCATTAGGGCAGAGAACCAGTTGTTAAATTATTTGAATCCTACCACTATGGCAATCTATACACCTCCAAACTTGTGGCATACAATAGAGTGCCAGGATCACTTTTGTTATCAATATTTGCATATCCGTCAACTGGATTTACCACACAATGATTAAACTTCAGTAGGAATGCATGAAAATCCAGATCTAAGAATTGCACTTCTAGAAGAACACAGATTTTTTTCTGAAAGATAACTTTTCTGTCCTTAAAAACCTCACAGCATGTATAGAACTAGTACTTTGGAGAACAAGTAAACCATTTTCCATGCTATGCAAAAAGACTACATCAATTCCAGCTCTCAATATTTATTAAAAATTCCAACAAGAAGAATCGGCCAGCTTTTTGAACTGTGGCTATGTTATGGCATCCAATGTGACTTTTGTCCCCATGAAAAAATACAATTTGAAACAGGGAGACTTTAGAATCAACTTAAAATTTACCAACTGAATATTGATGTTTTGAAATGGCCTCCACCAATTTTGAAAATTGCTTCTCTTCTGCTTGTTATACTTTTCTTATTTATATTACATTATATCTATAATCTGATATAAATATATTCACCTTAAGTCCTATTTGATATCAACAAATGACATTTCTGACAGAGGCATAAATGTTTAGAACCAATTGTAAAATATGTCTATCTTACATATTTCTTAGTAAATATGTTTTGGATTAAAAGGTATCCAATTGAACCTAAGGAGTAATAAAACTTGGAAGCTTCTTGGAAAAAAAATATTTTGCTAAGTTTTTGTGCTTTGAATGTTGAAGGATGAATAATATTGCAACTTATAATAAAGAAATAAACAAACAATATATAGCCTCCCCTAAACTCTGCATATCTGTGAAACATAATTAGAATTCCCAATTTGTATGGTCAGTCCTGTTCTGAAGAAAGTAAATATATAATGTTCTAAATCTAAAGCAACATACTTCACTTGCCTTCTGGATCATCACCATGCAGAATTCTGAAAACAAAAATAGACCAAATGCCTATTTATTTAATGACAATATTCCTATGCCATTTTTCCACTTAAAAATACATATAAGTGGATTATATGAAAAATATTTCATTTATTAAATTTATTTATTCATTAAATTTGTTTGCTCCCCGTCTCACTATAATCAAGGAGTTACAGTCATAACCAACAAATGATTTGTTAATCCCTAGTACAATTAATTACGAAGAAGATAAGGAGATGAAAAAATCTGGGCAAACCAAAAAAAATTTGGGGAAAACTCTTTTTGAATGTGACCCCACCAATTATTCATTGGAAGTTTTTCCACCTGTCATGTACCATTATGGAAAATCTCCAATATAAATAAACAGTATATCAAGAAAATAAAAACTAATGTCATGCCCCCATCGGAGCCTGAATCTGTGGGGGGAAGATGAGCTGGAACAGGAGCCAACAGAGATTAAGGAGGCAGCTCTGTTGGTTTGGGAAGAAACTGAGCAAGTGCAGGGCCAGTCTGGGCAGGGCTTTTCAGGATTAGAAAGGCTTGTAGATAGGGAGGAGCAGGAGAGACAGAGCTCAGGCAATGAGCAAGGACCATCCCCTCCTGATCCTAGAGCATGAAGAGAAGAGAGAAGGCGAGAACAATGCAGACTGAGCCAGCTACAAGGGAGGAGAGTGCCCCTTCACAAGGCACACCTGGGGACTGAGATATAAGGAGATGCTGGTGGGAGGGCATTTGTCAGGAACAAGCATTGAATCTGTAGAGCCTCATGTGCACTTGCTGATGCCTGGAGATTACTGTGCTCTGTCTTGTGGGGCTTGCCCAGTTTGCCTGCTTCGCTGAACTTCTGGCTCTGTTTTGCTCACCTCGCATACTGAACTACTTGCAGCCAAAGGCTGCTGAAGGTGCATGTGAGAGCTTTGCTCCAGGACTTGCAGAAAACATGTGGATATTTTGGGGCAAAGTTGGAGTAATAAAGGGCAGTTAGACCTGTTCTCTGGCTGTGTTTCTTTCATACCACACCCCAAGTCATCACAACTAATTTAGAATCCTGAACATACTATATTTTCTATCATTGAGAGTTTTTATTTCAGGAAATACTTATCCATCTTACCATCTCCAGTGATTTAAAAGCAATGAAATACTCTTTTTAAGCATATAAAGGTAAAGGTAAAGGTAAAGGTTTCCCCGCATATGTGTGCTAGTCATTTCTGGCTCTAGGGGTGGTACTCACCTCCATTTCAAAGCCAAAGCTGTCCAAAGACGTCTCCGTGGTCACGTGGCCAACATGACTAAATGCCAAAGGCGCACGGAGTGCTGTTACTTTCCCACCAAAGTGGTCTCTATTTTTCTACTTTCTTTTTTTAAGTGCTTTCAAACTGCTAGGTTGGCAGAATCTGGGACAAGTAACGGGAGTTCACTCCATTATGTGGCTCTAGGGATTCGAACTGCTGAACTGCCAATCTTCTGATTGTCAAGCTCAGCGTCTTAGCCAGTGAGCCACCGCATCCCTTAAGTCATATATGGGATTCTGACATATATTTTTGCATGCATATGTTCATCATTATTGTCCCAAACTTTTATACTCTGACCCTTATATATATATGTCTGTGTGTGTATGTATGTATGTATATGTAAATATATATATATATATATATGTGTGTGTGTGTGTGTGTGTGTAAATATAGCATTAGTGAACAAGGAGAATTTCAGAAAATAACCATGATTTGAGAAGGAAAGGCACTTTTATTCACCTGAGAAAAGACACTACGAGAACATGGTGTCTATATATCTTTCTTTGTTTTTTTGTTTTTTTATTGACCAGGCTGCTATCAAAATGTCATTTTCTCCAGTGCATGTAGTAAAAAAAATCTCGTTGTTCTCGCTCTGTTTCTCCCTTTTAGTCAGCAATCACCATTCAGAATAATGCACCTGGAAATGCATCTGCTGAATACTTAAAAATAGGGGGAAGGAAGACTGGCCTCGAACAATGACAAAAATGGATGGAAATTAAGGATACTTCTCCGGTCACTGGCAAGGGTATAGATTGATAATGACAGCTCACAGTTTCCCCTTACAATAGGCAACTGGAAAAGAGATTCTTTTTTTCCCCCTCTGCTTTAGAGAGAAAAGAAAGAAAACATGGCAAATGAGAAATCCTGCTGAGAAGATCCAAATGTTTGCCACTTCATTTCAATAGTACCATTGTTGAGATCCAAACCAGCACGTGTTGATTGGGAAAGTTTAATCCTCAATCAGGAAATTGTTAAGGACAGCAAATAGCACTTCTTTTGTCAATTCGCTGTTGATTAAGATTGGAGGAGAAAATTAAAGCCAAGAACACACATGGCTAGGCTACAAGGAAGAGGAAAATAAAACAATGACATTACAACAATTGGCTTCGTTTTGTCACCATTTCCCCTTCTTAATTGCCTCCAGAGAAAACTTAGCCCAGAATTTAAGTAGACCATCTGGGCAGTTTTTCTTTTTTTCGCACATAGATTCTGGTAATAATGGGTATGAGGAAAAAAGAAGATTAGGGAGGTCTAATTTTGAGCGTGGTTAAGGATGTAAATCTGCAAGATTCATCTTCCTGGAAAATGAACTTCTCATTTCTAACAGAGCATCACTTTTGGCTCCCATTTTTCAAAATAATGATACCAACTTGTGTGAGCAACAATGTCTTTTCAGAAAGGTACCATTTTAGATTCAAGGACATGCACAAGTTTCAGGGAGACTTCCTGGAAAGATTTCCAAGGGGCCTTAAAAATAATGTTTAAGTATAAGTGAAACGTATACTACCCCAAACATGCACAATTTAAAATTATTATGTAAAGTCCTACCTCGCCGATCTTATCAAGAAAGCAGAACTCTTGAAACACTTAACATTTCAAAAGGAACTTCTATTGAAAGATGGGAATAGCAAGGAGATCTAGGCAGGATCTAAGGTTTCCCGCTCAAAACGCTAAATTAAACTATGCAAGCAAAGCCCCTCCCAATGTCCAGTCCATCTTTGAGCCAATCCCAGGTGGCGAAGATATTTTGAGAACCTCAGGCACAGAAGGTGATATCTGTTATTCTCTCAGCAGCTTTGGTTTCACTTTCTCCATCACCGAGATAGCCAGATGGCTCCAACAACATTCCATTCCTCCTCCCTAGGATGACCCAAGACACATTCCTTCCCCCTTCCTATTTCCCTGAAGGTCCCGTACAACAAAGCAAGTGAAAGGCCGTGAAAGATTCCCCCTCAAGCCTCCCTCCTCCCAACAAAATGGCAGCATCGCAATAGCTTTCTATGGGACCTGACATATTGTTGTTGTTATAAAGATTATAATTTTTTTCCCAATCTTCCAGGCCAGGAATCTATGTACTTTATCCAAAGCAAAAAATAAATTGGAAACAAATTTCACTGTCATTGTTATTTTATTTTTATTTATTTTTTTACTTTTCAGAGTTTCAGATTTTTATCCTTTATTCCTGAATGTTAGGCATATTAATAATGTTTACTAGTAAATAATGAACTTAGAATATATCTTTATCTTAAGAATGACCTTGAAGTGAAAACCTCTTGGGGGGAATAGCTGGCCTAAATTTTGACCTTTTGTTGTTGCTGTTGTTGTTGTTACATCTTGTCTGATAAAAGAGTGCTGAAGACCTAAAAGCTTGCACACATTCATTCCATTGCATATTATGGAAGTTGGATATAGAATTCAGATTTTCTTCTACCAATAATGATGGATACAAAGTCATTTATTAATGAATGAAGGCAGATATATGTGTCCCAGGATAATGTTGCAGGATCCACCAGTAACAGAGGTTTAGTATTCCAAGCTTTTGGGCTCGTGCTGGAGCCCATCCTTAGGGAATTTCTCTCTACCAGAATGTGTACATTCTGGTAGAGAGAAGTACCCTGAGGATGGGCTCCAACACAAGTTCGAAAGCTCGGAATACTAAACCTCTGGTCCCAGTGACCGACACCGATTGGATCATGCATCAGTTATTGAGTTTGATGTTGCTTCTCTATCGAATTGGCCACCCCTGAGCATATCTTTTGTAGTGTTTGGAAGGAATTGATATTGGAGATTATTTATTCCAAATGCTGCATTTAATTCACTGAGGAGAGAGTTTGTTGTTCTAATGTCCCTTCTAAGAGGGTATTTCTTAATCATAGAGTATACGTTAAAATGAAATATTATCAAACAATTCTTTTTTTGTGTGGGTGCAGTGTTATGATTTTCACTCTGAAATGTATTTAACTGCATAGAAAGGCTAATGCCTGCATGTAATTCAGCTGATTAAATCCCATTGAACCATTACTACTCACCCACTTATAGTACAACTGTTTAGAATTTGGCAGTCTCCTTCTCCCTCTCCCTCTCCCTCTCTCCTCCTTCCCTCTCTCTCTCTCTCTCTCATGAGATATACACACACAGACACACACAATATATATATATAAATTATATAGTAGGGGATATATATCCCTTATTATATAATTAAATAAAAGTGATTGGAATTCAAGCAGTCTGCAGTGCAAGATTTTTAATTCAGTGTAATGGTTGTGGAGAGTTTCTTATAATTAAAAACATTATCAATCTTATAATTAGTTAGCTCTTGTTTAAATATGTAAGAAAATTAAAACCTCATTGGATCAGATTCCACTGACTCCATTTATTTAGACAGTGCAGATTTCCAGTGGTGTTAAATATAGATTTTAATTAATCCACACTTTCTTCACTTTCATTTTTTTCCAAATATCTTTGTGACTTTCAATCTGCACTATCTCATTACTGGAGGTTCCAATTTTAGATCTAGCCAAAAAAAAAGTTCCATTGAATTCATGAGCCATGGTGGCGCAGTGGTTAAAATGCAGTATTGCAGGCAAACTCTGCCCGTAGTCTGCAGTTTGATTGTGATGGGCTCAAGGTTCTCAGCCTTGCATCCTTCTGAGGTCAGTAAAATGAGGACCTAGATTGTTGGGGGCAATATGCTGATATTGTAAAGCACCCAGAAAGTAATATACATACTCTCTGATTATATGGTTCACTATAAATTTATAGGCTATTGCTATTTATTCCCCATCCAGAAATTGTGATCCTTTTAAGAAGAACTGGATGAAATTAGTTGACTCAAGGGAACACACTAAAAGCATGGATGCTATTTTAAAGCTACATTAAGTAAATTTAAGAAAATCCAGATTCTTCATTTAGCATTTTGTAACTTATCTCAGTATGCTGAAATGCTTGGTATTATATTAAACAGCACTGCCTGTGCAAGAGAAGGTGTCTAGAGGTATAAAACCAAGTTTAACAAAAGTACCCAAAGAAAAAATTAAGGGGACAGCAGCACAGGACTATGACTCCAGTATGTTGTAGGAGAATGATTGGGAAGAAAGAATTAGGTAAAATATGGGCAAGATTCTTTTATTAAAAATGTTACCTATACTGATTAATGCAGAAGCATTTTCTGTGGTTCATGGCACCACACCAGTGGTGAAATCCAAATTTTTTTACTACTGATTCTGTGGGCGTGGCTTGGTGGGTGTGGTGTGGCTTGGTGGGCGTGACTTGGTGGGAGTGGCAGGGGAAGGATAGTGCAAAAACTCCATTTCCACCCCACTCCAGGGGAAGGTTACTGCAAAATCCCCCTTCCCTCCCCACCACTGGGGGAAGGATATTGCAAAATTTCCATTCCCACCCCACTCTGGGGCCAGCCAGAGGTGGTATTTGCCAGTTCTCCAAACTACTCAAAATTTCCGCTACCAGTTCTCTGAACTGCTCAAAATCTCTGCTACTGGTTCTCCAGAAACTGTCAGAACCTTCTGGATTTCACCCCTGCACCACATACAATCTGATTTTATGGCCTGTATCCCCCATTAACACAATCCTTGTGATATAATCTCCTGATAATTTAAAATATTGTGATAGCTCAAGACAGAACACCAAAATCTCTGCTGGTTCATCGACATATCGTTTGTTTCAAAATTACCCTGTGTTGTTGTTAAAATGCTTAGATATCAAAGTTGGTTGCATTGAAAGAGGAAGGAGACAGAAATCAAAAGAGAAAGGGGGAAACTGAGGTATGTTTAGATCTAAATCCGAGGGCTGCTGAAGGCAGGATACGGCAGGGCAAGGGTGGGTTCTACTTACCTTTACTACCAGTTCAAAACAGGAAGCTTCTGCGCATGGGCAGATAGCCGATGACGACATCCGGGGCACTGGGTGGAGCCTCACACCGGTTTTAGTACTGGTTCTTGTGAACCAGTCTGAACCAGGGGCAACCCACCACTGGGCAGGGGAAGTAGGCGCCACTGCCACCTTGCAAGCTGAGTCCCCCAGTACCTCTCTGTTTTAGCCAGATGGTAGCAATTGTAGCCCCTGTGGTCCTTGGCACAAGACTCGGCATCCACATCCTGAGAGAATCTCAGACAGCAAATCAGCCAGGGTGATTTGTTCTATGGCGAATTGCCCAGGGCGAGGCAATGGGAGAGGAGCATGAGGAGGGACAGCCAGAGAGGGATGCACACAGTGGGTTGGTTAAGGCAGAGGGGTCGGGATGAACACAGCTGGGACTGTGTGGGCAGGAAGGGGTGTCCACAGTGGGGAGGCTTGAGCAGGGGGGGAGCAGGTGTAGTGGCCAGGGTGAGGCGGCTGCAGCCAATTGTCCAATTCTGCATATTATTGCTTGTTCTCTGAGGCAAGGATTGGCCCCTTTCTTATGTCTTTCTAGAAAATGGTAAAGAGCAGAATGTTTTAGAAGACCTTTCAGGACTTATTGTGGAGCCATCAAATACTTTGTGATTTGTTGTTTTGTTATTTTCTATTATTTCATTTATTCATAATGTTTATATAGCACCCCCCTCCCAAAGATGATTTAGATGACTTACAAATAATAACAACAATAGTTCCCCCTTCGGCGTGAAAGCCAGCTGACTGATCTTAAGCCAATCACTCTCTCAGCCCAACCCACCTGACAGGGTTGTTGTTGTTGTTTCTGTTGTTGTGGGGAAAATAGCAGTGGTGAAATCCAAATATTTTTACTACCGGTTCTGTGGGCATGGCTTGGTGGGCATGATGTGGCTTGGTGGGCATGATGTGGTGGGCATGGCAGGAGAAGGATATTGCAAAATCTCCATTCCCACCCCACTCTGGGGCCAGCCAGTGATGGTATTTGCCAGTTCTCCGAACTACTCAAAATTTCCGCTACCGGTTCTCCAGAACCTTGGTGGCGCAGCAGACTAAAGTGCTGTTAAGTAACACCAGCTGCCTGCAATTACTGCAAGTTCAAATCTCACCAGGCTCAAGGTTGACTCAGCCTTCCATCCTTTCGAGGTAGATAAAATGAGGACCCGGTTTGTGGGGGCAATAAGCTAACTTTGTATAAAAAAGATACAAAGAGGGCCCGAAAGCCGTACTAAGCAGGTATATACAAAAGTATGAAGGCTATTGCTTAACACATTGTAAGCCGCCCTGAGTCTCTGGAGAAGGGCAGCACATAAATAGAACCAATAAAATAAATAAATAAATAAACCTGTCAGAACCTGCTGGATTTCACCCCTGGAAAATAGGAGATGGAAGTTGTATTTAAGTATGTTCAACGCCTTGAGATATTTATAAGAATAAAGGCAGGAAATAAATAAATAAATAATAAAACTTCCTCCTTCCCCCTGAAAGTTTATAGGCCTAAACATTCCAGAATCTTCTATAGGGGGGAAAAAAGAGAAAAGAAATATTGAGTTATTTCCTTCCCTATGTTCAAAAATTTAGGCCACAATGCAAAAAATTCTACATGAAGCTTCTACAAATTCTATAGATAGTGTATTCTGAGACCAGTCTGGTCTCAGAGCAAAATCTGGTGGCCTAGTTTTCTATCAGAAGTTTCCAAACAACCACAAATGTAGGGGGAAAAATGGCCATTGCTCATTATTATTTGGGTTTTATTCATTTAAATGTGCTCAGGGTTAAACCATCCAACTCCAAACACTTAAGTCACAAGAGTAGAACTAGGGGGGTGGGAAAAATAGTATGGTGGTATTGCATCAATTAAAATTTAAAATTCCAAATAGGATACGATCTAAAGGAATCTATTTTCATCTCTCTTTTTTTTTCTTAAATCTGTTTTCTAGCTTTCACAGATTGCCCTAAAGTTTCATTAAGAAGAAATTTGCTATGAATGTCAAGATTTCTCTGCACCTGAAGTATCTGGGGAATTTAGTGGGAAGCAAAACTAATTGCAAGAAGGCATCTTCAACAGCTGAGACACACCAGTATTGTATAGTGATACTGTTGTAGGCATGATATATCTCTCTGTCTCTTCCTCTCCCCTTCTCTCCCTCTCCCCTTCTCTCCCTCTCTCCCTCTCTCCCTCCCTTTGAGAGAGAGAGAGAGAGAGAGAGAGAGAGAGAGAGAGAGAGAGAGAGAGAGAGAGAGAGAGAGAGAGAGAATAGAATGGGAAAGTATAACACAGGGATATCAAACAGGCGGCCCATGGGCTGGGTGCATCATGCACAGGCCATACCCACCCCAGCTCCATGAAGGGGAAAAACATTGCAAGTGATGGCAATGTGACACAGCGAGTTTGATACCCATCGTATAACAACATATATAGAGAACAGCTTTACACATAGCTTGATGGGAACTAAACTTGGACTACCACATCTGCGCACAAACCACTGAACAACACTGCATCATTGAATGACAAATAGTCTTCACCAAGACAAATTCCTTTTGTATCCAATCATACTTGGCCAATAAAGAATTCTATTCCATTCCATTCCATTCCATTCCATTCCATTCCATTCCATTCCATTCCATTCCATTCCACTCCACTCCACTCCACTCCATTCCATTCCATTCCATTTTTACTCTAGTGACTTCTAGTCCCACTCTAGAAAGAGTGCAGAAGAGCAAAGAGCAAAGATGATTAGGGGACTGGAGGCTAAAACAGATGAAGAACGGTTACTGGAACTGGGCATGGCTAATCTAGTGAAGAGAAGGACCAGGGGAGACATGATAGCAGTGTTCCAATATTTGTGGGGCTGCCACAGAGAGGAAGGGATCAAACTATTTTCCAAAGCACCCGAAGGCCAGACAGGGAATAATGGATGGAAACTGAGAAAGGAGAGATTCAACCTGGAAATAAGGAGAAAATTTCTGACAGTGATATTAATCAACCAATGGAACAGCTTGCCTTTGGAAGTTGTGGGAGCTTCACCACATCACTTGAGACTTTCAAAAAAAGACTGGACTGCCATTTGTCAGAAATTTTATAGGGTCTCCTCTTGGAAAGAGGGTTGGACTCAGTGGTGGGTTGCCCCCGGTTCGGACCAGTTCTATAGAACCGGTAGTAAAACTGGCAGGAGGCTCCACCCACTGACCCTGCCATCATCAGAAGCAATCTGTGCATGCACAGAAGCAAGGCACGTGATCCCATTGCAAACCGGTAGTAAAGATAAGTAGAACCCACCTCTGGTTGGACTGGATGACCTACAAGGTCCCTTCCAACTCTGTTATTCTGTGCTGCTATTCTTAGGCACAAAGGCAGCTGGGTGACCTTGGGCTGGTCAATTATCCTCTCAGATGTAGAAAGCAGGCAATGGCAACCATTTTTGAAATCTTGCCAAGGAAACTGCAGGGACTATATGTAGTCCTCAACTTACAACCATTCTCTTAGCAACCATTCAAAGTTACAATAGCATTAAAATGTCACCTCCCGTATTTACTACTGCAATGCTCTCTACCTATGGCTGCCCTTGAGGACCATCCAGAAACTTCAGCTGGTACAGAATGCAGCCGCGTGGGTCGTGATAGGTGGTTCCCGATACGCCCATGTTACACCTCTCCTGCGCGACTTGCATTGGTTGCCGGTTGCCCTCCGGGTGAGATTCAAGGTGCTGGTGATGACCTATAAAGCCCTACATGGCTTAGGTCCAGGATATTTGTCGGACCATTTGCAACCAGCAACAGCTCCCCATCGCCCGGTACGTTCTCACAGGGAGGGCACACTCAGGGTGTCGTCGGCTAGACAGTGTCGACTGGTGACCCCTAGAGGCAGAGCTTTCTCTGTGGGTGCTCCCACCCTTGGAACCAACTTCCTCTGGGGCTCCGGTTGGCCCCTGACCTCCGGACCTTCCACCGCGACTTAAAGACATGATTGTTCAGCCTGGACTGGTGGGGTTAACATGTATTTTAACATGCTTTTATTCGGATATTTTATTGTTGTGAGCCACCCTGAGTCCTATGGAGATAGGGCGGCATATAAATCAAAATGAATAAATAAATAAGTAAATAAATAAATAAATAAATAAATAAATTAAAATGACTTGCAACCATCCTTTGCATTTATGACCATTGCAGCATCCCTGCAGTTATGTGATCAAAAGTTGGGTGCTTGGCAACCTGCATGTATTTATGACAGTTGCAGCATCGTGGGGTCATGTGATTCTCATTTGCAACCTTCCCAGCCAAGAAGCAAAGTCAGTGGGGGAAGCTGAATTCCCTTAATGACTGTACGATTCATTCAATATCTGCAGTGATTTGCTTAAACACCATAACGAAACAGGGTGCCACTCACTTAACAACTGCCTTGCTTAACAATATAAATTCTGCTCTCCAATGAGGTCATACGTTGAGGACTATCCATGAAGCTGCCAGGAATCAATGCTGCCTCAAAGGCACACATCCATACAGATAACAAGCAATGACTGGCCCCAAAGACAAGCAACTGAAATAATAAGAATGATAAAAGAGAAAGCAAAGAAAGCAAACTTTGTACAAATAGGAATAGGTGCCTCGGATGCAATCCCAAAGCAATCGGAGCTCCATTTGAACATCACCAGCGTTAACAAAATCATCATCGGTGAAGCTTTAGTTAGAACAATTAGAGTTAGAACAATTAATCAGTGGAACGACTTGCTTCCAGAAGTTGTAAATGCTCCAACACTGGAGGTTTTTAAGAAGAGATTGGATAACCATTTGTCTGAAATGGTATAGGGCCGTGATGATGAACCTATGGCACACATGCCACAGGTGGCACACGGAGCCATATCAGTGGGCACGCAAGCTCAGCCAGCTATTTTTCGAACCTTCTGGGTCTACCAGAAGTAGGGGAAAAGGCTGTGTCCGGCCTCTGGAGGGCCTGGGTGGGGGGAAGGTCCATTTTTCGCACTCTCCAGGCTCCTAGAAAGGCTCTGGAAGCCTGGGGAGAGCAAAAAAAAGGCCTTCCAGTTCCACCAGAAGTCGGCAAATGGGCCATTTCCGGCCTTCAGAGAGCCTCCGGGACAGTGGGGAAGGCTGTTTTTGCCTTCCCCAGGGTCCTAGAAAAGCTCTGGAGCCTGGGGAGGGTGAAAAACGGGCCTACCGTGCCATTGCATGCAAAAAGCGGGGAGGAGCATGGGAGGGTCATGCGCACATGCAGGGGGTGGGGCGCATAGAATTATGGGTGTGGGCACGCGTGCGCATGACCCTCTGCGCTCCCCTTGCTTTTGGCACATGATGGCAAAAAGATTACCCATCACCGGTATAGGGTTTCCTGCCTAAGCAGGGGATTGGACTAGAAGACCTCCAACGTCCCTTCCAACTCTGTTATTCTATTCTGTTTACTTGGATCAGTTTACATTCTACAACAGGCCTGTCACAAACAGCATCCCTACCCCGGCTCCGCTAAGGCAAAGAAAATAAAATCATGATATGTCACATGACGCAATCAAGGTTGACACCCGTGTCCTACAACAATATCTTTAAATCATCGCACATTCACATCTACCTAACCCAGGTCCTTCGGAAGGACTTGATTAGAGGACCAAAATGCCAAATCCACCTGAACGTATGGCTGATTGTGCAATGAAACACTAAAATGAAGCAAATCTTACCCGGAATAAGTTAAAGAAAAGCAAATTTAAAGTAGGAAAACAAAGCAAAAAAAAAATTAAAAATCTAAAATATTTGTAAATCTTACTGTTCCACTTTATGAAAACAAGAAGGAACACTTCATTGGAGGGAGAAATACATCAGAGGCTCAGAGGAATGTTTCTACATGTTTTCCACCCAGTAGCAATGACTGCAAACTCAGAGACATTGACGAAGCCAATAAAATGCCCGATTTCTGATGAGAGAGTTAAAAAAAACGATATTTAAAAAAAAAACGATTGACACCCTTTCTAACAATTCATCACTGAATGATAGTGAAAGCTTCCCCTTTATTTTGGGTCTCTACTATGCTTTCTGTTTTCCTCTTGCCTTCTCTATGTTTCTGTCTTCCCATTTCTCCTTCCCTCAGTACAGGTAGTCCTCCACTTACAACAGGTTATTTAGTGACCATTCAAAGTTCCAACAATGCTGAAAAAAGCGATATGATCATTTTCCACAGTTGCAACCTTTGTAGCATCCCCATGATCCTGCAATCAAAATTCAGATGCTTGGCAACGGGTTCATACTTATGACCATTGCTATGTCCCAAGGTCACGTTTTGCGACCTTCTGACCCTTTTGCGACCTTCTGACAAGCAAAGTCAATGGGTGAGCCAGATTCGTTTAACAACTGGGTTAATAACTTACCAACTGCAGTGATTCACTTAACGGCTCTGGCAAAAAATATAAGTAAAATGGGACAAAACTCACTTAATGTCTCACTTAGCAAGAGAAATTTTGGGCTCAAGTGTGGTTGTAAGTTGAGGGACATCTATATCTACTTTTTCCTCTTGCCAAGCAAAAAAGGAGAAAACATTTCAATCTTGAACTAAAGGTGGGAACATGGAATTGGCTGGGTAACTTTGGGTGAGTCATCCTTCCCTCTGGGAAGTCAAAAAACAAACACCTATCTATTAACCTGCATCGGATGAGCATTCTAGATTATGATATATCCTATACTAATGAAGATTCGTCCTGCACTGTATTGATTTAGGGCAGTGGTGGGTTTCAAAATTTTCTGTGGGTGTGGTTGTGGCTTGGTGGGCGTGGCATGGCTTGGTGGGTGTGGCTTGGTGGGCATGGCAGGAGAAGGATATTGTAAAATCTCCATTCCCACCCCACTCCAGGGGAAGGATACTGCAAAATCCCCATTTCCTCCCGATTAGCTGGGACTCAGCAGGAAGAGAATAGATGGGGCCGGGGCCAGTCAGAGGTGATATTTACCGGTTCTCCGAACTACTCAAAATTTCCGCTACCGGTTCTCCAGAACTGGTCAGAACCTGCTGAAATCCACCTCTGATTTAGGGTGAAGAGATAGAGAAAGGGAGAGAAATAGAGAGAGATAGAAGATGAAAAACATGCAACAAACGTCTGTATAGCAGAGACAGGATGATCTCAACACTGAATGAATACTGATGGTGAATCTATATATAAATGTATTTTTTTTCTCCTTCCAGGGCAACAAACTATATTGCATAGCTCCACTACTAATATATAAGCTTATCTGAAATCATTTCTTTTTAATCCTTATGCCTTTAGGATTGAATAGAATTATTCCCACAGAGGGACAAGGGGGAAAAAGCCCAGGAAGAAGAGTTCTCTATGGCAAAAGTTATTAAGATGAAAACAGTGGCAATATAACAGTTCCAGCTAATGAACTACATTCAGTTCAGAATTAATATAGATTAGTTGAAAACTTTCTGAGTCCTGTCCCCTCCCTCTCCCTCCGCAGAATGGACCAGCGAGCAACTGATTTTTTTCTTTCTTTCTCTGATTCTGGGAGAATTAGTAACTGGATGACCTGAATCACCTGAAAACCAACTCTTACATAAAATAGGCTTCACATATATACATTATATTTATTTATTTATTTTTATTAATCAAATTTATATAGCCATCCACTTCACCAAAGGTGATCCGGAGTGACACACAATAGATAAAACAGCCAATATAAAAGCAGATAAAATTTTAAACACCATAGCAATAAATAAAAACGAGCAATATATATCTGCTAATAGGATATCTTCACATATCTAAACATTCTCTCCCACACACAAATACAAATGTCTTTCTTTTTTCTTTTTTAATATATGTTTTATTTGTTTTAGTTATATAACATTCAATTTCCATCAAACTGTGTGAGAACTGGGTACAGTTTTTTTTTAATCATAGTCCACATAATTGTTGTAATATTCATCACCATAATATTAATAATATAATAATATAATAACAATAATACGTAACATCCTCTTCTTTGACAACCCTTCACATTAGCATTTCCTCTTTTTATATCTCCTCCTCTCTAATTTCTGTTTCTATTGTCTAGCCATTGATAGAACATATCAGTCGTGGGTTGCCCCCTGTTCTATATAACCGGTAGTAAAACCAGCGGGAGGCTCCTCCCACCGACCCCGATATCATAAAAACGCTTCTGTGCATGCTCAGAAGAGTGTGTGCGGCCCCGCTGCGAACCGGTAGTAAAGGTAAGTAGAACCCACCCTGGAACATATCCCATATCAAAAAATATTCAGTTTCTTCTTTATCCTCAATAGTGAGCGTTAATCTATCCTGGCTTTCTTTATGTTCATCTGAGATAACCTGATATCTATTAGATGTCTCAGACACCAAGAAAAGGAGGAACACCAGCTGCTATTGCCATACTTTGATTCCCCCTTCTGCAGCTGATTTTACACCAAACTTACTATATTTTTACACACACAGGCAAAGGAAATATCATAAATTAGGCTGACTTAGTCTGAGACCCACCAGATGTGTTGAATCATGTCAGGACTTTAATTACCTCACACGAAGGAAATGCTCCCCAAATTCAGATACCATAATTTTCCTGATTCACCAAACCACTTTTCAACTTGATGTGTTTGTTACCACTCTTTGCAAAGTGATCTATGTTTTGCAACACCGTGTGGTTCTGGATTGACCAAATATTCTCTAAACAAACATGATCAAGGGCCAGGGAGATGTTTTATTTTATAAAAACAAGATATAAAAATGATATGCGATTGCTTCCTATATTATATTCTGTTGCTATCTCTACACTATTACATGATAATTACTATACTATTACTTATTGCTTTATTACAATTACCTATATATATTATGCTATATACTATTATCAGTATGCATCAATAATCTTAAACCTGCTCTGTCTTCAGTTCCCTTTCTAAGATTTCTTCCATTCCCTCAGGAAAAAACGAACAAACAATCTCTTTCATTATATACTGTGTTTCCTGGGGGCTATAGAGCTCCACAACATGTGTCTCCTCCCACATCTGTGTCAATGTTGCAATCAAAGGGGAGGGAAAGAAGGCAGCACAAGTGTCTGCAATTTTGTTCAAGCAGCCTGTTCTTCCATCATTCCCACATCTTTTTATTAGATACATGTTAAGAGTTGGAAAGGACCTTGTAGGTCATCTAGTCCAAACCACCCCACCACCCCCGCCCAAGCAGACCCTACACCATTTTTGAAAAATGGCAGTCCAGTCTTTACTTAAAAGCTTCCAGTGATGAAGCTTCCATAACTTTTGAAGGCAAGCTGTTCCATTGGTTGATTGCTCTCACTGTCCGAAAATTTCTCCTTATTTCCAGGTTGAATCTTTCTTTGTTCAGTTTCCATCCATTATTCCTTGTCTAATCTTCAGGTGCTTTGGAAAATAGGTTGACCCACTCCTCGCTGTTGAAGGCCCTCAAAGATTGGAACAATGCTATCATGTCTCCTCTGGCCCTTCTCTTCACTAGACTAACCATGCCCAGTTCCTGCAAACGTTCATTGTATGTTTTAGCCTCCAGTCCCCTAATCATCTTGGTTGCTCTTCTCTGCACTCTTTCTAGAGTCTCAACATCTTTTTTACAGTGTGGTGACCAAAACTGGATGCAGTACTCTAGGTGTGGTCTTACTAAAGCTTTATAGAGTGGCATTAGTACCTCACTTGATTGTGATTGTATCACTCTGTTAATGCAATTTAGGATTGTATTGGCTTTTTTGACTGCCGCTGCACACTCTGGCTCATATTTAATTGGTTGTCCACTAAGACTCCAAGATCCCTCTCACAGTTAGCCTGGTTTTTCCCAGTCTATACAGTATGCGTACTTTTGGTTTTTCTTGCCTAAGTGTAAGACTTTACTTACACTTTATTACAAAAATCTCTACTGGTCTCCACGTTTCTTGGTCTGAAAAATCTCACTGAAAAAAGTTTAAGGGCTATTCTGAGCTTTAGCTGAAGCATAGGATGATTGGGAAGTTACGGATCATTGAAGAGAATGGAATGGAATGGAATGGAATGGAATGGAATGGAATAGAATAGAATAGAATAGAATAGAATAGAATAGAATAGAATAGAATAGAATAGAATAGAATTCTTTATTTGCCAAGTGTGATTTACACACAAGGACTTTGTCTTTGGTGCATATGCTCTTAGTGTACATAAAAAGAAAAGATATATTCATCAAGAATCCTAAGGAACAACACTTAATGATAGTCATAGAGTACAAATAAGCAATCAAATCATACTAGGAAACAATCAATATAAATCATAAGGATACAAGCAACAAAGTTACAGTCATGCAGTCATAAGTGGGAGGAGATGGGTGATAGGAATGATGAGAAGACTAATACTAATAGTAACGCAACCTTAGTGAATAGTTTAACAGTGTTGAGGGAATTAATTGTTTAGCAGAGCGATGACATTCGGGAGAAAATTGTTCTTGTGTCTAGTTGTTCTGGTGTGCAGTGCTCTATAGCGTCGTTTTGAGGATAGGAGTTGAAACAGTTTATGTCCAGGATGTGAGGGGTCTGTAAATATTTTCACAGCCCTCTTTTTGACTCGTGCAGTATACAGGTCCCCAATGGAAGGCAGATTGGTAGCAATTGTTTTTTCTGCAGTTCTAATTATCCTCTGAAGGCTGTGTCTGTCTTGTTGGGTTTCAGAACCAAACCAGTAGTATATAGTAGTATAATAGTAGTGCGGCTTAGATGTTCTTCTCCTTTACAAAGGAATTGCTTTTCTTTCAAAGTGGGGGGGGGAATCGGGAAAGGCCTTATTGGCAAGAAGTTTAAAATAAGCCATTATTAATCTCACATTAAATATTGCAACATGCAGAATCAACATTTCTTAATGTTGATTCTGGAAGGACGAATAGAAAGGAGAATAGCCAATGAATGCTCTTTCAAAAACAGGAGCAAAATGTGGTGGTATCCGATAAGAAGTAAAACAGCCTGGTGTATGATATCATTAGCCCAAGGTGAGCAAGTGGCATCCTATTTTCTTTTGCCCAAAAATCTCCTGACTGAAAGACCTTTTTCTATCCAATTATTACTCTGAGAAAGATACATGATGCATACCAAGTACAATAAAAGTCTCAGTGGGAGGATCATGCATTTTAATATCACCTGCCTGAAAATAAAAATGAACTCTGACTGTTTGTACCCAAAGAAAGGAGAGTGAAGGATAGAGCAGTAACCTCTATACAGTAAGGAATACATTTTTTAAAAAAAAAACATCATTAGCAACAGTGGAAAGAATGTTCTCTTTTTATATGATGAGGAAAAGTCAGGAAAATCTGTCTTCTGATCACATCCAACTTGTTTGGCCTCCTGCAGATCACTGCATCCAATGTGAAAACCCTACTTGGGCTGCCCCTCATAAAGCAACTCATAAAGTCCATCAGAGTTGGGCAAGTTATAAATTCAAAGAAACAAACAAACTGTCCTGTTTACAGCATAAAGAGTCGTATGCATTTAGCTTTCTAATGTTAAGACCAAGATCTATAGGTCTTTATCATATCAAGAGTTTAAATAATCATTGCTCTAAAAGAGCAGCTCTTGTATGATGCAAGAATAAAAATGTTATTAGATGATGTTTCTTTGTGCAATTTCAGATATGAATGTTGCTGAGAGATGGTATTAATCCGGTTCAGACCGGTTCACCTGAACCGGTAGCGGAAATCATGGGTGGGCCTGTCCCGGCTCTATGCCATCCTATTTAGGCATGGAAAGCATGTGCACAAGCAAGGCACATGTGTGGAAGGCCAGGCGCATGTGCGGAAGGCAGACGTGTGTGAACATAGTGAACATAATGTGAAACCCATTGCTGATGTTGCTTATATGGTGAGTGCAATTCTGAACACATTTAGTAGAAATGTATTGCACTGAAATCAAAGATAAAGAAACCCCTTGTGGCCCATGGTCTCTGGTGCCACTTTGATGGAATTGGCTTTGATTATCCCTACTACCTACAATGGGGAAGAGAAGGGAAGGGGAGAGAAGAGGAGAGGAGAGAAGAGGAGAGGAGAGGGGAGGAGAGGGGAGGAGAGGAGGGAGGGAAGGGAAGGGAAGGGAAGGGGAGAGGAGGGGAGGGGAGGGAAGGGAAGGGAAGGGAAGGGAAGGGAAGGGAAGGGGAGGGAAGGGGAGGGAAGGGGAGGGGAAGATAGTACAAGACAAGGCAAACATGGGTCCTATTTGCAGTAGAAATAAGTAGAAATAAGTACCCTTCTGTAAGGTCCTGCCTCACCAGTCTTCTCAAGAAAGCAGAACTCTTGAAATGAAATTCATTTCAAAAGGAAACTTTTATTGGAAGATTGTGACAGCAAGAAATGTAGGCAGGTAACTTGTCCCACTTGAAACGTCATTTTCTGTTACTACCAGTAGCAACCACATCTATTTTGTTCATGACAATATATCCCTAACCTATTTTTTCAAGTCTCCCAATGGGACACACCTAGTCTCTGTAATTGAGTCCATCCACCTAGCTGAAAGTCTTCTTCTTCTTCTTCTTCTTCTTCTTCTTCTTCTTCTTCTTCTTCTTCTTCTTCTTCTTCTTCTTCTTCTTCTTCTTCTTCTTCTTCTTCTTCTTCTTCTTCTTCCTCCTCCTCCTCCTCCTCTTCTTCTTCTTCTTTTTCCTTCTACTATTTCCAGCATCAGAGTCTTTTCTAGAGAGCTAGGTCTTTGCATAATATGTCTGAAGTAGGGTGATTTGAGCTTGGTCATTTGTTCCTCATGTGAGAGCTCTGGGTTAAATTATTTAATGATCCATTGGCTTATTTTTTTGGCTATCCATGGAATTCTCAAGGATCTTCTCCAACATTGAAATTCACAACAGTCAATACTCTTCCCGTCTTGCTTCTTTAAAGTCCAACTTTCACTTCCATAGAGTGTCACATGGTTTGCACAATTTGAATACTTGTAGGCATAGGCACATACAGTAGTGGCCAAAATTGTGGAAATCTTTGGGAAAAGTGTATCTTTGTGGTTTGGTGGCTAATAACACCAATTTTTTTGGGGGGGGCAGGGGAGTTTCAAGATAATCCTATTCCACTGCTGGAATGGCCTGGGAATAGTCCAGATCTTGACCCAATTGAAAATCTATGGAGCTGACTAAAGAAACTTTTTAGTCAGAAGTGACCCAGCAATAAAACCCAGTTAATAGAAGCAATCATTCAATCTTGGTTTCACATTCTAACAGCTGCAGAACTAAAAGATTTGATTCACTCCATGGGAAGACGTAAGGCTGTAATTCATGCTAAAGCTTACCCAACTAAGTATTAACTGATTTGATAATTTTTGTATATCTCGTTTTTTCTATGTGTTTCACTTTTCTTCTTTATACTGTAACTGCTATTCTAATAGCAAATCCTTCATAAAAGTTATTGCATTACATTCTTGATTAAATTTTCTTTCCACTGATATATAATTTTATGATACTACTCCAAAAAAAAGTGGTGTTATTAGCTAGTTTTAGAAAATGCACTTTTCCCAAAAGGTTTCCACAAATCTGGCCACTACTGTAAATGGCATTTAATGTTTTTCTAAATATAAAGCAGGCATTATTTTTGGAGAAATAATGTGTGAAACAATGAAGGGACAGGATATTCAACAAAGTGAGTAAAAAAAAAAAGAATGTTAAAATTAATATCATATTGAAGTTTGATCTGGATTAGGGAAAAAAATTAGGAATAGCCCAGGGGCCATAGAATTTTGTCTACACATGGGAAGGGACATTTGAAAGTGAGAAGAATTAACTGTATTTTTTCCCCTGCAGGTACATAAACTTTCTGCCTTTGGGGGTCTCTTATCTACAACAGCTATTATGCTCTTTCACTTTGGAAACAAGAAAGCACAGTGTCATTAAATTGGAAACAATTTTTCATACCATACAATCTTCCCAGTTGCTATGAATCTAATTAAAAACATTGCACAGCCATCTTAGTTTTCCATATTTAACATATTACTGAATGATTACTCTATTGTCTTTAATGAAAACATTCACTAAGTAATACAATTAGCTCAAAGTAAATTAAATGTGAAATTCAGCTTTTGAATGATTGTAGCATCTCACACACACACAAAAAGCAGTGCCGATTGCACAGTGGAAAACTGGGTATAGATGGGTTTTTATAATAACTGAACGGGAAGAGAAAAAGAAGAAAGGACTTTTTCTGGATTTTTTTTCACATAAGTCTCATCAGCAACAGAAGCAACGCTGTAATCCTGTCAACCCTGTAATCATCTGTCATGATACCCAAGACCCAATGCTTTTCTAAGATATTATCGTAGGGCAAATAATGGAAAAGTATTATTATCATTTGTTCACAACAATGTGAAGTCACAGCTACCAATTCTTTAGCTGGTGTTGGCCTTCATGTGTACTGAGTTATTTTCAAGAACCTAGGATATGCACCACCTGACTCTGTTGTTACATCCTCAACACCCCATAACTTTAACCTTAAACTGTCTATTGTTGATCTCACCCCATTCCTAAGAGGTCTGTAAGGGGCGTGCATAAGCGCACCAGCGTGCCTTCCGTCCCTGTCCTACTGTCCCCATTTATTCATACCCATTTCCTGTATTAATATTCTTGTTTATCTTTATTCCTGTTATCTCGTATATCTCGTGTTTGACAAACCAAATAAATAAATAAATAAATAAAATATATAATATCCCAAAAGTGCTTTTTCAAGAGGCAATAGGACTTTTTGTTTTTTCTTGAAGACATTTTATTTCTTACCCAAGAAGCTTCTTCAGTTTTTATCGTTCATACCCCACCCCCTACTCCATTCGAAAGGCGTTCAACCCAATGTACATAGCTAAATGTCTATGGAGATTCTCAGTCATGGTCATCCCAAAGGTGCACCTGGATGATTGAGAATAGCAATAGCAATAGGACTTAGACTTATATACCGCTTTACAGTGCTTTACAGCCCCCTCTAAGCCATTTACAGAGTCAGCCTGTTGCCCCCAACAATCTGGGTCCTCATTTTACCCACCTGGGAAGGATGGAAGGCTGAGTCAACCTTGAGCCTAGTGAGATTTGAACTGCCAAATTGCAGGCAGCCAGCATTCAGTAGAGATGGCCTGCAGTACTGCACTGTAACCACAGCGCCACCGTGGCTCACAGTGAATTTCCACCGTGATTTTTATAAAAAAATCTAGGATATATGATGTATTGGCATAGTATAGGTGCAGATCCATACAGTGTGGCTTTTGCAATTAACTAATATAAATTTTGTCAATGCCCATATTTTCTAATTGTTTTCATAATTTTTTTTTTTTTTTTGAAAAGGAACCACTGGGGTCACCTGGGCTGGTATATGCCATAATCTTTCGATTTCAACTTTCAGATATTGATTTATTGATTTATTATTTATTAGTCCAATTTATATGCCGCCCTTCTCCATAGACTCAGGGCGGCTTACAACGCATTATAGCAAGAGCCTGCATACTTTTTTGTATTTACCTGCTTATTAGGGCTTTCGGCCCCCCCAAGCAGTGTTGTTCTATACAAAGTTGGCTTATTGCCCCCACAATCCGGGTCCTCAATTTACCTACCTCGAAAGGATGGAAGGCTGAGTCAACCTTGAGCCTGGTGAGATTCAAACTTGCACTAATTGCAGGCAGCTGGCAGCTAAGTGCTAGCACTTAACAGCACTTTAGTCTGCTGCACCACCGAGGCTCTGATACTTTGGCATCTTCTCCTATTCTTTTTCTTTTTATTCTACTATCCCCTAGCATTATCAAATCAATTGTCTACACTTTCTTCTTTTCAACCACAGTGGAGTTTTATGAGCCAAAGGCTTTATCAGTTTAGATTCAGAGGTCTCACAATCCTTTAACCTGCTCATTTTCAACTGCTTTCTCGGCTCTGTTCCCACTGATATTTCATTACTGACACACAGTCATTTCTAGAAACGTTACAGGGAATAGTTTTGGTGACTGTGTTATGTCATTGTTTATAATCCATTTGGGCAATTTTCTTGCAGGACCTATGATCTGCTATTTCTTCTACTTCTTTGCACAGTCTGCACAAAATTTAACGATTGCAAGATCGAATCTAGGTTGATCATTGGGACCAGAGGTTTACTCTTCCAAACTCTCAGACTCGTGTTGGAACCCATTTTCAGGGAACTTCTCTCTACTGGAATATGTGCTTTGGACTATTCTATACTTTATATTTTGCCTTTATTCATTTAATTATGTTTCTGGCCTTAATTGCATCAGTTAAGTTGTGGGAAATTGCAACAGGAAGTTGTGGGAGCTTCATCACTTGAGACTTTCAAGAAAAGATTGGACTGCCATTTGTCAGAAATGGTGTAGGGTCTCCTGCTTGAGTGAGGGGTTGGACTAGATGACCTATAAGGTCCCTTCCAACTCTGTTAATCTGTTAAATTGGTTTGAACAACTTGCTTTTGTGCAGCCAAAATCAAGTCTTTGGTTACCTTTTTTTTTATTGCTCTAGGTGTAACCCATTGCTAAATTATATTTTTATACACTTCCCCTTTTAACTTTTGAATTATTATTTTCAGAACAGGGAGAAATTAAGACTGATGTCTCAGCCAAGGAGGGGGAAAAATCATCTTGTTCAAGAATTATGTTGCATGCTTTTGTAAATTGTCAAGTTGGCGATATAGAGATCTGATACAGGGATTCAACTACTAGAGACTATGAAAACAGGAATGGAATGCCTAGAATCATAGGCAGGAAAACTTAATTATAATTTTAAGGATGCACACAAGAGAAAGCAATTCTTTGAATGTTTTGGTTCTGACATTTCTTGAAACAGGATGCTGCACCAGATTTGGAAGAGAAGCAACCTGTTCCTTCTGGATTTTGTTTTCATTAGTTTGAATACAATGACATCAATGAAAAAGCTAAACATTTCTCTTGAACAGGCCAGTTCTGTAAGAATACTGTAGTACACTTATTGGGAGTGAACAGCAATATCTGGAGTAGGTTCTAAATACACAAGATGTCATCCTACCTGCTGAGATTCTTCCCATCCTATGCCCCCCTCCTAGCTGGAAACAAATATATCAAATTTAATTGCTTGTTTTCCCAATTTCACTTTGCTTCATCTTGTTTCTATATCAGTTGATATTTCTTTTAAAATTATATGAAAATGATATACATATTGTATATACATATACATCTCCTAATGTTAGTATTTTTGTATGTCTTCCTGCTAGGCTACATATTTGGAGGGTAGTTATAGTTGTATTGAAAAGGGACATGGTGGCTCAGTGGCCAAGACACTGAGCTTGTCGATCAAAAGGTCAGCAGTTCAGCGGTTCGAATCCCTAGTGCTGCATAACGGGGTAAGCTCCCGTTACTTGTCGCAGCTTCTGCCAACCTAGCAGTTCGAAAGCACATAAAAAATGCAAATAGAAAAAATAGGGACCACCTTTGGTGGGAAGGTAACAGCATTCCGTGCGCCTTTGGCATTTAGTCATGCCAGCCACATGACCATGGAGACATCTTTAGATAGCTCTGGCTCTTCGGCTTTGAAACAGAGATGAGCACCACCCCCCAAAGTCGGGAATGACTAGCACATATGTGCAAGGGGAACCTTTACCTTTTATAGTTGTATTGAACTGGATGTATTTTTATGCAAGCTCTTCCTCTTATGTATCCATCCTTGACAGGCACTTTTCTGTAATGTGTGCATTAGGAAAACTGAGAAAGCATTTACTTACAAATTGCTATAGATTGATATAGATGACAGATAGATGTTAGATGGAAAGATATAGATAGATAGATAGATAGATAGATAGATAGATAGATAGATAGATAGATGATGATGATAGATAGATAGATAGATAGATAGATAGATAGATAGATAGGTAGATAGATGCTTGGCAACAGACTCATTTATGATGGTTGTAGTATCTCAGGATCAAATGATCACCTTTTGTGACTTTCTGACAAGCAAAGTCAATAGAGAAACCAAATTCACTTAACAACTGTGTTACGAACTTAACAATTGCAGTGATTCACTTAAAAACTGTGGCAAGAAATGTTGTAAAGTGGCACAAAATTCAATTATCAACTTCTCTCTTAGCAATTGTGCTCAATTATGCTCATAAGTCAAGGACTACCTGTAGGTATATGTATCATCTTCATTTTCATTTAACGACCCCATAATCCCTTGCGGGATAGAATCTGAGCAGCTGAATGGAGCTAGCAGAGTGTTTTAATGGACGGATGCCCTTCCTGTCACCAATGTGGCAGATATATTCTCAGTGTGCCCAGAGAGAGAAGTATTTGCATCTACCTAGGATCGAACTGACCTGTAAGTACATTATACACAATCAAAAACAAAAGGAAACAAAAGCTCAAATGGCAGATTCAATGGTCTTTTTCTATCTTTGTGTATATATTGTTTTAACTACTTCTAATATACACACAGTATACTCTATAACACAGATTTTTACCACCTTCCAAGCATTCTTTTATAAAAATACATTTTTTCCAAATAGATGTTGCTTCATACATTTTGGCTTATTTGCTGAGAACTACGATCAACAGATTATCGTGAACTCTATGTATTCCTATTCATGACACCAAAGTGGAATTTGTGTCAAGAGCACTTATCTATCTTATCTGACATGCAGATCTCATTTGCACACAATAACTAAATCTTCTGTCTTCTGTGCAGCTTTTTGAATTAACAGCTTCTTGTTCGAGTGCCTTGCTCTAGTATGGTTCATGGGCAATTGGGAAATTATTTGAAAAATTGTAAAAGGTAAATCCATCTCTTATTTTTCATTGAACAATGATCTCTCTAGATTGTCTGCAGCTTCTCCTAATTCCCCCACCTCAATTAAAGCATGAAGAAAAATGCGGTAATCAATTCCTCCCATAGGATTTTTTCAGCAGAGGAATAAAGTGGAGATGCATCAAAGCAATGAAGAAATATAGAAAGAGAATCCAGTATGCTGGGCAAGCTCGATGAACTAAAAACACTAATAAAAGAACTTTTAAGCATTTCAAGAATGAAGCAGGCAAATTAAGTTCTTTCTTGCAATTTAGGAATAAGGAGATTAATAGAATTGCAGTCCAATGTTACCATTTTTTTCTCAACTTCTGTATGCTATTTTTTTCAATATTACCAATAGTTTATCTATTTTATGCTCCTATATGCTTTTTTTTTTTACATATGTTCCACACAACATACACAATATGTTTTTTAAAAAATAACACAAATGGAAAGCTTTTTCTCATATCCGTATTCATTTTTAGGAACTCTCCAATTGAAAATAATCAAAGATAGACTAGGTTCATCTCAGGTAGTAAATAATGGCCAAAGAATTGAGGCCTTTGAACTATGGTGCTGGAGAAGACTCCTGCAAGTCCCTTGGACTGCAAAGCAATCAAACTGGTCAGTCCTGGAGGAGATCAACCCTGACTGCTCTTTAGAAGGCCAGATCCTGAAGATGAAACTGAAATACTTTGGCCACTTAATGAGAAAGAAGGACTCACTGGAGAAGAGCCTAATGCTGGGAAAGATTGAGGGCAAAAGAAGAAGAGGATGATAGAGAATGAGGTGGCTGGATGGAGTCACTGAAGCAGTCGGTGTGAGCTTAAATGGACTCCAGAGGATGATAGAGGACACGAAGGCCTGGAGGAACGTTGTTCATGGGGTCGCGATGGGTCGGACATGACTTTGCAACTTACAACAAAAGTTAATGGTGCAACAGTTCATAGAATAACTGATCTAATGTAAGGAGAAGAAATCTTCAAGAAACAGAAAAACAATTTTAATCCCAGTATTTACATTTATATGTGAACCTGGAAGGAAATGTCCATATTTCCACAGGAGACACCAATTGTTACATTCTCTAGAGGTGAATTGAATCAACTGAATCCAGGCAATAAATTGAGGGATTTTTTCATGGTTCTGAAATTCAATACAAATGCAGTTGGATTGAATATCTGAATTGACTTGAAAGCTAGTTCAAATGTCCCCAAAACAATTTGGACATTCTGACAATTTACAGAATTGAATTTTTTTCTGAATCGATTCAGAAATCTGAATTGAACTGTCCCAATTCAATCACTTGATGCATACATTCACATCATTGGATGAAATTTGTTTGAACAGAATTAAATCATTCCTACCAGCCTGAATCCTGTAACTCAATGAGTCTCTCACCCATGGATTAAAGCCAGAGGATTAAAGCAAGGCTTTTGAATTTAGAACTTAATTAATATTGTATTAATGCTTGGAATATATATTCATGCTACTGCTTTATTGCACTTGCTTTTGCTTTATTTATTGAGTGATCAACTTTGCATGGCTGTCCATGTCATGGAAAGCAACTCTGGATGGTGTACGACAATCCAATAAAAGAACACATATACAAAGATTGTAAAATATAAAAAATATCAAAATGTAAATATTATTAAAATCAAAATAAACAAACCCTAGGCAAATAGAAAATTAGGATATCCATGTCTCCGGTTTCACAGAGCCTCCAGATCTGGTGACACAATCAGATCTTCTTGACTTCTGGAACATGAATAGGGATGGTGCTAATCTAATTTGTTACATAAGCAAAGTAAGATCATCATCTGGGACCCATCAAATCTACAACCCTAGTTAATGGTACCTGCAGCACAGCTTCTCTGCCAGAACTGATGGGTAGGGCTGATATAATTAGGGATAGGCAGTCAGTTAGATAACCCAGTCATATGTCATGAAGAGTTTCAAAGATTAAAATCATCCCCATTCTGTTGTAGAGTGGTCCTGGGACTCTCAAAATCCAGAAATTCTAAAAAACAATTCTTTCTCAATCCATAGTATTGATTGCCAACTCATATGTCATTAAACCTTCTAACACATATGATGCTGGTTTTAGTTTGCTTTGAAAGGTCTAACATTACCTTTTCATCATGCACAAAGTGTCAGCTTCCAAGCTGCCATAAGGACAGAGAAGAGAGGCTTGAACTTTCACCTACTTAATTCCCCTGAATAACTGTCTCCACGGAGATGGGATTGGGGGGGAGGGGGAGAGTCCTGTGAACTGACGGAGATGGGATGAGAAGAGTGACTTGGAAGATGGCCAATGAGACGCAGAGAATTGGGAACCGGAAAGAGAGGGTTTGGGGGGGCCAAAGTTCAGTGCTAACTACGCATTGAGTCAGGGTCAGTTCGTTATGCTCAATAAAGAGAAAAATTTCCTCAAAGATCGCACATTTGGAAATTCATTTATTTGGAGATAACAACGAAGCCTGACACAAAGAATATAGCGCCCCATTCTTAGAAAATACCAACTTCATTATTTGAGCATCATAGTATTACCAAAGAGCCTTCAAATGAATCAGCGAAACAGAAGTTCTTTTTAATGAAACCTGTAGATAATTCATTCAAAATATGTCAGTCATATTTTGCCTCCCAGAAGATCAAAAAACAAAAACAAAAACACAGATACCTCGCATTTCTTATGGGGCTTCAATTTCCCAATTTTTTTACGAACACAATATCTTTGGGAAGAAATTACTCAGAATTAGTAATTTCTGATCCTTCCTGGAACAGCCTCTCAGCAGAATCTGAGCTGTGACACTTCAGGATAATCATGTTTGATTACACACAGGATGTTATCCCAGATATAGGCAAATGGAATAGAAATAACAACTTAGCTACATCCTTCTATATGATTGCAGTATACTCCAACATATCTTTTTATGTATTTATTTAAAGAACTAGTACTTTAGTTCTTGAAATGTTTTTTTTTACCCCCATGGAATCATCCAACTGTTCATTTAGTAGAAACAATATCCAGTCACTTGTTTAATTATTGTGCTTGTGAGGGATAGCTGGATGCCCAAAATTCTGTAAAATGATAAGTGATATCAGTAGAAGGTTTTGTTATTCTTAGCTTATATTTAGCATCGGCATGACTGCAAGTATGCAAAAATAAATGCAGCTGACTAAGATGTGGCCTTGAAAAAAATGTAACTTGAAACTAAGTAAATACAACAGGATTTTTTTTTTAAGCAGGATATTGCTGTATATGGGTCTGGTTTGATAAATCACAAATTATGCAAGTTTAGTGTCAGACCTGCACTTCAGTGAGACCTGCTTTTGGGTAGCCCCTTAAACATTACCAAAAAAGAGAAAATGTAATAGTAGTAGTAGTAGTAGTAGTAGTAGTAGTAGTAGTAGGAAATTAAACTGGTATGCAATTGGCAAAGTTAAAAGATGCACCTACATTCATCTGCACACACATACAAATACACTGAGAGAGAGACATTTTATAGGACTAAGTTCTAATTGTGTAATGTGTACAATCTTAGTTTATGGAGGAAGTGAAATTTAAGAAAAGGAAACAAAATAAACTTTCTCCCCTGATTACTTTTACATTGACAGAAAAAAAAGACCTAATTGGAGTAACTAGAAAGAATACTTATCTGAATCTGAATTTTCTTTGTCCAAGTCCAGTATTCAACATGGGAAAATAGGAGGGATTAATGGATTAATGGATAATTATATCCATTAATGCTGGACTGTACCCAGTTTCTAAACTGATCCTAAGTGCATTGTGTTACCAACGTATATCCAAAATACATTCCAGCTAACTCTAATTCATATGACCTTTCTTTATTAATTGAGTCAGATGAGTCTTATTTAAGGACCCATAAACTTCAGAGTAGAACTTCATAAGATCAATTTTGTCCGAAGGATGGAAGAAGTTGGTGTCAAAGAATTAAAGAATTTCATTGTAGACAGAAATATATTTTTCTGTCACTTTAGAAATAAAACTTGACACAGAATTTCATCTGTTTTGCAGGAAACAACTGACCCTAGGCAATGGTATTCTGGATCTAGTGATCTATCATCTGGGAGTCTTTCAACTGAATTGCTAGTTGGTTGATTGATTATATGCTATCAAGATGCTGTCGAGTCTTAGTATCCACATAGATAGATTTTCTCCATGATGATCTTTTCCTAACTTTCTCTTTCAGCTCTTCCAACAGTGCATTAATCACCATTATAACTGAGTCCAGATAGATTGTATATTGAGTTCCTCCAGCTTAGAAGTTTCCAAAGATGCAAAATGGTCATTTCCAGTTGGCGAGAAGTTCTATCATTCATAAATATTTACATGATGTCCAGTAATCAGTATACAGAATAATAATAATAAAATTGCAAGGAACCTTGGAGGACCTCTAGTTCTACCCTCTGCTCAAGCAGGAGACCCTATACCATTTCAGAAAATGGCTGTCCAGTCTCTTCTTAAAAGCCTTCAGTGATGAAGTACCCAAAGTTATGAAGGCAAATCATTCCACTGGTTAATTGTTCTCACTGTTAGGAAATTTCTTCTTAGCTCTAGGTTGCTTCTCTCCTTGATTAGTTTCCATCCATTATTTCTTGCCTTGCCTTCTGCTGCTTTGGAAAAGTTAGAATAATTAATCAGTGGTACAAGTTGCCTCCAGAAGTTGTGGGCGCTCCAACACTGGAGGTTTTTAAGAAGAGATTGGGCAACCATTTGTCTAAAATGTTATACGATTTCCTCTTGAGCAGGAGGCTAGAACGAGAAGATCTCCAAAGTCCCTTCCAACTCTGTTATTCTGTTAATGCTGCATTTTGGGACCTTTGTAAAAAAAAAAAAACATTGTGTGGTTATCTTAGGACAGAGGGTAGCTTTTAAATAAAACTTTAAATAGTCATTAACATGAAGACGTTATTCCACAATTAATGGCTGGAACTGTGCACGTAGTATCTGGAATCGCAAAGCCTATGGCCTGCCCTCTTCAAGTAGTCATCGAAAGTGTAAAAAGTGCTAACAGCCTGTATTAATGACACCACAGATTCTAATCCCCTGACAAGAATAAAGTGAAACAATGTTAAAAAAAATTATTCCATTTTGGCATAGTTTAAAATGCAGTGTGAACACAGCATTTCTGCCACAACCATTTGACAAAATGATATTAATTTGCACCGCAGCGCTTAATTTGTGCCAATTAGTTAGCATTGCAGAGCTCCCGTCTTTTTCTTTTCTTTTCAAACTACAGATTCATTATAGGCTTCAGATTTATGAGGTTATTTAAAAAAATAATATTCATACTTGATTCCCCCTGCAGTTTTTTATGAACCTTTGTTTCCATCTTTGGTATTCGTTACCCAACTTTTCAAGTATGGACTGTCCCAACTTTCTATCTAGTATCCCTTTGGCCATCTCTCTTACCTAAGGCAATTTTGAACCTCGGTGTATTAAAAATCAGAGCATACCGTTGGTCTTCCTAGCGTGGCATTCTGAGCATAGATCACCCTTGGCATTGACTGCATCAATTTCTTTCCTTTTGATTTGCCAATCACTAATTGTAGTTGACTCAGAAAGCTGGAAAGTTTTCCTAGGAGACCACTAGCTCACCAATATAGCTTTTATCTGGAAATGACAGTTGGAACTCAAGATGTGAAAAAACCAGGATGATGAACAGAACACAATAACAGAGTTGGAAGGGACCTTGAAGGTGTTCTAGTCCAACCTCCTGCTCAAGAAGGAGACTCTATATCATTCCAGACAAGTGGCTGTTCAGTCTGTTCTTAAAAGCTTCCAGTGATGGAGCACCCAAAACCAACTGAAGGCAAGCTATTCCATTGATTCATTGTTCTCACTATTAGCAATGTTCTTCTTAGTTCTAGGTTCCTTCATTCCTTGATTAGTTTCCAACCAATGCTTCTTGCCTTGCTTTCTGGTGCTTTGGAAAATAGGTTGACCCCCTCTTCTTTGTGGCAGCCCCTGAAATATTGGAACATTGCTATCATATCACCCCTTGTTCTTCTTTGATGCATTGGGGGATTTTGTAGTGGTAGCTAAAATGGTCTCTGCTAAAAATTGGCTGGATTGTTGTGATGTTACAGAACGCACAAATGACATTTGTCTGCCTTAGGTTAGATAGAAGAGACTGGAAAATAAGTAAGAATTCAATTGTCCAGGAAAGTCTAAGCAATAAAGACTGGAAATGAAGATCTAAGGAGAAGGTCTAAAGAGGAAATATGAGTGAAAAGGTAAAACTAGGAGAATGAATGGCAGAGAGAGAGAAATTAAATACTTGTAGCCAACACTGGAGGCAGAAGTGGGGAACCTGATGTTGATCCAGCTGCAACAAAGCTCATGCCAAAAGATAACACATTCTTTACACAGTCTCTAAACAAGAATTTCTTTGACTTCTTCATTTATCTGACTCGAATTTTACAGTCAGTTTGGGGATTATTATTTGGGGGGGGGGTGCAACAGTGGTGGGATTCAAAAATTTTTACTACTGGTTCTGTGGGCGTGGTTTGTTGGCGTGGCATGGCTTGGTGGGTGTGGCTTGGTGGGCATGGCAGGGAAGGATACTGTAAAATCTCCATTCCCTCCCGATCAGCTGGGATTCGGGAGGCAGAAAATAGATATGGGTGGGGCCAGTCAGAGGTGGTATTTACCGGTTCTCCGAACTACTCAAAATTTCCACTACGGGTTCTCCAGAACTGGTCAGAACCTGCTAAATACCCCCTCTGCTATGCAGCACTTTGGACTAGAATACAAAAAAGAGCTTTGGAGCATGAATGCTAATGGTCCTCTCCTTAAACCAAATGCATTTCTTCCTTCGGATTATTCAGTAGCGTCAGAGGGTAGGATTCCAGTAACAGACATAGCTGTGTAAAAAGCAAAAGCAAAAATTGCAGCTAGGGGTTGTGTGAATACCTCTGCAACATTCTCTTAGCCTTCTAACCTGAAGCGCTGCACAACTGTATCATTTACTATGGTTCTATGGATTGAATTACCCTTAATAGTCTTGCAGAACCCTCACTCATTTACTTCCTTACACCATAGTAGACATCCAAAGCCAGTGCAGTCAGATAAAGAACCTTCTTCACTTCCTAGTAGAAGGGCAAAGCCTTAGCATAGAATTCAAGGTCATCTCCAGTGCCCTTTTCAGGTGGCTTCCTTGCTACTCTATTTTTCCCTTATTGTCATGAACAGAAGGGGTGGGAGGAAGATCAGATTGATAAGTAGCGTAAAAACATTTGGCCTAATTGAAAAGTTGTTATTGTTATTGTTCTTTTATTTCCTGAATAGATTTTTTGCTTAGGAATTTTAGGTGAAGGGTTTTTTATTGGGTCATCAGGGGAAAAAAATCAAAGTGATTTACAAATATAAATATTAATAAGACAATCTCCAGATTTGCCATCTAAAACACATGACACACAAGAAAAAAATGGAGATGATGGATTAAAAAAGGGGGAATATTTCTTAAAAATAACAGTGAGATAAGTTAAAATAGGGTTAGAAGTTAGAGAAAGGGGGATTAATGTAATATATATTTTTCAGGTGAATTAATAATAAGAAGGGAACCTAGGCTTTTAATGATGATGATTTTGAATATGTTTGAATAAAATGGTGATGGCTATAAAAATAACATACAGAAATATTGAATAAGCAAAAGATTGAAGATTATAACAATATAAATATATGTATTATTAGTATAACCATATAGGTTTGTTAAAATGTAATAAATATGATTATCAACATTTTATTTGTAGTAAAAGGAATGATATGTAGAATTTGATTGGCATGAAAACAACATATTGAACTATTGAACAGGATAATAATGAAAGATTATAATTCAATAAAATGTGTATTATTAGTAGAATTATATAACTTGTCAAATATAACTAAGATGAACATTGTTTTATTTGTTTTAAAATGTGATTTTGAAAGGGGATATTTTTTAAATATAACAGTGGCATAACTAAAAATTAGAAAGGGAAACAATGGAAGATTATAATTCAATATAAATCTGTGTATTACTATTAGAATTATATAAGTTTGTTAAACATAACAAATTGATTATTGGTATTTTATCTGTAGTAAAAGGAGTGATTGATATCAAGAATATGGAGATTGGCATAAAAATAATATATTGAAATATTGAATAATTAAGGAAAGATTATAATTCAACAAAATATGTGTATTACTACTAAAAGTCTATAAGATTGTTAATTGTGTTTAATATGAAGAGTATTGTTTTATTTGTACTAAAATGTAACTCTGATTCCACACTGTTCACACAATGATATGTTTGTAGAAAAATCAAAAACTTAATTTTAAAAAATGGAGGAGGAAAGATCATTTAAAAGCTTCAGTTCTCAAAGTTAGTTATGGTTGCAATCATACAGAATGTAAAATATTCAAGTGGTCCAAGACTAACCCATGAAGCATCCACCAAAAATCAAGATGAACTCTTCAACGTCCTCATAATAAGTGTGTTGGTGAGAGCATACAATATTGGGAAATCCTTAGATTAAAGGTCTTTGCCTTCATGTTCTTGCCTTCCAAAGGAAGGCCCAAAGGGAAAGACTTTGAGGTATGGATTGAGGGACAGGACTAGCTACTTGAATATGAGTTAGAGTGACAAAAGCAGCTGGTCTCTCCAATGCAATATGGAATGCCCTGCTTTCCTTTTCTTTCTTTGCACCTGTTGTGTCAGATACTACTGACACAAGAATTACATCTTGATTGCTTAAGACACACCAAGCTAATGCAACCCATCAAGTTGTCTATAAATCTTCTGTCTTGATCAAGTTATTCAGATATTTGATGAAGTGTATTACAGATCTGGCTTGGAGGTCCACTGTATTTCTTGCTTCACCTAGCAATGTGTGCTATTCAACACATCAGCAGTTTTACCCATCAAATAACTCTACCAGAAGATGTTGAGGTTAGGAATTTTGAAAGAAAAATGAAAATATAATAATGAAAGACAATGAACATGATGGATTGATGTCCATGCCCACTTAATGAACTTACTGGTATATTCTGAATATTATTGTAGGAATAATTTATGACTATTAGGGATGGAGTCATAGTCAGATGAATATTTTGAACTGGGCTGGACTGGTTACAGGTACTACTACATTCGTGTTGGAAGCATCTACCTGTTGTGACCCAAGCCCAAGTAGGTAGTATTAGATGCAAACTGTTCCAAAACAAACAGACTTTATTAGAACAGCTGAGAATTAACTCATTCTCAGTGTAGTCCAAACTAAATTAAAACAAATTCTTCTTAACACAAATTCTTCAGTCTAATCACCAATCTTGGTATAATTAGGCAAACTGCCAAAGACTTCTCTTGGCAAAAGTTCAGAAGCAGAAGACGCCAACCAGAGATAAGTGCAGCAACATCTATAAATGTTGTTTTCTGACAAAGAGCCCAAGAGCTGTTGCTGATCTTTTAAGCCTTATGGGAGGGGGCATTCATCTCTTGGCCCTACTCCCGAGTCGTCCTTTTTGCTGTAGCTGCTCTTGCCTTCTGGCAGCTCTTCTCATATGTGCACTAGGAACAGGCTCCTCCTCTTCCTCTGCCTCTCTACTGTCAGCCTCTCGAGACTCCAGAATCCGCACATCACTCCCTGATGGCCCTGGCCCCATCTCTGCGTCTGATGCAGAGCCCTCATCTGGGCCTTCCCCAGCCTCCAGGACTGGCCCCTGTTCTTCCTCAGCCTCATCGCTGTCCGACTTCGCTGCCAGCTCCTCAGGCTGCTGGCGGACCACAACACTACCAAGGTACTACTGGGTTGAAAGGATTAGGTGGCATCACCATTGCCAAGGGGTGCATGTCCCTGTTATTTTCCCACCAAAGTGATACCTATCTATCTACTTACATTTGCATGCTTTCAAACTGCTAGGTTGGCAGGAACCAGAATGGGACAACCTGCCACAGCCAACTTGCCATGGGATGATTTAACAATTCTTGACTTCCGCTTGGCTCCGTGAGCCTCGAAAGACATTCTTTTGAGAGCGTCCGCTCCCTGGCTCCGTTAAAGCCCCAGAACAGCTGACAAATGCTGTCTGGAGGCTTGAAATTCTCTCCCCGGGCAAAGGGGAGAGAGAAGAGCAGGCAGGTGGAGGTAGAACCCCCCCGAACGCCCTAGGAAAAATCCTGGGGTGCGAAGGGCGCGTGCTCCCTAAAAGCCTGTCAAGCCGCTCCAGACCAGGGACGTCTCCGCTAATTAGCAGAATTAGAAGCCGCGACCAATCTTGCTGAATGGAAATGAGGGAATTAACATCTTGAACTAACAGCAGGCGGAACGAGCAAGGAGAAATCAGACTGCAAGTATTTTTTACCTAACTCCAATGCCTAGAGCCTCCTTCGGAAGTAATCACTTAGTACTTTGCAACAATATGGCGATTGAAGCTTGAAAGGGTGGGGGAAATGGAAAGTTACAGGAAAAGTTTCATTTTGCTGGCAGCCCTTCGCCTGGAAAAGAAAAAAGCTTTTGTGCTGACAGAAGGAGGATTTTAAAAGTTAATTAATACTGGGAAATCTTTTGAGGAACTCTTCTTTTTGACTCTGATTAAATATAAAGACTAATTTCAAACTGGAAATGGCCTCAAAGTCTGTAAAAACTGTTCCTACTAAAGGAATTAGGAGTGCTGGTAGCTCCCCAGCTCATATTCCTAGATTACAAGTTTCTGCTCCTCCAGCGGATCCACAGACCTTAACGTTGGAGATGTTGCAACAAGCTCTCCAAATCACCCAAAATAAAATTGTTGATGTGATTGATGAAAAAATTAAGGAAACTAATGAAAAAATTAAGGAAACTAATGAAAAGATACAGGCTGTGTCAGATGAGATTGCAATTCGCAATCAGGGGATTAGGGATGATATATTAATGGCATTTAAGTGTCTGGCAGGCAATATTGAGATGGTGGATGACAGAGTTGAGGAAATTAAACAATCTTCTGAAATTTTGGATAGTAAAATAGGAGAAGCTCAAAACAGAATTCAAAGGGCTGAAGACGATGTAATAATGATACAATACAGAGACATGGAATTTGCTTTAAGATTCAGAGGGGTGAAGGAGAATAAACAAGAGAATTTGAGAGAAATGATGTCTGAGGCATTGGCACCGCTGGTGGTGGAGTCAAAAAATGATCTGGGCTGGCAGATGGACAAGCTGTACCGCGTTAATTCCTGGATTGCTAGACAGAAACATCTACCAAGAGACATTGTGATATATTTTACTACAAGGAGAGTACGCAACGAAATTTTACAGGCTACTTTTAAAAACAAGCTTCGGGTAGAAGGCCAGGAAGTAATGACAATGAAAGAAATCCCCCCTAAGATCTTGAGAGCTAGAAGGGAGTATGCCTTTCTGGTGGATGAACTGAGAAAACGTCAGATACAGTACAGATGGGAGGTGCCAACTGGACTAGTGGTGACTTACTCAGGAGAGAGATATTGGCTTAATACAATTTGGAAAGCAAGAGATTTTCATACTAATGTATTAAAGGCTGGCACACCCAAATCAACTAAATCACCAGAAGGCAAAAGAAAGAAAGAAGTAATGGAAGCTGAGACAGAAGAGCTCTTGACAGTAGTTCAGGGGGGAGCTTTGGCTGATCAAGAAGAAATATTACAAATCCAAATGGCTACTCAAGAGTTGGCGCTGATTGATTTCTCGCAGTTACCAAAGGATCAAAGACAGACCAGATCGGTGACAGCTAGACTCAAGGAAGAATTAAGACAGTAATAATCCCAGATGGCAACTCAAGAAATGATTCAAGATACTACTAAAACAGGAGCAGTGGGGGGAGCAAGACCTAAAACTCAAATGAGATCAGAGCATCAGGACTTGCTTCAGAGGCTCCAAAGGCCCAGAGATGGGAACTAGATTTTTGACTTGGAACGTTAATGGCTCGAATTCTCCACAGAAAAGAAGAAAAATATTTCACTATCTTAAGCAATTTAAGAATGAAGTAATTTGCTTACAAGAGACTCATATAAGAATACAAGATCAAAAATATTTGATTAATGCAAGACTTGGTACATCTTATGTAGCAGCAGCACCAGAAAAGAAAAATGGTATAGTTATATATTTGAAAAGAGACTTAGTTGCTAAATTAATTGAAGCAGATGATCAAGGAAGATTTTTAGTGATAGAACTTTTAGTAAAAGGAGAAAAAATACTTGTAATAGGAGTTTATGCCCCGAATCAACAACAAGAAAATTTTTATAATTTACTACACTCAAAATTGACACACTGGGCATATAAAACTTGTATTCTGTTAGGCGACTGGAATGGTGTTTTGGACGTTAAAAAAGACAAGAAGGGACCTAAACAAAATGTGTTAACAAGAGCAAAATTGCCCAAAGCGTTTTGGGAAATGATGGATGACTGGGAGTTGAGAGATATCTGGCGTGAAAGAAACCTGGAAGAAAAAGATTTTACTTTTTTTTCAGATAGACATCAATCCTTTTCAAGGATTGATTTTATACTAATTACTAACGATCTTTTATCTAGGGTGAAAAATACGAAGATTTGCTCAAGAACATTGACAGACCATAGTCCAGTTTGGCTGGAATTGGAGTATGAGAAAGGGCCTAGGAGGTCCTGGAGGTTAAATGATAATTGGTTTAGGTATGAAGAAAATGTAAAAGAGTGTAAAAAATTTATGAAAGAATTTTTTGTTATGAATATGCAAAAGGGCACATCGATGGAAATGGTATGGGATGCAAGTAAGGCATATATGCGAGGAATTTTGATATATTTGAATAATAAATATAGAAAGAAACAGGGGACAAAAAGAAAAGAATTAGAAGATGAGATTAGTAAACAGGAACGGGCTTTAGTAGCTAATCCAATGGATAAGAAAATTAAAGAGGCATTCAATTTATTGAAAGGTCAATTTAATATGTTAATAGCAGATCAAGTGGCAACTAATTTAAGATATGCAAAACATAATACTTTTTACAATGCCAATAAACCAGGCAGGTGGTTAGCATATTTGTTAAGGAAAAAGCAAAAATCAAGGACAATAGAGAGAATAAAATATAAGGGTAAAGAGGTTTATGAGCAACAATTGATTAAAAAATCTTTTTTAGAGTTTTATTCGAGGCTGTATACTGGTGATAAAATTAAAGATATAGATATAGATAGATATTTGCAGAAAGAGAATATTTATACAATTTCAAATGAGCAGAGGGATAGTTTAAATCAATCGATAACTTCCGAGGAAATTGCGTTAGCAATTAAGCAGTTGAAAGTGGGTAAAGCTCCTGGGACAGACGGTTTGACGGCTATTTACTATAAAACCCTACAGGAGGAAATGATAGAACCATTGAAAGAATTATTTAACAATATACAACAGGGAGGAGAGGTACCTCCAACTTGGAAGACAGCATTTATCTCGTTGATCCCAAAAGAAGGGCATGACGATACAGATCCTAAAAATTATAGGCCAATTTCATTATTAAATACAGACTATAAAATATTTGCTAAAATTTTGGCAAATAGATTAATAACAGTCATGCAGCAAATGATTCACCATGATCAAACTGGTTTTATAAATGGTAGACAAATGAAGAGTAATGTAAGGCAAATTGTTAACTTATTAGAGTATTTGGGAAGGAACAACCAGGTCCCCGCAGTGCTTGTGTTCTTGGATGCTGAGAAAGCCTTTGATAGATTGAATTGGCAATTTTTACTAAAACTAATAGAAAGGTTGCAATTTGGAGAACAATTTGTACAATCTATTAAGGCAATATATCAAAAACAAACAGCGCAAATAATAGTTAATGGTGGTTTAACAGATGCTTTTAACATAGAAAAAGGAACAAGGCAAGGCTGTCCTTTGTCCCCGTTATTGTTTATTTTGACGCTGGAAATTTTATTAAACAAGATATGCGAGATGAATACAATTAAGGGAATTAAAATTAGACAGCATGAATACAAGGTACAAGCATTTGCGGATGACCTGGTTGTTACCTTAACCCAACCGGTACAATCGATTACAGCCTTGACGGACATAACCTGCTTATAAGGACAAGTATCTGGTTTTAAAATAAATGCAGTTAAAACAAAAATAATAGCTAAAAATATGGTTAGGAGCCAAAAAGAAGAGATAGAAAGGTTAACAGGATTTGAAGTAGTTAAGAAGGTTAAATATCTGGGGGTCTATATTATGACTGCAAATACGAAATTATATCAGTACAACTATGAACCATTATGGCACAAAATACAGAAAGAATTGGACAATTGGAAAAAAACTACAACTGTCTTTGCTGGGAAGGAAAGCCGCTGTAAAAATGAATATTTTACCAAAATTTCTATTTCTTTTTCAAATGATACCTATACTTTAAAAAGATGAGAACTTGGAAGGAATGGCAGAAGGGCATAAACAAATTTGTGTGGGCAGGGAAGAAACCACGAGTCAAACAAAAGATATTGCAAGATACTAGAGAAAGAGGTGGTCTTAAGATGCCCAATTTAAGAATGTATTATGAAGCTGCTGCCCTCTCAGCAATCACAGATTGGATAAACTTAACGGAGGAAAAGATATTGAATATTGAAGGATATGGTTTGGTTTATGACTGGCATGCTTACTTAGTGTATGATAAGAAAGTAGATAAGACTTTTAAAAGTCATATATTAAGAAATGCTCTACTGCGTGTCTAGAAAAAGTATAAATATAAACTAAATGATAGGTTACCAATATGGACAGTACCCAGACACGCGATAGAGAACATAAATTTAGAGCAAAAGCAAGATAAGATTACATATAAGGAACTCCTTTATAAGGAAGGAGTCAGACTACAGTTAAAATCCATGGAACAATTAAAAGAAGAAGGGATTATTAAGACTTGGTTTCAATATGGACAGCTGCTGGCCAGATGGAGAGAAGATCAAAAAATTGGTATTTTGCAGCAGGATGAGAATCTGATAAAGCAAATAAGAGATGAAGGTCAAATGCACATAAAAAGGTTGTACAATGCATTACTGGAAATAGATTCAGAAACAGACTTAGTCAAGGATTGTATGATAAAATGGGCACAAAATGTAGGTAAACCAATAATGATGGAAACATGGGAAAAGATATGGGTTAGAAATGTAAGATTTACACAAGCACAAAATTTAAGGGAGAATTTTTACAAAATGTTTTATAGATGGCATTTAGACCCCAAAAAACTAGCTTGTATGTATCCAAATTTACAACCCAAGTGTTGGCGATGTGAGTGTGAAGATGCTACATATTTTCATATATGGTGGACATGTAAAAAGATTAAGGCTTTTTGGATAAAAATATGGTGGATTATTCAAAATATTTTGAAGAAAAAAATTAAATTTACACCACAGTTTTTTCTGTTGGGAATAGTTACGGATTGTACTGTAATAGAGACTAAGCTGGTTTTGAACTTAATAACGGCTGCCAGGTTACTGGTGGCACAGTACTGGAAGAAGGAAGATCCACCTACCATTGAGGAATGGACATTAAAAGTTGTGCATTTGGCGGAAATGGCAAAAATTTCATCATACCTTAAAGACCATTCAAATGAGAGATATATATCAGAATGGAGAAAATGGATTGATTACATACAGAAGAAGTATCCGAATAAGAAGATTCATATAGCTTATGAATGAAATAATATTAAGTAGTTTATGTTTGTTTTTTCTGAGTTATAAGGAGTTAAGGACCTAGGGAGAATATGAAATGTAATAATTTGTTAGCACATTTTAGTTTTTGGTTTGTGAATGCTATACCCTGTGCTTGTTCTGGGAAGTCTAGGGAGGGGAGTGGGGGGAGGGAGGGGAAGGGAGGGTGGGAAGGGAGGGTGGGGTTGAGGGGGGAAGGGTGGGGGGGTGAAAATGTTTGTATTTTTCATAAAACTTTTCAATAAAAAAAACAATTCTACTTAATTATTTGAAATAAATAAAAAATAATAATTTTTTGTCATTCACATTTCATTCTGTCCCTCCTTTTGCATCCTTTCTTTAATGATCCTTTTCCACTATTTCTTTGATATTAGTGTAACTCTTGTCCTGCAGTGAGTTGGCCATGGCAAGTTGGCTGTGACAAATTGGCTGTGATGAGTTCACTGCGGAGAATGGGACAAATTGACGGGAGTTCATTCTGTCACTGGGCTCACACTCTTAGGTTTTAAACTGTTGAGCTGTTGACCTCTCAAAGATCTTCTGACCCAGCGTCAACTACATGAGCCACCAGCCACTCGTTTTAGCTGCATTTGATATAGGGAGATGTGAGTAGAATACAAGGTTGGAGGGAAACTCTAAACGAGTCTCAGTCTCAGTTTAGATTAATTCCATCTGTCAGAGAACAGGGTTATGAATATAAAGGTAGTCAATTTGCATCCATTCATTTGGTGAGTATTCAAAGTTACAATAGCACTGAAGTAAAATGACTTACAATGGTTCCTCACACTAAAGACTATTCACAAACACGTGATTGTGTTTGGGTGCTTAGCAACTTGACATGTATTTATGATGGTTGCAGCATCCTGGGGATCACATAATTTCCCTTTGTGATCTTCCCAGAGAACTCCAACAAGCAAAGTCATTGGGGAAAGCCAGATGGCAAAAAAAGGTTGTAAACTCAGTCCTGGTCATGTAATAATTCACTTAATAACTGCGTTACTGAGCAACAGAAGTTCAGGTCCCAGTTGTGATTATAAGTCAAGGAATTCCAGGAGGTCAAATAACATTATGTGAATTTGCTCTGTTCATTTTAACATTTTTGTAACATTATGCGAACTTGTTTTATTCATTTTAATCTACTCAATACAAGTTAATTGATTTCTTTTGTTTAATTGTTATCTAAGTGACCGTGCCAGCCTATTTCGTCCTGACATGTCACTGACTCAGAGATACTTTATGAAAAAATAAAGGAGAAAAACGTAATAACCTCTAAATAAGAAAAGGGTTTGTGATGGCAGGAAAACTAATAGTTCTTTCAGAGGTCTCTGAGAGTAAATGGGATTTCACTTCAATTTTGAAGAACAAAAAGATAATAAGAAAAAGGATACCCTCAGCAAGAGGCTACACAATACCATCCCATTTAATGTACAAATATTACACATTTGAAATGAGATAAAGTAAATATTAGGTTGCAGCCTTTTTTTAATTTAATATTGAGAGAGATAGAGGAACAGACCATTCCCATTAACACAAAAGGAAACAGTGCATTGTCAGAATGAAGAATAAGTAAAGAAATGAAATTATTTTCAGTCTCCCATTCTTTGCTTTTTAGTTTCTTGAGAGAAAATTCAAGTCTCATGAGTAACTGCAGTGAGCTTCCAGTAGGGTAGTAGACAAAATGTTTATGGCTGGTTTTTTTTATTGTTAAGAGAGGAGAAAAGAAAGTTATTCCTTTTAAGTTTCATACTCCCTCATATTATTCATTAAAAGCACCTGTGCACTTATTTTAGGAGATATAGGTCTTTAAACTACTGGACAATGTCCTACACTCTGGGTTCCATAGTGAGATTTACATAAACATTTATATTACTCCATGATATTTAAAAAATAAATAGGTAATCTGCCTTTACAGCAGGGAATTTCTCCTTAACAGATTATTATTACTCCACAAAGTTTGGTCCGCACATTGAAGAATGAGTGGGGCAAAATATGAGTTAGTTGATAAAGGCTGCATTGAAATCTAGAAGTACAACAATATGGCTGTTTTCCTCAAGTACATCCAAGAGTCCTCTGACTAACTTGGGAAGGGAGACTGGTTAAGCATGGGTCAAAGCATTATTTTCCCATTACTATTGAGTATAACTGTCTACCTAGTTCAGTGTTGGCGAACCTTTTTGGCACCAAGTGCTGAAATGGAAGTGTGCGTAGGCGGGGGAGGGGAGCACCAAAAACTGGAAGAGCAGTTCCTCAGCATGCATGCATGGGAGTGCCGGAAACCAGAACAGCAAACATGCCAGAACTTGGAAGAGCAACGGGCGATGGTTTGCATGCCCGGAGAGATGGCCCTGTGTGCCACTTCCAGCACGTGTGCCATCACAGACCTAGGAGCTTCCAAGTTTCAGCCTTTGCAGAAATCCATAACAATATCATAGTCAAGCTATCCCAACAATCAGAGTACCCAGTACTGTTTCAGTTCTAGCCTGAATCCTAACTAAAAAGAATGCAATCTACTCTACTTGATCTAAAATTATCTCTAAATGAAATCCCACTATCTTTTTACCAGTTTCCCTCAAAAGGAGAGGGTGCAGACTGAACAGAAAGTTTTTTTTTAAAAAAAGTGGTGGATTCAGAGATGTTTTCCTCGCAAGGCCCATACCACACCACATCAAGGTAAGTAGCAGTATTCTCTCCTTCAAAGAGACATTGCTCTCTTTCTGCATTAGTCACTGACCCTGCTTTGTCTCTTTAATGGACAAGGAATGGATCAAGATCAGACAAAAGACCGATAATGTTACCTACTTTGGGTAATGAAATATCTGCAAGGAAACAAGTAAACTCAGTGAGCACGAATAGAATAGAATAGAATAGAATAGAATAGAATAGAATAGAATAGAATAGAATAGAATAGAATAGAATAGAATAACAGAGTTGGAAGGGATCTTGGAGGTCTTCTAGTTCAACCCCCTGCTTAGGCAGGAAACCCTATACCACTTCAGACAAATGATTATCCAACATCTTCTTAAAAACTCCAGTGTTGGAGAATTCAAAACTTCAGGAGGCAAGTCGTTCCACTGATTAATTGTTCTAACTGTCAGGAAATTTCTCCTTAGTTCTAAGTTGCTTCTCTCCTTGATTAGTTTCCATCCATTTCTTCTTGTCCTGCCCTCAGGTGCTTTGGAGAATAGCATGACTCCCTCTTTGTGGCAGCCCCTGAGATATTGGAGCACTGCTATCATGTCTCCCCTGGTCCTTCTTTTCATTAAACTAGACATACCCAGTTCCTGCAACCGTTCTTCATATGTTTTAGCCTCCAGTCCCCTAATCATCTTTGTTGCTCTTCTCTGCACTCTTTCTAGAGTCTCAACATTTTTTTTTACATCATGGCGACCTTGGCACTAAGGACCTTTCACTTCTCTTACTACACAGAATCCAATCACTTCTTCAGATTCAGCAAAACTAATATTTCCTAGACATATTTCAAAACAGATTTCTCCAGACTTCTCATAAAGCTCTGTCCATGTGGTATCCAATGCAAAGTGATGAGAGAGACTTTTTTCCACAGAGAATTTCATAAACCAGGTGGCAATGGCCTATAGGAGTAATACCTCACTCACCATCATCTAACAGGCTTCAGATAAATGTAAACAGAGCTGTTGCTTACAAGTCTACTTCAAATTTTAATGCTATATTGTTGGCCAGAATAGTCTCATATTTGTGGGTCAGTTAATTTCACAATTTCTCCATCTTGCTGGCTGTTGCATGAAGAATGTCAGGGTTCCAAGCAACACCCCCAATGAAAGAAAACACCGAGGCTTGAGTTTCCTCAAAGTTACATTTTGTTAGAGATGTCATATTGGCACATCTGGGAAAACCCGAACCTGAAAGCTTCCAGGTTTTCCCCACCCAAAGAAAAGTTCAAGTCCCTGCCCAACACCCACAAGTCCATCACATGGTCCAATCAAAGCACCATCCCAACTGGAGATGCCTTCCAGGTCCAGCCTTCCAGGTGCAGGGCAAGATGTCCTTGACTCTCTGAGAAAGGAATGTTATTTTGACTATACTACACCCATGCTCATATAATCCCCCCTCCCAGTTTCCCACAGTAGTAAATGTGGCAGGTCTGAAGGCCTAATACAAAAGTTTCAGCTCAGCAAAAAAAAAGGGGGGGGAAGGGTTCCCTTTCTAGGTTAAATAATCAAAGGAAGTTAGTAAATTTTTCTAATATAATTAATGATAATTTATAAAGATTAATAAGTACAAAAAGAATTATATATTATTTCTCACAGCAAGGGGGAAAAAACGAGAGATAGTTAAACTGATTGCTCTATTCTAAGAAAAGAACATATCTAATCTTGTTCCCATTTGGAAATCACTTCTGGATTTTGTATGTGATGAAAAAAAAATTTTTGATTTTGATTTGCTGATTAGATGGGTTTGCTGTTATAGAAATGACTACTATTTATTATTGTCTAAAAATAAAAAAAGTTGTGGCTGTGGAGTTATTATCTTCTGCTGTGCTAAAAAGAATTAGAAGTCTCCTTCTACCACTTACGTCCTCCTTTTCCCCTTTTCCCTTTGCTAGTTTCCCATTATTTTCATTTTCTTTGTATTTTATATTCTGATAAACTAATAATATTTTATATCTGTGAGAATTCAGCTCAGCAAAACTAATCTCATCCAATCAATTCACCAAGATCTATGGCAAGCTGTCAGTCCTTTGAGGGAGACCAGATTCAGAAACAGACAATGTTGAGTTTCCAGGAATACTATTGTCAGGGTTCCGACGGTTGCCCTAATTAAATCATGAGCCTCGAGCCAAGCTTCAAAAGAAATCCAGTTATTTATTAGGAGCTTCATGTCAGCAAGTTCCCAAGAGAAGCCAGCTCTGACCCTACATAATTTATGCCCCAATCATGACCCTGTTTGCCGCCTCCCCCAGGGTGTGTCATCAATCACATTCGCCAATGGAGCAATTTTGCGGGGTTTAGTGGTCACTCCCCTCCGGCCATTGTGGGTAACGCTGGGATACAGCCTTGAGAATGATAAGTCTGCCATGCTGTTTCACTGGTTTCCCATCCCCCCTGGCCTATGGCAACTCGAGAGCAGACCAGGGATGCTTTGCGAGTTGACAACTATTTCACTCTGGCAGTGAATAACAGACTCTTGAATTTTATCCTGGGTCCTCTCATATTACACAAAATCAAAGTGGGGTGATTTTGAGTTACCTCTTTCAACATATTGATTATGAAATTGCTTCTCCAAGTCATCTTGTTTCTTCCTTTCCCCTTTTGCATGCCTTTGGGTTGGCTTTAAATCTCTTTATACATCCTTATCTAAGGTAAGATTTTGATTGATAGATTATATGTCATCAAGTTGATTTTGACTCTAAGCAATCACATAGGTAGAACTTCTTCAGGTTGATTTATCTCTGATCTGATCCCCTCAGGTCTTTTAGTAATGCTGTAATCACTGTGGTAATTAAGTCCATCTATCTTGTTGGTGGTTGTCCTCTTCTTCACTCTTTTTCCATTCCTTCCAGCATTATAGATTTTTCGCAAGAGCTATATCGTCATGCAATATGTCCAAAAAGTAGACCAGATCTTAACAGCTGTTATTTTCCTATCAGTTGATGTGGAACAGCCACAGAATAAAACACATAAATACAAAAATTTAAAATAGAATAAAAACGAATTAAATTGTTTGGCTGAAAAAAATTTAAAATACCCAATAATTTAAAAACAAATTAAAATTTACATTTAAAAGGGGAGAAGATTTAGCCAGGCCAGCTTGATGAAATAAGAGAGCCTTGAGTGTGCGACAGAAGGTGCACAGATCCGGGATCCTCCGTATCTCCTGGGGGAGCTCGTTCCAGATCCACAGAGAAGACTCTCCTCCTAGGGGCTGCCAGTCGACATTGTTTGGCCGACGGCACTCGGAGGAGCCCCTCTCTATGGGAGCATACTGGCGGTGGGAGGCTATTGGTGGTAGCAGGTGGTCCCGTAGATAACCAGGTCCTAAGCCATGGAGCGCTTTAAAGGTGATAACCAAAACCTTGAAGCGCACCTGGAAGACCACCGGGAGCCAGTGCAGCTCGCACAGGAGAGGTGTTACATGGGAACTCCACGTCGCTCCCATAACCACCCGCGCGGCCGCACTCCGGTGCACCTCAAGGGGAGCCCCATGTAGAGATATAGGGGACACATGAACTATAGTTTACTTAGTTGGCTGGATTTTACACAACATATTTAGTCATAGATTAACTATGTGTACTGGGTTTTCCACACACTACATTAAAATGTGGTATGACTCACTACCTTTTTCTAGTCTGCTCTAGGTGTTTCCTTGACCATAGCCTAAGGCCTTTCCCATGTATACTTAGCCAAAACATAAACAAGCCCCAACAGCTTCCTTGTTATGCCCTGATATTGCCATAACCTCATCCCCACACAATATTTAAAGCAGCTTAATATCTTGACCAGTCCTGTATTTTTCCCCTTTAAGCAGGCAATAGTTTGTGGCAATTTTGGCATGGGTGCAATTTGATGTGTTTCAGTGACCAGTCAGTTTGTGCTGCAAACAAGTAATTTCAAGGATAGGTTGCATTCATTGTAGACTTTTAAGGAAATTGCACCACCACCCCGCCCACCCCCCACCTTCCTCCAGTCCCTGGATACTATTATCCAAAACTATTCTGTGTCCAACAGGAGATTCAGATTCTTTGAAATCAACTTTCCCCCCTTATCTTCTAGGTCTCGAAAGCAATTCCTATCTCAAAGGTCTTAGGAGCGAGTAGCTAGCTAGCAATGGCAAGTGGGGGAGCAGATACAGGGAAACAGGAGAGAGTGAGAGGCAATTATCACTCTGCTAATTCATGAATCAATTTTTGTATCTGCCCATTGTGCTTAAGGCTGCTTTGGAATATCCTCTCAGCCCATGTCCTTAGCAATGGTTTGCTGGTAGTCTTTTGCAATGTTTAATCCTTTAGATCAGAAGTGTCAAACTTAAGGCCTGGGTGCTGGATCTGGCCCATGGGGTGCTTAGATCTGGTCCGTGGGACCACCCTAGAAACAGCAAAGGACCGGCACGCATTGCCTCTGCCAGTGAAAATGGCTTAGGGCCCGGTTATTTACGAGACCACCTTCTGCCACCGATAACCTCCCACCGGCCAATACAATCCCACAGAGAGGGCCTCCTCAGGGTGGCGTCGGTCAGGCAATGTCAGCTGGTGACCCCCTGGGGAAGAGCCTTCTCTGTGGGGGCACCCGCCTTCTGGAATGAGCTACCCCCAGGGATACAACTGATCCCGGACCTCCGGACCTTCCACTGGGCTCTGAAGACTTTTTTATTTCAGCAAGCCGGGCTGGGTTTAAAATCTTTTAATTGCTGAATTTTATGGGTAAGGGGTTTTAAATTGGGGGAAGCCAATATAAATTTAATTTTGTTTTTATAGTATTTTAATGTTTATATTGTATGTTTTTTAATTTTGGCTGTTCACCGCCCCGAGTCCTTCGGGAGAGGGGGCGGTATAAAAATTTTAAAAATAAAATATAAATAAATAAAAAATGGATCTCGAGAGGGCTTTGTGCGGCCCTCCCAGGCTCCATTTTCAACTGCGATGGCTTCCTGCCACCCTGTCAGTGAAAATGGAGCTTTGGGGGGCATATGCGGCCCCCGTGAGCTCTGTTTTTACTGGCAGAGGGCTTGGGCCACCGTAGATGACATGAGTGATGTCAAGCTGGCCATGCCCACCCTGGCCACACACACACACACATGGAGGTCAAACCAACCCTGATGCAACCCTCAATGAAATCGAGTTTGACATGCCTGCTTTAGACATTTAGCACAATTTAGCATAAATATTTCTGTTGTGGAAGAGCGCATTTGAACAGTATGAAATGGTATCCAAAAGACCCCACTAGCCAGATTACTGCAATCATAATTAATCTAATGTATTAGGGCATCCTTGAATAAACAATTCCTACTATTGGGTGATAAAGATAGCTGAGGCCAGAAGGCACTGTTTTTCAGTAGCAGCATCTAGTCTTTAGCTTAATAGGATTGGCCTGCCCCACTCACTCTTGGTGGGTGCAGTCTAGAAGAGGAGCTTTTTCTGCTATGGCCCTCATTCTTTGGAACACCTTTCCCTCAGAGGTTAGATCTGCCTCACCATTTTGCCTTCAAGAAAACTTAAAACTGGGCTCTGCCAGTTGGTTTGGGGCCTCCAGGTGCACTCTAGACTGGAGGTGGTTGGTGGAGTAATAGAGAAGATTCCACCTCCATACCATTTATGCTCCTCGTTTTAAGTCTTTGTTTTATTCTTATTATTTTAACACTTTTATATTTATATTTATTATATGTACATTAATGTTATTATATTTACATTTTTATATTGTAAGCCACACAGAATTTCTTGGGCATATAATGGGCATATAAATTAATTAATTAAATAAAATAAATAATCTCCTAATGGAAATCTGACTCAAGATTTCTGCCTGATTGCATTCAGTGAGACACTGAAATTTGAGCTGTTCCATGGACTTTTTATTTGATATATTATTACATATTTGGGTTATGGATGTGAAGGTTTATTTTATTTCTTGTTTTTATGTACCAAACCATTTTATTTGTTTTATTGTTTTGTACATAAAACAATTTTATGTGGATATTTTAATGTTGTCTGTATTATGAAAACTAATTCTGATTGTGGTGGTATGTTAAATAAATAACTTCAATACCTGCAGATCAAATACCAAACCAGAAGTTTTGACAAGCAGCTATACCAGCCAACTATATTCACTCATTCATAAAATGTACTTGCTGTCCAGCCTAGTTCCATCTCATGATCTACCAATTCATCTCCAGAACATGCCCTTCACCTTGCCTATAACAGGATCACAATCACCAATATCTGCAGCAACATTTTAAACTGGTATACAGGTAATTCTCAACTTGTCCAGCATCCATTCAAAATTTGGATGGAACGGGGTGGGTTCTACTTACCTTTACTACCGGTTCACAACGGGAGCGCAAGCACGCTTCTGCGCATGTGCAGATTGCCTATGATGATGTCCGGCAGGTGGGCAGACCCTCCTGCCGCTTTTACCTGTTTGCAAGAACTGGACTGAACCAGGAGCAACCCACCACTGGGATGGATCTAGCTGGTAGATAATTACAACCAAGGGTCTAATTTCTGGTAGTCAACACCTCCTCCTGAGATTGCTCAACAACCAGGCTGCATTTATGGCCATTTACAACATCCTATGGTCACATAACCATGTTTTATGATGGGTTTGCCAAAACCTGGCATTTACTGATTTTTAGCAAACGAGCTGCTAATATAACAGTGGTTTGTCTAACAACTGGAGCATTCGCTCAATGATTGTGAATTTGCTTAATGACTGCAGTAATTTGCACAAAAAAGTTTGTAAAATTGGATCGGTCATGTGACTGACTTGTTTTACAACTATCATGAGTTAAGATTGTGATGGGTAGGCTCCATTAAAATCATGCAGTCATATGAGCCATGCTGGCAAGATGGTTAGAATGCAATATTGCAGGCTAACTGTTCCAACTGCCAAGAGTTCAATCCCGACAGGCTTGAGGTTGACTCAGTCTTCCATCCTTCTGAGATCGATAAAATGAGAAACCCAGATTGTTGGGGCAACATGCTGATATTGTAAACCATCTAAAGAGTGCTCTAAAGCACTATGAAGTGCTTATCAGTGTAAGTGCTATTGCTATTGCTTTGATTCGAAGACTACTTGTAATTTTCTGCTGGCTCAGAGTCTGGTAGAGAAGAGTTTGACATGATCATAAGGAACCACCTTATTCTGCCTTTCCCTCTTAGTATGATTGCCTTAGTTTTCTAGAAAGGCATTCCAACAGAGGCAGCCAGAATGCGATGTCATTTTGCTAAGATCCAGAGGCTGTGTCCATCAACCCCAGAGATGGTAATGCTAGTCCTGCAATATTTACAGAAGAGCATTTATGCAACTAATCCTATTATCCAAATGTGCTGGCCTGTGGCCAGAATGTTTTATCATAAAAATTCAGCTCTGCTGCTGAAAGCATATGGAAAAAGGAAGAAACACAAGCTAAGATCATGGTGGGTCTTTGAGGGGGAACCCTATTTTGCACATATTATAATGGTGTGAAAGGTTTTTGTAACTTTTTTAAAAAAAAACACAAACTAGGATCAGAGGTGGTATTCAGCTGGTTCGGACCGGTTCACCCGAACCGGTAGCGTAAATCAGGGGTGGGCCCACCACCCCCGCCACCCCCCCGCCCCCACTCTCCCTGCCCCCACCCTGGCTCTATGCCATCCTTTTTAGGAACATTTTTGAGGCCAGCCGCATGCGTGGAAGGCACACACACCAGCAAAGCACATGCACGGAAGGCCTGGCACATGCATGGACGTGCACGTTCACATTTGCGCACAGGTAGGGAAAGTAAGTGAATATCACCCCTCACTAGGACCAACCAATATGCTGTCTTTGACATTTTCCTGAGAATAACATGATAACAGAATAGAGTGCACATGCTTGCCAGGCATAGTGTTCAAAAATGGCACATAGCACTTTAACATAAGACAATGATTTGAATTTCTCTCTCCCTCCCCCTCTTTTAGTACTTGGGTTCATCCCTGCAGAGAAAATCACAGACAATAATTTTACAGTCTGGTATTATTGACTTCTCAAAGAACCATTATCATCATTACTTAGCCCAATAATAATTGCATATGTTCTGAGATACTGGAATATTGATTTTAATCAGGTTTAATGCATTAATTTATTACACACACACATATCTCCCCCAGGAATGGAAGTTCCAGAAATTATAGCTCATCTAAAGATTCAGTAGAATTACAAGGATTGTCAAGCTCCTAAGAGTTACTGCTGAACTTGGAAACAAATTCCAAGCTTGGAACTCTCTGTTACTGAAGCATGAGATACCACCCATTTCAATTAACATGTTCTCATTTTCTGCTAATATGAGTTTAATCTTATATGGCCCGCAAGCTTAATGGAAACTGTTTCTCAGAAAAACAAATCTTTAAATTCCTGAAGATTTACTCAGTCTTTTCAGAGGCAACACATTTGACAAAAAGGAACTTACGTCAGCAGGGAACTTGGAGGATCAGGCCACCCAAAAGGACGCAACAAAACCTTCCTGCAGGACTTGATGAAAGCTGACATTTCTGTTCTATTGGTGTCATGATATAAAACTATTTCAGTTCATTTCACACACAGCAATGCTAGCAAATCTTCTTGTCAGTGTGAGGCAAATCAATTCCCATAGCTCCTAGCTGCTCGCTAGCCCAGCTATCTATCCTGACAAATGGGTAGGCTTGTATCTTATGTATGGCTTCCTTAGTCATTGTAAGGTTTTAAAGAAAGAATCATATTCTAGAACACCAGGCAAAGCAGCTCCAGTGATGGAAAGGCAGAAAGCACGGATATTGCAAACATATGAGGCAGCTGAGATATCCACCTTATTCTTAGTCAGGATTGGGGTTCTGGGTTCTGAGATAATTAATCCCTGCTGTTTCTCCATTGTGCTTTAGATGTCTTGATATGGTTCTATTTAAATACTAACTAGACTTTTTTTTGGTCTTTTTTACAACCCTCTAATCCCTTTATTTGTGGTAGAGTCAGGGCAACTAAATGGAACCGAGGGTTTACTGGCTGGATGCCCTTCCTGATGCCTACATGGAGTTTGCAGCATATATTTTCTCTTTATGCCCTAAGAGAGAAACGTTTGTCGCTACTAGGATTGAACTCTCGACCTTCCAAATGGGATGAAAGAGACTTCACCACTAGGCCACCACACCACTCTACTACTAGTATTACTTGACTGCTAAATACTAACTAGGTTGAATCATGCTTAACCAGACAAGGTGACCTAGATGTTGCCATCTATTGTGATCAACACTTGGTGCACATATACATTCATTGACCAAAATTTATTTCACCTCAAAATCTGCTCTGTACAAGGATGGACAGATGGACACACAGAGAGAGAGACTGTAAATTACAGGTCTGTTATGCTGCTTCAGGCATCTAGGTCTAGGGCAGGGGTGGGTTCTACTTACCTTTACAACTGGTTCTCAATGGGGTCGCACGCATGTGCAGAAGCATTTTCATGATGTCAGGGTCAGTGGGCGGGGCCTCCCGCCAGTTTTACTACTGGTTCTATAGAACTGGTGTGAACCGGGGGCAACCCACCACTGGTCTAGGGGTATATAAGCAATTGTATATAAATATATAACAATATTTTTTTAAAAAAACCACTATTGTCTGTACAAAACCCACATTTCTGCTTCCTAACATTGTCTCTTTAGGTAGAGTGGCCACAATGAATTCTGAGGTTTCTGAGAATACTTTGTATTACCTGTTACCTAATCCATCTGGATATTCCAGGAATTAAATTGAAACTTCGTTACAAAAAAACAAGAAATAGAATTAGAAAATAGTATGAATATGCAAATAACTAAAAAAATAAAATACCTAGGGATTTGGCTAACTGCAGGAGGTTCCTCAATCAAAAAGGACAATTATGATAAATTAATACTGCAAATACTGGAAAAGATGTGGAAAATTGGAAAAATCTACAAATTTCATTGATGGGAAGAGTCGCTGAAATAAAAATGAACATCCTGCCCAAAATTCTATTCCTCTTCCAGGTTATATCGATAAGACTAGAAAAAAGCTTTTTGATTTATTAAACAGATTGGTCTCAAAATCTATATGGCAGGGGAGAAAACCTAGAATTAGATTAAAAATTTTACAAGATACCAGGGACAGAGGAGGAGTAGCCCTTCCGGAATGGGAGATTTATTATCAAGCAGCATGCCTAACATGGTTAAAGGAGTGGATGGAGTTGGGAAATAAAATAATATTAACAATTGAAGGACACGATCTACAGGTAGGATGGCATGCATTCCTATGGGGTGAAAAACATAAAACTCATGGATATTTTAGAAGACATTTAATTAGAAATGCATTGTTATCAATTTGGATTAAAATCAAAAAGCAACACTATATGAAAATACCGATTTGAATTTCTTTTAATGAAACATTAATACATCCAAATTTAATAGATTGGACCAAGATAATTAGATACAGAGATATTTTAAACGATTTGGGAAAATTAAAAACAAAGCAAGAATTGGAACAGGATTTGAATAGGGAAGTTGAATGGTGGACGTATTTACAAATAAAATCGAAATATACAGAAGATATAAAGACAAATGAGGTACAATTGGAACAAAACGAATTGGGATGGAACAGAAACTAATTAGTAAAATATATAAATTCTTATTATGGTATAAAATGGAAGAGGAAATAGTGAAAGATACTATGATTAAATGGGCAAGGAACTTCAATCACACAGTAGAATTAGAGAAGTGGGAAAAGATGTGGCAAATAAACATGAAATTGACATTATCAACAGCATACAAGGAAAACCAGTTAAAAATGTTCCATAGATGGCATTTACCTCCACCCAGAATAGGGAAGATGTTCCCCAGTAACTCACCGAAATGCTGGAAGTGTAAAAGTAACTATGGGACATATTACCATCTCTGGTGGACTTGCCCAGTGGCAAAGAAATTTTGGGCCAAAGTCAAAAAGTGGCTAGAGAAAATAACAAATCAATAAAGGGAGAACCAGAAACATTCTTGCTAGGGATTTTCATAGAAAATTACACAAAGGAAACAAAATATTTTTAATACTACACATACTAACAGCAGACCGCGTAGTCTATGCGCAAAATTGGAAGAAGGAAAATCCACCAACAGAAGAAGAGTTAATTAAAAAAATTGTACAATGCACAGAAATGGACAAACTGACAAAAGAACTCAAGGAGAAAGAGGATACAGGATATTACAAAATTTGGCATAGATGGTATGAGTAGTTGGAGGATAGGAAAAATGAGAAAGAGGAATAAAGGAGAGAGAAAGAACTGTTAAAATTAAGGGAGAAAATTGGTAAATTATGATATAAATGACTGAAATGTAAAGATCAATTAAAATGTAGATGAAATAAAGAAGAATAGATAGCAATATGGAATAAGATAAAGTTAAAATATGTGTAAATAGTAAATACTAAGAAAGGATCATAACGAAAAAGCTGTAAAAAAGAATTTATGTATATAAATGTTGTATGTTTGTGTTTTGTTTGAATGTGTTTACAATAAAAATCATTTTTAAAAAAATAATAAAATTGAAACTTTGTATAGGGCCCTGACCCTTAGTAACTGTTGTTCTCCAATAGACTTACTTAATAGGAATACAACTGGAAGGGACCTTGAAGGTCTTCTAATTCAATCCCCCCCACTTCTCCAGTAGAAGACGGTATATTATTTCAGACAAGTGGCTGTCCAGTCTCTTCTTAAAACCTTCCAGTGATGGAGCATCCACAACTTACGAAGGCAAGCTTTTCCACTGGTTATTTGTCCTCACTGTTAGGAAGTTTCTCCTTAATACTAGGTTGTTTCTCTCCTTGATTAGTTTCCATCCATTGCTCCTCTGTCTTGCCTTCTGGTGCTTTGGAAAATAAGTTGATCTCTTTTTTTGTGGCAGCCCCTCAAATATTATTATTATTATTATTGGTTAACCTTTGGTGAGATTCACAGCCTTTGAGGCTGGTTAATAACTCAGCAGCTCGAGTCCTAACCAAGGAACCTAGGAACTGTTAAGGTATATTCGTGATCTGTCCCCGTCTACACACACACACAAACACAGCCAGCCGAGGGTTAAGAAAGTACTTGGCACGCACACAGGTCGTTATCTCAAATTTGGCAACAATATAAGCACCGTCTGCCAAGAGCTTTACTGCAACAGATAACATAAAATTACATACGCATTGCAAATAGTCCAGGAAACAATATCCCTTCGGCAGCTTCAGACATTGTTCAAGTGACTAGCCAGAGTTAGTTTTTGTTCGTCACAGAGATTTACCAGCCACCACCCTCTCTTATATAGTCTCTGGAGTGTGGTCCAGTGACTCAGCTATAATCCCTAGCACGCCTCCTTAACTGCTGCAACCGTTTATCACGCCTTCGTTGGCGTGCATCCAGGAATGACGGCTCTTCTTCCTCGCCCTCATCAGAGACACCTGGCTCCCGGCCAATCTCCCCTTCCTCGGCCAGCACCTGAGGCAGTGCCAGAGGGGAGGGGCCTGGAGAGGGAGGCCTGGCTGACTCCTCTCCCTCATGTTCAGAGCCTTCTTCCTCCGATGAGATAGGCTCAGAGGGCGGGGCCACAACAGGATGTAAGCTGTTCCGAGTAAAGTGGTTTTTTGTAGTGTCAAAATGTTCAAGTCCGGTAAATTTAGAATTTCTAAATAGCGAGGTAGCCCTTTGGGTATTGCTCCAAAGGCTCCATTACAATATTATTATTATTGGTTAATCTTTAGTGAGATTCACAGCCTTTGAGGATGGTTAATAGCTCATCAGCTCGAGTCCTAACCAAGGACCTAGGAACTGTTAAGGTATCATCAGAGGATGTAAGCTGTTCCAAGTAAGGTGGTTTTTGTAGAATCAAAATGTTCAAGTCCGGCAAATTTAGAATTTCTAAATAGCGGGGTAGCCCTTTGGGTATTGCTCCAAGGGCTCCAATTACAATTGGGACAACACACGATTTCTTTTTCCACAGTAGCTCAACTTCATTTTTTATTATTATTATTATTATTATTATTATTATTATTATTATTATTATTATTATTATTATTATTATTATTATTATTTCTATGCTGCCCATTCTCTGAGGACTCTGGGCGGCTTACACCAAAGACAGTATACTAAATAGTATATTGCCCCCAACAATCTGGGTCCTCATTTTACCGACCTCGGAAGGATGGAAGGCTGAGTCAACCTTGAGCCGGTGAGATTTGATCCGCTGATCTGCTCAACTAGCAGTCAGCTAAAGTAGCTGCAGTACTGCACTCTAACCACTGCGCCACCTCGGCTCATTTAAATACTACAAATACTACAATACTGCTATCATGTCATCCCTGGTCCTTCTTTTCTCTAAGCTAGCCATGCCCGATTCTTTCAACTATTCTTCATATCTTTTAGTCTCCAGGTCTTTAATCATTTTAGTTGCACTTTTCTTCACTTTTTCCAAAGTCTCAACATCTTTTTTTTTTTTTTTGGTATTTCTAGTTGTTCTGCCCCCATAGGAAGGAAGTTCAACGGGTCTTTTATTTTGTATGCAGAATAACCTATTTTACTTTTGTGCATAAACAAGTACAGTGGTCTGTGCATCTTGTACACCATGTTCTCAACACATTGTTTTTAAATACATTGCATGAAAATAAATCTTATGGCAATAGGTTTGATTTACCGTCGCACAAATTGTCAAAGGTGAGTGTTCCAATGTTGATATACATGAATAGAACTGATGGGCAGTTCAAAATTAACTTTGGTATAAATCTCTGGGCATCTGCTTTGATAGCCAAGGTCATGTAAATGAACTTCATTGATTTTTACATTCCAATTTTTGGTAGTTTTGCAAGAAATCTGTGTGATTTATATATTGTCATACTTTGCAGAAAATAGTATGTCTGAGATAATGAGATTAAACACGAGTCCATTTTTTTTTAAAAAAAGCATGCAGTATAGTATATGATACACAGTTATATATAATTCTTGTTTAAGAGTATTGAATTAAAATATATATACAATGTTTTCCCCAGGATATGCCAAGTTGATACAATTAACATATAATCATATCCATTATCCTCTTTAGTCTTCCACACCCAGGTTTTCTGCAGAAAACTCTGTGCTTAATTAAAAGATTTTGTTTTTCAAAACATTGTTCAACATTTCTGGACAGATGTTCTTCATGGACTTGCTGGCTTAAAATAGAAAACTGAGCACTTGTGAGAAATTCTGAGATATTTATTAAAGCCACTGTGACCTCAACATGACATCATGTAACTTCATGATGTCATGAAGTTGGAATGGATGGTTGGAATGGCATGATTATGTAAATTGTGTCAGCTATGTTGCAATATGTGATGCCTAGTCATTGGTGGGTGTTTTTTGCATCATTATATCATAACACTAGCTGGACACCCATGCTTCGCTATGAAACTATGTGTTTGGACTTGATAAATTGACACTTACAGCCTGAAACTTAATGTAGAATGTGTAACTCCGTAGCAACCGAGTGTGTTAATATAATGCAACTGGCAGTTGGAACAGAGGGGGAGTGGGAGTAGAATGTCCCAGCTTGCAGCATCCATTGGTATTCATCTGACTAGCATCCTGTCAGTGTATGAGAGGGTTGTGGGGTGTTTGGAAACTCAAACAGTATTTGTTGTGTGAGCAAGAAGGAGACAGGAAGGAGGCTCACCGTGGCTTACTTCAACTGTTCTGTAGTAAAGGTGCTTGCTGCTGTGAAAGTAAAACTGAAACTGAAACTGAAAGTCCTCTCCTCTGCTTGTGTTTTGCATTTGGAACAGATTTCTTTTGAGGTGGGGAGGGGAAGTAGAACTCCTTAGCATCAGAGTATGTTAATAATAATATAGGAAATACTAATGCTCTGATGGTCATTTCAAAAAATCCTTTCTTAGTGAGCACCTAGAAGCCAAGAGGAACATACATGACAAATTTCAAGTTTGTAGGCTTTACGGTTCTGGAGATTTCGTGATTAATGTAGTGTTATATAGATAACACTGGAGAAAGATTTGTCAAATACTGGCATGAACTCATATTTCAGCCATACATATGATTGTTTAAAATTGGCAAAAAGGAGTTATTTTGATACCCTTAAAGGGAGCTGTTCCCTTTTGAGGAAGGAGGTTTGCTAAGACCATCTGAAAGCTCCTCTAAAGAATTTTCTCAATATCAGATTTCAGAGGAGCTGGATTTTAGTTAGACAATGCTAAGGAGATGACAGGGGACAGATCATGTGGAGTGATATGGAATAATTTTGAATCCCCGAGACCTGAGAAAGTGGTCAAGTACTTTTGTAGTGTTAGTTCTCAGTTGGATCCCTGCCTCTCATCCTGGTGAAGTGTTCAATTTGTGCAGTAACAATATCTTTTAACAAGAAGTGAAGGAGAATGTGCTGTTGCCTTCCTCAAGAAACTTTCACTCAATCTGTCCTCAAACTTTCTTTTTTTAGGAAAGATTGTGGAAAATATGATGGCCCTGCATCTGAAGACGACTTAGGGGAAACAGATGGTTTTACCATCGGCAGTCAGTTTCAGGCCAGGACTCAAAATGGGAAATATACTTGTGGAGAACCTGTCAGAGTATGAATATTCATAGACTGGAATAGATCAGCCAATGGGGACTGTTTGGATAGACATGGCAACAAGTCAGCCATTGGGGACTGGCTGGAATAGGACATGGTAACAAGGTCAGCCAATGTATAGGCATAGCAACTAAGTCAGCCAATGAGGGCTGTTTGGGAGCTGAAACAGCTTGGAGCCTGGGCGTGGCTTAGGTTAACTGATATGTATAAATATAAGTTGTGTGCTCCTATTATTGTCCTTCCTTCTGTTAACTGTGCTTCTGTGATTATGCTTCTGATTCTGAGAACTGCTCTTGGTATTGTATATATGTCTCATGTTGTATTATGTATATAAAGAAGTTTCTTATTTAATGAATCCTGCTGCATCACTGTGATTTCTGGATGTGATTTCTGCAACAAACTGACAGAACCTATGGTGAGACCAGGATCAGGACCTTTGATGAGACCAGGATCAGGATTCTGGCTTCTTCCTTGATTTCTCAGTAGTTTTAGATACCATCAACTATATTATCCTTTCAGACTATATCTAGGAGTTTGGACTGCATTGTTTTGTAGTGATTATTCTTCTTCCTGACCTAAAGGGGTTGGTTCCACATTCATGGTGGTGAAAGAATAAAATCTGCTCAAAGGCCTCAAATCTGTGAAATGCCTTTGTGATCTCTCTTCTCTCCATCCTTTTTTTAAAAAAATAATTTCATGAAATTTACCATTGTTATGGTGGTAGTTGTAGTAGCAACTGTGGTGGTTATGGTGGTGGTTGTGTTGTTGTGATGAGGATGATGTCATTTATTAGCACAGGGTTCTGTATCATCAATATGCTGATAATATTCAGTTATGTATCTTTCCCCAAAATCAGGAGTCGGCAACCTTAAACACTCAAAAAGCCACAAAGGTCCTAACCAGAATCACACCACCCATTCAATTCTGGAGCTGAACAGAAGTCTGGTTCCCCCAACATAAAGTCTCCTCCTAGCGCAGCATCTGTTTTCCTCTGCCAATTGGAAGTACAGTTCCCTCACCATAGAGTCTCCTCCTAGTGCAGCATCCTTTTCCCTCTGCTGACCGGAAGTCTGGTTCCCCCACCATAGAGTCTCCTCCTAGTGCAGCATCTGTTTTCCTCTGCCAACTGGAAGTCCAGTTCCCTCACCATAGAGTCTCCTCCTAGTACGGCATCCTTTTCCCTCTGCTGACTGGAAGTCTGGTTCCCCCACCATAGAGTCTCCTCCTAGTGCAGCATCCTTTTTCCTCTACCTGTCCTAACCGAAAGCCCTATCAGTTGTGGAGCTAATTGGAAAACTTCCCCTTGCCATAGAGTCTCCTCCTGGCGTGCTGTGCTTCTCTCCCCCCAACCAGAAGCTTCTCTCAAAATTGTGGTGCCGACCGGTGACAGGGAGCCACAGCAGAGGGATGAAAGAGCCAAATGCAGCTTCATCTGAATGAAGTTGTACTCTGTCACTCATGGATGGTCTGAAGTGTTGGGGTTCTCCTAGATTCACAGAGTCTGCTTGAAGAGCGGGTGGCAAGTGTGACTGGGTAGGTTTTTGGACAGTTACATCTTCTCCATCAGGTTTGGACTGGGAGACCCTGCTTAGAGTTACTTAAAGCCCTAAGTCACTTCCTTTGTGGGTTACTCTAATGAACTATAATTGAGAATGTCCTTAAAGAACATTCTGAAGACATAACTCGTACAGAATGTGTCAGCCCAGGCGGTGAGGGCTGTGTCCCAATATATCCAAATGATCTCACTACTTTGGGAGTTGCATTTTTGCCATTCAGTTTTTGTGTGTGATCCAAGATACTGGTTGTCAATGTTAAGGCCCTATGTGCCTCCAAATGTAGATAGATGAGGGACTACTTTCTCCTCTATTCATCTCCCCATCCATCCTGATCAAATAGAGTCAACTCTTTCTAGGTCCTGTCCCAACTGACTGTGCCTTAGGAGCAAATGTTTTCAATGGCAACTCCTCCCAACAGAGATTTGTCAGCCTTGTCCCTCCTGGGCTTATGAAAAGTTAAGAAAATCTAGCTATTCTGTCTTGCAGGAGGAAGGATATGTTAAACTAAAAGTTGGGTTTGCAAGCATATGACACCCACGTTCCTTTTATTCATGTTTTTAATTTTGATTTTTTAAAAAATAAATAATTGCAGTTTCTAGATAAAATTTTCCTTATATTCACAATTATTAGCCACCCAGATCCTCCTGAAATGGGCATTGGGCAACAACAATATGGTACAATCTATACTCCATAGCAGCAGGGACTGCTTACTTCTGCTCTGCTTTCACCTGGGAATGAAGCTATCAAACCATGTTGAGTAGAGAGATTTTTGTTGTTCATCCAACCCATCACAAAGACTGATGCAGATTTGTCTGGCTCAAGGTTACCCATCTGGCATCTCTACCTTAAGGAAGGACTAATACAGGGGATTCCTGCTCTTAGCTCAGCATCTGAATCACAACATCATGCAGACTCTCTCAGCATACAAGGAGAGTAAATAACTAAATATTTATTGAGTTCAAGTGTTGCAAACTTCAGGGAAAGGTTCTTTATCTACTATTACTGGAAATGCAACTCTTGTCTGGCCTACTATTATTAAAATGAATCTGTCTCTTTCTCTTCGTGATATAATTTTGATAAAAGTAATGTTTTTCCAAGCTATGCATTTGTTAATGAACCTACTTTTGACTTCAAATAGAATGAATATGCATTTGTATTCACCAACAGCTGGGTTTAAATCATACTTGATATCTACTATTTAATAAATCTGTTTCTTTTTCAGTAGGATTTGTTGCACCTTAAGTATGATGGCGCAATGGCTCAGTGGTTAAAGACATTGAGCTTGTCAGACAGAAAATGGTCAGCCTGGATTAAAGACCAAAGCACTGCACAATGGGGTTAGTTCCCATTGCTTGCAGTTCAAAAACATGCAAATGCAAGTAGATAAATAAGTACCACTTCGGTGGGAAGGTAACAGCATTCCATGTGCCTCGGCAGAAGTAGTGGGTTGCCCCCGGTTTGGACCGGTTTGCAAGAACTGGTAGTAAAACCGATGGGAGGCTCCACCCACTGACCCTAATGTCATCAAAGTTGATCTGTGCATGCGCAGAGGAGCGTGCGAGCGAAGCAATGCAAACCGGTAGTAAAGGTAAGTAGAACCCATTCCTGCTCGGCAGATAGTCATGCTGGCCACATGACCAAAGAAGTGTCTTTGGACAACACTGGCTCCTTTGGCTAAGAAAAAAGAATGTGGTAGCAAACTACCACATTTTCAGAAATGCCCTGCCCTGTCCTTTCTATAGGTGGTGAAGAAGAAAAAAATGTTCCAAAAGAGGCTAAAGATCACAAGATCAAATCTCACTTTTGTATAGATCAAGGAGTTATGGCGAAAGTAGTGCAACCATCTTGCCCATTTCAGAAAGTAAGAGAAACCCTATCCATACCCAGGTCTGATTTTTTTTTTCAGGTCATTACTTCAAAAATAGGTGCAAAGTTTGCCAGATTAGAAATCTGCCTTCAAAAGTTAAACGATCTACTTGGCCTGCTAATCCCTGCTGGGAACTGGTACCCTCCTGAACCTCAGTGAGTCTAAAATTGGATATAGACTTGACACACATTATACTATGGTAGTATTTGAGGATTAAGTTCTAAAAAATGTCAATAACTAACAGAAAGTAAAACAGCTGAAACTGGACATAATTCTTCTTGACCTCAAAAGTAGGACAGAGGTGATTTCCATTTTCTAATGGAAAGCATTAAGTCTTCAGGTTAAGCTGTTAAAACATAAATAGTTGAAAAATGAAGAGCTTCAATTTTCATTATGAATGAAGAGGATGCTTGAAAGAAAATTCGTACAATTTTGTTTCTAGGTGGTTACAGGAACAATAAAACACTTGAAGGGAATTTCAGATCGTTAGCTTCCACTATATATTAACAGGTAAAGCTCAGAACAGTATTTTTCATTTCCCAGAATACGTTTTTAATTTTTCTTTATATACAAAGAGAAGGATAGAAACAACTCAGGAAGCTTCATTAAAAAATCATTGGTCTACTCCTAACTAAGCCTGTTGCAATTACTTTGGCAGAAACAGAGTAGCAGAAGGTTTTGATAATAAGATGTAAGGTTGTCTATAATGGGATAAGAATATGATAAAGAGATCAAGCAATTTTAGGATTTCCAGATTTTCAACAGATGGGAGGAATTTTGAATTCTGATCACTCAGGTATACTGAAAAGTCCTGGAGCAACGTTGATAAGGAAGGAGATTTATGTATATCTACATCAGCAGTGGGTTTCATATATTCTTTCGCTGTGCACATGCTTTGCCACACACAGTTTGCTCTGCGCATGCTCGCTTCATGTGTGCGTGCGCCTTCCATGCATGTGCCCAGCCTTCCACACATGCACTTTGCTCATGCATGCACCTTCTGTGCATGCGCCCGGCCACAAAAACTTGGCTAAATAGGATGGCATTACATCGGGGCAGTTGCTGCTACCAGTTCGCCTGAACTGGTACAAACTGGCTGAATACCACCTCTAATCTACATGCCTGTTGTTGTATTCTGTTTCAGGATAGGTAACATGAAAAAAAGTTCAGAAAATGAGTACAAAATAGTAAACCAGACAAATTATAGAATAAGAATAAGACACAAAAAGGAACTGTAGCTAAACCCAGTTTAGAACAACACAATTTATTCTACCTTTTCATGCAATTCAGTTTACTTGCGAACTATCTTTGATTCTACCACATCCATACTGATTCTTGCATTGCTTTTAGTTCCTTAAATTTTTCATGTCTCTCTCTTTTGGAAGATCTCATCAATTCCATCCATACACAACTTCCTTGATTTTCTCCTTCCTCGAGACCAGGAGTGTCAAACCCGCAGCCTGCGGGTCGGATGCATTATGTGCTAGCCACGCCCACCCCTGTTTTAGCGAAGAGGGGGAAGTCATGATATGTCACGTGACACCAATGTGATGCCATGAGTTTGACACTCCTGCTCTAGACCTAAGTTTCCCAGCCTGAGCAACTTTAAGATGGGTGGACTTCAACTAGAATTCCCCAGCCAGCATTCTCCTTAAAATTGTTCAGGTTATGTCTAGTTTAAAAAGAAGGACTAGGGAGTGATAGCATGATAGCAGTGATCCAATAAGGTACTGCCACAAGGAAGAGAGGGTCAATCTATTCTCCAAAGCACCTGAAGGCTGGACAAGAAGCAATGGGTAGAAACTAATAAAGGAGAAAAGCAACCTAGAGTTAAGGAGAAATTTGCTGACACCTAGAACAATGAATTAGTGGAATGAATTGCCTCCAGAAGTTGTGGGTGCTCCAACATTGGAGATTTTTAAGAAGAGATTGGACAACCAATTTCTAAAATTGTATAGTTTCCTGCTTGAACAGAGGATTGGACTAGAAGACCTCCAAGGTCCCTTCCAACTTGTTATTCTCTTCTCAATTATGGAAATATTCACTAAGTATTCCGTTATATTTACGGAAAAGTACACATTGTGTACTTTTATCATATATTGCTCATTCAACAATCAATCCCAACTCCATATTTATTAAAAACAATCTATAACGTATGTTCTTTCACTTTATTGTACACATGTACACTAAGCTTTTTTCACACTTTCATTGAACTCTCAGTGATCTGCTGAACAGCAAGAATCTGGTCTACATATACAGTAGCTGCACAACATAAACTTGTAGTGCACTTCCTAAAGTTTGGTCACAATTGGTACTCTTTCAATCCAATCTACACAGGGTAAAATTAATAAACTGGTCTCTATTTTTTTCCCGTTCATTCTTGTAAGTAGAATACAATAATGACATTCTTCCAGTCAAATCCAAACATTTTGTATAGCCACACAATAAGTTAACCAATATGCGCCAACATTTCTCCTATTATACCATTTTTACCTGCAGCCTTCCTGTTTGTTTGTTTTTTTCAACATTGTCACAGGATTTGTAATTTTATTTTCAACAATTTTGTGAGGACATTAACATCTTTAGTATTTATTTCAATTCTGCACTTTAACATATTATTATCATTTCTATTCTTACTAAAATACTTCCAGCATAACCTCACTTCAATTTCTTCCAAAACATTTAATCACTTTTATCTTTAATTCTGTTCATTTCACTGTTTAATTATTAGTATGTACTTCAAAATATGTATTATTATTGTTATTATTATTATTATTGATCATCACACAGTCAACCCAGATGTTCAAACTGGGTTTGGCATTTTTGTTTACCTATCGAGGCCTTACCAAGGACCTGGGATAGGCAAATCTGGATGTTTGACGGTGTTACAGATATCATCGCAGAATGGAAGCTGTTCCAAGTAAAGCTGCCTTCAAATGATAATCAAATGTGTGAATAACAATAACAATAACAATAACAATAATGTAATAATAATAAGTCATGGGAACATAAAGTGGAAAAATTTATAGAAAATGAGAAGGTGAAGATCTTGTGGGACTTTCGAATACAGACGGATCGTCACTTGGAACACAACATGCCAGATATCACAGTTGTCAAAACCCAAAATATACAATTTATTAACATTGCGGTACCAGGAGATGCCAGAGTCGAAGAAAAAGCAGGAAAAAGGCAACCTGGCCATCGAAACTACACGGCTATGGATGAAACATGTAACAGTGATACCCATTGTCATAGGGGCACTTGGTACCATGTCCGAGAATTTTATAACATACAACAGCAAATTGCAGCTTCATGCAATAAGACCAGCGGAACTGCAAAAAACTCTGCTACTTGGAACATCATACATCTTAAGAAGGTACTTGGTTGATACCTAGGACGTTGGCAGCAACCCATATCAACCATTAGCACCAGTCAATGGTATTTGTGATGCATTTTTGAATGTTCAGTTGACTGAGTTTCATATTTAATGAATAAAGATAATAATAATGTAACAGTGATGCCCCTTGTCATCAGGGCACTTGATACCGTGTCCAAGTATTTTGCAAAATACATCAAGAAGTTGCAGCTTCCTGCTGTAGCACCAGCAGAGCTGCAAAAAACTCAGCTACTTGGAACATCATACATCTTAAGAAGATACTTGGTCGATACCGAGGACGCTGGCAGCAACCCGTATCAACTGTCAGAGCTAGTCAATGATATTTGTGATACATTTTTAAATGTTCAGTTGAGTGAGTTTCATGTTTAATGAATAAAAGTTTATAATAATAATTTTTTTGAAGTACATACAAAATAATAATACAAATTATTGTTGTTGTTGTTATTGTTATTATTAATTTACTTCTATCAACAACAACCCCCCCCCCAAATAGTTTCCATCCTGTTTTAATGTTAATGATTAATGATTCTTTGCCCTTGACATGAACAAAATTTATGTGGTCACTGAATTGACTTCATAGCACATAATCAATCAATCAGTTCCTATCCCTCTTTATACACACACACATACACATACACACGCACGCACACACACTATAAAGTATCTTTCTCTCACTCTTGGTTTTTGGGAGCAAGCATTCACTTATCTACTTTTTCACTTTATCATTTTGTCAAGCATCCTGCTAATTAGCATATCTCCTTATCCTTCTGTGATGCTCTGTAATATAATTCTTTTCATTCCTCAAGCAGCTTTCCCATCCTCTTTCATTATTTCTGCTTTGATTGATTCTTTTGAGAGATTAATCTATGTTTAATAATTTTTTGCAATGGGACTTGTACTTTCTGTTCCTGCAATTAGTAATTACACATTTGTTCTAGGTTTTTTTCTCTCCTTTACATATCCAATTTCCCCCTAAGATTTAGTTTTGATACGACTAAAAAATGGTCTTTCCTATATTCAGAAACTCTTATCGCTTTTGTATCCTTCATTCATTCTCTCAGTCTATCATCATAAACAATCAAATTAACCATACTATTGATTTATAGTTGTTTGCATGGATTATCTGTAAATAGATTTATACTTAGAACACACAATTTAATCAGGCCTTTTTCTAAGCAGATACTCACAAAACATACTTATTATTCTCATTCATTCACTGGTTTGTGTTTTGCTATTTCTTTATTCTCTTAACTTGTTTTCCTCCATCCATTCATGACTTCTGCCAGAATATTTTGCCGTCTTCTCCCTAGACAACATTCATTCAGAAGAAGTTCATAGTTAAAAAGTTCTTAGTCTATCAAGCCATTCATAAATAGGATGATTTATTTAAAATTTAATTGAGATGTTTTCTATTTTTTTATATAAAAAGGATATTAAATGCTTTATAGCAAAATAAGGTTTGGATGATGTATTTAAATGTATCCAACCTTAAATTTGTTGTCTGGCTGTATTTTATTGTTTAATTATTTTTTTTAAAAAAATCTGATTAGCTAATCTTCATATTATTGTTTGAGCTTGTATTTTTATTTTTATTTTCCCCTTTTTGTTTAAAATATATTTCTATAACAACAATATATTTCTTTAAAAAAGATAATTGTTCTGCTTGGCTTGAGTTGCAGACTTGCTTTTTGCTTACATTTACATTCAATGTATAACATTTAACTTGTATTATGCATTGTATTCATTATTATCCCATTCAGAACTACTCCATTGGGAAATATCATTATGATGATGTATATGACGATGATATTATGATGTTATGATATATGAAGATGTTATATGTGCCAAAATCTGCTCAGCTATCAAACTCTTTCATTTTACAGTATAACAGAGTTGGAAGGGACCTTGTAGGTCATCTAGTCCAACCCTCGCCAAAGCAAGAGACCCTACACCATTTCTGACAAATGGCAGTCGAATCTCTTCTTGAAAGCCTCCAGTGATGAAGCTCCCACAACTTCCAAAGGCAAGCTATTCCATTGGTTGATTGTTCTCACTGTCAGAAAGTTCCTCCTCATTTCTAGGTTGAATCTCTCCTTGTTCAGTTTCCATCCATTATTCCTTGTCTGGCCTTTGGGTGCCTTGGAAAATAGCTTGACTCTCTCCTCTCTGTGGCAGCCCCTCAAATATTGGAACGCTGTTATCATCTCTCCCCTGATCCTTCTCTTCACTAGACCAGCCGTGCCCATTCCAGTAACCATTCTTCATACGTTTTAGTTTTCAGTCCCCTAATCATCCTGGTTGCTCTTCTCTATACTCTTTCTAGAGTCTCAACATCTTTTTTATAGTGTGGTTACCAAAACTGGATGCAGTATTCTAGGTGTGGTCTTTATAGAGTACTATTAGTACCTCACTTGATCTTAATTGTATCCCTCTGTTAATGCAGTTTAGGAATGCATTGGCTTGTTCAAAGGAGATAGGTTTATATATGCACAAGTCTTTTCAGTCAAAGTCTACACTCAACATTTGGAGCTAAATTGTATTCATGCCATTATTTGATCCACTTGAAAGAGTACAATCTCAGTTTTTAAGGATCATCTCCCTCCATTCTGTTCCTAAAATGGTAGGGCGCTATGAAGCCAGTTTATTTAAAATTAAAACATCTGCTTGGATATACATCTTTTCCCATTGGTTAAAGTTGCTCTTCCTTTCTACCTGTCTGGCTTTCCTAATTCTGGTTAACAATGAATTGCTCTTGGAACCATGTCGTGTATGAGCTAAAGTATTTTACTTTACTTGCTCTACAAGAAAAATACTTTCACAGTCTCCCTGATAACCTATGAATACATGTTACTGTTCTTATGCGATTTTATTTTAAAAAAGATAAATGCAAACTGATATAAAGTAAGCAAGTAAAAAGATACTCTAGTTCAGGGGTGTCAAACTCACATCATCACGGTGGCGTCACATGATGTATTGGGACATTTTCCCCAATGGTGAAATCCAATTTTTTTTACTACCAGTTCTGTGGGCATGGCTTGGTGGGCATGGCAGGGAAAGGTTACTGCAAAATCCCCATTTCCTCCCCACTCCAGGGGAAGGTTACTGCAAAATCCCCATTCCCTCCCCACTCCTGGGGGAAGGATATTGCAAAATCTCCATTTCCACCCCACTTTGGGGCCAGCCAGAAGTGGTATTTGCCAGTTCTCCAAACTACACAAAATTTCCATTACTGGTTCTCCGAACTGCTCAAAATTTCTACTACCAGTTCTCCGAACTGCTCAAAATTTCCACTACCGGTTCTCCAGAACCTGTCAGAACCTGCTGGATTTCACCCCTGATTTTCCCCCTTTGCTAAACCGGGCATGGGCATGGCCAGCATGTGACACATCCAGGCCGTGGGTGAGTTTGACAGCCATGTTCTAGTTTCATGTTTTTGGTTAATATCTTTATCATCTGTTGAGTTTAAGCCTGCTGATATACCAAATTCTTTTAGTTTTCCCATTAACATTCCCAATACCATTTAGAGGATCTACCAAAACCAACACCCAGTCTGCAAATTTAGTGTCCTTTCAAAAATCTCGACTGTGGTTTAAGCAAGATAGTTACTTCCTTTTATCTTCTCTGAATTTTTATTGGGGAGAAATGACAAGAACTTCCAATGAAAAGAAATGGTGGACTGAAGATGGCTCTTGAAAAGTAAAGCCAATGACTGTCAGAATAAAGAGTTGGCAAATAGGTCAGTTTTTCTTAATTCTTTTATGGACAAAGAGAAGGCTTGAGATCATCTGCAAGTGCTCTGGACAGTTATTCCTGATCCGTAAAATGATCGCCAACAAGTATGGAGCTCTGGGAGATGAGGAAACCACAGTCAGTACCTTCAAAGGACACTAGGTCCACATAAAACCAACAATGATCATCTTGAAAAATTCTGTAAAATTATTTTCAGACTATCATTCAAAAATCAGTCTACAAAGAACTTGTCATTATTAAAAATGATATTGGCTTACAGTTTCTCTTTAAACTAAAATCTTGTCCTTCTTTAGATATTAGTGCTATATTGGCCCCTTTCCAACTCTCCAGTATCTTTTTCTCTTTGTAAAAGAAAGTTCAACACATTTTGAAAGATTATAAAAAGTTCATTCTCAAAACATTTATAATAAGAACCTGATAATCCTTCTGATCGTGGCACCTTTGCTGGTTTAACCTTTTTTTTATGGCTTCAAAAACTTCCCTTATTAATATACGTTCATTCATAATTTGTTTCTATTCATCTGTAATCCTCAGTATATTTTGTTTCTTTAGGTATTTATCTATTTTCTCCAGAGAGATATCTTGCCCTTTATACAAGTTGGAATAATATTGATTAAATATTTTTGCTTAATCACATTATCCATTAATATAGTATCTCACTCCTGTAGTCTCATTATCATTTTCTTTTTCTTGTCATATTTTATATGCCAACTACTTCCCTACTTTGTTTGTCAAGTCATTTTTTTCTTTACATAGTTCATTTTTATTTCCATTTATCTTACAGTTAACATAGGTAGTTGTTGTTGATACCAAAATTCCACTATTGGTCTTACTGTAACATTTCACTTAATCTTCAACTAAAAGAACTGGATTTTCTTTTATAAACTGAATTCACAGAATTATTATGAGGGGAAAACAATCTCCAGAAATATCTACTTGAGAACATAGCCAAGTTCTATGAAATCATATCTATCCTTGAAAAGGATCTACATCTTTCAGAAAAATAGCTAAACTCTCTTCAATTGCCATTTTACTCTCTCCATATATCAAGCATATCCCTAAATTCATCATCATCATCTTTTAATGCCCCCCATAATCCCTTGCAGGGTGGAGTCTGGGCAACTGAATGGAGCTGAGTGATTATTGGCCGGATGCCCTTCCTGTCACCAATGTGGAGTTACATTCAGCAGGTATATTCCCATTGTGCCCAGAGAGAAAAATATCTACGTCTACCTAGGATCAAACTCACAGCCTCCTGATTGTGAGGCTAGAGCTCCACCTCTAGGCCACCGCACCACTCATCAAGCAATCCTAAATGGTCTCTAAAAATTCAAGAAAACTATAGGTACTTTGTTCTGAGTGATTTTTTTTTTAATCAGAGATCACTCCATTCCAATCCCTGATCAAACATAAATAAGAAATCCATTAGTTTTCCATCCCAAAATTTTATCCTCCTAATTATTGCTGTGAACACATTCATGAGTGGAAGAGAGAATTCTGGATCATGGTTAGATGAGATAAGCCTTATGAAACTACACACATCCCTTGAAATCTGAAAGATCAACAGGAAAAAAATGGCCTTAAGGCAGCATTTCATTTTAAAATGTTAAGGAAAAAATTGGGCGGGGGGAAATAATAGAAAATATTAGGTACAATTCAGATGTTAATGCTCTATATATCAATAATTATTAGAAGTATTTTGTTCTGTAGTTGCATAGAAGCATCCAAATTTAGAGGGCTTCTTGAAGTTTAGTATAAAAGCATAAGCAAATGTTATTTTATTCTTGTACTAAGTATCATGAATCATGACGGAAGTGAATTTATTCATTTCCCCTCTTAAAGTTCATGCCCATTATCCTCTTTATCATGGGCTCATTTTAAATACTGAATTCTGCTATAAGCAGTGACATGTGTTCAACTTGAAATATGTCTTAAAGAAATCATAAATAATATATACTAGCTAGATTTTGTTGACAGGAGAATTAGACTGAAATTCAATGAGTGATTATGTAAAGAAGACAGTTATTGCTGGTTTCCTTCTCCTATACCGCAATGTATTAATTCCTTCAGTGTTCTGAACATAGCAAGTTATTCAGGTAGATATAGAAATAGTTAATTTGTTTGTCCCTTTTAGTTTGCAGAAATATCTCAAAACAATGCAAATCAGCTGTGAATCCCATCTAATAAAATATAGAATTACATTTTGAAGCAGGGCAGAGAAATATATATATATATTTCTGTCACAGTTCTAAGTGGCAATGTTCTTCGGAAGTAAATACACACCTGGATTGTCGCCTCTATTTTATTCCATTATCTCCCAGTATGAAAGAATTTATCCTAATTATTCCTAAGCTTCCTAGTGCCCAGTTATAAACACTGCTAGAGGAGGTTCTTACTCTTTGCAAAACGTAAATTTTAGATTATAAGAAAAATCATTCTGTCACTTTACATTGTTCAGAGGGGGGAACTGTTGTGTATATATGTGAAATAGTGTGTTCCATTTATAAAAGAAAGTTGAAAACCTTTTAATTCAGAATCCAAAATGCATACAAATAGGAAAAAAAATTAAGATCCTCATCCTCATCCTCATCCTCATCATTCAACAACATCTGCCTGTTTCAGGTCCTGGAAATAGGACTGGATAAGTAAATAAAAATGCCAAATTCAGTTTAAACATCTGTGCGTCAAACTGTATACTTTTGTGAAACCATATTCTCCAAAGAAAATTTGTTGGGACAACATGCTTCCATAGGAAAGGCACACTCCAGGCTTTAAACATTGCCACCTTTCAAGATCTAGGAAGGATTTCTTCTCTGTGGCTGCTGCTGTTCTATCTATTCAGTAAATAAATAACAATAGCAAGAACAATAGCAAGAACAACACGAGCCGTGGTGGCACTGTGGTTAGAATGCAGTACTGCAGGCTCCTTCTGCTGACTGCCAGCTGACTGCAATTTGGCAGATCGAATCTGACCAGGCTCAAAGTTGACTCTGCCTTCCATCCTTCCAAGGTGGGTAAAATGAGGACCCAAATTGTTGGGGGCAATATGCTGACTCTGTAAACCACTTAGAGAGGGCTGTAAAAACACTATAAAGCGGTATATAAGTCTAAGTGCTATTGCTAAGTGCTATTGCTATCAGTAACAACCACCACAGCTAAGGGGATGTAGATTGCATATCAGATCCACTGTGGGTGCAAATTCTGTCTGACCCATTATTGATCTTTCTCAGACACATATGTGGGACTCAGACTCTTGTCATGGATGGGTTTTTGAACAGATCCATGGCTCTTCTATCTTATTTCAATGCTTAGCTGGAAAATGGAAATGGCAGCCAATAGAACTACTAGTGTGACAAATAAAATGTTGCTTTGCTTTCATCTTCTTGTGCTTTATTGATGTTTCTTGATTTGACCTTCATTTTCTTGCCTGTTCTTATCCTATTTTGATATAGAATAAAGGACTAAAGGCATAGGAAGACAGATTCCAATAAAGTTACTGAAAACATCTAACAGGAAGAGCAGTTTAAGATTAGAACCAATCACCCAGAGAGATAATTGGTTTCCCTTCAAAACATAAATTTAATTGGAGGCTGGACAACTCTCTCTTGGGAACGCGTCCAGATTTCTGCATTTAGTATGGGGTTGGCTCCAGATGTGTTGATGGCCTTGTCTCATTCTATCACTAATCCAATTTAAATGGAAGTCAAATCAAATATAAAATTAAATGTATTTATCTGAAAAGGGATAATTTTGTTGCTTCCTCTGCCAGTTTTTTTAGTTTTATTGTGAGAGAGTTGTCTATACAGCCAGTAATGGAAGGCAAATTAGTTTTTCTTCTTTCTAATTGCCTTTTGTAGAGAATTGTCTTAAAACAGGATAATCTTTCTTTGGGAAAATTAGTTGTCTTGTCTGCAGTATTATTTATTGGGTAATCTTTCTCACATGACATTCAACGGTGAAGGAGTGCTCCTCAATTAAAAGACTCACACATACACACTTGCACCAAACTGTTAATTACTCATTTTCCCCTAGTTTTGCTCAATATTTAACACAAGGATTTATTAAACTACTGGTGGCAAGAACTATAATCATAGATATTTCTGTAAGGTTCCATCACATCTAAAATAAAGCAAATGGAATTTGTGTTCGTATCTTTATTTCTGCTCGTGACTAAACCTTGTACGAGTAACCAATAATTGATCTTGTTTGTATTGACTTGGGTTATTTCAGTTGGATTCACATACTAAGTGTCTAAGAGATTGAAATTAAAGGTTTCTTTAATGGGTGACAAAGGCAGCAATTATATTATTCTTCTGCTTTTCAATCTCCTGTTGAAAGAAAAATTGCAGCAACAGTCAGAAAACTCACAGGTATTCAGCAAATGAGTTTTTTTTTTTTTAAAGACTATTACTTCTAACAAGGAAAATGCAAAGCAGAGAAAAATAATAAGCATAGGAAAAGAAAAAAATATCATTTTAAGATATTTATCGGGTTTTCAACTTTTCGGCTTTGTTTTTCTGGGGGAGCTTTTTGGAGCAAGCACCTTCTTTGCATATAAAAGACCTGATTTAAGAGCTTCAGCAATTTTATCAAGGGAGATCAAACACTCGACAAAAACCAGAATAAGAATTTTAAGAAATACAGAAAAGACAGAAAAATGATATGGTGCAATTCAGATTTATAAGCTCTACATATCTGGGATACAGGCATAAAAGCATTAAAGTCTACAGCATACAGAAATCATTTAAAAACACACCCAGAGGGATTTGTGTGTTTCAGAAAGCCTGCAGCATTGTGCCATTCGACCTAACAACTGTGCACAAATCAAAAAGTGTCCCTTTGGGTCATAGTTTCTCTTATTACTTATTATTAATATTAATTTGGCCTTTCGGTTTCACTTAGCAAGGTGCGAAATATTTCCATCTAAGGCAGATTTATTTGTCCGTTTATGACCTTCAACAATATATAATTTACCTCCTGAATCTCAGTGCAGTTGTCTGCTTTTCTAAAGAGCGTAATAATTTAACTCCCTGCAATATTTCATGTACTTCCAAGGGTAGCAGCAGCTATCAACCTGTAAAATGTTCTCCCCAGGACCTCATGTGCCAAAGCTGTTACTCAGGCTCATCAGATGTGCCAAATGACCCTTGGACATGTGAACAAGTATGGAGGATAATGAGAAGCCAGATGCTTGTAACTGACCACAGCCTCCAATCACTCATGCCACAGATCCTTTTGCAATCTAAGAAGAACAGAAGAATGGATTAACACCAGTTTCAGATAAATCTTCACTTAGTTATTTGTTCAGTTGAGATTTCACGTGCTTTTCTCCTACCTGTAGAAGAGGATGCAAGTGAGGATGAACTAAGACATAGCAAGTGCTCCAGTGGTGGGTTGCCCCTGGTTCAGACCGGTTCGCAAGAACCGGTAGTAAAACCGGTGGGAGGCTCCACCCACTGCCCCGGATGTTGTCATAGGCGATCTGCGCATGCACAGAAGCTCGGCACGTGTGCGATCCCGTTGCAAACCAGTAGTAAAGGTAAGTAGAACCCACCCCTGAAGTATCCACAGTCAACCAGTGAGTTACCTTCTTTTAGGAAAGATACTAAAATAATGCTTGGGTGATGCTTTAATTGATTAGTATTTTTGCCTGGAAAAAGTATATTGGTATATAATTTTACACATTGAACTCAAGTCAGATGAAGGGCCTTATATGTGTAGGATCCTGAATTATACCTGAACCTCTTTTGCTAGCCCTGCTGCTAGCTTGTAGAGAAGACTGAATGCTGCTGCATTGTTCCCATAGCAATAGCACTTAGACTTATATACTGCTTCATAGTGCTTTACAGCCCTCTCTACACAGTTTATAGAGTCAGCATATTGCCCCCAACAATCTGGGTCCTTATTTCACCAACCTCAGAAGGGTGGAAGGCTGAGTCAACCTTGAGTTGGTCAGGATCGAACTGGTGGCAATGTGGCAGAATTAGCCTGCAATACTGTATTCTAACCACTGCACCACCACTTCTCTTTCCCCCTGTCCCCCAAATGAGGCAAGCACCAAATTTGCCCCAGTAGCTGAAGAGGTTCATGATGAGAAGGTTGGGCCTACTAATCTTTATGTAGTAGCCAATAGCATTAGACTGGTTTTCTTTGTTGTTACACCTGATGTTCCATGCTATGCTAAGGAGGATACATCTAAGGAGGAGAATGCATATCCAGTTGAGTCCTATTCAGCCATAAGCAAGAGAACTTCCAACTTCATGTATATCAATATTCCTTATTCTTTCTGAATGTCTTTCCACAGCTGCTGTAAATACATCTGACAATTGCAGAATGATCCGAGCAACAAGGACAGTCCTGTTCAGCTGTTCAAATGCCGGGGTGAGGCTACTTTGATTTAATCCTACAATCTTCAAATATTTTGCATATAGCTGGAGACATGGATCAAGTTCAGATGTGCAAGTGAAGGACATATTTAATAGACTTGTAAGGATGTCAATTAGAGAAAAAGGCAATTTACGTTTATTTTGTACAAGATTCCATGCTTATACTTCTCAAACTTCCAATGTATTACTTTATTTTTAAAAAAAATTTCATTTCGGCTGGAGCAGTTTAATATCAAAGCTTCTCATCTATGTTAAGCTATATTTCTTTCTTAACTGATACCTTTCAAGGATTTCTCTGTTTGATTTGATCATCCATTAATCTCCATCAGACTGATTACCTAGAAAGAGCAGGGTCATTGCTTCTGTCATTGTGATGCTTTGTCCAAAATCATGATTTAAGGTTAGAGTTTTTATTTTGCTCCTTCTCTTATATTTCCTTGCAACTGAAGAAAGCTGCATTATTTCTGCTGCCATGGTTGCCCAAATCAGCATACGTAATTGACCCTCCTCCTTCGTTAGATTGAAGTTGCAATGTGTAATTTTGTAGTTCATAAAAGAAAGAGCACAAATCTAGTTTCGACACCAAAGACCATCTTGATTTCCTGTTACAGAAATGAATTTTCATGAGACTTTAACTTGCATGGAATCTTATCCCCTGCCTCTTGAACAATTGAAATAAAGAGTTTAGACACACATACCAACATTTCTAAAGAAACTATAATTATGCCTCAATTGCGTGAACCAGCTTGATTAAGCCATGTAATTATTTGCAAAGCAGAGACCTTTAATCTCTTTTCATGTCTGGATGAGATATGGGATTGTATATGCCTGAAACTTGTGAACTCTTGCTTATATAAGGGAAACCATGATTTTCTCTTACACCTCAACCAGACTGTGGCCTCACTGGCAAATGAATGAATGAATCAATCAATCAATCAATCAATCAACCAACCAACCAACCAACCAACCAACCAACCAACCAACCAATCAATATTTGCATACTATATCAGTCTTCGTGGTCACCATGTTTGTTTGTTTTTCTGGATTCAATTCTGCTATTCAGATTGCTCCAATGATAAAATGACTATATTTTCAAAAGAGGATCAGAGAAACAACACTTGTAAATATCCATGGGGGAAATGCCAAAAATCAAAGGATGGATGTTGGGGTTTTACTTTCCCCCTTTCTCTTTGAAAATGACAATTCAGCACAGCAATAAAATAAGGAGTGCAGATTAGAGTTCCATGAAGAATGGAATGACTAGTATTAAATTTTCTCATCAAATTTTATCTTTGGTGCAATCATCATGGGCCATAAGTAAATTGAATTTTGTATCTAATAAAGGAACAGAGTCTTTATTTTTGGAGTCAGTGGAGTCAATAAACAACCAATAAAATCAGTTTGATCAGTTTGAATCCCTTTTTTTTTTTTTTTTTTTTGGTTAAACAGGGAGAGAGACACTTAAATGCTATGAAAGAAAAAGCAACAGAGATAGAAAGAGAGAGACAAAGACAATACAAAATAATTTCCATACAAAATTATTATGGAGGTGGGCTTTTATTTATTTTTCAAAAGCTATAGTTTAAAAATTACTGGAGTTCAGAGTTAATAAAAATGCCATCACTGCAGCATCTTCCTCTTGAAGTGGCTGGCTCTCAAATGCTTTTAACAATAACTAAGTTGTGTCCAACAGAGTAAATTCTCTTTCTGAAATTCCATTTGAATGAATGGTGATATGCCAGGGAGCTTTTGAGAGACCATATGTAACAATAGTTGCTAATCGCCAGTTTTCCAGAAATTAGTCCCCTGGTTAACCTAAAATTACCAGCAGTTAACAATGTACATACTCTGCACTGGGTTTCTAATTGTGTTCTTGTATGAAAGAGAACAACTGTGAATATGACACCCCATATGTTGCCCATCACAATACACATTAAGCAAAGTGAGTATAAAGAGAAAGAAGTGATGACATCTGTGCCAAAATTTGCTTAACAATGGCTTCAGCATTGGACAGAGGGAACAGCCAATCCCTATCAGCTTTATAGCCACATTACAAAAAACAACAACTTGCTATTATAATGTAATTAGAAGAATACATAGGTTTTATTTGGGATTTTGTTAGCAGTTCATTAGATTTTTATAGAGCTTCGAAGTATTCTGGAATTGGTTCAGGGTCTGTTAAATGTATTTTCATCTTTCTGGTCCAACTAAAGAGTAGGAAAGAGAGAGAGGGTGGAGGGGAAGGAGGGAAGGAGGGAAGGAGGGAGGGAGGGAGACTGAGCTATAGTTCTTTAGGGGAAAATATGTCAAAAGCAACCTAAATAGATTCATTCTGCTGTTACAAAGAGGAGTGTCTGTGAGGACAAAGCTGATTTCTTCATCTCTGTATGCTGGTAAGAAGAATAATTTCTGTAATGAAAAAAAAGACATTCACATTTATTTAGAAATCATGTGGATCTGGGAATATATTGTAATTTTTCTGGATTCCAGATGTCCTGAGAAGAAAGGCAGAAAACAAAGTTCTAGCACTGGAAAGGAAAGATGTCAGGGATATGAGTTCTCCTGGCAAAAATCAGGTGCTTTACTCCACACAGAGTAAGCAAATAGCAGGGACAAATAGCAACTAAGAAAAATAGTGAGAACAGAAACCTTGTAGAGAACCCCATCTGATTCAAAATCAGTTCCAAATTCTGCCTTCAGAATAAATGAAGGCCATTTAAGCATTTTTCTTTAAAATTAAGAAGGGAGTGGAAATTATCATAATATGCAAATGAAATGATAACAACTGGGGCCCAATTAAAAATATCGTGGAATTTTGCATTCTTTTAGAGAGTCTTGAGGCCACTTGGAGGTTTATCTGTGTTCTCAGGAACACCTGAGTGGTGCAAATGGATGTGGCGCCTTCTTGGAACTGCTGAAAGGACTGTGTTGTAGACTGGAGATAGATGATGTTGTATCCCTCCCACTCTATTGAGAGAGGGCTGTTCAGTTTTGACATAGATGGCCTCTTTGACCCCTCTTTCAAACTACCGGTCCCCTCTGTCCTCATTTTCTGTCTTATTTTCCAAAGCACCAGAAACAATAGATGGAAATGTGGCAAAGAGGGGGCTGAGGGGTTTTCTGTGTAAATTTTTGGATAAATTTTTAAGGGATCCCGGGGGGGGGAGGGTAGGATTCGAACTAGAGCAGTGGGTTTGGGGGATAACCCACTAAGGGGAGGGTCGGGCCTGGCCATGACGCGCGGCAGGGGGGGTAGGGGATCCGGGGGTGATGGGGGGGTCGAGCTTGTCCAGATTGTGTTTTTACCATCGGTACTGTGAGTGGGAGGGGTAGATATGGCGGGAGCAGGGGGCCATATCATGTGGAGGGAGCACGTGCCCGCTGTCTTCGAGCGGTGGCGCGCTCCGGCCCCCAAGGCTCCACTCGTTCTCCAGGTTGCACAGACCCTCAGGGCCTGGGCCTGCAACTGATGTTGTGCAACGCCAGGTCTGTAGTAAATAAAGCCCCCCTCATTTGTGATCTTGTTCAGGAGGGGGGAGCGGACCTGGCGGGTATTACGGAGACCTGGTTGGGCCCGGAGGGAGGGGTCCCTCTGGTAGAAATGTGCCCACCAGGCTTCCACGCATTCCATCAGCCAAGGTCACAGGGGAGGGGTGGGGGAGTAGCGGTTGTTATTAGAGAGGGCCTTAGGCTGAGGGAGGCCACTGTTCCTCAGACAGCCGGCTGTGAGTCTCTCCTCGTGAAGTGGGGTCATGGGGTTCAGATGGGTTTGCTGATCACGTACCTGGCTCCCTGCCACGTGGCAGCAGCCCTGCCCGAGCTTCTCAATGTCATCGCCGCGGTGGCGGTTGATACCCCCAGACTTATGGTCATGGGGGATTTCAACCTGCCGTCCGTGGGTGAGGCATCTGAGGCAGCTCGGGAGTTCATGGCTTCCATGACGGTTATGGACCTAACCCAGTTAATTCATGGCCCTACACACGCGGGGGGAAACATGCTGGATCTGGTTTTTGTCTCTGGACAGTGGCTGAGTGATCTCGAGATAGGGGATATAGTCATCGAGCCCTTGTCATGGTTGGATCACTCTCTCCTTCGCCTTGACCTTCGAACCGCTGCACCCCGCCGCAGGGAGGCGGAACCGATAAGATGGTACCGCCCCAGGCGCCTGATGGAACCTGACAGGTTCCAGATGGAGCTTGGGCCAATCCCTGAGGTTCTGGCTCACGCCTCGACTGGAGACCTAGTGGCCGCCTGGGATAGGGCGGCTGCTGGAGCTCTGGATCGAGTCGTGCCTTTGCGGCCTCTGACCCGGTGCCGAGCTCACCTGGCTCCTTGGTTCACTGAGGGGCTAAGGGAGATGAAGCGCCGGAAAAGACGCCTAGAGAGTAGTTGGAGGGCCAGTCGTGCTGAATCTGACGGACACTGGTAAGATCTCATATTAAGAATTACCTAGTGGCGATAAAAGCAGCAAAATGTACCCATTTTGCTGCTCTTATTGCATCATCAGATAATCGCCCGGCTGCCCTGTTTAGGGTGACCCGCTCCCTGTTCCACCAGGAAGCACGGGAGGACCCCTTGGAGGGAAGAGCAGAGGATTTTGTGCAATATCTGCATGACAAAATCACTCAGATTCGGGAAGATCTGGACTCCGACTGGGTAGATCCAGCGGGGATGACAGAGGCAGGTCCTGAGAATGTTATCTGGGATGAGTTTGATCCTGTGACCCCTGAGGACGTGGACAGGATTCTGGGTAGACTGAATGCGACCACATGTTTGTTGGACCCGTGCCCGTCCTGGTTAGTGCTGGCTTCCCGGGAGGTGACACGAGGCTGGCTCCAGGGGATTATAAATGCTTCATTGGGTGAGGGTGTCTTTCCCGCCGCCTTGAAAGAGGCGGTGGTGAGACCTCTCCTCAAGAAGCCTTCCCTGGACCCGGCAGTATTGGCTAACTATCGTCCAGTCTCCAACATTCGCTTTGTGGCGAAGGTTGTTGAGAGTGTGGTTGCACGACAGCTTCCCCAGTACCTGGATGAAACGACGTATCTAGATCCGTTCCAGTCGGGCTTCAGGCCTGGGTACAGTACGGAAACGGCATTGGTCGCGTTGGTGGATGATCTCTGGAGGGCTCGGGACAGGGGGTGCTCCTCTGTCCTGGTCCTGTTAGACCTCTCAGCGGCTTTTGATACCATCGACCATGGTATCATGCTGCACCGGTTGGAAGAGTTGGGGGTGGGAGGCACCATACTACAGTGGTTCTCCTCCTTTCTCTCCGACCGGTCGCAGTCTGTGTTGACGGGGGGGCAGAGGTCGACCCCGAGGCCCCTTATATGTGGGGTGCCACAAGGGTTGGTTCTCTCGCCCCTTTTGTTCAACATTTATGTGAAGCCACTGGGTGAGATCATCCGTGGTTTCGGGGTGGAATACCATCAGTACGCTGACGACACCCAGCTGTACATCTCCACCCCAGACCACCCCAACGATGCCCTTGAAGTGATGTCCCGGTGCCTGGAGGCCGTACGGATCTGGATGGGGAGGAACAGGCTCAGGCTCAACCCATCCAAGACCGAGTGGCTGTGGTTTCCGACATCCCGATATAGTCAGCTGGTGCCACCGCTGACTATTGGGGGCGAATCATTGGCCCCCACAGAGAGGGCTCGCAACTTGGGCGTCCTCCTGGATTCACGGCTGTCTTTAGAAGAGCACTTGACGGCCGTGACCGGGAGGATTGTTCATCAGGTTCGCCTGATCCGCCAGTTGCGTCCCTTTCTGGATCGGGACTCGTTACGCACGGTCACTCATGCCCTCGTCACCTCCCGTTTGGACTATTGTAACGCTCTCTACATGGGGCTCCCCTTGAGGTGCACTCGGAGGCTCCAACTGGCGCAGAGTGCGGCCGCGCGGGTGGTGATGGGAGCGACGTGGCGCTCCCATGTAACACCTCTCCTGCACGAGCTGCACTGGCTCCCGGTGGTCTTCCGAGTGCGCTTCAAGGTTTTGGTTATCACCTTTAGAGCGCTCCATGGCTTAGGACCTGGTTATTTACGGGACCGCCTGCTACCATCAATAGCCTCCCACCGACCAGTACGCTCCCATAGAGAGGGGCTCCTCCGGGTGCCGTCGGCCAAACAATGTCGACTGGCGGCCCCCAGGGGGAGAGCCTTCTCTGTGGGGGCACCTACGATCTGGAACGAGCTCCCCCCGGAGATACGGAGGATCCCGGATCTGCATACCTTCCGTCGCGCGCTTAAGACCTTTCTATTTCACCAAGCCGGCCTGACCTAAGTTTTTTTTTTTCCCCTTTTTAAATGGAAATTTTAAATTTGGTTTTAAATTATTGGGGTTTTAATCTGTTCAGCCAAATTATTTAATTTCGTTTTAATCTATTTTAAATTTTGTATTTATATGTTTTATTCCATGGCTGTTCACCGCCCTGAGTCCTTCGGGAGTAGGGCGGTATACAAATTTAATAAATAGAAATAGAAATAGAAATTAATCAAGGAGAGAATTCCAACCTGGAATTAACCTCCTAACAGTGAGGACAATTAACCAGTGGAACAGCTTGCCTTCAGAAGTGGTGGGTGCTTTATCACTGGAGGTTTTTAAGACAAGACTGGACAGCAACTATCTGAAACGGTATAGGGCCATGATGGCGAACCTATGGCACGTGTGCCACAGGTGGCACGCAGCGCCCTCTTTGTGGGCACTCGAGCCGTTGCCCCAGTTCAGCTTTACCACGCATGCGCGCCTGCCTCCCGCTGGCCAGCGGGTCATCGATTCTCTGCTGTGCATGTGTGGGAGGACGGGGACGCCGGGGGACGGAGGATAATTCAGCAGAGCTCTAGAAAAGAAAAAGAAAATAGCAATAGTTCATATTTCTTAAATGACTCACTTTGTTTGTACTCTTTTAAAAGGCCTCCCTGGAAACATAACTATCACAGCAACAAAAAGGCAGTGTTATTCGTTCTTTGGCCAATCACAAAAAAAAACAAAAAAAAACAAGGATGCAATTTCCCTAGTCTGAAACAAAATGGATAGAGATAAGTAGTGTTTATGTGGTTTTGTGTGTGTGCGTCTGTGTTGTCGCTGAACTGTAAATCCTATAATTACAAACTAATATGCTAGCTAGAATCAGTGATCGTTCTGTTCCACTCATCTAGAGGACGCCCATTGGAGTAAGTTGTGTTAAATGCCTGATAAATCAGTTAGAGGTGCGTTAACCACTTTATCTTGTAGCCATGGTGAAGCCCAACAGACTATGTTCCCCTATGCTCTGTCTTTCACTGGTAATTTTTTTGCTTACTTCCCTATCTAGCTTGGGGTAGCTGAACAACAGTAATCTATTTTCTGTTATGGCAAAGGTTAAACAAGTTAGATTGTTACGTGGCATGGAAAACAGGAAACCATGCTGATGGAGCCTTAGCAACCCGAGGGTTATATTAATGGATCAATAAAGCACCCCTTGGTGTAATACATACTCTCTCACAACTTCAGGATCCATTTTATGGGAGGTTTGTTGATGTTTTTGTCAAACGGGGATGCAAACGGCAAGAATGAGGATCAAGTGGATTGATAATAGCTCAAAGCAACCAGGCTTTGATGAAAACAACTGTAAGGTTTCTATAGAGACAGTGGAAAATCTTCACAACACCACAAAATGTTTCTTCCAGCTATATGGTGCCAGTTATAAGAACCCTCACTATATTTCAGACATCAATACTTTAGAGAGGGTCTAGAGATATTTTACTAGGAGAATACTCAAATCTTTTGCTCGAAATAAAATTCCCTATCCCACCAGCCTTGAAATTTTAGATCTGGATAACCTCAAACTAGGCCGTCTACGTTCTGACCTATGCTTAGTTCATAAGCATAGTTCTCTGTGGGGAAGTTCTCATAGTTCTCTGTGGGGGCACCCGCCATCTGGAACGAGCTCCCCCCGGAGATACGGAGGATCCCGGGTCTGCACACTTTCCGCTGTGCCCTCAAAACATTCCTATTTCAGCAGGCTGGCCTGGCCTAACTTTTCTTTTAAACTGTTTTTTAAATTTTAAATTTGCCTTATAAATTGGGGTGTTTTAAATTTGTTTTCTGGGCCAAATTATTTAATTGTATTTTAAATTGGTTTTTTTAACGTTTGTATTATATGTATTTTATCTTTTGGCTGTTCACCTCCCTGAGTCCTTCGGGAGTAGGGCGGTATATAAATTCAATAAATAATAATAAATAATAATAATAAGATTATTTATCAAAACATTCTACCTGTAAATGAGTACTTTAATTTCAACCGTAATTACACAAGGGCTATCAATAGATTCAAACTTAATGTAAATGGCTCTAATCTTGATTGTAGGAAATATGACTTCTCCAATAGAGTAGTAAATGTCTGGAACACTCTACCTGATCCTGTTGTTAGTCTCGCTAATCCCCATACCTTTTACCTTAAACTGTCTACCGTGGACCTTTCATGTTTCTTAAGAGGTCCCTAAGGGGACATGCGTAAGCGCACCAGTGTGGCTTCCGATCCTGTCCTACTGTCCCCATTTATATGTAATCATTCTATGTGTTTATGGCTATGTTTTGCCTATTTATATCCTTTTATTTGTGCCAGTTTTTTTTAATGTGTCCATGTCTATGTCTATACTGTTACTTGTTTCCTTGTACTTGTTGACAAACAAACAAACAAACAAACAAACAAGATATATGTATATCCCATCTTTCCCCTGGAAGCCATAAACTATCACAACCACCATTATCCACAACCTTCCTTGGCAAAGCTACTGAGACTCCAAAACAGATTAATGGTAGAAGAAAGAACTACCATATATCACAAGATTGATTGATTTGATTTAAATCCTATCTTTCCTCCAAGAGCCCAAGGTTACCCACATAGAACCTTCCTCCGATTTTTCCACAACATCTGTGTAGCAGATGTTCATCTAAGTGATAGTGACTGACTAAAATTACTGAGTGAGCTTTTGTGACTGAGGTGTACATGGATTTCAACACTTCTAGTCTGGACCTTAACCGTATCATCACATTGTTCCTTCAGTGTGTTTCATGTACTGTGAAGCTGGTTTACAGAAATCAGTCATTTATCTGTATAGGAAAAAGCTTGATTCTATGACCCTGTATATTTCTGATCACCATTCCTGATTTTGGATGCCTTGGTGTGTTTTGCTCTGCATGCTCTTCACAGCTCTTGACCTTATATTAGCTTCTGTCCATACAGAATTTTAAAAAGTACATTTGTATGGCTGACATTCGACTTGAACTTAACTCTGCCTGCTTCTGTTCCAGTCCCTTAACCTTTGCCCACTTTGCTGTTTGTGGGTCAACGACACTTGATTGGAGAAATCCACATTTGAATTTACTGACTTTTTACCAGTGGCAATGGGAAAAAAGGATGAAGTCCAAATTTGATCTACATGGTCAGATTTTATTCCCAGTCTGAATCATTTAGGGGGTTCTATGCAGGATAGGAAGAAGTAGAGAGAATTCCTGGGCAATTGTATCATTGGGCCACCACCATATGACTATACTTGTTATTGCTCTTACTTTCTGTTACAGTTTTCCTATTTTCCTATTGATTATACTTTATATGTTTGCATGACAGTAGAGACATCACCCTGCCAACAAAAGTGCATATAGTCAAGGCTATGGTTTTCCCAGTTGTAATGTATGGCTGTGAAAGTTTGACCATAAGAAAGGCTGAGCCCAAAGAATTGAGGCCTTTGAACTATGGTGCTGGAGAAGATTCCTGCAAGTCCTTTGGATGGCAAAGCGATCAAACCGGTCAGTCCTAGAGGAGATCAACCTTGATTGCTCTTTAGAAGGCCAGATCCTGAAAATGAAACTCAAATACTTTGGCCATCTAATGAGAAGGAAGGACTCACTGGAGAAGAGCCTAATGCTGGGAAAGACTGAGGGCAAAAGAAGAAGGGGACGACAGAGAACCGAGGTGGCTGGATGGAGTCACTGAAGCAGTAGGCATGATCTTAAATGGACTCCAGAGGATGGTAGAGAACAGGAAGGCCTGGAGGAACATTGTCCATGGGGTCACAATGGGTCGGACATGACTTTGCAAGTAACAACAGCAACAATGGTATTTTTTAGAAAGCTGCTTAAGGCATGTTTTCATCCATTATTTTAACCTATCAGTTTTGATTGGAAATACACACTTTAACTGTAAACCCCTTCATGATTTCTTTGAGTGGGAAGCATTAGATAAATTATTTCAAGAGAGAAGAATACATGCCACAATCTGACAATTCTGGTCCTGTGATGGCACTGCCCATGACAGTACAGTCCCTTCAAAGGGCAATTTCCAGCAGTTATCTTTATTGTCCTGGAATGCAAGGCACTGAAAGACCTGACCCAAGTTTCTGGTACAAACAAAGAAACTTTAGGGCATAGTTTTCCAATCTTGGCACATTTAAGATATGTGGACTTCAACTCCCATAATTTCCCAGCTGGTATTCTGGTGAAGTTCATGTATCCTGAAGTTTCCAGAGTTGGGAAAGCCTGCTTTAGGGCTACCAAATTGGAGATTTGATGCCAGATTACCAGCCTGACTTGTAAAAATCTATATGGCCAGTGGAGGGCAACAAAAGGCAAGCAATTTTCAGTGTCTCTTTGCTGCCCTCTATTGGTCATGTAGATTTTCACAAGCCAGGCCGGTAACATTAGCCTTTAGAGGGGGTAGAAGACAAACAGCTATAGTTTGTTTTATATAATTTTATTTTTAGGATAGGGTACTTTCTTTGGAGACAGAAAAGTTTTTTTAAAAAGAAACAAAAATCCTGTATGGTCTTCAGTTTCTCCATATTTACAAGTAAGATTGCTTTACCAAGCCTAAAGAGATTTACAGTACTTCAAACAAATGTGTGAATTTGGCATGCCTGTACACATGTGTCCATATCAGGGGTGCTATTCAGCAGGTTCTGACAGGTTCTGGAGAACCGGTAGTGGAAATTTTGAGTAGTTCGGAGAACCGGCAAATATCACTTCTGGCTGGCCCCAGAGTGGGGTGGGAATGGAGATTTAGCAATATCCCTCCCCTGCCATGCCCACCAAGCCACACTACGCCCACCAAGCCACACCCACAGAACCGGTAGTAAAAAAAATTTGAATTCCACCACTAGTCCATATGTTCATGAATTTATTTATGCACAAGCAGAGGCTTCTCTAATAAATGTAGGACCTGACAAATATTAATATTGTTTGAAGTCAGAACATCAGAATTAAAATTACTGTAAAATATACCTATTTGTGGGATGCTTTGTCTCTCCCTCTGTCCATACATATGTGCAAACCAGATTGGGAATTTGTTTTTGTTTTTTGTTTTTGTTTTTTTTTTTGTTTTTTTTTTTTTTTTTTTTTGTTTTTAAATACTGCTGGGTTCCTTCTGCCTCTGATCAATTTTTTCTTTAAACAAAGTCTGCCATTGTGTATCTTCACCCACTTCTGGGGCTCTAAGGAAATCAATTTCTATCTCTTCCCTTGGAAAGCCAAGAAAAACAAGAGAATGACCACAGCTTAATTACAATAGGAAGATTTAGTGATAATATTTTTCAATTTTTCAATTGCTTTTTATTCTTTTGTTCAGTTCTGTTCAATTCTTGGAGATTGCCTGGCCAAGTCCCTACGGGTTTTTTTGGGCAAAGTTTTTTTTCTTCCAGAAATGATTTGCCATTGCGTACTTCCACTTTAAACTTCCGCTTTATTCTTCTTCCTTCATTTCCCCCATTAGCTGCTGTTATTTCACTGGGGCACCTTTTAACAATTTAAAAATATTTCTTTTTTGCCTATGAGCTGGCAATCACTCACTCAGCATCAGTACTCTGTTCAAATCACTGCTCCTGCTCAAAACTTGGTCCGGTTGCCCCAGCTTTATGACTGCCGCAATGGCTGCCGCCCCCACCGCCGAGTCAAAGAGTTTCCTCTGACCTTCAAGGAATTTGCCTGTTCCTTTGGTCATCCGAGGTGCCTCTCCTTCTTCTCCATCCCTACAGGACAGATCTGGTCTGAAGACCCCTTGACAGCGGTTTGTCAGCCCGGGATTTTGCAAGGCTCATCAGAGCTCGCTATTCCCCATCTGTCCCACTGTGATGCTTCCGGTTGAATCTCACCATTGCCTACTTCCTAAGGCTGAGAGAAAGTGACTGGCCTAAGGTCACCCAGGTGGGTGGAACTAGAACCTCATAGTCTAGCTTGATTCCTTCACTACTACACCAAACTGGCTCTCATTGGCTCTATATCTCTCTCCTTATCTGATTCTTCCTCTGGTCTCTGGTCTCCTAATTGCACTGTCCCATCACCCAAACAAGAGGAGGACACCACTGCTACATATTCTAAAACTGCAAAAATCCATAAAAGCATTATTTCTTTGTTTTCCAGATTTAGGCAACACATATATGACCATCCTAACAACGTTTGAGTTATGGCAATAACTTCTCCACTCTTCTGACTTTATTGCAATCACCAGTTTGCTGACTTTCAGCAGAATCTTTATCCATGTCTTCTTAGAAATAGCAAGAAGATACCTCCAATCCTCAGTAGTCCATTTGGGGTAAACACAGAATAAGTACAACTAAAATAATGGATGTGATGAATACTCTGCCCACCCAGATACCCAGAAGATATACTCTAAAACCAATTTGCCATAGCCAAAGCCTAAATAATATGATTGTGTAGCACTTTGGGGTCATTTCCAAAAGGCTGGTTGGGAACATAGACAGCTATGAATATGTGCCTATATGCATGTCTTTAATATACTGTCTTTCCCTCAGAAACACGTCAAAACATCTTTCTGGAATTGAACCTGACATAACTGAGGGGCTGTCACAGAGAAGGGGGGGGTTAACCTCCAAAGCACCTGAAGGCAGGAGAAGAAGTAGCAGATGGAAGCAAATTAAAGAGAGATCCAATCTAGAATTAAGGATAAATTTCTTACCGGTAAGAACAATTAATCAGTGGAACAGCTTACCTCCAGAAATTGTGGATATTCTGTCACTGGAGGATTTATAAAAGAGATTGGACAACCATTTGTCTGGAATGGTGTAAGGCCGTGATGGTGAACCTATGGCACATGTGCCAGAGGTGACACGCAGAGCCCTCTCTGAGGGCACGTGCGCCATAACCAGCTGCTCTTCTGGGTTTCGTCGCTGGCCAGCTGGTCCGGCGTGCATGCATACCAGCCAGCTGGCCTGTTCTGGGTTCTGGCACCAGCCAGCTGGTCTTCGAAGACCAGTTATGCAGCACGCATGTGAATGCTGGAACCCAGAACAGAGCAGCTGGCCAGTCTGCGTGCGTGCGACAGAACCCGGAAGAGCAACTGGCTGCCGTGTACATGTACACCGGCCATCTGCTCTCTTCCGGGTTCCAGCACACTGGCATGTGGGTGCACTCCAGTTTCGGTGCTCGGTGCCAAAAAAGTTAGCCATCACTGGTGTAGGGTCTCCTTCTTGAGGAAGGGTTAGAACAATGATGGCTAACCTTTTTGCCATCGCGTGCCAAAAGCTGGGGGAGTGCGGGGTAGTCACATGCGTGCGTGCCCACACCCATAATTCTAGGTGCCCTGCCCCCCCGCATGCGGGTACAATCCCATGCTCCCCCCCACTTTTGGCATGTGACAGCATGGTGGGCATGGTAGGCCCGTTTTTTTTGCCCTCCCCAGGCTCCAGAGGCTTTCTAGGAGCCTGGGGAGGGCGAAAACAGCCTTCCCCACCCCACTGGAGGCCCTCCAGAGGCTGGAAACAGCCCATTTGCCAACTTCCAGTGGGCCCAGAAGGCCCAAAAATCAGCTGGCCAGTGTGCGCATGTATGCTGGAGCTGAGCTTGGACAACGCTCACAAGCCCAACAATATGGCTCCGCATGCCACCTGTGGCATGCGTGCCATAGGTTCACCATCACGGGGTTAGAAGATCTTCAAGGTCTCTTCCAACTCTGTTATTCTGTATATTTCACAACCTTCCTAAATACATTCCTTTCCTTACAAGCAAATATAAATTATTTGGGACTACAACTTGCCTATAAAGCAAAAGAGCTTCTGCCAATATATCAACTCTGCTCTGGTGCTACAGTAAGTTATTCTAGTCCATTAACTTGGAGATAAAGAGATTTTCACAACTTAAACTGTTCCTGTCATCGTGACGATCGCCTTTAGCCACTGTTTTTTCCCCCTCTCACAAGTCTGAGATTTCATTTTACAGTTTTCAAGAATAGTCAGGCTATTGAAAGGAGGTTTAATAATGGTTAGTTCCAACAGCCAGCCCCCAACTGACAGCCCCTTGAGAAATCAGCTGCTATTCTATACGAAACAAAGACTTGATTATGAACTGTCCAATAGTGCAACAAGAAAGTGTGAACCTATTCCACTATTTCTCAAGAAGCATCTAATTTCACACACTTACGAGGCTAAGAGAAATAGTTCCAGGTGATTTTCACAAAAATCCTCTGATAAAAGTGGTTTCGTATGAAATTTAGTGGCAGTTCTAATCTATGCTTATTGATAGTATGGCAGATCTCTCCCTCCCTTCCTCCCTCTCTCCCTCCCTTTCTCTCCCTTTCTCTCCCTCTCTCCCTCCCTCCTTCCCCCCTCTCTCATAAGTATGATCAGGTTGTCCAGGAACACTTTCCTTTATAAGCTCACTTTGAGTATGATTATCAAAATCTTCCTTTATCTAGAAAATGCATACATTGGAAACAATCTCACTCATTTTAAAGCGTTCACAAGAAATCAATAGAAACTATGGAAGCTGCTGAACCTCATTGCTTTCAATGGATTTCAGTCTAATAATCAGGCATAAAAGGCTCAATGATTACCCTAAATTTGCATCAAGTATTACAGCAACTTCTTTTAGCAAAAATCTTTATATGTTGACTCAGGCCATTAATTTTCTCTAATGTTCCCTTCATGGGCTTTTTTTAGCCTGTTTTATAATTGCCATAAATTGCTTTGGCATGGTGATGAGATCATAGGAATAAATAAATCACAATCAATCAATCATAGATTTGTAGTTTATGTAGCTTGGAAAAATCTTAAGAGCTTGGGAAAAAGTCGGTCGTTTAGTCCATGTCACTATTCAGTAAACTACTGCAGAGAGAGACCCATTCAGCCCAAATCTGAAAACCTTCAGTGTTCTGAGCAGACTACTTTATGGTACTAATTAATCAACAGGATTGGTTTGTGTATTTTGAAACGTATTTTATGTGTCTCCTAATATAAAGCTTGAATCTCCTTTCCTTTAATGTCACTCTTCTTGTCTTTTTCTTGCTCTCACATTCAACAGAGAACAGGTCTTCAAAATTGTATAGGGCTTCCTGTTTGAGCTAGAAGACCTACAAAGTCCTTTCCAACTATTTTATTATTCTGATATTATGTAATGGACTGTCCTTTCTCTCTCCCTCTTCCTTCCCACCTCCCTCCCTCCCTCCATCACTCCCATCCCCAATCAAGCTACTCTTGGCTTATGGGATATACAAAGTACAACATTCATAGTAAGCCATACAATTAAAACTCCAATGGAAATCAGAAACAACAACATAAAAATGATAAAGAAAAAAACTGGCACAATGATTACATCAAGAGAATATCTCCTGAAATAAATTACATTTTTATACTCATCTTGTGGTGTATTCCTTTATAATTATTTATAGCATTTTTATTCTATCTGGTTTTGTTGTATGGTTTTTGGACAGCTAATGCCTAAACTGAACAGATAAAAATTAAATTACTGAATATTCCTAACTCTTTTAACCATTGTCCATAAAACTGGGTTTCCTGATCCTTGATCATCTTGATAGTTCTATAATCCACTCCAGCTTCTCCTTTTCTCTTTAAAGCTCTGTGTCCCAAATTGGACACAGTAATTTCAAAATAACCACTTAGCAAATAATACAATTTATTCTGTGATTTGAATACAATCTTCTGTTGATAGGGCCAAATTTTTTTTTATTGCAAAAGTTTTACAATTACATTTTCACCCCCTTTTTCCCCCCTCATCCCACCCCAAACTTCCCAACCTCCCTAACCTACCCTAACCCTCCCCTCTCCCCCAGACTTCCACACAGTATACTCATATCAAATGAAAGGAAAACCCCTTATAAAACTTGAGCCCCTCCCTCCCCCTAAAAATTTTTCATCTTCATTACATTAACCTATTTCTATCCAAATATAACATTTTCAAATAAATTTTCATCCTCATTACCTTAAAATATTTCTATCTTAATATAACATTTTCAAATAAAAGCTATTTGATACTTCCTAGTTTGATATTTGTTCTGAACGTAATCTATCCACCTCTTCCATTCCCATTCATAAGTCTCTTGTGAACAATCTTTTAAATATGCTGAAATCTTCGCCATCTCTGCAAAACTGGCCATCTTCAAAGTCCATTCCTCAATCGTGGGCAGCGCTTCATTTTTCCAGTATTTACCTATCAACAATCTTGCTGCTGTTATCATATGCAATATCAGTTTTGTTTCACCCAATGTAAAACCCTTAGCTATGCCCAATAAAAACAATTGTGGAGAAAATTGAATTTTTTTCTTCAAGACATTCTGCATGACCCACCAAATTTTTGTTTCCCTTTTTATCTAACTCATATTCAGCTGATGGTATTTGGACTCCTAGATTTTTCTTGTATGAAGTGCCATCAAACCAGTTATCCCAAGTTCTCTGCCTATATCTATAAGTCAATTTCATTAATTGAACTTGGAACAATGTACGATGGATGGTCCCATTGCAAAATGGATTTGCAGTTGGCAGAAGAACCATAACTCATACTTGATCCTTAATGGGTCCATGTCTACCTAAAGTAAGATATGCAGTAGAGTCCCTCAAGGTTCTGTCTTGGGTCAATACTCTGCAACATCTTCATAAATTATTTTGATGAAAGAGTAGAAGGGATGCTTATAAAATCTGCAGATGACACAAAGTTGGAAGGATTGATAATAGGACCTGGATATCCTGCCGCAGCTGTCAAAAGAGCCATTGCAGTTTTTGGCTGCATCAATAGAGATATATTTTATAGGTGGAATATTGTGTTCAGTTCTGGTCACTACAATACAAAAAGGATAGTGAAGAACTGGAAAGAATGTAGAAAAGAGGGACAGGTATGGCAAGGGGCTTGGTATGTTCTTCCCAAAGAAGAGATGGCAAAAGGGAGACATGATAGCAAACTTCCAATAAATGTAGAGGCATCAGAGGGCAGGGGTATAGGACAACTCATTATGGCCAACTTGCCATAGCCATGTTGCTGTGGCTAATTCACCATGGCCATCTCGCCACAGCCAACCTGGCACAGCCATCTTGCTGCAGTCAATTCACAGCTGGGACAGCTGAGGGAACACCTGCGGCCAACTCCCTGTTGACAACCATGAGATGAGAAAAGCCATGAGAAAATCTATGCATAATAATTCAACACAATAAATGTTATCTGCTGCTGTTTCTTCTACATTTCCATTTTTGTCGGTGGAAATATGTCGAGGAAACAATGGGGGATAAGATTTATCATATTGAGTTATCCTGCATGGAATTGTCCCATGAGCAAGTTGTCTCACAGTGATATGGCAATGCCAAGTTGGCTGTGGCAAAATTCCGCAGGGTACAGGATATGGATATGTTCTCCATAGCATTTAAGGGTAAGGCAAGAACAAACAGGTAGAGGCTTAACAGAGAGACAGCCTAATTTCAAATAAGGAGGAATTTCTGGATAGTGAGAGCTATCAACCAGTGGAACAACTTGCCTGCAGAATTCTTTGGTACTTCATCACTGGGAAGTTTTCAATAAAAGGTTGGGCAGCCATTTCTCTGAGGTATGAAGATCCTGCTCTGGGCAAGGAATTAGGCTAGAAGACTTCTAAGGTCCATTCCAATTCTGTGATTCTATGAACTTATCCTTTCTCCCTGTATGCAAGCTTGTCAAGACTACTATCCCTTCCATTTTATCTTCTACACTATTCATTTATTTATTTTATTTAGTTAGTTAGTTTGTCAAACATGTACAAGATAACAGTGTTGTGGCCCACCAGCGGCCTGCACGGATTGTGGCTGATCCCGACGACGAGGAGGCTGGTGTGATGTCACTCCAGGAGCCTGCACAGCCGGCACTCATGTCGGACAGCAAGGAGGCTGAAGAGGATGTGGTGCCAGAGGCAGAGACTCAGCCAGGGCCTTCAAAACCTCCAGAGGCTCCTTCAAGTGGAGAGAGCGAAGTGGAGGAGCCTCTCCTCAATGCTCGAGCATGCAGGGCTGCCAAAAGGCAGGAGTGGCTACTCAGGAAGAGGAGGTCTATTCGAGAGTAGGGCTTAAGGATAATTGGCCACTCCCTTAGCCTATTTAAGTAGCACGCAGCTAGTGCTTTCTTGCTAGAAACAACGTCTCATTACTACAGAGCATCTTGGAGAGCGAGCGACTTCTCATATCTTGTTTTCTGGGCTGGTTGCCAACCTTTGTCAGACTTTGTTCTTTTTTTTTTTTATTGCAAAAGTTTTACAATTACATTTTCACCCCTTTTTTCCCCCCTCATCCCACCCCAAACTTCCCAACCTTCCTAACCCACCCTAACCCTCCCCTCTCCCCCAGACTTCCACACAGTATACTCATATCAAGTAAAAGGAAGACTTTGTTCTTAATAACTTTGATAAGGACCCTTTGCACGGGAAGCCTGCATTCTTGAAAGGGGTTTGTTTGGAATTAAACAGTGTTTGCGAAGCTTGGTGTGTGTCACATTCTCTGAGAATCCGAAGCTGGGATAGAAAAAACAGATATAAGTATAAATATGAATATGAACACAGGAACTGGATACAAATAAATGGGGACAGTAGGCACATTGGTGTGCTTATGCACACCCCTTACAGACCTCAGAATGGGGTGAGGTCAACAGTAGACAGTCTAAGGTTAAAGTTATGGAGGTTTGGGGATATAACCACAGAGTCAGGCAGTGCATTCCAGGCATTGACCACTCTGTTGCTGAAGGTTTTGTATGCCCTAGTTTGCAGTTCAATATTACCGGAGAAGAAGCTTCGTAAGATTAGGTTAACAACTCTTAATGCTTTTTTGGCAATGCTGTTACATATTCAGAAATATGTTGGAAAGTACAGGGCCTGATGGGGCCCTGGAGGATATCTTCATACTGTTGATACCTTCCTTTGTGATGAGAAGAGGTAGTCGGTTGACTGATACAGTGTCCGGATCAAGTAATGTACCCAGCATTATTTCTTGTGAACAAGTTTGTGATAACTATTGTCATGAACCTTTGAGTGTCAACTAAGGTCTACAGTTATAATACACTCATGCCTACCCAGCTACAAGTTAATATTTCACTCCTTGGTTGGCCCCCAAGGGCAATGAAGCTGTTCTTAGAACATACTATAAGATGCATGATATATAATATATGAATGAGAATATTCATCCCTTGAGCCAAACAGAATTAAACAAGCCCATGTGAAGTATGAATAAAATTAGATTTAACATTTCCCTCCTGAGTAATAATACTACTGAACAGCAGAGTCTGATCACTGTTAGAAAAAGGCCACCCATTTGGTTTGCAGGCTTTGGGTTACAGATTTCATTTCTTCCAACCATTGCAAATATATATATTTTCCCTTGAAGTTTTATTACCTTCAGAAGCCACAGAGTCTGGTTACTGAACAAATCACCAAAAAACATCTAGAGAAGACACTCAAAGAAACTTCCGAATGCCTTTGCCTTGAATCTCAAGAGAAAAGCAAACCAAGATCAAAGGTTTTTGCTATCCTCATCATCCTGTTTCCCCTCCCTTTTTTTTATGTAATAGCATGACAATATTGGGACGTTATTAAAAGTATGAATCAATCCCCATCATGAAAATAGTTCAAGTTTAAGCCAGTATTCCCAATCCTAGCAGATATTATTTCTGCTGGGGCTCAGACTACAAGTCTCAGAATCACAGACATAAATTAACACCTAGGAAGTTCCAACTTAGAATGAGACTACAGGGAGAGATGAATCAGCTGCTTTAAGCCTACACAAGTTCTCTCTTTGTTCAAGGAGAGATTTATTCCACTGAATTTTCCATTCTTGTTTTAAAATCAGAGAACATGGTAGTAAATTTATACAATGGAATTTTGTGTGTGCACTTTCTTCTTTAGCAATTACCTGTGTTTGTCTTTCCTAAAATGTGCATTTTTATTAGAGAACTACATTACAATGTTTAGATTCCTCCCTCCCTCCCTCGGTAGTAAAAAAAATGCTTAAAAAATAAAAAAAAAGTTCCGACGATCGCGGGTCACTCAACTGATCGTCGGAACTTTTTTTATTTTTGTACATTTTTTACTACCAGTTCAGGCAAACCGGCCCGAACCGGTAGCATTTCATCCCTGAAATGAATACTTAATAGACACATAGTTAGTACTCAGTAGGTAATTAAAAGAAACTCCATTTTTCCCACCAGAGATTTTCTGATTCAAATGTCTGATCTGCTATAAGCTCACCAGATAGTCTTGAACCAATCATACCATTTTTTTTTTCAATTAAAATACCATCTCCTGCTTGGCTTTATCTTTTTGAAAGATAAAATGCTGTGTGCATGATGGTGTGTACAAATAATTAAAAAGTAATGAATAATTACAGCATAACCATATACATGTTTATTCATAAAGGTGTAAGTGAGCAGTGCTGGGTCAGACCTAAAGCTTATCTGGTTCCACATCCATAGCAGCTAAACACATGGTAAGGAATATGATTAACTCATAAGGCACACACAATTTTAATAAAACCTGTTTTTAACCTTAAGTTATGACACTTTGGGGTTTGGCTAGTCTAAAGAAAAGAAGAATTAGGAGTGACATGATAGCAGTATTCCAGTATTTGAGGGGCTTCCACAAAGAAGAGAGGGTCAGATTATTCTCCAAAGCACCGGAGGGCAGGACAAGAAACAAAGGTTGGAAACTAATCAAAGAGAGAAGCAACCTGGAATTAAAGAGAAACCTCCTAACAGTGAGGACAATTAATCAGTGGAACAGCTTGCCTTCAGAAATGGTGGGTTCTCTATCACTGGAGGTTTTTAAGAAGAGACTAGACGGTCACTTATCTGAAATGGTATGGGTTTTCCTGCTTGAGCAGGGGGCTAGATTAGAAGACCTACAAGATCCCTTCCAGCTCTGTTCTGTTCTGTTCTGTTCCATTCTGTTCCGTTCTGTTCCGTTCCATTCCACTCTACTACATCCACTCCATTCCATTCCATTCCATTCCATTCCATTCTATTCTATTCTATTCTATTCTATCACTACTAAGCAGGATCGAGATGGGAGAGCATTGATCTAATGTTGTCAGGGTTTAGAAAATCCTGAAATGACTCCAGAAAAAAAAAAATCAAGTGCAATTTTGTGGGTCAGCTAGTCAAAAGTGCAGCTGCAGCAACACACCACAGTAAAAACTAGCATTCCTCAAACTATAAGCTCCAGGCAGTTTAACCATCCAGATGCATCTTTCTGGGCACCTGGCCAATGAAGGTATTAGAAAAACAGTAAGTCAAGTTCATTACTATATTGCTATATTGGCCAAGAGCCCCCCAGTGCATCATCTGATGGGTTCACCTGGCCCCTGTTAATATTTTAAAGATTTTTTTTTCCCTTTTGAAATTACACAAAACTTCTGCATCTCTAATGAAAAGACCAATGCACCACTTTCAAGGCTGACTGAAATCAAGGAGGCAGACATGGAGCATATGGTAGAAAGTTATTGAAAGAGAAAGCAGGGGGAAAGGTGATGGAAGAGGACAACACAGAGAAACAGAAGCAGATAAAAGTAGCAGATTGCCTTTGCTGTGATCTGAAAGCTGAAAGAAGACTGGTCACAAGTTTGCAGAACCCTTCCAAACTTTAAATTATCTTTTCTTTAAAAAATTCTGTTTCAAGTTGCTAAGCTAAGTAAAGCAATAGCAGCAGAATAGGAATGTCTGTAATTACATGGAAAAAAATATCCAAATGTGGATAAAAGAATGTCTCTGGACATCTGTTTAATTGTCAGAGTTTGTTGCAGAAATCAAATCCAGAAAGCACACACAGGTAACTGATTCAGCAGGATACATTAAATAAGAAACTTCTTTATATACCTAATAACACATGAGACATATATACAATACCAAGAGCAGAGAACAGTTATCAGTTTCAGTTCAGCAGACAGACTAGTTTTTGAACCTTTTGCACAGACTCAGAGCTGAGCCATATCCAGCCTCCAAAACTGTTTCAGTTTCCAAACAGTCCCCATTGGCTGACCTGTTACCATGTCTATCCAAACAGTCCCTGTTGGCTGACTTAGTTGCTATGCCTATTCATTGGCTGACCTTGTTACCATGTCTTCCCAGTCATGATTTCTCATACACATTGACATTAATGAATTTCAAGTTGGATCTGACTAAGGCTCATCTAAAAAGGCACGCGACTCTAAGCTGCATTAACAGAAATAGAATTACCAAGAACGTATGCAACACTTCCATTATATTCTACATTTTTCAGACTATACGTCAAGTAATGGTTTATTATACCAAAACTTAAGATGCATTCATTTAAACTGGAAAAAGGGCAATAAGCTTGACTGTCAAACTGGAAATTTAATTTTGTAAGAAGAGACAGAGGGAACTGGCTATGATTACCCTGAGAAGAAATAAAAGAGGGGCCATATGATAACACAGTTCAAACAGTATATACTGTTAAAATGCAAAGAACAAAATATATTATCTGTCATCCAAGGAACAATGGTGTTAAATTACAGTAAGGCAGATTCTGGTTTATTATTAAAAAGTAGCAAACTAAGCAAATGCAGTTTGGCTCTGGAACCAAATACCCATGATGAGTTCTTATCTGACAGATTTCTTAAAATAAAGGTTTGTTAGGTTTGCTTTACTTTGTATCTCTACACCGAACAGGGAGGTAGAAACCAAATGTCCCCTTGCAACTTTGTGATTTAATCTACCATTCTTTTTTTACTAAATTACATAAAAGGCATATTCTGCTTATATTTTAAAGCAGATTAGGGGTGAAATTCCAAACTTCATTACAAATGTGAGTTTACAATATGATGTCGGATTAAGGTACCATCCTTTTTTCACATTCAAATTCTCAATTTAAATGGATGTTCTTGTAAAATGTGGTGTTGGTTTGGCACGGTGCTTTCTGTCTTGAATGGGACTGAATATAAATCATCTCTTTCCACCTATATGGTTAAAACCATTCTCTATTACTTATAAACCACTCTCATTTCATGCTAGTCCCCTGGATTTTAGCAAATTCATGCATATAGCCCAGGGAATCTCAAATAATAATGACAAGATCTAGGAGAATGGCAGAGATAAATGTATCTGAGTAAAAAGGAGAGATAGAGAAAATAAAATGAACTTAAATTAGTAACAACATGCCCCTCACCAAGCAAACAGTCTATACGAACAGAACTTCAGTTTCTTTTTCTTTTTTAATTTGAATTATATGCCGCCCTTCTCCGGAGACTCAGGGTGGCTTACAATCCATTAAGCAATAGCCTTCACACTTTTGTATATTTTACAAAGTCAGCTTATTGCCCCTACAAACTGGGTCCTCAATTTACCTACCTTAGAAAGGATGGAAGGCTGAGTCAACCTTGAGCCTGGCAAGATTCGAACTTACTAATTGCAGACAGCTGGAGTTAAATCACAATGCATTAGTCTGCTGAGCTATCCAGGCTCTACCTTATCTTCTTGGAGAAAACAACCAGCTGCATCATCAACATTAAATATGAGCCAGCAGTGTGCAGCAGCAGCTACCAAAAAGGCCAACACAGTTCTAGGATGTGTAAACAGAGGGATAGAATCAAGATCACGTGAAGTGTTAATACCACATTATAATGCCTTGGTAGGGCCGCACTTGGAATACTGCATCCAGTTTTGGTCACCATGATGTAAAAAAGATGTTGAGACTCTAGAAAGAGGGCAGATGATTAGGGTGCTGGAGGCTAAAACATATGAAGAACGGTTGCAGGAACTGGGTATGCCTAGTTTGATGAAAAGAAGGACCAGGGGAGACATGATAGCAGTGTTCCAATATCTCAGGGGCTGCCACAAAGAAGAGAGAGTCAAGCTACGCTCCAAAGCACCTGAGGGCAGGACAAGAAGCAATGGGTGGAAACTAATCAAGGCGAGAAGCAACCTAGAACTAAGGAGAAATTTCCTGACACTTAGAACAATTAATCAGTAGAACAACTTGCCTCCAGAAGTTGTGAATGCTCCAACACTGGAAGTTTTTAAGAAGATGTTGGATAACCATTTGTCTGAAGTGGTGTAGGGTTTCCTGCCTAAGCAGGGGTCCTTTTCAACTCTGTTATTTAATTCTAACGTCATCTTGGCTGGTTATAGTTTTCTCTTGAAATAATACTGAGCTGGAAATAATGTCTCAGTGTACATTTTTTTATTCAATATGTTGAAAAAGAATTTATTTTAGAAAGACTTTAGTAAAAGAAAATAGATACTCGTGGGTGAATTGTGATGTTCTGACATGCACATAAGTAGATAGTCACGGAATTGTATGAATCACCTGACTTTCAATGCACGATCTTTTCTCTATGGGTCTGCAGCTTCTCTGTTTTTACGCATGTCAAATCCCAAGTGGAAGACATCATAAGAAGATTCTGCCCCTTTCAAGTGCCAGTTGTATTGTCTTGTGTTATTGTTATTGTTAAGAGGATGTCCCGGCTTCAAAAAGTGCTCAAGTATTTCTCCTTCCCTTGGAGAAAGGTCAAGAAATTGCCCATCCAGTTTCTCTGCTCACAAATATATAATGGAGAATTTTAAAATGGGCAAAGAGGCAACCTATAGTTTAGAAGGCAAGAGTATAAAAGGACAATAATTTAGTTCTTCCCAACTTTCAGATTGTAGACTGGTTCAGAACACTTGTTAAATTCTTCCCATTTGGGGATATAGTTTGGAAAATTAGTTAAACCAAATCTAGGAAAGCCTTGGAGAATTTGTCCATCTTTACAAAACTCCATTATATTCTTCTGTTACATATCAAGAGAGAGGGGGGGGGAGAGAAAGGAAGGAAGGAAGGAAGGAAGGAAGGAAGGAAGGAAGGAAGGAAGGAAGGAAGGAAGGAAGGAAGGAAGGAAGGATGTTTTCCAGAAATCAAATGAAAAAAAGGAAATCCTAGAAAGATATACCATGTCAGATAATTTATAAGAACATTTGATGAAGACTGAGTCAAAGGATCATGAATTCCCATTGGAAAGTTTTTTTTTATCTCATTTACTTCAATAATACCTGATTTTTGAGATTTACTAGATACTTACTTAGCTCAAATATATAAAAATGGAGCCAGCAATAATAGTTTCAACTGTAATAGTAAAAAGAAGAAAATAAACTTTATACATCACACTTTGAAAACTGTCCTGCAGTGCAAATATATATTTGGCAGAGAAGTCAGAAAGAAGTTTTTTGCTCTGGGACTGAGAAATAATACTAAAAATATACTTTTGCCTATGTTTTACATTTAACCTAGCTCTAATAATCTACTGGTTAAAATTGAAATATTACAACCAGTAAAATAAGATTTTATTGATCTGTAGTAAACTTCACAAATCTTCCAATGTATGCAACTAAAAATTCCCTGATTTTTGACAAAGCTTTAGTCTGAACACAGCTGGATGTGAGGGACGAAATTGTTGCATATCTTTCAAATTCTGACACTGATGAAGATTAATGATATCAGATAAAGGGAAAGAAATATTTGATTCCATTTCTCAGTGGCTTAATTCTAACATCCCAGAATAATAGGCCAAATTGAACACAATTATTTTTCAGCAAAGGTCATCATACTGAATTTGTGAGGCATTTCTTGGTTCAAAAACTGAACATAAATGAGAAATTATATATGTGAGAAGGACATTACCAAAATGTAGCTATGTTGATCAAAATTGAAATTGCCTTGATGTCATGGAGAATGTCCGAGCATTATTTTCTGCTGGGGTCTCCCATGAAGGATCTCAGAGGCTCCAATGTCCCCTTAGATATCTCTCTTTTTGCCCACCTGACAACATTTTAAAAAAATATTTTAATTAAAAGAATACCTCCAATATCACATGTGTTTCAAAACTATATCTGGGCCCCATAAAAGTCCAATGGGGGAGTGGGGAGAGGACCAGTGGTGGGTTCCTCCCAGTTCGGTCCGGTTCTCCCGAGCCGGTAGCGGTGACGATATGATGTCACCGAACCGGTTCTGCCCCCCTGCACCCCCCACCTCCACCCCCCACCCCCATGTTATTCTTACCTTTTATTTGGCCTCACCCCCAATCTATTGCTATCTCCTGAGTCCCAGCTGATGGCTAGAGGGAAAAAAACTGTTTAAACTCTTGCCGCGGGGCTTCAAAGGGCCGCCCTACAGCTGATCAGTGTTAAAAGAAAACAAGTGAGTAGACCAAAAATACAAAAGTAGACCAGTGCCTGCAAAAATACATGAGTAGATCAGTGACTGCAAAAATACATGAGTAGATCAGTGACTGCAAAAATAAATGGGTAGACCAGTGCTTGCAAAAAAATAAATGGTTAGATCGGTACAGCTCTGCAAGCAGTTAAAAGCCTGGTAGACCAATACGTCTTCTAAATCCTAAATAATTGTCACATGACCATCAAGCCACACCCACAAAATAAGCCACGCCAACAGAACCGGTAGTAAAAAAAAATTAGAACCCACCCCTGGAGAGGACCTAAACACGGTGGCTAAAAATCGGTGTCTTGCTTGGAAGTGCTTGCAAGAAAGGAGCATGCTGTTGGATAGGTTTCACATCCTTTGAAACTTGTCCCTTGAAACTGGCAATACCCTATGTGATTTTTTGAGAATGGGCATCCATCCACACCACGTTCTCAAAATCCCAACTGTGCCAATTAGCCCTAAAGTATAGGAAACCCTAGTCTGTTTATAGAGAGGCAGCTTGTTACAGTGGATAAAGATGCTTGATTGGAAGCTGTGAGACTGTGATACCTAATAGCAATAGCACTTAGACTTATATACCACTTTATAGTGCTTTACAGCCCTCTCTAAGTGGTTTTACAGAGTCAGCATATTGCCCCCAACAATTTGGGTCCTCATTTTACCCACCTTGGAAGGCTGAGTCAACCTTGAGCCTGGTGAGATTTGAACTGCCAAATTGCAGTCAGCCAGCAGTCAGCAGATGTAGCCTGCAGTACTGCACTCTAACCACTGCGCCACCGAGACTCGATCCTGTCTAAAACACAGAACTAGCTGGGTATCGTAATCCAATAACCCTTCCTCAACCCAAGAAGGAAGGCAGTGGCAAACCAGTTATGGAAACAGTGCCAATAAAAGTGTATAGGCTTGTCCAACAGCTGCTAGGAGCCAAGATTGACTCAAAGGGACAGTGGATTAATAATAATATAAAACATGTGCATACCAACATATTTTCTACCTTCCTGACATCTGTGTGTCTGGATTTCCCATAAACATCTAGCATATTTTTGCATGCCAAATTGGACTCCCTTCTAAACACTCTCTGTTGTACTTGTGTACACACTCCAAGAGACAAATATGTTTAGAAACTGAGCATGTTGCAACAATAGGGGCGGGCGGCAAAGATTTCCCCTTTGCACATTACCTCCTCCAAAGTTATTATTCATCATACGCTCACTCTTCATTCACAGCTAGCAGGGAGACATTCAATACAGCAGAGAGCAGACACTTCTGCGGTACTCCATGGAGGGTGGGAGACAGATACAACCAGTGATGGGATTCAAGTAATTTAACAACCGGTTCTCTGCCCTAATGATTTCTTCCAACAACCAGTTCGCCAAACTGCTCAGAAAGTTAACAACCGGTTCTCCCAAAGTGGTGTGAATTGGTTGAATCCCACCACTGGATACAACCCATCTAGAGTTTGATGCAGGCCAACAAGTCTGCATTAGCAATTATTATGTATTTGGATAGAGTAGTGCTGCCTCTCGCATATTTTGGACTATAAACCCTATTCTTCCCATCCAGCAAAAAAATTTGATTGAAACAAAGCTGCTTACCCTTATATTTTACTGGATTATTTAAGTCATAGAGTTAATAATTAACTGCTAAGGTACATAGGACCACTGTTTCCATTCTATGTTCATTGCCATTATACCCATCAATCCTTGTCCATGCATGCAGAGAATAGATTAGATATATTGGAGAACTCCTGTACATATGTTCCAAAGTGTGGCAGGGTAAGAGATCTGCTCCACACACACAAAGAGCAATAGCAACAGCACTTATGTACCACCCAATAGTGCTTTACAGCACTCTATGGGCAGTTTACAATGTCAACATGTTGGCCTGCAACTATCTGGATCCTCATTTTATTGATCTCGGAAGGATGAAAAAACTGAGTGAATCTTGAGTCCCATCAGGATCAAACTCCAGACAGTGGGCAGAGTTTGCCTGCAATAATGCATTCTAACCAATGTGCCCCCAGGGCTCCTGGTTTTTTTCTTTAGTTTTTTTCTCCTGCACATGCAAGTGGTAGATGTTAGGGCAGTACAACACTTCAGATTTGGTTCCAAAAACAGCCAGTTTGGTGTAGCGGTTAAGATGCTCACTTAAAAACCAGGAGACTATGAGTTCTAGTCTCGATTTAGGCATGAAAGCCAGCTGTGTAACCTTGGGCCAGTCACTGTCTCTTTGTTGTGACCTAGGCCCAAGTAGTTATTATCAGACACAATCAGTCCTAAACAAATATATTTTATTAGAACAGCTGAGAATTCCTTTATTCTCAGCTTAGTCAAAATTAAGTTCAAAACAAATTCTTCATAAACAGTTCTTTGACCTTATCACCAACCTTTTCTTCTTTGGCACCCTGCCAAAGGCTTTTCTTGGCAAAAGTTCAGAAACAAGAGATGCTGACAAGAAACAAATGTGGCAACATTGTTTTCCTACAAAAAGCCAAAGAGCCATTGCTGCTCTTTTAAGCCTATGGGAGGGGCCAATCATCTCCTGGCCTTACTCCCGAGTTGTCCTTTTTGCTTTAGCTGCTCTTGCCTTCTGGTAGCTCTTCTCATGCGTGCATTAGGAACAGGCTCCTCCTGTTCCTCTGCCTCTCTGCCTCTGCCTCTGGAGGCTCCAGAGTCCACGCATCGCTCTCAGATGGCCCTGGCCCCATCTCTGCCTCCGACTCAGAGCCCTTGTCCCGACTCCAGGACTGGCCCATTGTCCTCCCCAGCCTCCTCACTTTCCGATTCTGCTGCCAGCTCTGCACAACACTCTGCACAACACTGGCGGACCACAACACTCTTAGCCAACTTCCCCTTGTGGGGAAAACAAGAGGAGGAAAGAGTATTAGGTGTGTTTGCCACCTTGAATTATTTATAAAAAAAATAACAAAAATGCTGAAAAAGGTCTTTTTTAAAAGTTGCTTCTGAAAGCATGGGGATGCAACTGCAGGCTCTCTCCCCATTTTGGAAAGCACCTGCCTTTTTCCCCAGGATTGTGCAATTGTCCTTTGCAGCTGTTTTGCATTCCCTGGAAAATATATGACTGATTTATGGAATGGCAGACCAATGCCATGTTTTTACTCCTTCAGTTTCCAAAGCATCTTTAGGGAAATTAGTCCCTCAAATTATGGTATAGCTGAAATGGCTTTATATAATGACAAGAAACAAGTCAAGTGGGTACAACCTTTATCTCTCCGTTTACCTAATTATTAATCAAATGAATGAACACCCAAATTGCTCTCTCAAAATTCAGTGATTAGATCTAGGATGCACAACGTGTTTTTTTTCTGACCAAGGGCCATGCTTGGTCTTTGAATAAGTAAAGGTAAAGCCATGGTGGTGCAGTGGTTACAATGCAGTACTGCAGGGCTAACTCACTGCTTACTCCAGGAGTTCAATTCTCACTGGCTCAAGGTAGACTCAGCCATCCTTCCAAGGTCAGTAAAATGAGGACTCAGATTGTTGGGGGCAATATGCTGATCTGTAAACCACTTAGAGAGGGTGGTAAAGCACTCTGAAGCGGTATATAAGTCTAAGTGCTATTGCTGTTGCTAAAGGTTTCTCTGTCAGTCATGTCCAACTCTAGGGCACAGTGCCCAGCTCCGTTTCTTGGCTGAGGGAGCCAGTATTGTCCAAAAACATTTTCCATGGTCATGGTCATAATATGGCTCTATGCCAAAGGCAAACAGAACACTGTTACTTCCCACCAACACTGTTACTTCCCACTGTTACTTCCCACCTATTTATCTACTTGCATTTGCAATGCTTTCAAACCGCTAAGTGGGCAAGAGCTGGACCAAGGACAGGAGCTCACCCCCATTGCACAGTGCTTGGGTCTCAAACCTTGGCTTTCAAGCTTAGTGTTTTTAACCATTGAGCCATCGCAGCCCCTTTGAATAAATGTCTTTGAATAATATGCTACAAACAAATGTTTTCATTTGTCTTTAATAATATGTCTTTGAATAATACGCTGCAAACAAAGCTCCCAAAAGATCAGCGAGACCAAGATAAACAAGGGGGTATGACCAGGACCAACATTAATTTTAACTTAATGTAAATTTAAATTCAGTGTAAATGAAATTTATTAAATTCACATGATCATTTCTTTATGTGATTAATCTATAGGGGTTCTCAAGGCTCTCAGTGATTTCAGGGTCTGTATGGGACCTTGGCCCTCACATGAGAGTCCCCAATATAGGTATAAAAGTGTGAGGAGAAATTTCGCTGCCTGGATGAAACTTGATGCCAGCAACTCATAATCATAGCTTTCCTTACACTTTCCTATCCCTGTGCTTGCCTAGCTATTTGTATCTGTCATACAGATTCATGAAAGAGTCTAGAATGCAGCAGCATGTTCCTTTTTAAAAAATAAACCATTGGCAAACCTCAAAAACTATTATTTCTGAGCTGTTGTTGAAGAACAAATGCACACCCAGTGGAAACAGCAGAGCATAATGATACCACACTGCCCATCCTTCTGAATGACACATTTTAAATATGATTCTCCGCTCTCTCATTAGAAAACATTGCATTATCTTCAGGTTTATTCTAGCCTGAGGTTTTAAAGCGATTCTGTCACTGGATATAAGAATGTACCTAAGGCAGCCCAAAGCCTTTGACTACTCTTGCTTGATTTGAAATTCATGTACTAATGTTGTTATGTGACAAATTGCCTGCAGCTCTCAGAGGTTAAAGTTGCATTCTCCACTGCGGAGAATAATTAAGTTATCCAAGGAAAACTTGATTTGTTCTAGTCCCCCAGCTTTCATTTCAACGCGTGCCTTTTCCTTTCTTCCTCTTAAAATTACCTATGGGCTGAAGTAAACACTTTTGAATTGCCTTCCTTGCAATCAGTTGTCTCTAGAAGATAATGCCTTCTATATTTTCTCTCTTTCTTGTAGCTTTCAAAAACAGTGAAAGGTCCTTCTCCTTATAATAAGTCACAATTCTGTTATGGCTTCTTGTCTGCTTGTCTCAGATTTGTGGGAGGATTATGAGTTTGTGGTGGAATGTCTTCAGGAATCACAGGAGGGAGGGGCTCCTTCCCAGAAGGCAAGGTATCAGCACCGCTTGGAAGGTCTGGCAGGCAAGGAGAGCAAAGTAGGACCCTCCCTAGCAATTAACAGTGTGTATCTATAATTATTGCAAATAATTGCTTTAGTCTGGCATGATTCTGTCTATAGGTGAACAGCAATAAAGAGGTCAGCCTTAACCATCCTGGCTCAGGCCATCTTTGTGACTTCAGGGTTGCCACAAGGCATAAGTGGGGATCAGGATAGGGGAATAGTTAACTGGGGTTTTGAAGTCAAAACAAAAAGTTCTCCTGTAGGAACCAAGGTCATTCCAACAGGTGGCTGGGAAAGGAGGAGTGAAGTAACTAAACAACTGGCTGCAAACGTATCAGAAGAAATTCTATTTTTGATTCTTTGGGCCTGATAGAGCCCTCTAAATATGAAGATACCATATGAGGTAACCCAAGACTTTCCCATTTAGAATTAGCTGCCTCTATCAATTAACCAGTTCTCCCATTTCTGAGACAAATAAGTGAGACAGGGCAAGAGGCCTCAGATCTTCTTATTCTGACAGAGTACCTAAAGCACAATAACAATATACTTTTTGGCACAAAGCTAAGGTGACCAGATTCTAACATTGGTAAAGAGGGACATTGTGGGCGTGGCTTATTTTGTGGGCGTGGCTATCTGGTCATGTGACTGGGTGGGCGTGGCTATCTGGTCATGTGACTGGGTGGGCGTGGCTAGCTGGTCATGTGACCGGGTGGCCATGGCTATGTGTATAGGGACTACTCAGAGGGCTGAAAAGTCATTTCTGACAGGTCCTCACACTTTTGACTGATCCTCACACTTATGACCATCCTCACATTTATGCCCGTGCAGTATTCTTAACAACCATGTCACTCATTTCACAACTGCTTTTCTTCACCATGGTGACAAGATAGGGCAAAAATGTAAAATGTGAGGACAGTCGTAAGTTCGAGGACTGGTCAAAAGTGTGAGGACCAGTCAAAAATAACTTTTTCAGCCCTCTGAGTAGTCCATATGCACAAAAGGATTAACCAGAGTGCTGAAAAAAGTCATTTCTGACAGGTCCTCGCACTTTTGACTGGTCCTCACACTTATGACCATCCTCACATTTATGCCCATGCAGCATTCTTAACAACCATGTCACTCATTTCACAACTGCTTCTCTTCAACATGGTGACAAGATAGGGCAAAAATGTAAAATGTGAGGACAGTCGTAAGTTCGAGGACTGGTCAAAAGTGTGAGGACCAGTCAAAAATAACTTTTTCAGCCCTCTGAGTAGTCCATATGCACAAAAGGACTAACCAGAGGGCTGAAAAAAGTCATTTCTGACAGGTCCTCGCACTTTTGACTGGTCCTCACACTTATGACCATCCTCATATTTATACCCATGCAGCATTCTTAACAACCATATCACTCATTTCACAACTGCTTCTCTTCACCATGATGACAAGATAGGGCAAAAATGTAAAATGTGAGGACAGTCATAAGTTTAAGGACTGGTCAAAAGTGTGAGGACCAGTCAAAAATAACTTTTTCAGCCCTCTCAGTAGTCCATATGCATTAAAGGATACAGCAATAGAGAGGGATGAAGGAATGGAAATTAGAGTAGGAGTGAGGGTAAGAGAGGGAGGAAGAGAGGAGGAGAAGGAGAAAGGAAGAGGAAGTAGGGAGGAGAAAAAGAGGGTGGGGGAAGAGAAAGTAAGAAGGAAAGAAAAGAGAGTGGTGGTAGGTTTGAGGAGAAAGATTGCTGTACAATAAAAAAGATGAAAGGGAAGAAAGCCAACCCCAAGCAAATATAAAGATATTAAGATTAAGAATGAATTGTTAAACTTTAAAGAATAAAAGAGAACAAATATGAATAAATAGCAATAATTAGAAACACACATACAAACATACAATGTATTTTCTTTGAACAGAATATTTGGCTGGTTCACAAATTTAAACAGCGTTTAGTCATTTCAATTAAATTTACAATTTCTATATTTCCTTTTTGCCATATTTATTCCTCATCTATTTTTTTTAAAAAAACAATATTACCCTTCATCCTCATCTCTAATCTTAATCAAATTCAATTTTTCCCTTCTATTCTATATTATACCCCTTCCTATTGTCATCTATTTTTATATCCATCCTCACATTGGTTAATTATGTAATTATGTAATACAGTTGTTTAATACAAATTCAACATTTTAATATAAATCAATTAGTTATATAACTATCTTTTTTGTATATTAATCAATATGAACATGAATATTCCAATTATTTCCATGCAATCCAATTTCTTACAAATCAATTAATTATATTTACCAATAATAATAAACCAAATAATTTCCCCCATATATTCCTCCAAACCACAACTTAACCATTTCTGCTTTCAACACAATATACAATTATTAATAGTATCTCAATTATTACAATTCCCTAGTTAAATAGAGCTTTTTTTCTTTTGTGTTTTAAAATCTTGAACTCTCCTCTTTTGCCCAAAATTTCCCATTGTTTGCAGTTTTGTACCTACCTTTTTTGGTGAGGAAAAAGAAAAAGAAAAAGAAAGAAATCTCTCTCTGCCTCATTTTGTCACCTTGCAGGTTTAGTTTCGCTTTCGCCTTTGTTTTCAGTATAGCTGGGGGGGGGGGGAATCTGCTCCAGGAACTTTTTGCAGCTTTTTGCAGCTAATTAACCTAGTGGAAGCTGTTAACAGGGGCTGTTTTTTCTATTTTTGCAGACATGGGTCTATTCATTTTTTTTTAAACACTGATCAGCTGTAGGTCGGCCCTTTGAAGCCCCGCGGCAAGAGTTTAAAGAGTTTTTTTTCCCTCTAGCCATCAGCGGGGATTCAGGAGGCAGCCGGGACTCAGGAGCAGAATGAAAAATCGGGACTTTTTTAAAACGCCGCGGGACGCGGGACAAATTGCTCAAAAGCAGGACTGTCCCGCCAAAAGCGGGACGTCTGGTCACCTTACACAAAGCTAGACAGTAAATGGATCTCTCCAAGCAAGGACACCTGTGTGACAAGATCCTTCTGCCTATAGAGATAGTTCTTTCAAAATTAATAACCAAAGCTAGACTTAGCTCTCATAATGGCAATTAATATTTTGAAAAGAAAATTTGACAAAGCAATAAAATAAACAATATTAACTTTACAAATCCATTTGAACTGGTACCATATAAAATAAATGAATATAAAATATGAAGAAAAATAAAGAAAGGAAAAAAGGATTCCCACCCACCCACCCAAGATGAAACTTGAGGGCTGTAAACATGTTACAGTGAAGACTGAATGCATTCAATCCATTCCCTGATGCTTTTTAAACCCACTGAATATTTCACCCTATGTATTTCAGCGTTGTCATTGTGCTTCTGGCCATCAACTCCCAAATTTCTCAGCAAAAAGGCTGAAAGCTGAATGTTTGTTTTTTGTTTTTTGGTTTATTTATTTATTTATTTTGTCAAACATGAACAAGGTAACAGTTATAAGTATAAACATGGACATGGGACCTGAGTTCCAGCATATCTGTAAAATATCAGTGAAATTCTGTGTAGATGTTTCTCAATTGTTTAGAAAAAAAATAAGATAAACATGGAAAATATGGAATGGATTTATGGATGTTGACATATGTAAGCGATATAGACTGAAAATAAACTGATTTATCCTTCTTGATTTGAAAGCAACCTAAATTCCATTTTTAAGGAAACCTAAGAACAGAGTTTAAAGTAAAAGAAAAAAATAATAATCGGATTATAAAAGGAGGTTTACATCAAAGTGACAGAACTTTTTAAAATACAGCTGTGAATTCCTGACATCAGTTAAATTTGATGGAGGGCTTAGTAGTTCATAGCATAATTCATAATCAAGGTAGTTTCTTTTTTCTTTTCTTTATTTTTCATTAGGCTTTAAAAGTCATTTATTTTGATGATGGTATCTGTCCAAATGGATTTGTAAAGTTAATATTGTTTGTTTCATTGCTTTGTTAAATTTTCAGACTTTTATTTTGTTTTTAAAAAGATTCTTTGCCATTGTCACACATATAACAGAGATGACAACACAGATATATCCTCAATGTTTCATTCTGTCTGATGAAAGCAAATCTGCTTTTCAATTTCTTCCCAAGAAAAGAATTTCAGAAGAAAAAAAAAAACAGCACAGACTGAGTGCGGTATTCTCACAATGGTGGTGTGTTACAATTGTCTCTAATGCTCCCAAACATCCCTGGATTCCTACACCTCTTTTAGATCCCAAGGAAAGAGATGTCTTAAAGGTAAAGGTAAAGGTTCCCCTTGCACATATGTGCTAGTCGTTCCTGACTCTAGGGGGCGGTGCTCATCTCCGTTTCAAAGCTGAAGAGCCAGCGCTATCCAAAGATGTCTCTGTGGTCATGTGGCCAGCATGACTAAATGCCAAAGGTGCACAGAACGCTGTTACCTTCCCACCAAAGGTGGTCCCTATTTTCCTACTTGCATTTTTTACGTGCTTTCGAACTGCTAGGTTGGCAGAAGCTGGGACAAGTAACGGGAGCTCACCCCATTGTGCGGCACTAGGGATTCGAACTGCTGAACTGTTGACCTTTAGATCGACAAGCTCACCATCTTAGCCACTGAGTGACCGCGTCCCTGTAGGGATGTCTTGGGACATCTCAAAAAAAGGGATGTCTTGCTTGGAACTTTATTAATAAAATTATAACGTGTTTCCCCAAAAATAAGACCCTGTCTTATATTTTTTGAACCCCAAAATAAGCACTTGGCCTTATTTTTGGGGAGGTCTTATTATTTTGGGGCGCATGGAGCAAGATGGGACTCCTCTTGCCGTCTTACTTGATTTCCAGCTCTGCATTTAAATATTTTCAGGGAGGGCTCATTTTTGGGGGGGAGGGTTATTTTAGCGCATGTGCTCAAAAGTCCAATTGGGCTTATTATCAGGGGATGTCTTATTTTCGGGAAACAAGGTATGACCATCAAGTTATAGACCTGCTCTGAAGGAAATGTTGACGAATATCTCTTTTCCCTAATGAAATTCAGAGAGAGAGAAAAAAACCTATATGGGAAAGTTGAAAGCAGATTTTAGTACAGTCTGAATTTGCTTTCCTCCTTGCTTCTGTTCAGCAGTATGTGCTCCCTGAATTATGACAGATGTAGTAGTAAGCAATAGGTCTGTGCCTAAAGAGGAGCTTTGTAATGCATAGGAGCACAAAGCACTTCTTTCTGAATTACTAAAGCAATCATATTTTTCCAAGCTTAGAACGCTTTATTTCAAGAAAGATCCATATTAGCATTTCCATATATTACAAAGCACTTTTTTTTCATTGTGTAAAAGCTTAGTAAGCAATTCAGAAAGGTAAGAATCAACATTAACATATTCCAGTTCTGTCTAGTTATCAGTAAACCTTTGCAGCGTTACACCAAAAGGCATGAATTTCCAGTTGATCTTTTTCTCTCTAGGTCATTCCATGAGTTTACAAAACCCTAGAAAGTGATCCGGTACTTACCACGACCACTTGATCTGCAGGGATAAAGTCAAATCTTACTTGTCCTTGGAAAACCAACCTACATTTGCTGACTTTGTATGGACTACTATAGAGTGGCATTTATTGATTTTTTTTTTCTTCTACCGCTTTCTTTCATTTGTACCATTTTTGCTCCTGGACGACACGTGTCATTTCTCAGAGTCTAAAAATATACATCCTGCCTAGAAATTGGAGAAATATACAAGAAAATAACAACTGTAAAAACAAGGAAATGCTGAGGAGCCCTTAGCTGGAGGCAATGTTTAATCAGGTTTCTACAGTGAAAGCAAAAGGCTTCAGTATATGTTTTATATCATTCAGTGGGATTATCCTCTGAACCAGGAGCTCTTCCTATTTTTATAGATTTAATGATATCTGTTATTTCTTGGGGAGATAAAGCTGATAAACAGACAACTTCATCATGTGCAACCGTAGGAAGAACGATGGTTGTTTAATGTTATACAATCATGATTGTTGAAAATTGTAAGAATTTATTAATTGACTAATGGATGCGATTAGTACCATTAGTCGTATCATTATATAATTTATCCAAGGTGTTGTTCTTAACATTAAATTGTTGCAACTAATTTAGCTGAGGGATTATTGATTTAGCTGTTCTTTACATTTACAGTTTCTTTATATTTATTTTTTATTTTATTTTATTTTATTTTGAATTTGTATACCGCTCTTCTCCCTGAGGACTCAGGGCGGTGAACAGCCAAGTAAAAACATCAAGTACAAATATTAAAATACAGTTAAATATATATTTGGCCCCATTAATTAAAAACAATAAACAAAACACTTAAAAACACTTAAAAAATTAGGCCAGCCCGGCTTGCTGGAAAAGGAAGGTTTTAAGGGCACGGCGGAAGGCACTGAGGTCTTGGATTCTCCTTATCTCTAGGGGCAATTGATTCCAGAGGGTAGGTGCCCCCACAGAAAAGGCCCTCCCCCTGGGGGTCACCAGCCTGCACTGTTTGGCTGATGGCACCCCGAGGAGGCCCTCTCTGTGGGAGCGCACGGGTCGATGGGAGGTCATCGGTGGCAGCAGGTGGTCTCGAAGATAGCTAGGCCCTATGCCATGGAGCGCTTTAAAGGTGATAACCAACACCTTGAAGCACACCCGGAAGACCACTGGGAGCCAGTGCACTGGGATGCACTATTTCTTTGAGACGTTCTTTGTTCTGGCTGGTGATCGATGATATGATATGATATCAGTGGGGAAATTCAGCTGGTTCATCTGGCTCAGGCGAACAGGTAGCACCGGCAGCGGGAGGCTCCGCTCACCCACCCAGACATCATCACGTCCCGTTTTTGACCCTCTGTATATGCGCAGAAGGCTCTGCGTATGTGTGGAGGAGTCGCTCATGAGTGTAGCAAGCAGGCACGCGAGTGCACTCATATTTCCGAACCAGTAGCAAAGGTAAGTAAATTTCATCTCTGTGTGATGTGATATGATATGATATGATATGATATAATATGATATGATATGATATGATATGATATGATATGATATCATATCATATCATATCATATCATATCATATCATATATGATATTTTTCAGGTAGAGTTAATCATGCAGGCATGCTCCACACAGAAACCCACAAAATAAGCAGTTTTGATTTCAAGCTTACATTATGGCTGCTGCTGTAAAGTCTCACATATATAAACCGATACATGACACCTGTAGTATAGTCTGGTTTTGTCTGGTATGATGTTTAGAAAATGTAAATTATTTCTGCAATAAAGATCCTGCAGGTAGGTAATCCTGAAGATCTTCTTCATATCAAACCCACATCACATATTTTTTTTTAGCGATGAAAATGTCTCATCATTGCCAGCTTTTTATTAAATCCATAGCATGGTTTCTAGATATTGTTGTGGTCCGCCAGCAGCCTGCGGAGCTGACAGCGATGAGGCGGAGGAAGAACATGGGCCAGTCCTGGGGGCTGGGGAAGGCCCGGATGAGGGCTCTACATCAGAGGCAGAGATCAGGCCAGGGCCATCGGGGAATGGGGTGCGGACTCCAGAGCCTCCAGAAACTGATAGGAGTGAGGCAGAGGAACAGGAGGAGCCTGTTCCTAATGCACACATGAGAAGAGCTGCCACAAGGCAAGAGCAGCTCAAGCAAAGAGGACAACTCGGGAGTAGGGCCAAGAGATTATTGGCCCCTCCCATAAGGCTTAAAACAGACCAGCAATGGTGTTTGTGCTTTGCCGGAAAACAACGTTGGTAGCTTCGTCTTCTTCGTCTACATCTTGTATTCATTTTTGTATCTGTGACTTCTGAACATTCGCCAAGAAAGGCCTTCGGCAGTTTGCCTAATTGGACCAAGATTTGTGATAGGACTGAGGAATTTGTGTTGGGAGGAATTTGCTTTAATTTAGTTGAACGACGCTGGGAATGAAGTAATTCTCAGCTGTTAAAATAAAGTTTGTTTATTTTTTCACCGACTGATTTTCCTACTACTTACTTGGGTCTGGGTCACAACAGATATGGTACTGAATAAACCAAATACTAACTGTCTCCAAGTTTGCTTCCCAACACAGACACAAATATGGCTGATACATCTCAGAAACACAGTAGGGTTAGGACTATATCTTTATTGTAACTCAAGAATGGTAGTCATTACAGAGACAGTCTCTGATTATTAAGCCTGATTCTCCAACCAATCTCTTCCTTGTCTTCAGATCTTTGCCCTGTAGCTTGACCTTTCTTTTCTCACCCCTCACTCATATGGGGGCAATAGCAATTAAAGGTTGTGCGTTTCTGTGAGGGACTATTCAGCTATTGCAGAATGCCGTTGTCCCAATTCAGTTCTGAAATGGATTCCATGGAATCAGACATTTCTTTTCACCATTGTACAGAGAAGTTACTAATAAGCCAGGAGTTCCAGGAAGTATCGCCCTCTCAGAGTATCACCATCTTCTAATTTATATGAAAAGCTCGATTCACAGGAGTGCATACTTGGATTTTTAAAGTATTCTATATTTAAGGATCTGTTCCTTGGCATTAAGCCCTAGATGATATGAGATTTAAGATCCCTAAAATATAGCCGCCTGCAGTATAAATCAGGATTGTTGCTAAGATAAACATGGGAGAATTGACTGTTTTCGCCTTTATTTGCAGATTGCCTTCTTGTAATTTTGTTACATGGGACTTCTTCATCATGATGGTAGTGACTAACTAGCATGTTCCCCCTGGTGTTTGGGAGTTACCCACTGCAATGCTAGGGACGCAGTCGCTCAGTGGCTAAGATGCTGAGCTTGTCGATCGAAAGGTCGGCAGTTCAGCGGTTCGAATCCCTAGTGTTGCATAATGGGGTGAGCTCCCGTTACTTGTCCCAGCTTCTGCCAACCTAGCAGTTCGAAAGCACGTAAAAAATGCAAGTGGAAAAATAGGGACCACCTTTGGTGGGAAGGTAACAGCGTTTTGTGCACCTTTGGCATTTAGTCATGCCGGCCACATGACCACGGAGACGTCTTCGGACAGCGCTGGCTCTTCAGCTTTGAAACGGAGATGAGCACCGCCCCCTAGAGTCAGGAACGACTAGCACATATGTTCAGGGGGAACCTTTACCTTTACCTTTACCTTGCAATGCTGGTGGACTACCTGTTGGAAAATCTATCTCTTCTCCTTAAGTCTTTCAAATAGAAAGACTTCATGGACACACCATGCCATGCTCTTGGCAACAACACAGAAGTACTTTTGTGGTTGTTTTTGTGCTTTGAATTTCTAGTCTACAGCCCTAATATTACCTAGTGGTTTTTCACAAAAAAAGTAAAGAAATCCAACCATATTTCTTAAGGTCAACCAAGTCCGGCTAACAGAAATAGTTGAAATATATAATAAACTAAGCCAGAATAGTAACAAAATGATAGTACGTGCAGTCCTTAATTTATAACCACTTGTTTAGTGACCGTTCAAAGTTACAATGGCATTGAAAAAGTGACTTATGACTGTTTTTCACACTTATGACCGTTGCAGCATCCCCATGGCCAGGTGATCAAAATTCAGATAATTGGCAACTGGTTCATATTTATAATGGTTGCAGTGTCCCAAAGTCAGGTGATTGCCTTTTGTGGTCTTATGACAAACAAAATCAGTGGGGAAGCCAGATTCACTTAACAACCATGCTACCAACTTAACTGCATTGATTTACTTAACAACTGTGGTAAGAAAGGTCATAAAATGGGGCAGAACTTACTTAACTACTGTCTCACTTAGCAACAGAAATGTTGGCTCAGTTGCGGTTGTATGGAGATAACACTTATATGAAACATTATTCTCTTTTTTCCTTCCTTGGTCTAATCTAGTGAAAATAAGGACTAGGAGTGACATGATAGCAGTGTTCCAATATCTCAGGGGCTGCCATAAAGAAGAGGGAGTCAAGCTATTCTCCAAAGCACCTGAGGGCAGGACAAGAAGCAATGGGTAGAAACTAATCAAGGAGAGAAGCAGCTTAGAACTAAGGAGAAATTTCCTGACAGTTAGAACAATTAATCAGTGGAAGGGCTTGCCTCCAGAGTGCCCCATCGTGGGGAGTGTCCCATCACTGGAGGCTTTTAAGAAGAGAGTGGGCATCCATTTCTCTGAATGGTACAGGGTCTCCTGCAGGCAGTTGGACTAGAAGACCTCCAAGATCCCTTCCAACTCTGTTATTTATTTATTTGAACAAGGAGCATGTGATTTCTTGAGGATAAAACAGTTTCGTTTCCACCCTCAATTATTCCACAAACCATCCCATCTTGGCTACTGTGCTTTAAATAGGGCTAGTCTTGAAAACTGTCAAGCGCTAAATACAGAAGCTATGTGTACAATTAAGGAAAGCATATGGTACCTGTAGTGAAAAACCTCTACCTGTGGTCAGTTGCTTACTATGCACAAGTGCTGGTGTTGATCTAAATGATTTGGGACTTATCCCATTGTGAAGGTTACTTAGATCATCAGAAGAATCCCCTGCATCAAAGACAGAGTATGCAGGAAAAGGCTATCTCCTACATGGCTCTGTAGGAAGTTAGCACCCACCCCCCTCCTAGGAAAATGAAATTTTCTAGGAAATATTAAAAAGGCAGAATATTATATTTCCCTGGATGAAAAATGGAGAAACATGTTTTTTTTTAGGCAGGAAATAGCCCTCACCATCCTCAATAACCCACAGCAGATGTCCATATTTAGGAGATAAAGAGATATTGCACAGAAATGGACAAATTAACATTGAGTTTAAAAGATAAAGAGACATCGATATTTTACAATGTGTGGGAACAGTGGTATAACTGGATAGAACAGAGATAGATTAAAGATAGATAGTTATTAAGTATAAGTAATAGATTAAATAAGAATGTAAATATGCACAATTTAATTTTTGTAAATAATGCACAAATTATTGTTACAAGAAAAACACCACAAATAGCTGTTGTTGAGTGATATAATTCTTTATGTTTTTAATGTAATAAAAGTTTAATAAAGTATTGTCAAAAATAGATAGAGAGAGATAGAGAGAGAGTGGTAAAGAGATAGCTAGGTCTATTCATAAGCAAATGCCCTCACCCAAGATACAACAAAGGTAGGATTAGCCCTCTACCCATCTAACAACAGAACTCACCACATGGCACCTGGGAAGATTACATGACCCAGAAAGGCTCAACCAAACTTGGACTCAAAACACAACCTACAGAGTTGCCCCTGCATGGCCCCATGGGAGTCAGACAACCAATCAGAATACAAGCTCAAATTCAAAGCCCAACAGAGGACATAAAACCAAGATGCATTCAGCATCTCTGCCCTTTTCTGCTCAGGAATTCAAGCCATGTAATCCTGTTCATCAATAAACCTTCTTTCCAAGCAACTTTCAGAATCCAGTGTCTTTTTCCCCACTTGGAACTGAATCCAGAAGGACATTTCTTCCAACAGCTCTAAGGTTGCGGAATATACTTTTCAAGTAGGTGTCTGTTTCCCATTCTCTCAATATGAATGAAAGTTTTCACCAGTTTCCTAAGTTTTGGTCAGCTGAACAGATTTTCATAAAATAGCTGTTTCAGTGTAGCTTTGATTTTAATTATAGCATTCTTATTTATAGGTTTAACCGTTTGTATTTTTAATTCCTGTAAGATGCCTTGTTAAGTGAGAAGAAAGCTAGGGCATTCATTTCATAAGTAACAACCAATAAATAAATAGTATTAGCTACACGGATTGAGTTGGGGGTTTCCTGAATGCAGTAAATGTCATGCCAATGAAGTTGGAATCCCTTCACCACTCTAACATTCTGATATAGAATCTTCCAATTTACATTCTGAATAGGACTGTTCCTGAAGTTAATCTAAAGTGAAATATTGAAAGGAAGGAAATCAAGCTTGAGCAAAATATTCAAGTAATTCTGGGCAGCTGAAGCAGTTTTGGTAAGATTAGGGAAGTGATTCATAGTGTTTGAAATGATGTGCATTTTGAACAGCAGTAGAAAAATGAATTCCTTTTAGTGACTTTCTTCTAGATGCATAAGTACGTAGAAGAGGAGAATAACCTTACTGGATCAGATCCACCATCCTAGTTTGCATTTTGTTTCCCACAAGAACTGGTCACACACTTCAAAGGTACTCATCAGCAAAAAAATGAAGATCTCTCTCCTGAAGTTGATCCCTGGCAACTCCAGTTTGGATCAAGCTTCTCCTAAGGAGAAAATATTGAGTCTTCAAAAGTACAGCTTGCCTGCCCCACCTCTATTGATCAAATTCCCATTTAAAGCCATTCAGGTTTAATGGGTATTACCATATCTTATGGTAATGAAGTTCATAGGTTAATTATGTGCTGTGTGAAAGAGTCCTGGTGTCTAATAGAAGACAATGACGAAACACTTCAACGCTGTCCTCAAGAAAATTCCACGGATGTACCTATTAAATCAAAGATGTCAAACTCAACTCAAGGGAAATGTTAGGAATTCCTAAATTTCATATACATTTCTCCTGATTTTTGGAAGCATATGTAATCTTTTGCACTTCAAATCATGTTTGACAATTGGGATATACCATGACTCAATATATGTCAGGCACAAACAATCAGATTCACGTGTGAAGAATTCAATTAGCTGTTTTATTGCTCATACCTATAACACAGGAATTTTCTCACAATGGTGGTTTGCATCTGGATCAGACTAGAAAACGTCCACTGGCATTCAAGAGATTGCATACTAGTTCCCCATTTGACTCCTCCCGTTAGCTAAGTCATTCTTTCCCCAAGAATATGAATATTTAAGACTTTGTATTTAAAAGTTGTTTTTGGATAAAAATGATAAACTGGAGGTTTAGATCCATATAGTTTTCTTGGCAATAATTTGGCATTGGCTTCCCACTTTTTCCCCAGCTTCTCAGTATATTTTAATTTACTGAGTATTTATTTATTTTTTTTTTTAATTTATTTATTTATTTATTTATTTATTTATTTATTTATTTATTTATTTATTTATTATATTTCTATACCGCCTTTCTCCCGTAGGACTCAAGGCGGTGTACAGTCAAGAAAAATATAGATATACAAACATCATAAAATTGCTAATTAAAATTATTAAGGCTTTGTAAGACACAAATGTAGATGGAACATAAACCGAATTATATTTTTGAATATTTACATTTGTCATTTTTCTTCCTAAAAATTCTGTGTTTCTAGAATTAGAACAGGCTTAAAGTTACATAAATGATGTTCTTAAAGCAAAATTCAGTAATTTCAAGTACTTGAACAAATTTAGAATTGGCAAAAGTACAGAACAAAGCAATAATTTATTTTAAAAGTACTGGTTCCTAGGGATATCAGAAATGACTTAAATGTGACAAATAAAAAAAAAATCCAAGCTGGCAAGGTAGCCTAAGGAAAAAAATAACAAATTGAATTGTAATCCTTTCTTAATGCAAATATCATAAGATAGACCTTACATTAGCATACAAAGTAGGTCTATCTAATAACTGCAACATAATCAAGCTAAATATACCAACTGCTAAGCCCCATCTGGCTTGATATGAAGGACAACTGCTTTTCGCCATGAGAAGGGTCTGCTCCAGGAAGTAGTATGGTGCTACAGACTGAATACCTAATAACTCGCCTGCATCTTTTATAGTAATGTTTCCCTGCAGAAAATGTATTGCCTTTATGACTAATAAACCTAGAAGAATTCTTTTTCATATGTGTATCTGCAGACCTGCTTTGAAGAACAACAGTCAGAAATGTCATTTGGTTTTGCAACTCAGTATCCCAAACCAGGGGTGAAATCCAGCAGGTTCCGACAGGTTCTGGAGAACTGGTAGCGGAAATTTTGAGTAGTTCGGAGACAGAACTACTCAGAACTACGGTAGGGAAAAATTTTAGATTTCATCCCTGTCCCAAACCCCTTTTTTGAATAGACATAAATTAGGGGTCACCAACCTTTCTGAACTGGTGGATACTTTTCTACCAATATTGTTAAGTGTTGGATTCGGTGATAGAAGAGACGGACACAATTCTTCAGTAACAACAGCTCTTTAATAGTAGACCAGTACAACCCAACAACCTGCTTGTCTGGCAGTGTCCTCTTTTATAGAGGGCTGCCAGACGGCTTAGCCAATGAGATTCAAGTATTTTCCTGCCTATTTGGAGGACCTGACTGAAGGCTGCAGCTCACTTCCTTACTTCCTTATATGGTATATAACATTAAGATTGGGCTATGAGATATGAGCTGCAAATGTCCGGATATTACTAGATGGCAACAAAGCAATACATCTGGGCAGATGAGCAGACTTCCAAATCAACTGTGGGCTACAGCCAGTCTCCATGTTTTATTTACTCTGGGAAATTAAGATGATGCTAGAAAAAGTGATGCTTTGCTCTTCAGCAATGCTAGCCACCTTTTAAACATCTAAACAGCAGAAGGACTCTATTATTATTTTTATTATAATTTTATTTCTATGCCGCCCTTCTCCTGCGGGACTCAGGGCGGTGTACAGCCAAGATAAAACATTGCATATAAAATTTAAAAACAATTTAAAAAACAATTAAATAATTTCGGCCCAAAATATTAAAAACAACCCAATTAAAACCAAATTCAATTAAAACTGAGAGGATGGGATCAAGCCAGGACTCTAGGGAGAAGTCCTTCACCATATGGTGTCCATAGTGGTGATTCCTGCCATACAGGAATGTGTGATTATCTCAAGCAATATCACCCTACCCAGTTCAATTTCTTCTGGATCATCTGGACTTTTTCATTAAAAATGTCAATTTAAAACATAGAAAGACACTGGAAACATGGAGGGTGGTTGGAAAGAGGGTTTAACGAGGAAGCAGAACCACTAACACGTGTGACCACATGGAGTTGAGAGTGGATGGCTTTTATACCTTCTCTTGCACTTTGCACTTGAGCTTTCTGTTCCTGTGCAAGAACATGTATTCTATTGGCTGTTGTCAGACTCCCATGGGGCCATGTAAGGCAGGAGTGGGTTCTACTTACCTTTACTACTGGTACACAACGGGAGCGTGCGCAGATTGTCAATTATGATGGCCAGGTGGGTGGGCAGAGCCTCTCACTGCTTCTAAAGAACCGGGAAGAACCGGGAACAACCCACCACTGATGTAAGGGTTATATAGGGGTCATAGCTGACTCTGTAGGTTGTCTGAGCTCCCAGGTTTGGTTGAAGTTTGAGGGTGATGCAATGAAGGGGCATCAGGCAATTCCTATTGTGGCTGAGGGCTAATCCTACCAGCGGTAGGTTTCACATGTTACTACCGGTTCACCGCACATACACGCACGTTTGCTTCATGCATGTGCATGCCCAGTTTGTACACACACCTGCCTTCCACATATGTGCCCAGCCTTCCGCACATGTGCTTTGCTCACACCCGCGCCTTCCATGCATGCGCCCGGCCTCAAAAACGTGCTTAAATAGGATGGCATAAAGCCCCCCCCACGATTTCCGCTACTGGTTTAATTAAACTGGTCCGAACCAGCTGAATACCACCTCTGAATCCTACCTTTGTTGGATATTGGGTGAGGGTACTTGCTTATGAATAGAGCTATCTATCTCTTTATCTCTTAAGTGCTGACATCTGCTGAGGGCTATTAAGAAAGGTGGGGGCTGCTTTTTGCCTCCAAGAGCATATTTCTCCCTTTAGGAAAATATAATGTTCTGCCTTTTTAATATTTCCTAAAATATTTCATTCTTCTAGGAGAGGGGTGGGTGCTAACTTTCTACTACACTAATGCGGTTCCGTGTTCTCATGGCTGTTTGAAAATGAGAGTTAGAACCTGATCCCCAAAGCATTTCACTCATACAAATCCAATTTGCTTTAGCAAAGCATATTGTGCATTACGCAGCCCATCTGCTAAGGCATGTAGGCAATTTCAGAAATCTTACCTCAAGCCACACGCTTAACAGCACCCCTGCTTGTTTTCCATTCAGTCCAGCTATTCTTTGCATGGATTTCAAGTTCAAGCCGTGTGGTGGAAATGTGAAAACTGGCCCCAGAGGATTGTTTTTACTTCAGTGTAATTAAGAAATTAAATTTCAGGAGCATTGATATATTTCTCAACTAACATTTAGAAATGGGTCACTAGCTTGATCCTTGGGAGGCTGTATTATCCATTGGATTATTTGCAATTATGCTCTCACAGCTTCTATACTTTCAAACCTCCAATTTCTACATTTTTTTTAAAAAAAGGCCAAGGAAATAGCAATAGCACTTAAACACATATACCGCTTTACAGTGCTTTACAGCACTCTCTAAGTGATTTTACAGAGTCAGCCTATTGACCCCCAACAATCTGGGTCCTCATTTTACCCACCTCGGAAGGATGGAAGGCTGAGTCAACCTTGAGCCTGGTGAGATTTGAATTGCTAAATTGCAGGCAGCCGGCAGGCAGCAGAAGTAACCTGCAGTACTGCATTCTAACCACTGCGCCACCATGGTTCATAATAACAGCACTTAGATTTATATACCGCCACATAGTGCACGATTTGGGCATTTACAATGTCAGAATATTGCCCCCAACTATCTTTGTTCATATTTTACTGACCTCAGAAGGATGGAAAGCTGAGTCAATCTTGTGTCCATCAGGATCAACCTCCAGACTGTGGGCAGAGTTAGCTTGCAATACAAGTAGTCCTCAACTTACAACTTCATTTAATGACCATTTGAAGTTAACAGCATCACTGAAAAAAGTGATTTATGATCATTTTTCACACTTAGGACCGTTGTCAAGCATCCCCATTGTCATGTGATCTACATTGGGATGCTTCACAATGGACTCAAACTTATGACAGTTGCAGTGTCCCGGGGTCATGGAATCGCCTTTTGCGACCTTCTGACCAGCAAAGTCAATGGGGAAACCAGATTCACTTAACAACCGTTAAGTGAATTTAACTGCTGCAGTGATTCACTGGAGAAATGTGGCAAGAAAAGTCATAAAATGGGGGCAAAACTCATTTAACAAATTTCTCACTTAACTACATAAATGTTGGGGTCAATTGTAGTCATAAGTTGAGGACTACCTGTACTGCATTCTAATCCCTGCACCACCAGAGCTCTTCAAATAAATAATTAAGATAAAGGAGGATCATTCTTCTAAAATCTTAAAAGTGGCCTTTAAGATATTCAGATTCAGATTCGGACCAGGGGCGGGTTCCAAATCCCGTCACTACCGGTTTGCTCATGCACAGGCACACGCTGGCATGCACGCAGAAGCTTCTGCACATGTGCAGAAGCGTCCGGGGGTGGGTAGGCAGAACCTCCCACCCCCAGACACCACCGCTACCAGTTCACCTGATCCGGTGCAAACCGGTAGTAACCCACCACTGATTCGGACTCAGGATTACATAAATGAGGCACAAATGATCAGAAATCAATGGCTGGATTGGTCTCAGGTTTGCACTTCACTCTGGCCCCTGGAAAAACACTGTGACCAACCGTAAACACCTACAGGAGTGGCCAAAATTGTGGAAAACTTTGGGAAAAGTGTATTTTCTAAAACTAATTAATAACACCATTTTTTTTGGGGGGGGGGAGTAGTACCATAAAATTATATATCAATGGAAAGATAATTTAATCAGGAATGTAATGCAATAACTTTTATGAAGGATTTGCTATTAGAATAGCAGTTACAGTATAAAGAAGAAAAGTGAAACATGTAGAAAAAACGAGATATACAAAAATGATCACCATGTCAGTTAATACTTAGTTGGGTAACCTTTAGCATGAATTACGGCCTTACAACGTCTTCTCATGGAGTGAACCAAGTCTCTTAGTTCTGCAGTTGTTATAATGTGAAACCAAGGTTGAATGATTGCTTTTATTAACTGGGTTTTATTGCTGGGTCGCTTCTGACTGGCACGTTTCTTTAGTCGGCTCCATAGATTTTCAATTGGATTAAGGTCTGGGCTATTCCCAGGCCATTCCAGCAGTGGAACATGATTATCTTGAAACTCCAAAACAAAGTGGTGTTATTAGCCATCAAACCTCAAAAATACACTTTTCCCAAAAGGTTTCCACAATTTTGGCCACTACTGTATTTGATTATTCATCACTTCTATCATTCAGTTATGGTAGTCACATATCCCAATGTATGGAAGGATGAGTACACCTCAAAAGTAACCTCTGCTACAAGGCCTATTCAGTCCAAGTTTGTTTTAATAATAATAATAATAACTTTATTGTCATTGTACGTATATACACAGTATACCCATACAACGAAAGTTGTAAAGATAATAAAACAGAAGACTTGGTTAAAAGGACATGAACTTGCTCATAAGCAGACCAGTGGTGGGTTGCAATTTTTTTTTACTACCCGTTCTGTGGGTGTGGCTTGGTGGGCGTGGCTTGGTGGGCGTAGCAGGAAAGGTTACTGCAAAATCCCCATTTCCTCCCGATCAGCTGGGACTTGGGAGGCAGAGAATAGATGGGGGTGGGGCCAGTCAGAGGTGGTATTTACCAGTTCTCCGAATTACTCAAAGTTTCCACTACCGGTTCTCCAGAACTGGTCAGAACCTGCTGAAACCCACTTCTGAAGTAGACAGAAGACTAAGCAATCACAATATTGTTTTTAAATATGCATCTATGGATCTTTAGATTGGCATGGGAATGCTTCATATATTTTCATTTCATGAATCAAAAACATATTCACAGATCATGGCTATTGTCATAAAAAGTAAACCATATCAACTGAATCCAACTATTTCTGGAATGGGCTGCTCACTGGTGGCATTTATAATGAAATGCTTTAATATGAAATGCTTCTGCTCAAACTTGACTTCACACACCCCTCCCTTCAAAGTCCTCTTTCTTTGCCATTGGTAAGAGCATCTTTGTTCTTGAGTCTCTTTGAATTCTGAACAGTAAAAAGAAAAGAGAAGATTAGGCATTGTATCACCCTGCCCTCTCTACTCCTTTCAGTATTGGAAGAAATGGGGCATTGTTGAAAACTGAATGAATAAATAGAAGGTGGGACAGAAATTGTGAAATACATGACTGGATTCTAGCAAGGTGATCAATGGAGCCAATCAATTGGTGGTCCTGCTAACCGCAGCCATTATTAAAAAGCCTTAGTAAATAATGAAGACTCATTCATTAGGGGCATCAGATTTGGGCTACAAAAGTCCAGACCATCATTTGATTGCTGGAAATAGGAATTTTAACTGCAGGTAATCCTCCACTACCAATTCTTCATTTAGTGACTGTTCAAAGTTGTAATAGCACTAAAAAAGTGACTTATGACTTTTTTTAACACTTAAAATCACTGCAGCACCCCAATGGTTATATCATCAAAATTCAGATGCTTGACAACTGGCATGTATTTATGACGATTGCACCATCCCAGGGACACACAATCATCTTTTAGGACCTTCTGACAAGCAAAGTCAACAGGGAAGCCAGATTCACTTAACAATTGTGTTACTAACTTAAAAATTGTGATAATTCATTTAAAAATGGTGGCAAAATGGTAAAATGGGGCAAAATTCACTTAACAACTGTCTTGCTTGGCAACAGTAATTTTGGGCTCAATCATAGTCCTAAATCAAGAACTACCTGTATATTTATTACCCTCTCGTGGTCATTCAAGCTTTTGTTGTTACGTGCGCAGCTCTGCCATTCATACACTCTTGTGATGCCAATTTGGGACCCTTTACAACAGTGGTCACGAACCAGTGGTCCACGGACCACTGAGTGGTCCGAAAGAAAATTTTGGTGGTCCGTAGAGAAATCTTTGCATTTCTGTTGAGGAGCCCGGCTGAAGTTCCTGTGCCGCTCACGCTTCAGTGCTTTGATTCCCAGGGACAGGATGGGGTCCTTCAGGCAGTTAGCTTGGCAGCCTGTTAGAGGAGAGAAGCGCCTGGGGTCAACCCTAACTTTGCTGTCCATTGCGGATGCTAGATCGGCCCCCTGCAAACTCTTGTCTCTCGAAGCAGGGCGGTGCACTGAGGTGGAGCAGCTGCTCCAGGATGACCAAAGGACCAGTCCTGTGACTACTACAGCTCTGGAATATTGAACTGATTTTTCCACCAATGTCAGCAAGCCACCATCAGTCTGCCCGTCTTCATTTTCCTTCATTCAGATTGACCAAGCTTCTTGAGAGAAGGAACACAAAAGAGGTTTCCAGGCTGTGTGCCTGGACCAGGCGCTTTCTCTCGGGCCTCCCACCCGGAGGCCTCGCAGAAGCAGACAGGTAGGCCTGAAAGGCAGCTGAGCCTCCCCCGCCCCCCACCAGTGGTTTGCGGGATTTAAAATTATGAATTTGGTGGTCCCTGAGGTCCAAAAGGTTGGAGACCCCTGCTTTACAGTGCATGCAGAGTGAAAGATTGTATTTCTTCTAAGTCTAGATTTAGATGAGATCGATACAGGGAGAGAGATAGAGAGATGTCTCTGTTAATTCTATGTTCTGTTTCCCTGTTAAACATCAGGGTTGGGGAAAAAAGGAGAAGTGTATTTGACCATATAACTCCTACTATTTGACTGGAAATGTAATCTCATACTAAAATAAAATATACTTTTACACTCTTCTAAATGAAAAATCAAAATTTAACCTTGCACCAGTTTCTCTTTTTTTCCCATTAAAAGCCTATCTGCCATAACATTTCACATATTTCCTCCCATTTTGCTAAAAACATTAAGAGCTGTTAACGGATATTGCATGTTAGCCAACAAAAGGCTTGAAGTACTGAAAATCTAAATGCTACTTGCAGCCTCTAATTCAATGCTAGCTTCCCTTTGTACTATAATTTTCTGAAGATGTGGAACGGCTTCTGTTTCTAAAGCACTAACCCAGAAGAGAATTTTATATCAGTTAAAGAGAGAACTTAAAAAACCTTCAATGTTAAGTGTGGAAGAAAAGATTTATAAATTTTACCTTTGCATTCATTGTTCGGTTCACTTGTTTCCATCTCAATTTCTTCTCATCATTACAGGATGAAGAAATGTGATTGGAGTTGGTAATTTCTTGCAAAAATGAATGAAGAAAATTGTCACCTACCACAAAGGAAATCATGTTTACCTGCTTGCCATATCTCAAAGGTGCTTTTTCAAAAGGCAACTGGACTATGTTGGCTTTTTTTCTGGGTTTTTGTCTGTTTGTTTTTTGCTTTGAGGAAGAAAAAGAAGATGTTTCGCTTCTCATCCAAGAAGCTTCATCAGTTCTGGCTGGCTGATGTGGGGGATTGAATGATTAGTTTTGCTTGCCATACATTTATTTAACATATGGTGTTGTTACAATTAGCCAGATTACAGTGTTAGTACATCGTAGTTATTTGGCTGCTGAAGAATGCTAGATCTTAGTTTGTGCTCATGCGCTATTCAGGGTGTACCAGAGGGGGTGAACTAGCTCTGTACCAAAAAGACAAGCAGTGTCCTGTGGCATCATCTCCAGCCTTCTGTCATCACCAATGTCGCCTTGCAATTGGACATTGCACTGGCAGATGTCTGACTGTCAGCACAAACACTGTCACATTTCCCACCAGAGTGGTACCTATTAATTTACTCTCATGTAGGATGCTTTTGAACCACTAGGTGGGCAGAAGCTGAGGCACATTACAGGAGCTCACTCAGTCAGGCAGTGCTAGGACTCGAACTGTTGCAGTAGAGACCATCTCCAGTGTGTTTAACTACTAAGCCACAGTGCCTCACACTTGCCATAAAAATACTAATGATCGAGAGTCTGAAATTAAAAAAAAAAAATGTGGCCACCCTAATGATGTGTCCTAAACAATGAATTATGTACAAATATTTTGACCTAGATTTTAAGTGCCACACATTCAAACAAATAATGGGAGAGAAACTGAAGTTGACTGATTAATGTATTCAGATTTGAATGCATTAATGTTTGTTTGTTTATCTCATTTCACTCTATACATTGGGGAAAAATGATAATGTTCTGTGAGTTCTTGCCATAAGAAAGCCAAATGAAAATCTGCTTTCTAAAATTCATCCAATCAGAAAGCAAGTGATAGTAACTTGAATTCAGCTAATTTGCATTTAATTAAAGTTAAATTAAATTAACAAGATTACTCTCCAGTCATGTGTTTAATACTTTCCTCCCCCTTCAATCTCATTAAAAATTGAACATTTGTAAATCGGGGATGGATGCTCCCAATTTCTGAGGGGAGCATCTGAACTCCTGGAGTTTAGATGAAATTCTGCTTTCACATGAAACTATAAATGATGTCTATAAACACATATTACCAAATCAATATTGGTTTGAAAGGAAATTTGTAGGTGAAAATGACTGATTGGCTCTTCATTGCAGTGACTTTTTTCATATAATTTCTTCTATTTTTCCCTAAAATGAATTCAATCTTGGAAATCTAAGGCTTTGTAAGAAGAAAATCATTGTCTTGTGGAGATTGTATTGAACCCTGCTAATTATTTCTTAAATAATGTTCCATGACACCCTATTTTATGGTGAAATACGAAGGGAACTGCATGTTTGCCTCATATCATCCATTCTAACCTCATTTGGGGTTAGAATGGATGATATGAGAATGCTTCTATGCCCCATCAGTATCTTTGCTTCTCACTTATATCTGAAAGAACTATTTATTCTGATGACATACTAGCCGTAGTGAGCTTAATATCTGATATCTTCTCTTATACCCATGATGGCAAACCTATGGCACGCATGGCACAGATGGCACGCCTAGCCATTTCGGTGGGCACACGAGCTCATATTTGGGCCTTCTGGGCCCACTGGAAGTTGGCAAATGGCCGTTTCTGACCTCCGGAGGGCCTCCAGAGGGGGGGAGGCCGTTTTTGCCCTCCCCAAGCTCCTAGATAGCTCTCTCTGGAGCCTGGGGAGAGAGAAAATCGGGCCTACTGGGCCCACCGTGCCATTGTGTGCCATCGCATGCCAGGAGTGGAGAGGAGGAGCGGAGGGGTCACGCGCGCAAGCGCGGGGGTGGGGCGCATAGAATTATGGGTGTGGGCATATGTGCATGCGACACCCCCCTCCTCCCTCCTCCCCCTCCCACTCTTGGCACGCGATGGCAAAAAGGTTAGCCATCACTGTCTTATACGTATTTGACAGACATATTTTGCTATTAGTCTTTAGAAAAAAATCCTCAACCTAAAGTTTTTGCATTTCACATATTTGGTGCAATAATTCTGCTTCGGAATACTTATTTGGGGCAACATGTCTTTTGTTGTTGTTTGCGGTTGTTATTGTTCATGCTTTGGTTTTAGTTCTTTTCTTTGACTATTCTGGCAAGTTTTAGAAAATGGAGCTTTTCCTCCCAACCAGATGGCTGCATAAATCACCATTATGGGGGGGGGGGGGGGAAATAGCTGACGTTTCTTGATTAGGTTTATATTCTGGCAATGAAACTCCCATATCAATTCAGCAATTACAAGGAACACTAAACTTGTGCACCAAATGGCTGCTAGCAGATTCTCTCACACCCTGTTGATTCAAGGCAATCTAGAAGCAAGGGAGAAATGGACTGAGATTTACTTTTCATATTTTCCAGAGACGCAGAAGCAATTAATGAGAAATAGGGGGAAAAAATGTAATAAAGTTGGGATGAGTAGTTATCATTCTTCTAAAGGTAGTTTTAGGGCTATAGAGTGCTTAGGCAAAAAAAGAGATGTAAGTGTTTTCAAGGACACAAGGATAGCACTTGCTTGCAACTCCATTAACTTGAAGTGCCTTTTTCTAGAATTATAAAGAGGTACAGAGGGCACTTAGCCATATAGTACCATGTTTTCCCAAAAATAAGACTGGGTCTTATATTTTGAGGGGTTCCAAAATAAGCACTAGGGCTTATTTTCAGGGAAACACGATTTCAGGATGATCAGCTGGGCTGCGTGCCCCACACCCCGGGCGTGTACACAACAGGCAGCAAGCGTGCAGGGACCAATGGTACCTGGCAGCTGCAGCCCGCTGGTCCTTTGGTCGGCACACACTGGGATTGTGCAGTCCACGCAGTGCAGGTGAGTTGATTCCCTGTCCAAGCAGCTTATTGAGATAGAGGCGCAGGGGGGAGGCAGGCAATCTGGATGCGCCGCATGGGCCATGGGAAAGCTGAGAGTTGGTGGGCCAGAGCAGGCGGCCGGCCGTGGGAGGATCGTCTTCACACAGTCCCAATTGCCTCTTGAAAAAACACCTTTGGGACAGCCTGATAAAATAAACATAAGTCTGGGCCAGAACTGTAACCTTAGAAAATATCTCAAGCAAGACCTTCCTGAGTTCTCCTGAAATAAAAGGAGGAGCTTGCAAGATTGTGTTATTATAATAAATGTAGTATTAGCCTGCATGGCTTTTGTTTCATGGTCTTGTCTACCTTGAAAGGTTGAACTGAATGTGTGAGCAACAGTCTGAGTCTTTAATTTGGATTCCTTTCTTGAGTCTGAGTTTGCACTCAATGAAATCTAAATTAACCCTTTAAATGTTTTACATCTGTAATATTAAAAAAAAGAGAGAGAGGAAAAAATTCAAGGATTATAGATACACTAAACTAAAGCTTCACTTTAGGTTCACTGCTCCAAACTGATAATAATAATAATAACTTGATTGTCATTATATGTGCATACACTATACCCATACAACGAAATTCACTTAACACCCAAAGACCAGGTCCAACACACATAACAATCCTGAAACACACTCCCACCCACCACAATTCCCCACCCCTAAACCACCCAAACATCCACACAACAGACCAAGTAATGCTGTCCAACAGCTCACTGATGGTGGCCCTTTAGTTCATTGTTGAGTGCAATTGAGCTCTGGGATAAAAACTATTCAGAAAACGTGTGGTGAGCACCTCCTACTGGCCTCCCACCGCCCAGTGCACTCACATAGGACTGCCCTCCTCCGAGTGCCGTCTGACAGACAATGTTGGCTGACGACGCCCAGGATAAGGGCGTTCTCTGTGGCTGCACTGACCCTCTGGAACGAGTTATCCACTGGGCTCCGGACAGCCCCTGACCTCCGTTCTTTCCGCAAAGACCTGAAGACATGGCTTTTTAAACAAATTGTCTGATCTATTGGGAGTTTTTAATTAATGGTGGGATTTTAATTGTATTTTTTTAAACTTTATTTATTGTTATTGTTATTGTTTACTCTACGTGATGGTTGTGAGCCGCCCCGAGTCCTCCGGGAGAAGGGCGGCATATAAATTTTAATAAATAAATAAATAAATAAATAAATAAATAAATAAATAAATATTTTAGAATGAACAGCAATAACATTTTGATTAAGGAAAGTCCATTGGGAAGACAGCTGAGTTCCAACAGATGGAACATCTGACCCAGTTTTCATTGTCATTTTAACCTACAATCACTCTGACTTGGTAACCATAGCTATGACAGCTTTGTGATGCAAGACTAACATATACAAATAAGGACTCACATTAAAGAAACCCATTTCAGAGAAGACAGATGATCATTTCTATGGCTCTTAAGAACATAAGCATAGCCCGGGCCTCATCTCAGTCCAGCATTTTTTTGTTTGTTTGTTTCTTAGAGAATCAAAACTACTGCTTCTTGGGTGCTTGCTAGCACAGGGTGAAGATGTTCCTTTCTTTCATGGTTCTTGCTTCACAATCGGTATTTGGAGGTATGTTGCTGCCAATTTAGTGGTAACAGAGAATCACAAGATTCATGGCCTTTGACAGATTTGTCCTATATGAGTTTACTCACTCCTCCTTTAAAGCCAGCCAAATTAGTGTATTGTTCATGCTAATGAATTACACAGATTCCTTATGCACTGCTGGAAAAGTCCTTTCTTTGATCTCTCCCAGTTAGCTTCACTAACGATTTTCTAGTTCTAAAATTTAGTAAGAGGAAAAATATCTATCTATCTATCTATCTATCTATCTATCTATCTATCTATCTATCTATCTCTATCTATCATCTATCTATCCATCCATCCATTTATCTATCATCTAGCATCTCTCTATCCATCCATCCATCCATCTATTTATCTATCTTTTTAGATAGTATTCCTACTACTATTACATATGTTTTCAAGCACTGATTCAGAATTAAGAACAAAGGTGAGTTTAGTGGCATTTCTTACACATGCACATGAGTTATGCATCGTTCTCCAAAACATTTCTATTTCCGAGGAAATTGATGTCCTACAATTTCATACAGAAAAGAAAAAGATCATCCTGCCTCACCTCTCAAACAGTATCACAGAATAACAGATTGGAAGGGACCTTGGAGGTCTTCTAGTTCAACCATCTGCGCAAGCAGGAAATCCTACACCATTTCAGACAAACTTATCTAATCTAAAATGCATCACAATATTCTTCTTCCTAAAGTTCAGATTAAAGCTTGTTGTCTAGTTGGTGCTGGCTCTGGATGTGATTGGCCCTCATCCTTTTACTTCACATTCTTCTCCAAAGCACCTGAGGGTAGGACAAGAAGCAATGGGTGGAAACTAATCAAGGTGAGAAGCAACTTAGAACTAAGGAGAAATTTCCTGACAGTTAGAACAATTAATCAGTGGAACAACTTGCCTCCAGAAGCTGTGAATGCTCCAACACTGGAAGTTTTTAAGAAGATGTTGGATAACCATTTGTCTGAAGTGATGTAGGGTTTCCTGCCTAGGCAGGGGGTTGGACTAGAAGACCTCCAAGATCCCTTCCAACTCCGTTATTCTGTTATTCTTTCAACGAACCATCAATGATGGAGCTAGAATTCATAACTCTACAAATACCTAAACATGCCACAAGGTTCATTGATGATCAATTCCCAGTTACAATGTTTGTTTTAATCCATAGGTATAGATGCCACAGGATATAATTTATAACTATATCCAGTATAGGAATTCAATACGATTCACTTAAGAATGCTTTATAAAATATTATCTTCAGCGGTGCCATTTTAGCACATTAAGAATGTCATTGCCTTAAAAATATGTACAACAAAACATTGTAGTAATAAAACCCCAAAGAAATGAACCTCTTATAACATCATGATTCTCTTTAGGGGGCAAGGGAAGGAATTAATACCGTTTCTATGCGGTTATTGCCATGATGCTTAAGGAATTCTTTTTTTATTTAAATGTTATTGCCTTTATAAAATTTGTTTCACATTTCTAAGCAAACATTTACTATAAAGAATACTAATTAGGTGTTAAAGGATTTTTGTTCATTTGCTTTATTCACATTATTTGGGATAGAGATGGTTTCCTATGAATAGTTGGAAAACCATCTATTTGGTTTTGGAAGAAAAGTAAAAATAATATCTACTGATATAAATCGATATATCTGCATTAATTTTTATGAATGTCAATATTTCTTGTAAAAAGTAATGCTATTCTTATGTGGCCTTTTAAATGACTTAACTCAGGAACATTTTTAATGTGTTAAAGTTAAATAAAAAAAAAACAATACGCCCCAAAGATAGTAATTATATGGTGAAAAAAGAAAACCTAAATATCATAATTATAAATTAAATATAGCAAAAAATAAATAAATTTCTCAGAAAGATCAATATAATGACTACATTATATATAATGTATAAAATAAATTCAGTCCTTAAACTGCCATTACATCTAGACAGTATAGAGACATATTGGGTACTCTTCTCAAGTAACTTCAAGAATACCTGACTCCATCTGGGATTTTTTTAAAAAAAATTCTCTACTCTTAATGAAGATTCTCATTCATCAGATTAATAGGTATAAATAAAACTTAATAGATTGACTGCCATGATTGAAAAACAGCATTTTGGTAATGTGATTTCTTCAAAACGAAGAATCAAGAAAAAGGGAGTGTGCATATGGTAAACCTATCCATATGTGCTGATGAATTTAGTAAAACTATTATGGCAATATTGTAGCAATTTTGCTTGTTTTAAGCATATTTAAGCATATAGCTTAAAATATTTGGAAGAATGAATAAAATGAGTGGAAGAAATAATAAAAAAAATTGAAAAAAATAAAAAAATAATAAAAATTGAAAAAAAGTAGATGATTGATGGTGTCTACAATCACCAGCCCCAATAAGAAGAAGACATAGAATATTCTTTCTAAAATCAAACTGATTTTAAGATACAATAAAACTGAGTGTCATAGAATATGTATCTTAATTTATTTATTAATTCAACTTATATACCGCCCTTCTCCCCGGGGGGACTCAGGGCGGTGGACAGCCAAACTTAAAACACATATAGTACAAAAGTTAAGAAAAAACTAAAATAAATTAAATCATCGGCATTTCCAATTTAAAATCCCAGATCTGCAAAATCGAAAAGTTCCCAATTTAAAACCCAGAATCAATAAAATTGAAAATTTAAGAACCCCATTAAAACTATTTTAAGCTAGGCCAGTTTGTTGGAATAAATAAGTCTTCAGGGCCTTTTGGAAAGCGCAGAGGTCCGGGATCAGTCGTATTCCAGGAGGTAGCTCATTCCACAGGTTGGGTGCCCCCACAGAGAAGGCTCTCCCCCTGGGGGCAGCCAGCCGACATTGCTTGGCCAACGGTACCCTGAGGAGGCCATCTCTGTGCGAGTGTACTGGCCGGTGGGAGGTTATCGGTAGCAGCAGGCGGTCTCGCAGGTATCCTGGCCCTATGCCATGGAGTACTTTAAAGGTGAGAACCAACACCTTGAAGCGCACCCGGAAGACCACTGGGAGCCAGTGCAGCTCGCGCAGGAGAGGTGTTATGTGGGAGCGCCCGGTGGCTCCCATAATCACCCGCACGGCTGCATTCTGGACCAGTTGGAGCCTCTGGGTGCACCTCAAGGGGAGCCCCATGTAGAGAGCATTACAGTAGTCCATCTTACAGTTTGAGAATGCCAAAACAAATACACAGATAACAAAGATTAGCAGGGATTCCCATGGTAGGTGGAGAGTCACTCTGGTGCAGTGGTTAAGGAACTGGGCTAGAAACCAGGAGATTATGAGTTCTAGTTCCACCTTAGATACAAAGTCAGTTGGCCACTCTCTTTCAGCCCTAGGAAGAAGGCAATGGCAACCCATTTTTGAAATCTCTCCAAGAAAACTGGAGGGACTACTCCAGCTAATTTCCAGGAGTTAAAAATGACTCAAAGGCATACACAAATGCACACACACAATGGTAAGGAGAAGTTAATGGGAAAGAGGATAAGTGGAGGTTCCAAAAACGGAGAAATGAAAGGTTCAAGACATGCTCAAAATAAAAGGAAAACATTGCTCAGTCAAGACAACAAAATGCTAACATGTATCATAAAAGTGTAGAAAATCACTTTGGACTAGTCTAGCCCAGTATTTCTCAACTTCAGTAACTTTGGACTTCAACTTCCAGAATTTCCCAGTCAGTGGAATTCTGGAAGCTGAACCCAGACATCTTAAAGTTGCTGAGTTGAGAAACATTGAGTTAGCCTGAGTCACAAAGTTCCTATTTCAGGAGAAAGAGGGAGACAGTATTATGTCCACTGTCTTGAGTTCTTGAAGAAAAGGTGGGATATCAATAAATGTACCTACTTCTAGAGAGGGAAACATGACTTTGTACACGGATCAACAAGCCAGCTGTGGATGTGAGCATCCATACAGAAACTGTCATCAAAAAAATTACATGATGTAGAGAAGAGGAAGCAGGGTGATAATTTTCTTTGATTAGTAAACTTATGTTAAAAGTACTTGATTTAGCATATGGCAGGGCTGTCAAACTCCTAGCCTGCGGGCTTGATGCATCACACGCTGGCTACACCCATGCCCATTTTAGCAAAGGGGGGAAAAGTCCCAATACGTCACATGACACCGCCGTGATGACGTGAGTGTGACATCCCTGGCGTTTGGTATATCATACCTGAGCTAGCAATATATGTTAACATTTCACCTAGATTAGTAAAGCACAATAAAATATGAATGTTAAAAAGATCTATGTTCAAAGGCCAATGTCTCTAGGCCAACTTACCATTGAAGCATAGCAACATTTATATTTAAAAAAAATATCAGATACTGGACTGGTATATGCCCTCAGCTTATAGCCAGTCAAAGCCACTGAAAATGGTTAAAGGCACTGAAAAATATCCTCTGTTTTTTAGTTTAGTATTAACTCAATTTTAGTGGGGCAGAAGGACAATAAAAGGGATGCTTGTGGGATAATTTAGCCTTTTATATCCTAGAAAAATAAGAAGGGAATAAACACTTCCTTGTGCTAGATTCAAAGGGAGAATATATTTGTCCAATGACCCTGTCTAACACAAGCTCACCTCTGTTGATATTGTTGCTTTCTTCTTTCCTCAGCCATGTAGATTATGACAATCCTCCTCCTCTAGACAGTACATCCCTTACATCTAGACAGTATAGAGACATATTGGGTACTCTTCTCAAGTAACTTCAAGAATACCTGACTCCATCTGGGATTTTTTTTAAAAAAATTCTCTACTCTTAATGAAGATTCTCATTCATCAGATTAATAGGTATAAATAAAACTTAATAGATTGACTGCCATGATTGAAAAACAGCATTTTGGTAATGTGATTTCTTCAAAACGAAGAATCAAGAAAAAGGGAGTGTGCATATGGTAAACCTATCCATATGTGCTGATGAATTTAGTAAAACTATTATGGCAATATTGTAGCAATTTTGCTTGTTTTAAGCATATTTAAGCATATAGCTTAAAATATTTGGAAGAATGAATAAAATGAGTGGAAGAAATAATAAAAAAAATTGAAAAAAATAAAAAAATAATAAAAATTGAAAAAAAGTAGATGATTGATGGTGTCTACAATCACCAGCCCCAATAAGAAGAAGACATAGAATATTCTTTCTAAAATCAAACTGATTTTAAGATACAATAAAACTGAGTGTCATAGGGACTTCCGGTTTCCTCGTCTTCGGCGGCGACGGTGCTTTCTTTTGGCACCGCCACCCCCGCCGCTTGTAGAGCCGCTTCCTGATTGCGAAGCGGCTCGAAATCTTCGAAATCCCTAGGATTGAAGAAGAAGAGGCAGCAGGGCACAGGTAGAGCCCCTGCAACCCCCCCAGGGAACGGTTTCTGGGGAGGAAGCAGGCGCGGCTCCCTAACAACCTGCTGGAACTCCGGGCAGCGTGGGACGTCTTCTGCTTGTGCGGAACAAGCCGACCTCAGGAAACCTTTAAAGAACGAGGAAATAACTCAAATAAACATCTGCAATCCACTTGAACCCTGAAACTTTGAACTGCAAGTATTAGTCCTTTGCTGAACTTTTTTACTGAAGTGAAAGTCTCGGAATGAGTGAAAGTGATTGAAAAAAATATGGCGCTCAGCAAATGAATTAGTGGGTGTGGATTGGTGAAGTTATCTTGTCTTGCTACAAAGTTAAAAAGTTGTTACAGAGTTGCTTCGGCTGCAACAGAAATAAGAGGAAAATCTCTCCCTTTTACTTGTCCTTGCTGCATTATAGCTTTGCTTTGAGTAATTCTGGGGGACTTTCTTAGAAGGTATTGTGGAGGTGGCAGAAGAGGCGGACCCTCCCTTTTTAAGAAAGCTAGCTTACGTGGCAGGATGGCTTCAAAAAAGCAGGAAGGCAAAACAGGGGGGGGATCCCCCCCACGTAAGCAGGATACGCAGTCACAAGCCCAAAAAAAAGATTTGGATATGGGAGAATTAAAAGCATTCATCTCAAATATTTTGGATGAGAAATTTCAAGACATGGATGACAAAATAAATAAAATAGATGAAAAAATTCAAAAGTCACAACAGGAAATCATGCAGGAAATGCAGCAGAGCCAAAAGATGGTGACCAAAAAAATAACGGATGTGGCGTCTGGTCTGGCAGGATTTATTATGAAAGTTGAGACAAAAGTGGATGAATTTAAATTGGAAGTTAATGCTAAGATGAAAAATAATGATCATAAATTTTTTGATGTTGATGACAAGATGCAGAGAGTTGAGAATGATATTGTTATGATGCAATTTCGTGCAATGGAATTTGCTATAAGGCTACGAGGAATTAGAGAAGAGGAGAGACAAGATTTGAGACAGATCTGTGCTGAAGCCCTAGCTGTGATTTTAAAAGTTGAACCTGAGATGGTTTTTTGCAAAATAGATAAAATCTATAGAGTTAACTCGTGGGTGGCCAGACAAAGACAACTGCCTAGAGATGTGGTCATATATTTTACAGATAGAGCAATAAGAAATGACATTTTGCAAAAATCTTTTCTCACTTCTGTGCAAGTGAGTGGATCCAAGATTACAGTTTACAAGGAGCTCCCACCTAAGATGTTGAAATCTAGAAAAGAGTATGGTTTTCTTGTTAAAGAACTGCAGAATAATCAAATCCCATTTCGTTGGGACGCCCCAACTGGCATAATTTTGAGATATAAGGGAGAGAAACACCGTCTGAATACTGTGGAGAAGGCGGAGCAATTTTATAATGACATCTTTAAAGAAAGAACTCCATCCCCACGCACATCTACAGTTTTGGAGATTAAAGAACAACACTCTAAGCAGGAACTAGCAGAGCTGAAGGGTGCGGAGGGAGGCTTTTTGGATGAGCCTTTGCTGGAGCCTTCTCCAATCTCGGAGCTGGCTTGGGCGGCTGAAGTTAAGGATCAGCGTATAACTCGAGCAAAAGCCAAGCAACTTAAAGAAAAGTTACAGCAGGAGAGTCAAGACAAGGCTGGGGCTGTGGGAAAAGCAGGACAGATCTCAGATGACATCCTAAGGTTCTGCGCTTCGCTCCAGAAGGAGAATAAGGATGATTAAATGTTTATCTTGGAATGTGAATGGGTTGAATGCAACACAAAAAAGGAAGAAAATATTTGCATACTTAAAACAACATAATAATGATATAATTTGTTTACAAGAAACGCATATTACAGTTCAAGATCAAAACTATTTGAAAAATTCCAAATTGGGAACACATTTTATATCCTCAACTAACCAAAAAAAGAATGGTGTGGTTATTTATGTAAACAAAAAATTAACAGCCAAACTTATAGAAGCTGATCAAGATGGTAGGTTTGTAGCAATTGAATTACTTTCTGCTAACAGTCAAATTCTTCTGATAGGAATTTATGCTCCTAATCAACAACAGGACTATTTTTATAAAATGCTGCATACTAAAATACTTCAATGGGATTATAGATCTATTTTAATTATGGGAGACTGGAATGGAGTAATTGACTCTAAATTAGATAAAAAGACTTTGGCAAAATCAAGAATTAGATTACCACAGACTTTTTTTGATATGAAAGAAGACCTGGAATTAAAAGATATTTGGAGAATACATAACCCAAAAGAATTGGACTATACTTTCTTTTCTGACAGACATAGATCCTTCTCCAGGATTGATTTTATTTTGTTGTCTGATGACTTACTTGTTAGGACAAAAAGAACAAAGATTCTGCCAAGAACTTTGACTGATCACAGTCCAGTCTGGATAGAAATTGAGACATGTAAGAACGAGAGACGTTCTTGGAGATTAAATGAAAACTTGTTTAGATATGAGAAAAATATAATAGAACTTAAAAAGCATCTGAAAGAGTTTTTTGAAATGAACTTGAATAAAGGCACCCCAATGGAAATTGTGTGGGACGCAAGTAAAGCTTATATGAGAGGGGTGCTTATATATATGAACTCTAAACATAAGCGGATTCGACAAAAAAAAAGACTTGAATTGGAAGCAGAAATAAAGGACAAAGAACAGTTACTTATTAAAAACCCAACAGATGAAAGAATACTTAGTGTTATAAAACTTCTGAAAGACCAATTCCAAATGCTTATAGCGGAACAAGTTGCAACAAACTTACAATATGCGAACCATAATACATTCTGCAATGCTAATAAACCAGGCAGGTGGTTGGCTTACACATTAAGGAAGAAACAAAGCATACGGACTATTGATAGTGTTGATATTGGGGGGAAAGAAGTTTTTCAACAGAATTTAATAAAAGAAGCCTTTCTTCAATATTACACTAAATTATATGCCAGAGAAGAGGTGCAGAATGGACTTATAGAAAAATATTTGGACAATAAAAGAGTTACAAAAATCACCGAACAACAAAAGGAAAGAATGGATTATCCCATAACAGAGGAGGAGATAATAGCAGCAATAAAACAATTAAAAACAGCTAAAGCTCCTGGAACGGATGGTCTGACAGCAGTGTATTATAAAACTTTACAGGCAGAAATGGTGGAACAACTCAGAGACTTATTTTGCAACATACAACAAGGGGGAAAAGTACCTCCATCGTGGACTACAGCTTATATTTCTTTGATACCAAAAGAGCAAGCAGGTCCCAAAAAACCGGAGAACTACAGACCAATATCTCTTTTGAATACGGATTATAAAATTTACGCAAAAGTATTAGCCAACAGACTGATGCCAGTAATTCAAAAGGTGATTCATGATGACCAAGCGGGATTTATTGAGGGTAGGCACATGAAGGACAACGTAAGGCAAGTAATAGATTTATTGGAATATCTTGAGAAGAATAAACAGATCCCTGCAGTGCTGGTCTTTCTGGATGCAGAGAAGGCCTTTGATAGAGTGGATTGGAATTTTCTATTAAAGACATTAAAAAAGATGGACTTTGGGGACCAATATATACAGGCGGTTTCAGCAATTTATCAAGAGCAAAAGGCACAGATTATTATCAATGGAAGTTTGACAACAGAGTTTAAAATCGAAAAAGGTACAAGACAGGGATGTCCACTGTCCCCATTGTTGTTCATTTTAACACTAGAAGTCTTGTTAAATACAATAAGGGATTCTAACACATTGAAAGGTATAATGATAAGGCAAGAGGATTACAGAATAAAGGCATTTGCAGACGATCTGGTAGTTACCCTAACACAGCCAATGGAATCGATAATCCAGATGAAGGACATTATACAAGATTTCGGTAAAGTTTCAGGTTTCAGATTGAATCAGAGAAAAACTAAGATGGTAGTTAAAAATATGACACAAGATCGTAAACTGGAGTTAGAAAGGAGGGCAGGTTTTGAGATTGTACCAAAGGTAAAATATTTAGGAGTTCAGGTTGCAGAATCAAATATGAAATTGTTTCAAAATAATTATGAGGCGTTGTGGCGAGAGGTGCAAAAAGATATGGAGACTTGGAAAAAACTGCAGCTGTCTTTACTTGGAAGAATAGCAGCAGTTAAGATGAACATTTTGCCAAGATTTCTTTTTTTGTTTCAAATGATTCCGGTGCTCAAAAATGATAAACAACTAAAAGCATGGCAAACTGGTATCAACAAATTTGTCTGGAACGAGAAAAAACCAAGAGTAAAAATGAAAATTATGCAAGACATCCCAGAAAGGGGAGGTCTCAAACTTCCAAACCTACAATTATATTATGATGCAACAGCTTTGACTTTAGTAAGCGATTGGTTTGGAGGAAAAAAGACTGGAATATTGAACGCAGAAAGTTTTGATTTGGAATTTGGATGGCATGCTTACTTATTCTATGACAGCAAAGTGGATAAAGTATTTAAAAGCCATATACTTAGAGATTCTTTGCTGAGAGTTTGGAAGAAGCACCGAAATAACTGGAATTATAAAATACCGCTATGGCTGGATCTTGGTCATACCTTGTGGAATACAAATATAATGTCACTCGGGGGGTTTTTATATAAAGAGGTTCTTTTTACAGATGCGGGCAGATGGCAGCTGAAGACATTACAGACATTGTTGGCTGAAGGGATTAATTTAACTTGGTTACAATATAATCAACTGCAATTGAGATGGAAGGAGGACCAAAAAACTGGTATTATGATGTATGAGGAAGAATTAGTTAGACATATAAAAGAGAAAGGCCCAATGCATATTAAAAGACTTTATAATGTTTTGTTAGAAAGGGATTCAGAAACTGAATTAGTTAAAGACTGCATGGTTAAGTGGGCACAAAATTTTGAGGAACCAGTGATGTTGGAAACATGGGAAAAAATTTGGGTTCAGAATGTTAAATTTACACAGTCGCAGAATCTGCGGGAAAATTTTTATAAAATGTTTTATAGATGGCATTTAGATCCAAAAAAATTGTCGTGTATGTACCCTAGTGCCCAGCCTAAATGTTGGAGATGTGACTGCTTAGACGCTACATATTATCATGTCTGGTGGACCTGTAAGAAAGTTAAGGCTTTTTGGATAAAAATTTGGTGGGTCATGCAGAATGTTTTGAAGAGAAAAATTCAATTTTCCCCACAACTGTTTTTATTGGGTATAGTTAAGGGTTTTACATTGGGGGAAACAAAAATGATATTGTACATGATAACTGCAGCAAGATTGTTGATAGGTAAATATTGGAAAAATGAAGCGCTGCCTTCGATTGAGGAATGGACTTTGAAGATGGCCAGTTTTGCGGAGATGGCGAAGATTTCAGCATATTTAAAAGATTGTTTTCAAGAGACTTATGAATGGGAATGGAAGGAGTGGATAAATTATGTTCAGCATAAATATCAAACTAGGAAGTATCAAATAGCCTTTATTTAAAAATGTTATATAAGATAGAAACATTTTAGGGTTGAGGATAAAAATTTGTTAGAAAATGTTATATCAAGATAGAAATATTTTAAGGTTAAGGATGAAAATTTGTTAGAAAATGTTACATTATGATAGAAATATTTTTAAGGTAATCAGGATGAAAATTTATCTGAAAATGATATACCACGATAGAAATAGGTTAATGTAATGAAGAAGAAAATTTGTAAGGGGGAGGGAGGGGTTCAAGTTTTATATACAAAGGAGGGTTTTTTCCTTTTATCTGACATGAGCATACTAGGAAGTCTGGGGGGAGGGGAGGGTTAGGGTGGGTTGGGGAGGTTGGGAAGTTTGGGGGGGGGTAGTGGGGGGGGGGAAAAAGGGGGTGAAAATGTAATTGTAAAACTTTTGCAATAAAAAAAAAAAAAAACTGAGTGTCATAGAATATGTATCTTAATTTATTTATTAATTCAACTTATATACCGCCCTTCTCCCCGGGGGGACTCAGGGCGGTGGACAGCCAAACTTAAAACACATATAGTACAAAAGTTAAGAAAAAACTAAAATAAATTAAATCATCGGCATTTCCAATTTAAAATCCCAGATCTGCAAAATCGAAAAGTTCCCAATTTAAAACCCAGAATCAATAAAATTGAAAATTTAAGAACCCCATTAAAACTATTTTAAGCTAGGCCAGCTTGTTGGAATAAATAAGTCTTCAGGGCCTTTTGGAAAGCGCAGAGGTCCGGGATCAGTCGTATTCCAGGAGGTAGCTCATTCCACAGGTTGGGTGCCCCCACAGAGAAGGCTCTCCCCCTGGGGGCAGCCAGCCGACATTGCTTGGCCAACGGTACCCTGAGGAGGCCATCTCTGTGCGAGTGTACTGGCCGGTGGGAGGTTATCGGTAGCAGCAGGCGGTCTCGCAGGTATCCTGGCCCTATGCCATGGAGTACTTTAAAGGTGAGAACCAACACCTTGAAGCGCACCCGGAAGACCACTGGGAGCCAGTGCAGCTCGCGCAGGAGAGGTGTTATGTGGGAGCGCCCGGTGGCTCCCATAATCACCCGCACGGCTGCATTCTGGACCAGTTGGAGCCTCTGGGTGCACCTCAAGGGGAGCCCCATGTAGAGAGCATTACAGTAGTCCATCTTACAGTTTGAGAATGCCAAAACAAATACACAGATAACAAAGATTAGCAGGGATTCCCATGGTAGGTGGAGAGTCACTCTGGTGCAGTGGTTAAGGAACTGGGCTAGAAACCAGGAGATTATGAGTTCTAGTTCCACCTTAGATACAAAGTCAGTTGGCCACTCTCTTTCAGCCCTAGGAAGAAGGCAATGGCAACCCATTTTTGAAATCTCTCCAAGAAAACTGGAGGGACTACTCCAGCTAATTTCCAGGAGTTAAAAATGACTCAAAGGCATACACAAATGCACACACACAATGGTAAGGAGAAGTTAATGGGAAAGAGGATAAGTGGAGGTTCCAAAAACGGAGAAATGAAAGGTTCAAGACATGCTCAAAATAAAAGGAAAACATTGCTCAGTCAAGACAACAAAATGCTAACATGTATCATAAAAGTGTAGAAAATCACTTTGGACTAGTCTAGCCCAGTATTTCTCAACTTCAGTAACTTTGGACTTCAACTTCCAGAATTTCCCAGTCAGTGGAATTCTGGAAGCTGAACCCAGACATCTTAAAGTTGCTGAGTTGAGAAACATTGAGTTAGCCTGAGTCACAAAGTTCCTATTTCAGGAGAAAGAGGGAGACAGTATTATGTCCACTGTCTTGAGTTCTTGAAGAAAAGGTGGGATATCAATAAATGTACCTACTTCTAGAGAGGGAAACATGACTTTGTACACGGATCAACAAGCCAGCTGTGGATGTGAGCATCCATACAGAAACTGTCATCAAAAAAATTACATGATGTAGAGAAGAGGAAGCAGGGTGATAATTTTCTTTGATTAGTAAACTTATGTTAAAAGTACTTGATTTAGCATATGGCAGGGCTGTCAAACTCCTAGCCTGCGGGCTTGATGCATCACACGCTGGCTACGCCCATGCCCATTTTAGCAAAGGGGGGAAAAGTCCCAATACGTCACATGACACTGCCGTGACGACGTGAGTGTGACATCCCTGGCGTTTGGTATATCATACCTGAGCTAGCAATATATGCTAACATTTCACCTAGATTAGTAAAGCACAATAAAATATGAATGTTAAAAAGATCTATGTTCAAAGGCCAATGTCTCTAGGCCAATTTACCATTGAAGCATAGCAACATTTATATTTAAAAAAATTATCAGATACTGGACTGGTATATGCCCTCAGGGCCTTCTCTGTGGGAGCCCCAGCCCTGTGGAATGAACTGCCCCCGGAAATATGGAAGATCTCCAACCTCCGGGTGTTCCGCTGAGCATTGAAGACCTTGTTGTTCTGCCAGGCAGGGCTGTCAATATAATAATTTTAAATTGGGGTATTTTAATTTTTAGAGTTTTAAATCAGCCAAATTTATTTAATTATTTTAATTTTTAATTATTGTTGTGTCTTGTGTTTTTAAATTGGCTGTACACCGCCCTGAGTCCTTCGGGAGAAGGGCGGTATAGAAATAAAATTATTATTATTATTATTATTATTATTATTATTATTATTATTATTATTATTATTATTATTGCCAGTCAAAGCCACTGAAAATGGTTAAAGGCACTGAAAAATATCCTCAGTTTTTTAGTTTAGTATTAACTCAATTTTAGTGGGGCAGAAGGACAATAAAAGGGATGCTTGTGGGATAATTTAGCCTTTTATCTCCTAGAAAAATAAGAAGGGAATAAACACTTCCTTGTGCTAGATTCAAAGGGAGAATATATTTGTCCAATGACCCTGTCTAACACAAGCTCACCTCTGTTGATATTGTTGCTTTCTTCTTTCCTCAGCCATGCAGATTATGACAATCCTCCTCCTCCTCTAACTCTTCTTTCTCCTCCTCCTCCTCCTCCTGCTGTCTGGTTTTTCAGATCAACCCTTTGGTTCTGACAGAAATGGAAATTGACATAGCAGTTTGTTGTCCAAGCCTGGAATCATGGACTAAGAGAGTATAACTGGGCCAAAATCACCAGCTGGTTTTCATGGCTAAAGTGGGAACTAAAACTCACACTTTCCCAACCACTAAACTCAACTGACTCTCCGCTATCCAATCTGTTACCATACTATGCAACTAATGCCACAATTAGAAATGGCTGCATGGCATGACCAATTGGGGACAAGTCAGGATAATTAACAAATGGCTCGACTTATTTTGATAGTCTTTTTCTTTTCCAGGGCTGTTGCAGTTGGGATGGAATCACAAAAGCTTGCAACTTCTTTAGCACAAATAGAACAATTCACAAAATATTTTGAGTAGTAATGGCTCAAGGTAGGCTAATACAACCCCTTTCTTTAAAAACTGCATCCATAATGTTATAAGATGTTTCCTAGGACCCTGCAATGCCATATTATGAACAAAGTTTATGCAAATTTGCTCTAACTGAATTGTATACCCTTTGGTAGCAGTTCTGGGCAACGCTTGAAGTGTAGCCACAAACTGGAACAAGATCAGCAACATACGACAGAAACAGTTAGGCAGCCTGGCATGACTGATTTATAAGGAGGGATTAAAGAGTGTTAAATATTCACAGCTTGGCTCTGAAATTACCAAAAGAGAGATGACAACAATATATAAAAAATAAACACAGGAGAAAATTGGAATTATTGAGCCAAAAGAATTTACTAGCTGATGTTAGAGAAGTATAACATAGCTGCTGATTTTGGAAGAAGGGTGGGGTGGGGAAAGGAATAGAGCCATTGAGCTATCAAGATATTTCTTGTAGTCCTAATTATAATTACAAGTGTTTGAAACATAACTAGTATCCTAGAGTTGAAGGGATCCAGTGCAGAGACCTAAACTGAAGCATTCTAGGAATATGGCTGTCTAGTTTCTGGGTGAACATATCCAACTGAAAGGGAGCTTAACAGATCTCTGTGAAACTGGCACCGCTGTTGTTATTGTTTTTTTCTCACCTTAATTTGGAATTCTTTAATTTAAATTCATTATTTGCACTCCAGAACAAGAGAGTTTAGGTCTTGACCTACTTCTGTGTGAAATCCCTTAAGCACTGAAGCATGTTATCACTTCCCGCCCTCCATTTTTCCCCTCAAGTTTGAACATATCCACTCTCTTTTTTTATAATCCCCTGATCACCCTTTCTGCTCTTCTCTGTTTTGTTCCACTTTCTCTGAACACTTTTTAAAATGTGATACCAGAAATGGAAATAGTATTGTTGGTTACATGGAGTCTGACCAAAGCAGAATAAAGAGAAATGATTACTTACCATAATTTCAAAATGATACCTCTAGTAATGCAGCCAAAAACTGAATTTGCCCCTCTCTCACTATTATCCCAACTAATATTATAAAGCCAGGCATCCTCCACTCCTGCCGATCTACTTTTTCATTTGATTTTTGCTTTCACAATAGCACTTAGACTTATATACCGCTTCACAGTGCTATACAGACCCTTCTAAGTGGTTTATTGCCCCCAACAATCTGGGTTCTCATTTTACCAACCTCGGAAGGATGGAAGGCTGAGTCAACCTTGAGCCTGGTGAGATTTGAACTGCCAAACTGCTGGCAGCCGGTGATCAGCAGAAGTAGCCTGCAGTACTGCACTCTAACCACTGTGCCACCGTGGCTCTCAACATTAATGGCCAGAAATAAAGAATGAAAAAGTTACACTGAAGAAAAAATATTCACTGCAGTTGTTAAGTTAATAATGCAGTTGTTAAGTGAATCTGGGTTTCCCATTGATTCCCATTTGCTCATCAGAAGGTCACAAAAGGTCATGTCATCCTAGGACACTGCAATCTTCATAAATACAGGCAAGTAGCCAAGCATCTGAATATTGGCCATGTGATCATTGGGTTGCTACAATGGTCATAAGTATGAAAAACTGTCATAAATCATTTGTTTTAAAGCTGTTATAACTTCAGTCACTAAATGAATAATTACACTTTGAGGACTACCTGTAATTCAATTCTTTGTTGTTGTTGCTAGTTGTGAAGTCATGTCCGACCCATCACGACCCCATGGACAATGTTCCTCCAGGCCTTCCTGTCCTCTAACATCCTCTGGAGTCCATTTAAGCTCACACCTACTGCTTCAGTGACTCCATCCAGCCACCTCATTCTCTGTCATCCCATTCTTCTTTTGCCCTCAATCTTTCCCAGCATTAGGTTCTTCTTCAGTGAGTCCTTCCTTCTCATTAGGTGGCCAAAGTATTTGAGTGTAATTCAATTCTATGTTCAATTAAATTGCCCAATTGATCTTTTAAAGAACTGTAGTCTTTTTTCTGATGCATTTGGTTTGATTTTTCTGTTTTACATATATAGAACCTGATACAACACTTGCAATTCTGGATACAAACATGGAGTTTGAAGACCAGTTGGGCAATTTAATTGAACATAAGTTAACTAAGAAAAATGTGGCTGATCTATAAGGTACAAGGAACATGGAACAGCCCAAACCTATTCATATCTATATTCTGAATACTAAAGTCGCTCTCCAGAGACTCCATTGCTGATCCATACTTACCAAGAAAGTCCAGTTGCCTTTTGAAAAAAGCATCTTTGGGAAACCATGATCTGGATAATTGAGAATCTCCATAGACAACACTTTCTAATGTTTCTAAGATTAAACAAAAGATGTGGAAACTTGATGTCTTGCATTCACGCAAAATAGCCAGCTTTAGTTCTTTGTGGTTGTGGTAAAAGTTGCAGTTTGAGACCCTGAACAGCTGATTGTTAATAGTTAGTTAGTTATAGTTTATTTGATTTGTATACCGCCCTACTCCCGAAGGACTCAGGGCAGTGAACAGCCAACAATAAAATACATAGATACAAAAAATTTAAAACCAGAATAAAATCAAATTAAATCATTTTGGCCCAGACAGATTAAAACACCCCAATAATTTAAAAACAGATTAAAATTTACATATTTAAAAAGGGAGAGATTAGGCCAAGCCCGCCTGATGGAATAAAAAGGTCTTCACAGCACGGCGGAAGGAGCGCAGATCTGGGATCCTCCGTATCTCTGGGGGGAGCTCATTCCAGATGGTAGGTGCCCCCACAGAGAAGGCTCTCCCCTTAGGGGCTGCCAGTCGACACTGTTTGGCTGACGGCCATCGGGACATCGGAAACCACAGCCACTCGGTCTTGGATGGGTTGAGCCTGAGCCTGTTCCTCCCCATCCAGATCCGTACGGCCTCCAGGCACCGGGACATCACTTCAAGGGCATCATTGGGGTGATCCAGGGTGGAGATGTACAGATGGATGTCGTCAGCATACTGATGGTACTCCACCCCGAAACCACAGATGATCTCACCCAGCGGCTTCACATAAATGTTGAACAGGAGAGGCGAGAGGACCGACCCTTGCGGCACCCCACATATGAGGGGCCTCGGGGTCGACCTCTGTCCCCCTGTCAACACAGACTGCGACCGGTCAGAGAGAAAGGAGGAGAACCACCGCAACACAGTGCCTCCCACCCCTAACTCTTCCAACCGGTGCAGCATGATACCATGATCGATGGTATCAAAAGCCGCTGAGAGATCTAACAGGACCAGGACAGAGGAGCACCCCCTGTCCCGAGCCCTCCAGAGATCATCAACCAACGCGACCAATGCCAATGACATGTTGCCTAAATTGAAGAGAAATGACTCCATGACAAACTTGACTTTGTGTTAACAATGAAACCATTTGTCTGAAATCAAGTCAACTAACCAAAATTTATTTATTTTTTGCTAAAGGATGTCATCAAACTGTTGTGGCCAGCCAGCGGCCTGCACGGATTGTTGCTGATCCCGACGACAAGGAGGCTGGTGTGGTGTTGTGCCAGCAAACTGTGCAGCTGGCGCTCGATTCAGACAGTGAGGAGGCTGAAGAAGATGTAGTGCCAGAGGCAGAGATTCAGCCAGGGCTTTCAGAACCTCCAGAGGCTTCTTTAAGAGAAGAGGATGAAGTGCAGGAGCCTCTTCTCAATGCACGAGCACGCAGAGCTGCCAAAAGGCAGGAGTGGTTACTCAGGAGGAGGTCTCCTCGAGTGTAAGGCTTGGGACTAATTGGCCACTCCCTTAGCCTATTTAAGTTTGCACACAGCTTGTAAAAAGCTGCAGGAAACAATGTTCGTTTGTTCGTTCGCTGATCATTGAGTTTGGATTTTCTCTGCAAACTTTGCTTCTGGGCTATCTGTCAACTCTTGTAAGACTCTATCTTATCTGTGGAATTTCGGACAGGTTGTTAAGAACGTTTTGTTAACAACCTGCATTTGCAAAAGACTGCGTTTTGAAGTAAACTGAGTTTTGTTCGGAGTTTGTGTGTGCTGCGTTCTTTGGGATCCGTAGCTGGGGCAGAACACAAACCAGTTCAGATACAAATCAGAATTGCAACAATTCATATTCCTATTCTTGAACAAGGGGTTATTTTCCTGAAAAAAAAATAGGGTATAAATTATCTAATACTTTTGAATTCTGAATTATGTATCTGTCACAGATTGTAGCACTAAGCAAAAAAGCAGACACGCAAGAAAAATGAACAAGTATACTGTAGTTGGCTGCCTCCTTGAACAAATCACAATTATATTATATGTTGAAGCTTCTCTCTGCCTTGAAAAATTCCAGCAGTTCCACAGAGCCACCTTACCCATTTTAAAAATACAATAAATGCAATTACAGCCACACTGAAGCTCGAATTTAGCCCATAATGAATTCCTCTGGGGGAAACTACTGCAAATTTCTCCTTAGAGGAATTTATAGCAGAATTGTTTTACATGTCTGCTTAACGTACATCTGTCAATCTATATAAAGTGACAGTTTTGAGTGCAATACTGGGCATTGGGCTAGAAAAGCAGTGAGGAACAAAGGAAGTGGGAAATTTACTGTTTACCCCATTCTGACACCTAACTCTCTGCACATAGGATAGATATAAAGCATTTCTATAGGAAATGTTTAAAGCACTTTGATAGAAATTATTTGCAGCATTTCCTTTTGCAACATATTGCTCTTGGGGGGAAAAGTATCTCAGTCATCATTGCTCATGATTGTAAATTATACCTAGGTAAATACCAGCATCTGCTTCCCATGCAAACAGAATTTGTCATCACAGAAACAGTCAGACTATCCTGGCTGAGTAAAAATATAACAACAGTTTCTTCTCTTTGCCAAGGAAATGTGAGGAACAAAACACAAGGAACATCATCAAAATTCAACTGATCTTTTCAGTGATTCGCAAGAGGATGCTCATTCTGCAGTTAGGTGTATGTATTCCATTCAGTGTACTTTTCATGTGTGTGTCTCTGTGTGTGTCTCTACATAATCAAACTTACAACCAGGAGGAAAATGGTCAGAAGGAAATGTTGCTTAGGCATACAGCAGAAGATGCGGCAGACAAATCTGAACAGACTTGTTAACCTAATATTGCGAAGTTTCTTCTCTGGTAATATTGTATTGCTAACTAAGGCATACAAAACCTTTGCCAGACCAATTCTTGAATACAGCTTGTCCGCCTGGAACCCATACTGTATTTCGGACATTAACACAATTGAGCGGGTTCAGAGGTATTTCACGAGAAGAGTACTCCTCTCCTCTACTTACAATAGAATTCCCTATGCCACCAGGCTTAAAATTTTGGGCTTGGACAATCTGGAATTGCACCGCCTGTGGTCCGATTTAAACATAGTATGCAAAATTGTCTGCTACAACGTCTTGCCTGTCAATGACTTCTTCAGGTTCAACCACAATAGTACACGGGCAAACAATCGATACAAACTCAAGGTAAATTGCTTCAAACTCAATTGCAGGAAATATGATTTCAGCAACAGAGTGGTCAACACCTGGAATGCTCTACCTGATTCTATTGTTACAGCCTCAAACCCTCACAGTTTCAACCTCAAACTGTTTACCATGGACCTCATTCCATTCCTAAGAGGTCCATAAAGGGGGCATGCATAAGCGCACCAGCGTGCCTACCATCCCTGTCTTACTGTCCCCATTTATTTGTGTTTACTTTCTTTGTTTATGTTTATGTTCATACCTATACTTGTTATCTTGTACATGTTTGACAAACAAACAAACAAATAAATATGACAACACCCCCCCCCCCCAAAAAAAGACTAGTATTAAAAAGGATGGCCAATTCAAGAGAATATTTGTAGCTCAAGGTTGAAATGTGGGTTTCTTAGTGCTCTCTGAACCTGGTGGTTTTCTTGCAGATTAATACTATTATACCAACAATCAACCAGTATACAATACCCCAATCAAGGAACTACCAATTCAGACAAGCAATCATACAGTAAACAACAGCCAAATCAAGGAACCACCAGGAACATTCTCACCAACAGTGACAGGGCAAGTCACTTGTATATAAACAGTGAGCAAACTACTCCCTTCTAGCACTGATCATGTTACCGAATTTGGTAACGAAACCTCTGCAAGAAAACAACAAAACACAGAGAGCACCAAGAACCCCACAGGGGAAATGCTAAAAGAATGGAGAATAGCCAATGTCATTTAATGGAGGAAATGGAAGTTATATAGAGAGAGACCCAAACCAAACATGAGGAGAAATTTCCTGACTGTGAGAATTGTTAAGTGATTGAACAGCCCAGTTGAACAGACAATGGTTCCCTATCACTGGTGGTTTTCAAACAAAGATCTGGATAATCTGAGAATTCCTGACCTCAGCAGGGATTTACACTCAAAAGATTTCCAAAGTACCTTTAAACCAGGGGTCCTCAAAGTATGGCCCGCCGAAGCCATTAATCCGGACCACATGGGACCACGAGCTGCCCCGCTCACATCACCCCACCTACCCACCAGCCCCCATCTGCCTTCTGGAGGCCAAGGCAGCCAAAAACGGGCCCATTTTTTAGTGGCAGAGTCATTCTGGAGGCCGAGGAGGCCAAAAGCAAACCTGTTTTTCTGCAGCAGAGTGTTTCTGGAGGCTGAGGAGGCCAAAAACAGACTCAATTTTGGCCTCCCCAGCCTCCAGAGAGAGGGGGGAGGGAGGGAGGGAAGGAAGGAGACACACACACACACACACACACACACACACATAAACAGAAGTCCCTCATCCCCCTCCCCAAGGCAGCAACATCCCTTCACTAACCTGCTTTCCACCCCCAGGGGCATAACAAATTAAAATTTAATTTGTGTGTATTGTTTAATGGATTGCTAAAGGACCTCAAGGCGCCTTGTTTGTGGGGTGCCACAAGGGTCGGTCCTCTCGCCCCTCCTGTTCAACATTTATGTGAAGCCGCTGGGTGAGATCATCCGTGGTTTTGGGGTGAAGTTTCATCAGTACGCTGATAATACTCAGCTGTACATCTCCACCCTGGACCACCCCAATGATGCCCTTGACATGATGTCCCGGTGCCTGGATGGGGAGAAACAAGCTCAGACTCAAACCCTCCAAGACCGAGTGGCTGTGGTTTTCTGTGTCCCAGTATTGCCAGCTGGCTCCATCGCTGACTATTGGGGCTGAGACCTTGGCCCCCTCAGAGAGGGCTCGCAACTTGGGTGTCCTCTTGGATGCATGGCTGTCTTTAGAAGATCATATGATGGCTGTGGCCAGGGGGGCTTTTTATCAGGTTCGCCTGATCCACCAGTTGCGTCCCTTTCTGAACCGGGATGCCTTGCGCATGGTCACTCATGCCCTCGTCACCTCCCATCTGGACTACTGTAATGCTCTCTACATGGGGCTCCCCCTGAAGAGCACTTGGAGGCTCCAACTGGTCCAGAATGCAGCCGCACGGGTGATTATGGGAGCGACACGGCGCACCCATGTAACACCTCTCCTGCGTGAGCTGCACTGGCTGCCGGTGGTCTTCCAGGTGCAATTCAAGGTGCTGGTTACCACCTTTAAAGCACTCTATGGCTTAGGACCTGGGTACATATGAGATTGCCTTCTGCCACCGATAGCCTCCCACCAGCCAATACGCTCCCACAGAGAGGGACTCCTCAGGATGCCGTCAGTCAAACAATGCTGACTGGCGACACGCAGGGGGAGAGCCTTCTCTGTGGGGGCACCTGCCCTCTGGAATGAATTGCCCCCGGAGATTCGCATGATCCCCAACCGTGCCCTTAAGACTCTATTGTTTCAACAGGCTGGGCTGGCTTAGAAAATGAATTTTAATTGGGTGTTTGTAGATTTTTAATATAAGGGCCAAATTTTTAATATATTTTAAACTGTTTTCAAATTTTATGGGTATATGTTGTTTTACTATGGCTGTACACCGCCCTGAGTCCTTCGTGAGAAGGGCGGTATAAAAATTTAAATAAATAAATAAATAAATAAATAAATAAATAAATAAATAAATAAATAAATAAATAAATAGGCCATACCCACCCAGTCGCATGACCACCTAGCCATGCCCACCCAGCCACTGTGGCCCCCCAGCAATTTGAGGGACCATGAATTGGCCCCCTGTTTAAAAAGTTTGAGGACCCCTGCTTTAAACTATATAATTTTACACATCCATCTTTTATGTTCAGCTGGGTCCATGTACTTATCGCTGGAACACATAAGCAACCAATGGATTCTCTGACATTACTCTTGCATATGGACAGTGTATTCATGGACATCCAAATTCCCATGGTGGCAAGAGGCCAGCAAAACATTGGGAATAATTGAAAGAAGCAAATAAAAAAAAAAATGTTATAGTTCATGCAGAGCTTCAAAAAAACAAACAAACCCATATTTTCCTATGAAGCAATCTAAACTTTTGCTCTGAAAAAAACCTAAGATTTAGCACCAACTAGGATCAGAAAGTTGTACTTATCACTGTTCATTTTTTTATCTAATTAATCGATGTAAGAACTCCAGAACCTGCAAATCTATGATTGCAGAGTTTCTGCTCATCCGCAATTTAATCAGAGTCCTGTTGAGAAAGATGCAAGGTCATTGGCAGCAAACATCTTAGCAGTGTTTTTTTTTTTAAAACTATTAAGAATAGTGAGCCATCTTTTTTGCTTAAGCAATGATCTGTTGACAACTTTCCACTACTAGCTCATAGGCAAAAGGAACTCCTCAGACAAGAACATTTCCAGGTAGAATTGGAGTCTTATCTATTTATCATCTATCTATCTATCATCTATGTAATCTTGTTCAGTCTAGGATAGAATTTTTACTGATTATATGATAGAGTTTAGCTAATGTTAAGTGGGTGTCCATTAAAAATATGTGTTGTGGGGAGGGCTGTGAACCTGGCTTAGGAGGTCATTTATTCCTATTAGAGATGCTTTGAACATCCATTTGGTCCAGATTGGCTATATATACTTTTTTTTTTTCCTAGCAAAAAGCAGTTTTATCTGTTTTTCTTCCTGTATTCATCTTCTATATTATTTGTGGTGTTTTATTTTTTTTTTTTTAACAAAGGTCTATATGAGTCACTTGAATGCTTGTGAATTTGAATTATTCTTAACATAGGCTTTGTAATTGCCTGATAGTTACAGTAGATCAATATCATATCTGCTTATTATTGCTACAGTTTTCATAATAGGGTTGCTGTGTTATCACCTTTTTCCTCTCTCTAACTGAAATCTATTCTAATTTATGTAATAAGGACTAAATTGAGAGGAATGTGAATTTATCACCGAAGTTATAAAAGCTGAGTTTCACTTTTCCTCCATTTGCTACAATTTTAATTATGTTTTACAGAGAAGTTTGTTCCATTCTGTTATTGCATCACTTTGTTAATGCTTTTAGAAAGTGATGTTTTAATGTTTTTTTTAAATGGTATGGTAACATAGGCATTCAGAATTCTAAGAACTCTTGCTTTTATTTGTTTTAGAAAATGTAGCAATATTACAACTTTTGAACTACAGTCTTTAATTTTATTCCACTACTCCCATCTAAATAATATCTCTCCTTTCCACTGTTGTAAGCATCTCATTGCATAAAATTAAAATTATCAGGTCTGCAAGAACCATGTAGGAGATTTTAAATTTTAAAGGACTAGAAAAAAGCAAAACTTGATTTAAAGGGAGCTACCTCCATTTCAGAAAATGGGAGAAATTAAGGTTTTATCTCAGATAATGCTATAACATTTAATTCAAAGGCTCAATATATCCCCTAGAACAGGAGTCATCAATACAAGTAGTCCTCAACTTGTGACTGGTTGCAGCAACTACTCAAAATTACGATGGACCTTCCTGAGGTACTTATGACTCAGATTTGAAGTTCTGATGGTCGGGCCCCTCCCTGTGGTCATGTGACCATATTTCAGGCATTCAGCAATTGGGCCACATTTATGGTCAATCACGTGAGGTTTTTTTCCAATGGTTTTCCTGAAACCATTGCAAACCAGCATTTACTTCCACTTTTTAGCAATAATCTCACACAGATTATTTAGTTCACTTTAGTCCACTTTAATCATGGTAGTTATTTAATGAACCAAAAAGGTTGTAAAATTAGGTCAATAACATAGGTTACCTGATTTATGTTCAGGGGTGAAATCTACTTACCTACCCTACTTGTTCAGAAGCATGCACGCCATCGTCACATCCAATTTTTGACCCTTTGCGCATGCACAAAGCCTTCTGTGCATGCGCAAAGGGTCAAAAACGGGTTACTTCCTTGTTAAAACCAGGAAGTAATGACGTCTGGGTGGGTGGGTGGAGCCTTGCACTGTCACCATTGGTTCGCCAAACCAGCTGCCGCCATCACTACTGGTTTGTGTGAGCCAGACAGTACCAGCAGGATTTCACCACTGGTTATGTTGATGATGGGCAGGCTCCATTATAGTCATAACTCGAAAACTATCTGTGTCCTAACACTTGTCCAGTTATCCATATGCCCACTGAGTCTGTGTGAAACTGGGGTCATTTCTGCCAGGCCTCTTAATCAATCCAAACCATAATTGATTGACTCAATTGAAGAAATAAATTGTATATGTAAACAACACCCAAGAACTTTATTTTAGGATATATTATATTCTTCCTAACATTTATTTGGAGAACTTCTCAGGATGTCTTTCAAAACAGAATAATGACCACTTTTGAACTGATGGTACTTTCCTAATGATGCTTCATAAATTATTTTTATGAAAATCTTGTTCTAGGAACCAAACTGAACTGAACAGAGTCACTTGGTTGAGTTGGGCAGTTATAAAAATTGAATAAACAAAATAAAAATAAAATAAAATAAAAAATAAAAGTAAAAACTGGAACATCGGCTGCACTTTACAACTAAACAGTAGTCATCTACCTAAAATACAGATACAGATTAACAGAGTTGGAAGGGACCTTGTAGATCATTTAGTCCACCCCGCCCGCAGCCAAGCAGACCCTATGCCATTTCTGACAGATGGCAGTCCAGTCACTTCTTGAAAGCTTCCAGTGATGAACTTCCCACAACTTTAAAGGCAAGCTTCTATTGGTTGATTGCTCTCTCTGTCAGAAAATTTCTCCTTATTTCCAGGTTGAATCTCTTGTTCAGTTTCCATCCATTATTCCTTGTCTGGCTTTGGAAATAGCTTGAACACCCCCTCCTCTCTGTGGCAGCCCCTCATATATTGGAACACTGCTATCATGTCTCTCCTGGTCTTTCTCTTCACTAGACTAGCCATGCCGAGTTTCTCCAACCGTTCATCATATGTTTTAGCCTCCAAGCCCCTAATAATCTTGGTTGCTCTTCTCTACATTCTTTCTAGAATCTCAACATTATTTTTTTACAGTGTGATGACCAAAACTGGATGCAGTATTCTAGATATTACTAAGGTTTTATAGAGTGATATTAGTACCTCACTTGATCTTAGTTGTATCCCTCTGTAAATGATCTCTGATTGTATCCCTCTGTTAATACATGATAGTAAAATTTATCACCCACTTTCCAAAGTGTCCTTTTATACTGCCAGATTTTGAAATTATAAGGGCAGAGATATATCCTTATACAAAGAATAGACCAGGCTTTTACATTCCATCCTTTTTTCTAAACATCCAAATATATATTTGGTCATAAAATTAATATACTTTTACCTTCATTTCAATACACATGAAGTCAAAGCTACTAGCCTAAGCAGGCAAATTGCTGCAGGTGTTTAAAATTTGCCTGAAAATAAAGCAACTTTAAAATCTAACCATATTTTAAATTTCTAGCAATCATTCTTCTACTGGAAACCTACACTTACTGTTTTTATACTTATTGACTATTTTAAAAAAATATAAATAATATTGAGATATATTCCTAAATAACAATTAGAAAAGGAAGGAAAGACTTACAAAAAAAAAAAAATAGGACTGAAATTTTTAGCATGACAGAATTTTCTTTCCTGGACTGAGGATACTGCAAAATCTCCATTCCCACCCCACTCCAGGGGAAGGACACTGCAAAATCCCCATTCCCTCCCCACGCCAGAGGGAAGGATATTGCAAAATCTCCATTCCCACCCCACTCTGAGACCAGCCAGAGGTCATATTTGCCGGTTCTCCAAACTACTCAAAATTTCCACTACCGGTTCCCCACAACCTGTCAGAACCTGCTGGATTTTACCCCTGAACCAGTGTAATGGCTTGTTTCCAGAAGTAGTAGGTGCTTCAACACTGGAGGATTTTAAGAAGAGATTGGACAACCATTTGTCTGAAAGGTATAGAGTTTCCTGAATGAGCAGAGGATTGGAGTAGAAGACCTCTAAAGTCCCTGCCAACTCTCTTGTTCTGTTATTCGGTTTATGTAGTACAGCCTATTAAATGCATGATTAATATTCCAATTTCCTGGGACTTTTGAAGCACTACTGGAAATCTTATAAAGACCTCTTAAATGTAAGGTATCTTATAAAAATGATTAATGTCTTCCTAAATTATGCCATCCTGAAATAAATCAACATCCTATAATTCATATTACATATCTGATGTGAATGCAATTTTATCTGCTTGTAAATCAGAACTTATTTGTATCCATGACATTGTTCTGTTTTTCTTATTCAGTTTTCTTACACCCAGTTTTGTAAGAAAAATAGTTATATATTTTAAATTAGTGATTAAAAAAAACTTTTGACATTTGTCTAAGACTGTCATATGCTCTCTGAATTATCTCCTAAGAACCTAATTCAGGAGCATTATCCATCCAAGTTGATATAAAGTTATTATATTTTCTACCATAGTGCTTCCTAGCTTAAAAATCAGCTGTTTATTTCATCCTATGTTGAAGGAAAACTCCATTTAGATGGCTATGCATTTTTAATGCAAATGTAAGTCTTTTTTAAAAAAAAAAATTATTTTACCAGTAAATAATTTGCTGGATAGCATATTACTGAAATTGTAGCATGAAATGTTGATAAAGTCTAATTTTTTACCAAATTGAAAGAGTCTGACTGCAGTTGGAAGGAACAAACGCTTTTAATTAGGTTTAATTTGGCAACAGTTTGTTCACATATTTTAAGTGTATTTTCTCCACTATTTAAAAATGTCTTGTTAATGAGATATACATAATATAGGCCATGAAGCTTACATTTAAAAAAGCAGAATGGTATATGTCCTGTGTCCATTTTTTTCTACATATGTGGAATGCTTAAGAGATTTTCACCCTAGGCAAGTTCTGCACTTAATATTGTCCTACAGATCATGGGTGGGCAAATGAGGCCCTTTTACAACCTGTAGACTTCAACTCCCAGAATTGAGTTTGGCTGTCTCAGGAATTCTGAATTGAGATTGGCTGCCTCAGAAATTCTGGGAGTTGAAGTCCAGAGGTTGTAAAAGGGCCACATTTGCCCACCCCTGGTACAGATAGTTCTCCTGACAGTGAGAACAACTAACCATTGGAACAGCCTGCCTTCAGAAGTTGTGGGTGCTCCATCACTGGAGGCTTTTAAGAAGAGACTGGACAGCCATCTGTCTGAAATGGTATAGGATCACTTGCTTGAGCAGAGGGCTGAACTAGTAGACCTCTAGGGTCCCTTCCAACTCTGATATTCTATGTTCTAAATATTTTCAGTGGAGCGGGACAAATTATCTTAGAAGGAACTACCTACTGCATCTTCCACTATTTTTGCACTCTTTTAATTTCTCTTTCCACTGTTACTTTGATCTCTTGCTGCAGCTCCACTTGACAGAGCTTCTTGTTTTTCTACCATGACATGACCTCAGTTACTCAGGAATTGGATTCTGACATTATAGTGCCCTGTAGAAAATGAGGCTATCAATGTGGATGAACAGCAATCTGAGTCACTGAGGGAAGAAATCATATATGGCTGATTTTCTAAGAAGCCAAGGTACATTTTCTCATCCTAGGAGCAATAATAAACTAAAAAAAACAAAACAAAACCTACCCCCTAAAATCAATGACAGGAGAGGACAAATTTCATGGCTATTTTTGATTATGTGGCCCACCTCACCACACTTATTTTCAAGATGAGGAAACAACCACAGCCCTCTGCTCCATTTAGGCCTGCTGAAATAATGGCAAAGCCTATGCGTGCATTAACTTGTATTCCCTCAGTTTAAATGGAAGGCAGGTAATAGTGACAAAATATGATATCAAAAGAGATAGTACAGGTTAATCTCCTGAGAATCAATGAAAGAAATATGTAACAGTAACAGAGTTGGAAGGGATCTTGGAAGTCATCTAGTCCAACCCACTGCTCATGCAGGAGACCTATGCTAGGGATTCGAACTGCCGAACTGCCAACCTTTCTGATCGACAAGCTCAGTGTCTTAGTCACTGAGCCACCCAGTCATGTGGTAGAAAGCATCAGCATTGGGTGGATTTATGTTAAAGAGAAATAAGGGAAAGGATGTGTGGTGGTGAGGAAGTCATCCCTCCTAGAAGAATGAAATATTTTGAGAAATATTTAAAAAGGCAGAATATTATATTTCCCCTAAAAGAGAAATAGAAATCTTAAGGGAGACCGAAACTCAGCCTCAGCTCCCTGTCCCCAACAGATATTTGGTGCCCATTGAGCAGGACTGAGCCACACACACACACACCCCGCGTTATTCTTACCTTTTATTTGGCCCTGCCCCCAATCTATTCACTGCCTCCCGAGTCCCAGCTGATTGGCTAGAAGGAAAAAAACTGCTTAAACTCTTGCCGTGGGGCTTCAAAGGGCCGCCTTACAGCTGATCAGTGTTAAAAGGCAGTGTGGCGGTAGACCAGTGTGCTCGAAAAACAAATGAGTAGATCGGTGCCTCCAAAAACAAATGAGTAGACCGGTGCCTCCAAAAATAAATGTGTAGACCGGTGCCTCCAAAAACAAATGGGTAGACCAGTGCCTCCAAAAACAAATGGGTAGACCGGTGCCTCCAAAAACAAATGAGTAGACCGGTGCCTCCAAAAACAAATGGGTAGACCAGAACGCTCCAAGAACAAATGGGTAGACCGGTACAGCTCTGCAAGCAGTTAAAAGACTGGTAGACTAGTACCTCTGCTAAATCCTAAAGAATTGTCACATGACCATTAAACCACTCCCACAAAATAAGCCACGCCCACAGAACTGTAAAAAAAATGTAGAACCCACCACTGACCTGGACACTACAACCATCATAACTATATGCTAGTTGCCAAGGGTCTGAATTTTGATCATGTGACCATGGGGTTGCTGCAATAGTTGTATGTGTGAAAAATAACCATAAGTCACTTTTTTTAATGTCTTTGTAACTTTGAACGGTTATTAAATGAATGGTTGTAAGTTGTACCTATAATTGAGGATCAAACTTACTGTAATGTGTAACTTGTATGTATACAATACAGATGTGATATAAAGAATGCAGTAAGAGAACAAGAGTGGCTAAATTTAAAAAGAGACCATGAAAATTGGAGCGCAATTTTGATAGGAAGAAAAAAAAATTGCTTGGGAAACAGGGAAAGATGTCTCAGCAAGCAGCAAAATAAATGTCAGAGTGGAAATAAAACAAATATTCTAAATTAGTGTCAAGTAAATGATACTAAGGAAATCATAAATGTTGAAAACAGATAGGTTAGACTAGAGATAACTGAGTTGGAAAAATGTTAAAATATGCATGCTGTTTGCTATGTATTTTTAGTAAACACTGTTGGCTAAGAACCCAAATTATTTTCAGTAAATGTTAGATAAATTACATTATGCATTGTGGAGGAAAATTATCTATGTGGTCACTAGGAGTCACAAACAACTTGATGACACCTAATCAATCCTCATCAATTAATCAATGATGCAATGAGGAATATGACTCTGAAAATTAATTCATCAAAGACCAAATAGTTATATTTGACAAAGAAAATGTATAATACAACTTAAACAAAGAATGAAGGGGGAAAAAAACAAGGGATACATTTATGCCCCTTGATTGAAAGCTTAATAAAAATGGAGAAACAGATAAAATTTGAAATGTGCAAATACTAGTAGACTAATGTACTTATATCTGTTGCAAGGAATTGAATGTTTGTGAGTTGAGTTGAGTTGAGTTTATTTTATTGATTAGCCCTTGGGCCATATCAAGTGCAGAGTTCCAGACACAAATTATTACTAAAATTTGATAAAAACAATTTAAAATGGAATTGGATAAAATACTATTTAAAATGAAATTGGAATTAAATACAGTTTAAAATGAAATTGTAATAAAATACAATAATTTAATATATAGATAAATAAAATACAATAAAATTATATTTTGGTGTCACCCCTACAATCTACCCCAATCAGTCCCACATATGCCGATCTCAACCGAACCATTTTGCTTAAGTACTGTGCTGTGATAAATGTTATTTTCAGATTCCTTTATCTTTTCAGATAAATTTTAAAATGTGCAAATACTAGTAGTCTAATGAGGGGACTAATCCTCTGTTGTAAGGAATTAAATGTTTATGAAAAAGAGTGAAAATGGTTAAGTGTTAGAATGTTTCTACCCACACTGTTTTATGGAAGTGAGAATCTGATATGCTAAAAAATAAAATAAAAGTTGAACATAGACATAATGGAGTACTTAGGAAGTGACTGTAGTGAAACAAGAAAACACAGGGTCAAGGGTGAATGGATGCAAATGAATGTTGATTATATATAAGTGACTAGTACAAAATAAGCATGTTATAAAGAATGAATGAGAATCAAACCTCAAGATGATTACACGAACAAAAGATGAATGAATCAAGAGAGTCATTTAAGATGGAATTCATGAAAATTTTAAAGAACAAAAAGCAATATAAAAATTATGGACATGATAGAAACTGAGATGTTTACCAGCACAGAAAAACATATCAAGAAGTATTGTAAACGGTGCCGATGTAAAATAGCTTTAGCTAGGTTTCTTTATCTTTTTGTTATTTCATTCCAGTAGTGAAATCTAAAATTTGTTACTACCGGTTCTGTGGGCGTGGCTTGGTGGTGGGGTAATGTGACTGGGTGGGCATGCTTTTAGAAGCCTCTGACGATCAGGCAACTCAGCTGGGATCGCCAGAGGCTTTTAAAAGCATTTTTTTTTTCTATAGCCTCTTTGGCCGAAGAAGTTAAAGAAAAAAAAATGCTTTTAGAAGCCTCTGACGATCTCAGCTGAGCCGTGCAATCATCAGAGGCTTTTTTTTTTAATTTTTAAAAGCATTTTTTCGGCCGAAGAGATTGTAGGAAAAATGCTTTTCAAAGTAAAAAAAAAACAGCCTCTGATGATCGTGCAGCTCAGCTGGGCATGAGAGGGGGGCGCAGGGATTTTTGCTACCGGTTCTCTGAACCACCCACCACCATTGCTACTGGATCGGGCGATCCGGTCCAAACCGGGAGCATTTCACCCCTGTTTCATCCCTTTGATGTCTTTCTTATTATTGTTTTGTTCCCCTCTTACATTCTGTATAATATTGCTTACCAGGGGTGGGTTCTACTTACCTTTACTACCAGTCTGCATTGTGCCCACACATACGTGGTCGCTTCGCTTTTTCACACGCTCTTCTGTGCATGCACAGAAGCTTCTGCACATGCGCAGAACACCTATGATGATGTCTGGATCAGTGGGCGGAGTTTCTCGCCGGTTTTGCTACTGGTTCTATAGAACCGGTACAAACCGGGGGCAACCCACCACTGTTGCTTGCCCCAAAAATGAATAGACTGATGGGTATGTATGTACGTATGTGGAGATTTAACTCTACGTTTTTTTTTTCTGGCATAGCCGAAAAACATCCAAACACTTGTTGATTTTAGATAATCTCTAAAAAAAAAAAAAGGTTCAGCCAAATCAAGTTGTCAACTTCCATAATTTGCAGAAGTGATATCTAACTGAATACCTGGAAAAAAAAACACACCAATGTTTGTGCGGGAGCACCATGCATTTTGACAATTTGTCATCACAGAGGTTGAAATGAGATAAATTAAACAGCTCCCGAGACTTAAACTCAGGAGATTTTGACTGTCTACAGGAAGCAAACAAAAGGCAGAAGATTTATGGGTAAGCATGTCTTATAAATATGGGTATAATACATTGGAGACTGACTGAATGATATGGTTTTTAATCATACAAACCTCTCACCTGGTTTCTTCCAGTAAGGAAGGCAAGACAGCCATTTCTTTATTTGGTCATAACTCATATCAAAATCAGTTCAAACAAATAAACCCCACTGGGACCTTAGTTTTAAGTCCATGGAAAGAATGGGAAGTCTATGTCATTTAAAGATATGTTTACTAACAAATGGTGTCAGAAGAATTCCAAAAATGCCTTGCGTTAATTTAGGTTTTCTTTAAAGCTTTTACAAATCAGTCACATTTGAAGAGCTGGGGCTTTGATACCTCACACTGATTTCCTTTTTAAAGAACATAACCAATGTATGAAAGCTGTTTACAATGATTGAGCTATTGTAACAGCAAGCAAAAGGACAATAATAAAAGCTTTTATATTTTGCATTTTTTTTTAGTTCAGTGCCCCTATTATTTTATACAAACTATCCAGTTCGGTGGATGTAATAAGGCAAGATACTCAAAGTACTTACAGCTGATATTCACAAATGTTTAGATGAGATCAAATGCATTTCAAAAGCAAATGTTGCCCATGGGGATTCAGACTCTTCTCCAGAAGGAGAAAATTATTGAAGATATGACAGGCACTGGCACACTTATAGGGAAAAAAACCGATTTTTTTTCCCTCTCTTTCTGGAGAAGAGTCTGAAGAGCTGCAGGTTATCTGAGGTTGTTGCTGACCTGCTAGTCAAATTATTCATTTATTAAAATATTTATTAAATTAAAATTATACAGAAGATGCCATTTTAGAAAGAAAACATTCGTACATGTAGAATACCGCACTTAGAATGCACTTAGGATAACATCTATCTATCTATCATCTATCTATCATCTATCTATCTATCTATCTATCTATCTATCTATCTATCTATCTATCTATCTAATCTCTCTATCTCTCTATCATCTCTCTATCTATCTCTATCTATCTCTATCATCTCTCTATCTATATCTATCTATCTATCATCTATACCTCTCTATCTCTCTATCATCTATCATGTCTGTCTGTCTGTCTGTCTGTCTGTCTGTCTGTCTATCTATCTAACCATCCAACCATCCAACCATCCAACCATCTATTTATCTATCTATCTTTTTAGATAGTATTTCCAGTACTATTACATATGTTTTCAAGCACTGATTCAGAATTAAAAACAAAGGTGAGTTTAGTGGCATTTCTTACACATGCACATGAGTTATTCATCGTTCTCCAAAACATTTCTATTTCCCAGGAAATTGATGTCCTACAATTTCATAGAGAAAAGAAAGAGATCATCCTTCCTCACCTCTCAAACAGTATCACAGAATAACAGATTGGAAGGGACCTTGGAGGTCTTGTAGTCCAACCCCCTACTTAGGCAGGAAACCCTACACCACATCAGACAAATGGTTATCCAATCTCTTCTTTAAAACTTCCAGTGTTGGAGCATTCACAACTTCTGGAGGCAAGCTGTTCCACTGATTAATTGCTCTAACTGTCAGGAAATTTTTCCTTAATTCCACCTTTGAAGGCATAGCTGCACTTCAAAGCAGGTGTCCTTGGTGCTCTCTGAGCTTGGTTGTTTTCTTGCAGTTTCTTTAATCAAACTAGGTAATATCATCAGTGCTAATAAGGAGTGGGCTTTCCTCTCAGTTTATACTCTAGTGGCTTGCCCTGTCAGTTCAAAAGCATGCAAACGCGAGTAGATAAATAGGTACCTCTTTGGTGGGAAGGTAAGAGCATTCCATGAGCCTTGATATATATAGTCATGCTGGCCACATGACCACAGAAGGACCATGCTGGCTCCCCTGGGTAAAAAGGTGAGATTAGCACCATGCCCTAAAGTCAGACATGACTGGGCAGGGGAAATCTTTACCTTTTACTTTTTGATTGTTGTCCATCGAATTGAAAGTATGTGGTTAGGCAGAGTTTTATAAGATCCATAATCCTGGGTGAAAGTTTCAATGTTTATGTATTTGGTTAAGTCAGATGTGCTGTGGAGCAACACTGTCATAGATTCTTCGGCTAATTCTGAGTCTATGGATGTGAAAACGGCTGTGACACCAATGAGACCATGACTTCAACTCTTCATTGACTGCATCAACCAATGCACCTATTATAAACTGGTTACAGGAATCATCATACAATGAAGAACAGGATAATTATCCCTGAATCATGGCACTTCATAAGAATGGGCAATAGCCATCTATACCTCCCATATATTTTTACTCAAACAATTTCATCTCCATCAAAGTAAATGGGAAGGACAGAAAAATGCATAAGGAATGTTTAGCAGAGCACAGGTTTACTGTATATACATTTTCAGGTGAACAGTCCTGTATTATTACTTCAAATGAGATTTCAGACTAGTAGCTTTTGCTTATGAGGCAAAACAACAAATAGCACCCAAATGATCGGCTGTTCTGCTGCAAAAGCCCAAGAAAAAAGATCACACACAAAGAGAAATCTAATCCAGATTTCAATTTAGCAGTTCCATTAAATCCACTGCAGTAAGATTAGAATTCCCTCAAGTATTGGCCAAGATTAAGGTGAATCCTGAACATGAGGGCAAGGCTACTACAGATGTTGTTTACAGCACTGGAAAGCTTCGGTAAAGAGGCCTCAAGCCCAGCCCAGACAAAATATATGCATCCTTACGAATCAGTTATTAGAGATCTTATGTTTGGGTCATATTCCAAAAAGATGCTTCTAGGCACGTAAGGATAAGAATGTAGCACTTGCTGCAACTCTTTAATTTTCCAAAGTTTATAGCAACTATCATGTGATTGTGAGAAAAGGCATTGCCTGTGAAACATTACAGGCAAAGAAACAGCAATCTTGGCTTAAAAAAAACAATGAACAAAAATCAGTGTTGTACCTGGGAGGAGAGCTTTTGGAAATCTTCCCCTCCTTAACTTTCTGGAATAAGTTACTTTCTTGGAGATATGAATTAATGCAACATTAAATAATATTATAGAAAGGCATTGTAGCTGCATGCAATAGATTAAGATGTTACTATCAGATATCGGGATACAGGTAAATCCAATCAAAGGATATAGTGAAAAGCTAAATGTTTTGCCTAATTTTAAGTGAAGGTAAAACTGGATGGCGTAGAATAATATAAATTGCAGTCCTGATTCTTATCAGAAGAAGCATTCTTTTATGTAAATTTCATAAACACTGATGAGCTGCGGTTTCTTTAAAAGAACTAATCATAGTTAGCTTTAATAAGGTACAATTTATAATTTGAAGTATCTTTGAAAATGCATCCATTGCATAATTCATTAATCAATGCATAATTCATTTATTTGAAGTTCACCTTTAGGATGCACAATAATACATTTCATTTAGTGTGCATTTGGACCTTCTAAAGCAGGGGTGTCAAACTCACGTTGTCACGGTGGCATCGTGTGACGTATTGGGACTTCCCCCCTTTCGCTAAACCAGGTGTGGGCGTGGCCAGTGTGTGACGCATCTGACCCACAGGCCACGAGTTTGACAATCCTGTTCTAAAGGGAAGGGTCGGATGATGCATATTTAGCTGCTTTGACAAGGAGACTTTGCTAATGCCTATTGGAAGGGATACTTTGGCCACCTAATGAGAAGGAAGGACTCACTGGAGAAGAGCCTAATGCTGGGAAAGATTGAAGGCAAAAGAAGAATGGGACGTCAGAGAATGAGGTGGCTGGATGGAGTCACTGAAGCAGTAGGTGCGAGCTTAAATGGACTCTAGAGGATGGTAGAGGACAAGAAGGCCAGGAGGAACACTGTCCATGGGGTCGTGATGGGTCGGACATGACTTTGCAACTAACAACAACAACAGCAACAATTGGAAGGAAAGTAACATCTGATGAAGCCCAGTTTTGAGGATTTAAAATCATGGCCCTGCTTTCCTTTACTGTCCTTAGATATGGGTGTGAGGCAAAAATTGGCCATCTGGAATGAAGGAATTATAATATGATTGATTGATTTTATTATATTTTTATGCCACCCTTCTCTTGTATAGGAGACTCTAGGCATTTTACAGATTATAAAAAGACCAAAAATATAATTAAAATATTAAAACTATGCAAATTAAAATATTAAAACTATACAAAAACTAAGACTACAAGACAGATGTCATAGGGATGAGGTCTTCTTGCTTTGTAAACCGCCTCCAGAAGTGAGAGCCCATCTACCCCCTGGACCCCAAGAAAACCAGCAAAGCCAAATGTTAATACCCTTCTGGAAGGCCAAAAGGATGGGAGTGATTTTTATCTCCAATGATAAGAGTTTTCCACAGGAATGGGGCCATAGCAGAAAAGGCTTTTCTCCTTGAATCTGCCTGCTGGAATTCCTTAGCAGGGAGGGTCTGTAGCTAGGCTACAGACTAGGTGGCTCAATGAAGCTAGGTGGCTCAGTGGCTAAGATGCTGAGCTTGTCGATCAGAAAGGTCGGCAGTTCGACAGTTCGAATCCTTAGTATAAGTCTCCTGCATGAGCAAGGGGTTGGACTAGATGACCCCCCAAGGTCCCTTCCAACTCTGTTACTGTTACCTGAAAATGACTTCCACTGGCATGAGTGGGGCAGGCTAGTCCCATTGGAGGTAGCTCCTCAGATGATGAGACTATTGTTTTCCCTTTCCTCATCTGATAATTTCTGGATTAAAAGGTGAATTAGTTCATGGACTATATAACCAGACAGAGTTCTCTAATCCTTCACATTGTTATAAATCTGGATGTGTTCACAGATTAGCCACAATAAAATGAAGATTTCCTTTAGGAAATTTCAACAGTAGGAGCAATATGTGAAGATCACAATTACATACACTTTGGAGAAAACTACAGAATAAAACTTCTGTTCTGAAATATAAGAAAGAAGTAAAGGAATGTTACAGATTAATAATAATTTAGGAATAAGGAATCTTCCACTGGATAAAGTTATTAAGGAACTGAGGCAGAGGTGGGTTTCAGCAGGTTCTGACCAGTTCTGGAGAACCGGTAGCAGAAATTTTGAGTAGTTTGGAGCAGGGGTGAAATGTAAAATCTGTTACTACCGGTTCTGTGGGCGTGGCTTAGTGGGGAGGGGTAATGTGACTGGGTGGGCGTGGCCAACTTTTTTAAAAAAATCTTTTCAAAGCATTTTTTCTAATGCTTTGAAAAGCCTCTCTGTCAATCAGGAACTTAGCTGGGATCATCAGAGACTTTTCAAAGCATTTTTTACCACCTCTTTGGCCAAGGGTTTTCAGAAAAAAATGCTTTGAAAAGCCTCTGATGATCCCAGCTGAGCCGCGGGATCATCAGAGGCTTTTTTTTTTTTTACTTTTAAAAGCATTTTTTCATCAGAAGAGGTTGTAGAAAAAAATGCTTTTAAAAGTTAAAAAAAAAGCCTCTGATGATCGTGCGGCTGAGCTGGGCATGGGGGTGGGGGGTGGGCGCAGGGATTTTTGCTACCGGTTCTCTGAACCACCCGCCACCATCACTACCGGATCAGGCGATCCGGTCCGAATCGGGAGCATTTCACCCCTGGTTCGGAGAACCAGTAGTAAAAATTCTAACTGACCACACACCCATCTATTCTCTGCCTCCCGAGTCCCAACTGATCGGGAGCAAATGGGGATTTTGCAGTAGCCTTCCAATGTCACACCCACCAAGCCACACCCACCAAACCATGCCATGCCCACCAAACCACACCCATAGAACCAATAGTAACAAATATATATTCCTTCCTCCTTAATAACATAAGAAAGAAAGAAATACTCAGGAAAGAAAAAATTGTGAAGAACTGAACTGAAAAATTGAAAAGAACTGAAGAAAGCTGAAGTAACAAGACAAGCCTTTAACAGCAAAAACAGAAGATAATAAGTATGTTAAAAGAAACAGGAGCAGAAAAGTCCTTATTTACTAAAATACAATTAGTAACAATGATTGAGTCTTCTAATGAGTAGGAAAAAACAGGTGTACTTAGAAAAAAAGTTTTACCCTTTTAAATAATATACAGATTACATTCTGTATATTTTGACCCAGTATTATATTTAAGTATTACTACAGTAGCCAGAAGTGAAGGAAAGAACTGGGCAGATTTCAAACAAAATTCGAAGTTGGTTTGAAGAGCAAAGGATTTTTGGGGAGGATTTCAACTTTTTATTTATTGGCTACTAACTTCTGTGGACCTATTTACAAGAGTGGTTTGATTTCTAATGTCTATATTGATTCTGGCTCAGTTTCCTCTTTGTGGTAAATCATTGATCAATTCTGCTTTCAGCAGGTTTCAGCAGGTTCTGACCAGTTCTGGAGAATCGGTAGTGGAAATTTTGAGTAGTTTGGAGAACCGGTAGTAAAAATTCTGACTGGCCCTGCCCCCATCTATTCTCTGCCTCCCAAGTCCCAGATGATCGGGAGGGAATGGAGATTTTGCAGTATCCTTCCCCTGCTATGGCCACCAAGCCACGCCCACCAAGCCACACCCACAGAACCGGTAGTAAAAAAATTTGAAACCCACCACTGCTTACCATGTTAGGTAAACTCCACCATTTGGCTTTGTAAAGCATAGAATATACTTTAGCTGAACCTAGCCACTGCAATTCATTTAATAATACAATATTAATTTGACTTGAAATCAGTCTTTGTGCTGGTTCTTTGTCTTCCCAAATTACTTAGATAATAATTTTGTGTGTAAACTGTCAGGTTTCCTGGCATAGGAATAAAATATTGGTTCCTGAGATTTGAAATGCCTTTGAACCCCTCTCCACAAATATTATGAATATGGCTTTCAAAAATAATTCATTGCTAGTAATCATACATGCCTTTTCATTTTGACAGCCATATAGGATATATACAAATTTACATAAGATCCCAACAGAGTGAGTTGCAGCTCTCAGCAACAATAATCATGTTTGCAGTAGAACCTGGGCACTTGAATATTAAATAGTGATATGGGCAGGGGTGAAATGCTCCAGGTTCGGACCGGATCGCCCAATCCAGTAGCGATGGAGACCGGTAGCAAAAATCCCTGCCCGCCACCCACCCCCATGCCCAGCTGAGCCGCGCAATCATCAGAGGCTTTTTTTTTTTTAAAGCATTTTTTCTACAACCTTTTCGGCCAAAAAAATGCTTCTAAAAGTTTTTTTTTTAAAAAAAGCCTCTGATGATCGCGCGGCTCAGCTGGGATTGTCAGAGACTTTTAAAAGTATTTTTTCTACAGCCTCTTTGGCCAAAGAGATTGTAAAAAAAATTCTTTTAAAAGCCTCTGATGATCCCAGCTGAACTGCCTGATCGGCAGAAGCTTTTTTTTTCTTTTAAAAACATTTTTTCCACAACCTCTTTGGCCAAAGAGGTTGTAAAAAAAAATGCTTTTAAAAGCCTCTGCCGATCAGGCAACTCAGCTGGGATTGTCAGAGGCTTTTAAAAGAAAAAAGCCTCTGCCAAACTGGCAACTCTACTGGGATCATCAGAGGCTTTTAAAAGCATTTTTTACAACCTCTTCTACAACAAGAGGTTGTAGAAAAAATGGTTTTAAAAGTAAAAAAAAAAAGTTGGCCATGCCCACCCAGTCACATTACCCCCCTCCCACCAAGCCACACCCACAGAACCTGTAGTAACAAATTTTACATTTCACCACTGGATATGGGAGTCCTGTATACCAGTTGTCCCCAATCTTTTGGTACCAGGGATCAATTTTGACAAAGACAATTATTCCATGGGCTGGGGTGGGGAGGAGGAGTGCACAACCTAGATCCCTCACAGGCGTAATTTACAGTAGGGTTTGTGGTCCTATGAAAATCTAATGCCGGATAATCTGAAGGTGAGGCAGAGATACTAGTGGTGGGGAGTGGCTGCAAATATAGTTGAAGCTTCACTCACTCACCCGCTGCTCACCTCCATTTGTAGGACCAGATCCTAACAGGCCACGGACTGTCTATACCACTTTATAAGGTCACACTTGGAATACTGCATGCAGTTTTGGTTGCCACGGTGTAAAAAAATGTGGAGACTCTAGAAAGAGTGCAGAGAAGAACAACAAAGATAATTAGGGGACCGGAGGCTAAAAACATATAAAGAGCAGTTGCTGGAATTGGGTATGTCTAGTTCAATGAAAAGAAGGATGGGGGTGACATGATAGCAGTGTTCCAATATTTGAGGAGCTGCCACAAAGAAGAGGGAGTCAAGCTATTCTCCAAAGCACCTGAGGGCAGGACAAGAAGCAATGAGTGGAAACTAATCAAGGAGAAAAGCAACCTAGAACTAAGGATAAATTTCTTGACAGTTAGAACAATTAATCAGTGGAACAACTTGCCTCCAGAAGTTGTGAATGCTCCAACACTGGAAGTTTTTAAGAAGATGTTGGATAGCCATTTGTCTGAAGTGGTGTAGGGTTTCCTGCCTAAGGAGGGGGTTAGACTAGAAGACCTCCAAGGCCCCTTCCAATTCTGTTATTCTATTCTATTCTATTCTATTCTATTCTATTCTATTCTATTCTATTCTATTCTATTCTATTCTATTCTATTCAGTTCTTGGCCTAGGGATTTGGGACTCCTGCTCTATACATAGTCATCTATGAGAGGGAAGATAAAGGGAAGAAGTAGTATCATAAAGGTCATAAAACAGTTTGCAAGTAACAAAAATTATGTAACTTAATCAATTTACCTGATCATACCATGAAGCCAAAATAGCTTGTATTGCCCCTATCCAGATGATGTCAGGAAAAATGTTAGGCTAGTCTTCTGTCCTGGTTTTTGCTTTATTAGAAATGCAACACTCATAAATTTACATAGTATAGTCCAGGAATTATTTTGCTTTTGCTGGTTGTATAAATTGGGCCATCAACCTTTTGTAAACAACTCCTTGATATATATTTGCAAAAGTAGATCGAGTCCAAATGATATTAAGCATATGACAGAAGTGCTTGTAAAGATGCCATTATGGGGATTATTTTGCTCACATTTCCAGTTATTGTACAGGAATCCACCTTCAGTCTCATGCTTCCGCACTAGATGCTGCTAATGCTAATATTGTGTATTGATTAAACAAATGCAAATGGATTTTGACAGCAAAGGAGACCATGATTTAGCTAAATTGGCAGAGTGCATAACTCAAGATGTGTAGGAAATACTAAGTAATGTTGTATGATCTAAGTTTTCAAGGGTGCAGATGTTAAACTCCTGTTTTCTGCAATGTGGCTATTCATCAACCAAGAAGACATTCCCATAAGCAAAATGCAACAAGCTTTTCTTTCTTCCATTAAGCCCTTTTTTTCCACTGAAGAGCCCAAGCAGGTAAAAGTTGTGTTACAGATTTTTAGAAACCTATTCAAAAATATGAAGAATGGTTGCAGGAACTGGGTATGTCTAGTTTGATGAAAAGAAGGACTAGGGGAGACATGATAGCAGTGTTCCAATATCTCAGAGGCTGCCACAAAGAAGAGGGAGTCAAACTATTCTCCAAGACAAGAAGCAATGGGTGGAAACTAATCAAGGAGAAAAGCAACTTAGAACTGAGGAGAAATTTCCTGACAGCTGGAACAATTAATCAGTGGAACAACTTCCCTCCAAAAGTTGTGAATGCTCCAACACTGGTAGTTTTTAAGAAGATGTTGGATAACCATTTGTCTGAAGTGGTGTAGGGTTTCCTGCCTAAGCAGGGGGTTGGACTAGAAGACCTCCAAGGTCCCTTCCAACTCTGTTATTCTATTCTACTAAGAAATGGCAAAATATTAGAGATAAGTAAGAATTCCAAGTCTGGAATCCTATGGGTTATTTAATTCCTTACATTTTCCGCTATAAGAAAGCTATTAACCGGGATTCACCAATATGATGATACCGTACTAGTATTCAATCAGTTGCATTGTATTTTGAGCTGGCATCAGGAGAAAATGTCCTGTTTTTTCCTTGGCATGTTCAAATGTAATACTTGCATGATTTTCCTCCCTTTTCACAATTGTAGCTTGATGTCCTAAAAGTCTTTAAAAGCCTGGCTGCTTTCCCAGGCCTTGGGGATAGGATACTTGTGGGTCTTTTGTTGGCTGTGTTTCATGATGTGTGGAGTGTGGTTTCTCTGGATGTACATTATCTTTCTTTCTTTCTTTTTTCCTTTCTTTCTTTTTTCTTTCTTTCTTTCTTTCTTTCTTTCTTTCTTTCTTTCTTCCTTCCTTCCTTCCTTCCTTCCTTCCTTCCTTCCTTCCTTCCTAATCATTTTCTATCTTTTTTAAAATGTAAGCTGCTCAGAGTTGTTTTGGAGATCAGCCAGTCTGTAAAAGGTATACTTACTGTGTTTAGTATAGCTTCAGTTATTAAACCTAGTTACGCATGGAGAAATTCTCCTGCATTTTTTCCCCAATTATTTTCATTCAATTTAGTGCAGCAGAGTTTGTGTGAGCTTAGGAGAAGAGGTTTGAGAAAAATTATCATGGTGGACAATGCTATTCTTATAATTATTTAATTCAGATGAGGTCAAGATGTTTATGTGATGTTTCTGTCCATCACTCTACAGTGAGCTCTGTCATGGTCAAAACAAATCAAAATGGCAGCCAAAATTGTGCAATTGGAGTTCCGCCTCTTTATGTGTGCATACAACATTGATGTCAGGGTTCCAAAAAACACCCCCATGAAATAAAACTCCAAGGCAATAGATTCCTCAAAGTTCCACTTTATAAGAGATGTCATGTTGGCATATTTGGGGAAACCCGAATCTGAAAGCTTCCAGGTTTTCCCCACCTAGCTGAAAGTTCACAACTCTGCTCCACACCCACAAGTTCATCACATGGTCTAATCCATTCTTCAGACTCAACTGGAGACAATCCCAGTCACCTCCCATTCAGGTGCAGCCAAATGTGCTTGACTCCAAGAGCAAGGAATGTTGTTATGACTATTCTTCTATCGCTCCAACAACCCCCCCTCCCCCAATTTCCCAGGCTAAAATATGTGGCAGTCAGGAAGCTAAAAAAAAAAAAATGGCTTTCAAAACTGACAATTGACTTACACACAAAAGGAATGGAACAACAATTGTAGGGTTGTGACTACCATCTTTACTTTTTTATATATATCCTTTCAGATATTGGACAGCCATTTGTCTGGAATGATACAGGGTCTCCTACTCGGGCAAGGGGTTGGATTAGAAGACCTCCAAAGTCCTTTCCAACTCTGTTATTCTGTATTCAGATTACACAGGTCTGCAATCCCTCCCATTGGATGAATAAGAAGACATGACCAGTGAGCCTTTTAGGTAACTATTCTACTACCCTGTTTTCCCGAAAATAAGACCCAACCAGAAAATAAGCCCTAGCATGATTTTTTATGATGCTCATAATATAAGCCCTACCCCAAGTAAGTAAATAAGCATTTATTGCGGTCAGAGACCAAATTAAAATACACATAGAAGGGGAGTATATTTTACAAATATAAATAGATCATGTGACAGTACACCATCTACTGCCTCAGGTACAATCTGTACTGTCAACACTAGTGATCCTCTGCTGTAGGGGTTACCCGTCTCTTCCCCTGTTTTTTTTTCAACCATGACTGCAGCAAAGAATTTTGCCACCTTTGAAGTTATATTGGGGTCTGCGTCCTGGAGTAGGAAATAAAGGCTGAACAGATCAGGTGAACCAGGGAATCTCTGGGAAATAGGAGAAATGAATCTTGATCTTATGTCTCGGTAGTGGGGACATACGAATGTAATGTGGAACAGAGATTCCGGGGATCAGCCATCACATGTACAATAGATGGATTATACTCCCCCCGAGAGCCTACTGTCGAGGACATTCGAGGGGGATCACATTAAATCGTGCCTTCATAAATGCGAGCCTATGTTTGATAGAATGTAACGCGGAGAGGTAAGGCGGAGGGTGAAGCAAGAGAACAATACCAAGGGAAAACGGTGAACATGTTCCCAATCTGTTTGCCAGATTTAATTGTCTATCAATGTCATCCAGCCGTTGAAAAATCAATGATTTGGCAGCATCAGGGCCTAAGATAAAAGCTTCAATGGGGGAAATCCCGATCTTCAAAAGTTTGGTATGGATATGATGGGCCCAGGGACTATGAAAAGGGTCCCGCCATAGGCATTGGCCTAGGTAATAGCCTGGGAGTCTGGTCCACAGGGACAACCAATAGCCAATTGCACGTTTCCACAAGATCCTATCCCAAGAAATAAGCCTCAGTTAAGATCGTCAACCAGACGGAGGTATTTAGTATTATATTTCCCCCCAGAGTAAGACCTAACTGGAAAATAAGCCATAATGCGTCTTTTGGAGCAAAAATTAGTATAACGCCCGGTTTTATTTTGGGGAAAACACGGTATCATAAGTTAGAGAGAATTCTACCTTTAAGAAATCATTATGCTGTTATCTTGCCTATGAATTTGATGGACAATGTCAAATTTTCATTTGTGCTTACAGATAATCCTTCACTTATGACCATTCATTTCATGACCATTTGAAGTTACAATCAACAACCCAAAACTATTTATGACCCAATTTTGAAATTCCAATGGCTTTACATACAGAGTCTAGAACAACTTTCCATGGCCAACTCACTGCAACCAACTCAGTATACAACTCTCAGCCTAGGACCAGACATACATAACATCGATGAAATGGTGGAATAGGATCATTAAAGAAAGAATGTAAAAGGAGGGATAAAATGAATTGGGAATGACAAAAATTAAAATGATCTTTTAATTATTTTAAATAATTAAATTGAATTGTGGAATTGTCCCATGGCAAGTTGTCCCACAATGAGTTGTCTATGGTGAGTTGTCCTATGGTGAGCTGGCCATGGAGAACTGGCCATGGCAAATTGGCAGCAGCAAGTTGGCCATGGTCAGTTGCCCCATTTTTTTTTTGTCCCATGGTCACATAATTGCAATTTGGGCACTTGGCAACCTGCTCACCTTTACAGCTGTTTGCAGTGTCACCTGGTCACATGACTGTTTTTTTTAATGGTTTTTGCCTATTTTTGCTATTTACTTTCAGTTACTAGCAAAAAAATCTAAAATAGATTTGCTTAAGGAGAGCAATGTTCGCTTAACGATTGCTGCAAAAAATGCCCAAAATTTAACATCAGTCATGTGATGCCTCAACCTATCTCTGTCTTACACATTGGCAAAAAAAATCAGAATATAAAATACAAGCTAGATGGACATGACCTTGTAGATGACCCTCACTCTGTCAAGGACCTTGGAGTATTCATTTCTAAAGTTCTAAGTGCCACGCCCACTGTAACAACATTGCCAAAAAAGGCATTAAGAGTTGTTAACCTAATCTTGCGTAGCTTCTTCTCTGGTAATATTGCACTACTAACTAGATCATACAAAACATTTGCTAGACCAATTCTTGAATACAGCTCATCTATCTGGAACCCGCACTGCATATCAGACATTAATACAATTGAAAGAGTCCAGAGATATTTCACGAGAAGAGTCCTCCACTCCTCTGCTTGCAATAGAATATCTTATATCACCAGACTTGAAATTTTGGGCTTAGACAATTTAGAACTATGCCGCCTTCGGTTTGAACTAAGCATAGTACATAAAATTATCTGCTAAAATGTCCTACCTGTCAATGACTACTTCAGCTTCAACCACAACAATACATGAGCACACAATAGATACAAACTTAAAGTAAACTGCTCCAAACTCAATGGCAGAAAATATGGTCAATGCCTGGAATGCAATACCTGACTCTGTAGTTTCTTCTCCAAACCCACAAAACTTTAACCTTAGACTGACTACTGTTGACCTCACCCCATTCCTAAGAGACCTGTAAGGGGTGTGCATAAGCGCACCAACGTGCCTACCATCCCTGTCCTAATGTCCCTTTTTATTTGTATCCATTTCATGTATTCATAATCATGTTTATACTTTTATCTGTTATCTTATATATGCTTGACAAACAAACAAATAAACAAACAAATAAAACAATCACAACAACTTATGACTCCTAATTTTGTGCTCAGTTAGGGTTGCAAGTCAAGGCCTACTTGTAGCTGTTGGAGAAAAACTAAATTAAAACAAACTCAAGTGGGAATGGATTGGTATATATCAGCCTAGTTAGAGAATGCGTGCTTCATACACCAATGGTCCTACTCAGCAAAAAAGCAGTATTGATTCTGCCCATGACTGTCTGATCTGATACAACAATATATATCTGAATGCAAGTCAATAGCATTATCAAATTAATCTGCCTTTGTCAGGCACGTTAGTACTTAGTTTATTGTGAATCATTACCCACTGTCAAATATGGGACAATCAAAAATGAGAACATATGAATGCAGCAGGCTTGCTTCAAATTCTATTAATTTCTCTAATGTGTAGAATTTATTCCAAGGAGTAAGCTTCCAAGTATAAAAGATCAGTGCTAATCATTCACTGCACTAATGATAAAATGGAACTGGATCTGTTTGAGTGTAAAAAAAATATATGTCATAAATGAGGAAGAAACTATGGTGTGTTAGTTCATTTCTGTAAAACAAACTGCAGATAAATAGGCTGACACAAATGCACATACACAAAAGGGATCTTGGGTGTTGCTGCTTGAGAAGCTTCAACGTGTTTAAAAGAAATAATCACCGCTTTGTTCTCTCATTTTTCTTTCTCGGCTGATATGACAGACACCCACGCGTCTAAGAAGGTTCTCTTGAAAAAAGTAAAGACAGTGAGAAAGAACTGGCTTTTTTAACCATTATTTTTTAAGTGAGAATCATTTTTATTGATCCCATAAATATACCAGCGCAACACACAGAGAGTAATTTTTCAAGCCATCACTGATTACTTCACACACTACCCCCAGGTCTTGCCAAATGGCTAGAAGTACATGGATCTCTGCTGGATTTGTCAGACAAACTGTGGTCGTAGATTGGTATAAAATATATAGAATTACATCCGTTTGAAAAATAAGGATTTAAGATACAGATGAATATGTTAATAATATGATTATAGGTTTTATTAACATAGAATTATAAAATTTTGAAATAAGATCTAAATGTAAGAAGAAGTCTTCATCTTGCAATGGATAAACACTGGAGAAAGAGAAGGAGGAGGAGGAGGAGGAAGAGGAGGAGGAGGAGGAGGAAAAGGAAAAAGAAGAAGAAGAAGAACTGTATTCACTATTATTAATAAAACTATGTAATTAGTTATCAAATTTATATGGTGCCCATCTGGCTATCCAAAGTGACTCTGGGTGGCTTACAATGCAATAAAAATAAAAATATAAGAACAATTGTGAATATAATTTAAACATTACAAGAATTAAATACAGATTAAACACCAAGGACTTGAGTGGAATGGAAGTGGTGCTTTCCATGTCACACACCAACCACCACCAACCTGCGGTGCCTCCATTGGGGACCCAAGCCAAGTTTTAAGGCCTTTGCAGAATGGCAGAATGGTGGGGCTGTATTTTACCTCCAGCTGCAAGATATTCCAAAGGGTGAGGGCCATAGCAGAAAAGACCCCTCTAGGCAAAAATCTTTGACTGTTGGCATCTGCAATGGGCTCCCTCTGCCAGAACAAATATGGCAAGCCAATCCCATTGGGTCAAGACAATTCTTCAGATATCCTGGATCCATGCCAGAAAAGACTTTAAAGGTGCTAACCAACACCTTGAATTGTACCCAGAAGCAGATCAGTAACCTATAACCTATAAACTATCACTCTGCTAAACAAATAATTCCCTCAACACTGTGAAACTATTCACTAAGTTTGCATTACTATTACTAATAGCTTCTCATCGTTCCTATCACCCATCTCCTCCCACTTATTTTTTTTTATTGAAAAAGTTTTACAAATACATTTTCTCCCCAGTTTCCCCCCTAACCCTCCCTAACCCCCCAACCCTCCCTAGCCCCCCTAACCCTCCCCTCCCCCGTGACTTCCACAAAATATAATCCAAATCAAAATCACATTTTATAAGACTTGAACCCCTCCACCCCCTATATACTGTTTATACCTTCATAAAACTCAATTATTCTATCCCTATATAATACATTCAGTTAAAAGCTATCTGATATTTCCTAGTTTGGTATTTATTCTGCACATAATCTATCCACTTTTTCCATTCCCATACATAAATCTCTTGAGTTCGGTCTTTTAAATATGCTGAAATCTTCGCATCTCTGCAAAATTGGCCGTCTTCAAAGTCCATTCTTCAATAGTAGGCATAGCTTCATTTTTCCAATATTGACCTATCAGTAATCTCGCTGCTGTCACCATATACAATATCAACTTTGTTTCACCCAATGTAAGATCCTTAACTATACCCAATAAAAACAATTGTGGAGAGAACTGAAGTTTTTTCTTCAAAACATTTTGCATGACCCACCAAATTTTTATCCAAAAGGCCTTCACTTTCTTACAAGTCCACCACATATGGTAATATGTGGCATCTAAGCAATCACATCTCCAGCATTTTGGTTGAACGTTAGGATACATACAAGACAATTTCTTAGGATCTAAATGCCACCTATAAAACATTTTATAAAAGTTTTCCCTCAAGTTCTGAGACTGTGTAAATTTAACATTCTGGACCCATATTTTTTCCCATGTTTCCAACATCACTGATTCTGCAAAATTTTGTGCCCACTTTATCATACAATCTTTAACCAATTCATTTTCTGAGTCCCTCTCTAGCAAAACATTATAAACCCTTTTAATATGCATTGGACCTTTCTCTTTTATGTGTCTAACCAATTCTTCTTCATGCATCATTATACCAGTTTTTTGGTCCTCTTTCCATCTCAATTGGAGTTGATTATACTGTAACCAAGTTAGATTAATCCCTTCTTCCAACAGCATTTCTAATGTCTTTAGTTGCCATCTGCCCGCATCTATAAAAAGAACTTCTTTATATAACCCCCCCCCCGAATGACATTATATTTGTATTCCACATGATATGACCAAGATCCAGCCATAACGGTATTTTATAATCCCATTTGAATCGGTGCTTCTTCCAAACTCTTATCAAAGAGTTTCTAAGTATGTGGCTTTTGAATACTTTATCCACTTTGTTCTCATAAAATAAGTATGCATGCCAACCAAATTCAAGATCATAACTTTCTATATTCAATATTCCAGTCTTTTTTCTTCCAAACCAATCACTTGCTTGCGTCAAGGCTGCTGCTTCGTAGTATAATTGTAGGTTTGGAAATTTAAGGCCTTCCCTTTCTGGAACATCTTGCATAATTTTCATCTTAACTCTCGGCTTTTTCTCATTCCATACAAACTTATTCACTCCACTTTGCCATTCTCTCAGTTGTTTATCACTTTTAAGCACCGGAATCATTTGAAACAAAAAAAGAAATCTTGGCAAAACGTTCATCTTAACTGCTGCTATTCTTCCAAGTAAAGACAGCTGCAGCTTTTTCCAAGTCTCCATGTCTTTTTGTATCTCTCGCCACAACACCTCATAATTATTTTGAAACAATTTTATATTTGATTCTGCAATCTGAACTCCTAGATATTTAACCTTTGGTACTATTTCAAAACCTGCCTTGCTTTCAAATTCCTGTTTTCGATCTTGTGTCATATTTTTGACTATCATCTTAGTTTTTTTCTGGTTCAATCTAAATCCTGATACCATACCATATTCTTCTATAATGTCTTTCATCTGGATTATTGATTCCATCGGCTGTGTTAGGGTAACAACCAGATCATCTGCAAATGCCCTTATTCTGTAATCCTCTTGCCTTATCACTATTCCCTTCAAAGTACTCGAGTCCCGTATTGTGTTCAACAAGACTTCTAATGTTAAAATAAATAACAATGGGGACAACGGACAACCTTGTCTTGTTCCTTTTTCAATACTAAAATTTGTAGTCAAACTTCCATTAATAATAATTTGTGCCATTTGTTCTTGATAAATTGCTGAAACCGCCTGTATAAACTGATCCCCAAAGTCCATTTTTCTTAAAGTCTTTAGTAGAAAGTTCCAATCTACTCTATCAAAGGCCTTCTCCGCATCCAAGAAAACCAGCACTGCAGGGATCTGTTTATTCTTCTCAAGATATTCCAATAAATCTATAATTTGCCTTACATTATCCTTCATATATCTGCCTTCTATAAATCTCGCTTGATCATAATGAATCACCTCTTGAATAACTGGCATCAACCTGTTGGCTAATACTTTTGCAAATATTTTATAATCATTATTCAGAAGAGATATTGGTCTAAAATTCTCAGGTTTTTTAGGACCTATTTGCTCTTTCGGTATCAATGAAATATAAGCTGTTTTCCATGATGGGGGTATTTTACCCCCTTGTTGTATACTACAGAATAAATCTTTAAGATGTTCAATCATTTCTGCTTGTAAAGTTTTATAATACACTGCAGTTAAACCATCTGTCCCTGGTGCTTTAGCTGTTTTCAATTGTTTAATTGCAGCAATAATCTCCTCAGCTGTTATAGGATGGTTCATTCTCTCCTTTTGTTCACTAGAAATTTTTGTGACTCTTCTTTCTTCTAAATATTTCTCTATAAGCCCATTCTGTATATCATCTTTGGCATATAATTTAGTATAATAATCTAAAAAAAACTTCTTTAATTAATTTTTGTTGAGAAGTTTCCTTCCCTCCACTATCAATACTATCAATGACCCGTGTACTCTGCCTCTTCCTTAGTGTATAAGCCACTTATGACTGTATGACTGTAACTTGTTGCTGTATCCTTACGATTTATATTGTTTCCTATTACCGTGTTTCCCTGAAAAATAAGACATGTCCGGAAAATAAGGCCAATTGGGCTTTTCAGGACATGTGATAATATAAGCCACCCCCGCAAAATAACCCCCCCCACCAACTACGCTATTGAGAGGGGTGGCAGGTGGGGTGAGCAAGAAGTGGGGTGCACGTCTTACTTTTCCAGCACTGTCACATTTTTTTTTACAACGTTGTCTCCCTGGACAGAATGGCGAGGAACGCGACAGTGCTGGAAAAGTAAGACACGTGCCCTGCTTCTTGTCCGCCCCACCTGCCACCCCTCTGAATAAGGACACGGTGGGGAAGGGAAGCAGCCAGGCTGCTATTGCCATTAGCAGGGGTGGGGCAGGACGTGTTGGGCCACGAGATGCGCAGCTTACCTTTCCAGCACCATCACGTTCCTCGCCTTTCTGTCTAGGGAGACACATTGTAGAAAAAGCTTTCTCACGAGTTCAGCCAAACTCCTTGAACTCACAAGAAAGTTTTCTACAAACTTTCTGGACAGAAGGGTGAGAAACGTGATGGTGCTGGAAAGGTAAGATGTGTGTCTCGCGGCCCAACATGTCCCACCCAATGGCAGTGGGGCAGGCGAGAAGCGAGATTTCATGAGATAAAGAATTCATCAGTAAAGAGATTATAAAGTATTACAATTACAATTAAGGTATAAAATAACAGATTAGTATCAATGCTACATGGTTTCCTAATACAAAACTGTAAAATATTAACATTAAGGACTCAAAATATGAATGGCTATACTAATATTAAGGCCATAAAGTTCGTGATGTATCTACGCAATGTAAAAACGAAGTAGCAAAAATGAATAGAAAAAAAGCAAAGAGAGAGAGAGAGAGAGAGAGAGAGAGAGAGAGAGAAATAGTCAGCAGATAAAACAATTTAAATTATAACATGTAATAAACTAAGAGTTTACGGTACTAACGTTAAACTTTAGATTCAGTTTATTTAATACAATAAGATATGGAAAAGAAAAAATGCGTAACCATTCTGGTCCAGTGGTCAAGGCACCAGGCTGGAAACCAGGAGAGAGGGAGTTCTAGTCCTGCCTTAGTCATAAAAGCCAGCTGGGTGATTTTGGGCCAGTCACTCCCTCTCTCTCTCACTCCAACTCATTTCACAGGGTTGTTGTTGTGGGAGCGGGGGGAAGAAGGAGGAAGGAGTATAAGGTACGTTCGCCATCTTGAATTGTTTGTAAAAACAATAAAGGAGAGATTAAAAAATCTAAATTAACAGACTCAAAGAAGTAGCCAAGGTTGGAATGTGTCGAACGATCTTTATTATGGCCATAGACTAGTATGAGATATATAGAATTACCACCATTCAAAGGATAAGGTGCACCGGTAGGCTTAGATTTAGTTTTGCCATCTACGAGTTAAATCTACAGGTCCAGCTTTATAGTACCTGTGATACCATTTGCTTCCTAATAGCTGCGGTCCCAGAGACAAACATTGCTATCTTACAAGTAGTGTCTGGATTTAAATCCGATTTTTTAAAAAAAAGGTTGACATAAAAGATGGCCTACCTTAGTATTTCTTTAAAACAGGTGTTCTGAGAAAATGTCAGCAGTCCCTGGAGAAATAATACAAGTGACACTTGCTCAGCAGATTCACAAAAGGATGAACATAGGTGTTTGTCATATGAGACATCAGCAAATCTACCTTGCATAATTGCAGAAGATCAGGCATTTCCTACTGGCCAGTGCCTTGAGGAACGATTCTTAAAAATAGAAAGTGGGGTGAAATGTTTACTTGGATTTTTGACGGCACAGCAACAGATAATTCTGCTAAGGTCATCTTGTTTGCTGTTTGTTTTTAATAATTTATTTTTTATTTTTCAAAATACAAACATTCCATCTTTCCTTAAACAGTATGTCGTCTGGGTTCAAATCAGGGTGGATAAAAATCAATGATTTTTTTTTATTTAAATTGGATTTTTTTTTATTTAAATTGGATTTATTTGATTTTTATTGAATTTATTTTAATAAAAAACTTTTGGGGTAAAAATCTATCGTAAGATAGTTTTCTATTTAAGATACATAAATAATTTAGTTTATTCAGCATGAAATGGAGCTTAGTTATGTAGCATGAGGCTGTATATTCTGCAACACTGGGACTATCGGTGAGTCAACAGTGGGTCAAAGGAGTAGCAGAGATGACAGTTGCTCTTTAAAAATTACGATTTAAATCAAGTTGATTTAAATCAAGCCTTTTTACTAGTGATTTAAATCATGATTTAAATTGTGATTTAAATCAACTCGATTTAAATCAAATCCACCCTGGTTCAAATATCTCTGAATGCTATCCTTCAACATTTAAAACATCATTCACTTAATATAATTCTCTCATCTTAAAATTATAATATATTAAACAGTTAAACATTATAAGCCTATTCGTTTTTCCTCTTAATATTTCTGCTAGTGAAAATACAATATTACACATAATTATCCTCCTCATCCTAATACTAACAATTATCATCTTATTTATATCTCTATCTTAACATATTTTCTTTTCTTCTTTAATCTTCTTTTTTTTTCTAGTTTCCCTTTTTACTCTCTAGCCATTGATAAAATACTTCCCATATAATGTAATATTCAGTTTGTTCTTTCTCTTTAATTGCTAATGTTAATCTGTTCATTTCTGCACAATTCTGTCATCTTGTTGACCAGTAGGTTGAATGTGTAGTCCAGCCTTGTCTATGCAGGGTATCCTCACAGGGTTGAGGTTCAGCTAAAACTAAAATAATAAAACACAGAATTAAAATTGGATCCGAACAGTTAAAATAAAGTACGGATGAACATGAGTGGTAGAAAAGAGATCTTGATTCCATTTCCTGAAAGAATAAAATGTGGGGCTGAGAACAATTTCTGAGGTAACATCTCCATGGTTCCTGCCCCAGGAAATAAAAAGAGATCTTAAAGTACCTCTTCTACTGAATCTAATATCCAGACAGGTTCATTCTCATCAAAGGCCCTCTTCAAACTGTGATTAAATTTGGATCATTAGAAAAGAAGCAAGTATTCTCGTAGACTTTTATAAGAAACTTTAAATTGTAAAACTAAATGTCAACGCAAAGGAATAAAGGGTTATTTCTTTACATAATCAGATTGAAACAATCACTGAAGGAACAAAGTCTGAAGAAAACACACCATTAGAAGTAAGAACTTTGAACAATCTGTCCAGATGCAGATGAAACCCTAAATGGCTCTTTAAAGTTACTCTTTAAAACTATCATTCAAACTATCATTCATTTAGACAGGTAGTCCTTGACGTACAACCATTTGTTTAGTGATGGTTCAAAGTTACAATGGTATTTTTTAAAAAAATGACTGACAGTCAGTACTCACATTTATAACTTATGCATGATCACGTGATCAAAACCCTGGAAACTCAAGTGCTTGGCATTTGGTATGTGACCGCTATTCACAACATTCCCAGCCAATTTCTGACAAGCAAAGTCAATGTGGGAAGCCAAATTTATTTAATGATCATGTGATTCACTTAACTGAGTAACTCACTTAACAACCATGACAGAAAAGATTGCAAAATGAGGCATGACTCACTTAACAATGGCTTTGTTAACAATGTAAATTCTGGTCCCAACTGTGGTCATAAGTCAAGGACTACCTGTGCACATTGTGAACAAGTTTTTTTTTAAGTATAAATATAATAATATAGGATTGTCATTGAAATAACTGTTGAGCTCAAAAGAAAAACCAATTGTTCTGATTCTGACTAATCTTCATGGATTCTGATTAAAACAAGCAACTCTTCATATCTGCTAAATAACTGGAGTTGGAATAAATATCAGTATTAATTGATATTGATTATCAGTATTAATTGAAAACTAAATAATTTACCTACTACTGTATACATTTTAAATTATTTCATATCAAAATATAATACTCCTAATAAATTCTACAGTATTATATATATCCTTACTCTACCTGATCTATGAATGAGAAAGAATCAATAGAAATCTTCTCCTAATCAAATCTAGCCTGGCTTAATAGACAAGGCAGGTTGGGAATTATGGAAGTTGTAGTCTAACATAGCTGGATTACACAAGAGTTAGGGAAGAATGAAGTAGGCAGGTCTTATTAAATTGAACCAATTGTCTACCTGATTCAGGGTGAGGCAGCTTCATATATTCGTTGAAGTGTGGAAATTGTTTTACAAATTGTTAACTATTTTTAAACTATTTGTAACAGAAATCATTGCAACGCTCAGCCCCCAATACTGTCATCTGAATCGAAGCAAGGAAGAGTTTAACTATATAGCACAATGACCTCAGCCAAGTAATTAAGATGTCCAGGAAGCCTAAAATACGATCTGAATCCAGATTAATCACTGCATCTAGGACAGGGGTCTGCAACCTTAAATACTCAAAGAGCCATTTGGACCCATTTCCCACAAAAAAGAAAACACCGGGAGTCACAAAACCTGGGTGGGCGTGGCCAACTCGATGTGACTCACTTCTATCAGTCACAAGACACACACCCCCTCAGCCACTCCTACCCAGCTGGTCATTAGGGCAGAGAATCAGTTGTTAAAAAACATCGGGAACCACAAAATCCTTTTGACATCTCTCTCTCTCCCCTCCCTCCCTCTCTCTCCGTATCTCCCTGTCTCTGCCCTGGCCGCTTCTCTATCCCCCACCATCGCCCTTACCTTCTCAGGCCAGGTGAGGAGTGACTGGGAGGGGAGGGTGAGGGGTGGGGCCAGACAGTGGTGGGATCACCTGACAGGGAGCAAAAGCAGAGGGCCCAAAGAGCCGCAGGTTGCTGACTAGTATCACTACTTGCTTAACAAAACTGCCTTTATCACTTTGACTTGCATTATGTCTTTTGACTTGTGTTTTCTTGAGACTCATAAACTGAAAGTGATATCTGAGAAGTATTCCTGATGGTGGAATGGACAACTTAGTGTGCATATATAAAAATGAGAATTTCAATCAGTGCCAAGAAAATTATTTCTGTCTTCAAAATATTGACATCTAAATTACAGCAATTTCAACGTCATGATTTCTAGGACAGGTGACAATAACTACTTGAGCTCTCTAAGAAGGTTTCTTGGATGTTGACTGGAAAACATATTGGAAGCCACAAATGCCTGTTTTGCTAGTAATTACTACCAAAACTAGTAGGCATGACTCTCCATGATAATGTCTTGTCATGTTGGCTTTAAGTGAAACCAGTGCCACTTGCATTACAGAAAACCAGAGGGAAGTTTGGTGTCAGCAGTGCCAAAATGGGCATTTAGGGCAAATTCTTCAATGGATCACTTTTAACATGCCTCTTTTATTGCTACTAGTACACATGAACATATCAAAACTCAAATCATGCAATATACTATTTTATTTATTCATTCATTCATTCATTCATTCATTCTTTATTTATTTATTTATTTATTTATTTATCAACGAGTACAAGGAAACAAGTAACAGTATAGACATAGACATGGACACATGAAAAAAAATTGGCACAAATAAAAGGATATAAATAAGCAAAACATAGCCATAAACACATAGAATGATTACATATAAATGGGGACAGTAGGACAGGGACGGAAGGCACGCTGGTGCACTTATGCACGCCCCCCTTAAGGACCTCTTAAGAAACATGAAAGGTCCACGGTAGACAGTTTAAAGTAAAAGGTTTGGAGATTAGTGAGATTAACAACAGGATCAGGTAGAGTATTCCAGACATTTACTACTCTATTGCAGAAGTCATATTTCCTACAATCAAGATTAGAGCGAATTACGTTGAGTTTGAATCTATTGATAGCCCTTGTGTTAGTATGGTTGAAATTAAAGTATTCATTTACAGATAGGACATTTTGTTAAATAATCTTATGAACTAAGCATAGGTCAGAATGTAGACGGCATAGTTTGAGGCTATCCAGACCTAAAATTTCAAGCCTGGTGGTATAGAGAATTTTATTTCGAGCAGAAGATTTGAGTACTCATCTAGTAAAATATCTCTGGACCCTCTCTAATGTATTGATGTCTGAAATACAGTGAGCGTCCCAGGCAGATGAACAGTATTCAAGTATAGGTCTGGCAAGGTTTTTATTACTTATTTTGCACAAGTAATCCTATATATTTCTGTGCAGGAAAAACCGGGACCTAATTTGATAATGATTAAGTTACTTTTCAATGAATTCAGTAGATCAATCCTGAGCTTAGCTCTGGATCTAGTCTAGTGTTTTGGAGTATACATTCATTTGCTTTCCTTTGACACAGAATGTTTCACTGCACCATGATTTATAGTTGGTTAAGTTGTTATGGGCAAGATAAAATTATTTTCTAGATCCTGAAAGAGCCCAGGGTGCATCAGCTGGTCTCTCTTGATCTATGTAAAGTCCTTTCTGTACGAGAGCCTTGGGACAATGTATATCTCAAGCAAAACACCGTTATTTGTCATCCTCTTTTAAACTTGTCTTAAGGAGCATTAGGAGCCCAATGCTTTCTACTAAGGTCTTCTGTTCTATGAAGTATTAATTAAAGGACAGCTAAAGATGCTATTAATATTGTACTCAATATTTTCTCAAAGGAAGTGTACTCACATGTAGGCAACTATACCTATTCTGAAAAGTGTAATTTATTTGATCTTAATTCAATTCGTTCCCTAAGGGGGGGGAAGCATATAATGGGGATTAGGAGTTAAATTTAACCCTGATCTTTCATGGGCTGTAAGTGACCTGAGAAAGTTAAAAATGCATACAAATTCACAATGAAATTCTATATATTTAAATTGTGAATTGCTAAATAACCTCAGGAGTTAGAACTAAACAGTTGATCCAGTAATGTTAATTGATAATGCTATTTTATTTATTTATTTATTTTTATTTTCACAAAAAAATATACATTGAACATTTCCTTTAAATGAGCCCCTATTTAAAATTAAATTAGCATTTTTTTCTTTTTTAAAAAAAGATTTAATTTATCTAAACCTTACAGTGAAGTTTCCAGTTTTTATTGTATAAATACCACTGCACTTAGTTATTCTCTGTATTCTATAAAGTATTATTTATATTTTGCACTGGCTGCCAGTGGTCTTCCAGGTGCGATTCAAGGTGTTGGTCACCACCTTTAAAGCACTCCATGGCATAGGACCCGGGTACCTTCGAGACCGATTTCTGCCACCAACAGCCTCCCACCAGCCAGTTCGCTCCCACAGAGAGGGTCTCAGGTTGCCATCAGCCAAGTTATGTTGGCTGGCGACACCCAGGGGGAGGGCCTTCTCTGTGAGAGCCCCTGCCCTGTGGAATGAACTGCCCCCGGAAATGCGTAAGATCTCCGACCTCCGTGCATTTCGCTGTGCCCTCAAGACCCTGCTGTTCCGCCAAGCCGGGCTATCAATGTAATGATTTTTAAATTGGGTGTTTTAAATTTTTGGGGTTTTAAATCTGAGCCAAAATTATGTAATAATTTTAATTATTTTTAACTGATGTTTGTCTTTGTGTTTTAATAGGCTGTACACTGCCCTGAGTCCTTCGGGAGAAGGGCGGTATAGAAATTTATTTATTTATTTGTTTATTTATTTATTTATTTATTTATTTATTTATTTATTTATACTGAATGAAACAACTTGGAAAAAATATTTTGTACAAGACTTCATTATATAATAAACCACAAAAGAGATGTGCCAATTCCCATACTGATCACTGACTCAGTACAAAGTCGATATTCCAAACCAACAATTTCAATATGCAGGCATTATTCTATTTCACTTTATTGCTCTTTGCAAATATTGCCATTTTTTTTACAACACTCTCCAGTATAGCAAAAAATATTATGACTCGCTGAAGGTTCAGAGTCATCAGATGATGATTAGCATGTTTTAGCAATAAAGTTTTTTTTTTTAAATTAAGGTACATACTTTGGGGTTGTTTAAGACATAAATGGTATTGCACACTTAACAGACTATAGTATAGTGTAAACATAACTTTTATATGGGAAACCAACAAATTTGTGCAACTTGCTTTATTGCAGTATTTGCTCTTTTGCCATGGCTTGGAACGAAACTAGCACTAACTTCGAGATATACCATGTTAAGGATATTGTTGTGTTACCAACCAGCAGAGTGTAGAAGAACACAGAGAAACGTTGTTGAGAGCAATGAATAAGAAATGTGCAAACTGGTTTATCAAAAGTTTACTTATAGTGAAAAAACAATCTCATAGTCTTTAAATCAATCCAAGTCTTTGCCAGTTAAATCAGTCCAGTGATACAAAAACTCTTCTTACCACACAAACAGTAGTTGGTTAGAATAACAAGTTCACTCTAGTAACAAATCACGATGGTAGCAGATCCATCTACCCATGATAGCACAATGGTAGCAACTCCACACACTATGGTAGCATATCATCAACTGAATACGTTACAGTACCTTTCTTAAATACGTTTACAACTAGTGATTATCTAATTACAGCATGACTCAGCATTACAATGAATCAGCAGTAAAACTTTAAAGTCACACAATACATATTCATATTAAAGTCACAGAACACATATATTGCCCGGACAACCTGTTAGGCTCAAACCATATCCTAACATACCCACATAGATATTTCAAATTCTTTATCTGAATTTCAGAATTGCAAATGCAATTATTTTATTTTTGAAGCAATACAAATACATAAGGAATTATGTTTCTACATATTTTTGTCTACTTCTACATTTTCTATGATGTTATTATAGCTTACCCAAGTACTCAGAATAGTAAGTTGTTTCAATTCAAGTTGCAGTTTTTCTCTATCAGTTGTGTTTCTGATAATTTCATGTCCCATGTTCTCAAAAGTTTCAATCGAATTTTAGTGCCTTTTTAATGGATGCCCATGTGCACCTGTGGCCATTCATAAATCTTTTTCACTCCCCCCACAAACAGCAAGATGTAATTACAGTTTTGATGATATCAACAATTGTACAGAGGGAACTGAGAAATGAGTGATTTATCAGCGTTCCAAATATTGCTGTTTTTTCCTGGTAAACTCTTGCCATATAAAAATGTAATTTTGTATAAAAATATTAAACATAGATAAATAATCTTCTGTACTCTCAGTATGTATATGTGCATGTATGTGCACATGTGTGTGTAGTGTTTGTATGTATGTACTTGTGCCTGTGTCTGTATGTACACAAGCAGACACAATTCCATACTCTATAGTTTATCCACATTATGTATGTATGTATGTATGTGGGGTTTTTTTCTGTCATAGAGTTTGTGTATTAAAAAAAAGTTTATTATTTTTCTTTTGGTTTTGCAATAATAAAAGTATATATTAAAAGAATGATGCTTCATACCTGAACATTAGTAATGGAACTCTCAGCTCCTTTTCCCGCACAGCACGGAGACAGCAATAAAACACAGCTGGATACATCAATCGTAAGGTGAATCCTGGTTTAATGCTTTTGTCAGATACGAAACAACGCCAAGCCACAAAAGTCTTCCACGAGCATCCGCCTCGTAGCACTTTATATCTCTGTGCCCCACCCCTTTTGTAATGAACGGGCGTTTTCCATTAGCTGCACTGGTGTAGTTCGTGACCGTGTTTCCGGCGTTCTCCTAGCTTTCGCGTTATCTAGTTATCCTAGCCTGATGCCCTTCCACCCCCTCGCGTGTCACCTGCACCCCGTGCCACCTCCACCGTTCCAACATCTTGCTGATTCATCATGGGATTCTGTGAGTTGTATCCGCCACCGGTCCTCCACCGGTCCTCCTTCCTGTCCCGTCCGTATGCCGAGCACGCCGGGCTCGACAGGAACATCATCCTCACCTCACCTGAAAGAAATAGGCTAATTTAAGGGATGAAGGCTAACTATATGGTATGCACACCTGTGTTCTCCTTTACCTTTACCTTGTTGATACACCTGCATTCTTCTTCAATGAAAGGTGGTATAGAGGGAGCTAACTCTTCCTGCCTCTTCTCTTATGTATGTTTCCACCACCTCTCCCTGCCTAATTGTCTCAGTTTCAGCCCTTAGGAGTGAAATGTTGCACATAAAAAAATTGTGCAGTGTTTTACTAGGTATTTCCTAATTCTGAGATAGCACCTCTGCAGAAAAGTCACTGAGAAATTAAACATGTTCCAATTCTAAATCCATTTTAAAATTTACTAATTAATAATCAAATTGGAAGAAATAATTTCAGGATACAATTGGCCAGATAATTTTTAAGTGTCTTACCAAACATATTCACCCATCCATCCATCTATCTATCTATCTATCTATCTATCTATCTATCCATCCATCCATCTATCTTTCTATCCCCAGGATGGCTGCTGGGGTTCGCAGGGGTTCAGGAGAACAGCTAAGATTCTGTGCAGTCCGGAGAACCCCCAAATCCCACTCCTGGCTGGCCCTTCCCACCTCACCTTTCCCAGGAATCCCCATGCATCCTGTTTTGGATGCAGGTAAATGCAGGTACACACAGAGACTTGGGGAGGGCAAAAAAGGGCCTACCAGAAGTTCGTTTCTGGCCTCCAAAGGGTTTCTGGAGCCTGAGGAGACTGTTTTTGCCCTCCCGGAGGCTCAAGAAAAGCCTTCAGAGTCTGGGGAAAGCAAAAATGCCCCACCGCCATGGTGCAGGAGGCCGATTAGGCCACGCCCACCATGGCCATGCCCACCCAGCAACTGGGCAGAGAACCCCTTGCTAAAATTTTTGAAGCCCCCCCTCTCTCTATCTCTATCTATCCATCTCTCTCTGCTGTTTAGATAGATAGATAGATAGATAGATAGATAGATAGATAGATAGATAGATAGATCTCTTATAGCACTCATTCTCATAATAATAAATGACTCTCATAATATGGATTTTTACAAGGTCAGAATAGCAAAGAGAATCCAACGTTTTCAAAAGTTCAAAACATTTTTGAAATCAGATATTTTGGAGATGAAAGAAGCCTTATAGAGTTAATGGTCAATGCCCATGATGTGCTGCTTCGGAAAGGAAAAAAGCTGGAAAGGCTAATAGAATAAATTGTCCTAGAAAAGGCCATAGTTGCCTAGAATGAGGAACAGAGGGGGAAAAAGTTTTGTGTATCTATTTTCATAGATCAGTGTTTTTCAATTTTGGCAAAGTGGACTTCAACTCCCAGCATGCTGGCTGGGAAATTCTGGAAGTTGAAGTCCATACACCTTAAAGTTCCCAAGGTTTAAAAACACTGGCATAAATAGACACAGTGTACTAGCTGATTTACTTTTGTGACCAAGTCAAAGGCTGTTTTAGTTTATGGTTATCACAGTCCTATTCCTTGTACATTGCTGGCACTGAATTGATGTTATAATAAACATCGCTTGAAAAGGTGTTTGGAATACACCTTCCAGTATTTGTACCTCAAAAATCAGGGGTGAAATCCAGCAGGATCTGACAGGTTCTGGAGAACCGGTAGTGGAAATTTTGAGTAGTTTGGAGAACTGGCAAATACCACCTCAGGCTGGCCCCAGAGTGGTGTGGGAGTGGAGATTTTGCAGTATCCTTCCCCTGGAATGGGGTGGGAATGGAGATTTTGCAGTATCCTTCCCCTGCCATGCCCACCAAGCCACGCCACCAAGCCACGCCCACAGAACCGGTAGTAAAAAAATTGAATTTCACCACTGCTCAAAATTATAGGTACTATAATATGAACACCCCTATAAAATGTCAGGTTACTAACACCTAACTTAATTATAGTAGAATTGAGGATATAACCACCTGAAGGTTTTTTTCAGTTGGATGTCTGTAGTGAATTATTATTCAATATCATCTCTTATGAATACTGAATAGTTATATCTCTGGCATCGCACAATAAATTCACAAACTACCACTCTACCATTTTGTTCTGATTATGGATTAAGCATTTGGAGGCAGTGGGATCGTTTTTTAAAAAAAGAAATGAAATTATTTGCTTGCAAAAGGGAGGAGGAAAGTCATAGACAGACTGAAAGCATAACCTGATATCAGAAATATCTAAGAGAATTCTTCATCTGTTTAGTCAGTTCTGGCATTCAAACAGAATGAACAAGCATTGCTAATGTGATTAAGGTATTTACTTTCATGGTATTAAAAAAACAAATTTAGCTACACTAGATGTGTAGACACATATGCATTTTAGGTCAATAAACAACAGTTGATAAGTGACCTTGAAATATTCATGTTTGTTTTGTATCTCTGCTGAGGGGTTTATTTTAAAATAGAAAACAAACAAACTTTATGTATCTTTTTGGAGATAGATTAAACTATTGACATTAAAAGTGTGAACAAACTCAGATCCAGATTAAAAAAACAACTACTTTTGGAGTAATTTTGAACTGTCCAAAATTATTTCTGAAATTTTCTAGAGCCAATTTGCCCCACTATGAGAGAATTAGAAGACAGTCATTTAAACTAACGCGGGCTCAAATTTGCCTTAGGATATCTTGCAGTAAACATTTTCCCTCTTTTTCTAATTTATTCTCAAATTGCTTGGGAATTTCCTCTGAATATTTTTTCCCTTTTAAATTTATGCTTGCTTTTTTTTCATTGAAAGTATGGAGAGGGCTACTGTTGATGATGATGATGTTTACATTTCCCATCCATAACAGTCCATTGCTGGAAAATCCTGAAATGCTATCTTTCATTGAAGTGTAAAAAGTCAAGGAAGCTACAAATTGCTGGTGGCATGACTGTAAAATGAAGGACAAGAATTTCACATTTAACACAAGGCAGGGGTGAAATTCAGCAGGTTCTGACAGGTTCTGGAGAACCGGTAGTGGAAAATTTGAATAGTTCAGAGAACCGGCAAATGCCACCTCTGGCTGGCCCCAGAGTGGGGTGGAAATGGAGATTTTGCAATATCCTTCCCCCAGGAGTGGGGTGGGAATGGAGATTTTACAGTATCCTTCCCCTGGAGTGGGGAAGGAATGCAGATTTTGCAGTATCCTTCCCCTGAAGTGGGATGGGAATGGAGATTTTGCAGTATCCTTCCCCTTCCATGCCCACCAAGCCAAGCCCACCAAGCCACATCATGCCCACCAAGCCATACCCACAGAACTGGTAGTAAAAAAAATTGAATTTCACCACTGACACAAGGCCTATAAGAGTGCAGAGAAGAGCAACAAAGATGATTAGGGGACTGGAGGCTAAAATAAATAAAGAACAGTTGCTGGAATTGGGAATGTCTTGTTTAATGAAAAGAAGAAATAGGGATGATATGATGACAGTGTTCCAATATCTCAGGGGGTGCCACAAAGAAGAGGGAGTCAAACTATTCTCCAAAGCACCTGAGGGCAGGACAAGAAGCAATGGATGGAAACTAATCAATGAGAGAAGCAACCTAGAACTAAGGCGAAGTTTCCTGACAGTTAGAACAATTAATTAGTGGAATAACTTGCCTCCAGAAGTTGTGAAGGCTGCAACACTGGGAGTTTTTAAGAAGATGTTGGATAACCATTTGTTTGAAATGGTGTAGGGTTTCCTGCCTAAGCAGGGGGTTGGACTAGAAGACCTCCAAGGTCCCTTCCAACTCTGTTATTCTATATTTCTATATTCTTAGCCATTAACCAAGTCCAAAAATACACAAGGAACATCTATATAAGGATGCTCAAGAAGATAATTTATAAGAAATTCACTGAGATTCTCTTCTCCTTTCAAATAAACTTTGAAAGCCAGTCCTCCTTGCAAATTGAAATCAAACTGAAGAAAAATGACTAATAATTTACATGGAAAGGAAGGAAATCGCCTACTATTCAATCTTGGCTTTATCTGACTTTACTGAAATTATGACCATATTGTTTGTTTGGCATCAACCCAGCAATTGGTTTGCCACTGCCTTCTTCCAGACAATTTCCCCCTAGGTTTTCAGGTTGTCTTCCCAACCATGTACTAACTTGATTCAACCCTGCTTAGCCTCTGCACAGGCTATGACATAGTACACATTTACAATAACTTTGCATAGAAAGGCATGGCATTTAAGTGAGATGGGGTAGGATAGTTAAGGAAGGGAATATAGCCTGTTTCCCTGAAAATAAGACACCCCCTGATAATAAGCCCGATCAGGCTTTTGAGCGCATGCGCTAAAAATAAGCCTCCCCCCAAAAATAAGCCCTCCCCAAAAATATTTAAACGCAGAGCTGGAAATCAGGTAAGACGACAAGAGGAGCCCCATCTTGCTCCACACACCCCAAAATAATAAGACCTCCCTGAAAATAAGGCCAAGCGCTTATTTCGGAGTTCAAAAAAATATAATACAGGGTCTTATTTTCAGGGAAACATGGTATTCACTGCATAACTGATCACTCCCACTTCCAGCCAAGAATATCTTCATTATGTTTAAAGCAAATCACAATGCTTTGAGAAGGAGCATCTAATGAACTTACGGAGGCTATTATAACGTTTTCACTTATTTTTATGGCAGGTGTTCATGGCCTTGGAAGACCTTTTGAGCTTCCATAAATGCCTTGAAGCATTTATGAATATTTGATGTTCTACTAATAGCACCCAACGGGGTGTTTGCCACTTGAACAAGTCCTCATGATTGGAGTCTACTATGCTCACAACTTTTCCCCTGGCTTTCAATTCAGTACAGGTGGAGCAATGTCTTTCTATGACAATTGATGAGGGCTGAGGGCTGATGATAAGGTATGCATATTTCTGGCACCTAACAGCATAACAGAAAGATGACTGAAGCAATCTCTATAGTTTCCATTCCTGTAAAACTGCAAGGATGAGTAGAGCTTCATTTTCTGAACCAAAGACAAGAAGGACACTACCTCTTTATTGAAATAATTGGGACTAGCAGGCAGTGGTGAAATCCAAATTTTTTTTACTACTGGTTCTGTGGGCATGGCTTGGTGCGCGTGGTGTGGCTTGGTGAGTGTGGCTTGGTGGGCATGGCAGGGGAAGGATACTGCAAAATCTCCATTCCCACCCCACTCCAGGGGAAGGATAATGCGAAATCCCCATTCCCTCCTCACTCCAGGGGAAGGATACTGTGAAATCCCCATTCTCTCCCCACTCCTGGGGGAAGGATATTGCAAAATCTCCATTCCCACCCCACTCTGGGGCCAGCCAGAGGTGGTATTTGCCAGTTCTCTGAAATCCGGGTTTCCAGAACCTGTCAGAACCTGCTGGATTTCACCCCTGCTAGCAGGAGATATGCTCTGAAGACTTTAGGAGGCTAAAGGAATGGATCCCGACCTTCACCATAGGCTCCCTTTAAATACCTTTTGTGGCCATGGACCATGGCTATGGATCCCCAAGACTTAACTCAAGATTTAAATCATAACATTGCTTCATGTTATGAAGAAATGTTATGAAGAAATGTTTTCAGCCTGTGACAACAACTTGGCCCCTCAGGGGTTTGTGGACCACAAATTGAGAACCCCTTGCTTAAAGGATTTGATATTCGACCGCTTAGGCATTGTGTTAAATAATGGATAATGTAATCACAGCACGAGCAACACATGAGTCACAAAAATTATGGTAATACATTTTAAGAAATGCATCTCAAGATGTTAAAAGCTTCCTTTCAATAAGACATAATATAATGCACTGTATTTAACATGCACCCTTATAATGTATGTTACGTATATTGTAGTGTATGAAAGGTAGTGTAATTGAAGTGTGCCCTCTTATGTAATTTCTCAGTGAAGTATCATCCATCTACCCTCTATCAAGGATTGCTCTCTTTGTGCCTTGGTTCACAAAACTGAACACAAAGCAATATGAAAGAGAAACCCTCAAGTGATTTTTTTTCCTCCCTTGTATCTCACTAACCTGTGCACCTATCTTTTCGAAATTTTACAAGTTGCTTACCCAGAGGTATCTCTAGGATTCTGGTTATCTTCACAAAAAAGGCTTCACAAAAATGGGAGAGAGTAAGTCTTTATTGTAACCTTGCTAGATTTCAAAGGCAGCCGTTTTCTCCAACTCAGAAAGGAATAACACCATGCTTTAAAAACGCTTAAAATTAAGAGAACCATTGTATAAAACCACATCACTACCTTTGCCATATATTTTGTCAGAATTAATCCCTTTGTAAGGGAAAAAAACCCCTTTTTCTTCAGGTATTCTTCAGTTTTGATAGAAGAGAATAAACATAGAACTTTATGCCTTTTGATTTCAAAATGCAGCCATCTGGGGCAAATTAATCAATTATCAGAATGAAGCACCAAGGTAGGATTCAAAGTGAATATTTTTCTACATGCATACCTAATTAATAGAGAGAAAAAAACAAACTTTGAGAATCAGCAACTTTGCAACTTTAACAGTATATTAGGAGAAGTGGAAATACTTAAGAGAAATCCTGTGTGCAAATTTGATTCTGATTGTACTAGAACCAGGGTGTCAAACTCACAGCCCGCAGGCCAAATGCATCACGTGTTGACCATGTGCATGCCCAGTTTAGCAAAAGGGGGGGAGTCGCAATGTGTCACATGACGATGCCATGATGATGCAAGTTTGACTAGAACATCCATGTTCCTTTTTGGATTATCTCTGCATCTATATCAGGGGTGGTATTCACTTACCTTCACTACCAGTTCGTAAATGTGAACGCACATGTGCAGTGCCTTCCACGCATGCGCAGAGCATCAATAACATAGATAAATAGGATGTGATGACGTCCAGGCGGGTGGGCGGAGCCTCCCACAGCCGCCGCTACCTATTTTGCCTGAACTAGATAGAACCAGCTGAATATCACCCCTGATCTATATACATGAACACCAGAGGTGGGTTTCAGCAGGTTCTGACCAGTTCTGGAGAACCGGTAGCGGAAATTTTGAGTAGTTCAGAGAACTGATAGTAAAAATTCTGACTGGCCCCGCCCACATCTATTCTTTGCCTCCCAGGTCCCAGCTGATCGGGAGGAAATGGGGATTTTACAGTATCCTTCCCCTGGAGTGGGGTGGGAATGGAGATTTTACAATATCCTTCCCCTGCCATGCCCACCAAGCCTTGCCCACCAAGCCATGCCATGCCCACCAAGCCACGCCCACAGAACCGGTAGTAAAAATTTTTGAAACCCACCACTGATTAACACTGTATTAAAAATGTTTATATAGCTGCATTATATAGAGGACACAGGGGATGGCCTTGACAAACAGAAGGAAGAACCGCTGCTAAAACAATGAGAGGGGCTTATGCGTATAATTGAGAAAAGGTCTCAGACAAACCCCTCCCTTCTTCACACAAAGATAAAAGGAGGGTGAGGGAAGCACATACACACTTGCAAGATTTTGTATTGCATTGGTTTCCTAATCTGGTCTGTATCGCTGAAGCATAGCTACATATTGGCTCTTCAGAAATGGGTGTTGTTGTTTGGTTTATCACTGAGGTGCATTGTAGGTTTCTCTCTCTCAATGATACATGAACAGAATAACAACATTGGAAGAGACTTTGGAGGTCTTCTAGTCCAACCCCCCTGCTCAATTAGAAGACCCTATACCAGTGATGGCTAACCTTTTTGCCATCGTGTGCCAAAAGCGGGGGGAGTGCAGGGAGGTTGCGCGTACATGTGCCCACAGCCATAATTCTATGTACCACACCCCCGTGCACGGTGGGCCCAGTAGGCCAATTTTTTGCTCTCCCCAGGCTCAAGAGCCTTTCTAGGAGCCTGGGGAGGGTGAAAATGGCCTTCCCCACCCCTCCGGAGGCTGGAAACGGCCCATTTGAAGACTACTGGTCCCACCGGAAGATCTGTTTTTCACTCTCCCCAGGCTCCAGAGCCTTTCTAGGAGGCTGGGGAGGGCGAAAACAGGGTAGGACTGGAAGTTGGCAAATGGGCCATTTCTGGCGTCCGGAGGGCCTCTGGGGGTGGATGGGGAAGGCAGTTTCCACCTCTCCATGCTTCTAGAAAGGTTCTGGAGCCTGGGGAGAGCAAAAAACAGGCCTTCCCTACACCCCCTGGAGGCCCTCTGGAGGCCAGAAACTCTGGTGGGCCCAGAAGGCCCGAAAATCAGCTGGTGGGAGCTGAGCTTGCCTGCCCACCGATATGGCTCTGCGCGCCACAGGTGGCACGCATGCCATAGGTTCGCCATCACAGCCCTATACCATTCCAGACAAGTGGCTGTCCAATCTCTTCTTAAAACCCTCCAAAGATGGAGCACCCACAACTTCTGAAGGCAATTGGTTAATTGTTCTCACTGTCAGGAAATTTTTCCTTACTTCTAGGTTTTTTCTCTCTCCTTAATTAGTTTTCATCCATTGCTTCTTGAATTTCCTTCTGGTGCTTTGGAAAATAAGTTGACACACACACCCATCTTCTTTGTAGTGGCCCCTCAAATATTGGAATACTGCTACCATGTCACCCCTAGCCAGGGGTGGGTTCTATTTACCTTTACTACTGGTTTGTAACGGGATTGTCTGCGTGCCTTGCTTCTGCTCATGCGTAGATCGCTGATGATGACATCCGGGGCGGTGGGCAGGGCCTCCCGCTGCTTTTACTACCAGTTCTTGTGAACCGGTCTGAACTGGGGGTAACCTATCACTGCCCCTAGCCCTTCTTTTCACTAGCCATACCCAATTCCTGCAACCGTTCTTCATATATTTTAGCCTCCAGGCCTAATCATCTTTGTTGCTCTTCTGTGCATCCTTTCCAGAGCCTCAACATCTTTTTATAATGTGGTGATCAAAACTGGATGCAGTATTCCAGGTGTCATCTTACTAAGGTTTTATAAAGCAGCACTAATACTTGATATAATTTTGATTCTATCTGTCTATTAATGCAACTTAGTATTGTGTTGGCTTTTTTGACTGCTGCTATACCATTTCTCAGACCCTTCCCATTAGCCTGGTACTGGGAATTCTGACAGACAACTACCCATCATCATAGTTATCAGCAGTGAACTAGAGACTAAGACTTGCTATTATTCTCCCTTTTGATCAGGAAAAAAAATGTTAGTTGCTAAAGGTTAAATGAGCCATGGTGGCTCAGTGGTGAGAATGCAGTGTTGCAGGCTAACTCTGCCCACAGCCTGGAGTTCAATCCTGATGGGTTTCAAGGTTGACTCAGCCTTCTATCCTTCCGAGGTTGGTAAAATGAGGACCCAGATTACTGGGGGCAATAGGCTGACATTTGTAAACTGCTCAGAGAATGCTGTAAAGCACTTTGGAGTGGTATATAAGTCTAAGTGATATTCTAAGTGCTATCAACCAAAATCAGCATCCTTCCCTCAGAACAACAGAACCTTGACAGCTAAAGATATTTGGAGATTTGCAAGATATTTATCTATAATTAACCTTCTACAGATTTGGCAGGTACTTTTTCTGAGCTTGGCCCAACATGCTGTTCTCAGCATTAAAAGCAGAAAAAGTCACCAAAATTCCAATATACAGGACACATCTGCCCAGATGTGAATCTAGAAAATAGAAATTGTCCAACATATGGACCTGGTTCTGCCAGCGGGCCTGGGGAACCCAGAGTGGGATGGAGCCCATTAAATGGCTCCTGTGATCTGCTGTCGCTGGGGAGGAGGTAGAGGGTGGGGGATGATTTTATTATATTAATTTATTTGATTCTTTTATTAGTTTTATTGTTTTCTTAATGTGGTTTTAAATTATGTAAGCCGCCTTGAGTTGCCATGGGCGAATAGGCAGCAATATAAATTCAATAAATAAATATATTTTTTCACTGCAATTTCTATAAGCAATGAAAAAAGAGCCTATATTACCCTTGCTGAATTGCCTCCCAGGAAGAACAGAAGCATATAATCATACCAATCATCTTTTCTCAGACTCCCAACTGAGTCTGCTATCAATGACACTGTCAGGTATGCTTCCTTCAAAATCCAGGAAAGAATGACCCAAACTCCATTTTTTATAGAGATTAGTACTTTTACTGAAAATGAAGCGATTGCAACCCAGGTAAAGCTGGAACTAAGTAAAACGCGTGAAATTGCATCTAGAAAGCATCTCTCCCCCCCCCCCCTTGTCCATCGTCCATCATCCAATCCACAGGTCTCCCAAAGGTCAGGTGGAATCACGTCTGGCAACGTCATCCATCAGGAATGTAACGACAGTTGGTCTGACGGCTCCTTTGGAGAATCGGTTTCGTTTCTTGGAAAGACTCCTCCTGCGCCCTTCCCCCCCTTCGCCCCCCCAACTGTTTCCCACCCGTTACTTATGGCAGCTGAAGCAGTAAAAGCGGAGGCTGACAGACACAGGGACCAATTTTCTCGTGGCTGCAGTGAAAATGTGGTAACATTTAGTACAAAACCAATACACTTCCAGGCCGGATCCGCTTTATTAATTTTATTATATATATTTTTTGGCATTGCTGATTTTTGATTGCAATAATAAAAATTGATTTGATTCAATTCCTCAAGACTCATGTGTTCCCAGTGGATCTGAGGAGAGTTTATTATAACGGGATTTGATGAGGTTACTTAAGGAGCACACTTCCATAAGAGATAAGTATATTGCTACGGTGTACTACACCTGTTGCCATGGCACTAAAAATTAATAGAAGGCTTTCCGGGATATGCTTCAGACCTTGCTGATACTTGTTAGCTTAGAATGCATGCTCAAATATTGGCAGGATCTATCTACTCATTTCTCGTTTTTCTATCTCATGTAACTCACAAATGTCATCCCAATCTTACAATTTGCTTCATTATGATCATCCACCTATGGAACAACAAAATAAGCCTTGTCTACATGGACCTCAATAAGAACTTTCATGGTAATATCTATTGTTATTCTCATTACTGCATTAAGAAACAAAAGTGGACAATTTCCTGTAATACTTAAGTAAGACTTCTGAGAAAATTATCCCCTCTGTATTCTCCATTCCACTCGTATATACACAGTTTCATTGATGGACCATAGATAAAATAAAAAAAAATGGAATCAAAGATTCCTGGCATTGGAACAACCATAGAGGCTATCAAGTCCAATCATTTGCTCAGTGCAGGAATACAGATGTTAGTTATCCAGTGTCCACCTAAACCAGTGTTTCTCAACCTTGGAAGCTTGAAGATGGGTGGACTTCAATTCCCAGAATCCCCCAGCCAGCGCTGCTGCCTGGGGGATCCTGGGAGTTGAAGTCCACCCATCTTCAAGCTTCCAAGGTTGAGAAACACTGACCTAAACAATCTAGTGAAGGACACTCCATGATCATTCTGGATAATAGATACTACGGTCAAACTGTTCTCATTATTTTGTTACCTTCTTTTCAATGAGATCCTGCCTTCCTACATTTTAAATTAAATTCTATGTCTTGGATTCTGGAAAAAATACAGGGCAAAACCATCTTCTATGTCAGTGATTGCGAACCTTTTTGGCGCCGAATGCCAAAAAGGGAGCGTGTGTGCTCTGCGCATGTGCCTATCTGGGCTACAACACAGAAGAGGAGCTTCTGGCCAACTCCTCTTCTGGGTTTCTGGTGTGCATGTGCACACGATGATCAGCTGGCCGGCGTGCATGCTCACGCAGGAAAACGGAAGACCAGCTCTTCCATTTTCCAGCACTGCCACATGCAAAAAGGCCAGCTGATTGTCACGCGCACATGCGTGCCAGAAACCCAGAAGAGGAATGGGCAATGCCGCACATGCCAGGCAACATGGCTCTGCATCAGGGGTGGGTTCTGCTTACCTTTACTACCGGTTCGCAACGGGGCCGTATGCGTGCGCTTTCTGCGCTCGTGTGCGCGCCTGCTTTTTTGCACAAGCGCAGAAGCTTTTTGATGATGTCAGGGTCAGTGGGCGGAGCCTCCCGCCGGTTTTACTATCGGTTCTATAGAACCGGTGCGAACCGGGGGCAACCCACCACTGCTCCGCATGCCACTTCGGGCACTTGCGCCATAGGTTCGCCATCCCAGTTCTATGTGGTATATTTCCTGATTCTTCTCAAATTTCCCTTCTGAGAGCATTTTTCAAAACTTGCTCCATTCTTCAAATCCTTCTTAAAGCAGAACTGGATACAGTACTCAAGATTTAGCCTGGTGTTAGACAATTACAAATATTGCCCTGCCTGCTTGTTAATATTTATTTCCTCCCCTCCCCCTCCCCCGCTCCGCAAGGACAAAAAAACATCATGTGATGTCATGTGATGTGATCAACCTTGACACTTGTGTTGTAAGTTATATTATAACCTTAATGGGTTGCTATTTTGGTGGCAATTTTGTTTCTATCACTGATCCAATGTGAGTATATCAAGATCAATCAGATTTTATTTTAAACAATATTGATATTCATACTTTTTAAAATAATGAAACCTATTAATAGTCACAAGCCATTCCAATATATATGATAATTAGACATGATCTAATTACATATGAGCCAAAATCAATCATGTATTGTTTACCATAGTATAACACAGCAGAAATCTGTGTAAGAAAGCAAGTCTCAAGTGCTCAAGCAGGTTTTCTATCATTCCCATGCATGTGAACTGAAAATAAAGTTTTGGGGGGGGGGTTTTTGAAATTGCTGCCTCTCTCAATTTTGAAATGAACTTTCAGGAATCAGCAATGACTTCCAGGCAAACCAATTTGGAACTATTTGCTTGAAACTGAAAAAAAAAAAATGACTAGAACTGATTCTGATTATTGAAGTACGGTGAGCAATATTATATTCTAGTTCAAAGGTTTCTTGTATTTTATGCTTGCATCTGTACTGAAGAAAATTGAAAGTTACATTTTTTTATAACTTTTCCCATTCCCTTTTGCACCCCCAATTTGCTTCTTCCCTGTTTCTGATTTTTTTTCCCATTTTGATCTTCCTTCCTTCCTTCCTTCCTTCCTTCCTCCCTCCCTCCCTCCCTCCCTCCCTCCCTCCCTCCCTCCCTCCCTCTCTTCCTGTTGTTTGAAATTCAATAGTTTTTTTGTGGGGGGGGGGAATCAACACTAATTTGAAGGCAAAATAGATGCATTTATTAGGGGAAAACATTGTGAAAGTTTTATTCCATTGTATTATATTGGAAGTAGCTGTGAACCAGTGGTGGGTTTCACTTACCTTTGCTACCAGTTAGTGTCAACTTGCAAAGCTTTTAAGTTCCCATGAGAAGGAGGGAGGGAGAATTGATAGAGCTGATTGATTTCCCTAACTGAGGTGCATTCCATACATTCTTCCTGACTGCAATCAGAAGGAGGGTGTTGGATTTCACAGCCAGCCCAAGTAGTTAATTGTAGAATGTGATTTATGACATGGCCAGAGAGGAGGGGAGAGACAGGGTCATAGGGGAACGTAAATCTACGTGGGATTAGTTCTAACTGCATCTGAATATTGCCGAAATGGTGCTCCTAATAAATGACTGTATTTCTTTTGAAGTTCGGCTCATGGCTCATGAATTAATTAGGGCATATTTCAGAAACTTCACAGTTAGCTTGCGCATGTGCCACTTCTGTGCATGAACAGAGAGTATTTGATGACGTCTGGGCAGGTGGGCGGAGCCTCCTGCCGCCGCTAGTGGCAGTTCTGCTAAAGGTTATATATATTGAAGTATGTTTATTGAAATATGGTGAGCAATGTTATATTCTAGTTTAGATCTGGATTCCAAGCTCAGTACAGCAAGAGTTGCTGGGTAACTGAGTCCAATAAACACACACAAAGTACAGGAAAGCAATCCAGGAGTAAAACAAGCCAGGATACACAGTAGAAGAACACAACTAGGCACATTGCTCCAGCAACACTCAAGTCCTCAGGGTGGGGTTAAATAGACAATGCTGGTGCAGCCCTTCATGAGGTGAGGTTGCTTCCTCATGAATAGTCTACCGGATCTGTGCCATGCCTGTCTCCTCTCTGCTCTACATATCCTTAGATCAAGAGGAGGTATAGCTAAGGGGCAGCAGCTGCTCCCGGTCCTAGCCTGAAGCCCGCTGGCCAACTTGCTGCAGCTGTCACTCATCGATCCAGCTGTGGCTGCTCCATCAAGCTAGCATTCTGAGCCCCAGTACTCATCTCCATGCTTTCCTCTGCAGACTCAAAGTTACCCTCTTCCTCTGAACTTGCATCTGGAGAGAGTCTGGGTGCAGACCCTCTCCTCATAAAGGATCTTCCCATGTGTATTGGACTATAAAGAAGAATTGTACTTTCAGACTTGAAATTTTCTTTTAATGTAGTCTTATAGTAAAATTAGAGCTTCAGGGTAAAATTCATGTCTTGACTACCTCGCAAAGTTGAGAGAAAGTGACTGGCCTAAGATCACCCAGATAGATTTGTGCTTCAGGCAGGACTAGAATTCCTAGTCTCCCAGTTTCTAGTCTAGTGCTTGTTGTGACCTAGGCCCAAGCAGTTATTACCAGACACAATCAGTCCTAAGCAAACATATTTTATTAAAACAGCTGAGAATTACTTCATTCTCAGCTTAGTCCAAATTAATTCCAAAACAAATTCTTCATAAACAGTCCTTTGGCCTTATCACAAACCTTTGTCTTCTTTGGCTCTCTGCCAAAGGCTTTTCTTGACAAAACCTCACAAAGTTCAGAAGCAAGAGATGCCGACAAGAAACAAATGCAGCAATGTTGCTTTCCTACAAAGATCCCAAGAGCTGTTGCTGCTCTTTTAAGCCTTCTGGGAGGGGTCAATCATCTCCTGGCCTTACTCCTGAGTCATCCTTTTTGCTTTAGCTGCTCTTGCCTTCTGGCAGCTCTTCACTTATGTGCACTATGAACAGACTCCTCCTGTTCCTCTGCCTCTCTGCTGTCTGCCTCTGGAGGCTTTGGAGTCCGCATATCCCTCCCAGATGGCCCTGGCCCCATCTCTGCCTCTGATGCAGAGACCTCTTCCGGGCCTTCCCCTGACTCCAGGACTGGCCCATTGTCCTCCCCAGCCTCCTCACTGTTGGACTCTGCTGCTGGTGGACCACAACAGTGCTTTAACCACTACACTCTCAACCATGTATTATCTATTCAATTAATTTATTCTGGTATACCAATTGTATAGATATCACGGGCATGACCAAACAATGCAAAACATATTTGATGATTAAATTCATCAACAAAATACCTTTTGTTGTGTTTGATTTGCAAATAGAATTTAGCACCATGGGGGAAAAAAGTCATTTCCTTCTATTTCCAATATGCTTTCCTTTCCATTTGCACACAGCCGGTATTTGTACAAAGGAGCACAATGCCCTTTGCAGCTGTTTATGAATGCTCACCTTGCTTATATCCACAACTGAAGAAACTGAGGCATCAGGAGATTAATTACAGCTGTACGTTTCAAAAGTGCTGAACACCCACAAATCCCAATGAAGTCCATACCAGCTGCAGCAATTCAACAATATCATATAATGAGGTTGGAGGTGTCTTTGTGAAGGTCAGACTACCTAGTGTATCTGCAAACAGGCAATTACCTATTCAATATAGAAGCAGTCTCACGGGATCAGGATAAAAGGTCCCCCTTATCCAGCAGCCCTCACAGAATGTGATAAGAAATTATAATAAATACAGAATGAAGGAATCCTACAGTAGTGGCCAAAATTGTGGAAACCTTTTGGGGAAAGTGTATTTTTGAGGTTAATAACACCACTTTTTGGGAGGAGTTTCAAGATAATCATATTCCACTGCTGGAATGGCCTGAGAATAGCCCAGACCTTAACCCAACTGAAACTCTATGGAGCTGACCAGTGGTGGGTTTCAAACTTTTTTACTACATGGCTTGGTGGGCGTGGCATGGCTTGGTGGACGTGGCTTGGTGGGCATGGCAGGGGAAGGATACTGTAAAATCTCCATTCCCTCCCCACTCCAGGGGAAGGTTACTGCAAAATCCCTATATCCTCCAGAACAGCTGGGACTTGGGAGGCAGAGAATAGATGGGAGCAGAGCCCCTCAGAATTTTTACTACCGGTTCTCTGAACTACTCAAAATTTCTGCTATCGGTTCTCCGGAACTGGTCAGAACCTGCTGAAACCCACCTCTGAAGCTGACTAAAGAAACTTGTTAGTCAGAAGCGACCCAGCAACAAACCCAGTTAAATAGAAGCAATCATTCAACCTTGGTTTCACATTATAACAGCTGCAGAACTAAGAGACTTGGTTCACTCCATGGGAAGACGTTGTAAGTCCGTAATTCATGCTAAAGGTTACCCAACTAAGTATTAACTGATGGGATAATTTTTTTATATCTCATTTTTTCTACGCGTTTCACTTTTCACTTGTAACTGATATTCTAATAGCAAATCCTTCATAAAAGTTATTGCATTACATTCTTGATTAAATTATCTTTCCATTGATATATAATTTTATGGTACTACTACTCCAAAAAAATGTGCTGTTATTAACTAGCTTTAGAAAACACACATTTCCCAAAAGTTTTCCACAATGTTGGCCACTACTGTATATTTCAGGCTGCTGCTTCTAAACTTCTGCCAAAATCAGTGCAGACCAAGCCCAAGATTACACCTCATACAGGTCAAGGTTACACACTATGTCATCTTCTGCTAGAAGACTCACAACTTTCAGCAATGTCCTAGAGTTTAATTAACAGGACTCCAAGTAGGGAAAAGGACAAGGAAGAAGAGTTACAAATAATTCTGTGTTTACTACATGAATTCAATTTGAGATGCAGGACATTGGCTATGAAAGAGTCCTTCAAACTTTCACTAATCCTGGCCTCTCTAGGATGGCAGGGCTATGGTTAACATTTTCAATCCCAGGAAATCGTTCTAGCCAAGCCCAACCAGTTGATCAGGATTTCTTTCAGGAGGGGGAGGCTGCATAAATACTGTTGTGACCCAGGCCCAAGTAGTTAGTATTAAACACAAAACAGTTCGACAAAACAAACAGAATTTATTAGAACAGCTGAGAATTAACTCATTCTCAGCGTAGTCCAAACTAAATTAAAGCAAAGTCCTCAAAACACAATTCTTCAGCTTATCACTGACCTTAGGATAATTAGGCAAACTGCCAAAGGCTTTTCCTGGCAAGAGTTAAGAAGCAGCAGGCGCCGACAAGAAAGCTGACTTTGTATAAAATATACAAAAGAATGAAGGCTATTGCTTAACGCATTGTAAGCCGCCCTGAGTCTCCGGAGAAGGGCGGCATATAAATCAAATTAAAAAAAAAGAAAGAAAGAAAGAAATACAGCGAAACAGGAAGCCAATCTCTCAACGTTGTTTTCCAGCAAAGAGGCCAAGAGCCGTTGCTGGTCTTTTAAGCATTATGGGAGGGGCCAATAATCTCTTGGCCCTACTCTCGAGTCATCCTCTCTGCTTTAGCTGCTCCTGCCTTCTAGTAGCTCTTCTCATACGTGCACTAGGAACAGGCTCCTCCTGTTCCTCTGCCTCTGTACTTTCAGCCTCTGGAGGCTCCGAAGTCCACACATCACTCCCCGATGGGCCTGGCCCAGTGGTGGGTTCCTCCCGGTTCGGTCTGGTTCGGCCGAGCCGGTAGCGGTGACGATATGACGTCACTGAACCGGTTCTCCCACCCCTGCCCCCCCACCCCCCCCACCCATGTTATTCTTACCTTTTATTTGGTCCCACCCCCAATCTATTGCTGCCTCCTGAGTCCCAGCTGATGACTAGAGGGAAAAAAACTGTTTAAACTCTTGCCACGGGGCTTCAAAGGGCCGTCCTACAGCTGATCAGTGTTAAAAGCAAACAAATGAGTTGGGTCGTAAGTGTGATGACTTGGTCGTACGTGCGAGGACTTGGTCGTACGTGTGAGGACCTTCCAGAAATGACTCTGACCAGCTAGCCATGGCCACCTAGTCACATGACCTCCAAGCCACACCCACAAAAAAGCCACGCCCACAGAACCAGTAGTAAAAAAATTTAGAACCCACCCCTGGCCTGGCCCCATCTCTGCCTCTGATGCAGAGCCCTCATTCGGGCCTTCCCCAGCCTCCAGGACTGGCCCATGCCAGTCCTGGAGGCTTCCTCAGCCTCATTGCTGTCTGACTCCGCTGCTAGCTCCGCAGGCTGCTGGTAGACCACAACACATACAACCATCACTGCCAAACCTAAAATCAGGAAACTGAGCAGTAAAAGAAATCTCATTATGGTAAGGATTTCTCAGAAGTAAGAAATCTACTGTGGAGTGAACTTCTTTCCCTGAGTGGTTCCTCTGATAGGGCTAATCCCTGATATGTAAGACTCTGAAGTTTTTACTGCTGGAAAAATGCATTTGAAAGATTTCTTGCTGCTGCCATGGCCATCTGTAGGGAGGATTTAAAAAGTAAAAAATGGTGGCCAAACCACGTAATCAAAGCTCCTTCCCTTTCGACATGAGCTGTGCATGCATTTCAAATAGGAATGGGGTTTTGATTACATGGTTCTGGCTGATTTTATTTTCACCATCACCATCCTTTGCAGATACTGCTGCTGATTAAAGTCCTAGATTTTCAGTTTTCTGGATCTTTTGAAGCACATCATCGTGACCCACCCTCCTGAGGTTGGCTCTGCTTTGGAACTCCTCTGACTCCGGAGCCTTATAATGTGGTTTGATTGACATTTGAAATGTTTGATGCTGAATGGAACAAGAACCAGGCTACTGGTTTATGTCCCTCTGGTCTATCCATTATATTATTATACTATTAATGCTACAAAGCTGTCCTCAATAAGGCAATGCTCTTATTTCATGGCTTGTATGATTTCCAACTTTACAAACTTGCATTTCTATATTTAATGCACCATTGCTTGTTATTCCTGATCAGAGGTTTCTCCCCTCCACCCCCCCCCCCCCCCCGCCTTCCTGGACTAGTACCTTATCTAAATCACATAAATGGACATTAAATCAGATTGATTCCTGAAAAGGTTTCCCTGGGCCACTTCTCTAAGAAGTAAATAAAGTTCTTAAATTGACATAGATTATAGCAGGTTTGAAAGCAGGAAATCATCCCAATCAAGGGTTAATTCAATAGCAGGAATGTGTTTAAGTACCATGATCTCTAATAGGAATAATAGCATATAAATAGCTCGCTTTATTTAATTACAAATTAATGAGGCATGACAAAGCTGCAGAACAATTGGAATTTCCTCTGATTTAAGGTGCAGCAATTGGATTTTTCTCGTTTGAAGACAGCGTTACTGTCCATTATAGAAAAATGGTTGTTGTTTATTTATTATTATTATTATTATTATTATTATTATTATTATTATTATTATTATTATTATTATTATTATACTACCTTGGCACAAGTTATGCAACTTCAACTGCAACAGAAAAAAAAGAAAGAAAAAAAGTCAGAATGGTTAATGATATTGCTTCTCCTGAATCCCTCATTTGAACAATGTTACTAGTGCTCTTCTAGAAGCTCTAATGCCTAGTCTAAGATGCTATCTTCCAAAACAGTCAGCCGTATTTGAGAAGTCCAAGGTAATCCATTATTCAGGCAGGGCACACTGCCCCCAAAGGTGGACAAGTTTTATCCTATGTAGCAGCCGCTGAATTATTCTGAGATAGCATGCTTGCACAATCTGTCATTGAATGATTCAGATATAACATGACAATTACGGTTCCTGATTTACAAAAACACATGGATGGTTGAGGGCTCCTATATCTTCGCAGTCCTAAGAAGTGACAAAAAAAAAACAGGACATTGAAGCAAACCAATGCTAATTCATGAAGTAGATCTTATAGGGGGTCGCCATGCTGCGATTCACACGTGTGACTAACCACACAAGTTTATGCCAACCCAAGCATGAGCATAGGGAGAAAAATGAGGATATAATTCATATTATCTGTGTGTGACTGACATAATATTCAGTGATTTTTTTAGGTCTTGCAGCACTGACACATTTGAAACAACCACAATCAATTATTTTATTTTTATTTTTATTTATTTATTTATTTTTATATGCCGCCCTTCTCCGGAGACTCAGGGCGGCTTACAATGTGTTAAGCAATAGCCTTAATACTTTTGTATATTTTATACAAAGTCAGCTTATTGCCCCCACAACCAGGTCCTCAATGACAATAGAGAAGTTGGTTTATGCTAATTAAGCCATGGCTGCTCAGGGGGGAAAGACAGACAGACAGACTTTTTTTAACGTTTGGAAATTACCTGTTCAGTAAAAATGAAAATGATTTGAGTAATTAAAATATAAGTTATTCTACATTCTACATTGCGGAGTATTCTGACTTTCTGGCTGTTTTTTTTAAATATTCTTTTAATCTGGTTCATTCCCATTAATAAACAAAGAGGGGATACCTTTCACATACAATTAACAACATAGGAGCTATTCTATAATAGTAAGATCGCATGAAAGTGGAACTTAAATGCCCAAGTTTCTTTTCTTTCAGTGCTATTCTTCTACAACAGAGGCGGCAACCTTTTGGTAACTGAATGTCATTTTTAAATTTTGGTGTTTTGTTTTAAGGGGAGACCCTTATAAAGTAAATGGTCTATATTACACATGGGTGAGGATCAGGGGTGAAATCCAGCAGGTTCTGACAGGTTCTGGAAAATTGGTAGTGGAAGTTTTGAGTAGTTTGGAGAACCAGTAGCAGAAATTTTGAGTAGTTCGGAGAACTGGCAAATGCCACTTCTGGCTGGCCCCAGAGTGGGATGGGAATGGAGCAGTGGTGAAATGTAAAATTTGTTACTACCAGTTCTGTGGGCGTGGCTTGGTGGTGGTGGGTAATGTGACTGGGTGGGCGTGGCCAACTTTTTTTTTTTTTACTTTTAAAACCATTTTTTCTACAACCTCTTCGGCCAAAGAGGTTGTAAAAAAAATGCTTTTAAAAGCCTCTGACAATCTCAGCTAAGCCGCACGATCATTAGAGACTTTTTTTATTATTTTAAAAGCATTTTGAAAAGGTTGTAGAAAAAAGGCTTTTAAAAATTAAAAAAAGCCTCTGATGATTGCACAGCTCAGCTGGGCATGTGGGGGAGGGGCAGGGATGTTTGCTACCGGTTCTCCGAACCACCCACCGCCATCGCTAGCAGATCGGTCCGAACCAGGAGCATTTCATCCCTGGAATGGAGATTTAGCAATATCCTTCCCCCAGGAGTGGGGTAGGAATGGAGATTTTGCAGTATCTTTCCCCTGCCATGCCCACCAAGCAGCCACGCCCACCAAGCCACACCCACAGAACCAGTAGTAAAAAAATTTGGATTTCACCACTGGTGAAGATTTTGGGTTTTTTGAACATGACATGCTATGGCGGGATTTATACATTCCAGTTTTCACGTTTCCCAGCACAAAATGAGAAATCTGCTCTCAGTGTTAAATCTTTGAGGACATTCAGAGTGAGACAGAAACGTTAATAGAAAGTTGACTAGTCCTGCTAAACAGTGGTCCGTGCAGTAATATCCCACATTAGTTCTCTCTCTTTGTTGAAGAGTTATCGTTTTTCTTCTCCTCCTACCTTGCAGAAATGCTATGAATTTTCCCAAGTTTAACTCTCGCTCTTAGCAAATACCTTCATATTTTGCTGACACTTTAAGGACGTTTCTATAAATATTGACCTTGTGAGTAAGAAAAACAAGGCTTTGCACTTTCGGAAGAAATACACTTTTAGGTAGAAGTTATCAAAACCTGTCCAGGGCTAGGCAAACAAATTGTGTTATTTAAAAGGTATCCAAAGCATGAATAAAAGATAAGGTCCCTGGACTAAAGAAATAAGCATTATTGTTTAAGGCATAATGTATAAAGGTTGAAATCAAAGAATGAGGAGCAAGGAAGATATGATCAGGGGTTGCTGTATGGAGATTATGAAGTGACTGAGAAGTTTAGATAAACATACAACATGTCGTAATGCATTATTAATCCTTTTTTCCCCCTGAACATTCTTTTTGCTACTTTGATGATCTGCCATCCTCAGGAGACATAGATGTTCTCTGAAATTTCTTTGCTCCAGTTATATCTACCTGAGATTACAGACTTTACTAAAATCGCAGAACACAATATGAAAATATACGTAAGGACTTTTCTAGTCTAACTTGAATATGGAAATAAATAACTGCTTGTCTAGCCATTTTAGTCTTCTATCTATCTATCTATCTATCTATCTATCTATCATCTATCAGTTATATCTATCTATCTAACTATCACCTATCACCTATCATCTATCTATCTATCTATCTATCTATCTATCTATCTATCATCTATATCTATCTATCTAACTATCATCTATCTAATCTATCATCTATCATCTATCTTCTATCTATCAACTATCTATCATCTATATCTATCTATCATCTATCTAATCTGTTATCTATCATCTATTTATCTATCTTCTATCATATATTTATCTATCATATTTCTAATCTATCATCTATCATCTATCTACTGTATCTATCTTCTAACTATCATATATCTTCTATCATCTATCTAATCTATCAACTAGCTATCTATCATCTATATCTATCTATCATCTATCTAATGTATCATCTATCTATCTATCTATCTTCTATCATATATCTTCTATCATCTATCTAATCTATCTATCAACTATCTATCTATCATCTATATCTATCATCTATCTAATCTATCATCTATCTATCTATCTATCTATCTATCTATCTATCTATCTATCTATCTTCTATCTACCATATCTATCTAATTATCTATCAATTATTCATCTATCATCTATATCTATCTATCAATCTATCTATCATCTAGCTAATCTATTATCTATCATCTATCTATCTATCTATCTATCTATCTATCTATCTATCTATCTATCTAATCCTAATTTATTCCTTGTTTTTTTAACCCCTCCTTTATTAATTTTATAAGTAATTCAAGTAGATGATCATACCCCTTCCTCCTCCTATTTTCCTCCCAATAGCAACCCTGTTGAGAGATAGTGTGACTATTTCAAAGTCATCCCGCCAGCTTTTGTGCAGAAGGCAAGACTAGGGCTCACAGTCTCCTGGTTTCTAACCTGGTCCCTTAACTATTTTCTCTGTTTCATCCTGACTCCTTCCACTATTTCATTTTCTTACATAAGATTTTGCCCTTAAATGGAAGTCCCAAGATTTTAAGTGCAGAGTTCATACAACACAATCCAAAGAGAAAGTTAATCTAGGTAACAATTTTTTTTCCCCCTGTGAGTTGTTCAGATGCCTTGAATTGCAGTTACTAAAGGTGATAAAAGCAGGATAGCAACTTCAGTAAAGTTCAATAAAATTCTTTACTCATGAGCATGGATGCGAAAAGCTAACAGAGACAATAACACACCCTGAGCAGCTGTGAGTGGATCAAGGAGAAAATATCCATGCAAATAAAAGATGTGGGGGGGGGAAGAATTGTGTGTCGGGAGGGGGGGGGAGTCAGTTACTATTATAAACCAGGTAAAGAATCAGCCACACATTCCATAGCAAGAAAATGTAAAAATACAAAACGGATAGGAAACTGAGATCTATTTCTGGCTGTCATGTTGGGGTGGGGGTGGGGATTGATTCCAGAAATACTGAATCACTTTAATGCATCAAAAGGCACAATCCTGATAGGGAGAAAGGATTCAAGTCAACGCTTCCATCTTCTGGAACAAAAATAATCTGGGTTGAAACACTAGAAGAGTAAAATGAAGTAGAAGGATCCCTATAACTGAACCTCCGTAGTGAGCAGCAAATCTGAAAGCAAAGTTGTTTCTCATAGAAGAGAATATTTGTAGCTCAGGGTTGAACTGTGGGGTCGTAGGAGCTCTTTGAGCATGGTGATTTTCTTGCAGAAAATTCTCAGTCATCCAAGATCATGGTTTTCCCAAAAGTGCTTTTTCAGGAGGCAACTGGACTTTGTTTTTTCTTTTGAAGATGTTTCGCTTCTTATCCAAGAAGCTTCTTCAGCTCTGACAGGATAGAGAGGAATGGAAGGATTTATATTCCTTGCAGACAGCTGGTAATTTACATCTTTTTAGAGGGTCGTTGAAGCACTTGGAGGTTCATCTATATCCTCTGGGTCACCTGAGTAGCTCCTGATTCCTGTGGTCTGCAATTTTTTTCTCTGAAAATCCATTCCTAATCCCATACCATTCAAAGGGTGTTCATCCCCAAATTGTATAGCTAAGAGTCTCTAGAGATTTTCTTGCAGATGTTTCATTACCGAACTAGGTAACATCAGCAGCAGCAAAGTTGCTTCTCATGATTAAAAATTACTTGCAACACATACAAAAGGATGGGACAGAATGGCTTCTGCATGCATGTATAAATCCTGGATTGGTAGGAGCAGAAAAGGTGTCAAGTATATTGATAGATGAGAGATCAAAGCTTTTATTTTAACTTGGGATCATTGTGATTTCAAGGTCTTAGGGGCTTTTCCCCCTTTCATAGCATAAATTCATTGTATTTGTTTGTAATATAAATGTATAGGGCAGTACTCACCAACAACAATGGGCAGATTACAAGGATTACAAGTAGAAACAATACATTAAAATCACTGATAATGAATAATCTTACTGGAGGATGACTCATCAACCTTTTTATTCTTGTGTCCTCATGACAGTGCTTTCATCTCATCCTCAATTCATACTGATGCAACATAAAGTTATTTTAGCTTTTTTTCCCCTTTTAACAACCCTTTCATCAGGGTGGAGTCAGGGTGACAGAATGGAGTTGAGCATTTACTGGCTGGATGCCCTTCCTGATGCCTACACAGAGCTCACAGCAGATATTTTCTCTTTGCACCCAGAGAGAAAAATATCTGCTGCTACCTAGGATCAAACTCACAGCCTCCTGATTGTGCAGCGAGAGCTCTGCCTCTAGACCACCGTACCACTCAAAGCCATCTTAGTTTATCTGAGGCTAAAGCCATGCTTCATGTTTAAGCCAACAAAGTTTTGCCTGTGAGGCAACCAAACATATTTCACCAAACATTTGGCTGATATCATAAGGGATTCCGCAGAGTAAAATCAGCCTAGCTTCCTATTGGGAACTTTACCTGATGCACCTTCAGCCCACCCTTCCACTCTTTTGGCATGGTAATCAGAATATTGCTTTAGTCAATGGAAGAATCTGGATTTTTCAAAGTAGGCTTTTTCCTTGCATCTACCAAGTCTCCAGCTGAATCAGCCTAAACTGCAACTAGCCAACAATAGTGGCAGATAGACTGCATGATAAACCAAAAGAGAGAGGAAGAGATAATTCCCTTTCATTTCCCAGACTAGCTGTCCATGCAACATTTGTTATCTGGGCTATTTTTGAACGTAAATTTAGTATTCTTCTTCTGCAAAAATGTTAATCTCATGTCCACCAGGATCCCAGCTAATGTCCTTTTCAGTACACCTGGTTCTACAGAACCAGAGTGAATTGTGAGAGATGGCTAAACTCATTAATCTCACTACAGTATGTGTCAAAGCTTGCTTCCTCTCTATCATTAAGGAAAGAAATTAATAGACATTTTCCTGCTGGCTGGAAAAGTTAGGGAAATCCACCGTGTCTTTAACATGCCCAGTGCACCATAAATAAGGATAACACCAGTGAGAACAGCATATTTTGAGCACTAGGTATTAATGGACATTTGGATGAAAGCCAATATAGTATTATCGTTCCAGGATGTAAAATAGAGTTCATCAAATGTTGCACCAGTTGTTGAAGTTTGTCTTCAAAATAATATATCTGTTATAATAAGAAGTTGATAAACCATCTGATCCATGCACTTTCCTGATTTTAATCTTTTTTATAGCTTTACAAACTACCCTTATTGTTATAGGTCAATTCATTCATTGGTTCTGTAATCTTCGGGAAATTTTGTTTCTTTAAATATTCATCAACCTTTGCCAGAGAAATTTATTTATATAATTTACAGCAATATTGATTTTTTTTTTTTTTGCATCTTGAAATGATATTAGAAGTAGAAGATGGAAATACTATAATAATTTCAAGCTTTCTCTGGCAAAGGTTGATGAATATTTAAGGAAACAAAAAAATTTCTCTTTCTTCAATTTATATGCCAACCATTTCTCTGGTTCGTTTGCAACTTCATTTTTTTGTTTTGTTTTGTTTTGCATAATTCATTTTACCTTCATTTCTCTGACTAGAAAATTTAAGTTTAATTGGTTGTGACATAATTGTCTTTTGGGGGAATTTCTTTAATCTTGCTTCATTTTTATCTGAGCTAAAATTAGCTGTGTATACTTTTGTGTCTTACTGTCTGTTTTTGGAGACAGTACTTTTGTAGTGGATTTGCCAAGCGCAAGAAATCAGGAGCCAGCATAGACTTTAAAAGCACTGTGAGTTTATTCCATACAACCTATATTGTACACAAGAATCTGATCTATTAACTGTTAATGCAAATTGCACCAGATAAAAGGCAATGAACTTCGGGTGGGGGAACTGGACATACCATATTTTTCGGAGCATAAGATGCACCTTTTTCCCCCCTAAAAGGGGGTGAAAATTTAGGTGCGTCTTATACACTGAATGTAGCCCCACCCACCCACTGTCCCCCACACTTTGGCCTCTGCCTCCCAGCAGTTACCTCCTTACAGCAAACAGCAAGAAGAAACAGCTCCTTTCAGCTTCAGCACAGCCTAATAGCACAAGTTGATTGGATCAGCCTCCTGACTCTCAGCTGTTTTGCTCTCAGCTGTTTTGTGTGGGCCTCTGCTGCTTGCTGCAAGGAGGTAAATTGCTGGAGCAGTTGTTTTTTTTTTTTTTCTTGTGCTAATCAAGCTATGCTGAAAACAAAAATGAAAGTAAAGCAGGCTATTTGCTGTTTGCTGCAACAAGGCAAAATTGCTGGGAGGCAGAGGGAGATTTCTTCTTCTTCTTTTCCTCACCAAAAAAGGTAGGTGTGTCTTATAGTCTGGTATGTCTTATACTCCGAAAAATACAGTAGATCTCATTCAGGGTGTAGGAACTCTAGGAAACCAATCAACAAAAGAAACAGAAGCCCACAGTCAAGAAATGGTCAAAAAAAGAAACTGAGAAGGACCTGCCCTAATGGATCTGAAAAGCAAAGTCCTACACTTAGGCAAGAAAAACCAAAAGTACATATATAGATGGGGAGAAATCAGGCTTAATAGCAGTAACTTTGAGAGGGTTCTTGGAGTCTTAGTGGACAACCAATTAATTATGAGTTAATAGTGTGTGGCAGCAGCCAAAAAGGCCAATGCAATCCTAAATTGCATTAACAGATGGATTCAATCAAGATCACATGAGCTACTAACACCACTCTATAAAGCCTTGGTAAAGCCACACTTGGAATACTGCGTCCAATTTTGGTCACAACACTATAAAAAAGATGTTGAGACTCTAGAAAGAGTGCAGAGAAGAGTAACAAAGATAATTAGGGGACTGGAGGCTAAAACATATGAAGAACGGTTATAGGAACTGGGCATGGCTAATCTAGTGAAGAGAAGGACGGGGGGAGACATGATAGCAGTCTTCCAATATTTGAGAGGCTGCCACAGAGAGGAGGGGCTCAACCTATTTTCCAAAGCATCTGAAGGCCAGACAAGGATGGACAATGGATGGAAACTGATCAAGGAGAGATTCAATCTAGAAATAAGGAGAAATTTTCTGACAGTGAGAACAATCAACCCATGGAACAAGCTGCCTTCGGAAGTTGTGAGAGCTTCATCACTGGAGGTTTTCAAGAAGAGACTGGGCTGCCATCTGTCAGAAATGGTGTAGGGTCTCCTGCTTGGGTGGGGGGGTTGGACTAGATGACCTACAGATTCCTTCCAACTCTTGTTATTCTATGATATTTAACAATGATCTTGCACTGAAAAGTGGTGGGCAGGAATTCTGCTCTTTCAGACTTACAAGATTCTGTCAATGTAGCCTTAAATAAAGTAGGTTTAGCTCATCTAGTCTTGTTTCCCAACTGTTTTACCCAGGAGGGCTGACAGGGCATGGCAAATGTTTCAGAAAGATCCCTCCCTGGGCTATAAAGGCAAGGGCAAAGAATGACTTGCATGATTCTGTTAACCTTACAATAATGTTAGAGCTTGTATTTCTGGGTGTATTTCTTGTCTGGAGCCCTGGTCACAAATGACATCCATTTTGCAAATCTGAAAAATGTATCTCTCATTTTTTTGACCATTGCCTAGTTCAGGGGTCTGCAACCTGAAACAATCAAAAAGCCATTTGGACCCATTTCCCACAGAAAAGAAAACACCGGGCACCACAAAACCTCGGTGGGCATGGCCAACTCAACGTCACTCACTTTCACCAGTCACATGACCCCCTAGCTACGCCTACCCAGCTGGTCATTAGGGCAGAGAACCAGTTGTTAAAAAACAACGGGAACCACAAAACTCTTTCTTTCCCTCCCTTCTCCCCTTCCCTCTCTCTCCCCCCTCTCTCTGTATCTCTCTATGTCTCTCTCTCCCCCACCCCCGCACTCTCTCTGTATCTCTCTATCTCTGCCCTGGCTGCTTCTCCATCCCCCACTGTTGCCCTTATCTTCTCAAGCTAGACGAGGAGTGACTGGGAGGGGAGGACGAGGGGTGGGGCCTGCCAGTGGTGGGATCATCCAACAGAGACCCCCAGTAGAGGACTCAAAGAGCCACATGTGGCTCCGGGGCCACAGGTTGCAGACACCCGACCTAGTTTGTGGCTTTTGTTCTTTCTCCTGAGGTAATTCCCACATACTATTAAAATATCTTTGAGAAAAGATTTTCCAGGTATATGTTCTGTTTTCCAGACTTATTGCAAGAAAGGCCAATAGATTAGATCAGAGGCCTGATAAGGCCACTTTTTTGTTTAAAAGAACAACAACCACCACAATCCCAACAAATAAGGGATTGGAATAAGGAATAAGAGCCTTGGTAGTACAGTGGTCTAAGGCACCCAGTTATTAAGCTGGTTATTAAGACCAGCTGCCTGCAATTACTGCAGGTTCGAATCTCGCCAAGGCTCAAGGTTGACTCAGCCTTCCATCCTTTCTAAGGTAGGTAAATTGAGGACCCAGTTGTGGGGGCAATAAGCTGACTTTGTATAAATATACAAATTTATTTATTTATTTATTAAATTTCTATGCCACCCTACTCCCGAAGGACTCAGGGCGGTGAACAGCCACGAAATAAAACACATACATACAAAAAATTTAAAATCGAATAAAATGAATTAAATAAATTTGGCTGAATTTAAAACACCCTTAATTTAAAATACCCATATTTTAAAACACACTAAAATTTAAAATTTGCACTTAAAAGGGAGAAGATTTAGGCCAGGCCAGCTTGATGAAATAAAAGAGTCTTAAGCTCGCGGTGGAAGGTGCACAGATCCGGGATCCTCCGTATCTCTGGGGGGAGCTCGTTCCAGATCGTAGGTGCCCTCACAGAGAAGGCTCTCCCCCTAGGGGCCGACAGCCAACATTGTTTGGCTGACGGCATCTGGAGGAGCCCCTCTCTGTGGGAGCGTACTGATCGGTGGGAGGCTATTGGTGGTAGCAGGTGGTCCCGTAAATAACCAGGTCCTAAGCCATGGAGCGCTTTAAAGGTGGTGACCAAAACCTTGAAGCGCACCCGGAAGACCACCGGGAGCCAGTGCAGCTCGCTGGCTTCAAAAGAATGAAGGCTATTGTTTAGCGCATTGTAAGCCGCCCTGAGTCTCCGGAGAAGGGCGGCATATAAATCAAATTAAAAAAAGAAAAGAAAAGAAAGCATTGAGAGGATGTTTGTATAACTTTTTACAGTCATGTAATCTATTTAGAATAGAATAGAATTCTTTATTGGCCAAGTGTGATTGGACACACAAGGAATCTCTCTTTGGTGCATAAGCTCTCAGTGTACATAAAAGCTATAAGTCATAAATCATGATCATAGTCATCATAAAAATACATTCATCATAAATCATAAGATACAACACTCAGTGATAGTCATAGGATACTAAATAAGCAATCCACATAAATTGTACTAGGAAACTAAATAAAACAATATAAATCGTAAAGAAACAAGCAATAAAGTAAAGAAGGAAATAGTAATAGGAAAGATGAGAAGAATAATATTAATACAGTCTTACTAAATAGTTTGACAGTGTTGTGGGAATTAGTTGTTTAGCAGAATGATGGCATGGAGGGAGGGAACTGTCCTTGTGTCTAGTGTCAGAGAGCATTTCACTGAGGCTGCCGTTGGCGGCGCCATCTTGAATTCCATGAATTATGAATATCAATGCTAAATTCGTTTTAATAACATTTCAATGTGCTTATTGTTGTAAGAATTTTAATAAGCCATGGAAGGTGTTTGAATGTACCCTACTTTTCTGTTAAACTACTAGGATTTTTTTCAAGCCAGCTACAATTGCATGCCAGCCTCCTTCTGAAGCAAGAATATCAGCTTTGATATAAGATTGAGCTACTAGCTACAGCTGATATTTTGGCCTCATTTCTTGACTAGAATATTGAATCTGTGCAATCCTTAAACCCATTAGGAATATAATTTAGGAAAGCAAGAAGCAAAGCAACTAACACAAGATTGTGATAAAAACAAGAAAGCAAATTGCTTAATGATTCGATATTGACACATTGTAAGCTTTCATTTAAGTAACTTGGTAATCAAATGTATTAATCAATTGGCAAAACAAATTGTCTCAGAAAAGCTTTAATGAATTGACAATTGTGAATCACCAAAATGGGGCTCTACTATACATGTATTAAGAGCAAATACAAAGCACAACTTCAGAGAAACTCTAGAAAGAAAAGGCCAGTGTAATTAACTGCTTAAAATAAATTGTGCAGGCAGTAAAATATAATTTTAAAATTACATTTTACAATCCATTTGTCACTTTAAAGCTATGTCTTTCTGAGGTGTGGTTCAGTTAGGTGGAAAAGTGTCACTGGGAGTGAGATAACTACTCCAATTAGATAAAACAGTTACACAAAAACAAAACAGAAGATTAATTCTAGCCATTAATTCTGGCCACATACTTTTACAGTATATTAGATTAATAATATAATACTTTGCAACAAATGTGGAAAATGCTATCTCATCTTGGTATGTTTGCAATACAACCATAAATATAGCTTTATACAAATAGGAATATGATTAATTTCTACTGCACTTTGAATGGGATAATCACAACTTTTTTTCCCATGTGTTACTGTGCTTTATTTATGTCACTGACCCTTGAATTTTCAATGAATATAGATTTGTTCTTTCAGAACAATTCAAGAAGATTTTAGTATTATTAAGAGTTGAATTTTTAACCACCCTAAAAACAATGCCAGTATGAATTTATCAAGGCCAACCACACCAGGTTAACCTGATTTCACTTTGCAACAGGTAACTTCATTAGCATATTGTAGGAATGTTATGGAAGTAATATATCTTGTTTTCAGCAATGCATTTGACATATTTGTCCATGACATGCTGCTTTAATTTATACTCTAATATGGATTCCTACAGTGAACAAGGGGTTGGAGATGAATGATTAAATACTGCTCCCAAAGGTAGGATTCTATGTTTATACATATCATAGTAAAGTTGATTTATATCTAGGGTAAATACTGAATCATTATCAACTCTATACCTTTCAGAACTGACATTCTGAAAACAAATATATTCATGATTTGATTTTTGCCATTAGAGAAGTAAAGGAGCAGCACCGTGACCTTCTCCAGACTAAATAAAACATCATCAAAAACTTTATAACTCCTGGTGAAATTCTTTTAGTCATCCAGAATTGTTCATGGCACCCATCGTAATACTTCAGAGGTGTTCTGTAACTATATTGTACATCCCAGATACATCCCAGAACTCACTGTAACAGCATCGCCAAAAAGGCATTAAGAGTTGTTAACCTAATTTTGCGAAGCTTCTTCTCCGGTAACATTGAACTGCCAACTAGGGCTTACAAAACCTTTGCCAGACCAATTCTTGAATACAGCTCGTCTGCCTGGAATCCACAGTGTGGAATCCACACTGTATATCGGATGTTAATACAATTGAGTGGGTCCAGAAGTATTCATGAGAAGAGTAACTCCACTCCTTTGCTCACAATAGGATACCTCATACCACCAGGCTTGAAATTTTGGTCTTGGACAACCTGGAACTACGCCCCCTAGGATCTGACCTAAGTAGAGTACACAAAATTGTCTGTTACAATGTCCTACCTGTCAACAACTACTTCAGCTTCAACCACAATAACACACGGGCAAACAATAGATGCAAACTCAAGGTAAACCGCTCTAAACTCGATTGTAGAAAATATGACTTCAGCAACCGAGTGGTCAATGCCTGGAATGCTCTACCCAACTCCATTTTTTATCCATCCTCAAACCCCCATAGCTTCAACCTTAAACTGTCTACCTCACCCCATTCTTAAGAAGTCCGTAAGAGGGCATGCAAAATCGCACCAGAATGCCTACCATCCTTGTCCCACTGTCCCATTTATTTGTACTCATTACCTGTGCTTATGTCCATTTATCTCATACATGTTTGACAAACTAAATAAATACAAAAATAAAAAATAAAAATAAATGTTGAGAGTGGGACACTCTGAATATTATGCCACCAATTAAATCTTCTGGGATGGAATAATTAATTGCACACTGCCTACTGAATCATATTTCCTGTGTCGCTATGGAGGGCCCTTATCTGATTATTACCTGAAATCTGGACAGCTTGTGCTGAAGGAGAAAAAAAACAACATGTGGCTTAGATGTACAAGATATCTTGTTTCCTGAACAAGTAATGTGCTAGCATAAATAACACCACCACTCATATCTCACTGTTGGAGTTTGAATAGGAAGACTATATTCAACAGTGCTTGACAAAAATATGTGCAATTAGTTTCTTTCTGTCACTGCAGAAATAGCCATTAACGGAATGATACGTTCCTTCCCTATCCAGTGGGAACTCATTTGCAAGGGAGGCCAAACTATATTTGTAATTGCGGTTTTCTCCCCCCTCCGTTACAGTTTTGTGGTGCTTATTTGTATGTGAATGAAATCTCTGGATAAATGTTCATTGCTATTCCATTTCATTTTTCTTTCCTTCCAGTGTCCAGCTTGCTCTCCTTTATAGCACCACTCTGTAAATTTACCAGACAATTATAGGGGACTTGAAAGCACTGATTGTCAATATGTCAATTTTTTTAAATGTATAGTAAAGTTTAAACGGTGTTTCGTATTTTAGTGATTGCATGGCCTTTGTAGATGCTGAATGCTAAATCAATCAATCAATCAATATTTTAATGGTGAGCTTGTAAGGTTTGGAATTAGATATTATGTGAAAGATTTAGCAGTCTTATATCGGGAAAATACAGAATGCAGTTCTACGATGAAAAGCATCACAACCGGCTTTTGAGAGTCACAGTAGAAAACTGAGCTCAGTTTAAAGAGAACTCATTTTCCTGAAGGAAGGAACATTATATTAATATGACTGTCCTGTTATTGTCTCTTTAAATATTTCCTACTTAAAGCTCTTTTGCACAGAATTGCTGAAGAGGACCTTTGACTGATAAGCATCTAATGAAATAAGCCATCGCCTATAAAAGCCCAGGTCATTAATAAAGAATGTTTTCATGACACAAGATAGCTTTTATGTTCTGTAAAGTGTTCTTTCTGACTCACACAATTGTCAGTTAGCAATATGAAGCGAAGCCTAGAAACCCTTATGGCACAGTGCAATAATTTCAGGGCAACATTATTTATAAAATAGGGATGAAAATATATTTGGTCACCTTTTCTGGACATTTGTGTAATTATATGGGTAATCCTCAAATTGCAACCTCAATTAAGCCTAAAATTTATGTTGCTAAGTAAGACATTTGTTAGGTGAGTTTTGCCCCATTTTACAACTTTTGTTGCCACAGTTGTTAAGTGAATCATTGTAGTTGTTAAGTTAGTAACGCAGTTGTTACCAGTACATAAATCTGGCTTCCCCATTGATTTTGCTTATCAGAAGGTCACAAAAGCTAATTACATGACCCTCGGACATTGCAAATTTCATAAATATGAACCAGCTAATAAGCATCCAAATTTTGATCATGTGACCATGAGGATGCTACAATGGTCATAAGTGTGAAAAATGGCCATAAGTCACTTTTTTCAGTGTCATTGTAACTTTGAACATCACTAAATGAACTGTTATATGTCAAGGACTATATGGAAATACAGTTATGTATACATGTAATCCTCAACTTATGATCACAACTGAGACCAGAATTTACATTTCTAAGCAAGTGAGTCATACTCGATTTTATGATCCTTTTGCCACTGTTGTTAAGTGAATTACCGCAGTTCAATAAATCACACTTTGTTAAGTGAGTTCAGCTTCTCCCCATTGACTTTGCTTGTCAGAAGCTGTCTGGGAAAGTGGTACATGGTAATTACATGATCCTTGGATGTTGCAACCATTGTGAATGCATGCTGGTGGCCAAGCACCCAATTTTGATCATGTGACCTCTCCCCCATGGGATGCTGCAACAATCACATGTGTGAGGACCAGTTGTAAGTCACATGTAAGTCCAGTAACTAAGATATGGTTATGTCAGGGTTCCAAGTAACACCCCCAATGAAAGAAAACTCCGAGGCTTGAGTTTCCTCAAAGTTCCATTTTATTAGAGATGTCATATTGGCACCTCTGGGAAAACCCGAATCTGAAAGCTTCCAGGTTTTCCCCACCCAAAGGAAAGTTCAAGTCCCTGCCCAGCACCCACATGTCCATCATGTAGTCCAATCAAAGCACCGTCCCAACTGGAGATGCCTCCCAGTTCCAGCCGTCCAGGTGCAGGGCAAGATGTCCTTGACCCTCTGAGAAAGGAATGTTATTTTGAGTATATATCACCCTGGCCCCATACAATCCCCTCTCCCAATTTCCCACTGTGGTAAATGTGGCAGGCCTGAAGATCCAACGAAAAAGATGGCTCCCAGGCCTGACAGGTTATTCTATTGTGGATTTGTTATTGAGCATTACATCCTCCAAAACTGCTTGAAAAGAGGAAATCTGGAGACAATTATTTAAAAGCTCCATCCCTGGGAAAGATGAGGAAGACTGGTTCTTTTTTTGTTCCATCCAGATTTCCAGTAAGTGGAGCATCTCTCCATAAAAGTAAATGATAGCAGTATAACTGTTTCTGCTCAGTGGCACTCTTTTTCCTGGGGGATAGCTTCACCCAGATATCCTACAACTCAGGTACAGGAGATATGAAGAAAAGGTCCCCAAGGAGTTAGTAAGCCAGTGTGGTTGTTGCATTTCCCTCTCTTCTATAATACAGAATCTCATGCCTTGAAATAATTGAGCATAAACACCAAGCTGGCTTTGATTAATCTTGGAAAAATAAGGTGGTGAACCATGAATGGAGAGAAATTTCCAAAGTCTTTAGGGCAGCCGGGAAAGTTGAAAAACTTATCAGGAAAGCTACATGGATGTCTCTCTAATCATCACAATTAGGATTGACAATTTTCTTTCAGCAATGCGACTGAAAAAACACACATATGGTTTCCTTGTTTTCCTTGTGTCTCTTTGTAATTGCATAAAATATTGGATGGAGAATCTGTATGGAATTCTGTAAAAACTGCCAACTGTCATCATCATCATTACCATCACCCTCATTTTCTTTAGTAGAGGTAAATAAAACAGGAGGAAAACAATCAATTGCTTATTGTACCATATGACTGACACTGGATCTTGTGCCTTATGATTCTTGACGAGTGTATCTTTTCTTTTTATGTACACTGAGAGCATATGCACCAAAGACAAATTCTTTGTCTTTGGTGCATATTGTTTGCAAATTTGTTTGTTCTAATTTAGAGGCTTCATCAAGATGTTTGGGTGACCAAGGGTTGCTCCCATGGTGGGCTTGAATATCAGAGCTTATAAACTATTTTGGACACGGGCATTTGCATCACAGATAATATTTGGGCCTAGTTCAATAAATCTGACACAGCCTCCATATTTAGTGGGCTATTAAAGTTTAACAGATTAACAGAGTTGGAAGGGACCTTGGAGGTCATCTAGTCCAACCTCCCCTCCCTGCCCAAGCAGGAGACCCTACACCATTTCTGACAAATGGCAGTCCAATCTCTTCTTGAAAATCTCCAGTGATGAAGCTCCCACAACGTCCGATGGCAATTTCTGTTCCATGGGTTAATTGTTCTCACTCAGAAAAATTATCCTCATTTCCAGGTTGAATCTCTCCTTGTTCAGTTTCCATCCATTATTCCTTGTCTGGCTTTCAGGTGCTTTGGAAAATAGCTTGACCCCTCCTTTCTGTGACAGCTCTCAAATATTGGAAGACTGCTATCATGTCTCCCCGATCCTTCTCTTCACTAGACTAGCCATGCCCAGTTCCTGTAACCGTTCTTTGTATGTTTTAGCCTCCAGTCCCCTAATAATCTTGGTTTCTCTTCTCTGCACTCTTTCTAGAGTCTCAACGTCTTTTTTCTAGTGTGGTAACCAAAATTGGATGCAGTACTGTAGGTGTGGTCTTACTAAGGCTTAAAGAGTTGTTCCTTTCTCCTTCTAAACACCTTTCCTAGCAGAAAAATATAAAACGTTTGAGCTTGGGAAAAATGTTAACTTGGAAAAGGGTGACTGAGGATGGACTTAATTGTTAAACAAATCAACTCTGAGTTCTTACTCGAGAAATAAATGGCCTGCCTCAAATTATCCTGCTTCAGATACATTATGCTAAGACCTAGCTCTCTGAAGAAAGATATAACACTGGAAGTTGTAGAAGAAAGAGAAGAAAAGGACAACCAGCAGTACAAAGGATGACTCAGTGATGGATGTGCCATTGGCAAACCTAAAAGAGTCATAGTGGCAGATCTTCATGGAGAAAAATTATCATTGTATGTAGTCATTAAGAGGTGAAACTGACTGGATATAATAAATATATCTTGATTATATTGACTATAAGATGATGATAGATAGATAGATAGATAGATAGATAGATAGATAGATAGATAGATAGATAGATGATGGACGATAGATAAGATAGATGATAGACATATAGACAGACAAAGACAGAGAGAGACAGACAGAGAGACAGGCAGACAGACAGAGACAGACAGACAGAGACGGAGAGACAGACACAGAGAGAGAGACAGACAAAGACAGAAAGACAGAGACAGAGAGAGACAGAGAGACAGAAAGAGAGAGAGAGACAGACAGACAGAGACAGAAAGAGAAGAGAGAGAGGCAGACAGAGACAAAGAGAGACAGAGAGAGAGAGACAGACAGACAGAGACAGAGACAGACAGACAGACAGACAGACAGACAGACAGAGAGAAAGACTATATTGATTTCAATATAGTCATCACCACACTATAAAAATGATGCTGAGAGTCTGGACGAAGTGCAAAGAAAAGTAACAAAGATGATTAGGAGCCTGGAAACTAAAACGTATGATGAACGCTTGCAGGAATTGGGTATGACTAGCCTAGTGAAAAGAAGAACCAGCCGCCGTGAGAGGGGGGCTGGGTCACCCTTTACCGGTTCGAAACAGTATTCTTACTCCTGCCATTGCCGTGAGAGGGCAATGAGGTCCAATGTGTCCCATTGAAACTCTGTTGAAGCCTGGCACTCACTCTCGACTGTGATAACATCAAATTGGCCCCTGGTTATTGGCCATGGACTATCTCCCCCCCTGATGTTCAGATGTACTCGGTGAATGACCTTCGTGCCCTGCGAGATTCCCCCCTCTCGCAGGTCTGGCCCTCTTCGCTATCGAGGGCCTATCTTGATGACGGGCGTTGGAGCCCCGAGAGATGGCATGCAGCAAAGAAGAGTTTGAGGGGTTTTTTAAGTGGGTTTTTTAGCGGGTTTTTAACAAAAATCTTAAGGGGTTCGGGGGGGATTAAGGTGGGTCCTGGGGGAAATCCACCGGGTTCAAGACCAGCCTTAGCGAAGGGCCACGACATTAGGGACAGAGAACCGGAGGTCGGGGAGGGGGGTGGAGTTCAATTTGAGGAGGGCTGTTCCATCAGCATAGTGAGTGGGAGGGGCAGATATGGCGGAAGCTGGGGACCATATCATGTTCCGGGAATGCGCACTCGCTATCTTAGAGCGATTGCGCATTCCGGTCCCCAATGCTTTTCTTGTTCCCCAGGTTGTCCAGATTCTCAGGGCCAGAGCCTTCGACTGATGTTATGCAACGCCAGGTCCGTTGTTAATAAAGCCCCCCTCATTCATGATCTTATCCAGGAGGGGGAGGCAGACCTGGCGGGTATTACGGAGACCTGGTTGGGCCAGGAGGGGGGAGTCCCCCTCGTGGATATGTGCCCACCAGGTTTCCGCGCATTTCATCAGCCGAGGGCTCAGGGCAGGGGCGGGGGGGTGGCGGTTATTATAAAGGAAGGTCTGGATCCAAGGGAGACCACTGTTCCACAGACAGCCGGATGTGAGTCCCTCTTTGTGAAGTGGGGTCGTAGAGTACAGATGGGCTTGTTGGTCACGTACCTGGCTCCCTGCCACGTGGCAACGGCCCTGCCTGAGCTGCTTAACGTTATAGCCGAGGTGGCGGTGGACACCCCCAGACTTGTCATCATGGGGGATTTCAACCTCCCATCTATCGGTGAAACGTCTGAGGTGGCTCGGGAGTTCATGGCTTCCATGACGGCCATGGATCTTACTCAGTTAATTCATGACTCCACTCACACGGGGGGACACACTCTGGACTTAGTTTTTGTCTCTGGTCAGTGGTTGAGTGGTCTTGATATAGGGGATATAGCCATCGAACCCTTGTCATGGTCTGACCACTCGCTCCTTCGACTGGACTTTCTGACCGCTGCACCCCGCCGCAGGGAGGCGGGACCGACCAGGTGGTTCCGCCCCAGGCGCCTGATGGACCCGGATAGGTTCCAGATGGAGCTTGGGCCATTTCCTGAGACTCTGGCTCATGACTCGGCGGAAGACCTGGTGGCCGCCTGGGATAGTGCGGCTGCCGGGGCCTTGGACCGAGTCGTGCCTTTGCGGCCTCTGACCCAGCACCGAACTCACCTAGCTCCTTGGTTCTCCGAGGAGCTTAGGGAGATGAAGCGCCGGAAAAGACGCCTGGAGAGTAGTTGGAGGACCAGCCGCTCCGAATCTGACCGAACACTGGTGAGGTCTCATATTAAGACCTACCTAGTGGCGATAAAAGCGGCGAAAACGAGTTATTTTGCCGCTCTTATCGCGTCATCAGATAATCGCCCAGCCGCCCTGTTTAGGGTAACCCGCTCCCTCCTTCATCTGGAGGTGCGGGATGATCCCTTGCAGGGTCGTGCTGAGGATTTTGTGCAGTATCTGTATGACAAAATCGCTCAGATTCGGGAAGGGCTGGCCTCTGACTGGGTATGTCCGGACGGGACGACTGAGGCAGGTCTTGAGAGTGTTACCTGGGGGGAGTTCGATCCTGTGGCTCCCGAGGACATGGACAGGGTCCTGGGACAGCTGAACGCGACCACATGTTTATTGGACCCGTGTCCCTCCTGGCTGGTACTGGCTTCCCGGGAGGTGACACGAGGCTGGCTCCAGAAGATTGTTAACGCTTCTTTGAGTGAGGGGATCCTGCCGACCGCTTTGAAAGAAGCGGTTGTGAGGCCCCTCCTCAAGAAGCCCTCTCTGGATCCGGCTGTTTTGGCTAACTATCGTCCAGTCTCCAACCTTCGCTTCATTGCGAAGGTTGTTGAGAGTGTGGTGGCGCAACAGCTTCCCCGGTACCTGGATGAAGCTGTCTATCTAGACCCGCTCCAGTCCGGCTTCCGGCCTGGGCACAGCACTGAAACGGCATTGGTCGCATTGGTGGATGATCTCTGGAGGGCCCGGGACAGGGGTTGTTCCTCTATCCTGGTCCTGTTAGACCTCTCAGCGGCTTTTGATACCATCGACCATGGTATCATGTTGCCGGTTGGCGGGGTTGGGGGTGGGAGGCACCGTGCTGCGGTGGTTCTCCTCCTACCTCTCTGACCGGTCGCAATCTGTGTTGACAGGGGGGCAACGGTCGACCCCGAGGCACCTTGCTTGTGGGGTGCCACAAGGGTCGGTCCTTTCGCCCCTTCTGTTCAACATTTATGTAAAGCCGCTGGGTGAGATCATCCGTGGTTTTGGGGTGGAATTCCATCAGTACGCTGATGACACCCAGCTGTACATCTCCACCCCAGACCACCCCAATGATGCCCTTGAAGTGATGTCCCAGTGTCTGGAGGCCGTGCGGGCCTGGATGGGGAGAAACAGGCTCCGACTCAACCCCTCCAAGACCGAGTGGCTGTGGCTTCCGGCGTCCCGATATAGCCAGCTGATGCCATCGCTGGCTATTGGGGGTGAATCACTCGCCCCCACGGAGAGGGCTCGTAACTTGGGCGTCCTCCTGGATGCACGGCTGTCTTTGGAAGATCATTTGGCGGCCGTGGCCAGGGGGGCTTTTTATCAGGTTCGCCTGATACGCCAGTTACGCCCCTTTCTAGATCGGGACTCCCTACGCACAGTCACTCAAGCACTCGTCACTTCCCGCCTGGACTACTGTAATGCTCTCTACATGGGGCTCCCCCTGGGGTGCACCCGGAGACTTCAGCTGGTTCAGAACGCGGCCGCGCAGGGGATTATGGGGGCGACGAGGCGCTCCCATGTGACACCTCTCCTGCGCGAGCTGCACTGGCTTCCGGTGGTCTTCCGGGTGCGCTTCAAGGTGTTGGTGACCACCTTTAAAGCGCTCCATGGCTTAGGGCCGGGGTATTTACGAGACCGCCTTCTGCCACCAATAGCCTCCCACCGGCCAGTACGGTCACACAGAGTGGGCCTCCTCAGGGTGCCGTCCGCCAGACAATGTCGGCTGGCGACCCCCAGGGGGAGAGCCTTCTCTGTGGTGGCGCCCACCCTTTGGAACAACCTCCCCCCAGAGTTACGTACAATAACAGACCTCCGGATTTTTCGTCAGGCCCTGAAAACCCATTTATTCCAACTAGCTGGGCTGGCTTGAGTCAAACTTTTAAACTATTTTAAATTGGAACTGTTTTTAATTATGGCCAAATTATTTAATTATTTTAATCAGTTTTTTTTAATCTTTCTATGTCTGGATTTTACTTTGGCTGTGCACCGCCCTGAGTCCTATATTGGAGAAGGGCGGTATAGAAATTAAAACAAATAAATAAATAAATAAATAAACCAGAGGAGACATGAAAGCAGTGCTCCAATATTTGAAGGACTGCCACAAGGAAGAGGGGTCAACCTATTTTCCTGACTGCCTGTAGGCAGGACAAGAAACAATGGATGAAAACTAATCAAAGAAAGATCCAACCTGGAACTAAGGAGAAGTTTCCTTACAGTGAGAACAATCAACCAGTGGAACACTTGCCTTCAGAAGTTGTGGATGCTCCATCACTGGAGGCTTTTAAGAAGAGACTAAATAGCCACATATCTGAAATGATATAGGGTCTCCTGCTTGAGCAGGAGGCTGGACTATCTCCAAGGTCCCTTCCAACTCTGATATTCTATTCTATTCTATTCTATTCTATTCTATTCTATTCTATTCTATTCTATTCTATTCTATTCTATTCTATTCTATTCTATTCTGTCTCTCTTATGCTGTTAAAGAAAAAGGCCCACTGTTATGTATCGTATATAGTTGTCAGTTGAAGTTTTCAGTCTGGTCCTCTGTTGGAGCGGGAAAATACTCTCTCCTGATTGGTTGTGGGCTGATCAGCTTCCCTATAAAAGGAGTTGTGTCAGCCAGGGAGCAACAGTTGCCTCACAGGCAGTATAGAATAAAGAGCTGTTAGAAATCACTCTGGCCTCACCTCCATTCTTCACCCAGAACGTAACACCCACAATGCAGGATCAACCTGCAACTTTGAGGGACCCAACAGTTTTAAAAGCAACATCATATTCATAAATTATCCCTCATGAAGGTATTTCTATTTTTATATAGGTTGCACAAGAATCTAGAAGTAAATGATTGCACAGGAATGGCATGTCAAAGTTATTTCTCTTATGGAATGATGTTAGTATTCCAGTAAGTAATTCATACCTAACACTTTGCACATCAATTAGCATCCTAGCAACAACTCCTATTTGCCCTATGTCTGGTTCTCTGCTAAATTATAATCTGGAAAATGACATGTTTAATTAGTGATGACACATTAATAGAAAATGGTAAAGAAATCAATCTAATTTAATGTGCATGAGGTCTATTTCAGAAACATTCTGGGTGGAATGTTTTATCACCTTCTTTTTCTGAATTTACCCTAAGGTTGACTCCAACTTACATCTTAACAGCTGTTCATAAAAGAATCCATTTGCGTTTTGGGGGAAAAAAATTGGTTTGCAAAGAAATGTTAGGCTGATTCTCAAGCAAACTGTCCAAGGGACAATTTGAATTTTTTTTTCCTGAAAAAGTCAGTCTTTCAATCCTGATCTCATAAAACTGATCTCATAAAGTCCCACCCAGAGGCAATGAAAACTTAAGCAAGCCCAATCCTTACCTTCCCCACGTGATTTCATGGATTCATAAAAGTTGGAGGCAGTTTGTTTGTTTTGTTTGTTTGTTTGTTTGTTTAATTTCTTTACCACTCATCTTTCTAGAGATGAGTCTAGGCAGCTTACTAAAAAATAAAAATAAGATAAAACATTAAAATATTAAGATAGTAAATATTAACATTAAAATTAACAAAATTGTTTTTAGCTTCTAAAACTATTGGAATAAAATCAAGACATGGTTAGAAGAAATGACACAACAACGTATTGATTTAAAACCAGAGCTGTTCCTACTGGGTATCCTTTCAGAGAAAATTTGTAAAGAAAATATTTATTTGATTATACATGTAATAACAGCTGCAAGGATTGTTTTTGCACAACATTGGAAAGCAGAGAAAATACCTTTGGAAGGAGAAGTAATTAAAAAAATTTTAGACTGTGCAGAAATGAATAGATTAACTTTGATGATTAAAGAAAGAGAGGATTCAGAATACTTTAAGATATGGGATCAATTTTATCATTGGTTAGAAAAGAGATATAGATAAGTAAATCAATAGTTATATAAAAAATGGTATAATTAGAATATTGTACTTTTGGAGAGATGTTGTAACAGATTGGGTAATAATGATGATAGAAGAAACAACAACAAAAAAGATGAACTCACAGAGAAAACATCGAGATGTCGCATGGAAGGGATGACTGATGTATTAAATGTTTGTGTATAAAATAAAAAAACCTTTTTCAAAAAAAAACCAAAATTGGCTAATGAAGGGAGCAAGGTATAAAAGGGGTGGAGGTAGACTTTTTTCCTAATCCATTAGCCACCTCCTATATTCAGGAGTGGGATTCAGCCGGTTCGGACAAGTTCTGGTGAACTGGTAGTCACGGCCAGCGGCTGGGCACATGAACCTGCCCCAGCGCTATCCCGTCCTATACAATCGTCATGTTTTTGATGCAGCATGCATTTGTGCAAGGCGCATGTGCGAGCAAAGCTAGTGTGTGTGCGCGCGCACTCACATTTTCGATTCTGGGTGAACCAGTTGTTAAATTTGGTGAAGCCCACCTCTGCCTATATCACACGTCCCCATCAAGGCTGCAGGTCAATTGGAGGAGCCAGCTTTTAAGACCCTTTCAGAAGACCAAGAGGGCAGGTGTGAACTTCACTTCAAGGGCCACAAAGTTCCAGAGGGCAGGAGCCACAGCAGAGAAAGGCTCTTCTCCTGGATCCCAGCAGCCAAAATTCCTTTTCTGACAGGATCCACAGCCTGCAAGTTCCAGGTTGAATTTACAGTCCATTGTTTTCTTATTCCTCTCAGAGAACTCTGGAAAAATATACCAACCCTGGAGTTGGGTCCACAAGATAGATTTGTGTTGGAAAGTAGGAAACAGAAAGGAAATACTCTAGACACAAAATGTTATTCTTCAAAGTAAAATGATGTTTATTGTTATGATTCATTAGTAAATACAGTAGGGGCAAAAATTGTGGAAACCTTTTGGAGAAAGTGTATTTTTGAGGTTTGATGGCTAATAACACCACTTTTGGGGGAGTTTCAAGATATTGCTGGAATTCCACTGCTGGAATGGCCTGGGAATAGCCGAGACCTTAACCCAATGGAAAATCTATGGAGCCGATTAAAGAAACTTGCCAGTCAGAAGCAACCCAGCAATTAAACCCAGTTAACAGAAGCAATCATTCAATCTTGGTTTCACATTATAACAGCTGCAGAACTAAAAGACTTGGTTCACTCCATGGGAAGACATCATAAGGCCGTAATTCATGCTAAAGGTTACCCAACTATGTATTAACTGACATAATTTTTGTATATCTCATTTTTTCTACGTGTTTCACTTTTCTTCTTTCTACTGTAACTGATATTCTAATAGCAAATCCTTCCTAAAAGTTATTGCATTACATTCTTGATTAAATGATATTTCCATTGATATATAATTTTATGGTACTACTCCAAAAAAAATGGTTATTAGCTAGTTTTAGAAAATATACTTTTCCCAAAACGTTTCCACAATTTTGGCCATTATTGTATATTCATGCTCAGATGTCTAGTATATGACACTCTTAGCTTAGCAAACCAATCATTTATATACACAGTTTCTTATAGTTCTTTACTCCCTTCCTTATCCACGCAGTTACTAAACTTAATCACTGCATTGCCATGCTAATTCTTTCTTTATAGCTTTGCTTTATTCCATTTTCCTATTCCGAGGAGGAGGAGGAGGAGGAGAGAATTGTTCTTTTTCTGAGTCTCTTAGAATAGCAATAGCATTTAGACTTACAGTATACACTATATCGCCCATTTACAGCATTGGGTGGTTTATAATGTCAGCATTATTTTCATATTGCCCCCAACAATCTGGGTCCTCATTTTACCAACTTCAGAAGGATGGAAGGCTGAGTCAAACCTTGAGCTTTCTCAGGATCGAACTCTAGGCTGTGGGCAGAGTTCGTTTGCACTTTAACCACGGTGCCATCAGGGCTCTGGGGTCATTCTCTTGTTCCTGTTCTTTCTTGATATGCAGCTCCCATAGTTTCACCAGCCAGTCGGTTCCACAAATCATTTCCATTTCTATTTGCTCCTGCTGGATCATTCAGACATTCCCCCTTGAAGCATCTCTCCAACTGCTTTGGCAGTTTTCCATCCTTCAGCAGCTTCAGTCACTGATGCTCTTTAATACACTTAACAGCACAGTGACCTACAACCCTTGTCTAACAAAATCTGTCATTTATAACTTTTGTACTGAAAAGCAAACGTGCTTCCTTGCAGGTATGCTAATCATCTAAAACCTTCCTGTTGGATACCTTTATGCAGTTGGCAAAAAGACAAAATTCTCACCCAGATTGCCTAGATCGAAAAGAAGAAAAGGGTGCAAGATTTTGATGACATGCATACATGTTGCTAGTGTGTCTTTTCGTCAGTTGTTGCAAGGCAGTGAGTTTTGAAGCATTTTAACACTTAATTTGCAATTTAATAATTTGTAATTTTCTTGTTAATTTATAATTAAGAAATGCATTGAAATATTAAATTAGTTTAAGTGAGGAAATGGCCTGGATAAATGGAATCCTTGCATCCTGCTGTGCTTCAAACCAGCATGTTGGCTGGATTTTCCCTTTGACCATTGAGTTAACCAAGCAAACATGGATTAAATTAGCATTTCATAGGCTAATACTAGTTAAAAGTACAGAGTGATTGAAATGAGTTTCCAAAATTCTTACTGTATTTTTTGGAGTATAAGATACACCAGAATATAAGACGCAGCTTAGTTTTTGGGGAGGAAAATAGGATGGGAAAATCTGCCTACCAGGTATTCATCTGGCTAGCGTCCTTAGTCTGGTCAGCTTCAGCACATTAGTTTGCTGGTTTTTATCCCCTGCTTGGGGATAAAAAACAGTTTCTAAAGCACAACTGATCCTTCGAGAGAGAAGCAATGAGAAAAGCAGGAAACCACGGAAATCACTTCACTCGCTAGCACCTCCTTAGGGCTGAAAAAAACTTCACAGCTGAGAGTCGGAGGAGCAGGCAAAGCGCTTCACTCCTTAGCACCTCATTAGGGCTGGAAAAAAAACTCTGAAAAAGCTACATTCGGAGTATAAGACGACTCTTATTTTCAGCTTCTTTTAAGAGGGAAAAAGTGTGTCTTATAGTCCAAAAAATATGGTATGTTACATGAACCTGGCTGTAAAGTATATGAGCTGAAGATGAGATTGTGCTTTTCTAGCTAAAGAAGTTTTTTTTTTCCTGAATTGTAATATGTACTTATAATTATATTGATTCCAAATGATCTCAACAGAATATATTTCAAACTTAGTGTACATAGGATTGGACTTCGTTTCTCCTGCAGACACCCAAAAAATTAACATATTCTCTCTTGTAGTGTAACAGAAGGAGAAAAAGTCTAAATACATGAGGTAATCATATACACTTAATTTTAATTCATTTGTTTTCAGGGATCCATTCACTTTCAAATACCCCTTAATATCCCTTGCTTATTGGCTCTAGTATGGAATTAGTTCAAGTAAATGTACATTTAAGTCCAAATTTAAAAATAGACCCCCAGGCTTTCCTATTCAAAATGCACATTCTTAATTATTGTCTGTTTTAATAGAAGAAATGGGTGCCCTTTAGACGCCATGAAGATATCATGTGTGTCATGAATTCAAATTTATATCACTTACATTACTTGCATGTTATCACCATTACACCAACACTGTCTCCTTTTCCACAGCACAGATGCCAACGAAAGAAAACAAACTACTATGACAATCCACCTCATACTTAAACTTGCTCTGATTTTTTTTTTTTTTTTATAAAGCCTAGACAATAAGAATATTGCTGATTCCTTTTGGTACCGACCAATTGATACCAAGCTTTGTTGACTATGTCTCTTAGACATCTTGCCAAGATTGGTTTCAAAAATGTTTATTTCTGCCACAATCTGTACTTGCTGATCTATGTAGAGAAAAGTATCTGTACATTTATGAAGTTCCAGTATTAAATGGTGCTGCCACAGTCTAACTGATGATTGCATTCCATCTCTATAAGGTATTCTAGCTAATTCTAGGGTATTAGAATTCTAGCTAATTCAAGGGCAGTGATGGCTAACCTTTTTGCCCTCATGTGCCAAAAGCATGGGGAGAGGGGGGGGTCGCACGTGGGGGGTTGGGTGTGGAGAGCATGGGGGTGTCACACATGTGCGTGCTCATACCCATAATTCAATGCGTCCTGCCCCGCGCATGCGTGCATGACACCCCCCACACACACACACACGCTTTTGACACGTGATGGCACGATGGGCCCAGTAGTCCCATTTTTCACCCTCCCCAGGCTCCAGAGCCTTTATAGGAGCCTGGGGAAGGCAAAAACGGCCTTGCCCACCCCCCCACCCCCCGCAAGGCCCTCCAGAGGCCGGAAACAGCCTGTTTCCTGACTTCCGGTGGGCCCAGAAGGCCTGAAAATCAGCTGGCTGGCACACACATGCGCACCGGAGCTGAGCTAGGGCAATGCTCGCATGCCCTCCGATATGACTCTGTGTGCCACCTGTGGGACACGTGCCATAGGTTCTCCATCATGGTTCTAGGGTATTCTAGGGTATTCTACCTCTATAAGGTATTCTAATTCTCTATTCTAGCTAGGTTATACTTAGTACAGAACAGTTAATTGTCAGGTATGAGCATTGATATTTGTGATGTGTCTCATTCTTCTTCTCCAAAGCCAAACTGCCATCCTCAACATCCAGAGAATGGGGAGTGCTCTGTTCTTCTTTCTTACTTACTGAAGGTTGCATTATACTGTCTTACTGTCTTTTAAACTTCTATTCTTTATATTATACATTCTTCTATAATCCCGTGGTTGTATTTTATTTTTACAATTCTTTTCTCTTGTGGCCTTTCCAACTTTGCAGGATCTAAGAGCCAATGGTGCAAATTACTTTTTCAGGTATTCTGGAACCCCGGACTAACCAGTCAGGTCTCTGCTTCATGGAAAGGATTTACCGATCCTGTACTAAATATTTCAGTGGCTATTATCACTGCTAGAAACATAATGATGATGATCAGTGGTAACTAAGAGGCTTTTCAATGAACTAATCAGGTTTGTACACTGAACCATATGAATGGCTTACAAATGCCTCCTTATTGTGCAGTGAATAGCTCCAACTCTCAACTTCATCTGTGGCAGATGTCAAAATCCCAGCAGGTTTGATCACCAGCAGCACCTAATAGCTAGTTTGATAGCTGAGCTCCTGGAGGAGCTCAAGGCAATATGTTTTTTTAAGGCCACATGCCCATTATGTAAGCATATAAGATCAAAGAGGCAAAAGTAAACAATGATTATGCTTCTCCAACACAACAGCATGATGGTTTTAGAGAGTTATTCCCAGGATTTAGGAATACTTTTATTTTGATCAGTATATTCCAGGGCAGAGGTGGGTTCTAAATTTTTTTACTACCGGTTCTGTGGGTGTGGCTTATTTTGTGGGTGTGGTTTGATGGTCATGTGACAATTATTTAGGATTTAGCAGAGGTACTGGTCTACCAGGCTTTTAACTGCTTGCAGAGCCGTACCTGTCTACCCATTTGTTTTTGAAGCTTTCCGGTCTACCTATTTGTTTTTGGAGCACACCGGTCTGTTTTTGGAGCGTCTACCACCACACTGCCTTTTACCGCTGATCAGCTGTAGGGCGGCCCTTTGAAGCACCACGGCAAGAGTTTAAACTGTTTTTTTCCTTCTAGCCGATCAACTGGGACTCGGGAGGCAGCGAATAGATTGGGGGTGGGGCCAGGCAGAGGTGGTATTTACCGGTTCTCTGAACTACTCAAAATTTCCACTACCGGTTCGCAAAATTTCCACTACTGGTTGGTAGCAACCCACCACTGCTCCAGAGGTGTCAAACCCAAGGCCCGCAGGCCGGATCTGGCCCACGGTATGCTTAGATCTGGCCTACGGGCTGCCCTGAAAATAGTGAAGGACCGGCCCACGGTGCCTCTGGAAGAGTGCTCAGACCACCACAGGCACCCCCAACATGAGTGATGTCGAGCTGGCCATGCCATGCCCACCCTGGCCACGCCCACCCTGGCTATGCCCACACCCACCCACCCACCCACCCTGAGGTCAAATACAACCCTGATGCGTCCCTCAATGAAATTGAGTTTGACGCCCCTGGTATACTGTGATGGGGACCCTCTTAGAGCTGTGGTGGTGCAGTGGTTAGAATGCAGTACTGCAGGGCTAACTCACTGCTCACTCCAGGAGTTTGATCCTGAGCGGCTCGAGGTTGACTCGGCCTTCCATCCTTCCGAGGTGGGTAAAATAAGGACCCAGGTTGTTGGGGGCAATACGTTGACTCTGTAAACCACTTAGAGACGGCTGTAAAGCACTGTGAAGTGGTATATAAGTCTTAAGTACTATTGCTATTATGTTGACAGGTAGAGATAAAAAAAAGCAGACATGAGGGACTACAAGTAGATGCTGGACACATTAAAATAGGGAAGATGTATTAATTTATTGACACTTGCTCCTTTAAGCTCTCAGAAACTTTAAACTTTTCAGAAACTCTCAGTGTCTTTACCTTTGAGGGTGCCAGTTTCAAGAATGTTCTTGAAGGAGACAACATGTCTGCCAAAAAAAAAGAAGAAGAGAACTTCAATTTGTCACCTACCTGATTAGTATAACCAGGGGTGGGTTCTATATTTTTTTACTACCGGTTCTGTGGGCGCGGCTTATTTTGTGGGTGTGGCTTAGAGGTCATGTGACTAGGTGGGCATGGCTAGCTGGTCAGAGTCATTTCTGGAAGGTCCTCACACTTACGACCCGACTCATTTGTTTGCTTTTAACACTGATCAGCTGTAGGACGGCCCTTTGAAGCCCCACGGCAAGAGTTTAAACAGGTTTTTTTCCCTCTAGTCATCAGCTGGGACTCAGGAGGCAGCAATAGATTGGGGGTGGGACCAAATAAAAGGTAAGAATAACGTGGGTGGGGGGGGGTGGGGGCGGGGTGGGAGGAGAACCGGTTCGGTGACGTCATATCGTCACCGCTACCGGATCAGCCGAACTGGACCGAACCGGGAGGAACCCACCACTGAGTGTAACTGATACACCAATTATTTTTGAAGTCCGGAAGAAAAGTTGCCCATGAAATCCTGCTAGAGTGCAAAAGTAACTTTCCTGCAATGGCCATTACATGCCAGAGCAGGGGTCTCCAACCTTGGCAACTTTAAGACTTGTGGACTTCAACTCCCAGAATTCCTCAGCCAACTTTGCTGAACTTTGCTAGCTGAGGAATTCTGGGAGTTGAAGTCCACAAGTCTTAAAATTGCCAAGGTTGGAGACCCCTGTGCCAGAGTATTTTAGTTGAGAACAATTTTTATTTTTTCTTTAATTTATATGCTGCCCTTCTCCAGAGACTCAGAGCGGCTTACAATGCGTTAAGCAATAGCTTTCATACTTTTGTATATTTATACAAAATCAGCTTATTGCCCCCACAATCTGGGTCCTCATTTCACCTGCCTTTGAAAGGATGGAAGGCTGAGTTAACCTTGAGCCTGGTGAGATTTGAACTTGCAGTAATTGCAAGAAGCAGATGTTAATAACAGTGCTTAGTCCACTGTACTACAGGCTCTGTTGGTGAATAACTACGCCAATACTGCAATGTAAATTTAACTGCCAACTGAGATCTGAAAAAAAGATGTTGTCATTTGTGAATAACAAGTTGAAAGCATCTAACAAATTCTTTCGAATCAAGCTTATCTAATCAACCCACTTTATCTGTGTGCTTCTTTCTAAATTAAATAAAAAGTCATTGCTCAAACTTTTAAACCTGTAACGACTCTGTACGGACTGAGTCACATTTTGCTGAACTGTAAACTATTAACCATTTTTAATAGGCCATATGTGGCTGGATAAGCACATACTAATCCATAAATCTCAGTTTACTAGCTCAGTGACTGGGTTCAGAGAACATGTCAAAAGTAAAACAATTGTTAGAGGTTTGGATACGTAATAAGTCCAACCTGAGTCTCTCTTGTACTCTCCTAGAAGAGATACTGTATAATACAATATGCATTTACTTGAGAGTAAGCCTAATTGAATTCAATGAGGCTTAATTTTGAATAGACGTGAGCAAAAGTGTGCTGTAAAGAGAACTGGCTATAAAAATTTTTAAAAAGTTAATCCATTCCTACATATGAAGACAATAATCATATCTTTGCCAGGTTTCCCCTTGACTGTGTTCCATAAAAATCATTCATGCATATGATAGCTTTGTAGCACATTATCGTTCATTTTTAAACCTGCAAAAAATACCAAGCATTTCCATATAGTTTCAAAAATTATCCCCGACGTATGTTTATTACTGTTCTTCTTCATTTATCACCTGAAGTGTTAAATATTTCCTAAGGGATCAAAATATGCTGTGTTGCAAGATAATAAGATACTGTAATGAAACTTCTGACCTTGGGAAAGTAAAGATTCAGCAAACACACACCCGTTTAAAAAAAAAGAAAAGAAAAAGAAAGTTTGCCATACTACAGTGATTGAATCTCTACAAATCTCTTCTACATTTTAGCTCCTTATTGTGCTTTCACTTTCTAAATAAAAAAAAACCTTAATAATAATCTTCCTATCCATTTGTCTTTGCTCCCTAGACATTTGCCCTCTAACAAAATAGTGGAGAATGCAGCCTACTTGTATGTTCACATCTTATCTTAGTGTGACCTTAACGGAACTTGGGCACTTCCTTTCTCCAAAGATAGGGGTAGTCTAGGTCAGGGGGTGTCCATCCATGGCAATTTTAAGAATCATGGAGTTCAACTCCCAGAATTGCCCAGTCAGAACTCCCAAGACTTCTGGAAGTTGAAGTCCACAAATCTTAAATATCTATGGAGATTCTCAGTCATCCAGGTCATGGTTGTCCCAAAGGTACTTTTTTGAGAGGTAACTGGACTTTCTGGTTTTTCTTTGAAGATGCTTCACTTCTCATCCAAGAAGCTTCTTCAGCTCTGACTAGATCAGGGATCCTCAAACTTGGCAGCTTTAAGACTTGTGGACTTCAACACCTAGAATTCTCTAGCCAGCCTAGCCTACTCCCTAGCTGGCTGGAGAATTCTGGGAGTTGAAGTCCACAAGTCTTAAAGCTTCTGTCAAGTTTCCAAAAGATGCCCTAATTAATTCATGAGCCATGATCCAAACTTCAAAGAAAATATATTCATTTATTAGGAGCAACATTCTGGCAATACTCGGATGCAGTTAGGACTGATCCTACGTAGATTTACGTTCCCCTATGACCCTGTCTCTCCCCTCTTCTCTGGCCATGTCATAAATCACATTCTCCAATTAACCACTTTGGCTGGCTGTGAAACCTAACACCCTCCTCCTGATTGCGGTCAGAAAGAATGTATGGAATTCATTTCAGTTCCCCCTCCCTCCTGCTCATGGCAACTTGAAAGCTTTGCAAGTTGACACTGTCAAGTTTGAAGACCTCTGGACTAGATGGTGGGGAATGGAAGGATTTATACTCCCTGCAGACAGCTGGTAATTTGCATTCTTTTAGTGCATTGTTAAGGTCACCTGGATGTTTATCGGTGTCATCAGGGTCACCTGAGTGGTGCAAATTGGTGTGGAGCCTTCTTGGAACTGTTGAAAGGACTATGTTGTAGACTGGAGATAGATGATGTTGTATCCCTCCCTCTCTGTTGAGAGAGGGCTGTTCACTTTTGACATAGATGGCCTCTTTAACCCCTCTCTCTAACCAGCGATCCTCTCTTTCCGAAATATGAACTTCGTTGTCTTCAAAAGAGTTGTCTGACTGTTTTAAATACAGATGGACTGCTGAATCTAGTCCTGATGTGTTTCTTCTCCTCTGTTGTGCCATGCGTTTATGAAGTGGTTGTTTCGTTTCCCCATAAGAAGCAAAATGTCTTCAAAGAAAAACCAAAAAGTCCAGTTGCCTCTTGGAAAAAGCACCTTTGGGACACAAATCTTAAAGTTGCCAAAGTTGGACATCTGTGGTCTAGGACAATGTTTCTCAACTTCAGCACCTCTAGGATAGATAAAATTCAGTACTCAGAATTCCTCAGACAGTAGGGAAGTTGCTGAGGGTAGCTGGGAGAAATTCTGGGCTAGCTTCTTTTCTAGATGATAAACTCCCAATGCAGCATTTCACCTTGTTATGCTAAATAGATTGTAAGAACAAATGGCCAATTTTAGTATTCCAAATAAGACAATCAGCAGTTCTGGACCTGAATATATAAGAGGCTGCTCTTTGTTGGTGTCTAGATCATGTTAAAAAAAAAAAACCAAGTGGCTCTTTTTTCTTCAGCTTGTACCAATATCTTAGCGTGCTTTGATGACCACAAAAATGGGGCTGTATAGAGATTGTTTTGTGACTTTTGTAACCCTAGGGCCTAGGCATACTAACTTCACAGGCACTTGAGTTCTATCATTAGTGTACTTTTACACAGGTTTATAATTATCTATGCTAAATACAAATTCCAAAGAGAGGTTCTAGCATGAAAGACCTGGACATACGTCACAACATGATATTTCAACTGACAAAGGTCAAATATTATTGCTTGTTTCAACCAGTGAGATAGTAATTGCTCATCCTAAAAATAGTTCCTTAATCACAGTAGGATTAATCTAATTATTCTATCAGAACCAAAATATTAGCTGTGTTTAGTTAGGTCAGCGGAAACCCACGAAATCCTCCTAAAATTAGTTACAGGATTGGTTTGGTTTGTATGTTCATCTGTGCACATACATGTCTGTGTGATTCATTGTTTGTGTAAACTCAGACTGTGTATTCAGTGTATGTTGTGTTGTACTTTGCAAATCCAGAGCACTGGTTAAGTTCTTAACAAAAATTTAACAGGAATTTAACAAGGAATTTAACAGGAATTTAAGTATCAAATGGACAGCAAATTTGAGCATATATTCTGGCAGGAGAAATTATAGAACAATAGCCTCCAATCTATGGTAGAGTTGAGAATCAAGGACACCATTCTGCAACTTGACAATACCACTAGATTTGGAGACAACCTGAAGCCATTGTTTTCAGAACATGGAATTATCTGGAAAAGGAAGGAATTATGCAATTAGCCAAGTGTACTGAACAAACAGAAAATATTAATATTTTGTAAAAAGTGCACAATACACTTGTCGCTAATAATTCCTGCTTTGCAACAATCTATGTGTGAATAGAATCCTCTGTTCTTTGCCCAAACTGTGTTTCCTAGAGTGTTGTATTTTTCGCCTGCATTTTGTGAAGAGGTGTATGTGTGTATTTTATCTCTTATTTATACAAACATCTGCATGCTTCCTCTTCCATATAATATGGTTAAGTATGTGTGTGAGGGAGAACAAAAGAAAGCATCGTTCATTTTACTTCAGAGAAATTGCTTTTTATTTTGCTTTATAGTTGCAGATGTGCTCTTTAGATGTTGGGGTTTAGGTCCAACTGTGAGATTAGGCTGAAACTGCTATATCTAAAGATGAAGCAGGAACATAAGCAGAGTGGACAAAAACCAGGAATCTTTTGTAAAAGATCCTTCAGGGGAGGTAAATAAGAAGAAACTAAGTTGTTAAGGTAGTATAAAGGACCAAAAAAAAAAAAAATGAATCACCTGAACCAGACAAAGCACGATAGCAAAAGCAATAGCACTTAGACTTATATACCACTTCATAGTGCTTTTACAGCCCTCTCTAAACTGTTTACAGAGTCAGCCTATTGCCCCCAACAATCTGGGTCCTCATTTTATCCACCTCAGAAGGATGGAAAGCTGAGTCAATCTTGACCCAGCAAGATTTGAACTGCCGAACTGCAGCTAGCAATCAGCTGAACTAGCCTGCAGTGCTGCACTCTAACCACTGCGCCACCTTGGCTCTGATGGGCCTGAGCACATGGAAACCCTCTCTCCAATCTGATTAACAATTATCAGAATTGTAAATTAATAAGGCAAGAGCTGCTACCAGGTCAGGCTTGTCAATCAAGAAAACAAAGCAAGCAAGGACTTTAGGGAATAAAAGGGGTCCTGCAGCGCAGCCACTTTTTGAGTTGTATTTGGATCCAAATTTGGCAGCTTCTGTTCCTCTGACTAATGCCAGAGTTGTGGGTATCTGTGCATGACTGTGTGTGTGTGTGTGTGTGTGTGTGTGTGTGTGTGTGTGTGTGAGAGAGAGAGAGAGAGAGAGAGAGAGAGAGAGAGAGAGAGAGAGAGAGAGAGAGAGAGAGACAACTACTACAGTTTTGCTGTTACGTTACATTTGGTGAGTCTTTGTGTATTCTAAAGAACCAATTGTGCCTCAGTGTTTAGTTGAAAGTGTTAAAGGTGTGACTATTTTCCAGGGCTGTGGATGTGTGAGTGAATATAAGATGAACCTGGAAGCACATGTAACATTATCTCTGCTTTGAACTTGGATACATATCTGTTTCTGAATTTCATTGGTACTGGAATATAAAAATTAAGATATCTACAAGAACAGCCATTTCCTGATAGGATCCAATAAGGATGTAGATTTTGAAGGAACATTTTCCTTCTCCGTGGCTGTGATCATAGAGTTCCTTCAGACTGAATTGAAACAATATTCTACTTCTCTCTGTCAAGGCTGCAAGGCTGAGGGAGATAGTATGCATTCCCCTTCAAAAAAAGTTAACATTTCTGAGAGCTTATAAAATTGATTGGCAGGCTGATGCCAAGCCTGGTTACTTAGGAGCAAGACCAGGGGTGAAATCCAGCAGGTTCTAACAGGTTCTGGAGAACCGATAGTGGATTTTGAGTAGTTCAGAGAACCGGCAAATTCCACCTCTGGCTGGCCCCAGAGTGGGGTGGGAATGGAGATTTTGCAATATCCTTCCCCCAGGAGTAGGGAGGGAATGGGAATTTTGCAGTATCCTTCCCCTGGAGTGGGGTGGGAATGGAGATTTTTGTAATATCCTTCTCCTGCCACGCCCACAGAACCGGTGGAGAAAAAATTTTGGATTTCACCACTGAGCAAGACCCATTCATGTAAGTAAGATTTAGCCCAGAAGAGATCTACATTGGACTGGAATCAAGGTTTCATGAGGTACGGTTAATAAGCTACCTGATATATCTCTGAGATTTTTTTAAAAAATGTCTAATTTTGTTAGGTGTGATAGGGATGAGATATTCTAATTATATCAATACACCACGCTCTTGACTCCTTGGAGATTTATTTCATTAAAACATAAAGCCTCTGCGATGTTATAGTTTGCTTCCTCGGAGCCAAAAATAAAGTTGCTGTGGTTCAATCTATTGGGGAAATGTCTCAGCAACAAGCCTAAGTTTTAACTCATCTAAAGCAACATGTGGGGGTACATGCGTGATATTTCTGTCACCGGCTGCTTTGTACCTTTCAGAACAGAATATAAAACTGGAAAAAAGATAAACTGGCTAAGATTTGCCTTTTGATGATAAGCAGGCTGTGGGAAGATAGAAAAGCAATATCATTTCCTGTTCCCATTAATATCACCATAGCTATTTTTGAAGGCTGAATAGTCTTGAAACCATATCTGCAAAAATGTTGCTACCTTTATCCAAACCTTTTTGGGCATTGTCTCTTTTCCCAGATTTACTTCAAATTTGTGATTTCATCCATAATTCAGCGAAAGGCTAAAGCCAGTGAACATTAAATCTGGACTGATAACCACCGCATGTGAATATGAAGAATGCACTTAGATTTCCAAAAAGATGTTAACTTACAGGTTGTACCAGGGGTGAAATGCTCCTGGTTTGGACCGGCTCATTCGATCCGGTAGCGATGGAGGCGGGTGGTTTGGAGAACCGGTAGCAAAATTCCCTGCCCCCCCCCCCCACATGCCCAACTGAGCTGCACAATCATCAGAGGCTTTTTTTTTTACTTTTAAAAGCATTTTTTCTACAACCTCTTCTGCCAAAAAATGCTTTTAAAAGTAAAAAATATAGCCTCTGATTATCGTGCCGCTCAGCTGGGATCATCAAAGACTTTTAAAAGAAAAAAAACCCCTGACGATCAGGCAACTCAGCTTGGATCATCAGAGGCATTTAAAAGAAAAAAAACCCCTTTTTTTTCTTTTAAATGCCTCTGACGATCCAAGCTGAGTTGCCTGACCAGCAGAGGCTTTTCAAAAAAGCCTCTGACGATCAGGCAACTCAGCTGGGATCGTCAGAGCCTTTTGAAAGCATTTTTTTACAACCTCTTCACTGAAGAGGTTGTAGAAAAAAAATGGTTTTAAAAGTTAAAAAAAAATTGGCTACGCCCACCCAGTCACATTACACACACCCCCCACCAAGCCACGCCCACAGAACCAGTAGTAACAAATTTTAGATTTCACCACTGGTTTGTACCATAGAATTAGAATTAGAATTTTTTATTGGCCAAGTGTGATTGGACACACAAGGAATTTGTCTTTGGTGCATATGCTCTCAGTGTACATAAAAGAAAAGATACGTTCATCAAGAATCATAAGGTACAATACTTAACAATAGTCATAGGGTACAAATAAGCAATCTGGAAGCAATAGATAAACAATAGAGAGTTAAATCAGCTTTTGTTCACTTAGGGTTCAGGGAAACACACAATTTGGGTTTTTGTATGCAACTGTACATTAAAATAAGCTTGTCATGGATTATTCTATAGAAATGTACATGGGCACTTATGGGGGGGAGTTGGAGGGAGGAACTGAGTGACACTCTTAAGGACTGTTCTGCTTGGAAATCGGCCTAACCCCTCTCCTTCTGAAGGACAATGTAGAGTGGCCACGTTGCTTTATTTCACATCATTCTGAAGCATTATCCAGCATACCTAGTAGCCAGAAGATATTTGTTCTCATGAGTGGCATCTGCAAAGTGCCAGAGATGACTCATAACAGCCTTATAACACTAAGCTCTCATTGAAGAATGGATTTGCCAACTAGCAAGATTACTTGAAATAATTCACATGTTCACAGAACATCTAGGCAATTGGGCAGAGTCAGGTAAATGACAAAGATTATATTTTGTCAAATAATCTTGCATTCTTTTGAGCCTGAAAAACCAGATGAAGTAGAAAGAATCTATGTAGTATTAGCACCACCTCTGGTGGATTGGACTGTGGTGGGACGTAGTCTGGAGGAAAGGGATGCCTCCCAGATGGCAAAAAGGTAGCTAAGTGTGTGGAAAGTGTGATATGCAGGAAGAGGATTAAAACAGTTTCTCCCTAGCAGTTCTCAGAGTTTATCTATAGTTATGCAGATAGTTGTTTTACTCTGGCAAGATTCTGTCTATAGGTGAACAACAATATGCTACTCAGAAGTAACTCAGCTTGATACAGCCTAATGTTAACGCTAGTCCTTTGCACAGACAGAGGAGGGAGGTCATGTGCATCTGGATTCAAGTGAATATAGTGCAGCTAGCTTGGAATTAGAAGGAAGGGATGCCAGCAGATTGGAAAGAGGTGATGCTGTACTCTCTCTTGAAGAGAACATGTTTTAAAGAGACAGTTGATCCAGCCATATTAAATAAATTTCTCCAATCTTGTCTTTTCCAGGAAGAATAGTAAACAAGATGTGGAGAATCAATTAGAAGAGCGGAGGAGGATATGTCATTAAGTCAGTCAGCTCTTAGCCAACACATAGTTAGGTCTTTTTCAGAATGATTTGTCCCAAACCTGGCCCTTCAAGTTTTCTAACAGTCCTCCCATCACCATAGTATACAGTCTGTCCATCTGGCTGCTGGACATTATGAACTTCTCAAGGAAGATGGGACTTCATATAATATGTGCAAATCATGATAATCTGAGCTTTGTGATTTGTATCTCAAATGAGAATTCTGGATTGATTTGTTCTATGATACATTTGCTTGTTTTCTTGGTTCTCCATAGTATTCTCACCATCTTCTCCAATACCATGAGAAACCTGCTGGGAGTATAGATTCTTTGCAACACTCTTCCCAAGAACTCTTTCCCCCTTCCTTCCTTCCTGCCTGGCAGCAAAGCAGATTTAGAAGGGAGGGATGGGAAGAGAGACAAAGGATTCCTAGATGAAGCAAATTATCCAGACCCCTTTGGTTAAACAAAAAACAAGCTTGGACCAAGGGGCTAAAATGGCACTTTGTGGATCATCTTATTAGGATCTGGTTGTGGAAAGTGTATCCAACCTCTAGGTGACATTCAATACCATAGACCAGTGATGGTTAACCTTTTCGGCACCAAGTGTCAAAACTGGAGCGTGCACGGGAGCACTCGAACCCAGAAGAGAGCAGCTGGCTGGTACACATGTGCACGGCAGCCAGCTGCTCTTCCAGGTGCCGTCATGTGCATACATGCCAGAAAGCAGTTCTGGTGCACATGCACACTGGCTAGCTGCTCTCCTCTGGGTTCTTGACGTGTGCATGTGCACCTGGAAAAGAGCAGCTGTCTGGCCTGCATGCGTGTGATGGAAGCCAGAAGAGCAGCTGGCAACAGTGCACGTGCCCACAGAGAGGACTCTGTGTGCCACCTCCATAGGTTCGCCATCACGGCCATAGACCATGCTATCCTTCTGGATTACCTACAAGAGTTGAAGATTGGAGAAATATTTTGATGATGGAGATGAGCACATTTCCAATCAGTATTTCTGGAGAAGAACTATAAATCCATGATTATTCAATGTGAGATACTACAGGGCTCAGCCAGTTCCCTCATGCTTTCTAAAATGTATGTGAAACCTGTTACAACATACTCCTGGGAAGGCTTGAGTTCATGTAATAGGAAATTATACATACATACATACATACATACATACATACATACATACATACTACATACATACACATTATTTTCAGGATTTGCAACATTAGCAGTAATTTTTTTCTACCGGAACTGTGATTGTATTCATTATAGACTCAACTTTGGGATATTCTTGGGGTAATTGGAACCATTATAAAAAGGTGGGGGGGAATTGTCCACTGAGAGACAAAAGCTATACCTTGTGTTTATCTTGAATGATACCAGCAGACCCATTATTATACTGAGATGATTTCCACCTAGAAGATAAATTCCTGTGTTAAAATATTTTAGCACATAAAAGTAGGGCTGAGGTTCTTTTTTTCTTTTCATAACTTTGAAATAAACTAAACCTATGTGACATTGTTCAAGAACTCTGCAAATCTTTCTGAATAAAAAGTTATCTGGATTCAACTTGAATTTGTCTCATTCTTTTGCAAAGCTACATATTCCTCAAATGTTTAAGAAAAAATTGCAGCCATTATTGAGCCATTGAAGTTGAGGGGAGCATAGATGGAACTGCAATATTTATTGGTTATTCTGTGTCATTTAAACTGTTTCTAACAGAATTCTGGCGTTACCTTAGAGATATGAAGCAGATCATCAAGTGAATGCTATCCTTAATTTCTAAAAGTTTTCATATTTCCATTTACAGTGACAAAATGTGATAATTGGGGCAGGAACTTACACAAGAAAAAAAAATTGACTATCACAACATCATGCAAGAAACGGTAACTTACAATGTTCCTTCATTGGCAGAGGTACTGAACTGTATCTTTTATTATATTTGATCAATGTGCTTATGTTGCTACTTTTAGCTGAACATCTAATAGGAACAATGCTGTTTAATTGGATTAGAGTTGAATCAAAAATTGTTCACATCTCTCACTAAAAATGGAACAAGGAACTCACTGGGGGTTTTCTGTTAATAGGTCCTAATATTTACTTGAAGATCACAGCGGGTAAAAGTTAAGTGAGAATGGCCCAATAGGTTGGACTAGCTGTTATTTAATTTTCTACAATTTTCAGGAACTAGGTTATATTGGGGTAATTATTTCTCTTCCCTGCAGAGCCTGACCATTGGACATTTTTGAAGATAAGTTTGGGGATCAGTTAAAAGAAATCAAGAGGCCAGCTATGACCAGTCTACATTGCACTTTTCAAATAAAATTACTCACATTTCCATACCGCACTTTGGCACAAAGACAGATGTGGAAATATGTCTTATCAAGCTATTTTGGATCTGTTTCTACTTGTGCAGTCTATAGATATGGACCAGTGGCTACAGAGTTGCTTAGAAGTTTGAGATCTACTAGCAAGTTCTTCACTTCTTATTTCCTAACAGGTGTCATAACCAGACTTAGTCTTTAACATCGGTCCTAATTAATGTTTCATTGAGTTAAGCAATGATTATTTCTTTGCTTGAAAAAAACCCAACAAAACCAGTTTTAAAACCTGAAGTTTGGACCATGACTCTGTTTATTATTATTTGGGGACAAACTTCTTGATAATGCTGAGTCTTTGGATTTATTGTAATTCGGTTTTTCACTTACATAAAAAGAGTTGAAGAAGCTTCTTGGATGAGAAGCTAACAACCTCAAAGAAAAATCAGAAAGCCCAGTTGCCTCTTGAAAAAGCACCTTTGGGACAACATGGATGACTGAGAATCTCCATAGACACTTGCATAAAAAGTTGGCAGGGAATAACTTTTCCTTGTTATCCCTATCTTTTGATATTATTGTTCTTCTCAATAGAGGTGTGTGTGGCCAAGGTTGGGGCTTCAAAAATTTTAGCAAGGGGTTCTCTGCCCAGTTGCTTGGTGGGCGTGGCCATGGTGGGCGTGGCCTAGTTGGTCTTCGGCACCACGGTGGGGGGAGGCATTTTTGCCCTCCCCAGGCTCCGGGGGTTTTTTGTGAGCCTCCGGGAGGGCAAAACCGGCCTCCTCAGGCTCCGGAGGCCCTCTTGAAAACGGGCCTACCGGAAGGTCAGGAAGGCTGGAAACAGTCCTTCCTGAACTTCCAGTAGGCCTGGTTTTGGCCCTCCCCAAGCCTCTGTGCGTGCCCTGCACTTACCTGCATCCAAAATGGGCCATGTGGGGACTCCTGGGAGGGGCAGGGTGGGCGGGGCGGAGCCAGCCAGGAGTGGGATTTGGGGATTCTCCGAACTGCACAGAATCTTAGCTAGAGGTTCTCCCAAACCCCTGCAAACCCCCAGTAGCCCACCCCTGGGTGTGGCAGGTTTGAATATATGGTACTGTGACTATCTTAAAATGAGTATCATTTATTCATTGACCAGGGAATAAAATGGAGATGTTCAGCCAGTTTTAGATTTAGAAACAATGCATTACCAGCTTCACAACTTGGAAATGCTCAGTGCTATCATAAGCAATGGTGGCCATGGATGCCTTTTATAAGCACTAATACTTCTAATCACTAATAATTCCCCAGCCCTGTGGAATGAACTGCCCCTGGAAGTGCATAACATCTCCGACCTCCAGGTATTTCGCTGTGCACTCAAGACCCTGTTGTTCCGTCAGGCCGGGCTATCAACATAATAATTTTAAATTGGGTGTTTTAAATTTCTGGGGTTTTAAATTGAGCCGAATTATTTAATAATTTTAAATTATTTTAATTGATGTTTGTCTTGTGCTTTTAATAGGCTGTACACCGCCCTGAGTCCTTCGGGAGAAGGGCGGTATAGAAATAAAATTATTCTTATTCTTATTCTTAATACACTAACTGTTGATGGTGGATCTTGCCTTGGTTACTCATGCCTTGTTCATTTTCAGATTAGATAAGTGAAAAGGGTTCTACAAGAGATCCTTTTGAAATAAATAAAATGTTTTAACTGGTGCAACCCTAGCTGCCTGGATTTTTGCACAGCTGACTCTTTATGGCATGTGATTTCAATGTTATAATAATATAATAGAATACAGTATAATGTAATATGATGCTATTGTTTTAGTTATACTACATTCCTATTGATGTTCATATGCTAGTTTTGATCTTTAAAGTTTTAAATTATATTTCCTTAATCTAATCTTTCCTACTGGGCTAGAGTTTCCTCCTCCTCCTCCTCCTCATGATCATGATCATCTATTATGTCCTTCCTTGGGATTTAATTGAAATGTGGGAAAACAAGAAAGCTGTAGATCACAGGAAAGAAGATTATAAGTATAGGAGCACCACACTCTATCCATGATAATTCCTCTGCAACGTTTTTCTCCTTTGAGACACATTTCAAAAGCAAATGGTCATTTATCAAAATAAGTGGGAAATGTAAGGGGGAAAATGCTTGAGAATTTTTCTGCCTGGCACTAAATGTAATTTAAGAAAAAGTGTAAATATGGCTGACCTACAGTTCTAGCAGCACATTGAAAGGAGAAAAATGTTTTGCTCCCAATTATTTTTTTAAAAAATGAACTTAAAGCCTTATTAAATGGATATTTCCAGCAACTGATTTTGAATATGAATAGAACAAAGCTGGAAGGCTTTTTCCAGAGGATGAGAATTGTACATGACATATTCTTCGTGGTTCAAAGGAAGAGATGTAAAACCTTCTTAAAGTGATGAAAATAAGCAAATCTTGATTAGGTGCAAGGGACAAGGGTTCAGGTCACTGCAAGCCATCCTAATAATTGTATCAAGGATTTTAAAAAAATGATATTCTGAGAGCAAAAAAAAGTGTAATACATATGTCAAATATAGATATTAAAAAGGAAAGGATTCCCTGTCAGTTGTGTCTGACTATAGGGCATGGTGCTCATCTCCATTTCTTGTTCGAGGGAGCCAGAGAGTTAAGCAAGGACAATTTCTGCGATCATGTGGCCAGCATGGCTATATGCCAAAGATGCATGGAACACTGTTATCTTCCCACCAAAGTGGTACCTATTAATCTACCATATTTTTCCATGTATAAGATGCTACTTTTTCTTTAAAATATTTACTTGAAAATGGAGGGGCGTCTTATACACAGGAGGCCACACATGCTGGATGAGCCTCTATCTTATATGCAGCTCTATCATTCCTTTCTATTGTAGTTGTTTCCTGTATCTAGGTTTCATCCCTATTGTTCCTGTGATGCATTTCCTGTTCTTGTTGTATTACTCACTCTAACAAGATGGCTTCTGCACAGTGATGGCTTAAAGCAGGGGTATCAAACTAGTGGTCCATGGGCCAGATGCGTCACATGCTGGCCCCGCCCCTGCCCAGTTTAGCAAAGGGAGGGGAAATCCCGATACGTCATGTGATGCTGCCATGACAACGCGAGTTTGACACCCCTGGCTTATAGTGTACTTACTACAAGGAACTACATGAAACATGGGGGCGTCTTATACATGGGGGCGTCTTATAGACGGAAAAATATGGTACTTGCATTTGCATGCTTTCAAACTGCTAGGTGGCAGGAGCTGGGGCAGGTTATGGGAGCCCATCCCTTTGCATGGACCTCAAGTCTTAAACTCGGGCTGTCATCTCTCCAGCTGATAATTTTAGCATCTTTACAGATACACTTTCTTCCTATTTAGTGTTGGGATCTGTTTGAGTCAGAAGCATAGGATCACTGTTCTTTAGAATCACATAGCTTTTTAGAATGCTTAGCAGGAAACTACTACATCAGATCAAACGGAACCATCCAATCATTTCACATTAGTGTACAGGTAAGCAGTAGTAGGAGCAATTATTGGAATCCCTTCTCTTAGATCCAGAAATAGGCCTGTAGCAGAAACTTGTGTACTCATACAAATCAGAGCAGCCACTTATATCAACACAGAGGAGTTTACCTCCAAGATTTCCAGGCTTAGTAACTTCAAGATTCAACCTTTACTAAATAGTCTTCATAAGGGAAGCAAGGCCTCCTTGCTTTTCCTTATCACAGATAACTAGAATTACAACTGGAAAATGAATGTCCTTTTCTTCTAATGTCATTTCTCTAATGATCTGTAGCCTTCCTGAATTCCTATAATTCAATGAGGCCGTGCAGTAGTACAAATTGAAAGAGGAGGAGCTGCTTTGAGTAGAATATGTTTCTACTCAATAATGCACCATCTTAAATCAACAACAGCTGCAACATTCTAGGAAAACATGTAGCTTCTACATGCTTTGCTCACATGAACCCCAAGCATTTCCCCCCTTAAAATCTACTGTATATCTCAGAACAAGATCTCTTCCATACAAGGCCCCTTCCAGTGGTGAAATCCGAACTGGTTTGCTACCAGTTTGCTGGCCGCGCATGCGTGCCAAACATGCACTGCGTGCGCATGCACAGTGCTCATCAAACATGTGATCTGTGTGTGCGCCCACATGTGCAGTATGTGTCAAAAGGAGGCTTGGGAAGGTAAGTAGAACAGCGAGAGGGAGATCAGCTGTGCCGCGTCATTTAGCTTCTCTAGAAAGCATGATTTTCTGCTTTCTAGCAAAGCTAAACGCCGCAGCACAGCTGATCGTCGGAAATACCAGTTCGGAGGAACCAGTAGCTTTTTTTAACTACCAGTTCACCCGAACTGGTACCTAACTACTGGTTCGCCCAAACCGGTAGTTTTTATTACTACCGGTTTGCCCAAACTGGAGCGAACCAGTAGCATTTTACTCCTGGCCCTTTCCAATCCTACAAGGTCCCTTCCAACTCTGTTGAACTGCTTAAAATGTTGGAAGACTGCTATCATGTTACCCCTAGTTCTTTTCTTTGTTTAACTAGACATACCTAATTTCCTCAATCGTTCATCTTATGGTTTGGCCTCCTTAATCACAGTTTACCTCAGAGGGCTAAAAACTACAATTATTTTTTTTTAATATACATTAACATCAATACATGAACGGGATGGCATCATCCTGTTCATATATTGGGTATTGTTCATTTTGATACAAATAGCAATAATAACATTAATAATATTTGTTACATTAGTCAAACTTATGTAATCCTAGTGTTAATACACATTTGTATTAAAATATAATCCTTCATTATTTAGTTGTTCAATGTTTCAACGTGCCATTCTAGTGCCAATCACCATATTATTTAAACATACATAATAATACCATCTTTCAGCCTCTAATCTTTCCATCTAGCTATTGCTTTTATTCTATTATATAAAATAGAATAAAACTATAATGCTTGTAGTTCTAAGAATGGAAAATGCATAAGAACCCACTCTGGGAAAAGACCAGGCATTGGACTTTTGAAGACTAACTTTGAAGGCGTTTAAGTGCTTTTTGCATTAAAAAGCATTGTTTTCTTTCTGACAGGACTGTTCAACAATTCTGTTAAGTCCAGAGGGAAGATATCATGGCAAATAGGACCCTACGCTTGAAGCCCAACATTTTTACAAGTGTCATCATAGCTATCTTGAAGAAAGTCTTGTCATTGGATAATTTCAGTAGCAATGTTCCAATGGCAAAAAAGAGGCCCCTTTTGTTGTTGTTTTTGGAAAGTTGTGGAGAAAAATTCAGAGAACACACAAACCTTATTTTTATGTCTACAGATTTTGTTGAAATGTTGAAATGTTATTTGGTTAACAAAAAATCCCTGAACTACATTGATAATTTTCCCTCCTTTCCCTCCTTCTCTCCTTCCCTCCTTCCATGACTGTTAACAACAGCTACGGAAAATATGATCAAGAAAAAAATAAGCTTCAATTTTCTTCACCTTCAGGATTTTCGCTTTTTAAGGCAAAGTTGACTGGAGAAAGGCAAGCCGCTGTTGGGTGCATAGTGAAACTCATAGTAATTTCTGAGTCTGGTAACTCAAGGGGCATCATGCATGCCCATGGACACAAGTATAATCCTGTCATGGATTATTTGGATGCTACCCAATTCCCCCTCTTTAAAATTATTTGTTTACATTTCTAATATGCTCTAATTGAGTTAATAAGATATACTGGATTCTGGAAAGGTTGTTTTCTGTACATACCTTACCTCATTCCCACCCATTTACATTCCCACCCATCCAGCCTTACATTAACAACTGTTTCCATTTAGCCATATTTCAGCTCTCTCTTAATTACTTCTAGTTTCCAGTATGTGAAAAACATGTTCAAAACAGATTTCACGTTGCTATTTATTTTTCCTTTGTTGTCTATAATTTGGAAGTAAAGCCAACTCTCCTGAAGACTGTATTTTTTTTTCTTGTTACAACCCCTGTAATCCCTTTTGTCAGGGTGAAGTCGGGGTGACAGCATTTACTGGCTGGATGCCCTTCCTGGTGCCTCTGTGGAGTTCACAGCAGATATTTTCTCTTTGTGCCCTGATAAAGAAACATGTGTCACTGCCTAGGATTGAACTCTCAACCTTCCAATTAGGAAGGGAGAATCTTCACCTCTAGGCCACTGTACTGCTCCTCCTGAAGACTGCATGATAGCTGGATTTTAAATGCACCATGACAATGGCTCACTGTGTGTGTTTCAGTGTGTATAAAAATAAGAATAAGAATTTTCTCAAAGGCAAATGAAGCAAAGAGGGGTTTTTTTGAAAGGCATTTCTCATTCAGGCTATGTTTAAGATGAATGTAATGTGCTTGAGAAAAGTAGAGTAAATATATCTTCCGAAACAACCTAAAATATGACACAACAGATATTCAATATTTTCAAATAAGTCAAATTGCTACATTAATAATAGTCAGATAGGCACAGATACCAATTCTCATTTTATCATACAGAGGTAACTAAACGTTTCTGCTGGATAAATGGTTAAGTATTTTCATTTAAGTTTGTTATGCAACAATTTTTCTCATTGCTACCATTCTGCAAGGGAAAAAAATGAAATATTGTAGAGCATTTATGTCCTAAGTAAACCTAGCTTTAGCATCTTATAACTTCTGGCAGCCTGGGGTTCTTTGCTGGAGACCAGCCATCATTTAAAATGTCACACAACAACCTTAAATAATACTGCCCTGGAGCATTGTAAGACAGGGTTACAATTTCAGTTTCCCAATGCCCTTGAGAAATGTTATATTAGATTATTTGGATATAAGGATGGTAGATTCTTTCTAGTGTAAGGAATGGGGCATTATTAATATTGCTTCCTATTTATACAGTTCTTTCACCTGCTTAATGCTTAGATATAATGTGCTTATATCTAGCACATTAAGAATATAACCCAAGACCTACCATAGTTTTTTTCCCCACAATAACTTTGTGAATCAGATTGGGATAGCGATCTATTGATCTGAAATCATTGGCAATGAACTTCCAAGGTTGAACTTGGTCCAGAATCTAATCCGATGGTCATCTTATTTTTTGCAGCCCAACTCAAAATATGTAATTATTCTAATTTGTTTAGACCTTTAAGAGCCAGTTTGGTGTGCTGCTTTGCTGGCTGAGGAATTCTGGGAGTTGAAGTCCACAAGTCTTAAAGTTGATAAGGTTGGAGACCCCTGATCTAAGACACTTGACACTTGTTATAGTTGCATCTTGTCTTCCTCAAATAAGACAATATCATCTGCAAAATCCAGATCGCCGAGACAGTCTTGGTCAGAATAATGAATTCCTTTCTCGGGGCATGATGTTTGTTGAGGGTGGTGAGGAAGAGGAGTGGTGACAGACTACAGCCTAGTCTAATTCTGGTAGTAATGATGCTGAGCGTAAATCCGGAAGCTAAGGAGACCAGCTCAATACCTCTTCAAAGTAACTTTATTTTTTCAAGAGGATGGGGAAAAAAACTTTTTGAGGTCATAGTGTAATCATAGTTTCAAAATATCTGCTTTTCACTCTCGTTTGTGAAGATCGCCAACTTTGCAAATCACTCCCCAGTCTAGCTCCTAAAACAATGAATAGCCGGGGTGTGAATTCTGTTGTAAAATGCTAATTCTCCTGCAAAGAAGAACTCTTTAAAATATGCCCTGGGAAAATATGATCAGAACAAAACAAAACAAAACAAAAAGGACAAGAATATTCAGGACTAAAGTAAAACAAAAGAAAAAAGAAAAACAAAAGTAAGTATTTTCAAAATATATATATATAAAACACGCAATGTAAGTTTCACTGTATGGAAACTACATAATTAATGTCTTGGGCCAATCTTGAGGGATATGAACGTTAGGGCTACTGCCTTTATTAAATGTGTGTGTGTGTGTGTGTGTGTGTGTGTGTGTGTACACATCTTTGAATCAGTGTTGTTGAGACCACCTGGACAAGTCCCCAAAGTTTTGTTGGCAATGGTTTTAGAAGTGGTTTGCCTCTGCCTGCTTCCTAGGGCTGAGAGAGCGTTACTAACTTTGTACCTAAGGTGGGGAAAGAATTCACATTCTCCCATACCACTTCCAGCCTAGTGCCATAACCACTACAGCAAACTGGCTCTATTAATTAGGTAGAAGTGGTACAATTAATCCTTAATGTTATCCTCAAAACAACAACATTCAGCCTTATATTCAACCAGAATTAATTCACATATGCTGCCTTCTAATAAATCAACTGATACTTTGACAGATTGATTGATTGATTGATTGATTGATTGATTGATGTAAAAAAATATGGCCACCTACATTACATAAAATAACCCTAGGTGGCTAAGAAATAAATTTTAGGAGATAGAGCACAGGACTCTACCTGATGAAAACACCCACTACTCTTAAGAAGGCTTATGAACTTTGCAATGAACTGATCTTAGATAACGTCATTTACTTTTTAAAGCAAATCAAAAGGAGAGATAAGCACACCACAAGGGATAATTTTGCTTAACATATATTGTTAATGTGTTGGCATAGGTGAAAGACTAACAGTCATGGAAGGAAACAGATTGTCTATACATCTCCCAACGAACTGGATACCCATGAACCTTTATCAAAAAGTACCTGATCACTTAACTCACTATAGAAGGGGTCTCCAACCTTTGCAACTTTATGACTTGTGGACTTCAACTCCCAGAATTCCTCAGCCAGCGTATGATGGCTAAGGAATTCTGGGAATTGAAGTTCTCAAGTCGTAAAGTTGCCAAGGTTGGAGACCCCTGCAGTACAGCACAATTAACAGACACAAGGTATGAAAAGAATAATACTGCCATATTTCAGAAACAATCAACAGATTTTTACAACCACATGGCATCACTGTAGCACACAAACCAACTAAAGTTCTCCAAAACACCTTAAGTAATCCAAAAGACTCAGTAGTCCCAGGAAAAAAAACCAGGAGTCATCTACAACATATAGTGTAATGACCGTAACAACCAGTATGTAGAACAGACAGGTAGAAGACAGTTGGCCATGAACATCAACTATCAGTCAGAAAACACAATATAATTATTTAATTGCACAACACATGAACATACTCAATCATAGTTACAACTGGGAAACTGTGGACATATCAGATCAGGCTAAATCCAAAATCACAAGATAATTCCTTGAAGCCTGGCATTCAGACAACTTAGCCATCAACGGACACATAGAGATAAACCAGGGGTGAAATCTACTTACCTTCCTTACCGGTTTGGAAGCACATGCACTGCGCGCACACACACTTTTTGCGCGCACACACACCTTCTGCGCAATGACACCCGGATGGCAATCGCTACCGGATCACCGAATCACAGGGAAAAATTGCTACCGGATCAGGTGATCCAGTCCAATCCAGGAGCATTTCACCCCTGAGATAAACATACTATTCAAAAAAGACAATTGAAAAGCTAAAAAGGAAACATAAAAAACCCAAAACATCTCCTCGCCAGCAATCACCACCCAGATAAGGAAAATTAACATCAGGTTTAATATCAGAAAGTTCCAAACCAAAATTATCATTAGACCAACACTCAAGAAGCAAACAATGCCCCAATCAAGGAACCATCAACTCAGACAAACAATCAAATAGTAAATAATAGCCTAATCAAAGAAATATCAAAAAAATTCCCACCAACACTGACGGGGAAAGTCACTTGTATATAAACAGAGAGCAAACCCCACTCCCTTCTAGCACTGATGCTGTTACTGCACAGGTAATGAAATGTCTGCAAGAAAAGTTCAGAGTGCACCAAAGACCCTACAGTCCTCATCTTCCTTTTCTTTTTAATAAATAATCACCCTCAATAGAATAATTAAAAGGGACAGTCAAACAGTATTATTTCCTACACAGAAATCAGTCCTTTTAAAGATGCTTGAGGAATTCAGTTTTGTGACTAAGCTAACATTACTTGTTTGTTTATCTAACTTATATGACCACCCATCTCACCAGGAACAACTCTAGGTAGCGTATACCAAATATTTACACTCCTTAGCTAAGACGCTGATCAGAATAAAATTAGATTTCTCTGAATTTCAGACAGATTTATTTATTTTTTGTTTAAAATACCCATGAAGGCACTTAAGAATATCTTGATTACATATAAATAAATGTATGCTTTTAGATGAAATTATTTACATATACATTTCATGGGATGAAGTAAATTAAAATACAAATTTAAATATTATTAGTGATTCTGTATACGGAGCATGCGAAATAGGTTGGAATGGACAGATACATGAACAGATGGGAGCAGACCTGAAATCAGCAGATGCATCTATTTTTAAACTCCTTTTTAAAAATTACCTTAACTGAGTGCCACACTGAGTCTATGGCATGTAGAAGTGTTATTTTCATAATAAGTGTATAATGAAAGTCATAAGTATTATAAGTCATCTTAAGTAAAAGTCGCTTATATGACTGAGTGATTGTCAACTGCTAATAGCGATATTATGCATGATTTAGAAATAATTATCTAAACCACATTTTTTAAAATGCTCAAAGGAGTTATTTATTCATTCAATTATTTTAGTAGGCATATACAACTGCTCCAATTGCCAATCAACTGTGAACAGCTTACATTCTTCCTATATGTGAAACAAGGCTACAACAATAAACAAAACTAAACTAACAATATTACCTATTTTCTAGGCTGAGAAAAATAACTCCATGTAATCACCTGACCAGAACCTCACTCCGAGGAAGATGAACAATTAAGAAATATGAAACATACATACATACATACATACATTATCTTATGTGTGGCCAGAATGTGAAAACAATATTTAATAGGGCACAGTAAAATAGTTCGGTTGAGATCGGCATATGTGGGACTGATAGGGGTGTACCTATCAGATTGTAGGGGTGATACTGAAATATAATTTTATCTTCTCTTACTTACCTATATATTAAATTTTTGTATTTTATTCCAATTTCATTTTAAATTGTTTTTATAGGATTTTATTAACAATTTGTGTTTGGAACTCGATAATTTGATATGGCCTATGACAGTGATGGCTAACCTTTTTGCCGTCGTGTGCCAAAAGCGGGGGGAGCACAGTGGGGTCGCGCGTGCGCATGCCCACATCCATGATTCAATCCACGCGTGACACCTCCCCACTCCCCCTGCTTTTGGCACGCAATGGCACGGTGGGCTCGGTAGGCCCGTTTTTCACCCTTGCGAGGCTCCAGAGGCTTTCTTAGAGCCTGGGAAGGGCAAAAACAGCCTTCCCCACACCCCCGGAGGCCCTTTGGAGATTGGAAACAGCCCGTTTCCTGACTTCTGGTGGGACCAGAAGGCCCGAAAATCAGCTGGCTGGCACGCACATGCGCGCTGGAGCTGAGCTAGGGCAATGGTCGCGTGCCCACAGATATGGCTCCACGTGCCACCAGTGGCACCCATGCCATAGGTTCGCCATCCCGGGCCTATGGGCTAATCAATAAACTAAACTAAACTGAACTGAACTGAACTGAACTGAACTAAACAACTAAACTAAACTAAACTAAACTAAACTAAACTAAACTAAACTAAACTAAACTAAACTAAACTAAACTAAACTAAACTAAACTAAACTAAACTAAACTAAACTAAACTAAACTAATTCTTTCACATGAAGAATCCTTTTTATCTCCATTCTCCTGTTGAAATATTCTGGTTTTAATAGCTTTCCCAATAAAGTTTTTGACAAACTGAATTTTTTGAGGTTCCCTCATTACTAAAAAAAACCCTTCAGCTTAACTTTTTTTATCCAGGTACTCCTTGACTTACTACCATAATTGGGGTCAGAATTTCCATTGCTAAGCCAGGCTGACCTTAAGTGAGTCGTGTCCAATTTTATGACCATTTTTGCCACAATTGTTAAGCAAATCGCTGCAATTGTTGAGTGAGTCATGTGGCTGTTAAGCAAAACCAGCTTCCCCTGTTGTCTTTTGTTTGTTGGAAGTTGGCTAGTAGGTTGCAAATGGCAATCACATAACCCTGGGATGTTGCAACCATCAAAAATGCATGCCGGTTGTCAAGGACCTGAATTTTGATCACGTGTCCATGGGGATGCTTCAATGGTTGTGTGAGAGCCAGTTGTAACTCACTTTTTCAGTGTCATTTAACTTTGAACCATTGCTAAACATATGGTTATAAAAGCAAGGACTACCTGATTGAAACTGATTAAATCACTAGCTTATTTGTTTAATTTTTTGTCCCACTGTTTGCTTCTTGATATGATAAACTCAGGGAAGATTCCACCCAGTATTTTTGGGTCTAGGACATGGGTGACAAACTGGCTGGATGCGTCACACGCAGGCCACACCCACCCCAGCTCCACGAATGGGAAAAACACTGTGAAACATCACGTGATGGCAACGTGACATGGTGAGGTTGACACCTGTGGTCTAGGACAACTCACCACAACTAACTTGCCATGGCCAACTCACTGAAGCCAACTCACCGCGGAGCAACTCGCCACAGCCAACTTGCCACAGGACAATTGACAGAATAAGAGTTATACTAATATTGAAGAAATGGTGAAACAGAATCAATTTTAAAAAAGGATGCAAATGGAGGAACCAAATGAAATGTGCATGACAAAAATTAAAATAATTGTTTAATTATTTGAAATAATTAATTTGAATTCTTGAATTGGCCATGGTGAGTTGGCCATGGTGAGTTGGCCATGATGAGTTGGCCGTGGTGAGTTGGCCATGGTGAGTTGGCCATGGTGAGTTGGCCATGATGAGTTGGCCATGGTGAGTTGGCCATGATGAGTTGGCCGTGGTGAGTTGGCCATGGTGAGTTGGCCACGGTGAGTTGGCCATGGTGAGTTGGCCATGATGAGTTGGCCGTGGTGAGTTGGCCATGGTGAGTTGGCCATGGTGAGTTGGCCATGATGAGTTGGCCATGGTGAGTTGGCCATGATGAGTTGGCCATGGTGAGTTGGCCATGGTGAGTTGGCCATGGTGAGTTGGCCATGGTGAGTTGGCTCTGGTGACTGGCCATGGCAAAATGGCCACAGCAAATTGTTCCATTCTGGTGTCTTGAGACATGAGATGGGTAGCAACTAAATTTTATACATAAATTTAAAAAATTAATTCCTTTTAAATGCATAATCCAAAACAGAAGGAGGTATTCAAATACTGACATCTTCTGCTTAACTACTCCATTATATGCAACTCGTGTAATTGGAATTATTTGCAAAACAGCAGGCCTTACAAAGTTACTGCAAAAGGTGTGGTCTTTCACACATACCCCCCCTCAACTGTACAAATCCTACATTCACAGACCACCTAAATAGGAAGGCAGGAACTCACAGCAATATGGCTTAAGTAGACTGTTACTGATGGTCAATCAAGAAGCCAAACAAGCCTGTAACTTGTTCGTGGAGTATCCCTGATTCTCTCTCTCTCTTTTTTTTTATTTGCAATTGATGGTTTCTAAGATGAAAAGAAGTTCAGATCCCTAGGAGGTTAATATAAAATGAATAGGTTCAATTTTGCCAATTTGAGTGGACAGATAAAGGCTGAACACAGAATGTGTTCAGGTACATAGAGAGGGCATGAACACCGGCCCTTTAAGACTGGGCCAGTAATAGACTCTCAGTATGAGACAAAACTGATCTGCTTCTCTTGGCTTGTTGGATGGTTAGCTAAGCAACCACTTGGCTCGCTAAAAAAAAAAGCCAAAGTTTTGATTTTGGAAAAGGGACAGTTTAAAGCAGAGGTCTTCAAACTTGGCAGCTTTAAGACTTGTGGACTTGAAGTCCACAAGTCTTAAAGCTGCCAAGTTTGAAGACCTCTGCTTTAAGGTCAATGAAAGGAAAAAGAGAGCCTTCTTTTTAAAAAAACAAAACAAAAAAACATTGTATTGGAGCCACCTATTTTGCACAGTGAGATGGGCGATGGGGAATTAAGTCTTCAAGTCAATGTTGACTCCTGGTGGATACCTGGACCAATCCCTGTAGTTTTCTTGGCAAAGTTTTTCAGAAGTGGTTTGCTATTGTCTGCTTCCAAAGAATGACAAATAGTGACTGGCCCAAAGTCACCCATCTGACTTTAAGCCTAAAACAAGACTGGAAGTCCCAATTTCTCCATTTCTAGCCTGATTCCTTAACCACTGCACCAAACTGGCTCTCAGCGATGTAATATTTGTTAATCTACATCAAACTCTCGTCATCACGGCAGTGTCACATGATGTATTGGGACTTTTTTTCCTCTTCGCTAAACCGGGCATGGCCAGTGCATGATGCATCCAGTCCACGGGCCAGGAGTTTGACAGCTCTGATCTATATCAAAAATGAATCATGGAAGAACTGAGAAGCAATCCAATTGTGCAGCTAACTATTAAATCACTATCACTTTCTCTGAGAGCAAATGATATTTCACTTCTGAAGATTTGGTTTAAAACTAATTCAGCACTTAAGAAAATTGCATGATCCTACGTGGTTTAAACCAGGAGTGATATAAAAGAATAATCGTAATTCAGTGTTGGAATGTAGGATCCTTGGTACTCTCTGATCTAGGTTGTTTTCTTGCAAATGTTTCATTAGCAAACTAGCTAACATCATCAGTGCTAGTAGGCAGCGGTGGATTTCCAATATTCTTACCACCAGTTTGCCCCATGCGCTCATGCTCGCTTCACGCGCACACGTGCCTTCAACGCATGCGCTTTGCTTGCTCACACACCTTTTGTGCATGCGCCTGGCCTCAAAAATATGCCTAAATATGACGGCATAGAGCCTGGGCCGGTGGGCGGGGCAGGCCCACCCACGATCTCCACTACCATTTCGCCTGAACCAGTACGAACCGGCTGAATACCATCTCTGCTAGTAGGGAGGTGGGATTTGCTCTCATTTTACATATTACTGGCTTGCGCTGTCAGTGAGGTTGGAATGGTCTTGATCTTTCCTTGATTGGGTTTCTCTTTATTGTTAGCTTGTTTGTCCAAGTTGGTAGTTCCTCGACTGGGGCATTCTTGATGGTTCTTGATTGTTGATCTAATGTTAATCTTGGTTGGAGCTTTCTTAATTTCCCTTACAGCCCTAGTGAGATTTGTTCCTCAGATGAATGGAAAACATCTCCCTACAAACCAAATTATCTGGCTTTGTTCCCAGCTAGCTGTTTCTTTGCAAGCTTAAATTTATATTTATCTCTTTGCTATCTCACGTCTTTCCAGAAGCTCAAGATCTTTCACATTATTTTTATAGCACTAGTATGAGAGAGTGACTGGCCCAAAGTCAACTAATGAGTTTCTGTAGCTCAAGTGGATTGAGTCTTCACAGTCTTGCACGTTAACAACACCATCACACTGGCATAAACCAGATTGTGTTTTTTTCCAGGTTCCTCTCTGAAATGGGTGGAATTACTTTATAGTTAATAGATACTGAAGAGCTAACGCAATTAACGATTCAATCAGTACTTTCTTCTTCCTTACCGCACACTAAGGAAGTCTGCTTATCTATTAAGGCTACAATGCACTCTTCCAATATGCAAGGATAAAACCTATTGAATCCAAACTATTTCTGATTTGTATCGATTCTCTGAAAAACTGAGAAATGCGTATTGCTATTTAAACAAAAAAAGTCAAGCTTCAGCTTTCATGAGTATATCCATAATAACCAAATAAGCACATGATCCTGAACCAGTGGGGAAATCCAAATTGTTTTACTGCCGGATCTGTGGGTGTGGCTTGGTGGGTGTGGCATGGGAAGGATACTGCAAAATAGCTATGGTGATATTAATGGGAACAAGAAATGATATTGTTTTTCTATCTTCCCACAGCCTGCTTATCATCAAAAGGCAAGTCTTAGCCAGTTTATCTTTTTTCCAGTTTTATATTCTGTTCTGAAAGGTACAAAGCAGCCGGTGACAGAAATATCATGCATGTACCCCCACATGTTGCTTTAGATGAGTTAAAACTTAGGCTTGTTGTTGAGACATTTCCCCAATAGATTGAACCACAGCAACTTTATTTTTGGCTCCGAGGAAGCAAACTATAACATCGCAGAGACTTTATTTTTGAAAGAAATAAATCTCCAAGGAGTCAAGAGCGTGGTGTATTGATATAATTAGAATGTCTCGTCCCTGTCACACCTAAAAAAATTAGAAAATTATTTTTTAAAAAAAATCTCAGAGATATGTCAGGTAGCTTATTAACCGTACCTCATGAAACCTTGGTTCCAGTCCAATGTAGATCTCTTCTGGGCTAAATCTTACTTACATGAATGGGTCTTGCTCAGAGGTGAAATCCAAAAATTTTTCCCCACCGGTTCTGTGGGCGTGGCAGGAGAAGGATATTACAAAAATCTCCATTCCCACCCCACTCCAGGGGAAGGATACTGCAAAATTCCCATTCCCTCCCTACTCCTGGGGGAAGGATATTGGAAAATCTCCATTCCCACCCCACTCTGGGGCCAGCCAGAGGTGGTATTTGCCGGTTCTCCGAACTGCTCAAAATTTCCGCTACTGGTTCTGCAGAACCTGTCAGAACCTGCTGGATTTCACCCCTGCCCTGAACCCTTATTATAAAGCAAAGTCAAAAGTTAATAGCTCTAAGTGAGCTTTGTTTGAATTATTCTGTTTGAAATAGAGCAGTGAAAGGATACAAGCTGGTTAAAAAGGAGTGGGAAATCCAAAGAAATGGTCATTGTGATACTACTAAGAGCATCTGGGTTAAAATGAATACTTTCTTGTGCAGGAATTTAAATTAAAGCAGCCATCTGCCATAGCTGCCTTATTCTAAATGTGTACACAGACCAACACTTTTTAATGTGCCCTAAATGCACCTTTCAAATCCTTAATTCTGTGAAAGGACAAGAAATCTTTCCACACGTAGTAAACAATTCCAGATAAAAAGGAATCAGAAACAAACAATATTTGCACAATGCAATGAACAATTCCTATCGGGACTTCCTAACCACCTGTAAATTCCCATTTATTTCAGATGGTTCTGTGAAGCACCTGTTAACATTCAGCAATTGAGAAACAGTTGCTAAAACCATAACCTTTCCCAGCAGTAGTGCTTTCTCTCCATTATATTTCCTCTCCATATAGCAGCACAGCATTCATTTTCACACTTTAGCATCCCAGAAAGTGAGAATGGTGATAACAGTAGCTTAACTTAGATATTAAGTTGGGAATAGATGACTTTTCCGTCTGGTCCTTAACCTTGCTGTTGGTCTATTGCAGTATTTCTCAACCTTAGCAACTTGAAGCTGTGTGGACTTCAACTCTCTCGATTTGCCAGCATGCCATGCTTGTTGGGGAATTCTGGGAGATGACCATCAGAGAGTTTCAAATTCCCACTGCTTTATTGGAACAGTGACAGTAATAACCATCACCTTGAAATTCCTTATCTGGTAAACAAAGAGAGTGGTGCAACAGGGAAAAATAGATATGAACCAGATTTATTATAAAAGGTTTTGCATGTGACTATACATAATACAGAATTAGACCAAAATATGCAACTAGAATAGAATAGAATAGAATAGAATAGAATAGAATAGAATAGAATAGAATAGAATAACAGAGTCCTCCAAGGGACCTTGGAGGTCTTCTAGTCCAACCCTACACCACTTCAGACAAATGTTTATCCAACATCTTAAAAACTTCCAGTGTTGGAGTATTCACAACTTCTGGAGGCAAGTTGTTCCACTGATTAATTGTTCTAACTGTCAGGAAATTTCTCCTTAGTTCTAAATTGCTTCTTTCCTTAATTAGTTTCCACCCATTGCTTCTTGTTCTACCCTCAGGCGCTTTGAAGAATAGTTTGACTCCCTCTTCTTTGTGGCAACCCCTGAGATATTGGAACACTGCTATCATGTCCCCCAAGTCCTTCTTTTCATTAAACTAGACATACCCAGTTTCTGCAACCGTTCTTCATAGGTTTTAACCTCCAGTACCCTAATCATCTTTGTTGCTCTTCTCTGCATTCTTTCTAGAGTCTCAACATCTTTTTTACATCGTGGTAACAAAACTGAATGCAATATTCCAAGTGTGGCCTTACCAAGGCATTATAAAGTGGTATTAACACTTCACGTGATCTTGATTCTATCCCTCTGTTTATGCAGACCAGAACTGTGTTGGCTTTTTTGGCAGCTGCTGCACACTGCTGGCTTCTATCTGAATGGTTGTCCACTATGACTCCAAGATCCCTTTCACACTTACTACTATTGAAAATGGTACCACATATACGGTACCTGTGCATTTTGTTTTTCTTTCCTAGATGTACAACCTTGCTTTTTTCACTGTTGAATTTCATTTTGTTAAATAGCGCCCAATGTTCAAGTTTGTCAAGATCCTTCTATATCTTAAGTCTATCTTCTGGAGTGTTAGCTATTCCTGCCAGCTTGGTGTCATCTGCAAATTTGATGAGTTCCCCATCTATCCCCTCGTCCAAGTCATTGATGAAGATGTTGAAGAGCACTGGGCCTAAAACAGAGCTCCGGGGTACTCCACTGCATACTTCCCTCCATTTGCATATTCTCTCCATATACATTCCCTCCATTCCCTATTTGCATATATAACCACTATTTTCATATATAAACATGCGGTGGTTCAGTGACAAAGACGCTGAGCTTGTCGATCGAAAGGTCAGCAGTTCAGTGCTTTGAATACCTAGTGCCACGTAATGGGTGAGCTACCATTACTTGTCCCAGCTTCTGCCAACCTAGCAGTTTGAAAGCACATAAAAAATGCAAGTAGAAAAATAGGGACCACCTTTGATGGGAAGGTAACAGAGTTCTGTGCACCTTTGGCATTTAGTCATGCTGGCCACATGACCATGGAGACGTCTTCGGACAGTGCTGGCTCTTCGGCTTTGAAAGGGAGCACTGCCCCCTAGACTAGCACATATGTGTGAGGGGAACCTTTACCTTTTATGCAACTATGATATATGTGTTATATCTGTTATTTCTGGTTGGTCTCCAATTTTCCATCTGAAAGCTTCAACAACAAAAAATATTACAAATAACCAGCTGGATTGGTGACACATAGATACCAGTGTATGTACTACAACATTTAAAAATGCTTAACTGGCTAAATCCCAATTAAACTGAGTGGACTTACACTTGATATTGTACAAGGTTCAATATTCAATGTTCAGTATTTTTTAGACTATATATCTAGACCTATTTGCTTGCTTCAAATATGTGGTGCTAATTTATTTACAAGATTGTTTCCCAATTATCCCGAAGAATCATAGAACCTTTCCATATTAACCTTATTCATGCTTATAATTTAAGTAACTCTTTCTTATTAAAAATGGCATAAAGTTATGATTTTCAATTATGTTCATTAAGTGTTTGTGACTCAGTAGGATGTGATGGCCGGGCTGACAGATGTGCAATTTAAGATAATGAAATAAAACTTTAATGGCTGAATATTGGAGGGACACCTCTTCCATTATTAATCTATCTGGACGTTAAGCTCAACATAAAAGGCATTATTCAAGATGCTCCAACTTTCTAAGGACAATTTGCACCGAGTCAGACTTTCTTTCCCATGAGCATTTTTTTAATGTGTTTAAATGTTTTAGAATATTTTTTATTTATTTATTTATTTATTCAATTTATATCCCACCCTTCTCCAAATGGACTCAGGGCGGTGCACAGCCAGAACTAAAACACATATCAATACAAAATTTAAAATTATTAAAAGAATTAAATAACTGTGGCCCCAAAATTTAAAACATTGAAAACTAAAACCCATTTGACAATTTAAAAAGCTAAAAAGACTAAAAAAGCGGGGGGGGGGGTTCACACCAGCCCTGCTTGATGGAAAAGAAAAGTTTTTAGGGCACGGCAAAAAACCCAGAGATCCGATATCCTTCGTATCTCTGGGGGCAAATTGTTCCAGAGGGACGTTTTTAGTTTTAGAATATATATATATATATATATATATATATATATATATATATATATATATATGTGTGTGTGTGTGTGTGTGTGTGTGTGTGTGTGTGTGTGTGTGTGTTTTCTCAGGTTTTCGCGGGTGTTTGTATTAGGTCTTTGGTTATTCGGGTCTTCTCCCACATAAAATTGGACTAATTTTACGTGGGAGAAGACCCGAATAACCAAAAACCTACATATATATGTATGTATGTATGTATGTATGTATGTATGTATGTATGTATAAAAGAAGGACATATTCAGACATGCTCAAATATCTGACTTCACATCCCAAATTGATTGTGTTTCAGAGGCCTTAAAGAGATATGATGGAACTCATAGAGAAGATAAGTGACCAATTTAGTCATGATATGAATCAATCATTTTGAATTTCTGCCTTGAAAGCTACACACACACACACGCACATACACACACACACACACACACATCTATGAACAAACTTTCTTTGTTTTCGAGGGAAGTCTTTGAATAAGTCCTAAGGAATCACTTAGAAGCATCATTAAATGTCAAGTTAATTTTTAATTAACACAAAGTTTTATTCTAAATCAGAGGTGTCAAACTCAAGGCCAGAGGGCCAAATTTGGCCCACGGGGTGCTTAAATCTGGCCTGCGGGCCGGGCTGGAAATATCAAAGGACTGGCCCGTGGTGCCTCTGCCAGCCAAAACGAGCTATGTGTGCCCCCCCCCACGGCCCATTTTCGGCCTCCACAGCCTCCTGCAGCATTCTGCCATCCAAAAATGGACCACATTGAGGCCTACTGGAGGCTGGGGAGGCCGAAAACAGGCCATAGTGGGGTCTCCATAGGCCTCTGCCTGGCCCATTTTTGGCTGGCAGAGTATTGCTGGAGGCAGTAGAGGCCGAAAATGAGGTGCAGGGGGAGGCCATGAGGGGTAAAAATAAGGGCCATTTTGGCCAGTAAATTGCTGTAGGAGCCATTCAGGCCAAAAATTTTCACTGGCAGGGTGCTGCAGGAGGCGTCCGTCCTGTCTCCCCCCTGCCCTCCCGTCGGCCTGCAGAGAATTACAATGCTGATCTGTCCCTCAACGAAATCCAGTTTGACACCCCTGATCTATGACAATTTGCCACAGCCAACTTGCCATGACCAACTCAGTGCAACACAGCAAACTCACCGCAGGACAACTCACTGCAAATCCAGGAGCCTGGATAGCTCAACAGACTAAACACTGTAATTTAACACCAGCTGTCTGCAATTAAAGTAAGATCGAATCTCGCCAGGCTCAAGGTTGACTCAGCCTTCCATCCTTTCTAAGGTAGATAAATTGAGGACCCAGTTTGTGGGGGCAATAAGCTGACTTTGTATAAAAATATATAAAAGTATGAAGGCTATTGCTTAACGCACTGTAAGCCGCCCTGAGTCTCCGGAGAAGGGCGGCATATAAATCAAATAAAAAAAAATAGTGGAATAGAATCATTAAAGAAAGGATGCAAAAGGAAGGATAGAATGAAATGTGAATGGCATACATTAAAATATCTTTTTATTTATTTTAAAACATTAAATAGAATTGTTAAATGGTCCTGCAGTGAGTTGGCCATGGTGAGTTTTCTTGCACTGAGTTGGGCCATGGCAAGTTGGTTATGGTGAGTTGACCAAGGCCAGTCAGCCGCAGCAAGTTGTCCCATACCGCAAGGAAAGGGCTTCCCCTATGTTACTAATGACCTATGGAGTGCATGATCTTGGCAGTTCTCCTCACTTTCCCTGTTTCTTATTTCAAAAAGGAATCTGGACTTTTTCATTCAGATATTTTCAGTCTGAGTTGACTTCAATTGTTTGTTTCCTATTTTAATTGTTATCTTTCATGGGTGCCCTGAAGCAGAAATATGTGACGTAAAGATACACAATTCTTTCCTTCATATTTCCATCCAGAGAAGAGTTCCAAGATCTTACTAAGAAACACAATACTAAGTTTTGTCTTAGTGGTTACCATAGAACCATTAAAGACATCTGGTTACTAGTGCTGATCCTTTACTTTAGCAGTTTTTGGGAAGTATGGTACATAATTGATGCACGTAACTATCTCAAGATGGATGTTCAGCTATAAGTCTTTTTGTCCTTCATAAGCTCCTCCATCGCTAGCATTTCACGTTCATATGTTTATGAAAAATGAGCGGATACTATGGTAATGACATTTTTATTTTTCAGGGCAACATTAGGTCAATTCTCAAAGAGCAGTTGCTGTGTGACAGGCTGCAGTTGCTGTGCTTGCTCATTGGTATTGCCTTTATAAAACTTTTAACACCTGCATTGTACACCAGTAGGAAGAACATATTTATAGAAATATCTGTCATCCTTGTCAAGCAGGAAATCATGTTTAAACAGCATAGTCTTCAGGGGCAAACCAAGCTCATAAGATGAGTCACTGGAAGGGCAACAATTGCTACCAATTTCAGATAATCTGACCCTAATAATCTTATATCCAAATAAATTTATCCTAGTTTCTACCTCCCATCAGTAAATAGTCCTGATTCCACTAAGATGCCTGAAAAATACTTACCTTCAATTCTCTTAGAACGTAGCATCCTTCTGTCAATTTCAGCAAACTAGTAGTAACAGGATTTGAAAATTAGAACAAAACATTGCAATGCCAGATTCCCTCTTATCTTAGTCCTGTATCACGCACATACATATCATCACACATATGGTATTTTACTGTGTTCAAGCATACTCGGCTTTCACAGAACGCTCTTCTCGCCTCTTCTACAATCTTTGGTATTTCACATCAATCTTTTCAGCATTCACCTGCTGATATTTTTATTCTGAGGGCCAAACCTCTGTGAAAGTTTGTGTAGGAGTGGCAGAACCAGGGGATAGAGTTAAAAGAGGGACCAGCCTAGAATCCCTATATAGTCACAAGTGGATTAAGTCCAACCCGTTTATATTCTGTGAATTCTTTCTAACTCCAAGCAAGTGCTCGGTTTTAGTTGGGAAGATTGCCTAGGCTGTTTAGCAATATATGAGTTTAATTGGAACATCACTAATGTTCCATTAAGAGCCTTGCTGGTGCAGCAGACTAAAGTGCTGTTAAGTAGCACCAACTGCCTGCAATTACTGCAAGTTCGAATCTCACCAGGCTCAAGGTTGACTCAGCCTTTCGTTCTTTTGAGGTAGGTAAAATGAGGACCCAGATTGTGGGGGAAATAAGATGACTTTGTATAAAAAAGAACACCGCTTGGGGGGGGGCGAAAGCCCTACTAAGCAGGTATATACAAAAGTATGAAGGCTATTGCTTAACGCATTGTAAACCGCCCTGAGTCTCCAGAGAAGGGCGGCATATTTTTTATTTATTTATTTATTTATTGAATTTATATACTGCCCTACCCCCGAAGGACTCAGGGTGGTGAACGGCCACAGAATAAAACACATAAATACAAAAATTTAAAATAGAATAAAAACGAATTAAATAATTTGGCTGAGACAAATTTAAAATACCCAATAATTTAAAAACAAATTAAAATTTACATTTAAAAGGGGAAAAGATTTAGGCCAGGGCAGCTTGATGAAATAAGAAAGTCTTGAGCGTGCAACGGAACTAATAAATAAATAAATAAATGCCCTGGTCTTTTGTGCCTTATTGGTTTCACAGACAATATGTGGAGCCATCCATCCAGTAATACCACATAAAAACCACAGCAAGATGGAAACCTGAGGCAATCTTTTCTTTACTGGTATCTTAAAATGGCGGTTCTAGAACATAATTCAATTTGTATTTCTCTTTAGCATGAGAAATATTTTCTCCTTGTCTTATAGCCCTATATTTTGGGTTAATCTACATAAGGTAGGTCCTGTTTTTAGAGTGACAAAATTCTTTGCATCCTAAAAATGAAAAAAGGGCAGTATTTTTGACTATGTACCAATTGGATGTGCTACTCTTCCTGCTTTTCTGATTATGCCTACTCTCATCGCCTACATTGTCAACTAGTTATACTGTGTAGGAAGGTGGGGTATCAATCAATAAATGCTGGTTAATTCTCTCTTTTCATTTATCTTTGTAATTACCATAAGAGGGCCATTGAGGTTTTTTTTTTTTTTACTGCAGAATAGGTGTTCTTGAGAACTCATTTGTCATCGAAGCAACATTTAGATTCCACCTGAGTCTACTTCTATTCTTTGGGAAATTGGCTTTAGTAGAAATAGAAAGCACTCAACATATTGCAAAACCAAGTCCTTAATTGCAACTGCTCACTGGGTTGTCAACTGCACCTAGTTTAAGTAAGACAGATCCCCTGCGGTTTTTCTCCCTGGCTGTAGTACAAATGTGTGTGCAGGTGAAAGTGTTTGGACACAAAGATGGGTAGATAGTGACCAATAACACAGCAAAGCAAGAAAATATGCATAGGAGAGCCAAGGCATGGATGAAGTAATCATTAGTGAGCATGAACCAGAAACTAGATTGGATTAAACAAATCCCAGTAAATATTGTTCCTGCCCTGAGTAAACCCTTCTCCAAAATTATAATTGTTCCTGATGGGAAGAGCCGGTAGCTAACCAAGGTAAGCAAGAGTCATTCTAGTGTCCTGCAACCATTATTGTTACTATATAATTATATGGTTCTTTATTCCATAGCTTTATAGGTTAGACCACCTTTTAAATGAGATGAAGAGGCAAGGATACTGCATGCAGGATTTTTCATACTAGACCAGGGGTGAAATCTAATTTTTTTTGCTACCGGTTCTGTGGGCGTGGCTTAATTAGTGGGCGGGGCTTGGTGGTAAGGTGATTGGGAGGGCATGGCTTGTTGGTCAGGTGGGCGTGGCCAAGTCAATGTCACTTCTTTGCCCTTTTTTAACCTACAAAACACAACACAACACAACTGGCTCACCCACAATATAAAAGCAGCTGTGCTAGACCCAAAATGGCCCCTGCAACAAGCAGGAACCTCACCCAGCCACAAAAAGCCCAAAAAAACAATTTTCACACTTTTCACACACACAACCCTACACAACACAACTGGCTCATCCACAATGTAAAAGTAGCTGTGCTAGACCCAAAATGGCCCCTGCAACAAGCAGGAACCTCACACAGCCACAAAAAGCCCAAAAAACCAACTTCCACACTTTACACACACAAAATTCCACATACAGCTTTGTGAGATTTTGTATGTTTATGTAGTTAGAGTGTAACACTACAGAAACACACTAAATGTCAGAAAGATGCACAAATATTATTTTATTTTAATTTATTTTTTATTTTTATATAAAGCAGTTAAATTTAAAACTTCATAAACTTTAAATGGCTAGGTCTAAAAAAAGAACATCTTAAAAAAAACCCAATTAACTATTTTTTTAAAGCTCCCAAAGGGGAAAAAAACTTACCCAATAGAACAGGGGTCTCCAACCTTGGCAACTTTAAGACTTGTAGACTTCAACTCCCAGAATTCCTCAGCCAGCTTTGTTTTGCTGGCTGAGGAATTCTGGGAGTTGAAGTCCACAACTCCCTGCCTGCTTGATTGCAGCAGAGAAATTCAGTTGCTTGCTGATGCAATGGATTGCAGGGATTACAGCAAGGCGTTGCGACCAGCAGCTAAGGTAAGCAAGCTGAGGGGGGGAGGGGGAGGGATTTTTGCTACCGATTAGCAGGCAACAGCTGGGATCGTCAGAGCTTGGCTGGTCAGAGCCATTTAAAAGGAAAAAAGTTTTTTTCTTTTACATGGCTCTGGCGATCCAAGATGAGTTGCCTGATTAGCAGGCAACTCAGCTGGGATCATCAGAGCTGTGCTCTCAGAGCCATTTAAAAGAAAAAAAAGGCTCTGATGATCGCACGGCTCAGCTGGGCATGGGGAGCGGGGGCATGGATTTTTGCTACCGGTTCTCTGAACTGCCCTCCGCCATCGCTACCTACTCGCCCGAGCCAGTCTGAACCGGGAGCATTTCACCCCTGGACTAGACATACCAAGAATATTAGTAGTGCCCTGCTGAATCAGACCTCTGGCCCATCTACCCATCTGGCCTATCTCAGTAGTTTGCAATCTACTTACACAGAGACCAACCAACTGCACAAAGAAGCCTAATAAAGTAGTCTTCCAGAGACTACTTGGCCTTCAGAGACAATCCCACTGCCATGAAGGCTAATAGTCATGGATCACCCTGGCTTCCATAAATTGATCCATTTTTTTAAAGCTCTCCAAGCTGGTAGCCAACACTATATCTCCATGCTTAATCCTTCTTAAATTCTTTCATTCTGGTTATCACCACAATCCTCTACACAAGAAGCATTCATGTAGTTCCCTGATACTACATAACTAACATAATAGAGTTGAAATTACTACAACAAAAAATGTCTGTAGAGGTTTTCAATCATCCAGGTCATGGTTGTCAAAAAGGTGCTTTTTCAGGAGGCAACTGGACTTTCTTGTTTTTTCTTTTGAAGACGTTTCACTTCTCATCCAAGAAGCTTCTTCAGCTTTGTCAGGATAGTAGGGAATGGAAGGATTTATATTCCTTGCAGACAGCTGGTCATTTGCATCCTTTTAGAGGGTCATTGAAGGAAGTTTATCTGTGTCCTCAGAGTCACCTGAGTAGTGTTCCTGGTTCCTTTAGTATGCAATTTTTTCTCTGGAAATCCATTCCTATTCCCACACCCTTCAAAGAGTCTTCATCCCAAATTGTATAGATAAAAATCTGTAGAGATTCTCAGTCATCCAATCATGGTTGTCCCAAAGATGCTTTTTCTGGACTTTCTTATTTTTTCTTTGATTTCCAGAGGAAAAAAATGCAGACTACAGGAACTTTCTTATACAAATACAACTGCATCAAGTTGTAAAAAGTCAAAGGTAAATTACAACTAATCATATGGTATTTATGCATAAAGTGATTCAGGAGATCACTTATGTGGGCCAGGAGAGAAATATAAATTAATATAGGATCAAAGATTAGCTATAAATATATCATACGCTGGGATCCTAAACAATTTGGGATCACAGAAGGGATTGTTTCATTCTACAAAGGCCTATGTGCTGTGAATGTGATTATCATCAAAGGTCCTCCTACTGGAATTGTTTCATATCCTATGGGAATTATTTGACAGCAATCAGGAATACAATATTTTCTATTGTGGTGTGTGGAACATTTTCTTCCCAGGAATAAATCATATTACAGTGGAGACAAATATTGAACATTGGTTGAATTCAGCATTTGAAAAGAAAGTGTTGTTTTTCTGTTGATTATTATTTTCTTTTTCTTTTTTTTAATTTGATTTATATGCCGCCCTTCTCCGGAGACTCAGGGTGGCTTACAATGCACTAAGCAATAGCCTTCATCCTTTTGTATATTTATACAAAGTCAGCTTATTGCCCCCACAACTGGGTCCTCAATTTACCTACCTTAGAAAGGATGGAAGGCTGAGTCAACCTTGAGCCTGGTGAGATTCGAACCTGCAGTAATTGCAGGCAGCTGGTCTTAATAACAGGGTGCTTTAAACCACTGTACTACCAAGATTCTATGTGATTTATGTAATTTATTGTTTTCTGTGTACTTTATAGTAGTTAATGTACTGTATTTTTTTAAAAAAATTGGATACTAGCAAGAGGATGCATTGCATGAAAGAAAAATGTATGTTTGAATGTATGTATGTATGTATATACTGTATGTATATATATATATATATATATATATATATATATATATATATATATGTATGTATGTATGTAAATGTGAGGATTATTTGAATGCAGGACATGGAACACTAAAAGAAGGAAAATTTTGTCTTTAACATTAGTCCTCTGTGGCTAAAATTCCCTCAGAATTCTCCATCTTACATTTCATTTTACCTTCTCTATCTCTATTTGTTTACTATAACTTGTAAACTTCTTATCTGGATTTGCACAGTTACTTATCTGTAACTTATCTGTTACAGTTCTACAGAGGAATTATTGAGTCTGTCATCTGCACCTCTATAACTTGGTTTGGTTCTGCAACCCAACAAGACAGACACAGACTTCAGAGGATAATTAGAACTGCAGAAAAAACAATTATTACGAACCTGCCTTCCATTGAGGACCTGTGTACTGCACAAGTCAAAAAGAGGGCTGTAAAAATATTTACAGACCCCTCTCATCCTGGACATAAACTGTTTCAACTCCTACCCTCAAAATGACGCTATAGAGCACTGCACACCAGAACAACTAGACACAAGAACAGTTTTTTCCCAAACGCCATCCCTCTGCTAAACAAATAATTCCCTCAACACTGTCAAACTATTCACTAAGTCTGCATTACTATTACTATTAATCTTCTCATCATTTCTATCACTCATCTCCTCCCACTTATGACTGCATGACTGTAACTTTGTTGCTTGTATCCTTATGATTTATATTGATATTGTTTCCTGATTGCTTATTTGTACCCTATGACTATCAGTAAGTATTGTACCTTATGATTCTTGATGAATGTATCTTCTCTTTTTATGTACACTGAGAGCATATGCACCAAAGACAAATTCTTTGTGTGTCCAATCACACTTGGCCAATAAAGAATTCTATCTATCTATCTATCTATCTATCTATCTATCTATCTATCATCTATCTATCTATCTATCTACCTATCTATCATTAGACTGACATGGTATTACATTGTGGTGGATGATTAATAATGGTTGCATTGCTTGACATAATAAAATCCACTAAGAATACACTAATCAATCCATTACTCATTGGTTTGTAAATTAGCTAATTAATTAGAGAAGTAACTGTTTGTCTCTCTTTCTGATTAGTGGGTGAAAAGGCAAGTTGTAATAACAACAGCCAAAAATGATCATACAAGTAATGTTCATAATAAAACTATCAGAAGTTTAAATGTAAAACATGTGAACTCTGTACGATGTATTAAAATATGCTCATTACAAACAAAATGAAAAAAAAATTACCTCTTTTAACAAGCACATTAAGAAAGACTTTGGGTCATTGTGCCTTCTAAATATGTTGTAGTCAACATTCCTAGAATTCTCAGCTGCTTGGCAGTTCTAGGAATCTTTTATCAGATGTTTTAGAAGCATGGACACATCTAAACAACTGCAAAATAAGTTCCATTGATTATAATAGGAATACAAATGACTCAGTTTCAGAAAGTGGAATGAAGTTCTGATAAATATAGTAAACTGCAGAATAGTGCTGTGTTTGCTCTTTAATAGTTTATAAAAGCAAGACAAAAACAAATCAGGGAGGATGAGAAGTGTAAAGCACAGGATCCAACAAAAATGTGGCTGTAGGAGAAAAAGAAAGGTTTCCTTTTGCAACCAGCATTTTATTCATGGTTCCTTATACTATTTTTTAATGGAGCGAAACTAAAGAAATACCTCAGAATGTTAAGATTACAGTTGAAATTTGGTTTGATGAAACATAATAACTTATGCCTATGGGGAAATATACATATTGACCATTGCTAGTTCTTTCATGCCTTTTGATTTTCCAAATGGTATTCAAAGTTCAAGGTATATATTCTTGGGCTTGCAATTTTCCTAAAATTTCTCAGCCAAAATATTGCACACCATCTCTTTTAAATAAAGGATAATGCAAGACTTAGTTTGTGACGCATAGTGAATACAGAAGTATGTTGTCTTTGATCAAATAAAGGCCTATTTTAAGCAGCTTCCGAGCTTCAGGACCATGGACAGCAGACATGTCTTTTAATTAAGACTCATAGCTATTCACTTGAACTGAAAATTCACCAAATCGACTAGATGATTAATTAGCAGTACTGCCTGAAACAGTGTTGTTTTCCCAAGATTATTGAGTCAGCACTTCAAAATGATTGAGTAAAGACACCTTATTTATATGGAAAACTCTGTCACTGGAATAGAGCAGCCATTGAATCAGCAGCAAACATCCGTCATGTAATTGAATACAACTTAGATTGTAGACTAGACAGAATATTGCCATCTGAATCCATTGGAATCCAATCTTTATTTGCCTCTTATTCATTATATCCCAAGAAAAGAAATTATGGAAGTGGATACTCCAAAACAACAAAGGTTGCTTTGCCTCTAGTTTCTTAAATCTCTTGTTCTTGAAAATGATTAGATATACTAGGTCACCCTATATAGGAATAGCAATGGTAGAATAGAAAGAAGGGCCTCTGGACTGATCAATTAAATTTCTTATAATGTGCTTGTGAAAATACAATAAATATTTGTTGAACTGAATCAATCCCTAAGCCCTTTTCTGAAAAACCCAGAGACCATTCTGTTGACTGTTGGTTTTCATTCGAAAACAATGATGGAAAAAGCATAACTATCTTTATCTAGATTTATCATTACCCCAAATCCACACCATCCCTAGAAATATATACTAATATTGTTATAGTATTATTGAAGGAGTATTTACAAACTGCTTAATAAGATAGTTACTAATAATAGTTGTAGTAGAATCTTACTGAGGATTTAATTGTCAGGTCTGGTTGTTGTAGAATGAGTTACCTACCATGGACATTTTATTGTTTTAAGAAAGGAATGTTAATGTTTTATGGTACATAATGGATATTTTTATTAATAAATGCTACCCTAGGTCTGTTTCATTTGAGTGTCATAGAAATCCTATCAAATCCAAATCAAGGTTCTCATCACATTACCACTGCAGTTTTATCCACTCCAAATTGTGTCAATTGGCCACAAGATTGCTACCTCATTCTTGCACAGGTTCTGGCAGCAATTTAAGAAAAGCTAAATACAAAGAGGCTTGACTCCCTGAATTTTTGAAGCATCCCAAGGGTCATGTGAATAAACTTATTCCTTAGATGTATTGATTGTGGGTATTTTCTATGTATTATGGCTCGGATGTTTTGTTTATTGTTTTATTATTTTTAATTATTAACAGCACAGAGTCAGGTTTTTGAGATGGGCAGCCAAATAGATGTAACATACCCATAGCAAACAAAACTCTGAGGCAGGTAAATTCCTCAAAGAATAAGTTTATTGGATATGTCATATTGGCACAGGCTGGTGAAAACCAATCTGAATATTCCTGCGGTTTTCACCTAATTAAAAGCAAACATTTTTCACTTTCTCAAAACAATCAGTCACATGGTCCAATCAGAATACTGTCCAGTTGCTAGGTGACTCTAGTCCCCTCCTTCCGAGGACCTGCAGGAATGTCATTGGTTTCCAAGAGAAAGTATTTTGTTTTGACTACAAACCTCAACTATCTCTATTCCCCCCTTCCTGCCCCTCTTCTCCAGTGTGTCAGCACTAGAGTCTCAAAATGGCCTCAGTCCAGGGCTGACAATATGAATGAGTGAATGAATGAATGAATGAATGAATGAATGAATGAATGACAAAACTTCTTTATGTCCTCTGCACTCGGTGACTCTTCCATCTGATTGGAGTTCTTTGTCTTCCAAGGACTGAATACATCAAAGCATAGGAGATAATTGTACAAAATACTTCTTTGTAGCATTCACTTTTTGTAATAATAGGTTAACTTTGCCTTGGGTTAGCTCCACTCTCTTATAGTCTCCCTATGACTATAATGCTTGAAAATTCTCCCATCTTTCTATCAATTGTTGATACTTTAGTTAAAATTCAAGTGTTTTCACTGCATTTTCCTGCAGTAAGGTTATGAGTAAGGTGTTCCCTCACTATCAATCAAATTAAGACATGGAGTTTAAACATTTCACTCAAATATCCAAACAAAAGAGAAGGAATATAAATAGTTGTAAAGTATATATTTTTTTTATATTTTGGAGTGATCTACCTGATATGGAATGAAGAATCAGCTACTTGTTATGCTTTGGAAACCCTCCCTTGATTTGTTTGTTTATTTATTTCAGCCTAGGCATTGCCAGGAATAATATTAAATTCTAGCAAAATAAAACCTTATATGGATTTCTAAAATGATTTATGGAAATGCAATTGAACAGGGCTTTATATTAAAAAAAAAATACCCCATTTCGCTCTACTTAATATGAAATTGGCATTTGAATATTTTTAATATAGCAGCTGCAGCTCACTTCTAGCTCTGCCACTTTCCCATTCCATACAAACCTCCATTTCCAGGCCTTCACTGCAATCGTTCAGGCTGCCCCATAACAAATTCCTAATCAATTTCTTTTCATCTATTGGGACCATATCTTCTGGGCACTTATTACAATATGTACATAAACTACAAGGTTCTGAAGCCATGAGGGATAATGGAAGAGTTATGTAATATTTTCAGAAGCATTTAATCAATACAATGGTACAGGCACTTTGTACCAGCCAGCTATGCATTCTTGCCTGTTCTGTACTTGCCTTCAGAACAATTTCTTCAACGGGCTCAGAAGGAACTCAACTTGGTTGTTCTGACCCATCCTTTACAGGTAGTGATAAGACATTTACTCATGAGTAAAACAAACCTCTTTTGATAACAGGGCAGTGGCAGTCTTTTATTCACAGGGGGGGAAAAATTAAATGTAAATAGTCCCAAAGAACCTGGGTTTATCCAAGAAATCTGAATTACTTGCTCTATACTAAAAATGAACGGTTGTCTGTGACAACCGGCCACTCCCCAACCCCTCCTATTTATTTCCCAGCAAGGGAGGGACTGGCTATTGTCTGCCCTCTGCCTCTCCCTGTGTTCTGCCCCAGCTACGGATCCCAAAAAACGCAGCACACACAAACTCTGAACAAAACTTAGTTTACTCAAATAATGCAGTTTTAGCAAATGCCGGCTGTTAATAAGCGTTCTTAACAGCCTGCCAGAATTCCTCAGATAAGATAGTCAGAGTCTTACTGGAGTTGGCAGAAAGCCCAGAAGCAATGTTGTAGAGAAATCCAAACTCGATGATTAGCGAACTAAAGTTGTTTCCTGCAGCTTGTTGCAAGCTGCGTTCTTTCTTAAATAGGCTAAGGGAGTGGCCAATTAGCCCCAAGCCTTACTCTCAAGGAGACCTCCTCCTGAGGAACCACTCCTGCCTTTTGGCAGCTCTGCGTGCCCGTGCATTGAGAAGAGGCTCCTCCTCTTCATCCTCTTCACTTAAAGGAGCCTCTGGAGGTTCTGAAGGCCCTGGCTGAATCCCTGCCTCTGGCACCACATCTTCTTCATCCTCCTAGCTGTCCGACTCGAGCGCTGACTGCACAGGCTGCTGGCGCAGCACCACACCAGCCTCATCATCATCAGGATCTGCAACAATCCATGCAGGCCGCTGGCGGGCCACAACTCCCTGACAGCCAGTTATTGCTTTCTTTTTCTCTCCTCTCTTTTCCTCTCTGCACATATGTGCATCTGGGATGGGCCCCATTTGTTCCTCCCCTTCACTCAGGCCCTGAAGATATCTGCCTCTCCCCTGGGGGAGCATGGAAGGCCGCAGCTCTGCCTCTGTCTCTGATGCTGTTTCTTTATCAGAGCCTTCCAAAGGCTCCAAAGCTGGCCCAGGCTCTCCCTCCACCTCCTCCTCGTCTGACTCTGCAGCTAGCTCTGCTGGCAGCCGACAGCTCACAACATCGGCACCCCTCCACTTTCAAATCGGAGTATTCTATTTCCTGAGGTAAAAAGGCAGAGAGGCCTTGCAGTTGGATGGTAAGAGATCCACACAGTACATATGAGAGGTGAGCAAGCCATGGATCGGTAGAGAAGACAGGATCATGAACAGCCATAGTTACTGCAGTTGCAAATTAGTTTTGAAGGGAATGGAAATCATCTGAAAGCAACAGCAGCAAGAGAGATTGCTGCAATAGAATATCATTGCCATTTTCCTCTCTCTTCTGGCTTAAATAATATAACACATGCAAGCAGCATAACTCAGGAACCCAGCTGTCAATAAAGACTTAAAAATTCTGGGCAACACCCAACTCGTTCCTTCCTACCAGCAATATTTTTGTATTTTAGGAACTGAGATGATAGTAGAATAGGTTCGTATTTTACGTAAGATCCTTCCTCTACTTTTATATCTAGAGCAGGTAACCTTTAACATTTCCGGATGGTTAAAAGGTAAGATGCAGAGCAGATAAATATATACTATATATGTCAATGTAGCTTGGGGTTTTTTTCTTGGATTTGGATTTTTTTTTTTTTGTCTTGGCCTTTACTACTCTATTAGGTCTATGTTGGAGCTTCCTTACATCAATTTTAAGAAACCACTATTTTCCACAATAGTGATCAGGGAAATAGGGTGCAAAAAAATATACCTAGATCCAGTGGTGAAATCCAATTGTTTTTACTACTGGTTCTATGGGCGTGGCTTGGTGGGCATGGTATGGCTCGGTTGGCGTAGCTTGGTGGATGTGGCAGGGGAAAGATACTGCAAAATCCCCATTCCCACCCCACTCTGGGGCCAGCCAGAGGTGGTATTTGCCGGTTCTCCAAACTTCTCAAAATTTCCACTACCGGTTTTCCAGAACCTGCTGGATTTCACCCCTGCCTAGATCCCTAAGCACACAGGACCACATCACTGAAATGTAGGGAAAACAAATAGCAATAGCAATAGGACTTAGACTTACATATAGCTTCATAGTGCTTTACAGCCATCTCTAAGCGGAGTCAGTATATTGCCCCCAACAATCTGGGTCCTTGTTTTACTGACCTTCGAGGATGGAAGGCTGAGTCAACCTTAAGCCAGTCAGGACTGAATTCCTGGCAGTGGGCAGAGTTGGCCTGCAATACTGCATTCTAACCACTGTGCCACCCACAGCTCTTTGTGGTGAATGTTGTTGTACAGAGTTGTCAATAAGCTGGAGTTAATGTATGTGATGTTCTTCAAGGAACAATGCAGCACATACGTATGAAACACCATGAATCTTCCTTCTTCTTTGGTCATCAAAGAAAAGGAAGGAAGAAAAATCAATGCTGTCAAATGATGGTAATGAAGACAATGGGACCGTTTCCAATCCAGGATCCTTGGTGGCTTTTGATCTTTGAAAGTATTCATCCACAATTTCTTCTGTATGAACGCTATAATATATTATTCTTGATTTAAAGTACTAGTCAAAGCTACTCCGGATAAAAGCTTTTTTATTTTTTTTAAAAAAGAGAGATTGCAGTCTTTTGAACAAATAGTTTTCTCATCAAGCTGACTAGCATTATTACTTCAACGTTGTTATTACACTTGAAGAGTAATAAATGCCCTTGGAACATTTTAATTCAATCTTTCCTAACCTGGTGCCCTCTAGATGTACTGAATTAATGAACAGATGGACCCAGACATATGACAATTTTTTCTAAGGATTCTTGGCCTCTCTCTCTCCCTCCTTCTCTCTTTTTCTCTCTCCCCCTTCTTCCCTCCCTCCCTCCCTCCTTCTCTCTCTCTCTCTCTCTCTCTCTCTCTCTCTTTCTCTTCTATTGGAATTGATATCCTACACTTCCATATTCACACCTCAGCACTAGATGTAGGATACAGTGCTCCTGATTGTTACTAGAACAATGCTTGAAGAGACTGCCAGTGCAATTGTGATGCCACACATATGCACAACTATTAACCTCTTTTATGGAATATCTACACGGACAAGGAGCAGGCATTCCATTCCATTATCCCTGGTGGCATAAGTTTTTTCTCTGCTTCTTAAAAGAAACCCCATGACAGATTCCCAGTTCAGATACAGAGGCTACTGCTGCTGTATCTTAAAATGTACCTGCAAACAATTTAGACTTCTACCCTTATTTTTGGCATGGAAAAGAATAGTGAAAGAGTAAGAAAAAGAACCAGTAAGTAATATCGAGGGGAGAGGGGAGCGACAGAAGGAGGAGGTGGAGGCCAGAGAGATAACAGTAATCTTCATTTGTATTGTCCGAAGCCTACTTCTTCTTAAGATCCACCCTTTATTGACTCTCAGATGACCACCCAATAGAATACTTTCAGGTGAATTAGGCCATAAAAAGAAAAGAAACAATTTTGCCCATCACCCTAGGCATATTATAAAAATAAGCACCATTTGCAGTTATAAGAGCCACAGTGGTGCAATGGTTAGAGTGCAGTACTGCAAGCTACTTCTGCTGATCACCAGCTGCCAGCAGTTTGGCAGTTCGAATCTCACCAGGCTCAAGGTTGACTCAGCCTTCCATCCTTCTGAGTGGGTAAAATGAGGACCCAGATTGCTGGGGGCAATAGGCTGACTCTGTAAACTGCTTAGAGAGGGCTGTAAAGCACTGTGAAGTGGTATATAAATCTAAGTGCTATTGCTATTTGTACCTAGCTTCTCTGCCCCTTATGTCACTATTCTTTGCTAATGGCCTTGAGATCTGCATACAATGTTCAGCAGAAGAGACCTAATAGAGGTGATATAAAAAGTAGCCTTAACATCTAAGCCTTTGAGAAATCAGTACCCTTTATTTGAACAGTGACACTTATTTTTCTTTCAAGGAAATGACCAGCAAGTGTACTAAGAATTGCATCAGGAAAACTAGGCATGCTTTTTCTTAATTTCCTAGACTGGTACTGAAGGTCTTAAAAGAATTGATTTATTGACTACAACTAAAACAGCTACAAATATGAATTCTTTCTTTACCCGAGGTAGTTGTTTTCAACATAGATATGTACTGGAATACTCTGAAGTTTATTTGTTGTTTTCCCCCATTTTTGGTGGTGAATTAGCAAAGGTATGGCTGTGAAAGTTGGACCATAAGAAAGGCTGAACCCCAATGAATTGAGGTCTTTGAACTATGGTGCTGGAGAAGACACCTGTGAGTCCCTTGGACTGCAAGGCGATCAAACCGGTCAGTCCTAGAGGAGATCAACCCTGACTGCTCTTTAGAAGGCTAGATCCTGAAGATGAAACTCAAATACTTTGGCCACCTAATGAGAAGAAAGGACTCACTGGAAAAGAGCCTAATGCTGGGAACGATTGAGGGCAAAAGAAGAATAGGACGGCAGAGAATGAGGTGGCTGGATGGAGTCACTGAAGCAGTAGGTGTGAGCTTAAATGGACTCCAGAGGATGGTAGAGGACAGGAAGGCCTGGAGGAACATTGTCCATGGGGTTACGATGGGCCAGACATGACTTCGCAACTAACAACAAAATTAGCAAAGGTATTCAAGAGAAAATATCAAATAAAATGAAGAATCCATTAAAACTCCAAGTCCATATGCACCTTTGCCAAAATGGTTTACTTGTATCCATTTTCAGTAAGATATCTTACCATTTGAATTCCTTTTGCCAGATAATGTTAGGGAAAGAAGATATTCAAAGAATGCCTTAGTCATATTCATGATTATTTAAATCTCAGACGTGCTGGAATGAATCTTAATCACTAAGGAAGTGTACAGTAGTATCCAGCCTAATTAATTCAGTTTTTTTTAAAAAAAAAAAATCCAGTATGTTCTGTGCTTTAATGTGCTTGTTATTTATATAAACCTTCATGTGTATGTAATATCACTTTATCTTATATTTTATTTATTAATATTTATAAAAATCAAATAATATGAATCTGGGCAATGTACATTACTAACAAACAAACAATAAATCTCCAAACTTCCATCCTCCACATAACATTAAACATACTATATATATATATATATATATATATATATATATATATATATATATATATATATATATATATATATATACACACACACACACACACACACACACACACACACACACACACACAAATAAAATACAAAATATAAAATAGCAACCAAGCAACATAATAGATTTTCAGAATATTTTTTTTCAGAAAAATGGTTTTTATATGTATATGAGTGATGAGGGGCATGGTGCCTGGTCCTGAAGATGCTCACCTCCCACTCAGAAGTTTGAGAGTTGGTTACAGTATAATCAACTTCAACTGAGATGGAAAGAGGACCAAAAAAATGGTATTATGTTGCATGAGGAAGAATTGGTTAGACATATAAAAGAGAAAGGTCCAATGCATATTAAAAGGCTTTATAATGTTTTGTTAGAAAGGGATTCAGAAACTGAATTGGTTAAAGATTGTATGATTAAGTGGGCACAAAATTTTGAAGAACCAGTGATGTTGGAAACATGGGAAAAAATTTGGGTTCAGAATGTTAAATTTACACAGTCACAGAATTTAAGGGAAAATTTCTATAAAATGTTTTACAGATGGCATTTAGACCCCAAAAAATTGTCATGCATGTATCCTAATGTTCAGCCAAAATGTTGGAGATGTGATTGTTTAGATGCTACATATTATCATGTTTGGTGGACTTGTAAGAAAGTTAAGGCTTTTTGGATAAAAATTTGGTGGGTATGCAGAATGTTTTGAAGAAAAAAGTTCAATTTTCTCCACAACTGTTTTTATTGGGTATAGTTAAGGGTTTTACTTCGGTGAAACAAAGTTGATATTGTACATGATAACAGCTGCGAGATTATTGATAGGTAAATACTGGAAAAATGAAGCTTTGCCCACGATCGAGGATTGGACTTTGAAGATGGCCAGTTTTGCAGAGATGGCGAAGATTTCGGCATATTTAAAAGATTGTTCACAAGAGACTTATTAATGGGAATGGAAAAAGTGGATAGATTATGTTCAGAACAAATATCAAACCAGAAAGTATCAAATAGTTTTTATTTGAAAATGTTATATTAAGATAGAAATATTTTAATGTAATGAAGATGAAAAACTATAAGGGGGAGGGTGGGGTTCAAGTTTTATACAAAGGGGGGTTTTTCTTTTGATCTGAGTATATTGTATGGAAGTCCGGGGGGAGGGGAGGGTTAGGGAGGGTTAGGGAGGATAAGGTTGGGAGGTTTGGGTGGGTTGAGGGGTGGGGAAACGGGGTGAAAATGTAATTGTAAAACTTTTGCAATAAAAAAAAAGAAGTTTGAGAGTTCAATCCTAGGTAGCAGCAGATGTTTCTCCTAGGTCCAAAGTGAAAATATAGGCATCAGGAAGGACATTTGGCCAGTAAATGCTCAGTTCAGTTGCCCTGTCTCTATCCCAAATAGGGACTACAGGGTCATAAAAGAGTGTGTGTATGAGTGATGATGGAATACACACACACACACACACACACATGATTTTGCTTCACTTCCAAGAGCATCTAAAAGGAAAGGAACCAGCAGTCAAGAAATACATCACAGATTAGCACTTGGTAGTGCAGCTATGAAGGCCTTGCAAAATATATTCAAATGCCGTGATGTGTCTATATCTACAGAATTATGCAAACCACAAGCCCTATGAGACTTGTTTTGGTCGCCACAATGTAAAAAACATGTGGAGACTCTACATGCAGAGAAGAGCAACAAAGATAATTAGGGGACTGGAGGCTAAAATTATATGATGAACAGTTGCAGGAACTGGGTATGTCTAGTTTAATGAAAAGAAGGACTACTGGAGACATGATAGCGGTGTTCCAATATCTGAGGGGCTGCCACAAAGAAGAGGGAGTCAAGCTATTCTCCAAGACAAGAAGCAATGGGTGGAAACTAATCAAGGAGAGAAGCAACTTAGAACTAGGAGAAATTTCCTGAAGTTGTGAATGCTCCAACACTGGAAGTTTTTAAGAAGATATTGGATAACCATTTGTCTGAAGTGTTGTAGGGTTTCTTGCCTAAGCAGGGGGTTGGACTAGAAGACCCCCAAGATTCCTTCCAACTCTGTTACTCTATTTCTACACTCCATGAAAATGAAAGCTGAGCCTTGAACAAGCAGAATAAGAAGAATATGAGTTGGAAAACCTGAAAGAGCAGGCTAGGGACAGATTACCACAGAGAACATTTATCTGTGTGGTTGCTAAGAGTCAGAAGTGACTTTGATGGCACATAATCAATCACGCAATCAAGAGCCAAAGATCCTTGTAAAAAGTTCCAAAAAGCAAAGAGGATTTGGGATGTGTGCTGCCTTCAACCACCTTCCAGTTCTTCAATGCGGGATAATGAATTGCAAAAGCCATGCATGTACTGTGCGAACAAGAAAAGCAACAAAAGCTGCGCGGGTGGTTACGGGAGCGCCCCATTACTCCCATGTAACCCCTCTTCTACGCGAGCTGCACTGGCTACCAGTGGTCCTCCGGATCCGCTTCAAGGTGCTGGTACTCACCTTTAAAGCCCTACAAGGCTTAGGTCTGGGGTATTTGCAGGACCATCTCCTACCCGCCTCCCACCGTCCTGTTCGATCTCACAGGGCTGCCCTCCTCAGGGTACTGTCGGCCACACAATGCTGGCTGGTGATGTCTAGGGGTAGAGCATTCTCCGTGGGTGCTCCTGTCCTCTGGAACGAGTTACCCACCAAGCTTCGGACGGCGCCTGATCTCCACTCCTTCCGTCGGGACTTAAAGACCTGGCTGTTTCAACAAATGGGTTGACTTTAATCCTTGGGTTTTTCTTATTTTGATTGTCGTTGTTTTAACTGGGTTTTAATCTTTTTGATCTTTTATTATTGTATGTTTTTAACTTGTGTTCTCCGCCCTGAGTCCTTAGGGAGAAGGGTGGCATATAAATTTTGGGTAAAATAAAAATAAAAGCATTTAAAACTTCATCATGTTTCCAACACTTTGTGCTTGAACACAAGTTTGACTCTAAACACGCTCTTTGGGTTCTTAATCATAAGAAACAGTAGACATTGTGTTTTAGCATATACTCAGCATATACAGGTGGCGCAGTAGTTAGGGTGCAGTACTGCAGCTACTTCAGCTGACTGCGAGTTCAGCAGATCAGTGGATGAAATCTCACCGGCTCAAGGTTGACTCAGCCTTCCATCCTTCCGAGGTGGATAAAATGAGGACCCAGATTGTTGGGGGCAATATGCTATTTAGTATACTGTCTTTGGTGTAAGCCACCCAGAGTCCTTGGAGAGTGGGCGGCATAGAAATAATAATAATAATAATAATAATAATAATAATAATAATAATAATAATCTAAATTTCTACCATTAAACTGACAACTAGTATTTCTTATTTTTCCAACAGCACTCAAGAAAGCTACAATGAACTTCAAGCTTTTTGCTATATACAACTGTGATCTTCTAATAATCATCATCTCCTTTTAACAATCCCATAATCCCTTGCGGAGTGGAGTCGGGGCAACTGAATGGAGTTGAGTGGCCGAATGCCCTTCCTGTCACCAACGCGGAGCTTTGTTCAGCAGATATATTCTCCTTGTGCCCCAAGAGAGAAATATCTGCCTCTACCTTAGGATCAAACTCACAGCCTCCTGATTGTGAAGTGAGAGCTCCACCTCTAGGCCGCCACACCACTACAGTGATCTTCTAATGATCTCCAATATTTGCAGTTCTTCCAACTGCTTCGGAAGAACTGCATTTTTTTTTTCTTAAGGTTGAGGAACTTAAGATAACCTCCTACGTTTCCAGTAAAATCACTGCCTTATCAGCTGGATAAGCATCACCAACACTTTTCTCTTTGACCTACCTTCCCTCCCCCTTTTTCTTCTGTCTTGCTTTGATATGTTTGCTCTTGGAAATAGACTTTACCAGCTTGATAGCTTCACCCCAGATCACACACATCACCCTTTTCTTTTATACAATGAATGAAAGATCAAAACTTTGGTTCTCAGCCCTGTTATATCTTCTCCCTCCTTCCTTTCAACTCTTTTTATCGGTGACTTCATGAAAAGTTTTCCAAAAAGAGCTTCTTTTCATAAATTCTTTGTATCAGTGGGCTCTTCTTGCCTTCTTCTCAATATTACAACCTTGGAAAAGATATTTAAAACTGTAGGAGTTCAAAAACCAAATTCTAGCACATTCTAGGGCAATATCTAGATATGATATTGCCCTAGAATGAAGCAGGTGGTGGGGGGAAGGAAGCAGTGACACTTCCTCTGCTGACAATTCCTCTTCCTTCTTTCCGCTGTTGGATAATTTAAAGTACTTAGAAGCAATCTAAAATTGTTTATGTGAGACTCTGGCCTGGGAACTGCTATCTCTGTGGATGGTAAAATTGTTTGCTTTCCGAAGTACAATAAGCCAGACCTGTTGGGTTTCATGTGCTCATTAGTGTGAAGAGTTCTGGACTTTTGCATTCAGATACCTGCTCTGCTTGGTCTTCTCAGCTTGGACTATTACACTACATGGGGCTACCCTTGAAAAATATTCAGAAGCTTCAGCTGATACAAAATGCTGCTGCATGGGCAATTTTGGGCACCCAAAGAGCAGCCCATGTAACACTGTGCATGAGCTGCATTGTGTGCTTATCTGCTTCTGGGCCCAATTCAAGGTGTTGTTATAACTTTCAGAGCACTACATGGCATGGACCAGGTTATCTACAGAACTGTCTTCATTTTATTATATCAGCCCACCCCACCCTGTCATGCAGGATAATAAGTTGCGAACCCTGTCAGTTAAAGAATTCGGACTGGTGGGGTACAGGAAGAGAGTCTTCACTGCCACTGTCCCCGCAAGAGGTGAGATGAACCCCATTCTCCTGGCCTTCCAGAAAGACATAACAACATGGCTCTGCAGCTTTTCTTGAGGCTCACACAGGAGCATGAAGCCATGGGGCTGGTTAGAGTCCTGAAAGCCCTCCCTACCTTTTAATTGGTTTTTAGCATTCCTTGCCTTTGTAAAATCGTATATAGTTTTATGCTTTTAATATTTTATTATATTATACACCACCCAGAGCCCTGGGAGATAGATGGGAGGTTCCTAAATATGATTCATCGATAAATATTTTTATTGTATTGCATTGTGTTATATTGTATTGTATTGTAATACTGTACTGTACTGCACTGCACTACACTACACACTACACACTATACACTACACTATTCTACATTACATTACACTACACTACACTGCATCATAATATATTATATTATGAGCGGCAGGGTGATCTAGTGATGAAGACGCTCACCACCTCCCCCTCAGAAGGTTGAAAGTTCAGTCCTAAATAGCAGATATTTCTCTCCTAGGATGCAAAGAAAAAAAATTTGCTGCCAACACCATGTGGTGTCAGGAAGGGCATCCGGCCAGTAAATGGTCAGATCCACCCAGTCGCCCTGACTCCTACCCCGAATTCAAGAATTACAGGGTCATAGAAAATGAGATTGTGTTGCGCGGTGTTATGCTATGTTGTTGTGTGTTGTGTTGTGTTATGTTATGTTGTTATTATTCTTATAGTATAGTGTACACTACAGGAACTAACAAAAAACTGGGGATGGCGCTAATGGCACCTTCTTGCATGTTCCCATTCTTTCTTCTGTTCATAGCCACCATCTGATATATCTCTGCTATCTCTCTGGATTTTTGGTTCTCAAGCTTTTGCCAACAATAGCATGAAACAGTTTTTCAGGGATTGCTTAAGGATGACTCATGGCATTAAATATTTCTTACGCTCACAGAAATATTTTCCTCATTCTTAATATTCCCAATCAAAATCTTTTGCACCAAACACTGAGAAAAGCTTGTAGTGTCTGTCAGCACATATGCTGCAAACTAACTTGGCAGTAGATTGTCCAATTTCCCTTCTCTAAACCATTTGCACAATTCAACATGTCGGAAAAGGTTGACATTTTTATGTGTACGGAATCATTGAACTGCACTTGTTGTAATTGCTAAGATTTCATACAGTAGCCCGCTTTTTAAAAAATTAAAAGACTATGCATAAAATGTATGATCATGAAAGCAGGAGCCATGCTGTGCCTCAATTTATTTTGGGAATCTTCGCAGACATTTCCAAAGTATTCTGAAAAGAAAGAAAGTTGAACACTTAAGGAAAGTCCATTAGAGTAAGCCAATGTCTCTCTGATGCAGCAGGGTGTGTCCAACACAGCAGCATGTTCAAAATTCAGGCTCTGTGGGCAACAGTTTTCTCCCAATGTTTATTATTAACAATAGTGTTCAAATGTTTATTGTAGATTTCATTTAAGTATACAATAATGATGGAAAATCAATGGCTTCTGCTAACCCATAGCCATTAAAACTCTCTGGGCAAGGAAGGAAGAAGTGATTATAATTAGAGGAACTTTCTCTATGATCACATATTCTGCTTCAGGAGTCCTGGGGTTGGACTGTTTGTGTATCAAGTTGGGAATGGGGAGAATCTGGGAGTTCTGCTTATGTATGACTGCCATTGTGTCTAACAGGATTCCTCCTGCCAGACATGGACTCAGGACTGGAGTTGGAGGTCCCTTAGATATGTACTCTAGTTGTGTAGTGGGGTTGGAGGTCTCTTAGTTGAGTACGCTCCATGTTTTAGGGGATGGGTTCTGGGAAAGTTCAGAACTTCAAGTTCTCCATGGCAACTATGGACATGTCCAAGGTAATTTGCAACCAGTGCATATAGGTGAAGATATGATAGATGTTGGTTTTACTTTGGAGCACTAAATATGGATTACAAATTTCAGAAGGCATTTGGGAAAAGATGTGGGTATTCTTACACTAATTGTGTTGTTACTTTTCTACTTGATGTTATTTTTATTCAATTATCTGTTTTACATGTTTTGTTAATTTTATGGTGATGATCATTCCAAGACCCTTGGAATTGCAGTGGTACAAAAAATAAATAAATCAGTAAACAAAGAAATGATACAAATTATGTTGTTTAGAAAATAATTGTATCTTAAAGGTTCAGAAGCAAAAAAGACAAGAGCATAATTATATAGGGGATATGGTATCTCCTCAGAATATACCTATATATATTTTACTCAGAAATAAATCCATTTAATTTGCATTACATGCAAATTCAAATTGACTCCAAATGAACTTTGTAACCTATTTTGGGATCATAGCTTAGCAGGCTGAAATGTTACTATTTCCTAGTAACATATACTTACATTCCTAACCAGGATGATCCAAAATAGAAATGGCATTTCTAGAGATCTATTTTGTTAGTTCATGAAAATTATTTATTTTCCAGTTTCAAGATCATTTTAAATATTTATTATGCTTAGATCCATTATGCTGTTTCTTTTTGTAAACCCTTAAGTATCACATGGTTATGCTGGTATCCCACACAGAATTCTAATAAATAAGTAACTATGAACATCCATTGGATGTCACAACACAAAGTCTATCCTTTGGCATCCTAAGGAAACAAGGTAGGGGTAGAGTTTGTGTTATGATGTTGCAGCATGTTTTTCCTTGTTTGTGTTGCTATTTCAGAGACCCCTGTACTTAGAAGATGGAGCTGTATATTGCTGCTAAAAATAAAACAGTTTTTGGAGACCTTTCTTCTCCTCTTTATCCCTTCAGCTCTTCTCCTCATGGTTGCAACACAAAAATGAGAAATAAAAGGAAATGAATAAGAGTAAAGACAATTGCAAGACGATCAAACCGGTCAGTCCTAGAAGAGATCAACCCTGTCTGCTCTTCAGAAGGCCAGATCCTGAAGATGAAACTCATATACTTTGGCCACCTAATGAGAAGGAAGGACTCACTGGAGAAGAGCCTAATGCTGGGAAAGATTGAGGGCAAAAAAAGAAGGGGACGACAGAGATTGAGATGGTTGGGTGGAATCACTGAAGCAGTAGGCATGAGCTTAAATGGACTCCAGAGGATGGCAGAGGACAGGAAGGCCTGGAGGAACGTTGTCCATGGGGTCACGACTTCGCAACTAACAACATAAGACAATTAGATCCCAATATGACCTTCAGCTGCTTATTTCTCCAGTATTAATATCAAGCACTATTCTTAAAATCTTTGTTTTCTACATTTGTAATTATGAGCTGATAAGATACATTAGTATGGCTAGGTAAAGCTAGATATTACTCAAAGTTGCAGTCTTCAGAATGTAAAAACTGTAAAGGGCTCTCTAAAGGAATATATGTATATTTTAGGGGGTAGAATAGCCACTTTTGTTCCTAGATTCCCAAAACTTGTTTTAGCATCATCAAGACATGGCATTCTTCATTCAATATATTCCTAAATGAAATGAGAGACTGTTTGCATTTGCCACTCAAGTTGAATAAGGCAATAAATGTCATCAAGCTGAGTCTAATAAATATATTGTACTCCAGTTACAACTGTCACCGATATTCACGGTAAATAGTTTTTTCATTGCATTTTTACTGTAGTATAGACAGTGGAATTTTACAAACTCTGTAATCTGAGAAATGCAAATACTATTTTCCATTTTATACTTTCAAGTTTTTGTATGGGGTATTCCATTTCCAAATCATGGGGGGAAATTACATGCAATAGGAATTATATAGAGAAAATCCAGGAAGGAAGAAAAAAGATCCAGTTTAGCCTTACCTAAAATGTATATGAGTTGTTGTCTTTGATGTTACTCCTATGTAGCTGTAGTATGTGGATGATTTATTATGCAGTTGCTGTGACTGGAAACTGGTGAGCCCTCTAAATCACATGAGATGAACTTGAAACATATGCAAGGTCAGAGATCAGGGGGAAATCTACCGGATCCCAAGAGCTCAGAATTCAAGCTTTGGCTTGCTAATTCTCATAGTCTTCAAAGTCCTACCCAGCAGCAACTACTCCTCAAACACTTCTCTTACTTTTCAGTTGGTAGTAGCAGGAGAAAGAGAAGCAGTGTGACACAGGAGAAGGAGAGAAGGCAGACAAGGGAAAGTAATGGTTGTATTTGAGCAATAAATGACAACAACAAAATAGAAGGGCAAAGCCTGCTATTCCAGATACAATTCTTTAGGGGACTGTCAGATGAATTTTCAGTATTATTGTTCGAGTAGCATCCTACACTGCACCTTTAGGTTGCAAGTTATTAGTCTAGGGGTGCACATGCAGTGATGTGATGCTCTTTCACTAACCTGCTGTCAGCTTCCAGCATTTCCCTGACATAATAGATAGTAGCAACAACCTAGACAGTAAAAGTCAAGGAGGTCATGAGAAAGCTGAGAATTCTTTTATTTTACCCCAAACAAGGGAGGGGGGAAGCTGCCCGGTTTGCAAACCAATATCACCTTAAAGGCACAATTATAAGAGCAGAAACTGGTAGAATCTTAATCAATATCTAACCATAGGAAATGAAGCTATTTGAAGAGGATATTTCCATATGATTATTTGACCTCTGCTAATTAGGCTCCATTACAATACTTTCAATATTTACATTTCGAAAGGATTATTAAGAATCTCATATAATTAAATCCATCTTATAATCATCCGTTTATGTTTCTTCTCAGTGGTGGAATTCAATTTTTTTTTTACCACCAGTTCTGTGGGAGTGGCTTAGTGGGTGTGGCATGGCTTGGTGGGTGTGGCATGGCTTGGTGGGCATGGCTGGGGAAGTATACTGCAAAATCTCCATTCCCACCCCACTCCAGGGGAAGGATACTGAAAAATCTTCATTCCCACCCCACTCCAGGGGAAGGATATTGCAAAATCTCCATTCCCTCCCCACTCCTGGGGGAAGGATACTGCAAAATCCCCATTCCCTTCCCACTCCTGGAGGAAGGATATTGCAAAATCCCCATTCCCTCCCCACTCCTGGGGGAAGGATACTGCAAAATCCCCATTCCCTTCCCACTCCTGGAGGAAGGATATTGCAAAATCTCCATTCCCTCCCCACTCCTGGGGAAAGGATATTGCAAAATCTCCATTCCCACCCTATTCCAGGGGAAGGATACTGCAAAATTTCCATTCTCACCCCATTCTGGAGCCAGCCAGATGTGGTATTTACCGGTGCTCTGAACTACTCAAAATTTCCGTTACTGGTTCTCCAGAACCTGTCAGAACCTGCTGGATTTCACCCCTGTTTCTTCTGCTATATAGTGGTAACCAAGAGGCTCAATGAGTACCAGAAACAATCAGTACCAAGCTCATTTTTCCCATGAGGAATAATTTTTAAATAAATTTAATGCATTCCCAAACCAAAGACAATGCACCTTTTAAGACAATATGTAAAAAAAAAAAGATTGTATATCATTGCTTTACATGAGAAATAAACCTAAAAAATATTAAATATTTGGATTATATAAAATAAAAACTTCAGCTGAACTGATGAGAAAACTAAATAAATAAAATACATCAAATGACCACAGAAGCTAAGGTAAGGCTGCAAGGGTATGTAGACAGAGCTACTGTGTGATTGGCGTGTCATCCTTGGCTTTGGGTGGAAAGATTAGCACATTATGAGGCAACCAAGTTCCAGCTTGGGCATTGGGTACCAAACAAATGACAAAGACAAAAGACAATTTTTTCTTGGCAAAACCAGTGGTGGTAATCAGCCGGATCTATCCAGTTTGGGCAAACCAGTAGCAAAGGTGGCAGGAGGCTCCACCCACCTGCCCGGACATCATCATGTCCCATTTTTGATGCCCTGTGCATGCACGGAAGTTCATTTGAAAACTGGTAGCAAAGGTAAGTGAATACCACCCCTGGGAAAAAAACATGTTGAGTACTACATTTGATAAGTTTCAAAGCAGTTGAGTACCAAGATACCACTGTACATGACGGTGGAGAAGTCAGTCCCATTGTTTTCAATGAGCCTGTCAGCCTCTATGATGCTTGCTTGCTATCGGCTGCCATAGTAACGGGTGTTCTGCCCCAGCTCCGGGTTTCCAAGGCTATTGACACACACCAACGGTCCTTATCAAATTTATTAAGTAGCAAGAATAAACCAAAGTCCGGCAAAAGTTGGCAACCAGCCCAGAAAACAAAATACAATAAGACTTTTCCAAAAATGCTCTGATGATAATTACAAGTTGTTTCCAGCAAGAAACTTACTAACCGCTTGTGACTTAAATAGGCTAAGGGAGTGGCCAATTATCCTCAAGCCTTACTCTTGAGGAGACCTCCTTCTTCTGAGTAGCCACTCCTGCCTTTTGGCAGCCCTGCGTGCTTGAGCATTGAGAGGAGGCTCCTCCACTTCACTCTCTCCACTTGAAGGAGACTCTAGAAGTTCTGGCTGAGTCTCTGCCTCTGGCACCACATCCTCTTCAGCCTCCTCGCTGTCCGACGCGAGCTCCGGCTGCGCAGGCTGCTGGCGCGACACCACACCAGCCTCCTCCTCGTCGGGATCAGCCACGATCCATGCAGGCCGCTGGCGGGCCACAACAATGGGAGGGGGAGGTATAGGTATTGGGGAGGGGGGAAGTAAGCTGGTGGAGATGTCTCGTGAAAAGGGAAGAATATTCTCATCATCTTCGGTGCAGCTGAAGAGAGTGGTGATAGCAAGTCAAGGTCAACCGTCCCAGCATACCAAATAGATGGCACCATCTGGAATGCACGCCATATGACACCTTGGGGAGTTGGGGATTGGACATACAGCCAGGGTCCTTGAGGGGAGGGATCTGGGATACTTCTAATATGTAATTTTCGCGCCTATTGCCTCAGATCTTGCTTTTCTTTCATTGCATTCAGTTCATATTCAGTAAAAGTACCTTTCTCTACACACATGGAGTTCAGGTTTTTCTTTCTTGAGTTTTGAACAGAGGCAGGCCTGACAGAGCCTTGCTCTCAAGTAAGTACATTTCAGTTTTGCAGCAAAGGAAGACCGGTTTTCCTTTCCCTTCCACAAAAAATCTTCATTATATTTACACTAGTACCTTTGCAAGTATTTTGACTGAGAATGGTCCAAGCAGTAATGCAAGGGCATGTAATGTAATCTGCATTTTATCCAGTTCCTCCAGATTTGCCCCCTTACCCAAAAAAGGTACAGTAACATCATCAGTGCTTAATAGTTATATATTGTTTATATCGGTAGTGGGTGGTTTTAGTCAGTCCTAGTGACAAAGAGCCTGATGGTGCCGTGGACTAAACTACTGTTAAAGTAATATTTAGCTGCCAGCTGCCTGCAATTACTGCGAGTTCAATTCTCACCAGGCTCAAGGTTGACTCAGCCTTCCATCCTTTCGAGGTAGGTAAAATGGGGACCCGGTTAGTGGGGGCAATAAGCTGACTTTGTATAAAATAGAACACCGCTTGTGGGGGGGGGGCAAAAGCCCTACTAAGCAGGTATATACAAAAGTATGAAGGCTATTGCTTAAAAGCATTGTAAGCCGCCCTGAGTCTCTGGAGAAGGGCGGCATATAAATCAAACTAATAAATAATAAATAAATAAGTCCTTTCATTTTTCTTGCCAAGATTTTGAGAAATGGGCTGCCATTGCCTGCTTCCTAGGGTTGAAAGAGAGTGACTGGCCCTAATCACCCAGCTGGCTTTGTGCCTAAAATGGGAATAATACTCACAATATTCTGATTTCTAGCCTGATGCCCGATGCTTCTATATAATAAAACAATATAAAACCCCCTACATATTGCAATAGATATGTAACCACAATTCAGATTTTAAGCACATTACACTTTACCTTATGTATTCATATATGGTAAATTAGTGTATTAGTTCAAAGGCTGGAAATGAGCATATATTTTCAGTCTTGAATTTTAAGTCTAGAGCAGTAGTTTCTAACAAAGCAAAACAACTTCTTGGAAATGCTCCAAGCTCAATAAATCCAAAGTTATTCATGAACTGAACAACTCTACATTTTTGGGTACATAATTTATCATCACATTAATTGTAACAGTTGTAAAAATCAATTATGCATTAACATACCAAAATGCAGTACAAAAAATCATTCAATGCTCTCAGAAACACATTAGGGGATGCGGTGACACAGTGGCTTAATGATGCTGGAACTGCCAGCCAGCAATGGGCTTCACTCTGGTGGTTTGAGCCCTACTCTGTGAAATGGAGTGAGCTTCCATTGCTCAATATCTAGCTCCTGATCACCCAGGTGTTTGAAAGCATGTAATATTGCAAGTAGATAAATGGGTACTACTTCAGTGGTAAACACCTAGCTGCATTCATGTGTATGGAGATCACTGGACCTGGCTGGATGTGAGGCATCAAGATATGAGGTGAGGTGAGGTGAGACTGGCAGAGGAGCCCAGAAGAGCCAGCTAGTCAGCTGGTATAAGCTAGTTTCACTCCCCCGTAGTGCACCAAGGATAGGCATAAAGTGCCAAACAGAATGAACTAGCAATTTAGGCTGTCAGGACTGCCTTGTGTTGGCATGTGCAGATTTCCCTGACAGTGTATGCCATACACTAAACAAACAAACAACTAAATACATACTGTTGTGGTTCACCAGCAGCCTGCGGGCCTGGCAGTGGAGTCGGACAGTGAGGAGGCTGGGGAGGACAATGGGACAGTCCTAGAGTCAGGCCCGGATGAGGGCTCTGTGTTGGAGGCGGAGATGGGACCAGGGCCATCTGAGAGCGATACATGGACTCCGGAGCCTCCAGAGGCGGACAGCAGAGAGACAGAGGAACAGGAGGAGCCTGTTCCTACTGCACACATGCAAAGAGCTGCCAGAAGGCAAGAGCAGTTAAAGAAAAAAGGACAACTCTGGAGTTAGGCCAGAAGATGATTGGCCACTCCCATAAGGCTTAAAAGAGCAGCAACGAACTGTTGGGTTCTTTGTAGTAAAGCAATGTTGATTCTCGTGCTTCTTGTCAGTATCTCTTGAAGTTTGGGGGGATTTGCCAAGAGAAGCCTTTGGCAGGTTGCCAAAGACATCAAAGGTTGGTGATAAGGCCGATGGACTGGTTATTAAGAATTTTGTTTTGGGCTAAGCTGAGAATGAATTAATTCTCAGCTGTTTTAATAAAATAAGTTTGTTGAGGACTGAATTGTGTTTGGTAATCACTACTTGGGCCTTGGTCACAACACATAGATGCATATATACCACTACATATATAGGGGGGAGAGAGAGGGGGGAGAGAGAGAGAGAGAGAGAGAGAGAGAGAGAGAAGTAGAAAAAACAGATACACATTGTTGAACTGTTACATATCTTCTGTAGATGCTGAAAGCTCAGAAGATAATGTGGGAGAAGGGGGACCTCAAAAACTATTAACTATTTCATCAAATGTTCATTTTGGACCGAAGCATATGTATTTCCTACATGTATTTCCTAGAGAGACGATCCATGGAAATGCTTGAGAAATTTTTTTTTTAAAATTCACTCCAATCATCCTGGAAATTCTATAAAGAACAGATAGATAATACAATTGAAAGAAGAGCAGGGAAACCGTTTCTCACGAACGTAACAGATAAAATGATGCCACATTGTTTCAGTGTGCTATCTGTTCTCAGCATCAGAAGTCAAAAGGACCGAAGACAAACCCAGCATGCAATTTTTAAAAATCTGCCTTTTTAAAGCTTCTGTAGACTTCAGATCAACATCATTCTTTCCTAGAATTTACCCTGTTATTTCTTGTAAATGAACTCTCCATGGTCCTGATACTTCCAGGGTGCAGATCTGTCAAAGAATACCTTTCACACATTATACTAGTTACATTACACTTACTTACTTTTACTTACTTACTTACTTATTTTATTGATTAGCCCTTGGGCCATATCAAAGTGCAGAGTTCCAGACACAAATTATTACTAAACTCTGATAAAAGCAGTTTAAAATGGAATTGGATAAAATACAATTTAAAATGAAATTGGAATAAAATACGATTTAAAATGAAATTGGAATAAAATATGATTTAAAATGAAATTGGAATAAAATACAGTTTTAAATGACAGCTTTGATTAGGCTATAGGCCATATCAAAGCACAAGGTGCAAACACATATCGCCAATAAAATCTTATACAAGCAATTTAAAATAAGAGTAGGGTAAAATACAATAGTTATAGGATAAGATACAATAGAATATAAAATAGAATAAAATTACATAAAATTATATTTCGGTGTCACCCTTACAATCTACCATTTGCAACCGAACCATTTTGCTTAAGTACTGTGCTATGTTAAATGTTATTTTCAGGTTCTACTTACATAAAGTAAGTTGTTTTGATATGGGTATCCCAATGGGTCATTCATTTGGTATATGGGCCAAGTTATATTACACAATTACAGACCATGGAGCATAAATATGCACATACATTATAGAACTTAAGAGTTTAAAAATGCATCACATCTTTTTTACCATAAAATCATGTGGAATCAACACTCTTGCAACATCATAAAATTCCAGGTTTTGTTTTTGTTTTGGGTTATAGTATCACTACAATATATGTAGAAATGCAAAAATATACAGTCACAGGATTATAGATGGGTTATGGAATTACAAAGAAAGCAGTTACAGTAACCCTTACCTGGCACTCTAAGGTATAATTTAATAGAGAGCAGTCATTAAAAGCAATGCCAAACTCTGATTTTTACATAGGATTTTGCTTGATAGAACAACAATAATAAATCAATTCAATAAATGTGTTACACTACAATGGGTACTTTTTTCATCTCTGTCTCATATTCAAAGGTGATTATAAATATAAATTTATCAAAATACCAGGGGTTTGGGGGGATACCCAATTTAATTGCAGCTGGTTTAGATATACATTGAGCTGTGGTGGCGCAGTGGTTAGAGTGCAGTACTGCAGGCTACTTCCGCTGATCACCAGCCGCCAGCAGTTTGGCAGATGAAATCTCACCAGGCTCAAGGTTGACTCAGCCTTCCATCCTTCCAAGGTGGGTAAAATGAGGACGCAGATCGTTGGGGACCATAGGCTGACTCTGTAAATCGCTTAGAGAGGACTGTAAAGCACTATGAAGTAATATATAAGTCTAAGTGCTATTGTTGTACAGTATATCAACTCTGCAATTGTATGCCTTCTTTCTGAAATAAAATTAATTGAATGGGATTGATTTCCAGGTAAAAATGCACATGACAGTGCCTAATGCCTTACTTGTCCTTGGATTCTTTCTTCTGATTCTCAAGACCTTATCAATCATCTGTTAATAAATTAATAATGAAATCAATCAAGAGAACAAACATTTTAAGCATGAAAATAATGCTTTGTGAACCCAGAAATATCCACCAGATGTTCCTAAAATACTCAAATCTGTTAACCACTGTAACTGAACCAACTAAGTCAGGGGTGTCAAATTCAAGGCTCATGAGCCAGGGGTGGGTTCTACTTACTTTTACTACTGGTTCGCAACGGTATCGTGCATGCACGCTCGCTTCACTCACACATGCGCCTTGCTTCTACGCATGTGCAGAAGCTTCTGTGCATGCACAGATCACTTCTGATGACATCAGGGTCAGTGGGCAGAGCCTCCTGTCAGTTTTACTACCAGTTCTATAGAACTGGTCCGAACCAGGGCAACACACCACTGCTGTGGGCCGGGTCCCATGCTTAGACCAGATTTAAGCATGGGGTGCTTAGATCTGGTCTGTGGGGCTGCCCTGGAAACAGTGAAGGACTGGCCCATGGTGCCTCTGCCAGTGAAAATGGAGCTCGGGAGGGATGCTCCTGAGCGCCTTTTTTGCTGGCAGAGGGTTGCAGGAGGCTGTCACAGCCAAAACAGAGCTTGGAAGCTCACTGGCAGAGTGCTCAGGCCATCACAGTCACCCCCAACACAAGTGACATCGAGCTGGCCACGCCCACCTTGGCCATACCCATCCTGGCCATGCCCACCCTAACCATACCCATCCTGGCCACGCCCACCCTGGCCATACCCATCCTGGCCATGCCCAATCCTGGCCCCCTGAGGTCAAACACAACCCTGATGTGACCCTCAATGAAATTGAGTTTGACACCCATGAACTAAGTGATTGTAGCACATGAGGAAACAGAATGACATAGTTTGATAATATAATGTATTATTAGGATACTAATCTGACTTTATTATTTGGCAACGCTGAAATGGAAGACATGTATTAGGATATAATTCAAAGAGCTGTAGGTGGGCTGTTAATGTTTGCGGTAGTGATGTCTTGGAAACAATTTTGAATTTTCATTACGTTAACATAATACTAAGGCTCTCCAAGCTCAGTCAGAAACTTAAGACCTGTTTCTTATATCAGTAAGTATTTCTTCCTAGCAATTGGTGTTATGAATATCGGGAAGTAGGATGTATCAAGAAACAAAGGAACAAGCTGAGCAACAGTCTCTTGTTCAAGATATAGTAAGAATATAGTAACAATTCAAATGAGAATAATATGGATATCTGGGGGGAAAAAAGACTGTAACAATAACTACCCACTATCTACCACTTTTAATGGATGGGTTTTAAGGAGCAGTGCTAATTTTAATCAATGTTTAATGTTAGCTTAGCTTTATGTCAGGTTAAAGAAAATAAATATGGATTTTAAATGAAACATAAGGGAATGAGTTCTTTGGAGGGAATATTAAACCAAAACATGATCAAAATCATTAGAGCTGCTTGGGGCATTGCTTCAGATATTCCAATGCGGCTTAAAGCAATTATTGTGACATTCCATAGACATTTCTATGTGTCTTCATCTCCAGTCACCTTATTAGCACAAAAGAGAATTGCATTAGTTAGATGGCACTACATTTCCCACTTATCTCTTGACCTTTGTGTTGTAGCCGCATGTTAATAATGCAAGACAGAATCTGTCAATACTCTTACCAAAATGTTCTGTTCCTCACCCAGGTTGATTTTTTAATGTGTACTTTCAAACCAATGTAGCTCACCACATTCTATTAAAAACTACACAGGGTATCAGCAGTATCAAAGAAAAGCCACCAAAGAAGGTTAGAAACAAGAGCATAAAAGCCAATGAACCTCCAGTGTATGAATGACAGGGATGAAATGCTCCCGGATCAGACGGGACTGCCCGATCCGGTAGCGATTTTTCCCTGTGGTTCGGCAATCTGGTAGCAATTGCCGCCCAGGTGTAATTTTTTTTTACCTTGTGCGCATGCGCAGAAGCTTTTGTGCATCAACAGAAGCTTTTGTGCATGCGCAGAAGGTGTACATGTGCATAGGATGTGGCGCAGCACATGCACTTCCAAACCGGTAAGGAAGGTAAGTAGATTTCACCCGTGATGAAGGGTCTGTATTATTGGGATTTTATACATTGATGTATATATTTATGGTTTTATTTTTATGTTGTAAGCCAGTCAGAGTCACCTTGCAGTGAGATGGATGACAGATTAAATAAATAAATAAATAAATAAATAAATAAATAGCAATCACACTTAGACTTATATACCACTTCATAGTGCTTTACAGTCTTCTCTAAGCAGTTTACAGAGTCAGCATGTTGACCCAAACAATCTGGGTCCTCATTTTACCGACCTCGGAAAGATGAAAAGCTGAGTCAACCTTGAGCCGGTCAGAATCGAACTGCTGGCATTTGGCAGAATTAGCCTGCAATACTGCATTCTAACCACTGTGCCACCATGGCTCTTTATAAATAAAGCAAGCAAGCAGTCGGTGTTTATCCTAATTTGTGAAATAGAAAAATGGGCTATTTAATAAACATTGGAACAGTGTCTTAATGAAGCTCATTGAATCTAAACATCCGTAAAGTTTCAAAAGAAATGTTTATAATATTTTAAATGATTTTTTAAATATGTTTTTAATGTACACAATTGGATTTTGTGTGTGTACATTTTTATGGGTTATTGGTTAAAAATGAAAGGGTTGGCTTATCTGTGGATGGACATATTCTTGAGTATATATAGATACTTTTAAAAAGTTTTATCATGTATACTTGTGGATCAGCTCACTCATGAGTAAGCTATATTCAGTTATGAGGCTATATTTTCTAACTTCTTGGCTGATCCATGAGTGTATATGTGGTATATTCACTTTGATCATTCTAAAAGGCCCAGGACTGAACCTTATACTACTTCATTCATTCCAGTTTGATGAAGAAGCATTGAAGAAAACACTTGGGATTCATTTATCAAGCCAGCTATGTGTGCCCTTCATCACTGTGCTATCCAGCTAACACATACTTAGTAAATGGAATGCTAGAGGATACTTTGTCAAATGCTTTGCAAAAGATATTTTATGTGTACATAACATTTCTACAATGTGTTAAGAAAATCAACATGAGTCTTCTGAGGAGGGGCCTTGCAGTGAATCTCCTGTTTGAATGATTGCATTTAATATTGGGGTACACTTAAAGAAAACTCAGAATCTACAAATGGTTCAAAATGCCACCACATATATAGGCATAGGTGCTTCTCAGTTCACCCATTGAATACCCATTGCAAGTTATAATGGCTATTGGTGGGCTTCTCAGTGCATTACAAATGATTATAGGTTGTCACCTATAAACTATGGTCATGTCCAGATTATCTACAGAACAACCTTGATGTTTTTGCCCATCCGGTAAAATCTGGAAGAGTTGACATCCACATCGAAGCTATAAAGTATTAGCACCTTGTGGGATCTGGGAGACATGCCTTCTTGGTATCTTAGCTATGTCTGCCCTTTGAAACAGCATGCCTGACATCTATTGTCAGGGTTCCAAGGAGTAGCCCAGATGAAATCAAAACTCCAAAGCCAGAAGGTTCCTCAAAGTATAGATTTATTAGGCATGTCATATTGGCACAGCTGGTGAAAACCCGACTCTGAAGCTCCCCGCGTTTTCCCCACCCAATTCAAAATCAAAAGCTCATCCCCCCCACTACATACAACCATCACATGCCCCAATCAGGTCACAATCCCAGACCCAGATGACTCCCATCCATTCCCTGCCAGGTGCTGGTAAGAGTGTCCTTGGCTCCCAGGAGAAAGAATGTTATTTTGGCTACATGTTTCCCCAGCTATCTCTACTCCCCCCTCCCTTTCCTACAGCTCTATCCAACCTCACTGTTCTGACCTTGGCTTCCTTTATCTTCTTTGACAAGCTGCCAAAGACCTAGTTGGCAATTATCTTGGCAAGGCCACACGGAAACACAGAGTCAAAAACAGAGCTTCAAAGTACAAACCGACACCATCCACAATGTTGCTTCCTGCAAAGGCCTATGTGCCTTTGCTCTGCCTTTATGTCTTATGGGAGGGGCCAATCATCTCCAAATCTTACTCCCAAGTTGTCCCTTTTGTTTTAACTGTTCTTGCCTTCTTGCAGTTCTGCCCATGCATGCACTAGGAAGAGGCTTCTCCTGTACCTCTGCCTCTCTGGTGTCCAACTCTGGAGGCTCTGGAGTCCGCACATAACTCTCAGATGGCCCTGGCCCCATCTCTGCCTCCGATGCACAGCCCTCATCCGAGCCTTCCCCAGACTCCAGGACTGGCCCATGTTCCTCCCCAGCCTCCTCACTGTCGAGTTCTACAGGCTGCTGGTGGACTACAACACTCACTGTGGCAACCCTGAAGACGTTCCAAGAGGGCTCCAGGATTGACATCTATATTGATTTGATTGTGTTGGGCTTCTTAAAGCAAGGGAAAATCTTGGTCTGTCATCAGGCTCAGCTTAGGCTGGAAATATTTACGCAAAGGTGATAATATAGTGGGAAATACGTGGCATTGCTCTCTGGCAGCATTCCATGTTCTCATTTGGTCTTCCCTTGTTTGTTTTTATTTACCTGATGTTTAACTATGTGGTGTTAGCTACCTAAAGTTACATGTATGAGTTGACAAATAAATAAATGGTTAATCTAGTGAGGTGCTTCTGACATCGTTTGAAATTCCAACGATTTCTGCATTGTTTTGAGATGCTTATATATTATTCTCTTTATTATATCCTATATGGTCTCCTGAAAATCAATATCTGATTGGCTGATCTTTTGGACAAGAGTGTCAAGTGCAAAATGAAAGATTGCTTTGAATTCAAAGGAACCTTTTCATTAAAATGGCAGCCATCCCCTCATTTCATGCCAGCAAAGTTCATGGCTTATCTGCTCATTAAAGGAAAGCAGAAGTTAAACTTTTGATGTCCGGAATGCTCGTGCAATTTTAATAAGTGGCTGGATTTTAACTATGCAAAGGAGAGGGCTGACATGGAAAAACTTCCTAACTCTGTGCATATTTTCCATACCATGCATGATATAATAGCCTGGAAGTTGTCCCCCCCCCCCACCTCTTCTCTTTCAGCTTGATGGTGACTGATTCTTCAGAACAAATGGATGAAATAAAAGGTAAGGACATAAAATATTGCTTTACAAATTCAGCTAGAAGCAATTTTGAGCATCTTTATTCCATTGGGGGATGAATGCTAACATTAAAGCCTGCTAGAATTTATCTCTTCCCAATCAAAGTTCACCAAAATATGTATGGGAGTAGATGGGAGGGGGGGGTGATATGGTACAAATGTAGGTAATATTTAAGAAGAGAGGTTACCTTGAGATAATATATATCTTGAAAACTCTGCACTAAGGAAATTTACAGTGAAAGAATTATAGCAAGACTGTTTTCATTTTTTTAAAAAGAGGGGGTTATCATTAATGATCATATAAATTGGTAAGGATTCAAAGAAATATACGATACAAAAAGTTGCAACTATAAATAGTTAAAAATTCTTCTTTATTTTAATCCATAAGGGAGAGAGAAGCACGGCCATTTACTTCCCTAAACATGTGGGAAATAAAGAAGTCAGAATTGTAATGATTTGCATGTTGCTACCAAGGCAGTAGATCTTATTTATTGGAAAATTCATTTCTTCTGCATAAAAGGAAGGCGTGCAGTATATTCTATATTTTATTTGTCCTCTGCCTGCATTTCTTTGCATATTAGAATACAGCATTTTCTTCCACTCTCAACTGTAACTAACTTTTTTATATCTCTGAACTATTTAAGCTTTCTCTCTTAAGAAGATAATGTATTTGCTTAGAAGTGAAATGATTTATAATTGCTTTATATTGCTAAAGAGGTGACCTTTAAATTCAAGGTATCTTTCATGGCTTGGTAGCAAACTTCCAGAGATAAAAGGATTTCTTTAAGATGTGAGGCAAGTAATTGTCAAAAATAGGGGAAAAAAGCATAATTCTATAGTGTTTTCTTTTGATTATATCCATTAGGAGTTTCTGCCTCACTGTAACATTGCTGTCTAAGAGTAAACAACTGTCTTTTAAAAGCATAGTATTCTAGAATTGTGTAAGCTTCTTTAAACATGTACAGTAAAATGTCAGGCTCAGAGACTTTATAACTGAGGATATACATAATTTCTTTTTCTCCCCCCTCCCCCCTTTCCCCAGATAGACTACCTATTTTTATTTCTTTCTTAATCTCTTTCTTCTGTTCTTGAGAGCAGAGGTAAGGGTATCAGTTTGGAAGAAATAGACCAAATTACTTGGTCTGTTTATTTATTGTTAGCTGTTCTAACTACTGTATTTTTTGGAGTATAAGACGCACCTTTTTCGCCCCTAAAAGGGGGTGAAAATTTAGGTGCGTCTTATACACCGAATGTAGCCCCACTCATCCACTTGCCCCCACCCTTTGGCCTCTGCCCCCCCAGCAGTTACCTCCTTACAGCAAACAGCAAGAAAAAACAGCTCGTTTTAGCTTCAGCACAGCCTAATTAGCACAAATTGATTGGATTGACCTCCCGAGTCTCAGCTGTCTTGCTCTCAGCTGTTTTGCGCAGGCCTCTGCTGCTTGCTGCAAGGAAGAAAATTGCTGGAGCAGATTTTTTTTCCCCTTCTGCTAATCAAGCTATGCTGAAAATGAAAATGAAAGTAAAGCAGGCTGTTTGCTGTTTGCTGCAACGAGGCAAAATAGCTCAGAGGCAGAGGGATATTTCTTTTTCTTTTTTTCCTCACCAAAAAAGGTAGATGTGTCTTATACTTTGAAAAATATGGTGTATGTTCCAACATATAAAAAAGAATAACTTACATAAAATATAAATATCAGTACAAATGGCTTCAGGAAAAAGGCACAATACAAGAATCCATTTAAAGAGTCATGGTGGACATCAAACTACACACGCTCCTTTAAAAACCTGACAGTGTTGAAACCATCTCAAAAAATACTCTTGTCATATCTATTGGTGTTGAACTAGAACTGGGGAAGTTCCAAGGTCAAGTCACACTTTAATCATGGAAAATCACAAGTTGACAATGGACAATTCTTCTTTCTACATCCAAGTTACCCCAAAAAGTAAAATCACAAAATAGTTGTGGAATAAGAACTAAATTAAATATATAAACGTGCTTAGGTTGAATCCATAATATGAATAGGAAAAGATAGGATTTCTGTTTCTTTAAATAATTTCTAGGGAAAGAGATTATCTCAGATTAATTAATTAAATTAAATTAATATGCCATCAGAGCAGTGGTGGGTTCCTCCCGGTTCCGCCCAGTTCCGCCAAGCCGGTAGGGTGATGATTTGACATCACCGAACCGGTTCTTACCTTTTATTTGGCCTCACCCCCAATCTATTCACTGCCTCCTGAGTCCCAGCTGATCGGCTAGAAGGAAAAAAACTGTTTAAACTCTTGTCTTGGGGCTTCAAAGGGCCGCCCTACAACTGATCAGTGGTAAAAGGCAGTTTGGTGGGAGACCAATGCCTCCAAAAACAAATGAGTAGACCGTTGCCTGCAAAAATAAATGGGTAGACCAGTGCCTGCAAAAATACATGAGTAGACCGGTGCCTGCACAAATAAATGGGTAGACCAATGCCTGCAAATATACATGAATAGACCAGTGCCTGCAAAAATAAATGGGTAGACCAGTGTCTGCAAAAATAAATGGGTAGACCGGTACAGCTCTGCAAGCAGTTAAAAGCCTGGTAGACCAATACCTCTGCTAAATCCTAAAGAATTGTCACATGACCATCAAGCCACGCCCACAAAATAAGCCACACCCACAGAACTGGTAGTAAAAAAAATAGAACCCACCCCTGCATCAGAGGACACATAGAATAGCTTATTTAAGAAATGATGGAACCAAAAAAGAAGGAATAGAAAACATAAAGTTGGTTCCTTAGATTGGGAAAGAGAAATCTCAATGCTGATAACATATCCTGATAGCCAAAAGTGCAAAGAATCTGCAGCAAGCTCCATTAATAAAAGTTAAGGAACAAAGTGAAAGAAAGGACTAAAATTATTTTTTAAAAAAAATCTGATGACAAGAGACAGAAGAACCAGCCTTAGAATTAGCAATGAAGATATTGCAGTCAAGAAATATGACTAGCACTTAGTAAAGCAGACATGAAGATTGTCCACATACGCTCCCAAGCAGCTGCTTCTCATGAAGAGACAACAGGACAGCATTTTCCCATGGATTTAATCATCAGGAGATAAAGGGATCAGTCATCTTGCTCACAACTGTGGTAGAACCTTTTAAAGGACATAAGTTTGCAAGCCTCATTTTCTCATCACTTTCAGAAATGGTCTTTTAACCATCTTGAACTTATTAGAAACCTTCCCAGCAACAAGTTTGAAAAGCCATTGGGAGAGTTTATCTTCAACTCTGAATCAAAGAAAAAAATAATTATAAGCTTAGGAACTTAAAGAATCTGAAATAAAAAAAGCTAAGAATGCAGAATTGCATGCTGACTCTGCCCACTGCCAGAAGTTTGATCCTGACAGGCTCAAGGTTGACTCAGCCTTCAATCCTACCGAGGTAGGTAAAATGAGGACCCAGATTCTTGGGGGCAATAGGCTGATTCTCTAAAACGCTTAGAGAGGGCTGTAAAAGCATTGTGAAGCGGTATTTAAGTCTAAGTGTTATTACTATTGCTAAATAAGAATTTGGCCTAATAAAGTTATAAATGGTTGAGGGTCAAGGAAAAAATGGAATATTGACTATGGTGCTGGAGAAGACTCCTACGAGTCCCTTGGACTGCAAGGCAATCAAACCGGTCAGTCCTAGAGGAGATCAACCCTGACTGCTCTTTAGAAGGCCAGATCCTGAAGATGAAACTCAAATACTTTGGCCACCTAATGAGAAGGAAGGACTCACTGGAGAAGAGCCTAATGCTGGGAACGATTGAGGGCAAAAGAAGAACGGGATGACAGAGAATGAGGTTGTTGGATGGAGTCACTGAAGCAGTCGGTGTGAGCTTAAATGGACTCCAGTGAATGGTAGAGGACAGGAAGGCCTGGAGGAACATTGTCCATGGGGTCGTGATGGGTCGGACACGATTTACAAGTAACAACAACAACAAATAAGATTTTGGAATTAACTACAAAAAATAAATAACCTTTTGGGAAACAGTTTTATTTTGGCTTTCCTGGATAGTGTAAATTATAGGAAAGATAGAACACACAGCCCCTCCCCCCCCCCCAGTTCTGGCAACTCTTTATGGACTTTTTGCTCATACTAGTAATGAATCCTTGATGTTTTATGGATTTGCTTATAGATAAAAGTTATGGTATTTATTTATTTATTTATTTATTTATTTATTTATTTATTTATTTATTTATTGAATTTATATCCCGCCCTTCTCCCCGAAGGGACTCAGGGCGGTGAACAGCCGAGAATTAAAATAATATACAATATAAAAGTTAAGATAATTAAAAATAAATTAAATTAATCGGTCTCCCAATTTAAAACCCCTAGCTATACAATTAAAAAACTAACCCATAAAACCTATTCAGGCCAGGCCGGCTTGCTGAAATAAAAACGTCTTCAGGGCCTTACTGAAAGTGTGGAGATCCGGAATCAGCCGTATTCCGTGAGGTAGCTCATTCCAGAGGGTGGGTGCTCCCACAGAGAAGGCTCTCCCCCTGGGGGCCGCCAGCCGACATTGCTTGACCGACGGCACCCTGAGGAGGCCCTCTCTGTGAGAGCGTATTGGCCAGTGGGAGGTTATCGGTAGCAGAAGGTGGTCTTGTAAATACCCTGGCCCTAAGCAATGGAGCGCTTTAAAGGTGAGAACCAACACCTTATTGAAGGAAAAGATTTACCAAATTTGTTTATACATTTGTTGTTGGGATGAAGATTGGAAGCCACTATATTTCTTTTCTTGTTCTTTATTATATTCTTTCTTTTCATTTTCTTCTTTCTTTTCTTTTTATTCCATTCTTTCTCCAGTTTGTGTTATTTTTCCCATTGTAAAATATAATAAAATTATTATTTTAAAAAGTAGCTCATCTTCCTTCCCTTGAAAACCTGATTACTAAGGCAGGTGGCTTGAAAAAAAAATCGCAGTTACCTGTGGTGCCTTCCTTCTATCCCCTTTCAGCCTCCTTCCCAGCATCAGCATGGCCGAGTTGCCAATAAAGCTGCAACCTTGACATAGGTGTCAGGGGTGACAAGAGGAAAATTAAGGAGACATGTGTTTTGGAGCTCTGCAGCTGCCAGCAAACAGAAAAGCAGCCGAAGAAAAAAGAAATTGTTTTTTTCCTTCAGAAAGAGTGGATAGTCCAAAAGAGAGAAAAAGAAGAATAGAGGCCTAACAAGACAAAGCATAATGCAAAAAGGTGCAAAAGCTCTAACCGTTGGCCATTAACAGAAAAAGAAGGTGAAATCTCAGAGAGAGGTGACTTAAGATATAACAGACTTGGGAAACAAACAATACATACTAGCAATAGGTAAAGGTAAAGGTTCTCCTTGCACATATGTGCTAGTCGTTCCCGACTCTATGGGGTAGTGCTCCTCATCGTTTCAAAGCCGAAGAGCCAGTGCTGTTTGAAGACATCTCCATGGTCATGTGGCCGGCATGACTAAATGCCAGAGGTGCACAGAGCACTGTTACCATCCTACCAAAGGCGGTCCCTATTTTTCTACTTGCATTTTTTTACGTGCTTTCGAACGGCTAGGTTGGCAGAAGCTGGGAACGGGAACTCGTTATGTGGCACTAGAGATTTGAACCGCTGAACTGCCAACCTTTCAATCGACAAGCTCAGCATCTAAGCCACTGATCCACCACATCCCTATACTAGCAATACTAGAGCAATAAAAATAGCACTTAGAGGTGTATATTGCTTCATGGCGGTTTGATAACTTGCCATTGCATGGTGCATTATTTAATGACCCCACAATAATTTACTTAAGGACATAAGTGGAGATAAATTTAATGTGGTCAGCTGCTTAGTTGCCATGATACTTAGTGACAGAGTTGCGGATTCCAGTTGTGGTGGTTTGGTGAGGATTATCCATAGTGGATTTTGATGTCAAAATTGGCTGAAATTTGAAAAACAATGACTAAGTAATAGCAATAGCACTTAGACTTATATACCATTTCACATAGTGGTGGGATCCTACCAGTTTAACAACTGGTTCAGTGATTGTGCGCTTCGCTACAAGTGCGTGCATGCGTAATTGAACAAAAAATCACCTGCCGCGTTAGTGCTATGGAATTAAAACAGCTGAGGCGTGGCAGAGCACTAATCAGCTGTGAAGATATAGGTAAGTAAAGTGCAGGGGCAGGCAGGCGGGCCCAGCTGATTGTTGGAGTGAACCAGTTTGCTCCCAGCTGATCGTCGGAGCTACCGGTTCGCCTGAACCAGTCCAAACCGGTAGAATCCCACCCCTGATTTCACAGTGCTTTACAGCCCTCTCTAAGTGATTTACAAATGTCAGCATATTGCCCCCAACAATCTTGGTCCTCATTTTACTGACCATGGAAGATGGAAGGCTGAGTTGGTGAGGATAAAACTCCTGGCAGTAGGCAGTCATCCTGCAATACCCTGCATTCTAACCACTACACAACCACAGCATCATGTGTAGGTAATTATTAATAGCACAAGGTATTGAATAGTAACAATATAGATTGCAGTATAAACATTGTCATAGTATTAGTAATTAAAGAATAGAATGTAGTAATAGTATAGAGATAGCAATAGAATTTAGGAAGTACTATCACTTTTTATTTTGTAAAAACAAACTAATACAATGACACCTTGGTACTCAACTGCTTTGAAACTCATCGAATTTGATGTGAAAAATTTGTCTCGGTACTCATCATTTGTTTAGTACCCAATGCACAAGCTAGAACTTGTTGGTGTTGGCTGACTTATGATTCACTACATTATTCCTTATGTGAAAAAAATTGTTTGGTACTCATCATTTTTGGTGCTCATAGCACCTCCTGGAATCAATTAACAATAAGTACTGAGGTACCACTGTAAATGTTTTATTAACACCTCCCCAATCCTTGTAGGCTGATATTTTAAAAAAAATCTGTCAAGGATCCAGTGCTTTTGAGTCTCTCTTCAGTCTGGGTTAAAAAAATTGGGTAGTTTAAAAAGAACAATCCATGACAATTATTTTTAAAAATGGAGAGTATCCTTCTTATTGGCTAACATCTAGAGTAGCAAGGATGAGTTAAAGTGTTCAGTTAAAGCTACTAATTTGGAAAGAAAAGGAGTTAGCAGTGTGTGGAGGGCATCACAAGTGTATCCACGGATACACCTGTGGTGCCCTTGATAACTTCAAAGCTTTCTTATCTGACATTCTTTTAATTGAAATAAATGGGTTGTGGGCATGCTACAGAGCATAGCATCAGCTTCCAGCTACTTATTTATTCACAAAAATATTAATAATGATCAGACAGGTATGTTAGAAAATCAAAGGCAGAAACATGTAGGAAATGTGTTTACCTACCAGGAAAATGTCATAGATTAGCCAGGAGTGTGTAGAGCAGGGAAGTCAAACTCAAGGCCCGGCGGCCATATCTGGCCTGTGGGGGTGCTTAGATCTGGCCCACAGGGCCGCTCTGGAAATAGCAAAGGACCACAGGCTACCACAGGTGCCCCCAACATGAGTGATGTTGAGCTGGTCATGTCCACCCTGGCCACACCAACTCCGGCCTGAGGTCAAACAAAACCTGATGCGGCCCTCAATGAAATCGAGTTTGACACCCCTGGTGTAAAGCTTCTTAAAGGAGTAGATAGAAGGAGGAAAAACAAAGTTATCAATTTGTCTTCTGGTAGATGAAATATTTTTGGCTATGTCCATCATGACACACACTTAGTAAACAGGCAAGCCTTTTTCTCATGTCAGCCATTTTGCAAATGTGTCACTGACATGATCATAACATTTCATATCTACTAATGTTCCAAATAGATCCAAAAATATTTTTTTTACCCTGATCAAAAACTTAAAGTAGGCATGTGTTCAGGGATAAATAAATTCAGAATATGAACTTTATACATTTTGAGAAAGAATTTGAAACAGGAAATGAAATGGAGAAAAATAACTCTAGAATTTTCTTCGCATGATATTTTAATATACATCTAAATATTTTTAGTTTATATGTGTGTTTTAATCACACACATTAGACAGTTGGGATTGTGTACTACTCCCTATCAAGCATAGTCTTGGTAGCAAATAGATGGTGCTCCCAAGTAAATGTATTTGCTTTTGTATTTTATAATATTCGTGAATATAGAGTTAGCAGCTTATAAAAGTGAAGTACGATCACATAGTAGCAATAAAGTAATAAATTCACAGAGTTAAAAACAATAAATAGTATGATTACATTTTTAAAAACTCACTTCTTGGGTTAGTACAATATTAGAGAAAATATTGGTCTTTGTATTTCGACTCAGATAGGGAGAGTAGTTAAAAATAATGTTCTAAAACTGATCAGAGTACAAGAGCCAATGTTAATCTCTTAAACTCAGCTAGAGGTCTTACAGCAAAACATACTCTGAGTAGGAGATCCACGTTTTTTCCTCGCCTCCACCCCATATCCCAAAAATACTGAGATCATGTTATGTGATTCTTCCTACCTACTGCTAGTTCTCTCTTTCATCTCTGGGGAAAATCAATGTCCTCAATGAGGACCCAGATTGTGGGGACAATAAGCTGACTTTGTATAAAATATACAAAAGTATGAAGGCTATTGCTTAACGCATTGTAAGCCGCCCTGAGTCTCCAGAGAAGGGCGGCATATAAATCAAATTTTTTAAAAAAATGTCATTATGAGTGTAGGACTTATATATAATGGCCTTTCAAAAAAAATTCCACTAAATTGGTAGGTTTTATTTTTCCAAATGTCTCCACACAAAGGAGATAGCGATACTGCCCCTTCAATAGCAATACTCCCCATTCTTGATCTTGTTTTGTTTCATTTAATAATAATAATAATAATAATAATAATAATAATAATAATAATAGTAATAATTCAAAGTGGCAAACACACACAATACTGCCAAAAGTGCTTTTCAAAAGGCATCTGGAGTTTCTTGGGTTAGGGTTAGGGTTAGGGTTAAAACTTTTTCCTTGAAAAAGTTTTGCTTCTCATCCGAGAAGCTTCTTCAGTTCTGACTTCAGAGAGACTCAAAACAGAAGAAACCTCTTAGATGAGAAGTGAAACATTTTGAAGGAAAACCAAGGAAGTCCAATTGCCTTCCTATTTCCCCACAATAACAACCTATATGGAGTGAGAGAGTGAGAGTGAGAGTGAGAGCAGTGGTGAAATGTAAAATTTGTTACTACCGGTTCTGTGGGCGTGGCTTGGTGGGAGGTGGGGGTAATGTGACTGGGTGGGCACGGCCAACTTTTTTTAAAAAAAAACTTTTAAAACCATTTTTTCTACAACCTCTTTGGCCGAAGAGGTTATAAGAAAATGCTTTTAAAAGCCTCTACCGATCCCAGCTGAGCCGTGGGATAATCAGAGGCTTTTTTTTTACTTTTAAAAGCATTTTTTCAGCCGAAGAAGTTGTAGAAAAAAATGCTTTTAAATTTTTTTTAAAAAGCCTCTGATGATTAAATGGCTCAGCTGGGATCATCAGAGACTTTTAAAAGAAAAAAAGCCTCTGCCGATCAGCTGGGCATGGGGGGGCAGGGATGTTTGCTACGGTTCTCTGAACCACCCACCGCCATCACTACTGGATTGGGCGATTCAGTCCAAACTGGGAGCATTTCACCCCATTTCATTTCATCCAAGAAAGGAATTGAGCCCACAGTCTCCTGGTTTCTTATTAGACCATACTACCATAGGTAAAGGTAAACGTTCCCCTCACAGATATGTGCTAGTTATTTCCAACTCTAGGGGGCGATGCTCATCTCCATTTCAAAGCCAAAGAGCCAGCTCTGTCCGAAGATGTCTCTGTGGTCATGTGGCCGGCATGACTAAATGCCAAAGGCACATGGAATGCTGTTACCTTCCCACCAAAGGTGGTCCCTATTTTTCTACTTTCATTTTTTACGTGCTTTTGAACTGCTAGGTTGGCAGAAGCTGGGACAATTAATGGGTCCTCACCCCATTATGCGGCACTAGGGATTTGAACCGCTGAACTGCCGACCTTTCGATCGACAAGCTCAGTGCCTTAGCCACTGAGCCATCACATCCCATACCACCATACATGACCCATATTACTTAAGAAGCCCGATGACAGGATCCTTTCTTGCCATACACATCAGTTACTCTCCTTTGAGATTTAATATAAGGGAGACTGAAGACCACCTGAAGCCTTACTCTACAATGAAAGGCAAGATATTTATATATCTGGGCCACCTTATAACTAAGTAAGTACAAGAAAAGGCAGCCTCCTCATAACTAGGTAAAAGAATACATTCAACCATCTCTAACATTCTTTTCTCCTTTAGAAGGGTTTTTTAAAAACAAATTCTATTTCATCAAACTGAATGAGAAACGATAGGAACAAACACAAGAGATATTTTTCTTTTTCTTTCTGGCACTAATTACAAAAGTGAGAAGCCTGTTGTTTTCATGGCAGGCTTGTGCTTCCTTAAACTAGCAAAGATTCTAATGCAATCAGCTCCTCTGGGAGATCTCTGCAGAATTCTTTTATAGCTAAAAGTCAGAGATGATTGCACTAAAAGGATGCATAGCTATCAAGAACACTATTTACATTTCTAACATACAGTGATAAGGTGCTCCGGGTGTTTAGACTTCAATTCCCAGAATTCCCCAACCAACATGGATCGAAGGGAGTTCAGAGAGTTGAAGACTCCACATCTAGAGGGCATTTAGGTTGGGGAAGATGTTAACTTGTATTTTCTGTCCAAATATTTGACTGTCTGAAAACATATTGATGATAGAGCAGAGAACCAACTCAGCGCTGTCAGGCTTACCAAACAGAAGAATTTAGACACAAAACAGCCGAAAGATCCTCTCACAAAACCTGAGAAATAGATGTGGTATATGAAATTAAGGCATCGTGGTTTGGTACAATATTCTTTGATATACGTATGTGCTCAGTGAGAAGTTCAATATTTGATTTCAAAAGAAATTAAAATATAGAAAGAAATTGGATTTCTTCCTACCAAATTGGTTTTTAACACTGTTTTTTTTTCCAGCCCAAAATACTCACCAAATGTAGGAGTTTGGGAAAAAAAGCAAGTTAGTTCTCGCCATTTGCTTGTCGTTTAAAAGAAAGAAGATTCCTAAGAAACTTGATGATTAGGTATAGAATCCAGCAATTGACAGTGCTTCTGATTTTCTCCCTTTGATGGCCTCAACAGTGATTGCAGATAGCCAGAGTAAAGATCTCAACTGACACTGAATCAAGACTTTATGGGAACAGCATGGCATCTGTTACCTTGCCTTTCTGATGGCTACTAGACTGAGTAGAACAATGGCTGCTTCTCATTTGTCTTTGCCTTCCCTTCTTCTCTGTCTTCTTCCCTCAGAATTATTTAAGTGCTAATACAGCTTATTAGTGTCAGAAGAAAACGAGACTTGAAGAACCGTGGGAGAGCAACCTACTCTTAGCCAGCAGATGCAGATTCTTCTGCTAAAAAAGCAGATTCTCAAACAGGTAGCTAATTATTCTGACACTCAGAGGGTGCCTACAGACTTGTCCAAGTGCCAAGCTGTGAAATACAAGGCGACAAACAAGAGCAAAAAATGGAGCTTAATATTACATTAATGTTGTCTGATTTTTAAACTTTGTTAGAAATAACCACTATTTCTGTTCCTTGTAAAATGCTAGAGCCTTGCAAAGATTCAGATGAGAGGGGAGAGAAGTTGCTTCAAAGAGCATATGAGGCTGTACTAATTGGTACAGTACTAATTGGTAAATTTTGAAAAGTTGGGTGTTTATCTGGACTTATGCAGGGAGGGGGAACCACATTTGTTGTACGTGTTGATATGTGCATAGTTACTTTACTCTCTGCTTTGTTTTTTCTTCTTCTTAGCCAGATCTCTGTGAAGCCTTAATAAGTACTTCTTCTTTTATACACTTAGCTCTTTTGTGGTTTGTGTCCTCAGAATGGCTTATCTGTTACTTGTATTGATAACTCCCTGGCTTCAGTGAGTGATACTGCCTTTAATTGCCTGTATTCTGCCCGTAATTTACAGTTAGAACCTTTTTCCTTGCTCATAAGATTTGCAATCTAGTGGCTTCAGCTTTGGATAATGGAGTGATGTGTTAACTACCTGTGCCTTACTTTGGTGTGACTCCTGGACATCATCTCACCTTTCTCATTACATTCTATATCGTTTCCAGCCTAATTGCTTTCAACCTTGAATAGGACAGATGGTTTAGCTGAGTTGTAGCATCCACGTTCATAGGTCAAATGAAATCCATTTAATTACCAAGAATTAGGAAAGGACTCCAGACTGAAGCAGAACCAGTATTCCCCAGAACATCCATCTCAATAAAAATAACTCTACTGGTATGGAAATCTTTTTCACAATTTGTTTAGTGAGAATTAACTTTTAATAAAAACAACCCCAAAACCTATTGCTGAAAAAAAATTGTTTGTGCTGTTCTATCATGTTTCCCCCAAAATAAGACCCTGTCTTATATTTTTTTTGAACCCCAAAATAAGCACTTGGCCTTATTTTCAGGGAGGTCTTATTATTTTGGGGCACATGGAGCAAGATGGGGCTCCTCTTGCCATCTTACCTGATTTCCAGCTCTGTGTTTAAACATTTTTGGGGAGGGCTTATTTTTGGGGGGAGGCTTATTTTAGCACATGAGCTCAAAAGCCCAATTGGGCTTATTATCAGGGGATGTCTTATTTTCAGGGAAACAGGGTATTTCTAAAATCATTTTCATCTCTTTACACTTAATCTCCAAACAGCATTTTATATTTAAATGTGAATAATATTTAATTCCAGTGGGGAGGGAAAGTGCACCTGGATAATGGATGATGAGAAACTAATGATGCACTGTCTAGATCCATACTTTAATCTTTGCCAAGGTTTTTAAACTCTAAGATATTTGTAGACCAGTCTACCAAACTAGACTGGTGGAACAAAAGACACTGAGAAAGAAATTGGGTTGTTTTTGTTAAATGAAAAGAAATGGTCTTCTATTTGTATATCACAGGATGCAAAAGAGAAAATAGCATGTTTAACCGTTATGCAAAGAGAGAATCTCAGCAACAGCAAACCTTCTACATAGCTATTAAAGTCTACCAGTCCTTCCCCTTCTTCTTTTGTATCTTGTCAGCCTACTATATTTGGGCTCCTTTATCTTGCCGGTCTAATTATAGTTTGATAGTTATATTTCTAGTAAGCTTTCATTTCCAGTTTTCAAGCTGTTTCTTTTCTTGATGAATATTTGGGAGCAAGGTCTGTAGAGTTGGTTTCACCATCCCTTCATATTTCATAGACAGTACATTTTAGATCAAATGCAATATTCCATTAGGACATGTTGTTGCTTCTGAACTAATTTAAATTCTTGTTGTTTCATCCAGTGCATTCTTCCAATCTACTGATAAACTAATAGTGAGATAAAATAGTTACAAGGAGATGGTCTGTTGAAAAATAACTTCTGAATATAATGTATAAATTATGGTTTGTCGCACAGTTTTGTTTTGTTTTTAATTTGATTTATTTGCTGCCCTTCTCCGGAGACTCGGGGCGGCTTACAATGCGTTAAACAATCGCCTTCATACTTTTGTATATTTTATACAAAGTCAGCTTATTGCCCCCACAAACTGGGTCCTCAATTTACCTACCTTAGAAAGGATGGAAGGCTGAGTCAACCTTGAGCCTGGCGAGATTCGATCTTACTTTAATTGCAGACAGCTGGTGTTAAATTACAGTTCTTAGTCTGTTGAGCTATCCAGGCTCCAGTTCAGACTGGATTTGGCTTTCTTTCTTCTTTCTTTCTTTCTTTCTTTCTTTCTTTCTTTCTTTCTTTTTTTGTCCACCTATTGAGTCTTTCCCAAGGACCTAGGATAGAAGATATGGATGTTTCTTGGTGTTTTGTCTTTATTGTTATTACTTTATTGTGTATTTTATTTGTTTCATGGTAAACAGCTTAATGTCATGGAAAAGTGGGTCCTCATTTTACCAACCTCGGAAGGATGGAAGGCTGAGTCAACCTTGAGCCTGGTGAGATTCGAACTGCCAAACTGTTGGCAGCCAGTGATCAGCAAAAGCAGCCTGCAGTACTGCATTCTAACCACTGCGCCACCGCGGCTCATATAAACCTTGTGTTATGTACAAATTATTATGTATAATAAAATCACCAATGTGTTATTATTTTGATAATGCAAATATCCTGAGAGAATTCACTGAATGCTCTGCAGCAGGTCAAGTTATAATATATGTGTTGAATTTCACCAATCTCTTAAGATAACAACTTTGTCAAAAAAAGGAGATAAGGTGTTATGACCCAGCTGGTCAAGGCAAGGCAGGACTCTAGAGAGTTCTTTATTTCTCTTAACAAATATTCCAGCTAACAGTTCTCCAATAATCAGTAAGGCTCTACCCCCATGCTACCCTGAAGGCAGCCTCCTTCCGTCTCCCAAACACAGCCCCAGTAATACAAAGAAAGAGTAAGAGTAGGTGCACTCTCACAGGGCAAGATCCATGGTTCCAAGTCAGTAGTGGGTTGCTACCGGTTTGCTCCTGGTTAGGCGAACTGGTAGCAGCGGTGGCGGGAGGCTTCACCCATCTGCCCAGACACTTCTGCGCATGCGCAAAAGCTTCTCTGCATGTGCAGAAGCATCGCGCGCGCACCCACAAGCAAACTAGTAGCGACGGGTTTAGAAACCCAGTCCTGTTCCAAGTCCAATCCACAAGGCAGAGTCCAGGTACAAAACAAGGGCAATCCTCAGGACAAGAAGCAGTTTTCAGGCAAGAAGCAGTTCCAAAGGCACAGTGAAGAAAAGGCTAAACACAGTCCACAAGAGAAAGGCTAGGTCCAAACAAAAGATAAAGAGAAACCTTCCAAGCAAGGCAAGGCATGAGTCAAAGCCAGGGGACTGTAAGCCAAAGCAAACAATTGTTCCTGGCAAAAACTAACTCCCCATGGTTTCTCCCTAAGTTACTCCCCTCCAGGTTTTCCTTGTGTGGAGGGGTGGAGCGACCTCCTCCTGAGTAGCCTTGCAGACCTTCTCTGGGCTTGCCTACGCTCCACTCTCCTTGCCCTTGGATCAAGTGGAGTAGATAGCAGCTCCTCCTCACAGGAGATCGACTGCTTATCAGCACCACTGCCGATCAGCAGCCGATCCTCCTCTGTGCAGACAGAGAGCTCTCTATCTGATTGACCATCTCCCCCAATGCCTAAGGGGCCCAGGACAGCATGGTCCTCAGCCCCTGCGGTGCCTTCCCTGTCGGACATTCCCAATTCCAACTCCTCCTTTTCCTTACCAGGTTCTGAGGGGGCTATAACCAGCGGCGGGCTTCAAAAATTTTAGCAAGGGGTTCTCTGCCCGGTTGCTGGGTGGGTATGGCCATGGTGGGAGTGGCCTAGTTGGCCTCCTGCACCATGGCAGGGGGGCATTTTTGCCCTCCCTGGGCTCCAGAGGCTTTCCTCGAGCCTCTGGGAGGGTGAAAACAGCCTCCCCAGGCTCCAGAGGCTCTCTGGAGGCCAGAAACAGACCTATTTCCAGCATTCCCGAACTGCACATGAGCTATTTTTTTAGTTAATCGAAATGCTGAGTAAAATAAAATATCTTTTCAAAATAACTGAGTGAACACCATAAGATAAATCATTAACTGAAGCGCTCAATCCAGTATGATATAGTGTATGATGAAAGGAATTAGCAGTGCGTTATTTCCTTGCATAAAAGCTAACTTTCTTTCAGAAAGATTGTTGCACACATTGGCCTTTCTTTGTGAAATGAGGGAAATTTTCCGTGCCTGAGTAGAATATAATTGATGGATGATCACCTAACAAATATACAGGCCACGATGTAATGTGACAGGTTTAATATTAACTACAACCAAAGGAGGAGAAACAGGTGTGCTTAGAAATATCTATGACAGAGTAACAGATTATGCTAGTTCATATAATTAGTTTCATGAAGAAAAGTACAACTCCTTGTACTTAATAACTGTTGGTAGACAATAAGCTCAGAAATCATGCCCATTTGAGTATATAGTAAGATCAGAGATGGATTTCAGCAGGTTCTGACCAGTTCTGGAGAACTGGTAGCGGAAATTTTGAGTAGTTTGGAGAACCGGTAACTACTTCTGACTGGCCCTGCCCCCATCTATTCTCTGCCTCCCAAGTCCCAGCTGATCAGGAGGAAATGGGGATTTTGCAGTAACCTTCCTTGTTGTGACCCTGGCCCAAGTAGGTAGTAGGAAAATCAGATAGTGAAAAAACAAACAAACTTTATTCGAACAGCTGAGAATTACTTCATTCCCAGCATCGTTCAACTAAATTAAAGCAAATTCCTTCCAACACAAATTCCTCAGTCCTATCGCAAACCTTGTCCAATTAGGCAAACTGCCGAAGGCCTTTCTTGGCAAACGTTCAGAAGTCACAGATACAAAAGTAAATACAAGACGTAGATGAAGAAGAAGACGAAGCTATCAACATTGTTTTCTGGCAAAGTCCAAATGCCATTGCTGGTCTGTTTTAAGCCTTATGGGAGGGGCCAATCATCTCTTGGCTCTACTCCCAAGTTGTCCTCTTTGCTTGAGCTGCTCTTGCCTTCTGGCAGCTCTTCTCATGGCCCTGGCAGCTCCACGATGACCCTGGCCCCATCTCTGCCTCTGATGCAGAGCCCTCATCCCGGCCTTCCCCATCCTCCAGGACTGGCCTATGTCCTTCCTCAGCCTCATCGCTGTCCGACTCCACTGCCAGCTCTGCAGGCTGCTGGCGGACCACAACATTCCCCTGGAGTGGGGAGGGAATGGAGATTTTACAGTATCCTTCCCCTGCCACGCCCACCAAGCCACAGCCACCAAGCCATGCCACACTCACCAAGCCACGCCCATAGAACCGGTAGTAAAAAAATTTGAAACCCACCACTGAGTAAGATACATACAAAACCTAGTGTGCTAGGAACAAAATATTCTGGAATGATCCTGTATTCTTTCAGACCATGCCATTTCAGCTATTCTGGTTCTGTTCTGGCAGTTTTCCCAAATCATGAGATATGAAAGTAAGTAATTTTGAAAACTGCTCTGTTTGATAACTCTGATTATTCAGCATACTTACTTCTATATCTGAACTCCTTTTCATAGCAGGAGAGGTGTTTCCCTCAAAGGCTATATTAATATCTCTGTATCACCTCCTGCCTGACTGTATCCCATTACATGGTACTTTGCAGATTTCAATATAGATCAAAGCAGAATCTATACGTATTTTCTATATCTAGCTATCTGTCTGTATATCTATTTTGGTCCTTATCTGCTTTGAGTTGAAACTGAGTTGAAACAGAAAACTGTCTCAGAAATGGTTAGGTAGAAGGATGTCAGGGTTCCAAGTAACACCCCCAGAGAAAGAAGACTCCAGGCTTGAAGTTCCTCAAAGTTCCATTTTATTAGAAATGTCATATTGGCACATCTGGGAAAACCCAAATCTGAAAGCTTCCAGGTTTTCCCCAGCCAAATGAAAGTCCAAGTCCCTGCCCAGCACCCACATGTCCATCACATGGTCCAATCACTGCATTGTCCCAACTGGACAATTCCAGTTCCAGCCCTCCAGGTGCAGGGCATGATGTCCTTGACTCTCTGAGAAAAGAATGTTATTATAACTATATATCACCCATGCTCCATACAGTCCCCCCTCCCAATTTCCCACAGTAATAAATGTGGCAGGCTTGAAGGCCCAATGCAAAAGATGGCTTCCAGCAACAGGGAGGGGGAAATAGATAGCTGGGGGTTTGTAGTCAAAACAAAAAGTTTTCCTGTGGGAACCAAGGACATTCTAACAGGTGGCTGGGGAGAGGAGGAGTGGAGTAACCAAGCAACCGCCCAGCATCTCTATTGGACAATGTGCCTGATGACTTGGGGGAAGGGAGAACTTTCACTTTTTAATCAGGTGAAAACTGCGGTAACTTTCAGAGTCAGTTTTCACCAGTTGTGCCACTATGATGTATCCAATAAATTGTTCTTTGAGGAATCTACCTTCCTCGGAGTTCTTTTTTAAATATTTTTTTTTATTTTTTAATATAATACATACCATACATATTTTGTAGACAGTGTATTGACTGGGTCAAATCTTTTTTAAACAATGCTAACAGTAATAATACAAATAAGTATGCATAATCCTGATCTTCCAACTTCAACAGTACCATTCTCTCTTTATAATTCTATATCAGTTTTTCCATTAATTCATTTAAACATAAATAACACTTCTTTGTGCCATGTATTTGTTATCCCTACTAAGTTACTAATATTTAATATTTCTGTATTTTAAAGCTGCCCTTGGGCATTTCTTTCACCTCTTAATTTTCAGTCTTTAATCTTCTCTGTGTGTCTGATCGCCGCTTCCTTAACGCTTGGAGCAGGGGTGAAATGCGACCGGTTCAGACCGGATCGCCCAATCTGGTAGCGATGGCGGTGGGTGGTTCGGAGAACTGGTAGCAAAAATCCCTGTGCCCCCCTCCCCCACCATGCTCAGCTGAGCCACAGGATCATCAGACGCTCTTTTTTTTACTTTTAAAAGCATTTTTTCTATAACCTCTTCTGATGAAAAAATGCTTTTAAAAGTAAAAAAAAGAAAGCCTCTGATGATTGCGTTGCTCAGCTGGGATAGTCAGAGGCTTTTCAAAGCATTTTTTTCTGCAACCTCTTGGCCGAAGAGGTGGTAAAAAAAATGCTTTGAAAAGTCTCTGACGATCCCAGCTGAGTTTCCTGATCGGCAGAGAGGTATTTTTTAAAAAGCCTCTCTAAAGATTCCACCTGAGTTTTCTGATTGGCAGAGGCTTTTCAAAGCATTAGAAAAAATGCTTTGAAAAGTTAAAAAAAAAAAGTTGGCCACGCCCACCCAGTCACATTACCCCACCACCACCACCAAGCCATGCCCATAGAACTGGTAGGAACAAATTTTACATTTCATCCCTGGCTTGGAGATTATCTTTTAAAATTCTTGTACTTAAATTAAATCTTTGGAGTCAGAGTTGGAAGTTATCTCACCCAGTTTCAATGCTCTGTCCACGAACCGCTCCAGCACAAATCTTATGGTCCCAGTTGTCCCAGCTTGTGACTGCCAAAAATGGCCGTCGTCCCTGCTGCCTTTCGGGAGAGCTGGCTTTGGACCTAATGAGGAAATTGTGAGATCCTCGTGGTCCACGAAGCACCTCTCCTTTCTTCACCCCATAGGGTTTCCCAACAGCGGTTATCACCTGGATTTTCCAGGGCTCGGTGGAGCCCGCTTTTTTCCAAGCCGTTCTCACTGTGACATCAACCAGAAGTCCTCCAGGAGTTCTGTTTTCTATGGGTGCATTACTTGGAACACTGACAATCCAATGGATTGCTGTCTGATTGAGCAAGAAGGTTGGACTGACTAGTAAATCAGTAGACACAGCTTTTGTCAATCTCTGAAGATGAGGTTGCAGAATTAGTGCCCCTTCTCAAGGCAAGAGCCTGGCAGACTACAAAGAGAGTACAGCAAAGGTATTCTATGAGTGTAGAAGAGTCTCATCCCACTAAATGAGCTACACAGGGACTGTTTATATTAAAATGCAGCAGTAAACACAAGCTCTTCATTGATGGCAATCCCTCTGTGTGCCTTGACTTTTGAACTTGCAATTCCGACTTTGAACCTGGATCAGCTGATGATTGTGCCATAGGTTCTGCCCAGTGGTGGGTTGCTCCCGGTTCGCACCAGTTCAATAGAACCAGTAGTAAAACCGATGGGAGGCTCTGCCCTCCGACCCCAACGTCATCAGAACGCTTCTGCGCATGCGCAGAAGTGTGTGCGCGTGCACAAGCGAAGCAAGCGCGCACGTGCAGCCCCGTTGCATGCTGGTAGTAAAGGTAAGTAGAACCCACCCCTGGTTCTGCTCTTCAGATTCCACCTAACTACTCTCCTGCATGCCGCTTGGATTTGGAACTCTTATAACTCAAATTTGCTGAATTTTTTTTTTAATTTGATTTATATGCCGCCCTTCTCTGGAGACTCAGGGCGGCTTACAATGCGTTAAGCAATAGCCTTCATACTTTTGTATATTTTATACAAAGTCAGTTTATTGCCCCCACAATCTGGGTCCTCATTTCACCTACCTTAAAAAGGATGGAAGGCTGAGTCAACCTTGAGCCTGGTAAGATTCGAACTTACAGTAATTGCAGACAGCTGGTGTTAATCACAATGCTATGAGTCTGCTGAGCTACCAAGCTTTTCTGGGGAACCTGTCTCTATACAGAAGTATGTGTGTTTGCTAGCCTCGTTTAGTAAAGAGGAAAAAAAAATCCCCTGTGTATTTATGTTTGTGCTTGACCTGGGACAAGATAAAATACTGTTTCAACCACTATCATGAAATAAGGTTTATCACTGGAAGGATAATTATGCATCAATTGAATTGGCATAAAAATGCCACCCATCTTTATGGGCTTGCACATCTTCGAGTTAGGCATGGAACATGGCCAAAATGTATTTATGAAATAAACCATCTGATGGCCAGTACAATAATTTATCACATCAATGTAACATGAAAAACTGGAAAGCATCTCACAGCTAACGTGGTATAAACTAATTGTGATGTCCTAAATTCTGACCTGCTATGTGGGGGGTTAACAATATTTCTAACATAATGACCCCTAATGTGCCATTAGATAATGTCTGTTTATACAAAGATAATGAGTCCTAAAGGAGGAAGTTAGGGAACCAAACATTCTGACAAAGGCTGCATTTTATAGGAAATTGAAGGGACACGTGTCAACGTTGGATGAGTCTTAAGCAAGTAAAGGGCAAGAATAAAACCAAAGCGAGTAGAGCTACCACACTTCCTTTTTACTGGCCTTTTTTTTTCTTCTAATATTCTTTCTTTATGTGCATTTTCTTCTCTTTATTGTACCACTGGTTCACATTATCCTTTTATATCTTCCTCCATGCAGCAAGCCAAGTCGGATTTTTCTTGCCAAAGGTTTGAATAGCTTTGCTTGCTTACTTGCTTGCTTGTGAGTTTTGAAATTAGGCCATAAACCAAAAGGAGAAAAGTTAGTGCCAATGATTTCAGAGTCTTGAAATTTTGGGGCCAAGAATGGTCCAGAGGGAAAAGATGCCTCTTTCGAATGAAACTTGCAAGTGTAATTGGCTCCTGGGGCAATGCCTTGCTTTGCAGTCCAGTCAATCAACTAAATGAATGAAGAGCCCCTGGGCATGGTCTAAAGAGCAGCTTTCTCAACATGTCTTCTCAGTATGACTCCGCTGAGTAAGAGGAGACTCAGCTAAGCCTACGCAACATGTTTACACAAACATAAATTTTGAATATGGAGTATTAGGAGCGTTCATTAACTACAGCCAGGCATGCTTTGAGTATTTAGCCATTTAATTTCTCTGCAACGGGAAAGCAGTCACAGTATCCTCACAAGAAATTATAGTGTTATTGCTAAATAAGAGAGAAGTAATTGCTACTACATTCCTGAGTGAAACTTTATCTGCTCCAAGGAGTGGGGGGCGGGGGGAGAATCAGAACTGTTCAAACATCTTCTGATGGCTGAGGCCTGCACTGCGGTGAATATGCTACTAAGAAACAAATCTCTAAAGGAATGATTAATTCACTTTATGCTGACCTGAAGCATTACCCATCCCGAGTTCTTTTCCACCTTCCCAAATTTAGAATTCTCCATAGAACTCTACACAGAGTCTACATTATTAAAGACAAATCTTTCAAGTTAAGGTAATAAGAAGCAATTGCTTCTTTCTGTAATAAAACCCAGAACTTGCAAAGAAATGCAACAGCCTTTCATGTTAACCTTGATAAGTGTTCTCTATACCTGTTCGAATCATTATGGGTAGTAAAATAGAAGAAAATCTCCAAATTGTTGTAGAAAGGTTCTTTTCAAGTGATTAAGGACTGAAAAGGCTGAGGCCCGCATGCCTAGCCATGACCTTTGGTTAACTTGAATTCATGTACCAAAGGAGTTTCATATTACATTCAAGTTTTGGGAAACTTTCTCAGTCATTGGATGTCAGGTGTGGGAGGGATTCAGCTGATAGATGAAAGCTACAATCAAAAGAATTACCTTTGATTCAGCGGTGAAATTCTCTGAAGTCTGCTACCGGTACTTCCTTCGCTCGCACATGCCTGCTTTGTGTGCCTGCGCGCCTGAGGCACACCCGCGCAGCGCTAAAAAAGGAACATTTTGAAGCCTTCTGAGTCTGCAAAGGTAAGTAGAACAGCGAAGGGGGGGGGAATCTGCTGTGCCACACGATTTAGATTAGCTAGAAAGCAGGAAATCCGATGATTCTAGCTAATATGAATTGTGCGTCACAGCTGATCGTCAGAAATACCTGTTCGCATATGGGAAAGAAAAAAAAACACAAAGAAAAAAAAAGACACAATCCAACCAATTGTTTACAAAAAAAAAAAACACTGAAGAAGAAAAGAAAAATAACTACAAATTAATCATCATAATCATAATCATAAGTTTATTTGTCAAGCATATGTAAGATAACAGGTAAAATTATAAACATAATTTGAATACACGAAAAGAATAAGAGTAAAAAGGAATATTAGGACAGAGATGGTAGGCATGCTGGTGCACTTATACACTCCCCTTACAGACTTCTTAGGAATGGCGTAAGGTTAACAGTAGACAGTTTTAGATTAAAATCTTGGGGGTTTAGGGAAGAAACTACAGAGTCAGGTAGTGTATTCCAGGCACTGACCACTCTGTTACTGAAGTCATATTTTCTGCAATCGAGCTTGGAACGGTTTACCTTGAGTTTGTATCTATTATTTCCTCGTGTATAGTTGCGGTTGAAGCTGAAGTAGTCATTGACAGGAAGGATATTGTGGCAGATAATTTTATGTACTATGCTTAGGTCAGACTGAAGTCAGCATAGTTCTAAGTTGTCTAAGCCCAAAATTCTGAGTCTGGTGGCATAAAGTATTTTATTGCAGTTAGAGGAATGGAGGACTCTTCTCATAAAATATCTCTGGACTCTCTCTATTGTATTTATGTCCGATATGCAGTGCGGGTTCCAGACAGATGAGCTGTATTCAAGAATTGGTCTAGCAAATGTTTTGTATGCTCTAGTTAGTAGTAAAACATTACCAGAGAAGAAGCTATGCAAGATTAGGTTAACAACTCTTAATGCCTTTTTGGCAATGTTGTTACAGTAGGCTCGGGCACTTAGATCTTTAAAAATGAGTACTCCAAGGTCCTTGACAAAGTGAGGGTCATCTCCAAGGTCATGTCCATCTAATTTGTATTTCATGTTTTGATTTTTTTTGCCAATTTTTTTAAACAAGTAAAATCTAAACTCTATTATCCAAAAGAAGAAAAAAAGAAAAAATATCCTAAAGGCAAAGCTAGATGGATTTTTTACTACCGGTTTGGGAGAACCGATCCAAACCAGTAGCATTTCACCCCTGCTTTGATTGTCAAAAAACCCCAGTGAAGTCTGGAAAAAATAGTGTTGCATTTAAAATGGACAAACAACCAAAAATGAGAAAGAGATTGTTTTTGAATTAAGGTGGGACAGACAGAATGAGAATTTTTATAGTGATCTCATATTGGAAATGATTTCAGATTAACAGAAATAAATGTAAAAAATAACTTCTGCAGAAATCCTAAAAAGTAAAATGTGAAAAAGTATAGGAACTTATTTTGGTGCCTTAAATCAGGACTATTTAGGCCATTCTTTCTAAATTTCTTTATGATTTTCTAAACTTTCCAGCAAAACAGAAAACAATTAACATGTTTAACAATGATCTCTGACTTTTTCCTGTAGAGAATTTATAAGGTCTTGCCCTAATTGATTTGACCAGTCATTAGGAACAAAGGTAATAATTACTCACTTCTCTAATCACCCATCTTCTTCCTCAAATTTCGCAAAGCTGAAAAGAATTTTTAAAAAGGATGAACCAAGGTTATATCATCAAAAACTAGTCCAAACATTGGTTTCTAATTCAAAGTGAATCTGATTAACTTCATCCATAAAGAATGAAGCAAGTTGCTCATAACAGACCACAGAATGTTCTCGATAAATAGCCAATAAATATAACGGACGTTGCTTACCTGAACGTCCCTTCTCGACGCGCAGCTGGAGAATCCAAAGCTTCGGGTAGTTCAGTAGTTGGGTTGCCTATACTGAGTGTGTTCCTTTAAGAGATTTCTCTTCAGACACGCCCACTTGCTCAACAGAGTCCCAGTTTTGTTCACGAAGTAAGGAGCAGTAGAGCGTAAAGAAGAAGGTTCAGCAGCCAAGCTGGGTGGGTTGGATTCTCCAGCTGCGCGTCGAGAAGGGACGTTCAGGTAAGCAACGTCCGTTCTCCAACGCGCAGCTTGGAGAATCCAAAGCTTCGGGATTTACCCAAGCAAGTTTACACAGGGAGGGTGACTGGCTGCTGCGCATCGTCTGAAGAGTTGCATACAGCTTGGAGCACTTGGCGGCCAAAGGATGCCTCCGCCAAGGCAAATGAGTCCACCTTGTAGTGCCGGATGAAGGGATTCAAGGATGACCAGGTGGCCGCTCTGCAGATGTCAGAGATGGAGGCATTCGTGGCCCAGGCGGCCGTCGTGGCGATGCTCCTGGTAGAATGTGGAAGAATCCTCTGTGGAATTGGTCTGTTCCGAACTGAATAAGCCTTGGAGATGCAGGACTTAATCCATCTCCCAATTGTTGTGGAAGAAACCTTCCGGCCCATGGAGGAGGGCAGAAAGGAAATGAAAAGCGATTCTGATTTCCGGAAATGCTCTGTTCGTTTAATATATCTGCGCAGGGCCCGTCGGACATCTAAGAGGTGCCAGTCTGCTTCCCGAGGATGTCGAGGTTCGGGGCAGAAGTCTGGTAGGATCAATTCCTGAGCCCGATGGAAAGAGGAATTTATTTTAGGCAGGAATGAGGGGTCTAGTCTTAGAACCACGCGATTCGTGTGGAAGATACAGAGGTCGCTTCTCACGGACAGTGCAGCTAGTTCGGATATACGGCGAGCCGAAGTAATTGCAACCAGAAACGCCACCTTAAGTGTCAGAAAGCGGAGGCTGATGGAAGCGAGAGGCTCGAATGGAGGGTGCATGAGGGCCTGAAGGACCAGAGTCAAATCCCAGGTCGGGTAGCGATGTATAACAGGAGGGCGCAGGTTGGATGCCCCTCGCAGAAAGTCGCGGATCGTAGGGTCTTGGGAGAGAGGAAGCGTTGCAGAAGTCGAGAGGACCGTACTCAGAGCAGCAACCTGGCGACGAAGAGTGTTAGGCGCAAGGTGCTTGTCCATGCCTTGCTGAAGGAATCCCAACACTTCGGGAACCGAAGCAGACGTTGGATCCAGGTGGGACTTAGCACACCAGGAGCAGAAGGAGTTCCAGGTTGCATTATAAATGCGGCATGTTGACGGCCGTCTTGACGCCTGAATCGTGGGGATCGCATTGCTAGGCACGTTGGCTCTCCTTAGCAAGATCCGTTCAAGCGCCAGGCGGTCAACTGCAACCACTGCAGGTCTGGGTGCAGAATGACCCCCTGGCTGAGGACGATCCTGTCCCCTGGAATCCTCCACGGCCGTGCCACCGACAGGTCCATCAGATCCGCAAACCAGGACCTCCGAGGCCAGTGGGGTGCGACCAGAACGACGTCTGCCCTGTCTGCTATTATCCTGCGGATCAGACGAGGAAGGAGTGGTAGAGGGGGAAAGGCATAGAGGAGACCCCTGGGCCAGGGAGAGGCGAGGGCGTCGACTCCCTCCGCCTGAGGGCACTGGTACCGGGTGAAGAACCTGGGGAGGTGAGTGTTGTCGCGGCTGGCAAATAGATCGACTAGAGGCATGCCGAATCTGCGGACGATCTCGGCGAAGAGATCTGGGTGAAGTCGCCACTCGGCGTGGTCCAAGTGTTGTCTGCTGAGCCAGTCCACTATGATGTTCGTGGTCCCTGCGATGTGCTCCGCCACAAGGGACAGGACGTGCGTCTCCGCCCAGATCAGCAGCAGGGTCGATTCCTCCATCAATGGACCCGAGCGAGTTCCCCCCTGGCGGTTCACGTGCGCCTTTGCTGTTACATTGTCCGTGCGTATCAGGACATGGTGCCCCGACACAAACTGCTGGAACCGTTGGAGGGAGAGGCGGATCGCATGGAGCTCCAACCAGTTGATCCCGTTGCGACTCTTCTCTGCTGACCACGTTCCCTGGGCAACGTGAGATAGAAGATGACCGCCCCATCCTGTCAGGCTGGCGTCCGTTGTCACTACCAGGCGCTGTAGATTCTGGAAGTAGCTGCCCTGATGTAGGCTCTGGGAGGACCACCAGAGGAGGGATCTTGAGACCTCTGGCGGGAGGGATACTTGTGTGGAAGAGTTGCTTCTCCTGGCTCTCTGAAGCTGGCGGGAATGGAATCTCGCCCAAGGGACGACAGAAAGGCAGGAAATCATTTTGCCGAGCAGTCGGGACAGGAGCAGCAAGGTCACCTTCCGAGAGGAGAGGACCTGGGATGTTAATGACTGGAGACTGGAACACCGGTCCGTTGACAGGAACACCTGGCCCCTTACAGAATCTATTATTGTCCCGAGGTGAAGAATGCGGGTAGTGGGCTGCAATTGGCTCTTCTGAATGTTGAGGGAGAAGCCATGATGACGAAGGCAGCGGCACACTACTTCTAGGTCTCGGGAAGCCCGGGCCGGGGAAGGGGAGAGCACTAGGATATCGTCCAAGTAGCAGTGGAGTCGTACCGGATGTTGACGTAGATGGGCCGCCACTGCTGCCAGGAGCTTCGTAAAGGTCCTTGGGGCAGAGGAGAGTCCGAAGGGCATTGCTCTGTATTGGTAATGCCTGTTGTTGTAGGCGAAGCGTAGAAAACGACGATGGGAGAGCCGTATGGGTACGTGGAGGTACGCCTCTTTCAAATCGATAGAGGTCATCCAGTCCGTTGGTCGAATGGAAGCCAGAATCGAACGGAGAGACTCCATTTTGAATTGATGGTATACTATAAATTCGTTCAGCCTCTTGAGGTCTAAGATGCCCCTGTGACCCCCCAACGCTTTGGGGACCAGGAAGAAAATTGAATAGAAGCCGGTCCCGCGATGATGGTGGGGAACCGGTTCGATGGCTTGAATTTGAAGCAGGTGATGGATTTCTGCCTCCATTAGTTGGCGCTTGCCCAGGTTGGGAGAAATAGGGCATTGGACGAAGTGAGAGGGAGGTTTTGAACGAAAATCCAGGGTAAGGCCCAGACGAATTGTCTGGAGCACCCAGGCGTCCGATGTTGAGATCTCCCACTGGGGAAGAAAATGAATCAGACGGCCGCCAATGGGAAGATGGATGTAGTCACTTCCCTCTTCGAAAGGTACGGGATCCCGTGCCTCGAAATGGCCGTTTGGGTGCTGGGGCCTTTCGACCACGGTCCCTAAAGGAGGATCTATCGAGGGGACGGTCGAATCCTTGAGAATAGGGTCTTGAAGAGAAGGACCCCGAAGGGCCGGAGTCGTTTCGAAAGGGCTGCCTGGTGAAGTAGGACGATGGTCTACGATCTGCCCTTTTATAAGAGGATGGCATTACCTTCCGTTTATCCTTGTCCTCGACAAGAATGGGGTCTAAGGCTTCCCCAAAGAGACGGGAACCTTTATATGGAGTCGAAGCGAGGCGCCACCTCGACTTGGCATCAGCTCTCCAATTTTTAAGCCATAATAGACGGCGAGATGTGACGGACGACGCCAGGGCGCGCGAGGCGAACTTCGCGGCATTGAGCGAGGTGTCTGCCGTATATTCAGTAGCCGCCACCAGTTTGTTGACATCTTGGCGGAGCCTTGAATCCGCAGGGGGAAGGTGCTTGTGAAGTTGGCGGAGCCAGATTAAGCAGGCACGGCTGAAGAAGGAAGCCGAGGTGGCTGCCCTAACCGCCCAGGCGGCCGCATTGTGTGTACGCCGGAAGTTGAACTCGGCTTTCCGATCCTCAGATCGCAAACCGTCGGCGACGTCGTTGGAAATTACAGAGGAAGCCATCAGATTGGCCACAGGTGCATCTACAGTTGGTAACTGAAGAAGATCCTGGAGACTAGGCGCCGAACAATAAAGTTTCTTGTCTAGCCCCGAAGGGGCGGGTAAGGAGGAAGGCGTGGACCAGGATCGCTGGACCACCTCTGAAAAGAGCTGTGGACACGGAATAAAGTCCGCTTCCGCCTTAGGTGCCGTGAACAAGTCGTCATGGTGTTGAGAGGGACCAGGCTGATCCACCTGAGGGGCTGGGTCTGCCATATTTGTGGCCAACTTGGCTTTGCGCAGGAGCGATTTGAATAACGAGGGTCTAAAGAGCCCAGAGAAGGCTGGTTTTTCAGGTGGCATATCGGCGTCATCAGATAAGTCCATATCCGAGGGGTCGCACTCTCCCTCCTCCGAAGACGACTCCTCGCGGTGACCATGGTCCAGATACGGATCGGACCCATGCGTCATAGCCTGATACTGGATAGGGGTCTGTTGAGAGTTCCGGGCCAGAGGAGGAGGAGGAGGAAATCGTGGCTGAGGCCAAGCCCCATATGGTGCAGCATGTTGAGAAGTTGCTGCTAGTATCCTGGTAACCGTGTCAGAGATGATCTGCTAAATATTATACTGAATAGGTGGAGGGGCTGACTCCGTGGCTCGCAAACCCGCAGCCGTGGGGGTAAAAGTTGCCTCCAGCTGAGACCGCCGAGGGAGAGTGGCAGCGCACGAGAGGTCCACCGGTTCCATGCAGTGTGTTGATATCGCCTCAGGGAAAACTTCCCTGTTCTGCATCTGATACAACGGTTGCAGAGGTTGTTGAGGAGCCTGATGGACGGGCTGGACAGTAGCTTCGACAACGGGCGAGAGTGGAGCTGGTAAGTGTACGAATGCAGCCTGTGTTGATTGGCTGCGCGCTTTCTCAAACTGACGCTCCAGAGCCTTGTGTCTCCTGGAGGCGTCCTTGTCTGCAGCTGACGAGTGTTTTGTCTTTTTTGAGCATGGAGCAGCCGACGAAGACGAATGCGCAGCGCGTTTTCGGGACCTTTTACGTTGCTTGGCCTGTTCGTGAAGGCGCTCGGGAGAGCTGTTGTTGTCCTCCAGATCCGAGGAGAGAACACGTTCTGCCATGTTGGAACCTTTGCTTCCGGTTCTGTATCTTTTTTTTTTTTTTTTGAAGGAAGAAGATGAAGGTCAAGTAAGTAATTAATTTGTGGTTATGTAGATAGATACAAGGATATGGTTATTGATCCTTTTTTTTTTTTTACAGGAAGCAGTTGAGGATCGACGGATTAGATGTATATAGCCAAAGAGGCTAGCAGGTAAGTCCAGGAATAGAGGAGGGGGTGGGGGGGTGGAGAAGCAGTGAAAACTAGCCGATTGCTGCACAGAGACAGGCTAGTTAGGTCACCCAAAGCAGTATAATAGAAGATTTGCCTCTAGGAACCAACTGCGCATGCGTGAGGCTGTTGCCAGGTAGAAATTGACAGCCGTTGAAATTATTTTCCTTTAGGCCAAGAAAATGGCGCCGAGCAGGGCTGCAGCCCGAGGGTGACAGGAGAAGTTAGAAGGACTATTTTCCCTTTTTCTTTTTATAAAGGTCCTGAGCGGGCGATGAATTTGGCCAGGCAAGAGTCCAAAGCGTCAGGAAAAAAACCCCTTATGGGGGGAGGGAAAGCCAAGGAGCGCGAGCTGCCGCTGAGCGCAGCTCCCAGCGCTGAGGCGGCTAAAAAAGGGCGCGCACTTTGAAACAGACCAAGCGCCGCCGCCTAGAGCCCCGAGCCGTCCCGAAGGCAGAAGAAGGTCAGCCGAAGGCTCAGAAGCACTTCCCCGGCTACTTAGATGCAGGAGATAGCCCCGTTGATTAAGGGGCGCACGAGGGGCGCTCCGGTGCTCGTGAGCAGCTTCGACGATGAGAGCGTCTGTGGGGGGAGGCTGCGACTCGATCCCTGTGAGAGCGATGGCGTGCGATCACTCAGAAGTGATCCGGACGCCAGGAAGGCAACGCAGTCAATCCGAGGGAGAGAGAGAGAGAGACGCCGCTGAGCGCAGGGCGTCAATCTCAATCCGCCAAAGTCAGAAAGCAGTCCAGTCAGCGAGGGCGTGTGTGGGCAAGCCGGGAAACCTACCCACACGCCAGCGGCTGTTAAATAGGGCAGTCAAAAAGGCCAGGCTTCAGTAAGAGCGGAGTTACTGAAAGCGTGCCTGAAGCAGCCGGTAGACTCACCCCCAGCAGAATTTTTAGTGAAAGGAAGAGGACTGGAGTTGAAGAATCCAAAGTTTCTGGAATAGTTCTAGTAGTAACCAGAGAAATTTTCAGACAGTGTCACAGGCTCAACTGAGTGAACTAAACTGGGACTCTGTTGAGCAAGTGGGCGTGTCTGAAGAGAAATCTCTTAAAGGAACACACTCAGTGTAGGCAACCCAACTACTGAACTACCCGAAGCTTTGGATTCTCCAAGCTGCGCGTTGGAGAATAATAAATATATATTGGTGCAATACAACTAAAATTCATAAGAAAAAAGCAATATAACACTAGAAGCTTAGAAGCAATCTAATATTTGCTTAAGGGATGCGGTTGTATAGGTCCTTTTGCTATCAATATGGAACAGAGGAGATGGGAGGAAAATCAGAATTTTAATAAATTGCAAAGTAAATATTGAAAAGTATATTTACATTACTAGGAAGATAGGAAATAGATGATAATATGTGTTAGCAGACAATTTTGGGAGGAAAATAGTGAAGTCATGTGCTATCAAAACAGATTTAACGTGCATAATTATTCACCTTGCATTGTTATTTACCTTTAGCTCTTTTCAGGGTGCTATCAACTTGGTGAGTTAATATCTAATCTCTTTGCTAATTATTATTTTGATCTTCAGTTGGGCCAATGAAATGGTCAGTCAGTGATTACCTAGGAAGATTTGTCATTTAAAGCAAACATTTATAGATGTAGAACTGAAAACTAGTAATTGACATCCACTCTATCACAGTCATTAACAATCAATTTCCCTAAAATTATTTTGAAAGAAAAATCATTAAAGTCTATTGGAGTTTAATTATGAAGAATAGAAGAAAGCAAACTAAAATATTTATTAATAAAAGAACATGGCTTACACATTTAGCACACGGTCAGAAAAATGATGACTGAATGTAGAGATACATATGAATTAGTTTTTGTTTTTATTAATTGTTATCCATTGGTATATTAATGGATTATTTAATATATAATACTGCTGGATATGCCTTGCTGAAAATCCCAGCCTGTCAAGTAATAAAAAGCATAACTTAGGCAAATGGGCTAATTTTTTAAATTTTCAAATATGTTATCCCAATAATTTTGGCAACATGAGAAAAATATATTAAGAAAACTATTTCCTCAATGACCTCCTTATCTATGTGGTGAAATGAATTAGGAATCGACCCAGAGTGTGGTATCTTTTTTCACAACACAGCATTCCAGCTATGGAATATTTCCTAGACAAAAACAACTGGTTTTATATTATCCAAATTTGGGTATTTTTTTTAAAGAAAGTGTGCTCTCAAAGACATCTCAGAAATAATATTATTCTATGACCAATCTGGATGGGATTGGATTTGAGCCGTGGTGGTGTAGTGGTTAGAATGCAGTATTGCAGGCTGATTCTGCTCACTGCCAGCAGTTCGATTCTCACTGGTTCAAGATTGACTCAGCCTTCCATCCTTTCGAGGTGGGTAAAATAAGGACCCAGAATGTTGGGGGCAATATTCTGACTCTGTAAACTTAAAGCCCTACTTAGAGAGAGCTGTAAAGCACTGTGAAGGGATATATAAGTCTAAATGCTATTGCCATTGATATTTGGCTGCCTGACTCTGGGCAGCTTAAGAAATATTAAACATATGATTAAAAAACAGACAACAGGTAAGACTCCAATGGTGTCATTACACTCACTTTCTGTGATATGGGAAGATGTATATATTTGATTAATAATAAATACATTTATTTTTTAAAAAGAATAGAGTAGAATAGAATAGAATAGAATAGAATAGAATAGAATAGAATAGAATAGAATAGAATAGAATAGAATAGAATAGAATAGAATAATAGAGTTGGAAGGGACCTTGAAGGTCTTCTAGTCCAACCCCCTGCTTAGGCAGGAAACCCTACACCACTTCAGACAAATAGTTATCCAGTCTCTTCTTAAAAACTTCCAATATTGGAGCATTTACAACTTCTGGAGGCAAGTTGTTGCATTGATTAATTGTTCTAACTGTCAGGAAATTTTTCCTTAGTTCTAGGTTGCTTCTCTCTTTGATTAGTTGATTAGTTGATTAGTAGACAAGTTGATTAGTTTCCATCCATTACTTGTTGTCCTGCCTTCAGGTGCTTTGGAGAATAGCTTGACTCCGTCTTCTTTGTGGCAACCCCTAAGATATTGGAACACTGCTATCATGTCACCCCTAGTCCTTCTTTTTGTCAGACTTGGCACATCCAGTTCCTGCAAGCGTTCTTCATATGTTTTAGCCTCCAGTCCCCTAATCATCTTTGTTGCTCTTCTCTGCACTCTTTCTAGAGTCTCAACATCTTTTTTACATCGTGGCAACCAAAACTGAATGCACTATTCCATGCCTTTCCAAGGCATTATAAAGTGGTAGTAACACTTCACATGATCTTGATTCTATCCTTCTGTTTATGCAGCCTAGAACTGTGTTGGCTTTTTTGGCAGCTGCTGCACACTGCTGGTTCATATTTAAATCGTTGTCCACTAGGACTCAAAGATTCTTCTTACAGTTACTACTATTGAGCCAGGTACCACATTTACTGTACCTGTGCATTTTGTTTTTCTTGGCTAAATGTAGAACCTTACTTTTTTCACCATTAAATTTCATTTTGTTAGATAGCGCCTAATGTTCAAGTTTGTCAAAATCCTTCTGTATCTTAAGCCTATCTTCGGGAGTGTTGGTTATTCCTGCCAGCATAGTGTCATCTGAAAATTTGATAAGCTCCCCATCTATCTCCTCATCCAAGTCATTGATGAAGATGTTGAAGAGTACTGGGCCTAAAACAGAGCCTTGGGGTACTCCACTGCATACGCCCCTCTATGTAGATGCAGTTCAGTTGAGGACTACATGTTGAGTGCAGTTGGTCAGCCAGTTACGAAGCCATCTGGTGGTGAAGCTGTCTAACCCACATTTTTCTACTTTATCTAGTAATAGGTTATGGTCTACTTTGTCAAATGCCTTACTGAAGTCCAGGGGATTTCAGTAAGCAACAAGGGATCTGAAAGCACCCTAACCCCAGGCCTGGGAACAGAATTAGGCCTCAAGGTAGGCTAGCAAAACACTTTGAGAGCCATATGTATTTCTTCTTCTCCCACAAGATATACAACAAAGAAGGTAGGCTTTCTTGGTCTTACAAGATTTTAATTTGGTGGACCTGGAATTTACCCATCCTGCCTGAATGTTCTGAATGGGCAGAAACAACTGGAGACTAGCCATCACTCAGATAACCTGTCATCTTTCTTCAGATTCACCATCCTATGTGATCCAGTAGGAGGAAAATGCTCCAGGTACCATCAGCTAAAGAGTGTTGGCTGACAAGGTCCAGAAGAAGACCCTGCTATGACACCCACCTTCTTGATCACTGTTCCCCAAAGATCAATAACAGGCCCAAAGCCTATTGATCTTTCATGAGGCCTTAAAGAGTGGGCCTTATGCTCACGTTTGGGCCCCTAAGTCCCAAGCCCATCTCCTGGCTGTGTTAAAAGCTTCTCCCAGAAGCTTTGTGGGTTTTAACTTTTTTTTATATGCATTATGCTTTTATTTGCTTTTAATGTTGTTAGCCACCCAGAGTTCTTTATTTGAGATGGTAAACCATATCCTTTATAGATTTGTGTATTACTTCCATTTTTTAAAAAAAATATGTGTTCATGTTATGTTATAATTTTTTTTTTATTCACAGCTCTGGGATCTATTAAGGGAAAGCGTAATAAATAACAGAATGAATATCTTCATAATTATCTTCATAATTACAATTGGAGATACAGATAGGTTGAGTCATAGAATATATGAGACAAGAGGGACTTCGTAATTCATCTACGTGGAGGAATCCAGAAAACTACTCTCACGACATGAACCTCTAGCCTCTGTTTGAAAACCTCCAGCAAGGAGACTGCAGTAGTATTTAGGCAGCCCATTCTATTACTTGACAGCATTTCTAGCTGCCTAGAGTCACATAAAAGTGATAACAGCGGCTATATAAAATGGAATAAATAACTAAATAAACAAATCTCCCACCAGGACATTCAACTTCATATTTTGCCTGAACATTCTTTCAATTAATTGTTACCTCTGATAAGCATGTTCTCAGCCATACTGTAATGGCATGATCTTCCATCATGCACTGTATATATCCAGGCATCCATACAGACACTGAAACAAAGCAGTTTGTATTGACTGAGCTGATAAGGAGCTGAGAGTAGGTGTTATTTTAGATTAGATTTTGTTGGGAAATAGATCTCCTTGGAGAAGAAAAAGTTGCACATATGGAATGGCAAAAAGAGGAAGTCTTTTAAAAACATCCAAGGCTCTGGGAAGAAATAGCTTTAAAATAGATGCGGTATGGAGTCCTTGGTGCTCTCTGAGCTTGATAGTTTGCTTAGACTTATATACCACTTCATAGTGTTTTTACAGCACTCTCTAAGTCTAAGCGGTTTACAGAGCCAACAATGTGGCTCCTCGTTTTACCGACCTTGGAAGGATGGAAGGCTGAGTTAACCTTGAGCTGGTAAGAATTGAACACCTGGCATTGAGCAGCGAGTTAGCCCACATTCTAACCACTGCACCATTACCCAACTAGATAATACTGATTAGGTAGCATTGATGATGTTACCTGGTCAGGTGATGAAATGTCTGCAAGCAAATGATCAAGCTCAGAAAGCATCAAGGATTCCGCAGTTCAATCCTGAGCTACAGATATTTTGTTCTCTTGCAATAGAGGTGATGGCTCACAATTAAAATGTACTCACTGTCTGTTAAAGAGGGATTGGTTTGCTTTGGTACAGAAAAAGGGAGGCTAATGATCCTAAAATAGATTAGGCAAATTTTGTCTTGCAGAAGGCTCACTTTTTGTGAAGAGTTCAAACTCCACAAAGTGTTTGAGAGCAGAATTTGGAAAAACAGTACAGAAGATGACCAATGTAGGACTTTATATACTCATTGCAAAAGACTTTTCCAGGGCTTCAAGATAGTAGAAGAGAAGATCATCAAAATGTCACCAGATGAATTAAGACTTTTGCCTGTTTGTCTAATTGAAAGAAAAAAGAAACTTGCCACTAATACCTGTATTTTCTTAATTCTAGGATTAAAAAGAGAGGTTAGGGATAGAATTAGAACAAAACACACACATGCTATGTTTTTATAATAACATGCCCATGTATGCTACTTACTTAAGAGTTGAAAATTTGAGGTCGGGGGAAAAATGTTCTTTTTGATGTCCTGTTTTGTCAGAAAGAAGGGGTGGGAAAAACTGTTTACACTGGTATGCTGAGAAGCTCTAAATTGCACTTGCAAAGGTTCGGTGGAGATATGCCATGTGTTTTCGGTAACTGAATTAAAAGAAGAAAAAAGTGGAATGGCGTTTTGCACTTTTTCAGTCTAACTCTTCACCTTCTTAAACATTCTCCATGACACATTGACACAACTCCTTGGTCTTTCCTTGCTTTCAACTAAGAACGGATGCCTTGTCCTGTACATGAAAGCTTGTCAGATGTGTATAGATCAGTAACAGAGCCTTCCTAAGCTCTTTGCAAGACCAGTATTTGATCTACTTCACTTATGTTTGTTTAAAGATCTTGGAGATGGAGATCAAGATGGAGATGGAGATGGAGATGGGGATGGGGATGGGGTAGGGACAGGGATTGAGTGGGAGATGTAGATATATTTGAAACTAAGTGTGTAAACACAATCAACTAATATATCCATGATGGTGAACCTATGGCACGCAGCGCCCTCTCTGTGGGCATGCGAGCCGTCGCCCCAGCTCAGCTCCGCCACGCATGTGAGCGCATCTCTGCTGCGCATGTGTGTGAGTAGGTGGGACACATGCGTGGGGGCCATGCCGCATACACAGGGGGTGGGGGCGCATGTGTGGGGCCATGCACACATTGCATTTTGGCCATTTTAGCAAGCAGGAGCGCACTCGTGCACATGAGCACTTTGGGCACTCAGTTCGGAAAAGGTTAGCCATCACTGATATATATATATATATATTCATTCTCAGGTTTTCGCGGGTGTTTGTATGTAGGTCTTTGGTTATTCGGGTCTTCTCCCACGTAAAATTGGAAGTGTCTTGGCGACGTTTCAACGAAGTCTCATTCGTCATCTTCAGGCTGGTGTTCTCGGCTTCGTGCTTCCAGGAGCAATGTGAGATCGCAGCTGACTCTTCCTTTTAACTGCTAGTGGGGGTGTGAGCTGATTGGGTGGGAACTTGGCTGTGTTCTGATTGGGTGGAGGTGGCTTCATGTTTGTGGCTGTGTGAGCTCTTCATGGTGGGTATCAGTTTGCTTCATGTATGGATTGTAGGGGTTTAAAGTGGCTAATGATGCAGCTGCGGTCTGGCTTCTGGTCCTTGGTCATGGCTCATTATCAGTGTGGGTTTGAATCTGCTTTCTGCGTGGATGTGTGGTGGTGACATCCTGTGTGGCTCTCGTGAGTGTGGGTCTGGTGTCATTCGTCGTGTTAGGGACTCGTTTGTCAATAAGGGTGGGTTTCCAAATGGCTGGTAGGCGGGAGGTATCCAGCCTGAAGATGACGAATGAGACTTCGTCAAAACGTCACCAAGACACTTCCAATTTTACGTGGGAGAAGACCCGAATAACCAAAGACCTACATACAAACACCCGCGAAAACCTGAGAAAACAAATATCGCACCTCTACGGGGAGGAAATCTACCATCTGACCAGGACCTATGAAAAACTCGAAGTCCAAAGAGCTTCCATTTTATGTGACCTTGCATTCCTACGCAACTGCCGAGATCAAAATTTAATCCCCACAGGCTTCCAACTGAAATTCCACTCCAACTCTGCAGCCACCAAACGCATTCTGAAAAGAACAGAACTAGCCCTAATCAGAAATGAACTCCACAGAAAAAGATTCCTCCTAGACCGAATCAACAAGGATCTCCTCACACTTCACCTCAAATTCAGCAACAAGGTCCACCCCGCACTTTGGGACAAATCCAAACAACTTGCCGTCTGGAGAGCCGAAACACAGACCACCCTCAAGACAGACACACACACCAACAAACTCCGAAGACTACAAGAATGCCAGAAACAATCCCCTCCACCCTCACAGCCACACATGAAACAAACAGTGCATAACATCTCAGATAGGATCCTCACCAAAACCGAAACCAATGTCCTTTCCAAAGGATTCAACTTTGCAGTCGCTCCCAAAAGCATCCCCACTGAAACCATTATATGCGGAGTTGAAACCAGCCTGACCAAAATCAACCCCGACGACGCAAACAGAATCAGACTCGAAATCACCAACATCCTCTGCACCAGCAAGCCACCCAAAAGTAACTTACCCAAAGAGGAACAGATAGCACTACTTAACCTGAAAGAAGACACCAGCATAATAATCCTACCAGCAGACAAGGGCAATGCCACGGTGGTTATGAACACATCTGACTACCAAACCAAATTAACCAACCTACTCCAAGACTCCATATACAAACCCCTAAACACAGACCCCACCACCTACCTGGAAAAAACCACCAGATCCAAAATAAAAGCCTCCCCCATCAGCGAAGAGATTCAGCAAAGAATCATTCCCCGAGAGAAATCATCCAGATGCCCTAAGCTTTATGGTCTCCCCAAGATACACAAAGAAGGAACCCCACTTAGACCCATAGTCAGCTCCATAGGCTCACCTCTACAAAACCTAGCCAAATTTCTCGCCAAACAACTACAGCCCTATGCAGAATCCATCACCTCATACGTAAAAAACTCATTCCAGTTCATAGACATCATAAAGCAACAAAACTTACAGCCCAGTGACCTACTTGTGAGCTTCGATATCATATCCCTCTTCACCCAAGTACCAATCAAAGAAGCCTTGACAGTTATCCAAAACAAATATAACCCCCCAAGCACATCTTAGATCTGACCAACCACTGCCTATCCAACACATACTTCATCTATAATGGACAGAAATACAAACAAACGGAAGGAGCACCCATGGGATCACCCCTCTCACCTGTCATTGCCAACCTCTTTATGGAATACTTTGAAACCCAAGCTCTAGAAAAATCTGATCACAAACCCAAACTCTGGCTCAGATATGTGGACGACACCTTCATAATCTGGCCACATGGGAAAGAAAAACTGGACAACTTCCTCACACACCTCAACAGCCTACACCCCAAAATACAGTTCACCATGGAAACAGAAGCGAACAACCAACTTCCCTTCCTGGATGTCTTAGTCTACAGAAAATCCAATGGCTCCCTAGGATACACTATCTACCAGAAGAAAACACACACAAACCGCTATCTGCATGCACTCTCACACCACCACCCTGCCCAGATCAACTCTGTAGCCAAGACACTCATTTCCAGAACAAAACGCTTAGCTGACGAACAACACCTAAAAACCGAACTACACACTCTCACTAACGTACTAACATCCAATGGATTCCAAAGAAATAAGATTACCAACCTAATCCAAAAAGAAACCCCCACTAAAATCCAAGACAGAGAACAAGAAAAGGGCAAAGCCCTCCTCCCATACATAAAAGGCACCACAGACAGAATAAGCAAAATCCTCCACAAACATAACATCAAGACAGCATTCTGCACAAACCGAAAAATATCCACCATCCTAAGGAACTCCAAAGACAAAATTGAGTTAGAATATCAAGGAGTATATGAAATCCCATGCATCGCCTGTCCCACCACATACATCGGACAAACCAACAGATGAATAAGTGCACGCATAGAAGAACACAAGAACTCAGTCAGAAAAGAGGAACCAACTTCTTCCCTGGTCCAACACCTTAAAGCCACAGGACATGATATTGACTTTAAAAAGACCAGAACTATCACCAAAACTGAACACTTTAACAACAGAATAATCAGAGAAGCCATCGAGATAGAAAAACGCCCACACAGCATGAACAAACGAGACGATACCTCCCGCCTCCCAGCCATTTGGAAACCCGCCCTTATTGACAAACGAGTCCCTAACACGACGAATGACACCAGACCCACACTCACGAGAGCCACACAGGATGCCACCACCACACATCCACGCAGAAAGCAGATTCAAACCCACACTGATAATGAGCCATGACCAAGGACCAGAAGCCAGACCGCAGCTGCATCATTAGCCACTTTAAACCCCTCCAATCCATACATGAAGCAGACTGACACCCACCATGAAGAGCTCGCACGGCCACAAACATGAAGCCAAACGACAACAATGCAGCTCACCAGCTCAAATCCCCCTGCAACTCAGACTAAGCTGAGCACAACCAAGCCCCCACCCAAACAGAACACACCCCCGTCCAATCAGAGCACAACCAACCCCCCATCCAATCAGAGCACAACCAAGCCCCTAACCAATCAGAACACACCTCCACCCAATCAGAACACAGCCAAGTTCCCACCCAATCAGCTCACACCCCCACCAGCAGTTAAAAGGAAGAGACAGCTGCGATCTCACATTGCTCCTGGAAGCACGAAGCCAAGAACACCAGCCTGAAGATGACGAATGAGACTTCGTTGAAACGTCGCCAAGACACTTCCAATTTTACGTGGGAGAAGACCCGAATAACCAAAGACCTACATACAAACACCCGCGAAAACCTGAGAAAACGTATATGTTTGTGTGTGTGTGTACATACATATATATATATATATACACAGCATATAATAAGCAATACAGATCTATGAGAATTACTCAATTCAATGAAAAAAAGGCACTGAGTTGAGGAAGCAACCTGAGAAATGGGAATTAAAAAAAAAAAAACACTTTATACAGTACTCAGCTATAGGAAAAGGCAGGGAAAAAACCCATTGTCTCTTGCCACAATAAGAAAACCCATAAAGAGAGTCATTTACAAGAAGCAGCATTCAAACATGCTACCTATGTTAAAGGGCAATACCATTTTTCACATAGACAGCACTTAACTTGGAAATGGGGAACAAAACAGAAAGATTGTTTCTGAATTGAAGCAGGAAGGGGCCGTAGCTTTTCCTTTGTATTTTGTAAACAGAGTTATGGCTTTTGAAGGTCAATATCAGATGAGTCCTTCAACAGTTGGAAGGGACAAAAAATAAGGGCCCTTTGTTCTGTAGGAAATTAGCACCCACCTCTCTCCTAGAAAAATGAAATATTCTAGGAAATATTAAAAAGGCAGAATATTATATTTCCCTGGATGAGAAAAGGAGAAACATGTTTTTAAAACCAAAGCAGCTTCCTGCAGCTCCCTGCCCACCAGGGTGATGGGATTAAGACATGGCCCTCAGGACATGATAGGATTAGCCCTCTACCCATTTTACCACATGGCACCTGGGGAGATTACATCACCTGGCAAGGTTCAACCAAGCCAGGGACTCAAGAAGACAACCTACAAAGTTACCCCTGCATGGCCCCATGGGAGTCTGACAACCAATCAGGATACATTTCTTGCCACAGGAACAGGAAGCAAGTTGAAAGCCCAACAGAGGTTATAAATCTCTCTCCTTCTCTCAACCATGTGCTTTTTTGGTCAGGATCTCAATGTGGTCCTGTCCACCATTAAAACCATCCTTCCAAGCAGTCTCCATGATTTCAGTGTCTTTCTTCCCACTTGGAACTGAACCCAGATGAACATTTCTTCCAACAGTTCATTGTCTGTGTTCCTTCCTGAAGCCATAATTTTCCTGGAAGGAGAGATTCAGACCACTTCGAACAGTGGCTACTCATTCGGGTTCTGGATCAAACTACTCGGTGAAGACAGCTGGCTGTTTCAGGTAATAAAACTCAACTCACTAGGACTGCTTCAGGAACTCAGGAAAATCCAATTCCTGATTTTTGTGGCACTACTGCCACAAAAACTAAGTCCCTGTAAGCATTTTACTCTTCTCTCTAATTCCAGTAAGATCTCACTTTTGAATATTACTCTTTTCTGAAGCCATCTATTAAAAATAATATATTACAGGATCTATAAATGCTATATTCATAACACCCTTGAAGGCTAAATTTAGAATCAATAATAGACAAATAAAGATTCATAAAACTTACTATTTTGATTTCTCTAGCATCAATCATTCCTCCTGTATTAGTTGGACATTTTCTGGACAAAGTGTCGTCTATTACTCATTCCCTCCCTAGTCTATAAGTAACATGAAGTTGTTATTTCTATAACAACTCCTGAATCATAGGAGACACACTATATATTGGGTTTTCAAAAATGACTTTTAAGGATCCGTGTCTGTGCTATCTTTCAATAAATGTATTGATGAAAATGTACGCAACAACAGAACATAATGGCTGACATTTCCTTTTCAATTTGAGGTTCATTCTACTTGTATGAATTATGTCTTATATACAATTTTAGAAAATATGCCTCTGTTAAAGTTCCAGACTACTGGGGAAGAAATGGTAAACTGAAGATTTACCATTTTACTATTGGAAGCGGAACAGATGTCCAAACAGAATGAAGAATGGCTAAATGGCTAAATGGATTGACTCTTCATGATTCCTCTGTAGACAAGGAAAGACTTGAGATTGCACACAAGTGCTCCCAGACAGTTGATCCTCATGAGGAGACATAAGATGATGGTCCCTGTTGGGTTTAGAGTTCTGGGAGATGAGGCATCACCATCTTTGCCCGAGCCTCATGGTTGGTGTCTTATTAAAAGACACTTCCTTTCTTAATCAGTTTTGGAAATTGCTTGTTAATTGCTTTTCAGGAACTTGGATAACAGCAGGGAGTTCCCTTCAATACTTAGCGAAAGAAGTTTTAAATATAAATGTAAAGCCTTAGAAAAATCATTTGTTGAAATAAACAGGAAAAGAGTGATTAGAATGCTGATTTTTGGAAAGTTAAAAAAGGACCAGATGGATTTGAATTAAGATCTTGAAAATAATTATAAGAATCCTTCTTGTGGGAAAATGTGGTTGTTTTGAATTCTTTAAAAAATATAATGGGGTGGAACTTGTTAAGTTGGAACTAGAAAGAACTAAAAAATGCTATCAAAGGAGAAGAATATGTAAACTAAATTTGCTAATATGGATTGAAACAAAACATATTAATATTAAATATACTGAAGAATATCTTTGAACAGTGGGTCCCAGAATTTAAATTTAAGAATAATTGCCTATGTTTAAAATAGAATACAGAAGAAGAACACGCTTTACTGGAAAAGACTGATTTCAAAATTGATTTTAGAATGAGGGCAAATGATACTACACAGGATATAAAAATGGAAGTGGTTCATGTCTTAATAATTAAAAGGAATATAAAAATAACAAACTGAGAGAATGACCTTGATAATTTTTCCTGTATTGGATTTATGAAACAGGCTTGTTAAAGCCTGTTGAAGAATTTTATAAGAAGGGACAAATGAAAAGAAATAAAGTTCCACACCATTATTTGAAGGAACTAAAAACCAAGACCGCTAAAAGTAAAAGGAAGAAATATAAAGTTAGTTTATTTGATTATGATTAAAATAGATATGTTATTATCTATGGTAACCCTTAATGTATTTTTACTGATCAGGACTGAAATGACAAGGGTTTAGGATTTATTTATAGATAAGAGATGGGATATGGGAAAGAAGAGATCATTTGTTGTATTTTAAGAGAAGAGGATAAGTTCCTAAAATTGTTTATATTTGTGAATAAGTGAGAAGCTATACATACAGTATATAATATATGTTATAACAATATATGATTGATTGATTGATTCAACTATATTTAAAAATATATAGATGCTGAGATAAATCTATCTCAGCATCTACTTCAGTCCTTCTATCGCAGCACCATTGAGAGTGTCCTGACATATGGCATTCTTGCATGGTATGGGAGCAGCGGACAAAAATGCTCTACAGAGAATCATTAAAACTGCCCAGAATATCATCAGACTCCAGCTACCAGCCCTGGACAACATCTTCGAATATCGCTGTTTGAGAAAATTGCATAACATTCTCAGAGACTCTTCCTATCCTGCTTACAATCTTTTTGGACTGTTGCCTTCTGGCAGAAGATACAGAACCATTAAAACTCGGACCACAGGTTTTCTGAATAGTTTTTATCCCAGAGCTATAATTGCACTCAACAATGAACTAAAGGGCCACCATCAGTGAGCTGTTGGACAGTATTACTTGGTCTGTTGTGTAGATATTTGTGTGGTTTAGGGGTGGGGAGTTGTGGTGGGTGGGAATGTGTTTGGGGATTGTTATGTGTGTCGGACCTGGTCTTTGGGTGTTAAGTGAATTTCGTTGTATGGGTATACTGTGTATACATGTACAATGACAATAAAGTTGTTGTTGTTGTTGTTGTTGTTGTTGTTATTATTATTATTATTTTATTATTATTATTATTATAACCACATTTTTTATTTTTTCTATTTTTTCTATTTTTTGGCATTTTCTTTTTTATTCTTTTATTCTTTTTAATTTGTATTAATTTTTATCTTTTTAATTGTAATCTTTTTTTAAAAAGAAGCATTACTATTCTCAAGCCTGTCACAATAGTGTCAACAGAAACAGTAGCGATTTTAATAATGTCATCATGTCTCAGAATGAGTAGTACTTGTTAAAGTATTTTTAAAATTTTGTGTCAGCCTCCTGGTTTCTAGCCAACACCTCAACCATGACACCAAAACTGGCTCTTACTCCTTTTTTTACTTTTTTATCATGTTTTTCTTTTTTTTTTTTGGCCCCAATCAATATATCTCCACATAACTCTCATGATGTCCTCAAGGAGCCAATGTAGAGATATCCAAGAAAGTCAGGAAGCAAATGAATTACCGAATGGCAATCTTTCAAATCTATATCTGTCAAAATATATATTAAATATACACAGCTTTGAACTATTTTCATTCAAAGATATCTGCCAAAATCCAATGCTAGCATCCAGCTTTCCATAATGCAGTATTTTCATCTACAAAAGGTAAATGAAAAAATTCTCTCCAAGAGTCTTGGATTTTAACAGTTCCTAATATGTCCTCATTTTTCCACTATTATTATAAGTGAATTTATTTGTTTTTTTTCTTGTACAGGCAGTCCTCGACTTAAAACCACAATTGAGCCCAAAATTTCTGTTGCTAAGCAAGACAATTCTGAAGTGAGTTTTGCTCCATTTCAAGATCTTTCTTGCCACAGTTATTAAGTGAATCACTGCAGCAGAGGTGGGTTTCAGCAGGTTCTGACCAGTTCTGGAGAACCAGTAGTGAAAATTTTGAGTAGTTCGGAGAACCGGTAGTAAAAATTCTGACTGGCCCCGCCCCCATCTATTCTCTGCCTCCCAAGTCCCAGCTAATCGGGAGGAAATGAGGATTTTGGAGTAACCTTCCCCTGGATTGAGGAGGGAATGGAGATTTTACAGTATCCTTCCCCTGCCATGCCTACCAAGCCATGCCCACCAAGCCACGCCCACAAAACTGGTAGTAAAAAAAAATTGAAACTCACCACTGCACTGCAGGTGTTAAGTTAGTAACATGGTTTTAAAATGAATCTGGCTTCCCGATTGGCTTTGCTTGTCAGAAGCTCACAAAAGGGGATCACATGACCAGGATACTGCAACCGTCATAAATACATGTCACTTCGCAAGTGTCTGAATTTGTTCACATTACCACGATGATGCTACAACAGATATGTATGAAAAATGGTCATAAGTAACTTTTTTCAGTGCTGTGGTAACTTCAAATGGTCACTAAATGAAAGATTGTAAGTCAAGGACTACTTGTATTGGTTTGTATGCCTTAGAACAGGGATGTCAAACTGGCAGCCCGCAGGCCGGATACATCACGTGCAGACCACGCCCACCCCATCTCCGTGGAGGGGGAAAACGTTGCAATACGTCACATGATGGCAACGTGATGCTGCGATTTTGACACCCATGCTTTAGAATTATGACATTCATTTGGCTCTACAACTTTTATTATCACATCCAACTGTTCTATTTGGCTTATTTCTCTTTATATATTAGCTCTCACATTAAGGAGAATCTTTATAGGCATACCAATCACTGGGCAGAGATGTGGATTTTACTTAATTTGATTTGTTATTTTTCTCATTTACCGTTATTTTTCTCATTTACCATGGTAGCACAGTGGTTAGAAAGTAGTATTGTAGGCTAATTCTGCTGACTGCCAGGAGTTCGATTCCTTCGATCTTGATTGGCTCAAAATTGACTCAGCCTTCCATCCTCCCGAGGTTGGTAAAATGAGGGTCCAGTTTATTGGGGGCAATGTGTTGAATGTGTAAACTGCTTAGAGGGGGCTGTAAAGCACTGTGAAGCAATATATAAGTCTAAGTGCTATTGCTATTACTTAGTCATTGTTTTTCAAATTTCAGCCAATTTTGATATCAAAATCTACTAGAGGTAGTCCTCACCTAACTACCAAAACTGGGATCTGCAACTCCATCACTAAATATCATGGCTACTAAGACACTGACCACACTGAACTTACTTCCACTTATGCCATTAAGAAAATCACTGGTCATTAAGTGATGCACAACGTAACCGCAACTTGCAATTTTACTGCTGGCTTCTCCATTGATTCTCCTTGTTGGAAGTCAGGTATAATGCACATAAATGATGATCACATGACTGTGAAACACTGCAACACTTGTAAATGCTCACCAGTTGTGAAGTTCCCATATAGTGAACAACCTGGAGATGCTATGATGACTGTAAATCCTGGCTCCTGAATGTAAATCAGCAATATTTTTTTTTTAATTCAACCTTCACAACTGTGAATGTAACTTAACAAGGCAGTCACTAAGTGAGGACTACCTGATTTGAAATTCTAATGTGAAACATTTATTTCTATATTGGCAAAAATAGCTCAGCCAAGCTCAGAGAATTCCTGCAATCTCAACTGACATTTCCCTAACATTTGTAATTTCTGTTCAAAGTAAATATTTTTCCCCAAGAGATTTAGTTCCGGGTCTTAGATTCATTTATTCTTTAAACAATAAATTAACTTCTACACTAGTATCTATTTTAAAACTTACAACTTTATAACAGTTTGCATTTAAGACAATATGCCCATCTTTTTCAAAATCTTTTGAAATTAAAGCCTAATAAATAATTGCTGAAAATTGACTATTTTCTTTGAATATTGTTTTACTTTCTTTCCATCATCAATTTAGAAAGATTCTTACATGCAAGTTCTTACCCTTGGTTCTACATAACCAACCTTTGTTTTTTAGTCTCTGAGCTAGCCCGAATATCATAATAAATAACTAACTCAGACAAACATTTTCTAACTTCTGTGCCTGAACTGTCACATTTGAGATTATTTAATTGGCAGTTTATTTCAAGAATTCTAACATTTATGTCCCACTATTCTGTTGCTCCCCTCTGGGAGAAGGTTTTGAAGTATTTCTAGCAGGACTACCAGATTGTGTAACAGATTTATTTATTTATTTATTTTACCATGTTCATGTCGGGTATATTGGAGGTTGTGACCCTTTGAGAGCTGTATGCAACAAAATTTCATTTTAATGTATGCCAATTAATGTACATTCAAAGTGACAATAAAATTATTCTATTCTATTCTATTCTATTCTATTCTATTCTATTCTATTCTATTCTATTCTATTCTATTCTATTCTATTCTATTCTATTCTATTTTTGTACAGTCCCAAGAGTATTTATTCTTCTCAGAAAACATACATCGCTTTTTCCAGTTTTCATGCTCTTTTCCCCCCCTAACTGCAAGCAACGTATTCCTTACTAAGAGTCTCTCGATTTCCAAATTTTCATAGACTGTCGTCTTGGAGCTGATGATCTTCTTGTCAGATATTTTACTTAAGACCAAGGTACATGGTATGTACAACATTCCCTTGGTCTATCAAATTTATTAATTAATCAATCATAAAAAGAGATTTGGGTCTGACATAAGTTCTTGACAAACATATTCCCTCTGCTAGTAATGAGTAGTTTTTCCCCTAACAGAAATGCTCCTTGATAATACGTAAACTAACTGATGTCTGGTTTCCCAATTCCTTGTCCTTATCCTTTCTGATTTTGAACATTGTTTCCCCCACCCCCCACCAGACTTTCAGCACCACACCTGTTTTCCAACAATTTTTAAAGGTTACTCTGTTTTGTTCCTGGGGTGGAAGTCACTGGAGATTTCAATTCATTTAGGAAAGCAGGGTGAATTCTTACTATTAACTCCAGAAATCCTAAACTGTAGCTTCACCTCAGTCAAGTGAGGTTGAGTTTCAAAGAGTATCACATTACTCCAGCCATGGAATTATATTCATTTGGAATAGAATAGAGACAAGGGTACAACTACCTGTAATGCTAAATTTGCCTTGGAGGTGACTGGCTAATCATTCTTGAAGGATGCCTCTCATCTGAAGAAACATAGTATACACACCTTAAATCAGATGTCACTGAGTTTTCCTCAATAAAAGATGAAACCTGGTTTTCCACTGCTCTTGGCAGAAGCCATTCTATTTGTATTACTTATTGGGCCTTAGCAACAACTGAACAGATGCTACAATAGGGATTGGATCTATCCAGCTCCTATTTGCTGGTGGTTATGATTCCTCTGTTCTGCACTGCATGTCATATTAGTGGAGTTATAAGATCACCATCATCTCTATGACCTGCAAAGCCAAAGTCACCTAGACCTTTTTCACATGTACAACTATCTAAATATCATTATCTTTGTCTTGCACTCATGCCATTACATTTTCCTACCCTAATTTAGGGCTTCACATTTGTCCCTCTAAAGTTTGTCTTGATGCTCAATTTTCTAATTCACCAAGATCCTCTAAAATGTTTGCTGTCCTTCCTACTGTTATGTTGTCTGTAAATTTAATAGTAATATTTTCTAACCTCTTACTCAAAACATTTATACATACATTGAAATCACGGACGGGACTATAATAGATGCAATATTCTGTTCAACATTTCCCTCCAGCTTCATGCAAAGGGAATCACATGTTTTTGTTAAGTATAACTGTATATACATCTAAGGATAGCATAACTAAGGTTACGTTTTGTCATTTCTTCTGCTAGAAACGTATGGGATTGTATCAAATGTTTTGCTGAAGCCAATGTACATTATATTCTTCACTTTTCTCTAGCTAAAGAAATGGTTCTGTTAGAAAAAGGAGATCACGCTAGTTTAGTTTGGCATAATTTATTCTTGTTAAATCCTGCTGACCAGTGCATTATTTCTAAAATGCTCAGAACTTTGACTTGTTTGCCTAGTATCAGAAAAGAGAGGAAAGGCTCAGGGATATCAAATTGGAGAGGAAAGTCTAAAATCATGTTACTGAGATGGATCAGCCAATAAAGTTCATTCCTCACAGGAGGGCTGTAGGCCAGGGGTGAAATCCAGCAGGTTGTGACAGGTTCTGAGAACCGGTAGCGGAAATTTTGAGTAGTTCCGAGAACCGGTAGTGGAAATTTTGAGTACTTCAGAGAACCAGCAAATGCCACCTTTGGCTGGTCCCAGAGTGGGGTGGGAATGAAGATTTTGCAATATTCTTCCCCCAGGAGTGAGGAGTTAATGGGGATTTTGTGGTATCCTTCCCCTGGAGTGGGGTAGGAATGGAGATTTTGTGGTATCCTTCCCCTGCCACGCCCACTGAGCCACACCATGCCCACCAAGCCACACCCACAGAACCGGTAGTAAAAAAATTTGGATTTCACCATTGCTTTAGGCCATTCACCACCTCTCTACCTAACCTACCTCACAGAATTATTGGGATGTGAACATGGAGAGCTGTTTTGCTCCTGGAGGAAAAGCAGAATACATATTTAATTTAATACTGTTTAAAAAGAAGTCAGATTACCCAAAAAGGAAAAAAGAAAGAAAAAATCTGGATCAAAAGAAGCATGTATAACATCCAGCTGTGACTGAAAGGCATCAGACAGTAGAAGCAAAATGCAACGACTTGAAACATTTCTTATAGAATGCAAGAAATTGTTCCTAAAGACAGTTCCTACTACATGCATTTAAAATCCAAAACTTGGAAAAGACATATGATGATCATCATGCATCAGATGATCATATGTGCAAAGAAAATTTATAGCAAATATCTGTGCCATAGTTCAGAATAAGTACCATTGAATAAAACGGTACTCAATCTCATGTAAAGGTAGCTAAGATTAGCAATTTCAAGCATATAAGCAGTGCATGTCTGCTTAAAGCAGCGGTGTCAAATTGGTGGTCCGCAGGCCGGATGCGTCATGCACAAGCCACGCCCACCCCAGCTCAGTGAAGGGAAAAACTTTGCAATATGTCATGTGATGGCAACTAGATACCCTGAGTTTGACACCCACGGCTTAAAGGGAAAAACAATAAAATGTAGTTTCAGGATCTTCTCTCTAATTCTTGTTTACCTCTGAATAGAATAGAATAGAATAGAATAGAATAGAATAGAATAGAATAGAATAGAATAGAATAGAATGGAATGGAATGGAATGGAATGGAATAGAATAGAATAGAATAGAATAGAATAGAATAGAATAGAATAGAATAGAATAGAATAGAATAGAATTTTTTATTGGCCAAGTGTGATTGGACACACAAGGAATTTGTCTTTGGTGCATATGCTCTCAGTGTACATAAAAGAAAAGATAAATTCATCAAGAATCATAAGGTACAACATTTAGTGATAGTCATACAGTACAATAAGCAATCAAATCATACTAGGAAACAATATCAATATAAATGGAACAATTCACTAATATAAATTGTAAGGATACACAATGTCCAATCCTGCACCTTATTTTCTCTTAACTAAACAAACAACATTCACAAATGATATTTGTTCAAATCAAATCAAATATATTTAATATGGTCTTTGACCAGCTTTTACTATAAAAAAGAGAATTAGTTTGATATAATCGTTTGTTATTGAGAAAAGGAAAAAAAATAATAGGACAATAAAAGAACGTATCTAATTAAAAGCTTTGCACAATTGTGTGATTTGGTAAAGCTATTGGGCCAGCTGATAGGTGAATGTGTAGTTATCATCTCTTAAAAAATTGTAAACATAAAATTTATTTGTGTGGCCCTCATATTAGCAAATGATTAGGGTGATCAGAGCACAACTTGGGGCATTATATTTTATATAATTAAAATGTATTAGATTTTTGTTTTTTCCATCTGTTTCATCCCTTTCACTCTACTATTTATTATTTTTGCTCCTCTGCGGCCATGTATTTATTTAACATTGTTAAGCATGAATACTGAATACCAAGTGATGAGAAATTTCAGAAGAACCTCTGCTCAGTTTTCTTGAAAGAACACACCTTCTGTTATTATTTCTCTGATAGAAGGTTTCTTTCAGTATATACGTATGCAGGCTGAGGATGTTCAGCATTGCCTCTTCGTTTCTAGAACTTTTCTGTTTCTAAGAAAATCCAGAGTGCCATGGTGTTTCCTGAACATAATAAAGCTTCTGCCTTCTTTGTAGGCCAATTCCAAAACTTAGTGATTTCCTGTTCTGCACAGAGCCTGCATTCAACCCCTCCCTTAGTCTAGCAGTAGAAAAGGAAGATGAGTAATCTCTTCACAATCATGACTATCAAGTGCCTTTTTGTTAGGTCTAAAGAGACATTTTCTCACAGCCTCCACACAATTTGCTGTGCTCCCAGAAATCTTAGATCCGAGAATTATAGAACAACAACGATCATTGTGAGTATAAGTCAACCACCAGCAACATATATTTGCTAACTTAGGACAACACATTATGAATCTTAGATGTGGCTGCTAGTTCCTAAAAACATGCCACAAGTGAAGTACAGGACAGTAAGATATATTGTTTTCTCATAATGTTATGATTTAATGGGGACTCTGTTCAACTCTAGGTCAGGGATTATTGTTTGCACTGAAAATGCAGATATTCTGCACACCGTGATAATAGGGCCAGAAATTGATAATAGATATGTATCTGATTTTGTATCCTAATATTTTCAAAATCTTGAATTCAAATCAACATTTTAGAGAGCTTGCTTGTTGGGTTAGTAGTAATAATTATTTATGTAGGTACCCTGTTTCCCCCAAAATAAGACATCCCCTGATAATAAGCCCAATTGGACTTTTGAGCACATGGCAATAAGGCAAAGTGCTTATTTCAGGGTTCAAAAAATAAAATAAAAAATAAGATAGGACCTTATTTTTCAGGGAAACACAGTAAATAATCTTAGAAAATATGTAATGGAGTACATCCTGTATAATTTTGAGTCATGCTTAATGGAAGAATCTTTTAAACCAGTGTTTTCAAACTTGCCAACATCATGTTTGCTGCAGAATTCTAGGATTTGAAGTCCACACATATTAAAGTTGCCAAATTTGAACAATCCAATATATACACGGGATACAACCCAGTTCAAATTTGAGCACTTTTAAATGCCCATTCATTGATAAAAGGCCTTAAAATAAGTGCTGTGGCAGAAATACATTTGCATTTATGGTTTTTTTTAGACCAGAGTTTGTTCCAGATAGTTATGGAAACCGTTTTGATCAGTCATGCTATGGGGAATCAGGGAGAGAGGCATAAAAAAAGCATCCAAAATTATTATCACCCTACAAGGAAAGATTGCAGCAGTTGGGGTATTTTAATTAGAGCCATGGTAAATAAAAGGAGATGTGATACATACCGGTATGTATTATGCATGGGATGAAAATGTGGACAGAGACACATAATGTTAAAACACAGGCTATACAAGAAAACAAAGTGTGGGAAGATTGAAAATACATCTATATTCTACACATAAATAATTATGAATGTACTGCCATCAGAGGTGATTGTGACTGCTAATTTATATATTTTAAATGGGGTAAAAAAATTAATGGAGGATTAATTTTTAACTACTAGCCTGATGTCTAGGAGAATAATGGAGGATTAATTTTTAACTTTCTAGCCTGATGTCTTATCTACTACACCAAACAATCTCCATTGGAGATTGTTTGGTGTAGTATTTAAGACATCATGCTAGAAACCAAGAGATTGTAGAGTTCTTATAGGAGAAGAGAAGGCAGAGCTGGAGGGTAGAGTTAAATATATCATCAGTTTAGAGTCACTGGTTGCCACAAGAAGTCTAAGTCTAGTTCACCATGAATTCTGATGATCCTTATCTAGCATCAATTTAGTGCTGACCATTAGTTGACTAGATTCTTGTGTATAAGTTTCAATAAATGATCTATGCTGCAGGCTTACAAATGGGGGCGTGGGAGAGAAAGAGAGGAGAGAGGGAGAGAAGGAGAGAGAGAGAGAGAGAGAGAGAGAGAGAGAGATTGGTTGCTTTCTCATGTTGGAAGAAATATCCTTCTGGGTTCAATTCCAAGTGGGGAAAAAGACACTGGAAACATGGAGACTGCTTGGAAAGATGGTTTAATGGTGGACAGGATCACATGGTTTGAGTTCATGAACAGAAAAGGGGGCGAGATGCTAGTGTGCCTTGGTTTTATGCCCTCTCTGCACTTTGAACTTCCTGGGGCACAGGAAGAGTATCCTGATTGATTGTCAGACTCCCAGGGGGTGGCAGTCTTAGCTAGCCTTGCTGGCTGATGTAATCTTCCCAGGTGCCATGTGGTGAGTTTCTGTTGCTAGATGGGTCCTATTGTGTTGCAGATGATGGTCCATTGACAAAGATGGGAGGGAATTGGGTTTCTGCCTCTGGCTCATTGACAAAGGTGGGGCAGAGTCAGGAAGGTGGGAGCTGCTTTGTCTTTAAAACATGTTTCTCCATTTCTCATCCAGGGAAATATATTCTGCCTTTTTAATAGTTCCTAAAATATTTCATTCTTCTTGGAGAGGGGTGGGTGCTAACTTCCTACACTCATTCCTGAACCCTGAACTGCAGAAATAACTATTTAAATATTGGAAGATAAGGAGTAACAGTGAAAGGGGCTAAGAGTCATCTTGTCCACATTTGTGAATTTTGGTTGACCATTTGTAACAGAACATGTTACAGACTAGATGAGTCATTGGCAGGATCTTCTTGTATTTTATGTTCTCACACCAGTTGAGTATGCTGAACCATACGTACTGATCCCTATTTGAATTTATTTGGTATTCACTGAATTAGGAAACCACTATTTTTCCTCCACCTTATATTTAAGAACGGCTGATTTATTTCACACACACACACACACAAAGCCATAGACTCATCCAGGGTGGAATTTTGCAGGGTTTTTGAAACATACAAAGCTATTAGTGGGAGTTGTGAATAAGACTAGGGTTTTTTATAACACGCTGTATAAAAATTCTAAGAATCCTGAAATGAACTTGTATTACTCTGAAATCATAGTTGATTAAGGAATCCAAAGTTTGTTCATCTTGATTAACTAATTCAAAGTTGAGGTGAAGTTTGAACCAGGGACTTTATATTTATAGTGTTGTGTGAACTATGAAGTTCACACAACACTGCATTATGTTGCTGTTGGTTTATTTGGCTCATTTTGGTCCTTTTAATATACACTATATCATGGCATGAGTGAAAGTTCAGTATCGTGACTTGGGGACCAGGGCTATCTACAGTCAAAAAAGTGAAAACGGTGGCTGAAAATGTGTGAATGACTTCAGTCCAATTTTAGTATGGGGTTGCACAGAGCTTTGATCATATGGTCACAGTTGTTATCTTGTTTTTCTTGACCATATGCTGTGGATACTCCTGCATATGTATGATGGCCTGCAAACTTGTAAAAAGAATACAATTTATCTCTGCAGCATAATTTGTTTTGCTTTTCATTGCTTCACTAAATGAAGGGACGATGGGAATTGTAGTACAAAACAAGTGGTGGCCTAAAACTGAGAAACATATGGATAATTTAGGTGCTCGGAAGAGCCAAGCAGCAGGAGGGAAAACGTGCCCTAAAAGCAAATTCAGGAAGACTGACCATCGGACTGGTCCCTCACCTTGTTGGCCTGCGCGCCACCTGCACAGGCCACGGACGACTTGCTGGTCAGCCTAGGGGAAGGATGTTCTTATGTGGGAGAGCCCCTCCTGTTGATATTGCACGTGTGAACGGATTCCATGGAAACAGACAGCCTGAATTCACACAGCATGTTTGATCAGGTTAGTTGTGGAGCGACTTATACAGGATCTTAGCTTTCTGTGCATATGGACAACTTAGGTTCCATAACTTGCTGGAAGGGTGGAACCCAGGTTAAGCACATTATATGGCACTGCTGTTGGGTTTGAAGGTCCCCATGCACCCCATACACTGTTCTGATGCTTTAAGCAAGGGCTTGCAAGTCTGAATGAGCTATGAATCCCCCACTTTCCACTTCAAATCCAACAGCAGTGCCACACAATCAGCTTAACCAGGTTACTGCTCAAGTTCTTCCCTTCCTGCAAGTTATGGAAACCCTAAACTGTCCATATGCACAGAAAGCTAAAATGCCATCTACGAGTCTATGGAGATTCTCAGTCATCTGGGTCACGGTTGTCCCAAAGGTGCTTTTTCAAAAGGCAACTGGACTTTCTGTTTTTTTCTTTGAAGACGTTTCGCTTCTCATCCAAGAAGCTTCTTCAGCTCTGAAGGGCTTTCATCCCAAAGTGCATAGCTAAATGTCCATGGAGATTCTCAGTCATCCAGGTCATGGTTGACCCAAAGGTGCTTTTTCAAGAGGCAATTGGACTTTCTGGTTTTTCTTTGAAGACATTTTCGCTTCTCATCCATTCCTCAGGTCTGAAGAAGCTTCTTGGATGACAAGGGAAAATCTTCAAACAAACAAAAAAAAAAAAAAACAAAAACCAGAAAGTCCAGTTTGCCTCTTGAAAAAAAAAGCACCTTTGGGATCCCATCTAAGAGGTCGCTCCACAACTAGCCGGGTTGAACTTGCCGTGTGAATCCAGGCCGTCTATTTCCGTGGAGTCCATTCACACGTCTAATAAAGAGCGGGAGAGGCTCTCCCACGTGCGAGCCACCCCTCCTAAGGCGGGCCGGCGAGTCCTCCTTGGCCTGTGAGGGCGGGAGCGCAGGCCAACGAGGCGAGGGACCAACCCGACGGCCGGCCAACCCGCTCGTCCGAACTTGCTTTGAGGGCACGTTTTCCCCTCCCGCCGCTCGGTTCTTCTGAGCGCCTTTATCTGGGCGGGGTTAAGGCAGGATTGGCGTCCGAGGCGCTGCTGTGGGAATGCCCACCGCGCGGTGGCGGTTCTGGTGGCGAGGCTGCGTTTGCGTGTCTGCCGAAAGGAGCCAGGGCGGGAAGGCGGGCGGGAGAGAAACAGCAAAGGAGAGGCAGGGTAGCGGCGGCCGGAGCAGGAAGGCGGGAGGAATAGCGCAGGTCTAGGTTTTCCAAGCGCGGCGGCGGCGGCGGCGGCCAGTAGACTCCTTCGCTCTCACCGCTCAACTCTCTCTCCCCTCCATCTTTTTGCGCGTGAAACCTTTGCAGTCGGACCGAAACCTCTGCCGAGGTTATGGAGACTGCGGGAAAGAGGCGCCTCGGCAGGATGGCTCGCTGAGTGGGGTGGGGGGGTGGGGGAAAGGCAGGCGAGCAGGCGGAGAGGGAGGGGGAGAAGAAGAAAAAAAAAAGAAAGAGAAGGAAAGAAGAGAGCAGCCACCCTCTTCTCTTCCCCCCCTTTTTCCCTTTCGTTTGGCTTCCCCTCCCCATTCCCCCCCACCTCAATTTGGTGTCCAGTCCTCCTCTCACCCCCTCTTCCTTCTCCCGACATCATCTCCCCCCCCCACCACATCCTCAATGCCTCTCTGAACAACATATAGGAAGAGCGCGGGAGGAGGAGGAGGAGGAGGAGGAGACCCAGGGAGGCAAAGAGAAAGAAGAAGATGAGGATTATTTGCAGACAGCTTGTCTTGTTGTTTTCTGGATTTTGGGGACTTGCAATGGGCGCTTTTCCTAGCAGCGTGCAAATAGGTAAGCGCTGCATTGGGGCTGGAAGCGAGGTGGGGGGGGGCGGAGAGTGTTGAACCCGGCGGGGTGGCACGGAATGGAGGGAGGGAGGGAGGGAGGGAGGGGAGAAAGTGGAGGGGCAAACTCCGATCCTGGCCACAGCTTTCCATTTCGGAAAGAGGGGTAATCAAGTGTCCCCGAGTGCCCCTTTCCCGTCCCCTCACGTGTCTTTGTGAAGGCAGGGATGCGGGGTGGACTGGTGGGAGGGAGGCAGGGAAAGAGAGTGCCGGCTCTGCCTGTTATGGTTGGCAAGACGGATATCTGTATATATATATAAATATATATGCATGAGTGCAATGTGTGTTCAAACTTGGGAAGCTGTTCCCACCACCTCTGAAATGCACCCTTTCTCCAAGATCCTCCTTAACCCTCCTCTTAGCCCAGCCTGCCCATTGCAGCAAGCTATTTGTTAAGGGGCCCGGAGCTGGTGATGGTGTTAGATAGTCTTGGGTACCATTACTTTGAAAACTTGGCTATGATTTCTTTTCTTTTTTTTTAAAAGGTCTCCCTAGCATCCCTATCCCACTTGTCTCTGCCCCGTTTCCCTTGCCTTCATTTTTTTTCTCCTTCTTTGCATGGGACTCAGCCCTTGAATCCCTTCCAGGTCCAGCTAAACCACTGCATCATTTCTCGTGCACTCCTAAAGATGCTGTTAATAAGGCTAAGCAACTTCCTGCCTGCCCAGAGGCTGCAGAAGAGGAAAGTTCTTGATGTTCTGCCCTCTCCTCCCCCAAAAAAATTCTTCTTACCCTTTCCTAGTGTCAGCCCATAAAAAGGCAATGCATATCTTGGAGTATATGAGTGCATAAGGTCTCATCTCTGCCGTACTTAAAAACCTTTGCCTGTGTTTTGAGAGCTCTGTTCTCTTTAATCTGCCTGCTGCTTTAGATGGGGAGGGCCAATTTAGACCGTTCACATAGATGAAAGGTAAATGGTTTCAAAGGTCATTCTCATCCTAGCAGATACATAAAGGAAGGAGAAATGGGGAGATTTGAAAATGGAAGGGGGGGGGACTCAAAACCCTACCAGAAACTGGGATTCTAAAAGTCTCCCAAGCTTTTGAGTCTTTATGTTCATAAACATGAATTTTATGATTAATAGGAAAGCTACTTGTAAAGGCTGGCATAAAAATAAAAATAACATTTTCCTTCTTTTCTGTCATTTATTTGCTGATAGGTGGTCTCTTCATCAGAAACACAGATCAGGAATATACTGCTTTTCGATTAGCAATTTTTCTTCACAACACCAGCCCCAATGCATCTGAAGCACCTTTTAATTTGGTTCCTCATGTAGACAACATCGAAACAGCAAACAGCTTCGCTGTAACAAATGCCTGTAAGTAAAATAACCGTTTCTCTAAAGTTATGATCACATGATAGTGAAATGAAGACACTGTGTAGTTACATCCCTTAAGGGTGAAAAAACAACAACAAACCCTTGAATTTTTAAGTCCCATGTCCTGGATGCATTGAAACCACAGTTACTTTTCTGTTGTTGGTGAAATCCTGACTTGTATTTAATAACTGGATTTGGCATTTACTTTAGTGTTAGTACTGTAGTTTCTTACTTTTGGGTTTCTATGGTGATGCATTTTGTAGTTCTTTTTTAAAAACATGAATGTCTTGATCAATTTAGCAACCCCCACAATCTTTCCTGTATGCCAACAAGATATGGCATCCTTGGCTGTGTTTGGAAAGTAGCTCTGATATTTGCAATCAGGAGTGTTTTCTAATCGCTGAGAGCAGAGGCTGTGAGAGCAGTGATGTGCATGGTTATATATTGGAGTGACTTGACACTGCAGTTGGTCTGGTGATGTCACTTGTGGCTGCCCTGCTCCTATATTCTGGGTTGTAAATGTCTCTTATTATCTTGTAATGCATACATCCTCTGGATATGTCTCCATACATCCATACATTGGTGTCAAGTCAAGTTAATGTCTGATCTGCTTGAGTGAACACATAACTGGAATTATGCCTCTGTATATATATATGCACTTATGTACGTGGACTTGTTTAAAGAGAAAGGATGCACTTAAATGTGATAGGTTTTAAAAAGGGATGCTTCTGAAGACCATACTGGATGTATCCTAGCTTGCTAAAAATATTTGTGATGTTTTTTTTATAAAATGTACATAAATATATAAGATATATTCGAAGTTTAGGGTCAGTCATAAGTGGACTGTAAACCTGCAATACTACAACAAATAAGACATGTTGAGATCCTCTTTTCTTCTAAATTTGGGCACTGCACTTAAAAAACAGTTTCAGATTCTATTTTCTCAAAAGATATATGAGCCTTAAACAAGAAGTTTCAAGTACTGTTTCTTTCATGGCATTAAAAATAGGAATATGGTGCTGAAGATTTTAAAAGCACATTCCTTGTGTTGTTTTCAAATAGAGCTTTGGTGCTTTAATATGTAATACACTGTTTTGCATCAAAATATCAACATGAGAGTCTTAACCCAGTTCCAAAGAGGAACTGCAGGACAACTGCCAAGTGAAATGGAGCAATTCTTTTAAGTTCCTACCTGACCTTAGAAGGAAGCTTCCAAATTAAGAAAGTTTTACTCTCTTCATCTTCAGATGTTCTTATGCTAAATGCCCCTGCTGCATTACATGTGAATTATTATATTATAACTTGTAGAAAAAGATTTTTCCAAGATGTTTCTGAGGGAGTAGGGTTGCAATATTCTCAGTGGCTTTTAGGCAGTGGCTATGAGTTTCATAACTGGAATTCATACTGCATGTTGAAGTGCTCTTAACCAATAAGTTGCAGAAACTCTTCCTATGTAACCCTCTACAATTTTAGAGAATATAAGTTATAGTACTATAGAACATTTTTCCTGTGACCTATAGTGTATGTGTCTATGTGTGTAAAGAAAGATTTGTTTTTATTTAGGGATTATATATCTATAAGTTAAGACTAAAAGTTATTTTCTCTTGGGTTATGTGATTTTTTTAAATTCATAGTTCCTATACTGTTTTTTGTCATCTATCGATATTGTGTCAATAGCACATTTCAATAATGGATAGGTGATAAATTATGTCATATATAGAAAATATTGAAGAGAAAAATCTGCGTAATTTACATGTGCTCTTCAAGACTATATACAAGTTATGATTCCAGTTACATTTTTTTAAATCTCAAAGTTGTATCCTTTAGGTACAGTGTTAATGAAATGAAGTCCCATTCATTTCAGTGAAAAGTATCTCAGCATGTATTTCATATTCCTCTTCAAATGGATTGAAATTACATTGGCTATATCATATATTTTATGGTAACTAACATTGAGCTTTGGGTACATATTTTAAGAACAGTTCTTTTTGGTTTTTGAAGAAGAGGGAACAGAATATTTCAATCTTATATTAAATATTCCCTCTTAATGAAGTAAGGGTGAACAGTCTAACAAATGAATGAACATATTGCATGTCCCTTAAGCTACACAAGAGCAGAATCCTGCAAAAATCAATTGTCTGATAGCTGGAGGACATTGGTTTCCATGTGATTGCATTAGCTGGGTTGACAGAGGCTTCCAGAGCACAGATGTATGATATGTTCTAACCTAATTAAAAATATTTGTGGAAAAAATGCACTAATATTATGGCAAGCATACAGTATAAAAACCAATCTGACTCTTTGTCAAACATAATTTGGGATTGACTCTTGTGTACAGAAAAAGGAGAAAATTAACAGAAATTCTGATGAAATGCATAAGTGTGCCTGTGTGTGTGTTTGTGTGTCCTTGTATAGTAGTTCTAAAAACCAATCTGTATAAAAGTCTCTCAGCTGACAGCTATTGGACATAAATGAATATTGATATAAAGTCAAACCTCAAAGATTTAAGATGTGGTCACTTAAGTTTTATTTTATTTTCTTTTGAAGGGGTTATTTATTGAAGCTGCATTATCTGGAGCATTTTGGGAATTAAAGGCAATAAACAAAACACAGAGAGATCTGTGTCAAAAGATGAATTTACACAATCAGGAATGATCCTGTAGGAACATGTGGAGCCAAGTAAATTTCTCTCCCTGATACATTACTTTGTTTTTGTAACTACAATATTTGTTTCACTCTGTATAAATGTCATGTTCCTGCTATTCTGGTTTTCTCTAGGCCCTCAGATTCAGGAAAAGCAGATGATTTGAGCATATAGATTCCACTATGGTTCAATAAAGATGACATTATTTATGTTAGTATAGTTCACTTTTCTTCCTGTTATATGATAGGCTTTTCATACAATGCTCTTGTGTTTTCTTGCAAATGGGAGAAAGTGTGCTTAAAGAAATAGGTCTAGGTGAGCTATTGGACCTAGACAATTTCATCACTACACTATCGTAAAACTTATATCTGTACTTTTAAGAAGAGGGCCATAAATTGACTAAAATGTTTTTTATGATGATGTTAATAATCTGAATGTATGCATAGAAATACATTCTACTATTATGATAGAATTAAGTACACTTTAAAAACATGGGGTATGTGTGTGGAATGTATGTTATACCATACCAACATATGTGTAGTAAGCAAGCTTTTGCATTTGTCTGAGGATTTATCTTTCCAAAATAGGCAATTAATGGGAGGCACATTGCAACATTGCATACCATTCTCAGATTTCTTTTGCACAACAGAGGACAAAGCCAAGTTAGGGAGATAAAATTAGGTTGTCACATTTTCCCTCTGTAAACATGGTCCTTTTCATCTGAAAATCTTTATTTGTCCTTAGGCTGTCATATAGGTATATACTACAGCTACATATGCAATTGGTTGTATTTCTTTTCAATCAGCTTCTCTTAGCTTCTTTTTAATCAGATTTCTCTGAAGGAACCTACATTGCAAATCATGGGAGATCTATGTCTTGGGAATTTCTGAGGTAATGCTAGCTAGGTTATTTCATTTCATTTCATTTCATTTCATTTATTTAAATTTCTATACCGCCCTTCTCCAATATAGGACTCAGGGCGGTGCACAGCCAAAGTAAAAACCAGACATAGAAAATCTAAAAACTGATTAAAATAATTAGATAATATGGCCATAATTAAAAACAATTCCAATTTAAAATAGTTTAAAAATTTGACTCAAGCCAGCCCAGCTAGTTGGAATAAATGGGTTTTCAGGGCCTGACGAAAAATCCGGAGGTCTGTTATTGTACGTAACTCTGGGGGGAGGTTGTTCCAGAGGGTGGGCGCCGCCACAGAGAAGGCTCTCCCCCTGGGGGTCGCCAGCCGACATTGTCTGGCGGACGGCACCCTGAGGAGGCCCACTCTGTGCGAGCGTACTGGCCGGTGGGAGGCTATTGGTGGCAGAAGGCGGTCTCTTAAATACCCCGGCCCTAAGCCATGGAGCGCTTTAAAGGTGGTCACCAACACCTTGAAGCGCACCCGGAAGACCACTGGGAGCCAGTGCAGCTCGCGCAGGAGGGGTGTCACATGGGAGCGCCTCGTCGCCCCCATAATCCCCCGCGCAGCCGCATTCTGGACCAGCTGGAGCCTCCGGGTGCACCCCAGGGGGAGCCCCATGTAGAGAGCATTACAGTAGTCCAGGCGGGAGGTGACGAGTGCTTGAGTGACTGTGCGTAGGGAGTCCCGATCTAGAAAGGGGCGCAACTGGCGTATCAGGCGAACCTGATAAAAAGCCCCCCTGGCCACGGCTGTCAAATGATCTTCTAAAGACAGCCGTGCGTCCAGGAGGACGCCCAAGTTACGAGCCCTCTCCGTGGGGGCGAGTGATTCACCCCCAATAGCCAGCGATGGCATCAGCTGGCTATATCGGGACGCCGGAAGCCACAGCCACTCGGTCTTGGAGGGGTTGAGTCGGAGCCTGTTTCTCCCCATCCAGGCCCGCACAGCCTCCAGGCACTGGGACATCACTTCAAGGGCATCATTGGGGTGGCCTGGGGTGGAGATGTACAGCTGGGTGTCATCAGCGTACTGATGGAACTCCACCCCAAAGCCACGGATGCTTTAGGGAGATAGTAGAAACCAATGGATTAATTCCACAATTTAGCAGACATTCACAACTTACAGTGTCTTTTATAATCAAGGTATTATTAATTGTAGCAGTGCGATGAACAAATAATTTGCTGTTATACATTACTCTGTTGCACCAAGGTGTTTAGATCAGTTTACTCCCCACTGTTTGGTTTGCATTTAATGCTGCTAATCAACAGAGTATGATTGATGACTGAAAGCACTGTAATGGCTCCTGTTCCTGCATTGGCTTGAACAGTTTGGAGATAATTATGATTAGCATTCAATTTGCACTGGAGTTATTGGTGACAATATCATCAAATTATTTTTTATATTTGGTTCCTACTATGACTTGTAATTTACATTTCACAAATTACTTACGCATTATAGGATATTCCTTCTTTTCCACTATTCCACTATTTTTGTGACTGGACAGAATTTATATTTTGAGTGAATCATTGGCTTCAAAAGACTCTGATTTGTATATCTGCACCAACAAATAAGTGCATGGATTTATTCTGATTCCTGCAATGCTAAGGTAGTGTAAAAGGGTTTTCTGGCTTTACTTGACTACTTTCTTGGTGTTATTCACAAATGCATTGGTGTCAATATTTAAGATCCTCCTGTTCGTTAGAAGCTATTTAGAAGCATACCTGAAAAGATAATGAATGAAGGTGATAGGTATCTCCAAACATTATCATGCAGGGACATTTCTCAGAATCAGCAATCAAAGGTAGATTGATATATATCTGTATATCTATATCTATATCTATATCTATTATATCTGTGTCTATTATCTATTTATCATCTATCTGTCTAATCTATCTCAACATGCAGTGGTGCGAGTGTTGCATCTTTTTAAAGTGTGATTTTTCAATCTTTTTCAATCTGAAAAAAATGGCTGATTTAATAAGTTATCTTTAACTTATCAGAGCAGCTGCATCTTTTTTCAGGTTCATGTAAAAGCCTGAATGGAGACATTGCTGCTTTAAAGAGTAGCTGCACTAATGCACTTGCATGTTCTAGAGAGGAAAATAAGGTTTCCCCAAATTTAGGAGTAACTATCATACATTATTTTCTTTTCCCCAGTCCCAAGTAAACAAATGTGTAAATACATTAGAGCAATCAAAACAGCCTCCAAATATAACCCTCATGTTCAAAATGCATTTCACAGACTTTTATGGAATATTTCTTAATTTCTTTGTGTATTGACTGCATTCTACCGTTTCCCCAAAAATAAGACATCCCCTGATAATAAGCCCAATTGGGCTTCTGTTTGCATGTGCTAAAATAAGCCCCACCCAAATAAGACATCCCCGAAAATAAGCCCTCCCCAAAAATATTTAAATCCATGCGCAGCCAGTCCCCGCCATTTCCTCTGGTTAGCATTAGGGAGACAGAGCTGGAAATCAGGTAAGACAGCAAAAGGAGCCCTGTCTTGCTCCACACGCCCCAAAATAGTAAGACCTCCCCCAAAATAAGGCCAAGCGCTTATTTCAGGGTTTTTAAAAATATAAGACAGGGTCTTATTTTCAGGGAAACACGGTAAAGCGACCCTTTGTGATCTCCACAAAATAATAATAATAATAATAACAACAGTTAATAATATAAGAGACTGATTGGGTTAACCAATAGATTTTTTCCAGGAGAATCTGTTCCCAACATGATGCTTCAAGTTTGCCAGAGGTGCACTCATTGCTACTATAATTAAGTCCACACACTTTGCTGTTGGATCATCCTCTTCAATTCCTTGTATCTTTCCAGCATTACATATTTCTCCAGAGAATCTGTGGTCTTTGGATAATGTATCTAAACCATGAGGATTTGATGGGTTGCTGGTGTCTTGAATGAAAACTCTGGGTTTTCTGGGGTTCTCCAATGCTAAAGTTCAAAAGTATCAATATCCTTTCTAGCCTGCTTCCTGGAAGCCAAACTTCCATTTCCATAGCGTGTCATTGGAAAAACCATAGCCTGCATCTTCTGATCTTTGTAGGCACAGCATATTCCAGGATCTGAATATTTCTAAGGCCTTCATTGTTGCTCCACCATGTGCTGGTCTGCAGCATATTTCTTCTGTGCTGGTTCCTTACTCTTGATAGTCAATTGTAAAGGATAGAAGCTGTTCATTTGTTCAGTTTTTTAATTGTCAGTTCTAAGGCTGTTGTTACAGCTGTTTATTAATTAGTCTTCTTTATATCTACTCTTAGTCCTGGTGTGCTTACTTGGCTTCATTACTACGACTGGAGATTGTTTGTACAATCAAAACATCTAATAAAATAAAAACGAGGTATTACATGCTCTCACCAGTGACCATTTTGATGATAATCTCATGGCAATAGCTCTGTTGAACAACACTGTTTTTAACTACTAAGAGCCACGGTGGCGCAGTGGTTAGAATGCAGTACTGCAGCTAGTTCTGCTGACTGCCAGCTGCCAGCAGTTTGGCAGTTCGAATCTCACCGACTCAAGATTGACTCAGCCTTCCAGCCTTCCGAGGTCAGTAAAATGAGGACCCAGATCATTAGGGGAAATATACTGACTCTGTAAACCATTTAGAGAGGGCTGGAAAACACTGTGAAGCGGTATATAAATCTAAGTGTTATTGCTAATTTAAGACAAAGATTAGGCTACAGCTATACCACTTGGGAGAAGCTATTACAACAAGGGCCACAATAAACATTGCCTCCACTGCTCCCCTCAATAATCCATTGAATGTAATCTAGTTGATCACCCTTTCCAAAACAAATTGATTTTATTTGAAGAACAGGGTTTCCCAAATTATGAAGGTGTGAGAAGAACTTTTTAGTTACGTTGCTATAAAAAAATCCCCCTTTCCCAAAGTTTCATTGAATTATTTTCATTGTTCATTTGGGTTCATTTTGGTGTTTGGATTTCAGAGCAAGTGTATACGTTAAGATTGGCTTAGCAAACCCTGTTCTAAAGGTTCTAGGAACCAAGCCATATTTTATAGCTTTGACTCATATCCATATATCAATCAGAACAGATTGAAAAAAACCCAAGAAAGTCCAAATGCCTTTTGGAAAAGCACATTTGGGACTTTCTAGAGAAGTGTTGTAGACAATTTTGCCATGCTATCTAATAATTACTTGAACCTACTGGGTTACTTTTTCAAGAGTTTTGAACCTATCAATATGTGGATAAAATTTTTCTCTGTTTGTGTTATAATTCAAGGAAGTGGTTGATGTTCTATGTCATTGTCTGGTTCTTGGTATAGAATAATATGGGTGCACAAACTGAAAGGCTCCGAAAAGAGGTGTCTGAAAACTGGATTGTTGGATTGAATTGCACTCTGTGTTCCTAGATTCACTTTTAAACTTGATAGATTTCCAGAGTAGTTAAGTAGTTAATAAACAGAGTACTTAATAAACAGAGGGATAGAATCAAGATCGTGTGAAGTGTTAATACCACTTTATAATGCCTTGGTAAGACCACACTTGGACTACTGCATCCAGTTTTGGTCGCCACAATGTAAAAAAGATGTTGAGACTCTAGAAAGAGTGCAGAGAAGAGCAACAAAGATGATTAGGGGACTGGAGGCTAAAACCTATGAAGAACGGTTGCAGGAACTGGGTATGTCTAGTTTGGTGAAAAGAAAGGGGGTGACATGATAACAGTGTTCCAATATCTCAGGGGCTGCCACAAAGAAGAGGGAGTCAAGCTATTCTCCAAAGCACCTGAGGGCAGGACAAGAAGCAGTGGGTGGAAACTAATCAAGGAGAGAATCAACTTAGAACTAAGGAGAAATTTCCGGACAGTTAGAACAATTAATCAGTGGAACAACTTGCCTCCAGAAGTTGTGAATACTCCAACACTGGAAGTTTTTAAGAAGATGTTGGATAATCATTTGTCTGAAGTGGTGTAGGGTTTCCTGCCTAAGCAGGGGGTTGGACTAGAAGACTTTCAAGGTCCCTTCCAACTCTGTTTATTCTCTTCTCTTCTCTTCTCTTCTCTTCTCTTCTCTTCTATTCTATTCTATTCTATTCTATTCTATTCTATTCTATTCTATTCTATTCATTTTTGTAATTGATCAGGGCCTGTTATAGCAAACTTTTAATTTACAACAACTATTGTGAATGACAATTGATTTGGGGGCATAAATCAGTTAAATTATTTTAAAACCTACATCTCTTTATAGGTGGCCTTCCATTAGCAATGAAAAACTTTAGGAACATAATAAACTAATTTGTCTATTTTTTCTCTATTTGAATCATCACTGGTTATTGCATTTGGAATGTCAAAGAAGAGCTATTGGAGGAATTGTCTTATCATGCATTTCCTTGAGATTTAATTGCAGTTTGAGAAACCAGGCTGACTAGGATGCCTCTAGAGATCATTGTGCAAGGAATAAGGGAATGAACACAAACACATTAGCCGTTCAGTAAGTAAAAGAATATCAGGAGAATTTCTCTGAAAATTTATTGTCTGAAAAAAAAAATCTTTTTATGCTTTTTTATTAGCATTATCTCATGAATCACTGACTGAAGCAAATAAGTGATTTGTTCATCTCGCTAAAATTATGGGAAGTATAAGCAAACAAGTCACTCGATCAGGAGTGTCTAACTCACTCGATTTCATTGAGGGCCTGCATCAGGGTTGTGTTTGACCTTGGGGGGTTGGAGTGGCCTGACCAGGGTGGCTGTGGCCAGCTTGACATCACTTGTGTCAGGGGCGGCTATGGTGCACAAGTATTCTGCCAGCGAAAATATGCTCCCGAGCTCCATTTTGGCTGCAATGGCCTCCTGCAACCCTCTGCCAGTGAAAATGGATCTCGGGAGAGCTGCCCATGGCCCTCCTGAGCTCCATTTTCGCTGGCAAAGGCACCGTGGACCAGTCCTTCGCTGATTCCAGGGCGGCCCTGCAGGCCAGATCTAAGCACCCCGCGGGCCGGATCTGGCCCCTGGGCCTTGAATTTGACACCTCTGCACTAGATCCATCTTGCTCAACAAATGGGCTGGATTCTAATTCCTATCATTCCCCAACAAGCATATAAAACATTGGAAGATCATTCCCCATGTTGGAGAGGATATCAAGTTACAGAAGAGTATTTATTATAAGTTGATACATTTTTAATATAGTCTTTTAGTATGGGTGCTTTGCTGTCTCTTTTTTTTAATGCTTTTCACTTTGTTGTACTGCTGAGTCATTGGCAAAAGAAAGCTTTATTTGCACCCTGCTGATTAGAGAAGATAGCTAAATTAATGGAGTGTATTATTCTACATTCCTGGCTTGATGTAAGCTGATTCTGTCCGTGTAGAGAAAGGAAGTATCAGCTGGACTTGCACTTAAAATATATGTAACTAAACCTGCCTGCACTATGCCTCTGGACAAAAAAAAATCCCAGAAGCTTGCTATAATGAATGCTATTTTGGATACTTTATTTTTCATTTTGTGCTGCAGGTACTAACTCAGCAGTCACTCAGGAGCCTTTCACAATGTTAAATCTTATTTGGAGTCATCATCTTACATTACAGTCTGTTCGGACATGTCAATACTTGAAATGGAATTAAAATGGTCCAAAAGATGTTCTCTCTATCTCTTCCAAATAACTTCTAGAAACTATGGTGAGGGACAGAAACTGATCTGTGACACATAATTCCTGTCCTTCAATGTATTATTTATTAAAATTACTTATAGGTAGTGTCTTTCAGGCATCAATCTTTCTAGATGGGTTGCAACAGAAAACAAATGTTCTTAAATCAATCAATCAATCAATCAGTCTATCTGTCTGTCTGTCTATCTGTCTATCTATCTATCTATCTATCTATCTATCTATCTATCTATCTATCTATCATCTCAATTAGTGATAAACCTGTAGGCAATATTGTAATTCTTCTCAGATAAAACTCCCTCTTCTTTGGACTGCATCATTTGGTCCACTATTCAACCCTACCTAGATCATATAGAATCATCTTTTTCTTCTAAAATGTTAGCCATTCTTCCTAATTTTGTGTCATAAGTATATCTGTGACGGGCTGCAGTCCAGAATTGCAGGAGAGAGGGGCCAATTTCTGTTTCATTTGAATGAAATTAATAATAATAATAATAATAATAATAATAATAATAATAATAATAATAATAATAATAATATAGGAACAACTTGAAAAAGTCACCAGATATCAGGATTTGAGAATAGAACTGCAGAGACTCTAGCATAAACCAGTGTAGGTAGTCCCAGTGGTATTCAGCACACTGGGTGCTGTGCCTAAAGACCTAGGCAAACACTTAAAAACAATTGGCGCTGACAAGATCACCATTGGTCAGCTGCAGAAGGCCACCTTACTGGGATCTGCTCGCATAATCCGCCGATACATCACGCAGTCCTAAATGCTTGGGAAATGTTCGACTAGTGATTTGTGATACGAAACCCAGCATGGTTATCTCGTTTGCTGTGTATACTGTCATTTTTGTGTAAATAATAATTTAGAAATAATCTTAAAGTTTATGAAAAACCAGAAATTAAAATCCAGTCCTTGAACAAATACCATAAGACATTTTAGCACATATACAGCAATGGAATTTGGCCTAGAGAAATGTGCAACAACAGCAACCAATCAGGGTAAAATCATGGATGGTAATGGAACTGAAATTCCATATGGACAAACTATCAGAAGCCATCAGGATGAAGCCTACAAGTATCTGGGCATTTTACAGTTGAATAGTGTAAAACATGGATAAATTAAAAATGTGATTAGTGAAGAATATGTCCACAGAGTGACAAAATTGCTAAACCCAAACTTGAATGGTGGAAACAATACCAAAGATACCTGGATCATACTTGTGATATGATACACTGTTAGAATTATTAACTGGACCCAACCTACACCTGACAGTGTGGACTGAAAAGCAAGAAAGCTAATGACTATTCACTATGCATTACATCCTTATAGTTTTAGTGATAGATTATACCTGCCCTGTAAAAATGGATGCGGTGATTTACTTCAAGTCAAACAATTGAAGAAAAAAAAACTATGCATTGGTTGATTACACAAAAAACAGGCAAGAACAACCATGGATGCAAGTTAAAAATGGAAACCTACTGAATGTGCAAGAAGCCAAACATGAATATTGAAATAACGTAATAAAAACATGAGCAGAACACTGGCTAGGAAAAGCAGTATATGGTCAATTTCTATATAAGATTGAGGGCAAAATGGATAAAGATAAAATAATGGCTTACAGCTGCAATTTTTTTAAAAAAAAAAGAAATTGAAGGCTCAGTTTTGGTTGCTCAAGAGCAAGCGATTTAAACTAATGCAATAAAAGCCAGAATTGACAAATCGTCAAATGATTCAAAGTGCAGATTGTGCAAAGAAGCAGAAAAATTAGTAGATCTTATAGTCAGTTTGTGCAAGAAGTTTACACAAACTGATTACCAGGGGTGAAATCCAGCAGGTTCTGACAGGTTTTGGAGATCTGGTAGCGGAAATTTTGAGCAGTTCGGAGAACCGGCAAATACCACCTCTGGCTGGTCCCAGAGTGAGGTGGGAATGGAGATTTTGTAGTATCCTTCCCCTGGAGTGGGGTGGGAATGGAGATTTTGTAGTATCCTTCCCTGCCATGCCCACCAAGCCACGCCCACCAAGCCACGCCATGCCCACCAAGCCACGCCCAGAGAACTGGTAGTAAAAAAAATTGGATTTCACCACTGCTGCTTACAAATGATGGCATAACACAGTGGCCCAAATCATTCACTGGAATATGTAAAAATTATCAAGTGCCAGTAATGAAACATTGATGAGAACATATAGTTCAAAAGCTAGTCGCAGGTTAAAATATTGTGGGATTTCCAAATACAAACTGATAAAGTCTTGACACACAAGACGCTACATTTAACTGTGGTTGAAAAGGAGAATGGATAATTGATGTGGTGTGAAGCACAGAAAATCAAGGCAATTCAAATGAATTCAGGTTTATTGCATGCTAACACTCTCTACAAGAAACTGAACTATGGTTAAGGCAAATTGGCAATAGATAAGAGTCAAAGGAATTCAAGTAGGCTGAACGTAGATCTCTTGTGGGCATGAAGGGACTCAATACTCATGATCTGCTTGATCCCTCCCTCAGGGTCAGCCTGGTCATCCCCTATCTGGCAATGCCATGGAACAGTAAAATAAAAAGCAAAATTATAGAAGATCACTAAGTATCAAGATCTGAAAATTGAAGTTGAAAGAATATAATGGTCCACATAGTTATCAGGATAATGGGTGCCATACCAAAAAATGATAGACAGCACTTAATATATGCAATGACAAAATTTTCAAAAGGCCACATTTCTTGGATTTGCCCGTATATTATATCAATACATTTTAGAACTTCCTAGGTTCTTGAGAAGAACTCAATGCGTATGAAGGCCAACACCAGCTAAATTGTTGTCAGCTGAGATTTCACATTCTTTTGTATGTAATAAGAATGTATTAAACTTGTATACTACTTGACTGTCAATGACTCTGAGTAGTTCACAACAAAGAAATTATAGTAAAACTAATAAAACATAAAAATTAAATAAACAGATGGCAAGTGCCATGAAGGAGAAGAGGTCTCACAAAAGTCAGGCCCACATCACAAGACTTGATTTTGATTGCAAGAAAAGGAATTCATATTGAATTCAAATAAAAACAGTCCAAACAATTGCATACATGAAAAGTCCTGTACATCCTTAAACAAGAGTCTGGAGGAATATTTAAATTAGCAACCACCAGAAGAATTAGAAATTAATCTTAATAGTTTAGAAATACTTAGGATGGGAATGTGACTGCTTCATAGATATCCATGTAAATGTAAAAAAACGTGGTTAGCAATACATTTGTGTGTGATTTGAGAGGTATTTATGGAAGCTAAAGAAATTAAATGCCATTAAACCAAGAAAATGTGTTGCACTTTACCAATTGATCCCATATATCTTGCTTTCTCTTGGTTGTCACCTTCAAAATGTTACAGTATATCTACATCATTTCTCAGAAAGATTTCTTTGCAGTCACATTGTAGTTGATTAATAAATGTAGCTCTTAACTTGAAAGGTGACTTGTTCAAAATGAATCTGTATGATTTTGGCTTGGAAAGAAGCAAAATATGCTGTGAAGGCTACTAAAGTAGATTAGATTTACTATTTTATCTTCTAGAAGATAGATTAGCTTTTTCCAAATGAAATTAATGACTGTATATGCACTTGGGTATATTTTGGCCTAGAAATAAATCCAGTGGATATTAATCAGGCTTAGTTCCGAGGAGACAGAATTGTATATTCTCTTCCCAAAATTCTCTTTACCCACTATGAATGTCCTGTAACTTACATAAAAATCAGGTGAATTTTTGTTTACTTTTTAAAAAAAAGTTAAATTGAAAGCATTATAGAAACCAATTTACCACAAGTTGGGGAAATGAATTTTATTGAGAAACGTAGGAATGTGAGAATTTATTCTATATTTACTGATTTAGAATAAGCACACGATAAAGACTTGCGTTCTGAAATTGAAGATTGTTGCTGCCTGTCTTAATGGTATACAATAGGAGTATAGCATGTGTGAGAATAAGCAGTATGCTTAGCTTGTTCAACACTAAGCACAAAGTAAGACAATAATGTGTGATGTGTTTTTGATTGTTCAGTGTAGTTATGCAAAGTATAAGAAATGCTCATGATGTTAGAATTACATTGTTTGAGGATAGGTAAATAGGTGTACAATTGCATCCATATGATGTGCTGATGGCCAAGAACACAAATAACATGCAACAAATGTCAGTTAGATTGTGTCAAAGGTTATGAATTTGACATTGAGTGAATGATTGCAAATCATGAATACATAGGATAAATTAATATGAGAGCATGAATGTTTGCACCTTGGCAAATTACTTATTGAAAATGGGAAACATAGATGGAGAAGACATATTACAATGTGCCAAACATTTTTAAAAAAAATAAAATAAAATTATGGGATGCTTTCATAATGTTTGTTGACAAAAGGGAGGACTTATATCATGTGCAAATCAGAATTGAAAATGTCAGGAGAAATCTAAAAATAACTTCAGTGCAGTGGGAATGGTGTACTTATGTGTGGGATAAAGCTAGAGGTGGGAGGATGAAAAACATGAGTCATGAATGTGGACTAAAAATGAGTGGTATGAAATAAATATGGTGAAGTAGTTTGTACATATAGGAAGACTAAATGAGGAACAAATTGCAAAACGAAAGAATGAAGGAAGAATGAATGAATTGAGAGGAAGGCTAGTCATTCAATCAGCCAGTTCATTAGTCTACAAGCAATATGTCCATTAATGTGTCCATGAGTCCAAATCTATGAGTCCAAGAAATAATATAATCTGTTTTGTGGGAACTTGGGCCATCAAAATCCTGCAGATCTTCCATGTTGTTGTTAGTTGTGAAGTCGTGTCCAACCCATCACGACGTCATGGACAACATTCCTCAAGGCCTTCCTGTCCTCTACCATCCTCTGGAGTCCGTTTAAGTTCACACCAACTGCTTCAGTGATTCCATCCGGCCACCTCATTCTCTGCCGTCCCATTCTTCTTTTGCCCTCAATCTTTCCCAACATTAGGCTCTTCTCCAGTGAGTCCTTCCTTTTCATTAGGTGGCCAAAATATTTTAAGTTTCATCTTCAGGATCTGGCCTTCCATGCTGCTGCACAAAGCTTGGATATGTGTGCTGTAATAAAATAATCATTTACAGTATGAGCAGCATTTGAGCCTAGGCTAAGTCTGAGCAACCAGGATATTTGCTAATCAGAGGGCGGGGGGGATCAATCTGGTTCAAATATCTCTGTAAAATAGGAGCAATGATGAAAAACACATTCTGTGGTTTCCACTTTCCAGAATCACAGGGACCGAACCTTCTAGCCAATGGTCCTTTTTAAATATTTGCTACTTAATACAGCACAGGGAAGAGCATGACATTGGTAAAGAGACAAAGCTTTCTGATGGATGGGTGTTTCTAGTTGTGTCAGATAGCCTGTAGCAGTGACAGTATATCTGTTGTGTGCTGACGACCACAAGGCTAGGGCCTTCTCTAGATCTGCTGATGCTCTGTATCATTTATCCTTTGCTTCAGGATTTGTTTCACCCAATCATGCTCCATCTGAAGAACTAAGGAGGGAGAGAAACAGAGGTGGGTTTCAGCAGGTTCTGACCAGTTCTGGAGAACCAGTAGTGGAAATTTTGAGTAGTTCAGAGAACCAGTAACAACCACCTCTGACTGGCCCCACCTCCATCTATTCTCTGCTTCCCGAGTCCCAGCTGATTGGGAGGAAATGGGGATTTTGCAGTAACCTTTCCCTGGAGTGGGGAGGGAATGGAGATTTTACAGTATCCTTCCCCTGCCATGCCCACCAAGTCATGCCATGCCACGCCCACCAAGCCACACCCACAGAACTGGTAGTAAAAAATTTTGGAACTCACCCCTAGAGAGAAGCCCAGATTTAGAAGTTTAGATTCCACAGCTTTAATCCAGGTAGATTAAAAGTTGTCCTGGAAAATTAATGATGCTAAGCTTGGAGGAAAAAAAGCTAAGCTTTAGCCAAAAGTTTAAGAATTCAAGACACACTCTTTTCCCAACTTTTATCATACCTGTCTCCAGTCATAGATATGCATTTGGGACATAGTGGCACAGTGGTTAAAATACAATATTGCAGGCTAACTGTGCCCACAGTCTGGAGTTTGATTCTCATGGGGCTCAAGGTTGACTCAGCCTCCCATCCTTCCGAGGTCACCAAAATGAGGACCCAGATTGTTGGGGAAAATATGCTGACATTGTAAACTACACAGCCAAACTGTTGTCAAGCACTGTGGGGCGGTATATACAGTAAATTTAGGTGCTATTGCTATAGTGAGGTATCTGGAAAGCTGTTCTAATGATTTTGGACTGTATCCTCTCCAAGATGGAAAAACAAGAAGTCCCATAGAGCAATTAGGCTAGTGTCTTACACTGGAAAACCTTCAGTGTAGTTGAGACATAATTTCCTCCCTTGGAATGACAAAAATTAAGGATGGTATCGGCAGATCTTTCCCCAGTGGCAGAAGCTTATTCCCACTCAGCTTTCCTTGACTGGCATGCTGCCAATAGTCGAAGCAGGTCATATGTTCTATTCTGTGACCATTAATGCTCCATCAGGGGTGCTTTGGCCTTTTAATAAAGGCCATAATCTTGGTTTCCCGATAGTTTATTGTTGGATGACATCATTGCAATACAGTATTTGGCCAGTGCTTTCAGTACTCTTATAAAGCATGTTGTGTTCTGGAAAGAAGTATAGCGTTTGCATAGAATGTTAAAACAATGCTGTGATCCCTTAGCTTGAAGGGATGGAAATCATTTAGGCATCTTTCTTTCTTTCTTTCTTTCTTTCTTTCTTTCTTTCTTTCTTTCTTTCTTTCTTTCTTTCTTTCTTTTGTCAAGCATATATAAGTTAACAGATAAAAGTATAAACATGATTATGAATTACATGAAATGAATATGAATAAAAAGGGGACAGGGATGGTAGGCATGTTGATGCACTTTTGCACACGCCCCTTACAGAACTCTTAGGAATGGGGTGAGGTCAACAGTAGACAGTCTAAGGTTGAAGCTATGGGGGTTTGAGGATGTAACAACGGAGTCAGATAGTGCATTCCAGGCATTGGCCACTCTGTTGCTGAAGTCGTATTTTCTGCAATCGAGTTTGGAGCAGTTCACTTTAAGTTTGTATCTATTGTGTGCTCATGTATTATTGTGGTTGAAGCTGAAGTAGTCATTGACAGGTAGGACATTGTAGCAGATAGTTTTATGTACTACGGTTAGGTCATACTAAAGGCGGCATAATTCTAAGTTATATAGGGCCATTGATATAAAAGTTGAAAAGCAGGAGGGCGAAAATATCCTTGTAGGACCCCTTTTGAATTTTAACTGGATTTGAAAGAAATTCTTGCATATTGTACCTGATGAGGGAAATATGATTACAATAAATATCACATTTAGTTCCACATGCTGAAATACCTGATGGAAATACACTGTTCCCTTTATGTCCTGCTTGTGGCTTTCACCAGTATGATGACTGCCATGAGAAATAGAATGCTGTGGGTTTATGTGTAGTTTTTTTTTATTATTGTATGTTTCATTCAGAAACTCAAGGCCAATATATCTATGGAGATTCTCAGTCACTCAGGTCATGATTTTCCCAAAGGAGAAACTGGACTTTGTTTTTGCTTTGAAGACATTTCGCTTCTCATCACAGAAGAACTGAAGATGCTTCTTGGGATGAGAATCTGGATCTCCACTTCTAATCCAGCACCTTCACCACTGCACCAGGCTGTGCCAGTCTGGCTTCTCTTATGCATGTATGAAAATAGGAATGCATCATTTTGTATGTTTAGAATTCTTAAAGCAAAGTATATTCTCCATTAATTTGCAGACAACAATAACAAAATTGTTAGAAAATAATCTCTTATATAATGAGACAATGAGACTATTCTTAGAAGCCTATGAAGAAGAAATGGTTTTTCCCCCTTTCCAACTTGGGTACAGTTATTTTCATCTGTCTTTTTTCACTGTCCTAGTACAACCCCATACATTTCCATGGCACTTATGCCTGAATAATCTTCAATGTATTGTTTCCATTTCTTCCAGTGATTTTTTTAAAAAAATTCTTAGTGCTTTATGATAATCTGTCATTTTATGTTGAGCAGGCCTTGGGCTAATTGTGTAATCTAAGGAACATTAGAAACTATAACATATTTCTCCTTTCTTTTATTTTTATTTTTTTGTGTTTTGTTCCCAGTTTTATAGCACTACTAGTAATAGCATCATATAATATTAATCAAATAAACTATAACTCTAACAAAATATTATGTTGTGCCACAATTCTACAGTAAAATAAAACAATAAAAAGTTAATAAGGATGTTGATAATACAACTAACTACTATTGATTAAATAATGCTGGAATTACTAGAATACTTTGGACAAAGTATAGAGTCTATAAAATAGGGGTGTGAAACTGGCGGCCCGTGGGCTGGATGTGTCACATGCAGACCGCACCCACCCCAGCTCCATGAAGGGAAAAAACATTGCGATACGTCACGTGATGGCAACGTGACACAGCGAGTTTGACACCCGTGGTTTAAATATACCACATTTTTTGGAGCATAAGACTCACCGGAGTATAAGACGGACCTTAGTTTTTGGGGAGGAAAATAAGAAAACAGCTGATTGGCAGGTGGATCAGCCTCCTGGAATACCCCCAATCAACTGTCCCCGGAGGTGAATTTTAGCAACAGGTTCCTTGGTTGTAAGCTCTGTGCCTTGCTTTTTTTTTTGCTTTTTTTTTTTTGTGCCTCTGAAACTTCTGAAACTCTGTTTCAAATGGTTGAGAGCAGGAAGGAAAGCTTTTGATCTCTTTGATTGTATTAAAGACTGGCTGAGCCAGGAGGAGAAGTCTTGAATACTGAGGCCTCTTTAACAAAATGAAATGTAATGGTGAAAAAAAGCAAGGTTCTACATTTACACAAGAAAAACCAAATGTACTGATATAGAATAGGTGAAACCTGGCTTAATAGCAGTAACTGTGAGAGGGATCTTGGAGTCCTAGTGGACAACCACTTAAATATGAGCCAGCAGTGTGCTGCAGCTGCCAAAAAAGCCAATGCAGTCCTCAGCTGCATTAATATCACGTTATAATGCTTTGGTAAGACCATACTTGGAATATTGCATCCAGTTTTGGTTGCCACAATATAAAAAAAGATGTTGAGACTCTATAAAGAGTGCAGAGAAGAGCAGCAAAGATGATTAGGGGACTGGAGGCTAAAACATATGACGAACAGTTGCAGGAACTGGGTATGTCTAGTTTAATGAAAAGAAGGACCGGGGTGACATGATAGCAGTCTTCCAATATTTGAGGGGCAGTCACAAAGAAGAGCGGGTCAACCTGTTCTCCAAAGCACCTGAAAGTAGAAACAGTGGATGGAAACTCATCAAGGAAAAAAGCAATCTAGAACTAAGGAGAAATTTCCTGACAGTGAGAACAATTAACCAGTGGAACTACTTGCCACCAGAAGTTGTGGGTGCTCCGTCACAGGAGGTTTTGAAGAAGACATTGAACAACCATTTGTCTGAAATGGTATAGGGTTTCCTGCTTAAGCAGGGGGTTTGGACTAGAAGACCTCCAAGATCCCTTCCAACTCTTGTTATTCTGAGTCAAATGGGTGATTAGTCTGGAATACTTAGTAGGCATAAGAGGGCAAGGTCTGAAACACCCCCCGCCCCTTGAATGCTTGTTATTTAGTCTGATCCAGATGCAAACCACCAGTCTGGGAAGATTCCTATGCAAAAAAATATGAGCAAATAGCTAATTGAATTCTTCATGTGTGGATCTGGTTGTTCATGGCCAACGTGGACTGGTCTCATCCCTCTTGCTGAATTTGCTTGCAGTAATGCTGCCCAGTAGTGGGCTGCTGCCGGTTTGGATCGGTTCGGGCAAACTGGTAGTTATGACAATCAGCTGGCCCTGCCCACCCGCCCCTCTCCAGTTCTATCCTGTCCTATATTTCCTTCTTTCTGGCTCACCTGATTCACGCGGCACAGCTGATTTCCGCACCTCCACTGTTCTACTTACTGGGGCTGCCTTAGAAGGTAAGCAGCTGAGCTTCAAATTGCTGTATTTTGAACGCTGCATGCAAGTGTGTTAGGCGTGCATGTATGCAAAACACACGCTGACAGAACCGGTTGTTAAACCGGTTGCAGCCCACTATAATGCTGCCTACTTCTTTATTGGAAGTCTACCTCCCAAGTCTCTTCTCCCAAGCAACATATGAATCCCATCTACGGGTCTTACCAAAGACAACAAAATGCCTTTCCTCATGTTACAGTTTTCCTACACGAGACGCAAGCAGCCCCAAAGCCTCTTAAAAGAACAGCTTGAACTGGCAAATGCCATGTAAAAAACAAAACAAAACAGATGCACATTTTTTTCTACAAAATTTTTAAATTCTTCAAGACCTTCCCTGAAACTAGACTCAAATCGTATTAGTCTTTTCTTAGTGACTAAGCAAATCAGCATTTCGTTTTACAGTTGTCAGCATCGATGAAAGATCACTTTTTAGTCTATTGGTTATTGCTTATGAAAGAGCACCCCCTGTATTCTACATTCACAGATAGCAACTCCATACTCCCATTCTAGTAGGTGAGGAAGTGTGTGAGAGATGGAAGCAACGTTAGATTCTAGATTCAGAGGGAAGTAGATCGAGTGCTTTATATACTCGAGTATTATTATATACTCGAGTACTGAAAGGCTGAAAGGCTACCCAGAGTCAAAAAGATTATGGCAGATCACAAAGCTGTTCTCAGGTCACACTGCTACACCTTTTTCACAATCAATTCTCGAACACAGCTCATCTGTCTGGAACCCGCACTGCATATCAGACATTAATACAATTGAGAGAGTCCAGAGATATTTCATGAGAAGAGTCCTCCACTCCGCTGCTCGCAACAGAATAACTTATGCCACCAGACTTGAAATTTTGGGCTTAGACAGTTTAGAACTACGCCGCCTTAAGTCTGACTTAAGCATAGTACATAAAATTATCTGCTACAATGTCCTACCTATCAATGACTACTTCAGCTTCAACCACAACAATACATGAGCACACAATAGATACAAACTTAAGGTAAACGGATCCAAACTTGATTGCAGAAAATATGACTTTAACAACAGAGTGGTCAATGCCTGGAATGCACTACCTGACTCCGTTGTTACATCCCAACCCCCCCCCCCCCCAAATTTTAACCTTAGACTGTCTACTGTTGACTTCACCCCATTCCTAAGAGGGGTGTGTATAAGAGCACCAGCATGCCTACTGTCCCTGTCCTAATGTTCCCTTTAATTATATTCATTTTATGTATTCAATTCATGCTTATACTTATATATATTATTTAATACGTACTCGACAAATAAATAAATAAAATAAATACTCCAACAAACCCCAGGAAATTATCAGCCATGCAGAGTCAACCACTAGTTAAATGAGCAGGAGGAGGTCTTCTATGGGATGTGGGGACTTCAAAAATACCAGGAGACCTAGTAACATGGAAATGGATCAGTTTCTTACACATCAATATATAAAACATGAGAGGGAAAGATCAACAGATTCCTGAGGGTAGTGCAGCTGCCTGGAAGCAGAGAATTTACTGGATAATTCTGTGTGCTCGTAGGGAAGGGAAGATGGGAGTAACACAACTACATTTTGTTCTCACAGCACCATAACCTATTTCCTCTGGGAACTTGAGGAACATGAGTCTGAAGGGAGGGTGATTTAATGGAATGTGTGGATGACTTTGGGGAATGAGGGGAAGTAATATTGCCTAAGAAATAATCAGATAATTAGAAATGAAGAAGCTCCCATTGGCTTAACAGTTAGCAAAAGAAACTTAGGAAGCACCTGCTCTGATCAAGTAATTTTTACTTGCAGGCCTGCAGGATTTTGATAATGTAACAATACAATAAAGTACACTTAGCCTATCTAATTGGGCTTCTTGTCTGGTTTACTTGGAAGAGCTGATAGCCACCTTCTCCACAACCTTCCCTAAAAAAAAGGAAGGTTGGAGATGGGATAAAATGTATACAAAATGGTTGTATTCAGTGAAGACAAGGAGTAAGTCACAACCTCTTTAATCAGGTGATAGGACCATCCCCTTCCTTAAAGATGAATTTCCCTCTGCCAGGACCCAACCTCACATCATCTCACAGAAACCCTTCGCTAACCAGGAGGAACATGAGTGTCTGAGCTAACAATTCAGGAGCTATGTTCGTTTAATTATGACCAGCAAATTCAAATTCAACCAGACTGGGCTTCAGTTACTTCTACAAGATCCAATTCATGGCTGGGGTTCAGCTTGGAGGGAAACTAGGTGACTTTATGTGGCAGATGTCTTACTATTTCTTCACAGCAAGCCTGAAGACAAACCTCTGGTTTGATCCTCCTCAAGACAGCCAGATCAATCTAAAGAGAATCTCTGGGTGGTTACTTACAGATGGAATAAGAGTAAAGAAATATTGACATTTTGCCATCCTTACAAGAATGAGGTAGTGTCAGCATTTCAACGCTGGCATAGAGAGCGAGAGATAAACTCTGAAACTTTTGCCTGCTAAATCCCTTTGAAGTTGGGTTGTCGTGGAAATGAGGGGAGGGGGCACATTCCTGGAAATGACGAGAAAAGAAATCTGAAGAATGACTTGGAAGATAGCCAATGAGAAGCAGAGATTTGGGGATTGGAAAGGGAGGGATTGGGGGGCAAAAGGTCAGTCTTGTCCGCGCGGAGTCATGATCCGGTGGCTGTGCTCAATTAAAGAAAGATTTCCTTAAAGATTGGCAGTTTGGAAATTTGTTTAATTTTGAGATAGCATCGTAGTCTGACAGGTAGGCTGTAACAGTAGCTTGAAGTTGTACTCAGTCAAGCTGACTTGACCTTGTACTCCAATTGCACTCTAGACATCCCTACTTACACTTCACCTCCTCAGTGTCTGTTTCTCCACACTGTCCTGTCCTGAACCGATCTCTCCTCTTTAGTACTTGTGTCATGATGCATGCAAGTGCAAACAAGAGACAGTGTGTTACAATACATATTTCCTTGCCCATAGAATACTGTGAGTAAAGACATAGCCATGTCTTTTATCAAAAACTATAGCATGTTCTGTAACAAACTAATAATACGTTATATGGTTGAAACATAAGTGAATTATGTTGGTTTAATAACCAGACCGATATTTTACTATAATGGTTCTGTTTGATTTTTTCACGTATTAATAATAGCGCATTTCTAACTTGGTGCCTTTGGAAATAGCTATGTATTTTACTTTTTCCATCCCATATAAATGTGTGCCATCCTAGTTGTAGCTCATGTCCTTCTGTTGCCAAGATCCTTTTATTCTTTAAATTTATCCACTCTTTTATCCATGTGAGGCTTGGTAGTATAATTCCCAGTCTGGTAGTCCAAATCCTCCTCTATTTCTATTATCCTGTAGCATTTTTAGTTTAATTTGTGGTTTTATGTTGGTTTGAAGTTGGAGATTGGAGTTGTTACATAACTCCACTAAGTAACATAGGTAATAAATGCCAGTGACCTGGTGCACACGTTGCATTTATGTGTTCACATATTTTTAATCTTATTTTATTAAATTAACCACAATCAATTTATTCCTTATGGTACGCCAAGCCATGAACTATGGTTTACCAAATGGACTGAGAAAGTCATATTTTGACTATTTTGATGACTAAACATAATTTTGTTCACTAAGTATATGGAAACAGCTTTGAAAGTTACTGATAATCCTGATAATTGCAGAATAAAGACATCAGTGTCAATGATTACTACACAATTATTTATGAGACTAAAGCAGGCATGCTACTGCTAAAAAGATCTAAATAATACACTGTCATAATTTCTGCAGAATAAGAATATTAAATAGCTTGGATTCTACAATTGTTTAAAGATTATATCCCTCCATGCTTCCATTTCAGGCTGACTCATAAAAGGAACCTTCACCTTTCTCTGGATTTAGAATATATTAACCTTTCTTTATGTAACTATTTTTTTCTTTATTGATGGTCATTGCTTGCTCCTGCAGGTCAAATTTCCAACTTGCTTTGTCATGAGCAGAAGCTGAAATGGGCATGCCATTTGCTTTTACAAACCTCATCAATATGCTTGTAAAAGGTTCATTTCTGTGCTGATGAATGACTCCCATTCATCATAAACATTAGGCAGCGCATGACAAAAGCACCATGCTAATTGTTTTTATTATTGTCATTTATGAATGTTGCTATTTTTTTTTTATTGAATTCTACTTTGACATTTTTTAAAATTTGGAGACATGCTGGAATAGTCATAGAAAATCTTGAGAATTATTTTTTAGGAGACTATTGTAGTGATTGTTATTTAGCGAGACAAATAAACATTTCATTTCATTTATTCAATTTAGGCAGTAAATTTAAGAAGTTTGGCTGGTGGCTACCCGCAATGTAAAAATAAAAATATAATATGAATAACCAAGGAGAAAATAAAGAACAAGATCAAGATGGTATTCTGGCAACAGCTAGGTCTCTACGACCTTTGGGCAAAACCCACCCAGGTTTCACTCATTGCTCATGGTAGATGCTGTGGCAGAGAAGGCAAGTTTCCTGAGTCCCAAAGCACTTTTTTTGTCTTTTAATGACCCCATAATCCTTTGCATCGGGGTGGAGTCAGGGCAATTAAATGGAGCTGAGTGTTTACTGGCCGGATGCCCTTCCTGTCGCCAATGCAGAGTTCGCAGCAGATATATTCTCATTATGCCCAGAGAGAGAAATATCTGCATCTACCTAGGATCAAACTCACAGCCTCCTGATTGTGAGGTGAGAACTCTCCCTCTGGGCCACCGCACCAAAGCATGGGGTCCCAAAGCATGACCCTGTCTTATTGAAGTGACCCGTAGTGTGCCAATGCTGTCAACTTATGCCAGCTGGGCAGACACCAGGGAGAGAGGCATTCCTTCCAATAATCAACTCCATGCCATGTAAAGCTTTATAGATCATAAACAGTACCTTGAACAGCACCTGGAAGCAAACTGGTCACCAGTGCAACTCAAGGAACAAAGGTGGTGCATGAATATCCCTATTCTTATGCATCATTGCTTATGGTGCTGCATTCGGGGCCAGTTGAAGTTTCTGAGTGGAGTTCAATGGCAGCCCCATATAGAGCATGCTGTAGGAGTCAAGTTGGATGGTGAATAGGACAAAAGGCCTTCTAGTCCAGGAAAGTGCAACTGGTCCATTATTGGAAGCTGTGGAAAGAGACTCGTATTACAAATATTATATGACATATTATAAATATTTGGTCTAAAATTTTCACTTCTGATGTATTATCGAATAAGAATACAGGTTATATAGATTTTGATAGTCACAATGATTAGGATGAGAAAAATCATTGTTTTATGTTCTGAACGATGGGCAATAACAGAGGCGAGAGGGAGGCTAACAGGCTAACAGTAAGTTTATTTCTAACAAGGTGGCTAACAATTCTCTAACAGGGTTGCTGGAGCAGCAGCTAAGAAATTCCCGTTCAGCTGTCAGCAACAGCGGAGTTCGCGCCAGCCGGCTATTTATACCTGGCTGTGAAACACATTAACCAATGAGCGGTAAGCATAGCGCCCCCTAGGAATGCGGACCAGAGTGGAAACTTGAACACAACACATTGAATTGATTCAGAGTAGATAAAATGTATTACACTATTCTTGGTGTACCCAGGCAGAGGTTATCCAAATAGTGAGACAAGCAGGTGAATATTGTCATGGAATAAGTTCACCTCGAGACAGTATTTACTTCTTTTTAACTTACTCTGTTAATACAGTATACTGCTTGGGATAAAGGCTACCCTCTCATACAAAAAATACACAGCAAAACAGATTACAATTTGTAAATTCATTCTTGGTGTCAGTTACAAAAACAAGGTAACAAAACTGAGCCACAAGATTACAACTATTGAATAGTTCAAAAATAAACTGAAATATTCTAATCTACATGAATAACTATCAAATTTTGAATATTTTATTTGGTTCTTAGATATGGTATATTATAACCATGGGTGGCATTCTCAGGGTACATATGGTAAAGGAACAGAAAATTTCTATTTATTTGTTTGTTTGACTTGTATGCTGTCTGTCTTGCCTAGAGGTGACTCTGGGTATTGCCTGGAGGTGTATCTCTGGGTATAGATATTAAAAGAATGTTACTCTGCTAGTCATTGTCAACTATAGGGGGTGGTGCTCATCTCTGTTTCAAAGCCATCGAGCCAATACTGTCCGAAGACATTTCCATGGATATGTGGCCAGCATAACATCATGGAGTGCTATTTATCTACTCCCATTTGCATACTTTTGAACTGCTAGGTTGGTAAGAGCTGGGGTGAGGATGGGAGCTCACCTAATGGATGGTGCTTGGGTCTCAAACCTGGGCTGTTGGCTTTCCAGCATCTTTATCATTGAGCCACCATGCTGCCCAAATACTCAATGGGTGGACAAAAATGCCAAATCCAGCTTCAACATATGGTGATTTATGCACCATAGTACTAAAATGCCAAATCTAATCTGAACATCTGGCTGAGTGTGTGACCATCAATAATAACTTACAATTAAAAGATGCGGGGGAAGGGAGCAACAAGCATACAGGAGAAGTGGGGTCTTGTCTTAACCCCTTCATCACCTCCAATACCCTCCTTGTGGCTCTAGGCGACGGGTGTCAAACTTGTGGCGTTGCCGTCACATGATGTTTCACAATATTTTTCCCATTCACGGAGCTGGGGTGGGCGTGGCTTGCGTGTGACACATTCGGCCCATGGGCCGCCAGTTTGACACCCCTGCAAGTTAGGCTATGGGCAAAGCCTAGTCTTCAGGCCCTTATGGGTGGCTGGGGACCTCAGCATGAAGGACAAGATGTTCCAAAGGGCAGGAGCCTATTAGTCTGTATACAACTTAGGCATTTGCTTCATACCATACAGCCCAAAGAATTAGCAATTAAAATACTGTTTTATTAGGCAGTGCATTGGGAGGTTATACTGCCTTTCATCCAAGTCCTTTGCTGCGAAAGGATTGTCAAAGGACTGTTAGGATGTATTGATTTAGCAAGCAAGTGGTTTGTATCTAGTTCAATAAACTCCACCGGGATTCTTTTCTTGCCCTTCCCCCAAGTGTTATCCACAATTAATTAAAATTAAGAAAGTTCTATCTACTTTTGATTACAGAACAAATGCTTTGTCAGAAGATTATTCCACTAATTGCTAGAAATTACATGCAAATTCATTCTCATATAACCACCTTTAAAATACATAATAATAAAAAAAACAAATTGTTATCAGGTGATTTAAGTGTTTCCTTTGAAGTCTCAAATGCTTATTTATAAAGGAATTCCCTGGGATTGCATATTTCAAATAAACCTCAAATGAGATGAAGCCCTCTAGCATACACAGTGCCATCTGGAACAACCTGGCCTTGTCTAAAGATGGCCAAGTTTTGATATTTAATCAGCCAGTGAGAAGCGATGCTTTCGTGCCACTGGACCATTTAATGACCATTTGGTGACAATGTAGGTGAAGCTCAATGAAACATGTATTTTAGAATTAATGCATTTCTTTCCCTCTTTTTCTCATAAGATGGCAACGGCATTGTGCATCTACTGGAACTGAAATTTTGCTGACAACTGCACTTGCTCAGTATGTGATTTTCTCACAGCTGCTCTTGTCTTTTTAGTTAATGCACAGAAATGGTCAAAAGAAGTGAGAATAGAACATCAATGTATCACTTGATTGTATGGTCAAATTGTGGATAGTTAGTGTGCTTATTCTCATTTACATCAATGGAACCAAATGTGCTTAAACTGTGTGTGATATATCGTGATGATTGTCCATTTGATGTTGACTATTATAATGAATGAGATTTTGGCACACTTTCAGCTACATATTTGATTTTATATTCTTCACCTCCAGTCTTATGCTATAATCCCAGTACTGAAAGGAAGTGCCAAGTGCATTATAGCTTGGGCAACAATAATATCATAATGTCTTCAGCTAGATCTGTACCAGAAAGCTGATTGGTGGGGAAGCTATGAACTCATCTCTATAAAATAGACAATCCTAACTTTTTATCTATTTTCTCCCATTTACTCTTTTATGGGAATGATCATTCACAGAGTCAGAGCAAAGGCAATTTAGCAGAGATACAAAATATGCTAATTCAGTAAAATTACCCATGTGTATTGTAACAGTGGTTTAAATAAGAGAGTATCCATATAATTTAATACAGAGTGAAGCAAATGAAACATAAATATTTATAGTTACCGCGAGGTAAAATGGGCGGCCTATGCATTTTATAAATAAAGAAATATTTGTTAAGGGATAATAGACAAACATTCACTGTTTGATGCAAATATTATCTTATTGCATTAGTATATTGTCATTGAAAACTAGATAACCTCTGACCTGTTGGGTCATTGTTTCAGAGTTCCCTTACCTGAGGGGTGTCAAACTCGCGTCGTCATGGCAGTGTTACGTGACGTATCGGGACTTTTTTCCCCATTGCTAAACTGGGCAGGGGCGTGGCCAGTGCGTGACACATCCAGCCTATGGGCCACGAGTTTGACAGCCCTGTCTTCTGTAAACAGAAAAACAGAATGATCTCAGGTAGGCAAACAAACAGTGGGGATGGGAATGGTTTCTGACATCCTGCCAGCTTCTCCAGTGACTTTCCTTGTGGGAATCTGGCAAGGATAATTGAAAATGATGATCACATGACCATGGCAGTGTGGTAGCATGGCAACACTGAGGTAGACACAAATTTGCCAAATTTCAATGCCATGGGAGTCATGGTTCCTGGATTTTGGATGCATTCTGTAAGTTAGTCCATTTGAAATACGTTGATTCAAAAAATATTGCCCTGTCATACACCGTTTTACCCAACGGAAAGTTACAAACAATCAGACCGACACAAGACTCTTAGTAAATAGATTTAAAGTATTCAATATGGGCGAAGATGCCTTCAATGAAGAGATTAAAAGCACAACTTGGTTTCTTTTCCCCTGCCTGCTACTGAGTTGAAATACGTCTGATTTTCAAAGTGGAGGTTTAAGTGAATTAGCATTAGATTATTACCTGAAAGCCAGTTTTTACCTTTTCAGCAGAAATACTGACAAAAGATCTGACTAGATGCATAGCTAAATGATGCCTACACTTTTTTCCTACCCTTTAGCCAATTTAAAAGCCAAACTATTAAGTGGTGTCCTAGTTTGTGGATTTGTAAAAATACCTAAAGGCTGTGTTTTATTTATTTGTAGATGCAGGTTTTTAAAAATATTTGCTAATTTTAATAACTTTAAAAGATCTGTATAGCTGCCCATCTTATCAAACACTGGGTGTTTATTACACATTTATTGTAATAAAACAATAAAATCCTGCTTGTCTCATCTAAACCAAAAACAAATTGATGTAGCTGCTAATGCCAAAGTTACTAAGTACTGTTACCTTTACCATTATGATTCTTCACTAATGGAAAAAGTGCCATCTGTTGATTTTAATGTCTCTTACTAAGTGAATGATTGATTATCAAAGCCAATTGTGGAAACCTGAGAACACTCTTTTCAATATGCTCACATATCACAGTGACAAACTAAGTGTAAGAAGGCAAGATGTATAGTGAAAAAGTTCTTCTGGAACTTTTGCAGCAATAGCAGAATAGTTATTCTGAAGATGATGTCATTGCAATACAGGTAGTCCTTGACCTACGACAATTAAGCCCAACATTTCTGTTGCTAAGTGAAACATTTTTAAAGTGAATTAGTTTGCAAAACCTTCCTTGGCTACAGTTGTTAAGTGAATCATTGCAATTGTTAAGTTAGTAATATCACTGGCTTCCCTGTTGACTTTGCTTGTCAAAAGGTCGCAAAAAGTGATCATATGACCCTAGGACACTGAAACTGTCATAAATATGAGTCAGTTGCCAAGTGTCTGAATTTTTTATCACATGTCCATGGGGATGTGGGAATGGTCATAAGTGTGAAACATGGCCCTAAATCATTCTTTTTCAGTGCCACTGTTGTAAATTGAGGACTGCCTGTATTATTATGCTGAGTTCAAGGTGTGGCTTGGTAAAAGATACACAAGAGAGCCAGAGGTTGCCTTTAAGCTTTCATGCACAGCTGAACAAAGATGGGCCCCTTTAAAAGAAAGGAGTAATCAGAAATGCTTGTATTTATACTCTTTTACACTCCACCCACTAAGGTTGGCACTCAAGAGATACATGATAGATAAGGCTGGCACCCGATAGATAATATATATCAAGATGTTCTTGGTACTTTTGGGAGGTCTTTTAGGGATACTGGGCAATTCAGGGTGTCTTATGACATTGGGTGTTTCCCTGGGGACTTTCCATGGCGCTGACGGTGTGCAGAGATAATGGAGCCATCTGCACATACACACCTTCTAGGCTTTTCTGAGATTCCTGGTCCGAGATTCCTGGTATTATGTTCTCTGTTCAAATGTATCACAACAACTTATCATTATCTCTGATCCATTCATCCATCCATTTCCCAGTAGCTGTATTTTAGAGCACCAGATTGAGGAAGGGCTTTCACTGCAAATGAATTCTTATCCAGTGCCTGTAAGATATTGTATTGGACATGGATTACCTTAGTTGACAAGACAAAACCTTCAGTTAAAAAAAAAAAAAACCAGACATTTCAAGCTGTAGTGAATTCATAATAGAAATGCTGTGACCAGTATCTCAGTTTTAGAAAACTATTTGTCCTTTTTCATTGGTTCTGTGGAATGTCAATATAATGTACATTGAGTATGAATACAAGATGGAGGTGAGAAGGAATAGGATGGAATTGAAAATAAGTGAAGTGGGAAAATTTGATACACTTTCATTCTATTGCATAAGTCAGCAAAAGTCAAAAAAAGAACTTTGCTTTTTAAAGAAGCCCATCCCGCTTAACTTTTTGTAGTGTGAGAACAAGCCTCGTAGATCAGCCTTATCAGATATATGCAACATGATAAATGATTTGGTATTTTTCCTTTCTGCTTTTTCAAGTCACAAACGTAGGGCATCGCATACCAATAACCAAAATATAAAGCTAGAACAGCAACCAACCTAGGAAGAAAAGAGCTTAATAACCTTAATTTAGATGTAGCAACCCAAGTTGTGCTTTTTGTTGGGTTAATGCCATTTCGTGGATCATTAACTGTCACACACCTGGGATACTGAAGTAGCACTGAAGTGCAGCATCCTAATACACATATCATAATGTTTCTTGATTAGGCTGTGTCTTTTTCCCTATTCTCATACATATAGATTTAATTCAATACATGCAAATGAGTGTTGTGCAAATAAAGTCATCAACATTTAAGATCATAGACAATCTCTTAAGCTTGTTCATGCAAATGTTTTTGCACTGGTAAAACCTATTAAGTTTGGGAATTGTGTTTATAGAGCGTCTACAGTTCAAGAATAAAACTCAAGTACTGAGTAGATAATGTTTCAGGCTTTAGCAGTTATCTTTATTGAAAGATGGTGGGCTATGAACACTTATCAGCCCAAATCCTAAGTAATTAACTGCCATGTGGAACTGCCATAGTTCTTACTTCTTTATGAAGAAGTAAGAAAAAAAAACACCTTTCAGTGTTCAGCTTTAATCATATCTGCTTTGTTTCAATTCAAAGACTTAAAAATAATCATGGCGCAAGTTTTTGCAGCCTACTAGCAGATGCATGGATCATTCTCGTAAGAGAGAATACAAACACACACATGCAATAGTACTTAGCAATAGCACTTAGACTTATATACTGCTTTACAGTGCTTTACAGCCCTCCCTAAGTGGTTTACAGAGTCAGCATATTGCCCCCAACAATCTGGGTTTTCATTTTACTCACTTCAGAAGGCTGGAAGGTTGAGTCAACCTTGAGTCTGGTGAGATTTGAACTGGCAAATTGCAGTCATCTGGCAGTCTGCAGACGTAGCTTGTAGCAGTGGTGAAATTCAATTTTTTTTACTAGGTTCTGTGGGCGTGGCTTGGTGGGCAAGGCAGGGGAAGGATACGGTAAAATCTCCATTCCCTCCCCACTCCAGGGGAAGGATACTGCAAAATCCCCATTCCCTCCCCACTCTTGGGGGGAAGGATATTGCAAAATCTCCATTCCCACCCCACTCCAGGGGAAGGATACTGCAAAATCCCCATTCCCTCCCCACTCCTGGGGGGGAAGGATATTGCAAAATCTCCATTCCCACCCCACTCTGGGGCCAGCCAAAGGTGGTATTTGCCAGTTCTCCAAACCACTCAAAATTTCCACTGCTGGTTCTCCAGAACCTGTCAGAACCTGCTGGATTTCATCTCTGGATTGCAGTAATGCACTCTAGCCACTGTGCCACCACGGTGCAGTATATGCACACACATATTCATACAAAAAGTGGTGCCCATGGAGATGATCAAAATGTCATGATAATGTCAATATCATGTGCACACATACAAAGGGGATATCAGTCACAATCCTGGCTTTTTTGATATACACCTACAAATGAACATCCATGGTTAGACAGAAATCATTAGGAAAGGAAATGGTGCCTGGGAATTCTGGCAATTATAAGCCCCAATAAAGGAGAATATGTGTAGCTCAGGCTTGAAGTGAAGGGTCCTTGGTGCTCTCTGAGCTTGATTGTTTTCTTGCAGGCGTTTCATTACCCTAACTAGTTAACATTATCAGTGTAAATGATGTTACCTCAATTATAAGCCTCAAGGGAAGCTGCTTTAAGTCAAAAGATAAAAGAAACAAGGCATTTTGAAAAACAAGTATTACCAGGTAGCTATCAGGAAGGTGATTCCATCCAACGGTGATAGAAAAAAGCCATTGCTGGCTTCAGGAAACCCTTGAGAAGCTCAGCTTAATAAAATTGGAAGATGAAATATGAATTACAATGAGAACAAGACATTTTGGAGATGATGATGGTGACGATAATGACAATGATAATGAAATTGAATGTAACTATTCTGCTAGAGGCAACAAAGAGATACGGATTCAGCTGTCTCTTTAGGGAATGTTATGCTACTTATTGTCCTTCAGTATCAGCTATATTCTGACACGGTAGTTGGATAAAAGTGGCCTTCTCCAGAGCTCTTTGGAGGGGAATAGAATAGAATAACACGGCTCTTCCGGTTGGTGACGCGTGGTGTCATGGCGTGGTGAGAGTGATCGCTCTCTCCCACTGCCACTCAACGCAACGTTTTGGGGACCGTTCGAGGCGTGGAAGCTTGGAGGGCTTCGCGGACTATAGTGGGGCTTCGGTGAGTCGAGTGGCGGAGTGCAAACCCACCCGGCGCGACCGATTCCCACTGTCAAGCTAACGGGGCGCGTCTGCCTCTTAATGGCAGACCCGAAGCCACGATAGCCAACAAGAGGGGAAGCAAAGATTCCGGGAAGAGAGGTGAGAACATCAGTAACCACTCACCCCAAAGCGCGCTCGGGAGCTGAAGATCGGATTAAGCTTTGCTGGCTGGATCGGAGCGGAAGGGCTCAAAGAGGAAAAAAGCGGCGATTGGAAGAGAGGAGGAGGACTGACAGCGAGATCGCAGACAGGCCAGCGAGAAGGAAGGAGGGGAGATCGGCAAGCGGACCAGCGGCACGATCCCTTTTTTGGATTTAATTTGCTGCATAGACCGTGCTTGGAGGACGTGGGGAAGAGATTCTGCTGACTGAGGAGAACGACCGGAAATTTAGGACCGGAAGTGCAACCATACTTGATACCAACGAGAAGAACAGCGAAGAGCCAGAGAGGAAAGAAGAAGCACCAGGAAGAGAAAAACAGAACAATTAACTAACTCTTACAAGGAGTTGGAGATTTTGAAGAAGCGAGAAATAGAAGGGTGAAGTAACCAATGTACTTTCCAGTATAAACTTTAATAAGTGTGGCACTTGAAGGGACTAAGAGGATTAGAATTTAAATTTATATTAATACATTTTGTCATTATTTTAAAAAAAACAGTCTAAAACTACAATATATATATATTTATTCTTCTTTTTTTTTCTCTACACATTCAAAGTATTTATAATATTTAGTTATAATATTTATATAAGTATTTAAATTATTTAAAGTACCTATATATTTAGAGTATTAAAAGTAGTAATATAACATAGCTAATTAATTTATTTAAATATCTGTATAGACATATTAGAACCTATCATCTTCTATTTATTTACCTATCTATCTATTCATCCATTTATATTTAACTATCTACCTATTTATATATCTATCACTTATTTATTAGCTACTTTTTTTTTTTTGGTCTGGTTTTTGTATTTTTTACTGCTGTGTGCATAGAGTGGCTATTGACTGATTGATTATTGTGTCTAATATTATCAATATTATTAAGGATAAACTTTATAAAATAGTGATTTAACTTATAACATCAATTAATTAAGTGTTTACCGACTGGATATTGAGTATTACCTTACTGAGTAGATGCATTGGTATTGAAAGGTTTATTTTTTCTTCTCTCTTCCTCTAAAATTTGAGAATCTAATTAATTGTTAACTAGGAATTGAGTCAAATTAGAAACGCAGCCCCCAAATAAGGAATAGTCAATAAAGCCAAGTTGTGGGTAGCATAGCGGAGAAAAGGTCAAAAACTTCATTTCCACCTATTTTGTGAATTGGGAATAGCTTCAAAAATTCTCTTTATTTAAGTAGTGCTAACTAAGCAAGGGAAGTTAACTAGTGGATGACAGTGTGGAGGAACATAGAAAGGATAGTTAAAGAACAGGCGAAAGTGCTTAGGGAGATGAGTTTTGCATCCACTGTGACAAAAACAGGAAAGAAAGTAACCCCTAGCGTTTCAAGTCCCACAATCACAATGTCCTCCCCTGCAACTCAGAAATCGACGGAAGCGCTACCAAAAATAGAGAAGGCATCAGTGATTCCAACAATGCAAGCGATGCAGACATACAGCAAGCCATTCTAAATAACGAACAGAGAATAGGCAAAATAGAATCTAAAGTGGAACAACAAGAGAAAGACTTAGAAATAGTAGATCAGAAATTAATGGCCCAGAATAGGGATCTGGAGGAAGCGATTACACAATTGGAAATGGACAAGGCCTCTTTCTATCTGCGTTTTCAAAACGTAACAGAGGACAAAGATGAAAATCTTGGCCAAGTAATGGCCGAACTAATAGCGGAGGTGCTCCAACAGGACTCAAATGACATCATAAAAGAATTGGATGAGGTGTATAGAATCCAGACCAACTACGCCAGACGGAACAATCTACCCAGAGAGGTACACATAAGGTTCGCACGAAAGAAAGTCAAGGATATCTTTTATAAAATGGTAAAAGAAGAACCGATCAACTATAAGGAAAAGGAGGTGATTGTCCTGAAGCAAGTGCCGAGGAGGGTGAGAGAACAAAGAAGAGACTACAGATTCCTGGCCTCACAGCTGAACAAAAGAAATATACTTTTTAGATGGACCTTGCCGGAGGGTATGCTGATCACCTGGCAAGGGAGGAGGATCAAAATAAATAGTCTGGTGGAGGCACAAGAATTCCTTGATCATTTGAGAGGGTCAGAAGATGAACAAAGTAGTAAAGAGGAATTGGAAGCTGGCACTACAGAAGAAGAACCCACCCAAAGAAGATCCCAAGAAGAGGTTTCGACGGGGAAAGAGAGCTTAGACGAAAAAGAAAAGGAAGAGAAAGAAAGCAGAGAAGCAGGAAAGAAACAAAGACCTCAAAGAGCAGTTCGAGCCAATACTAACATCAAATTTAAGTAAATCAACAGAAGGAGAAAAGGATGGACGACTGGAAAATCTTATCAATTAATGTAAACGGACTTAATGATCATAAAAAAAGAAAAACTTTCTTTAATAAATTAGCTACACAAAATGCAGATATAGTATGCCTTCAGGAGGTACATATTAAACAAGAACACATAAAATATCTGGAATATAAAAAATTGGGGAATCTGTATACCTCTCTAGCTACGAAGAAAAAGAGAGGGGTGGTACTATATATTAGAAAGGAGATGAAGACAGAATTGAAATATGCAGACCCTAAAGGTAGATTACTAATTGTTGAAATCGAGAGGGGCAATTCGGCAATATTAATAGCAGCGATCTATGTCCCAAACAAAAATCTGAAAGAGTTCTACAGCAAAACAAGAGATATAATAAGAGGACTGGACAACAACAATACCTGTGTCATCGGGGATTTTAACGGTGTGGTCGATGCGTATAAAGATCACAAAAGATCTAGAGGTCAAAAGAAACTAAGGAAAAACTTACCAAAACTTTCTTCGACCTAGTTGATGAATTAAACCTCGTGGATATCTGGCGAACATTACACCCCAACAAGAGACAGTACACCTACTATTCTAATCCCAACAAATCATGGTCCAGAATAGACATGATGTGGGTAAGCAGGAACTGGGGCATGGACATTGCGTCAGCGGAAATCTTACCTAATACCTGGGCAGATCATAACCCACTGGAAATCAGATGGAAGAGTACATATAAGAGAAAAAACACAAGATGGAGAATGAACACACAATTTTTGCGAGACAAAAAAAAACATCGACAAAGTCAAGAGGGAATTAGAAACCTTTTTTGAAGAAAATGAAAAAGAACCAACGAACCGGGGGATAATCTGGGATACGATGAAGGCCTATTTAAGAGGCCTAATGATATCTTATGGAGCACACAGAAATAAAGAGAGGAGAGAATCTCAAAGAAGATTGCTAGAAGAACTGGCAAAGGCAGAGAAAGAGGCCCAATTAAACCCTGACAATGAAATAACAAAAGTAAATTGGATGAATATTCGTCATAAATTAAATATAATGGATCAAGAAAAACTTGCATATAATATTAAGAGAACAAAACAATATTACTTCGAGAATGCCAACAAGCCAGGAAGGTGGTTATCTTACAGAATTAAAAAAGAGAGAGAGAAAGGAATCATTCTCCAACTTGAAGACTCCGAAGGGCATACCACAACTAAGGAAGAAAAAAAATTGGAGATAGCACACGATTTCTATGCGTCTTTATATAAGGAAGAGGATATATCCAAAGAGAAAGTAAAACAATATCTAATGGAGGAGGGAATGCCACAGATTGGAGAGGAGGAAAAAGAGATGTTAAACAAAGAGATTACATTAACAGAGCTAAAGACTGCAATTGCCAGACTGAAAAAGAACAAATCTCCGGGCCCGGATGGATTCCCAGGGGAATTATACAAAAATTTAGAATTAGAAGACATTCTACTCCCAAGAATGCTCCAAATTTTCAATGAGGCCCTAATGAAAAACAAAATATCAGAATCCTGGAGAGAGGCCTATATTATACTCTTACCAAAAGAGGGATCGAATACCAAATTGATACAGAACTATAGGCCAATTTCACTCCTTAACATCGATTATAAAATATATATGAACATATTAGCGGAGAGATTAAAAAGAATTCTTAACAAGATAATACATAGCGATCAGAATGGATTCCTCCCAGGGAGGCAAATAAGGAATAACACTAGGACAATTCTGGATGTGTTAGAATATTACGAGGAACACCTGGAAAAAGAGGTGGCATTAGTCTTCTTAGATGCACAGAAGGCCTTCGACAATCTGAATTGGGAGTTTATAAAACAACAACTGAACATAATGGGATTTGGACAAAACTTCACAAATACAATAAATACGATTTATGAGAAGCAAAGGGCCAATATCTTAGTAAATGGTGAACTCACCAAAACATTTCAGATCAGCAAAGGAGTAAGACAGGGATGCCCAATGTCACCACTTTTGTACATACTGGCACTAGAAGTGCTACTGAAGAAGATTAGAGAGAGCGATCAAATCAAAGGGCTTAAAATAAGGAAAGAAACATATAAAGTTCAAGCGTTTGCGGATGATGTTGTCCTAATTATGGAAGAACCGGTTGAAACAGGTATACAAATATTGGAAACACTTGATAAATATGGAGAAGTAGCAGGACTCAAATTAAATAAATCCAAAACTAAAATGCTTACTAAAAATATGACGAAAAACCAAAAAGAAGTCCTGGAGGAATCTATGGGAATCCAAATTGTGAAAAAAGTCAAATATTTGGGAGTATGGATCTCAACAAAGTATCTGGCCCTTAAAGAGGACAATTATGTCCCCCTGTTAAAAAGCATAAAACAAGATCTAGAGAAGTAGGGGAAGTTGCAAATCTCCTTCCTCGGGAGGATAGCGACAATCAAAATGAGCATCCTACCCAAATTGCTGTTCTTGTTCCAAACAGCGCCAATTAAATTAGATAAAAAATTTTTCAGTGAACTCAATGTCGTTACTAGGAAGTTTATATGGGGAGGGAAAAAACCAAGAATAGCAATCAGGAGCTTACAAGATAAAAAAAATAGGGGAGGATTAGGATTACCAATATGGGAAACATATCACAAAGCAGCAATTCTTGTTTGGTTAAAAGACTGGGCGACGTTAGCGAACAAAAGAATTCTAACATTAGAAGGGCATGATCTCCAGACGGGTTGGCACGCTCACTTATGGGAAACCGGGAAAAAAACCAAAACATATTTCAACAAACATAAACTCAGGGACATATTGAAATCAACGTGGGAAGAAATAAAACGGAAACACTATACTAAAATTCCCAGTTGGCTTTCAACCATGGAGGCGATAATTTACCCAAACGTCTTGGATTATGGCAAAACTGTAAAATACAAAGAAATTCTAGATGAGGCAGGGAACCTCAAAACATTAGAACAATTAAAAGAACAAGGTATTTGTGTTGAATGGTGGACATACGCACAGATAAAATCAAGACACAAAAAAGATAAGGAACAATATGGCATAGAAATGGGAAATAAAGATTTTGATAAAATCTGGATGGGTACAGATAACAAACTATTAGCTAAAATATATAACTATTTAGTAGAATATGATTTGATGGAAGAAGTAGTTAAAGGCCCAATGCTAGCGTGGGCAAAAAACATTGGGATAAATATAAATTTGGAAGAATGGGATCAATTATGGAACATCAATATAAAACTCACCAAGGCAACCACTTACAAGGAAAACCAGTATAAGATGATTTATAGGTGGCACCTAGCACCAGCTAGAATTGCTAAGATCTACTCTAATTCAAACCCAAAGTGTTGGAAGTGTGCACACCAGAAAGGTACTTTTTACCATTGCTGGTGGACCTGCCCTCAAGCAAAAAAGTATTGGAAGATGATTGGCAACTGGCTCTCAGAAATAACAGGTGAAACCTTTGAATTAGACCCTAAAATACTTCTCCTGGGAATCTTTAAGACGGAAATGGCAAAAAAGAAAAAATATCTGGCAATCCATATAATAACAGCAGCAAGAATCGCTTTCGCTCAACAATGGAAAGAGAAAAAAATACCAACTAAGGAACAAGTAATCGGCAAAATAATGGACTGTGCCGAGATGAACAAATTAACATTAGAAATTAACGACAGAGAAGATTCAGATTATTATAGCGTATGGGACAAGTGGTACGGGTGGCTAGAGAAGAGGAAATTGAAATAAAAAGGAAAGAGACCAGAACGAGAAATAGTAAAATGAAATAGTAAGAGAAGATGTATTGGGGATGGTAGGAAGCATAAGATGGCAAGGAGAGGATACGTGGATAAGCAGGAGACAAAATCTATGTATTTTTTAATTTATAGAAAAGATTATTATATGTGTTTATATATAAGATGAAAATGATACGAGAACACAATTCTCTCCTCCTTCTTTATTCATTGCTTTGTACTACTATGTATCTGGTCTGCAAAAAAAAAAAAAATCTACATATGCATAATATGTAATTTGTATTTATTTCTTTTTCCATACTATGTAACCGGATGGATAAAAATTGTATTATTATAATTTCTTACAATAAAACACTTAAAAAAAAAAAAGAATAACACAGTTGGAAGGGACCTTGGAGGTCTTCTAGTCCAACCCCCTGCTTAGGCAGGAAACCCTACACCACTTCAGACAAATGGTTATCCAACATCTTCTTAAAAACTCCTAGTGTTGGAGCATTCACAACTTCTGGAGGCAAGTTGTTCCACTGATTAATTGTTCTAACTGTCAGGAAATTTCTCCTTAGTTCTAGGCTGCTTCTCTCCTGGATTAGTTTCCACCCATTGCTTCTTGTCCTACCCTCAGGTGCTTTGAGAATAGCTTGACTCCCTCTTCTTTGTGGCAACCCCTGAGATATTGGAACACTGCTATCATGTCTCCCCTGCTCCTGGGCTTCACTAGACTAGCCATGCCCAGTTCCTGCAACCGTTCATTGTATGTTTTAGCCTCCAGTCCCCTAATCATCTTTGTTGCTCTTCTCTGCATTCTTTCCAGAGTCTCAACATCTTTTTTACATCATGGCGACCAAAACTGAATGCAGAGACAAAGACTGGAATATCTCAACAGCATTATTCACTTTTATTACCATGCAAAATGTAGTACTCCTGATGCAGAATTTGGGTGCTTTGAATTTTATCTTTGTTATATTACGGAATTTAAAAACCGGGGTAATTATATGAAGTTACATTTTAAGCATGAATGTAGCATTGCCTAATTCTCCAGAGAAGACTTCTTCATTATTGATATTGAAAGAAAAGGGCATTGCTGTCCAAAGTTCTTAAGAACTGAACATAAGCATGAAATGCAAAGTGACAGTCTCATATCATCTATTTCGTGTGATGGGGTTTATATGGCAAGGCTTGTAAATACCGGCTTTTAATTATAAAGTTTATTTATAATTAATTGATGGGAAGTGGATAAACAGTCAAGGCTAGAATTGGAATGCGAGACTGCAAAATCGAAAATAGCTGGCTCTACAGATTAAAAGAAAATACATTGAATTAGATTCAAGGTGGAAATTTTTCTCCCTTAATTTTGCTTCACTGCAATTATTCATTAAATCCGTAGTATGTAACCCACTTACTCAACAGCACTCTAATTTACTTTAATAGAACTCTGTGTGAATAATGACGTTTTGAATTGCAGCTATAGAGTATAAAATAAAGAACATTCTTATTACGGATCATGCTTAGCCAGATATCAAAGCCCTTACATGGTTCAAAGGAAATGTTTTATTAAAGTTTAGTGCAATAAATAATATGTGGAAATTATCACATAGCATATTAGCCTTATACTCCTTGTTGTCAGAAAAGTTCCCATGGGGTTTATTCAAAATGTTCAAAAAAGATCTCGGCTTCTCTGTGAGATTTTAAATATTAAGTATACTATTGCTGTTCTACCAATGGTCTGATATTCCCCAATGAATAGGAAGGCAGGTCCAAGGCTTGTAAAAATGTATAATCTAATATTCAACTTAAAAGTGAATGTATTAAGTGTCAGCACAGGCAAACAGAAATTAGGTATATTTCTGTTGTGCAGAATTGGGCATACTTATGGGTTATTAAGAAATGTAATTAGTCACTGCTTATGTAGCTTGCTGTTATAATAATATGCAGGTAGTCCTCAAGTTATAACTGTAGTGGACCTGCCCATTGTGGTTGTAACTCATGACAGTGGTAAATCAGCTCATCTATGTAACTGATCCAATTTTACAACCTTTTTTGCAGTTCTCAAAACAGGAGAGTCATAAACTAACCACAGCAATTGTGAACATCGTGGTTATTCCTGATACAGTAAAAAAACACAATTAGTCCCAACCCCCTCCCTTTTTTTTATTTTAACAGCTGTGAATTCCTTTCATTCACAGCACGTGCTGAATCACCAAGTGTTTATAAATAGTCCAAGAGAAGTCTGCCACAGTCCTTCGGATAAGGCTGGTAAACACCCACCTTTATCTTCTTTGACACGCTGCCAAAGACCTAGTTGGCAATTATCTTGGCAAGGCCACACGGAAACACAGAGTGGGTGGTGAGGGGGGGTTAGGGAAGAGGGGGGGGAAAGGGGGAAAAACTTGTATTTGAAAACTTTTTCAATTAAAAAAAAAAACAAAAAAAACGGAGCTTCAAAGTACAAACCGACACCATCCACAACATTGCTTCCTGCAAAGGCCCACGTGCCTTTGCTCTTCCTTTATGTCTTATGGGAGGGGCCAATCATCTCCAAGCCTTACTCCCGAGTCATCCCTTTTGTTTTAACTGTTCTTGCCTTCTGGCAGCTCTGCGCTTGCGTGCACTAGGAACAGGTTCCCCCTGCTCCTCTGCCTGTCTGATGTCCAACTCTGGAGGTTCCGGAGTCCGCACATATCTCCCAGATGGTCCTGGCCCCATCTCTGCCTCCAATGCAGAGCCCTCGTCCGAGCCTTCTCCAGACTTCAGGACTGGCCCATGTTCCTCCCCAGCCTCCTCACTGTCTGACTCTGCTGCCAGCTCCGCAGGGTTGTGGCGGATCACAACACTGGTCTTTAAATGAACTAATGGTCTACTATAGGCTGGTTTTGCTAAAAACTGGAAGTAAAAGCTAGTTTTTGGCAAAGCTGTCATAAAATGCAGTCATGTGACTTTGCAAATGGCCACTGCAAAGGGTCAACTGTCAGAATTTAGAATTTCGGTCGTAAGTATCCCTAGAGAGGCCTATTGTAACTTCAAAAGGTTGTTAAGCAGTCAGTTGTAAATCAAAAATTGTTAACATATTACCGTAGTTAGGTATGCTTCTTAAAATCCTGAAGACTGTGGGACAAATATATGTGAATCACCTCCTCTACAATGAATATTTCAAGACACTCTTCACCGTCCACTTGCTAACAGGAGGAGGGAGGGAGGGAGGAAAGGAGAGGGAGGGAGGGAGGGGAGAGAGAGAGAGGGAGAGGGAGAAAACACATTTTCTTTAAATTGTTCACTAAGATAACATCAACTATAATATGGCTTTCAAGCATCATTTTATGTACACATTTTAATCTACATTTCCTGGTATCCTTTTAATATATATTTTATGCTTTTAATTGTGTTCAAAATTAAAACAATTAAATTCATTAATAGCCTTAGTTTGATATGATTATTGTTGTATTTTCATCATTGGCCATTTTCAGTATAACTTTTGCAAATCTTGGGGCATATCTATGCTGTATCTTTAAGCCGTTTCAATTGCTTGCTCATGCTGACTTGACTTAAGATTGTCCATACTGCAGTCTCCCAATTCCCCTGCTGCTTTTTTTTTTGTTACACACAAACACAGAGTTAAATTCATATATACAATGTCTAAAGCATCAAAATAGAGATATAGGCAGTCAAAACAGTCAGCTATAAATTAAAATTCCCTTTTTGCCCTCTTGGCTTCCTTCCACCTAAAAATTCTTGCTGGCCTATACTGGTGACAGGGAAAGGTGATAGGTCTCTAATAATCACTTGCTGGGGAAGTATTTTAATCCTTTCATTGACTTTCAGAGAAAAGTTGCATCTCTGATGAACATGGCATGCTATCTCAAACGAAATAGAAGGGAAATGTCTTATTCATAACCTCAGCTCAGGCAGATTAGACAATCTTTTACTGGCTCAGAAATGCAGTCGACATTTTCTGGATGGCTGAAAGCCAAGCGACAAAGGCAATACCAATATATGGATGCAGTGGGATTTACCAAGTTTTGTGTTCAAAGATTCTCATTTTAAAATACATTGTTTCTATTATGTTGTTGTTGTAGTCACAAAGTTGTGTCCAACCCATCACCACCCCATGGACAACGTTCCTCCAGGCCTTCCTGTCCTCTACCATTCCCCAGAGTCCATTTAATCTCACACCGACTGCTTCAGTGACTCCATCCAGCCACCTCATTCTCTGCCATCCCCTTCTTCTTTTGCCCTCAATTGTTCCCAGCATTAGGCTCTTCTCCAGTGAGTCCTTCCTTCTCATTAGGTGGCCAAAGTATCATTAGGTGGCCAAAGTAAGGGCTTAGGGGAAAGCAATAATTATGGGGAACCATATTACTCTTTCTTAGCTATGATAATAATGCAGGGGTATCAAACTCGTGACATTACAGCAGTGTCACATGACGTATCGCAACTTTTTTCCTCTTTGCTAAACTGAGCATGGGCGTGGCCAGCATGTGACGCATCTGGCCTGCGATCCGCGAGTTTTACAGCCCTGATATAGTGGGATCTGGGACTATATAAAAAGGATTTGGAGAGTTATCCAATTCTTTATCCTTAGATAGCTCACTCTGATTTAGAGGTTAAAAGGTGTAAATATGAATATCTATGCAATGAATAGATAAAGAATTCACTTAAAAAGATTTTTTTCATTTTATATCTATGTTGCTATTGCTATTCTTAGGAGTCTGTAGTAAGTTCTTCACACTGTAAAATTCACAATGCAATTCTGAAACCATTAAATAATGAATTGTTTTTATTTATGGTTTATCTATTTTGGCTATTTAATTGAAAATCAAAATTCATAATTTACCATTCTTAAAGATAATTGAGTCATATGGAATAATGTAAATGGTTCAAATAACAAAAACAAGACAGCACACTGTTTTTCCAAAGATGTAAAATAATTAATTTTGCATTGTTGGATATGAATTTTAGGTCACAAGAAGCATCCTGGAGCTGCATTTAACAATTATTTTGAACTAAATTTTAAGATAAGCAAGGGAAAAAATTATTAAATGTGTTTATTATCCTAGATGCTATTAAGTAGAAAATACTATGTAAGATATTATCAAATGATGTCAGTTTTTGTGGAATTTTTTTCCAAAGAAACATACCTTACTTTGTTTCAGATACAATGCAATTGGGAGAGGGAAGGTTGGCACAAGGCACCATGAAGTACAGTGGCACCTTGCTACTCAACTGGTTCAAAACTCATCGAATTTTGTTCTTGACACATTTTGGTGCTAAAATGCTGTCCTGGTACTTGTTTGTTTGGTATTCAACACCCTGTGATAGGAAAAGGGGGATGGCTGAAGAAACAGACAGGAAGTCAGCCATACTGGGAAAGTCATTGACATAGGAAAAGGGAAAGACAGGAAGTTTTTCCTGGCCAAAACAAAGGGTCATGTGATAGTCATGTGATTTGTTTGGCACTCATTGTTTTTAATATTCACCGGACCTCCCAAAAGCAATTAACAACGAGTACCGAGGTACCACTGTAAAAGATATTAGGTTGGGTCCAGACTACTTGGATCTTTGTACAAAGATCCAGGTCTTTAGAGCCTGCGTCCTGAGCACACTCTTGTACTGCAGTGAGTCTTGAACTCTCTACCCACAGTAGGAGAGAAAGTTGAACACTTTTCAGATGCGCTGTCTCCGACGAATTCTTGGCATCACCTGGCAGGACAAAGTTCCAAACAGCGCAGTCTTGGAACGTGCCGGAATTTCTAGCATGTATATACTATTGAAACAGCGACGTCTACGCCGGATGGGGCATGTTGTGAGAATGGCTCATGATCGGATTCCGAAAGATCTCCTGTATGGGGAATTAATGCAGGGAAAGCGCCTCAGAGGGAGACCACAGCTGCAATATAAGGATATCTGCAAGAGGGACCTAAAGGCCCTGGGAATGGACATTTAACAACTGGGAAACCTTGACCTCCGATCGTTCAGCTTGGAGGCTAAAGATGCAGCACGGCCTTCTCCAATTTGAAGAGACACTTGTTCGGCAGGCTGAGGCAAAGAGGCAGTCCCGGAACCAGCAAAATCTGGGGGCTGGGCAGGGGACAGAATGTACTTGCCCTCAGTGTGGAAGGGATTGCCACTCTCGAATTGGCCTTTTTAGTCACACTAGATGCTGTTTTAGGACCTCTTTCCAGAGCACGATACCATAGTCTCTTGAGACTGAAGGATGCCAATGATGAATGGGTCCAACCTAAATTATACAGAAGTGGCATCTGTGTCTGCTCAGAAGTAATCCACACAAATCAAAGAAGCATTATGGTTAGTTAACTGTGCATAATATCACAAACTTTGTTACATTTAGAGCTCTATTCAAATCAGTGGTAAGTTGGCCATAATGACTATACCTCATGTATTTCAGTGAGACTTGAGAATGATTAGTTTTCTCTGTGGTTGTGATTAGTAGTAACCAGAAATCATATTGTATAATGCTGGCCAGCTATTAGCTTCTCAGCAGTTCATTGTAAGAATGCAGGGCAAGAGAAATTGAATATTGGACTTACCTGAAGGTTCTTTCTCCTTGAGCTGCAGGAGAGTCCATTGAGTGGGAGGTTCCTCATCCGATTAGCCTCTACTGAATAAGAAATTAGCCTAGACAAACCTTCTCTTCCTGCTTAGCCCAGTTCCACACGAAGTCCGAATCTGAAGAAACTGACATCCTGAGCGAAACATGAACAGAAGGAAAAAAAAAATCCAAACAGAAAACACAGCAAGGGCGGGTATGGACTCTCCCGCAGTGCAAGGAGAAAGAACCTTCAGGTAAGTCTAATGTTCATTCTCCCTTGCGCTGCTTAGAGAGTCCATTGAGTGGGATATACCCAAGCTAAATATCCCCAGAGTGGGAAGAAACAGAGGAGGTGGAATGGCTCTCCACAGGGAGGACGCGCTGAAGAACCCCACAACCAAAGGCTGCCTCGGCTGAAGCAAATCTGTCCAACTTGTAGTGACGGATAAATGAGTTTGGTGACACCCAGGTAGCCGCCCAGCATATCTCAAGGAGAGGGGCCTGAGTGGCCCAAACCACAATGGTGGTGGCACTATGAGTTGAGTGTGCGGTAACACGACCAGGAATCTGTCTGTGTCTATGCTCATAGGCCAGGGTAATGCATGCCTTGAGCCACCTGGCAATGGTGGACGAAGAAACCTTGGAGCTGAATGAGGTAGGTTGAAATGAAATAAATAAAGATTCCAACTTGCGGTGGGAAGCTGTCCAGGAGATGTATGTGCGGAGTGCTCGACAAACATCCAACTTATGCCAGCGACGTTCAGAATGGTGAACGGGATGGAGACAGAAGTCTGGAAGAACAATTTCCTCTGATCTGTGGAAGTGGGAATTGATCTTTGGAAGAAAGGTGGGGTCCAAACGAAGGACGACTCGATCGGAGTGAAAGGAACACAGATCCTTGTGAACAGAAAGTGCAGCAATCTTGGAAACTCGGCGAGCAGAAGTGATGGCAATTAAAAAGGCGACTTTAAAAGACAGAAACTTAAGACTGACTGTGGATAAAGGCTCGAAGGGTGAGTCCATAAGGGCCTGTAGGACCAGGCAAAGGTCCCAGGAAGTGCTGAATTACACCATCGACGGAATGCGGACCAAGTGGCCTCGTAGATGCGAGTGGTGGAACTCCTGTGAGATGCCAGGAGAATGTCTATCACTTCCTCGGAATAAAGCTTCCGCTTTAGTAGGTCCCTTTCAATAGCCAGATGGCTAGCTGAAGCCATTGGGGGTCTGGATGAGACATAGCCCCTTGTCGCAGAGATATCTGATCCGGTGGAATCCTCCAGGGAGGAGCGATGGAGAGGTCCTTGAGATCCCCAAACCAGGCCAGAAGGGAGCGATTAGGATGACTTCCGCCCTCTCCTCCAATATTTTCCAAATGACCCTTGGAATGAGAGGAATGGGAGGAAAGGCGTAGCCAACCCGGAGTCCACCGGCAATGTAGGGTGTTGGTGCCCTCCGCTCCTGGTGTCCAGTACCTGGAGAAGAACTGGGTCACTTGCGCATTGGCCGGGGTGGCGAAAAGATCCAATGCTGGTAGGCTGAAGCATTGAACAACCTGATGAAATAGAGAGGGATGCAGCTGCCATTCCGCTGGGTCGATGTTGGTGTGGCTGAGCCAGTCCACGTGAGTGTTGTGGATCCCCGCTATGTCCGGCACAGAGAGGTACCTGCTCTCCCCGCTAGGAGAGCAGGTGCCTCTCTGCCCAAAGACCCAACTGGGTGGCCTCATCCATGAGTAGCCTGGATCGGGTGCTGCCCTGGCGATTCACGTGGGCTTTTGCCATGACATTGTCCGTCCAAAGAAGAACATGATGACCTGACAGGTGGCTCTGAAAGTGACAGAGAGCTAGATGGGCAGCTCGCAGCTCCAGCCAATTGATGTCGTTGCAGAGATCGTTGGCAGTCCAATGACCCTGAACGAATTGGGTGTTGAAGTGGGCCCCCCAACCCACTTGGGGGTTGGGCTCAGGTGAAGGACTGACGAGGCAGTCCTACTCTGAAAATGGTGCCAAGCCTTGCAGAGTAATCCCAGGATCCAGAACAAACAAGCGCACTTATCACAATTTAAAAAGGGGAGGGATGCCCCAGGACCGACGGAACAGCCCCAGAAGCACTCCAAAAATCCTTGCAAACAACCCCTTTAAGCTTATCTTGAAGCAATACAGGGAAGAGCTGAGCCAAGGCACCACGAGGCTACTCTCCATTCCCTTAGCGCGAGGCTGGGTAACACAGCCTCCCACGCGCGCTCCTTCCTCTGCAACGCCAGAAAAAAATGGCACAAAAGGACAGCCAGCCTCTGATTCCATCCAACCCACAGCAAAACTATCGTAAAACAGCGCGAGGCCGACGAAACAGCCCCTTACGCGCCCTCCGGTAACTCACGATCACACGCTGGGTCGGAAGAAGCGCTTTGAGCCGCCACCGAAGCTGGCGCTCTACAGCTGATCAGCGCTTGCGAAATTCCTCCCTGTGCTTCCTCCCCGCCGAAGAAAAACAAGAATATCCAAGAATCCAAACCAAATTCTAGGCTTAGAGAGTCCAAAGAATGGGGCTCCAGGAAAAACAAGTGATTGAGGCTCGGACTGAGTAAGGAACTGGGCTAAGCAGGAAGAGGAGGTGTGTCTAGGCTAATTTCTTACTCAGTAGAGGCCAATCGGATGAGGAACCTCCCACTCAATGGACTCTCTAAGCAGCGCAAGGGAGAACACCCTATTCTCTACATTAGTTTGCGAAATGATGCCTTTTTCTAAACAACTGTTTTTATTCTTGGATTGGTAGATGGCATAATTTAACACAAATGAATTGATTTATAAATCTACCTAGCTGATTGCTAGTCTTCCTAGACTATTTTTCTGGGCTACAAATACAGCTAGTTGTACAATGATACAGAGAAGGTAGATAGCTACCAGAAACTTCAATACAGTATTAACAGCATATACAAGTTTTATTTATTCATTTTTTAATGTATTTAACCAATGTATGTGGATACCCATCTTATTGTAGTTCTGGAGAGTAAGCAAGACATTTTAGCCCAGAAAACACAAAATTATTCAATTAATTAAAAGAAGTTACAACCACAACTATTTTTAATACTACTTTTATGATCAGAGACAAAAAGAATGAAGTAAAATAAAATTGGTTACAATTTACACAACCATTTAATGTGGTTCCCAAAATTGACAGACAATTGAGCATTTTATAGCAATAGTAATTAAATGATTTGTAGAATCATTTTGATGGCAAGATGAGTGGCATATACATTTAAGAAATCAATCAATCAATCTGGAAATATCTGGAGACCTGTCAGCTAAATCAGAGTCAAATGGATTGAGATGGGCAGCTATAGAGAAGGGAGGGTAGGAATTGTCTTCTGCTCCTCTGAAAGTTATTATTAATTAAATAATAATACTTCAAACATATTAATAGCAATAGCACTTATATACAAACATGATTTATTATGAGAATAATTAAGTGGATTTGCCATGGCATGTAATAGAGGGCTATGGAAAAATCACTTGTTGGAATTGTTTCTTCCAATAAGCGAGATAATCTCTCATGTGCAGAAATGTTATTAAAACTGATTGTTATTAAATGCTACTTGCAAAGATGGCAAAATTTAATACACAGAGGGTAATACTCTTCTATTCAATGGGCAGGGAATATTTCCTGCATATATTGTACATTGTACGGAAATGGAACAACCTCCCAAACAGACTTTCTATTTACATGGGCCATGCATATATATTAATTCATTCTGGACGCTGATAATAAAGAACCCTTATTTCAGTTTCAGAAATGCTGTATTAGGGCCAGGCAAAGTCAGTATATTGATAAGCTATAGTAATAACAGAATAATAGAGTTGGAAGTCGATTATTAATCCAATCCCCTACTCAGGTAGGAGATCCTATTCCCATGATGGGGACCCTATGGCACACGTGCCGGAAGTGGCATGCAGAGCCATCTTATCAGGCACCATTGCTCTTCCAGGTTCCAGCGCGCACATGTGTGCCGGCCAGCTGGTCTTTGTGCGTGCATGCGCACCAGAAACTGGAAAACCAGGTGATGGGCGCACATGCGCACACCGGAAACTAAAAGCTCAGCTTCCCAGTGTGTGCATGCATGCCAGGGAACTATTCTTCCAGTTTCCTGTGCTCCCCCCACGTGCACGCTCCCGTTTTGGCACTAAGTGCCGAAAAGGTTCGCCAATGCTGCCTATTCCATTTCAGACAAATGGCTATCCATTCTCTTCTTAAAAACCTCTAGTGATGGAGCATCCACAACTTCAGAAGGCAAGCCGTTCCACTGGTTAATTATTCTCACTGTCAGGAATTTTTTCCCTTAATTCTAGGTTGCTTTCTCTATGTCTATAGCTATATATCTGTATCTATATTGATATAGAGCTGTGAGGACACTGGTATCCCATATGTATTGGAGGCTCACATGTTATTCCCCCCCCTAAAATGAGAGTTTGTCCTAATTTTCATGGTGATTTGCTGCTAAAATATTATTTCAGCACCAAATCACCATGAAAATTAGGACAAACTCTCATCTCAAAGAGGAGCTTGATACATAATGGGGCACTCATAGCTGAGCTCTCAAAAATTTAGATTGTACAGTCTCAATTGGGGTTAAGTCTCCACAGTAGCAAATTTGTGCACTGTAAAGCAAGTGGCTGATGACCTTAGCTCTGATGAGCATTTTCGTAGCAGCAGGAAAGTGGTTATTGCTATTATGATTGGTGAAATGCAAAATTGCTTTTGCGAGTTTTGGGGCCATAGCTGTGACCTTTCGCTGCTGATGTTTCCAAGTTGCTGATACTTGGAGATGTGTATGCTCAAGTATTTAAAGTCCTTAATTTGCTAGATTTAGGAATTCTCCAGGAGTGATGATGAGTTATTTAAAGAATAATTACTTCCTTCTCAAAAATGTTATCATGCAAATTTTCCATGGAGGTACCTAATATATTGTGCAAGTTAAATAAGGATGCAGGACTGGAGCCCATCCTTCCATATATCTTTTCATCATTCCCACCTAAATCAAGTTGCTTTCAGCTGCTAAGCCACCTTAGGGATAGACATCAGAGGACTGTGATCTAATAAAATCATGGGCCCAGACATTGTTAAACAAGATATAGAAATAACTATTCCATACCACAGAAGCTACCATGTTTCCTCGAAAATAAGATTGAGTCTTATTTTCTTTTGTGACCCAAAATAGGCACTAGGGCTTATTTTCAGGGAGTATCTTATTTTTTCCCCCATGTACAGGAGGCCCAGTTCTTCTGCTTGCTCAAGATGGGGCAGGAGGCTGCTGTGCAGGCTGTTAAGTAGGGCTTATTTTGGGGGTAGGACTTATATTAGGCACATATATAAAAACCATGCTATGTCTTATTTTCAGGGAAACAGGGTATTAGGTATTGACGTTCTGCATAAACATATGGCAAGAAGAGACCACACAATACCCCAAAATAGCAGACCTCTTCCCAAGGTGCTTTTCGAAAGGCAACTGGACTTCATTGGAGTTTTTTTCCCCTTGAAAATGTTTTGCTTCTCATCCAAGAAGCTTCTTCAGTTCAGAACTGAAGGGGAAAAAACCAAGAAAGTCCACTTGCCTTTTGAAAGCAATTTGGGACAAACATCACATAGATGACTGGGAATCTCCATAGACATTTAACATAGCTCTTGACTTTTAATATCTGGACAAGCTTTTCTTAGTTAGCACTTTGGGTTCTTAGATACGAATTACTTAGAAATAGGCTATGTGAAGGATCTATCTTAGAGTATTTTTGATTATGGACTACTACCTACAAGTAAGGTTGCCCTCAAATAGCTGGACCTTGAGGCAGGATCTTCTCAGAAGTGCTATGTGATCAATGCATAGATTTTTCTCCAGGAGCATAATTTTCCCTCATCATTGTTTAGGCAAGTCCTAACTGACCATTACCTATAAGAAAATGCTGTTTAATGTTGCCTTCATCTAAAATTCCATTTAAACTTCTTCTGAGTGTTTGACTTGTATGTTCAAAGCAATTCACATTCTATTATTTATGCTCTTACTGAAACAATTCTGCTTTATATCTGATTGATGCTTTATGAGAATGGATAATTTCTACAGTAAATAAAACAGCAAACAAGTCAAAGATGAGTCTTAGGGTTGAAGCTTTTGATTCGTTTGTTGGAGTAATAGGAGCATCTGGGTGTGTGGTAGTTCAGTAAAATTGATGGTGAATTTTACTTTCCTTTCTTAAAAAAGGAATTTTATGGTTTGTGGCAATTCAGTTTTCTTTGAGGAGACACCAGGAGTCCCTAGAGGTAGAAGAAACAACACTATGAAAAGGTGCATTTTGATTAAGAGTGGGCCCTAGCTTTCTGACAGATTTAGATTATGGACCACATCATTGCTCAAAATTGATTTGCCCTCTTCTTTATATATCAGATGACTGTGGTTTAGAATAATAAAATCCTAGGACTGGAAGGCTCTTGGAGTCTTATACCATCCTGAAAAAATGGATGTCCAGTCTTTACTTGACCCTAGCCTAACCCTTGCTGGCTGAAGAATTCTGGGAGTTGAAGTCCACCCATCTCAGATTTGCCAAGGTTGAGAAACATTAGGCTAGAGCAGGGGTGGGGAACTATAGCTTTCCATGACCCACGGTCTTTAACTCCCAGAATTCCCAAGCTGTGCTGGTTTAGGAATTCTGGGAGTTGAAGTCCACAGGTCACACAGGGCCCTGGGCTAGAGTGATCAATAGTCAACAAGGTAAACTCCCCAGTTGTTTTTAAAGACATACTATGCCTCTCCAGCCAGGAATATATATATCCAGAATTGCATAGTGGCATATTTAGCATATTTTTGCAACTATAGGCAGTGACTTGGTGTGAGAAGGACACACAGATCTCTTGTAATAAACAGCAGCATGCAGAGCCTAAATTTATCTTTCAACCTATTACCATATTGTAGACCAGGAAAAATACATTCCCTGCAACATCCCCCCCCCCCGAACTTTAGCCCTTACGCCACTTTCCATCACCAACTAGGCCACAGAAGGAAGAACTACAGCTGTTTTATATTTTGTTGAAGGAGCTGACTCCTAATTGTGCAGGGAGGAAATGCAAGTTCATGTATCAATTGTCTCAACAGAAGACAATAGCTCTATTGGTAATCTTTGATTCTGTCAATGTGCTGACAAGCTACACAGCAGATCTTCTCAATGTGAGCTTTTCTCATTTCAAGTAATAAAAATAACAAAGAAGTATCAATTATTAGTATATACCGGAATTAACATCAAGAAGGGGAAGATGAACCCTAAATATATTTTTATTTACTATTTTTTTTCTACTACCTGAAGTTAAAAAAAAAATTATTGGCAAGAATCATGCCAATAAAGGAACCTATTTTAATGTTAAGATTGCTTTGAGCTTTGTTCAAGATAAATAGATTTAAACCTGGGGGATTTATTGAGACTTTTACAACAGGTTATATGACCTGTAAAAATATTTCTGTTTAGATTACAATTTGAATGAACAGAGGGGTGGTGTTTCATGCTCTGTTTCAGAGGTGTGGAAAATATTACATTGAGGCAGAAATTAATTTACCTGCAGGGGTGTTTTTATATAGTATATGCATTGTGTGTGTGTGTGTGTGTGTGTGTGTAGAGGCCTTCTTTTATCAAGTGGAATCCATTCTATGACTGCCTTTGTCCAACTGCCATCAGTTCTCTTCTCGCTATGTGACCAGCCCATTTCTATTTCAATTCTTTTATTTTGTATACTTTCATTTGTTCTCTAGTCCGTGTGCAGGTCTTTCTATCTTGTCTTGTAATGCCTTGTATATGTACATGTATATGTGTATACACACAAACACACACACACAAAGAATCAGAACACAAAATACAAGCTGAGTGAACACGACCTTGTAGATGACTTTTCACTCTGTCAAGGACCTTGGAGTACTCATATCAAATGATCTAAGTGCCAAAGCCCACTGTAACAACATCACCAAAAAGGCATTAAGGGTTGTAAACCTAATCTTGCGTAGCCTCTTCTCTGGTAATATTACACTACTAACCAGAGCATACAAAACATTTGCTAGACCAATTCTCCAATACAGCTCATCTGTCTGGAACCCGCACTGCATATCGGACATTAATACAATTGAATGTGTTCAGAAATATTTCACGAGAAGAGTCCTGCACTCCTCTGCTCGCAACAAAATACCTTATGCCACCAGACTTGAAATTTTGGGCTTAGAAAACCTAGAACTACTCCGCCTTTGGTATGACCTAAGCATAGCTTATAAAATCATCTGCTACAATGTCCTACCTGTCAGTGACTACTTCAGCTTCAACCACAACAATACACGAGCACACAATAGATACAAACTTAAAGTGAACTGATCCAAACTCGATTGCAGAAAATATGACTTCAGAACAGTGGTCAATGCCTGGAATGGACTACCTGACTCTGTGGTTTCTTCCCCAAACCCCCAAAACTTTAACCATAGACTGTCTACTGTTGACCTCACCCCATTCCTAAGAGGTCTGTAAGGGGCGTGCATAAGAGCACCAGCGTGCCTACCGTCCCTATCCTAATGTTCTCTTTAATTGTATTCTTTTTTCCTTTCTGGCAGCCAGCAAGTTCTTGCTGCCAGGTGAGAGAATTATATAGATCTATTTCTGGCTCGTTAGCCATCATCAGTAAGCCACACCCACATCTCATGTATCCTCCCTGTAAAGGTACAGTATCTATTTTCTTACTTCTTCGTAGGATTTATGTGTGTTTTTCCTGTGTGCTTATTGATGATGGCTAACGAGCCAGAAATAGATCTATATAAGTCTCTCACCTGGCAGCAAGAACTTGCTGGCTGCCAGAAAGGAAAAAAGCCCAGAATCGAGTGGATGTGATTCTACTGAGCTAGGGCTGCAGAAAAACCTTGGTTACGTAGGGAAAACATATTTATTGATTGATTGATTGATTGATTGATTGTACATGTGTATATGTGTATATGTGTATATGTGTATATGTGTATATGTGTGTGTCCACAAGGTATGTATGCGTGTATGTATGTATGGTAAATGAATTTCTGCTTCAACATAATATTTTCTATATGTCTGAAACAGAACATGAAAGCCCAATCCTGTTTGTGTGCGTGTGCATGCACTGCACGCACATATGTAGGAAGATACTAGTATAATATATTTTATGTATTTCTCTCCTGTAGTTGACTTTCAATAAAAAAGACAATGCAAACATTATAAACAAGGCTTTTTGAAGGTTTATTTATGTACTAAAAAATCAGCTCTGCTCATACTGCAGGCTATAAGTAATGCAAGATAACTTGGTAAGGGAAGTTGCTGCATAAAACATTAGCTCTCCATGAGCAAGTGAAGAAGAAGCAAAAGCCTTTCTGTTCATCAGCCTGGAAATCCTCAAGGAAAACTTTTCTATGTCATAAATGCCATGTTATATAATTATTCATTCCTGTTAGGTGAGCTACAAGACTGTATAAGATTAATTGACTAGAAATTCAATGGCTTATTTTTTTGTTTGGTTGGGGTGTTTTCACAAATAACTAAACCGGTGTTACAAACTTTACAACGGTAGTGTTGTAATTTTGGTCCCACGGCATGTGCAACTGTCTCAGACAATATATCCCATGGTCTAGAGAATATACTTTGAGGGGAGCCAACTTTCTCTAGTTGGCTGCCCTCAAAGTATATTGCATTTTCTAATATCTCCATTCAACATAAATAGCAATGATGATGCATTGTGGATTTATTTATTATTTAATCAATGCTTTAGCCACTTCAGTCTGAAAAACAACTCTAAATGGCATGCAAGGAATAATTATCTTTTAAAAAATAAAATAAAACAATAATATAAACCACAAGGAATTGTCATCCATCATATCTGAAGGGTTTCAGTTGAAGAAGACCTGATATATTTTTTTAAAAACAAACCTTCCTAAATAATGGTCTGAATTCTTCCTTTATTATCATGTTGAAGTAGATGTCTTAATATGAAAATCAAGTAGATCCAAGGTTAATTCAACATGTGTTAATAGCAAATAAAAATATAAAATACAATTTTCCTAATCACTTTGAAGAAAGTAAGTGGAATTTTGTTCTCCTTAAATCAGAAGGCATGGGGAGGAGAGTGTAGGCAAGATTTAAACAATACATTATTTAATTAACTTCTTCTGTGAAAAAAGCTCATGTTTTCAGCTACTTGTTTGCTGGTGGCAATAAAAATTGAAACAAAGAACAAATATTGAGTTAAATGCCAATTAATGGTATTAGTAACAACAGGATTTTCAGTATTAATTTTTGCCAAAAGAAAAAGGAAGAAAAGTAAAAAAAAATATATAATGTTAAACACAGAAAAGTGAAAATATTTCCTCTAGAATACAGATGAAGAGATCTTTAATATAAAATTTCATGGAAATAGGATTATAAGGAATACTGACAATAAAATGCTGCAAACTGATAAATTGCTAAATAACCTTTGGGATTGAAGTAGAAAGATTTTTAGGAGAGATGTTGAGTCCTCTATTCTAAGTAGCAGAATGTATCCAAAGATCCCCAAAATTAATTTGTCTAGTTTTGATAGTGGATTTCTGATATGACAGGATTTTCCCCTCATCATTTTCCAATTTAAAAATTATTTAGGAAAATATTGCTGCAATATTTAGGAGACAGAAAGAAAAGTTAGACTTAGATGGTAGAAAGGTATTCATATGCCCAAAGATTTTCCAATTTAAAAATTATTTAGGAAAATATTGCTGCAATATTTAGGAGACAGAAAGAAAAGTTAGACTTAGATGGTAGAAAGGTATTCATATGCCCAAAGATTTTCCAATTTAAAAATTATTTAGGCAAATATTGCTGCAATATTTAGGAGACAGAAAGAAAAGTTAGACTTAGATGGTAGAAAGGTATTCATATGCCCAAAGATTTTCCAATTTAAAAATTATTTAGGCAAATATTGCTGCAATATTTAGGAGACAGAAAGAAAAGTTAGACTTAGATGGTAGAAATGTATTCATACGCTCAAAGATTTGGGTATCTATGAATCTGATATAAAGAAGTCCATCTGAAATGGTCCATCTGATATAAGCTTGTGCAAAGGTAGCTTGCTATAGGTCCCAGCTTTGGGGAAATATTATTAGAGACCCCAGACCCGAGCCTTCTTAGTGTCAGTTCCCCTCCACTGGACCTGTTTTTTTTTCCTGAAGAGCTTTTCAGAAAGTTATATAGAAAAAATAATACCATGGTGTATTTGGATTGTTTATTCCAGTACCACATATAGTAGCTGTGGGAGGGGTTGCATAAATTGAAAACTCACGTTTTAGAGGGTACCAGGTTAAGAATCCTTTCTATTGATTAATCATGTACTATCAAGAAATTGTTGACTGTTAGTGAAAGATTTCCAGTTTAACCCAATCTTTTTATTTTCCTTAATCTCTAACAGCAACGGCTGTATGTATTCTTTTAAGAAATGTTTACTTTAACATGCATTGCAAATTAATGCTTATTTATTTGATTTTTATAGCCACCCATCTCAACAAATAACCCTAAACTTTGAAGGGAAAATTTTCCTTAGGCTGGGGTCTACAGCACAGAAGGTATGTCTCTTAGTTCCAGTCAGCTGATATTCTTTGGCTGATGGGACTCAAAACATGTTCAATGTTGCCAGACCGAATTGGAAGGTAGAAATGACTGGGAGAAGACAGTCATGTAGGTAGCTCCATCACAACCCGTGTAAGGCTTCAAAGTGATAACCAATACCTAATATGCATCTAAATAACTTTTTGAAGTTTATTTATGAATATTTTATGATATGGACCTGAAATTGCATCAGGCCTCTCATGAAAGAATTGAGTGATGAACCCTAACCCTAATCCTCTCACATTTATGACTTTTGCAGGCCAATTACACAAATGAAAAAACAACAACCCTGAAATAAGATCATAAGTGCAGTGATGGTTTCACTTAATGACCACTTCACTTTGAGTTGCAGTTTCAATTGTGGTTGCTAAATGAGGACTACTTGTAGTCTGTAAATTAGAATAAACCAGAAAGAAACTCAAGAATGAACAGCCTAACCACTCTAGTGACTTCTTCAAAGAATTAAAAATAACTCCAATTCTATTGGAGTACAATGACCATAAAAAGTATGAAATGTGCAAATATTAAATGTCTTTTATTCTTATGACTACATTTTGTGGGAGGATTCAATTTATATTTATATTTATATTTTTCAAAGTAATATGAAGTTGAGCCAGTCTGAAAAGATGTGAAGTTCAGTAAACCAGAATGAAATAAGTAGAGTTTACTTAAAGGTATAATATGCATGAATAGTTACAATTGTTTCATTGAAACATCAGCTAGCATGGGATGACATAAGTATTCATGGTTTCTTTCTGTATGGTTCTTTGTTTGGGTGAACACACTCAAATGTAGAGATTGTAGATTTTAACAGTCATATAGACAAATTTTCTTTTTTTTTTTCACCCCTGTCAAATAGACTTGAAATATTTAAAATTATTAAACACCTGCAAAATCTGTTTATCAGGCATTTTTGGAATTACCTTATGAAACATCTGATTCACAGAGTACTAAAAGAAAGTGCTTGTTTTCTTTGTATTATATCTCACATTTCTATTATTCCTTTTTTTAAAAAAGTAAGAAAATCAATAAATATCCCAAACCTTATTTGTGATAACCTTGAGCAATTGTCTAACTGGAAAAGTTCTGATTCTTTGGCCAGTATCTTTTGAGGAATTGAGTGATGATCAGGCCATGAGTTATTCTTGTCAAGGCTTTCTGATCCAAGAAGTGTCATAACTGGTACACCAACTAGATCTGGTCAGAAGCTTCTTAGCCATGACTTCCATTTAATTTTAAAGCAGAAGTGGAGAGTCCAGCTGGACCTGGATTTTATGATTGTGAAGCTTAATCCTACCCTGATAACAACTGAATTCAATGGATTGTTCAGGTGTATAATCTATGTCAGGGGTTTCCAACCCATATTATCACTTTATTGTCACATGATGTATAGCAACTTTCCCCCCTTCTCCCCAGGGTGGGCATGGCCAGTGTGCGATGCATCCGGCCCACGGGCCACGAGTTTGACACCCCTGATCTACGTGAATTAGACCACATTGTTTGTGTCTTACCATCACCCTATTTCTCCTTCATTATCAAACACACTCACATGAAGATTATTTCAATAGCTTTCTCCTGTAAAGAAAGCTAATAATGTTGCTGTTAATTAATATTCAATAAGATAAAGATCTTACAGAAAAATCCTTAATTCAAAGTAGCATTATTACTTCTTGGCAGCTTTCCTAGCAGTTACCTTTTCATACTAGATAAAATCTAAATGCGAAGTTCCTTCTGTGCTAGAGAAAAATCGTAATAAAGCTTCCCTTGAAAGTTTGTTTATGCATGTTGTCTTTAATAGGATGGCAGCAGGGACAAGAGAAAAAAATGAGCTGCTCACAAAGCTTCAAAAAAATAGCAATGCCAGCAAAACACACTGCATGAGTCCTCGTAACCCTTTTAAAATTATTGTTTGGCCTATTGTTGAAGACAAAGCCTTCTGTATAGATTTCTAAAATATCTGTGCTCATTCAAGTATAACACACTGCATTTATAGAGCACTAAATGCAGGTGGAAAAAACATTTAAGAATTTATTTTTGTTATCATGGCTGAGACAGTTTCCAGAAGGCCAAGGTGAATAATAATTTTTTAAAAAACTGCAATGTACACAAACTTCTGTGCTTATTAAAGTTTAGGTTTTTTTTTTTAAAAAAAGCTTACAAATATTTGGCTTTCATAGATAATTTATTAGCCTAAATTACTTCAGAATAATTTATTTTGGATTTGTTTATTGGAAGAAGGATCAGCTTCATTTTATAGGTAGAACCAACTATGGAAAGATTAATTTGAATGACAGTCACAAGAGAAAATAATAAATTTATGATAATATAACACATCACTATAATCTTGGAAGAATATTAGAAATTCACAAATAATATAATAAATAAAATAAAATACCATTAAAGTAATTATTTATTTACATCTGAAGCAAGAATTAAAGAAAATTCTCATTACAGCTTGAAGATGAGTAATAATTTATTTTTGATATGAACTGGAAATGCTTTGTTAGCTGCTTTATTCATAAAACAGCTGAATGTGGAATCAAATGCAAGTTAGATCATTATACATGAGTAGTATTCATTAAATTATAAGTTTGCTTTAATCATAAGGACAGCAGAATCTCAGCAAACATTGTTAAATCTGATGGTTTTATAAATTTCTGACCTCAAATTTGTCTCCCTCCTGACTTATGTCAAAGATAATCAGAAAATACTAACTGTAAGAGTAGCGAAGAACCTGGCCTTAATATGAAACATTTGTATGCAGTCATTTTATTATCCATAGAATAAGTGGAGTCACTTTGCTATTCCAGGCATATCTGTCCCAAAATATTATGGTTTATTTACACAGCTACAATATGGTGGTTCTTTCACTATAAATAGAAGGTGAATTTGTTATCTCACCAGGAAGGGTACATATCAGAGGTGGGTTTCAGCAGGTTCTGACCAGTTCTGGAGAACCAGTAGTTTGGAGAACTGGTAAATACCACCTCTGACTGGCTCCCATCTATTCTTTGACTGGCCCCCATCTATTCTCTGCCTCAAGAGTCCCAGCTGATCTGAGGAAATGGGGATTTTGCAGTAGCCTTCCCCTGGAGTGGCGTGGGAATGGAGATTTTATAGTATCCTTCCCCTGCTATGTCTACTGAGCCACACCACACCCACAAAGCCACATCCACAGAACCGGTAGTAAAAAATTTTGAAACCCATCACTGATACATATACATTTCTTGCTAGATATAAATCACTTATCTTACCAATAATCATGTTTTATAGGTAAGACCAACTATGGAAAGATTAATCTGAATGACAGTCACAAGAGAAAATAATAAATTTATGACAATATAACCCAGGCTGGCTTTCTACTTAAGCTGCAGCTGATACATGTTTGCCTTTTGTAAACGAACCAGAGAATTTACACGAGTTAATTTCCATTGGATTTGCAGGATTCACTTGAGAATGTAAACTCTGAGCTGACTATATATAATACTGAAATGTCAACTCCACACTCAGTGTTTTATTTTTGAATGATGGCAGTGTGCAGCTTAAATAAGATGAAACCTTAGCAAAATATAGAACATGCTCATAGCATTGGTGAACAAATCAGGTCTGTAGAAAAAATTCTATAAAGTGATAAAATAATAATAAAATACTTCCAGTCATGAGGAATTTGGAAGGAGCTTTAGGGAAATTTCCCTTGTTTTATCTTGCTCATTTTCAGTCTAATGTCAAGCGCTAGGGAAATCAGGAGGTAGTTCAAACGGGTATAAAGCTTTATGGTAAGCGAATCTGAACTACTAACAGTTAAAGCAATTTGGTGGTAAATACAAAATTCAAGGTGGGCTGGACTTAGATCTCTTGTGGACACGAAGGTACTCATGACTGATGACACATTTAACCCCTCCCTCAGGCTCAGACTGGTCATCTCCTACACTAATGCTATTCAGGTGCATTGGGACTCCAAGTGTTCTCTAGCATGGAGAGCACTGTAATGGGATAGTGGATGTGTCATCTGCATATTGATACATCCTATCAATCCATATGTTCCTTTTGAACTTTTGAAAGTATTATCAATTTGTCCACCTATTTCCTTACCCTCTTTACTGTAACACTACTCCTACCAGTGAAACCTTAGTTCGGTTTCTCTAAAGTCTTGACTCTTGCTTTGCCTGTAGGTGAGATGGGGCTACTTCAAACCTGCAGAACTTCTGAATATTTCAGATTTGTTTTTAGAGGTTAAAGGGGCAAAATGAGAATGTTTACTCTTGTATAGATGTAAGGCATTCATAGCAACTCTTAATTTGTGCATTAAACCTAGATATGAAAGGTAAGATGAAAGTAGTTCTGGACTTGCAACCACAACATGGAACGGAATATCAGTTGTTCAACCAAGTGAGTTAAGCAAAATGCCCACGTGACTGCTTTGCTCAATGAACAATCCCAGCACTCCTGGTTGTGATCATTAAGTGATCTGGCTGTCAGCCCTGGAGGCCATCTTTTTCTTTGGATCTTCAGGGCTGCCACATTTAGTGCTGTGGGAAACTGGGAGGGGGGATTGCATGGAGTGGTGGAGATATGTAGCCATGATAACATTCCTTTCTTTGAGAGTCAAGGACTTTTGACCTGCACCTGGAGTGGCATGACTGGGAGGCATCTCCAATTGGGAGGGTGCATTTATTGGACAATGTGATGGACATATGGGTGCAGGGGACTTTCTTTTGGGTGGGGAAAACCTGGAAGCTTTCAGATTCTGGTTTTCCCAGATGTGTCAATATGACATCTCTAATAAAATGGACCTTTGAGGAACTTCTAGCCTTTTGAGTTTTCTTTCGTTGGGGGTGTTACTTGGAACCCTGACACTGGCTATTAAGCAGACAGAGAGAAAGAGCGGCATACCAAGTTCAGATTCCCTCAGCATCTCCTCCAAAGGACTGCAGTAATGGAACTCAGATCTGACCTCCATTTCTGTAGACCTTCAGAGGAGTTCCCCTCTCCTCCAACATGGACGGGAACTCTTCCAAAATGGTTCATGAATGGAACTCATATCTTTGGGGTCTGACTTGTGTTTTTGCATCCTTTTAAAGGAGGAAACTCCTCTGAAGGGCTGCAGGCACAGAGCTCAGAGCTCAGGGACCCCACCCACATTTCTGCAGCCCACTAGTGGAGTTTGTCTACCCTGGGCTGGCAGTCCTTTTGTTCTGAAAGGTCTGACTGCAGTAAGGGAGAATCTCAGCTGAGAAAATAAATACTTTAATAAATAAAGAAAATGCTTTACGGTCTATAAAGCATCACTTCCGTAGCCATTATAATTCTGTCTGTCGTTAAATAAATGCTTATAAGTTGTGGACTAATTGAACCTCTTTGTCCATAGATAAAATGAAAAGTAAAACTATCTTGGTCATATTCTGTGACCAATTCTGCCATTTTCATAGCTTTGCAACAATACTTTACATCAGTTCTTTATATGCATTTTATAACTGACTTTAATATAACAACTGAAGCAGTATCATATATACTGTATTTTCCGGTGTATAAGACGACTGGGCGTATAAGATGACCCCCAACTTTTCCTGTTAAAATATAGGGTTTGGGCTATACTCGCCATATAAGACTACCCCTCTTCCAATGCACACCAAATAAAAATTAAAAAAACATCAGCTGGCTCACCTACAATGTAAAAGCAGCTGTGCTAGTCCCAAAATGGCCCCTGCAACAAGCAGGAACCTCACACAGCCACAAAAAGCCCCCCAAAAAACTTTCACACTCTACACACACACAACACAACTGGCTCACCCACAATGTAAAAGCAGCTGTGCTAGACCCAAAATGCCCCCTGCAACAAGCAGGAACCTCACACAGCCACAAAAAGCCCCCCCAAAAAACTTTCACACTCTAAACACACACAACACAACTGGCTCACCCACAATGTAAAAGCAGCTGTGCTAGACCCAAAATGGCCCCTGCAACAAGCAGGAACCTCACACAGCCACAAAAAATCCAAAAAACCAACTTTCACACTTTACACACACAAAATTCCACATACAGCTTTGTGAGATTTTGTGTGTTTGTGTAGTTAGAGTGAAACACTACAGAAACACACTAAATCTCAGAAAGCTGCACAAATATTATTTTATTTTATTTTATTTTTATATGAAAGCTAAATTTAAAACTTCCTAAACTTTAAATGGCTAGGTCTAAAAAAGAACAACTAAAAAAACCCCAATTGACTATTTTTTTTAAAGCTCCCAAAGGGGGAAAAAACTTACCCAATAGAACAGGGGTCTCCAACCTTGGCAACTTTAAGACTTGTAGACTTCAACTCCCAGAATTCCTCAGCCAGCTTTGCTTTGCTGGCTGAGGAATTCTGGGAATTGAAGTCCACAACTCCCTGCTTGCTTGATTGCAGGCAGGGAGTGGCTTGCTGATGGAATAGATTCAGGCAAGCGAAGCAAGGCAAGCGTTGCAACTAGCAGCTGAGGTAAGCAAGCTGGAGGGGAAAAACTTTTTCCCTTTTACATGGCTCTGGCCATCCCAGCTGAGTTGCAGGGAACTCAGCTGGGATGGGATCGACCGTCAGAGCTGGGACCGTCAGAGCCAGGGTTCTGGCGATCCCAGCTGAGTTGCACGGAACTCAGCTGGGATCGTCAGAGCTGGGATCATCAGAGTAAAAGGGAAAAAACTTTTTTCCTTTTACATGGTTTCTGGCGATCCCAGCTGAGTTGCAGGGAATTCAGCTGGGATCGTCAGAGCTTGGATCGTCAGAGTAAAAGGGAAAAAACTTTTTTCCTTTTACATGGTTTCTGGCGATCCCAGCTGAGTTGCAGGGAACTCAGCTGGGATTGTCAGAGCTGGGATCGTCAGAGCTGGGATCGCCAGAGCCATTTAAGGCTCGTCAGAGCCTTTCGGGCTGGTCTGCCTGGTTACAGGAGAACGACACTCGGCGTATAAGACGACCCCCGACTTTTGAGAAGATTTTCATGTGTTAAAAAGTCGTCTTATACGCCGGAAAATACGGTAGATTGTATTTTCAACCTACCTACATACAAGGTTAGTTAATATGACTGGCAACATGCATACACTGTGTTTGTTCATGGCAAAAAACATATAGCAAAGAATCATATTTGTCCAGTGTTTGTATTTGAAGAACATCATCTACTTCAAGATATATGTGTGCATGTATTTTACTATTTAAACTAATAATTTTGAAGTATTTAATACAGCTACCAAATTATCTGAATTAGGAAGCAGCAATTTTCTACAGAAGAGGGCGTTCTGAGAAAATTGGTTGCAGTCCTTAAGGACAAAGTTTTAAGAATTGCTGTGTTCCGAGTATTTCATGTGGTGATAGCTTGGCTATTGGAAAAGAAACATTGATAGACCAGAATATTCGTAGCTTAGAATTCAACTGTGGATTCCTTGATGTTCTTTGAGCTTGGTGTTTACTTACAGATGTTTCATTACCAAACTAGGTAATATCATAAGTGTTATAATAATATTACAGTAATCAATAATATCTGTAGCACTGATGATGTTACCTACTTTGGTAATAATACGTCTGCAAGAAAACAATCAAGCTCAGAGAGCACCAAGGACCCCATGAAAAGAGATAATTGATGAACTTTAATCAAATACATAGATGTTTCTATATCATCATCGTGACTTTTAGTTCTTGGGAGAACTCATGAAAACTCACTAATGCAAAACAAAGATATTTTAGACAAAATTGTAGGGGGATGTTTAAAATAAATGTTTTAAAAGTTAGCATGACTGACCTCCTTAATAAGCAACTCTATCATGCAAACTACTTAATATCTGGCAGAATTGGTTGTGGCAGACATATTTTGAAGAAATCCAGAATAAATCTTGGTTCCTAATAATCAGTTCATTTTCTGCATGCTAATAAAAATAGGCCTTAACCAAAGTGCTTTAAAGTTTTATCCAAAACTGACATCAGGCTGATCAGATCTATTCTTTTTTTCCCTAGATCTGCCTCTCCCTATTTTTCAGATAGAGATAAATTTGCATGCCTCCAAGAACTCTTAAAGGTTACAGACAAATCTTTGAAATAACATTTTCAAGCTCTTGTAGCATCTTTGGATGTTATTCATTTGCCCTGGAGGCTTGAACTCATTTAAAACAGAAAGTCATTCTCTAACCATTGCTTTATCTATCCAAGGATGCACTCCTTGTACAATTTTGACGTTTAAATATAATTCTGCTTTCGGAGAAGACCAGGAAAATTCAGATAGTCCTCGACTAGCAGTTAAATGAACTTTGCCCACTTTTACAACCTTTCTTGCCACAGTTGTTAAATGAATGGCTGCAGACATTAAGTTATAACATGTGAATCTGGTTTCCTATGACTTTTTTTATCAGAAGGATGGAAAAAGTGATCACATGACCCCCAGGACACTGCAATTGTCATAAATACAAGCCAGTTGCCAAGCATCTGGGTTTTGATCATGTGACCATGGGGATGCTACAGTAATCATAAGTGGGGAAAATGGTCATAAGTCACTTTTTTTTCATTTCCATTGTAACTTCAAACAGTAACTAAATGAATGATTGTAGAGGACTACCTGTATTGAAAGTAGATATCTCTTTTTAGTCATAATTTTCTCTGAACAATAGACCTAAACTTTCCTTTGATCTTGCTCAGATTATGGTTAAAGAAGCAAATGTTTGTTCTTGTCATCCTTTCCAAATTTCAGTTTGTTCTAGACCAGGGGTCTCCAACCCTTGGGCCGCAGAATGCTATCAGGCCACTGAAGTAGCCGTTGAGCACGCAAAGTTTCATTTGCGTATGCCACCAAAGCCGCCATCGCTGATCCACAGAATAAAAAAGGTTGGGGACAGTGAGTGGGATCCTACTGGTTTAACAACCAGTTCACTGAGCACATGCCAGATGTACACTGCGCGCACATGCACACTTTGAAGAAAATTGAACTTCCACGTTGCTGAGAGCATGGAAACAGCTGAGGAGCGGCAATCCACTCTGCCACCCCAATCAGCTGGGCTTCGGAAGCAGAAATAAAGCAGGGGCGGTGGGTGGATCCATTTCAAAGAAAGAGAGAACCAGTTCGCTCACGGCTGAAAGTTGGAGCTAATGGTTCGCCTGAACCGGTCTGAACCGGTAGAATCCCATCACTGATTGGAGACCCCTATTCTATACCTACTTTTTCCTGGCATCATCATTACAGACTCAGGGTATTTTTTGGTCTTGTTAAGTCTCGGTTACAAGTCTTTTCTTTACAAGACATTTTTTTAAAAAATATCAGGTGAAAATATTTTTGCTTTCTGATAGACTAAAGGCAAATTGCAGATTCAGTATTTTACTTCAGAGAATCTCTTTACTCTCCAATTTGTTCTTTTTTTCCCTGCACAATTTCTAGACATAGGATCTGATTTAATTATTTACCGCATCTTGAAGCCAGCTTTTTGTAAAGTTCAGGGTACAAAAATCTGTATTTTACACAATTATTATCACAAATTTCACTACATGTTCACTTTCTTTAAAGATCCTGTAATTTTCACTTTATTCAGGTTCTCATTTATTTGATTTGTTTCTTGTTCTTATTTTATTTTGATGTCTGACTCTGACAATATAAAAACGAATAGCAAATTCAATAAGGTAAGTACAATAAAAGAAATAAAAAGATAGAAAATCCAGATAATAACAAAGCCAACGCAATGTACATCAAATACAGCAACAAGTGGTTTCATCCATCCTACCTCAAGCCTAAAAAAACAACCTTCCAGAATACCATTGGGTTGGGAGTCATCTTACTCTTGGGAGAAACTTCATTTTGGAAGGCAAGTCTCAAGACAGATTGTCGTCAGAATTAAGCCCAAGCTGATATATTGCTTCATTTCTTTTTCTCTGTTGTAAGAAATGGAATTGACTGATTTGCAAGTGATGAATTATTATTGGGCCTTTACAATAGAGTTGTATTAATATCAGGAAAAAAGTTATTATTATTCAACTTTGTGAAAATTCCATAATCATCTTCAGGAAAGTAGTGTCCATGTTTGCAGTTTGATTGAATGGCCTGAATTTGTTTACAAGAACATAACTCTTTTTCCCCCTTTTGTTATTCAGATATTTTTAGTCATGGATTTCTAAGTAGACACATACCTTTTTAATACAAATAGATCAGTACAATCATTACCATTTTATTAATTGCTATGTTCCAACCATGTACCCCTTTTATTTTCTAAGAAAATTACTGTGGCTCTGAAATATGGTTTCTTGACTCCTACTGTAAGATGGCCATGCTAAAATTAGAGAAATCATTTACGGACCACTCCATAAACTATACTTCCATTCCAAAACACAGAAAAGGTTAGAAGCTTATTTTCTGACTTGCTTGGAAGATGCAGAGTTTTGCCTCTTTAAAGGATCCTACCTAAAATCAAATTACCCATTTCTGTCAAAGGAAAAAAAATATCAGCAAATGAATCACATGACTTTTGCTGCATATAAATTTTTCATATGATTTTACATAACGGAATACATTATTTGCTTTATTACAAACTGCAGACTTGTTAAAATCCAATATATCAACAGCAATTATCAGCACAGTATAAAACATGAAAGGCAACTGGAAATTATAGTAATTTTGCCTGAACAGTGAAACAACAATAATTGTTAACAGATCATTACAATTAAGCTTGTGTGTTAAGAGACTTAACACGCTTAAGATGTGTTAAAATTTAAGAGTTTCAGGGCCTCTTTTTCTATAACAGTTTGAACTCAAGGGAGCAGTAAGGACCTCTTTTTGAATGATGAAAGAAGCTTCATTTTTGCAAAGTCTTTTAAGAAGCTGTTCCCAGTTGTTTTCTGTTTATCCACAGCAATTTTTTTCCTTTACCTCTTTGAATCAGTGGTGGGATTCAATTTTTTTTACTATTGGTTCTGTGAGCGTGGCTTGGTGGGTGTGGCAGGGGAAGAATACTGTAAAATCTCCATTCCTTCCCCACTCCAGGGGAAGGTTACTGCAAAATCCCCATTTCCTCCTGATCAGCTGGGACTCGGGAGGCAGAGAATAGATAGGGGCAGGACCAGTCAGAGGTGGTATTTACTGGTTCTCCAAACTACTCAAAATTTCCTCTACCAGTTCTCCAGAACTGGTCAGAACTTGCTGAATACTACCTCTGCTTTGAGTAGCCTCAGGACATCTACAGGAAAAGATCACATACACATTAAAAGATGTGCATGTCCACATTACATGGACATGGACACCATTTTGATATTTTCTTTTTTTCTTTATTTTCTCACTTTCCTGCATAGTCCAACTGTTCAACTAGGTCGATGAACAAAAAAAAATTAATTTTCAAGTTTCCCTAATTAGTAAAGTAACTGTGATTGGTTTATATCTTAATTTAGGTAACTGTCATTACAATTGACTTTGACTTGCTTAGAGAATTAGAGAAGTTGAGAGTGATATATTTTTAGGACAATTATGATAATGCTAATATATATGCATTAGTAAACCAATTATTATCAAAAAACCTTAAATCATAGATATTTTATTGATAATTTAAAGGATATGCGGAGTGAAAGAAGTGAAGCAAACCAACATCCAATGAAATATTTGTTATCTAGATGACTAAACTATATGTTGGCATTGAATTAATGCATTTAGCTACTGTATGGAAGGCAAAGGAACACCCTGTTTCACTCATTGTATTCATTTCTGAGGGATGTGGTGGCTCAGTGGCTAAGATGCTGAGCTTGTCGATCGAAAGGTTGGCAGTTCAGCAGTTCAAATCCCTAGTGCCACGTAACGAGGTGAGCTCCTGTTACTTGTCCCAGCTTCTGCTAATCTAGCAGTTTGAAAGCACGTAAAAATGCAAGTAGAAAAATAGGGCCACCTTTGGTGGGAAGGTAACAGCGTTCTGTGCGCCTTTGGCATTTAGTCATGCCGACCACATGACCACGGAGACATCTTCGGACAGTGCTGGCTCTTCAGCTTTGAAACGGAGATGAGCTCTGCCCCCTAGAGTCGGGAACAACTAGCACATATGTGTGAGGGAACCTTTACCTTACCTTTATTCATTTCTATAAGAAAGTATTTCTAATATGATGCATTTCATATCATTTGTTTCATACCTTATGCATTTTCAGGGACCCTATAATGCCAATTTCGGCGTTAAGAGATCTGCCACAGATCAGATTGGAGAGTAATTAGAATAAGCCAATTTAGCTCCCTGAAAAAAGCTGTAATGATAAGAAAGAGAGGAAAAGGATGACCACCCAAAAATTGAGTGGATTTGGTTGCAATTGTGATTTGTGAATTACCTGAAAGTCCAAGTTAGGGACAGAGACTCATGGAGAAAATTTTTCTATGTAGTTGCTACAAATCAAAAAATAACTTGATGACACATGATCAATCAATCAACCAATGCTTAGTAGTACAATCAAAGTTCTAATTCTTCAAGGAATCTTTCATGGTCAAAGAATAGAGAATCCAAAAATCAAAGCCAAATGTTACAGATGGAAAAAATGATGAAATCATGGCCCAGGTAGTATAAGAATCAGTACATTAAAGAGATTTGAAATGCAATCAGGGCACAGTAGTGTCTAGACATGCAGATGTATTTAAAAAAAAAACAATTTGATACTTACAATCAACAGCATTAAACTGAAAGTAATAGCTGATCTTAAAATAGTTGATCGTCATCAAGCCTGATTGGGCATCAAGTTCTTAGCATTTTGAGCTTCTCTGGAATATATTTATTTATGCATAACAAGTCTATTGTCACTTCAATGATGTGACTCTAAATGGACTTTTATTTTTATCTTTAAACTATTTTCTGTTGTAATTAAACATTTGTCTGGTTTTTTAAAAAATATTTTATAAATATAAATTTATATCTATATAAATATGTTTTATATTTATATGAGTGGTGCAGTGGCCTAAAGGCGGAGCTCTTGCCTCACAATCGGGAGGCTGTGAGTTCGATTCTAGGTAGAGGCAGATATTTCTCTCTCTGGGCACAATGAGAATATATCTGCTGAAACAATCTCCGCATTGGCGACAGGAAGGGCATCCGGCCAGTAAACACTCAGCTTCATTCATTTGCCCAGGATTCCACCCCAGTAGGGATTACGGGGTCTTTAAAAGATGATGATGATGATATTTTATATTTATATAATAAATATATACATATATACATATATACATATATACATATATACATATATACATATATACATATATATATATATATATATATATATATATAGCACTACAGTTGGTCTCATTAGCTAATAGTGTGATAAGTGAGGCACACTTAGAAACCAAGATAAAAGATTCTCTACTGACAATTGATTCAGACTTGTAGTTGTGGGGAAAATATGTGGAGTAAGGAGTATTTGATATGTCAGGGTGACAATTAATCCCATTCTGCTTCTGGGTAATCGCACCTTGATTTAGAGGATGAATCGAGGCTTTTCCTTGAAGTATACTTAAGAAAATAAACCCAAAGATATGTTTTCTAAGAAAAACTCATTTATTTGTTATAAAGAAAATAAAACATCTCACTAGTCTAATTAGTTACATCTTGGCAACGTTCCTGCCGGCCACTCCTCTTGGCTGGACCTCTCCTGGCAGGAGAACAAAGAAGGTTAGAAGAAAGTGAAGGAATGTAGACATGCGCAGTTAGCTTACTGATAAGAAACTTGGCAAGCTACGGTAAGTCTGAAAGTCCAAAAATATGAGCTCATCTGGTAAATACAAAAACGCAGTGACATGATATGCTCTTTACCTTGAGTTGTTTGTAAAAATAATAAAGGTAGGATATAAATAAACAAACAAGCAAATAGAAAAGTACATAGGTCTAACTCATTACACTATTCATTAATTGAAAGTACGGTACAAGTTAAATCAGTTAATTAAAGAAATTGATGCAGTTAGAATTTTTAAAATGTCACAGTGATGTATTGCATGGCAAGAATGAAGTGCTGTGTACATAACATTAAACGATGAAATCATAGGATCATTAATCCTATACTGCTATTAAATGTTTTGTGATGGAAGAGTGAGCATTAACCTTTTTGCATTAACTATAAAGCCTGCTATCTAGGAAAAAAAATGAAGATTAAATTGTAAAGGCTCTACAAAGCCTTACCTACAATTCTTAGAATATAACTTCTCAAATTAGTTTATTAGTTTATCCTATTCCTATATAAGCAAGAAAATTCTAAAATAGATTTAACTAAAGCTTTTCTCAAAAAAATTGGGGGGAAATCAATTTTAAATTGTAATTACTGTGCAATTTAAAGACATGCTCTGCTCTAAGATTAAAAAAACACTTCCTTTTTTTTAACTAGTTTACAAAAAGTAAACACTGTCTTTGTCTTCTGTTTTAGTAATTCTTTCAGGAGTATTGATAAAGTTATGAACCTCAGTTATAAAGTCACAATTTCAGCTTCAGATCTTTTTCTTAGACTTCTCAGTTAGATAGCATTTCAGTCATATGTGGTACAGTATATATAAATCCTTAATTAATTAATTTTATATTCTGCCTAGCTCATTCTCTAAGTGACTTTAATCATACTTTGCGGTAATAGGTTGTGTTGAATTTTTGCTAGCAAAAATCTGGGACACAAGCATGAGATATAATCATTTGAGATGATATAAAATATGAATCTAGATATTCAAATAGATTTAGTTCTGTTGCTACATGTATATTCAGGAATTACATAAAAACTGAGAACAGGAATTACAGAACACTGGAGATAGCGTTTTCAGTTAGAGAACTATTATTGACAATCTAGGATGTTAACTTTTGTGTTTCATATGAAACTCTATCAGAATGTGATATATATCTCATATATAGATATGTTTAATGTTAGGATGTATATTCAGATTGGACCACTACCTAAATGACATGTGCTTTCTAATTCAAAAACAAATAATCATGAATTTATTATCAGTTTTCTATAGTAATTAACATGGAATAAATACCTGTATTTCACTCATATATACTTATGTTGCTATCTGCATAAAATGGGTTGTTTAATCATGCTCTAATAAAATACAATTCATCTGCATAAATAGATTATTTAATCATGGTTTAATAGAGCATAACTGACTTGACTTGTACAGCACAGGAAAATGAAACCAACAATAATGCTTTAGCAAGATTCCTTCTACTGTATCTATCTATCTCTCTATATATAAGCCAAATACCACTCACTCATCACGAAATCTCCAAAACAGTAACGCCTACAAACTTGAAAGTTGGCACGTATGTTCCTCTTGGCTTCTTGGTGCTTGCTAAGAAAGGATTTTTGGAAATGATCATCAGATCATTAGTATTTCATATACAGTATTATATTCACATGCTCTGATGCTAAGGAGGTAGACGTTCTACTCTCCCTCCCCACCTGAAAGGAACTCTGTCCCAACTGCCAGTTGCCTTATATTAACACTCTCTGATGACTCCTTTGTTGAACCGGGTGTGGGCATGGCCAGCACGTGACTCATCCGGCCTGCGGGCTGGGATATTCTACTCCCCTGCCTCCTCTGTTCCAATTGCCAGTTGCCTTATATTAACACACCCTGATGCTACGACACATTCTACATTAAGTTTCAGGCTTTAAGCGTCAATTTATCACACCCAATCACATAGTTTCCTAGTGAAACACAGGCATCCAGCTAGTCATTTCATATACAAAATTCAGCGGATCAAATTAAGAAAGTTCCATACTGTCTAGGGATTTGTGTCTACTGGGGTCACAACTTCTTGCTCAAGTCAGAGGATTTTGCCTCATACCTGAACAGTGTTTTCAATGTAAACTCTCCCATTTATTATAGGTGGGAGGTTTAGGGGTTCAGTTCAATTTTGTCTGTTCATTTTCCGCTTCTTCTGTGAAGCTTTTGAAAGATAACATTTATAACAATGTTGCCCCCAGTTTCATCATGCATTTATCATGTCAGGCTATAGAAGAATTGACTCTTGATATATATAATATGTGAGGGTATTTTTCCTAGGGAGTAAGCTTTTATGCTTGAATAGGAAACCTGTGCTGCCATTTTTCCTTTCCCAGTAAAAAAGGAATTATTTATTTGCTTAGTCCCCAAGAAATTATTAAATGAATTAGATGACATCTTTATTATTCTTTAATATCTGATCACTGCCCTAAGGAATCATGTTTCAATTCATCAGGCCACAGAACTATAGTGATGAATGCTATTTATAATCTTCTTTGACCGTTCTAAGCAAATATTTATTAACAGGCTTATTCTGAGATACTGAAAGTAAGTATGGAACAATTATATCTGGTAATTCCTTTATGCGTTTTCAGATTTCCTATTACAGTTTTCAGGCTATATAAGCAAAGAAATTTTTAATGAAAGCATTGTATTTCTATTTTGGGGTCTTAAAGAAAATGAAACTTAGGATACTGCTGCTTTTGTTTTAAACATTTATAATAATCTTAAAATCTGGTTAAGAGACTTACAAAATAACGTAGGTTCAAATAATTGACTTTTAAAAATTCTTGCATTGTGCCGAAAGCATAAGATTTATATCTTCATTGTACACATCTGTAGCATTACAAATTGTATCAAACATTCTCTGCTTTGGAGGAGCTGACAACTACTTTTCAGCAAGGCAGTTTTTAAATTATATCCTTTCCATTATAGAACTCTGATAACAAAATAGGGACTAAAATGATGTAGTGCTTTTTAATGTTGTTGTTTGTTCAGTATTATTTATAAAGACCTTGACACCGTGGTAGTTTTTTTAAAAATCACATTAAGACTAAATGTGGTATGTCCAAAGATAGCAATAGCACTTAGACTTATATACTGCTTCACAGTGCTTTACAGTCCTCTCTAAGCGGTTTACAGAGTCAGTCTACAGGCCCCCAACAATCTGGGTTTTACCTACCTCGGAAGGATGGAAGGCGGAGTCAACCTTGAGCCTGGTGGGATTCGATCTGCCAAATTGTAGGCAGCCGGCAGTCAGCAGAAGTAGCTTGCAGTACTGCTCTCTAACCACTGCGTCACCACAGATGACTGATTAGACCAAATTTGGCCACCACATTTTTTTCACACATTTTGGACATCTGTGCGGAGTGGACAATGAAATTGTTCTGCTAGTGGTTCTGGTCTTACACAAATCACACTTACGTTGTTTTCCAAATCAAATCAAACTTTTATTACAACCAAAGCACCAGCATAAGGAGGTGAGGTACAAAATTTAAAAAGATACATCAAAATTAAAAAATAGATATAAAAAGCTAAAAAAATATCCCCAGATCCTAAAAGAAGGAGGAGGAGGAGGAACAATAGATGGGATATAAAAGAACATGGTAAATTACATTTATCACAATACAAATCACTCTAGATAACAAGCTAATGCCCATTAAAACTAGTTTATGGCACACAGGTAATTTGACAGATTTAAGTGCAGAACCTGGAAATTTTGTATGTTATAGCAGGGTTACCGTTTGAAAGCAGTAGGCAGAAGTAAAATTGTCTGCTGTGCCCTGAATATTTATGCAATAATGGTGAGATTTGGCTATTGTGAATGTCTCTGTAGTCCATGCACTGGAGAAGATCAGGTTCTGTTTTTTCTTCAGCAGTATGTCTTACTTCATAAACTTGATAGCCCTTGTAGATGAGGCTATGCCAGGTAGGGCAGTTATGTGTCAGCATTTCCCAGGTGGTTGTGTCTATATCAGGGGTGTCAAACTCAAGGTCCATGGGCCAAATCTGGCCCACAGGGTGATTAGTTCTGGCCCACAGGGCTGCACTGGAAACAGTGAAGGACCAGCCTGTGGTGCCTTTGCTAGCGAAAATGGACCACGGGAGGCCTGCATGTGGCCCTCTCAAGCTCCATTTTTGCTGGCAGAGGGTTGCAAGAGGCCATCATAGCTGAAAATGGAGCTTGCGAGGGCCACAGGCAGCCCTCCCGAGCTCAGTTTTCACTGGTAGAAGGTTGCAGGAGGCCATCACGGCCGAAAACGGAACTCGGGAGCCCATTTTTGCTGGCAGAGCGCTCGGACCACCACAGGTGTCCCGACATGAGTGATGTCTAGCTGTCCACGCCCACCCTGGCCATGTCCCGCCCACCCTTCCGAGGTCAAACACAACATGATGCAGACCTCAATGAAATCAAGTTTCATTCTTTAAATTAAGAGCCTTTATTCCGTCTTTGAAGCATTTCTTCTTCTCTCCATGTCAATATCTTCACCAAAGTGTTCCCAAAAAAGTAGCTATTGGAGTATTCATTTGTGTATCATACAAGTGACATGACCTGCCCACTGGATCTTTGTTCTCCTGAGTTTGTGGACTGATAATAGACATGCTTCAAATAAAATTTCAGGATTTTGTCTTGCCATCTGATATCCGATGCCAAACATCCCTACAGGTAACCCTCAACTTATAATCACAGTTGAGTCCAAAACTTCAGTTGCTAAGCAAGATAGTAGTTGAGTGAGTTTTGCCCCATTTTATTACCTTTCTTGCCACATTTGTTAAGCAAATCACTGCAGCTGTTAAGTTAGTTAAGTTAAAATAAAATAACAGTTGTTAAGTGAATTTAGCTTCCCATTGACTGTTTGTTTGTCAGAGGAGTTAGGACACCACAACCGTTACAAATACATGCCAGTTGCCAAGCATCCGAATTTTTTTTTTATTTATTTATCAAATTTTTATACCACCCTTCTCCCAAAGGGACTCAGGGTGGTATACAGCCAAGATAAAAACCAACAATATAAAAGTTAAAAACAATATAAAATTATTAGATAGTTTGGCCAATCATCTAAAACACAATAACCCATTAAAATAATATTTTAGGCCAGCCCTGCTTGATGGAATAATAGCATTTTAAGGTGCGGTGGAAGGTACGGAGGTCGGAAATCCAGTGAATCTCCAGGGGCAGCTCGTTCCAGAGGGCAGGTGCTCCCACAGAGAAGGCTCTCCCCCTGGGGGTCACCAGACGGCACTGTCTAACCGACAGCACCCTGAGGAGACCCTCTCTGTGGGAGCGTACTGGTCGGTGGGAGCTATCGGAGGCAGAAGGTGGTCTCGTAAATATCCAGGTCCTATGCCATGGAGCACTTTAAAGGTGGCAACCAACATCTTGAATCGCACCCGGAAGACCACTGGGAGCCAGTGCAGCTCGTGCAGGAACGGTGTTACATGGGAGCACCGAGTCGCCCCCATAATCACCCACGTGGCCGCATTTTGTTCTTGTGACCACACAACAGTCATAAGTGTGAAAAATAGTCATAAGTCATTTTTTTTCAGTGCCAGTGTAACTTCAAATGGTCACTAAATGAGTGGTTGTAAGCTGAGCACTATCTGTACTCTGGAAGCTATATTTCAATAGAGTAGTACACATCATGCTGAACAATGTGGGTTAACCCTAACCCCTAACCCTAAACCTAACCCTGTTTGATGCCATTAGTGGGTGGAAATGCCTTTGAAGATTGCCAGCCATCCAGCCATCATGGAACTGACACATTATCTGAATAAATTTGTCAAGGCAGCCAAAGCGTGACATGATTTTCCACAGGCCTTGTCACTTAACAATGTTGAAGGTTTCCGGGAGATCCACAAAGGTTGTGTAAAGTTCACAGTACTTCTCCTGACAGTTCTTTCGTATTGTAGTCTTTCCATTATAGAATTTTGTTAACAAAATAGGACTAGAATGACTGACATTGGCTCTGGTGGCTCAGCAGACTAATTAACATCCACTTACATCTGCTGCCTGCAATTACTGCAAGTTCAAATCTCACCAGGCTCAAGGTTGACTCAGCCTTCCATCCTTTCAAAGGTAGGTGAAATGAGGGCCCAGATTGTGGGGGCAATAAGCTGACTTTGTATAAATATACAAAAGTATGAAGGCTATTGCTTAACACATTGTAAGCCGCCCTGAGTCTCCGGAGAAGGGCGGCATATAAATCAAATTAAAAAAAAAAACCACAAAAGAGTCCCACATCACATGCAAGTGCTTTTTTAATGTGTGCTGCCTGTATTGTCATAGTCATATTCAGGGATTTATATTTTGCTATAATTAAGCACGTCTTTCACTTTACGGTTGTAAATGTAGCTCTGATGTGATAAATTAAAAAATTGAAAACACAGTTTAATTCAGTTTTTTTCAGGATTTGCACTTTTAATTTTTTTTTCTTTATCATACATCAAGATTTATATAACACTCACTCAAGTATTAATTATTTGGAAATTAGAATACTATATAGAATAGAAGTTTTATTGGCCAAGTGTGATCGGACACACAAGGAATTTGTATTTGGTGCATATGCTCTCAGTGTACATAAAAATACATTCATCAAGAATCATAAGATACAATACTTAGTGATAGTCATAGGATACTAAATAAGCAATCAAACCATGCTAGGAAACTAAATAAAACAATATAAATTGTAAAGATACAAGCAACAAGTTTATAGTCATAAGTGGAAGGAGATAGGAAGGATGAGAAGAATAATAGTAATACATTCTTAGTAAATAGTTTGACAGTGTTGTGGGAATTAGTTGTTTATATATGTCTATACAGTATGTCACAGAAGTGAGTACACCCCCTCACATTTTGTAAACATTTCAAGTATATCTTTTCATATGACAACATTGAAGAAATGACACTTGGCTACAATGTAAAGTAGTGAGTATACCGCTTGTATAACAGTGTAAATGTGCTGTCCCCTCAAAATAATGCAACACACAGCCATTAATGTCTAAACTGCTGGCAACAAAAGTGAGTACACCTCTAAGTGATAATGTTCAAATGGGGCCCAAAGTGTCAATATTTTGTGTGGCCACCATTATTTTCCAGCACTGCCTTAACCCGCTTAGGCATAGAGTTCACCAGAGCTTCACAGGTTGCCACTGGAGTCCTCTTCCACTCCTCCATCATGACGTCACGGAGCTGGTGGATATTAGAGACTTTGCGTACCTCCGCCTTGCATTTCAGGGTGCCCCATAGATGCTCAATAGGGTTTAGGTCTGGAGCCATGCTTGGCCAGTCCATCACCTTTACCCTCAGCTTCTTTAGCGAGGTAGTGGTCATTTTGGAGGTGTGTTTGGGGTCGTTATGTTGGAATACTGCCCTGCGGACCAGTCTCTAAAGGGAGGGGATCATGCTATGCTTCAGTGTGTCATAGTACATGTTGACATTCATGGTTCCCTCAATGAATTGTAGCTCCCCAGGGCCAGCAGCACCCATGCAGCCTCAGACCATGACATTCCCACCACCATGCTTGACTGTAGGCAAGACACACTTGTCTTTGTACTCCTCACCTCGTTGCTGCCACACACGCTTGACACCATCTGAACCAAATAAGTTTATCTTGGTCTCATCGGACCATAGGATTTGGTTCCAGGAATGCAATGTATATGCAATGTGTTAAATTATGTCATAACATATATAAATTATGGTAGTTTTACTAATTGTATTAGTTACATTATCTGGGATTCTGTTCTACATACATTCCTCACCTATATGCATATTTTGGTCTTCAGACATTGTTACACAACACAAGATTTTGGTTTTTTCTTTTCTTTTTTTACAAGAAGAAAAGATAGTTAAGATTCTGACAACATCAGTGGTGGATTGCTCCGGGTCTGTCCGGTTAATGAGAACCGGTAGTAAAAGCAGTGGGAGGCTCCACCCACCCGCCCGGATGTCACAAGGTACAATCTGTGCAGAGGCACACACATGTGTTCCCGTTGTGAACCGGTAGTAAAGGTAAGTAGAACCCACCCTTGGACAACATGTAAATTCTGGTCCCATCTCTACATTTGTTGAATGTAAGTTGTTGTGATGATTAAAATCCTAAAAGTGCCAAGGATTGCATTAATCCAAATTGAGTTTTTAGTTTATATAAAGATAATTTGGGAATGTCAGCTTGCAGAGCCATATGGATCATCAATATTTAGAAATGAATTAAAGTTTGATGGCTGGGTTAAACTGGTGTAGTTGCTGGCAAAATGCTAACACTCACTGCATTTTATTTGACTGATTTAATATATTGCATCTTAAGTCACTAATTTCATGTTATTACTTGCCCTTTTTCAGGATGGATAATAAAGCTAATATGGGTTGACAGCCTGTAATTTTATAGCCTCTTAATTCAGTACTCAGAATATATATTTTAACATTCCAGACTATCAAATAGATTTGTTATCAGGTTTAATTGATCGGTATGTATAATATACTTTCCTTCTCTGTCCTGTCATCTTCGACAAATATAATGTTCAGAGTTTTCTTTAATATATTCTGTACACTTTGGATTTTAGAATCCTCCTTTAGTACAATCATATGATAATGCAAAGCATATCAGTCCTGTCACAGATCATTAAATTCTCTTTGTTCTCCAAATCAGTGAGGGGAAGTGGAACTGGACATTTTTGTGGCATTCTGAATGTAGTATGTTGAGTTTGTTCTTATGAAATGCCTGTTAAGGATAGGACGCTGAGACATTAGGAAGAAATGTCAACTTTAAACAGAAGAATGATAAGATTTTTGAGAAGGAACCATCTTTGCATTATTAAGATTGGGAGTTGAATAAATGAATGCCATAACAGAATCAATCCTAGCAGCCTTAAAACTAATATGAGATTACTTCTATCAAACCCATACTTTCTTTCAAAATGCAAAGAGATACTTTATTTAATGCAACAATTTCCGGTCAATTACAAGGACAATAAAAGTTATGGGCAACTATTAAATGATATTAGGTTTTATGTGCAAGCACTGGGATTTGATACGAATATAAGTAGTCCTCAACTTATGTCCATAATAGAACCTGGAGTTTTCATTGAAAGTCCTGGTGGTCATAATCCAAGCTATGACCAACCTGATTTTATTAACTTTTTTTCGGCAGTTGTTAAACAAAACACCGCAGTTATTCATTGAACACCATAGTTGTTAAATGAGATAATTCATCCCTATGGGACAGGGGTGGGTTCTAAATTTTTTTACTACAGGTTCTGTGGGCGTGGCTTATTTTGGTTACCATGGTTTGATGGTCATGTGGCAATTCTTTAGGATTTAGCAAAGGTACTGGTCTACCAGGCTTTTAACTGCTTGCAGAGCTGTACCAGTCTACCCATTTGTTCTTGGAGGCACTGGTCTACCCATTTGTTTTTCAAGCGCACCGGTCTACCCATTTGTTTTTCGAGCGCACTGGTCTACCACCACGCTGCCTTTTAACACTGATCAGCTGTAGGGCAGCCCTTTGAAGCCCCTCAGCAAGAGTTTAAACAGTTTTTTTCCTTCTAGCTGATCAGCTGGGATTCGGGAGGCAGTGAATAGATTGGGGGCGGGGCCAAATAAAAGGTAAGAATAATGTGGGAGCTGGCAGGAGGGCCCAGCTCCCGAACAAAGAGAACTGGTTTGGTGACATCATATCATCACTGCTACCGGTTCGGCCGAACCGGGCTGAACCGGGAGGAACCCACCACTGCTATGGGAGTTTTAGACCAAAAACCAGCCCAATAAATCACATGTCTGCAGAACCTTGCAAACAGCATAAAGGCAGGCTGGTTGCCAAGCACCTGAAATATAGTCATGTGACCACATGGGGATACCATCAGAAGTCCAGCACCAGCTCATAAGTACATTTTGGGGAGTCACTAATTTAAATAAGGAATATCTGTAATAATATATTAAAATGTCTTGATCAGATTGTTTGAAAGCTTTAAAAAAAGAACGTTTACCGTAAAAGGAGCTTCATATTAAAACAATGTTTTAATAAATAAAAACATCTTAAAATAGTCAGATGGATTCTTTTTTGTTACTCTTAACATACCATTAGAGCAGATCACTGCAAATTACATGGATTTTGTTTTCTTACTGATCAAAATCTTTTTCCAAGTCCCTCCTTAATTATTATTCTTACTGCTTGTCAATGGTCTGTTCTGTTCCTTCCTCACCAATATAAACCATGAGATTTCACCTGATTAAAAATTATCGCTTCAAGCTCTATATGTGCTGATTTATTTGGGACAAGCATTCCTCCATTTTTATTTTGTTCCCCATAAATATATTTTTCTGGTATAAATTATGGAGGCAATTGAAGTGGAATACATTACCTCACATTCTCTGAAAACCTATAGCAGGAGTGTCAAACTCGCGATCCACGGGCCAGTTGCGTCATATGCTGGCCCCGCCTGGCTTAGCGAAGGGGGAAAAAAGTCCCGATATGACACGTGATGCTGCCGTGACAATGCAAGTTTGACACCCCTGACCTATAGTCATACTTCCTGCTTGGTTGTATCTTAAGGCAAGTGAAACTTCCTGCTTCCTCTTTCATAAACATACATTTACATGCCATAAGAGAGTAAATTGACAGGCAAAACAACGCACAGTATTGATAAAACAGAAATAGTTTGAAATTGGAACCTGAAAAAATATTTGTCAGAGGCAAAATCATCCAAGCTTGAGCCTGTAGTTCCTTTGTATTTCATTCATGCTGGTTTTCTCATCTCTTATTTATATATGTGGTGCTAATGCCACCAGAGGGTGTCCATTTATTATTAAATATACTTTGACTTCAAAATAAGCTAATTGTGACATTTGGGCACCATTAATACTAAAAAAAAATATATACCCTGCTTTTCATGCTTAGGCCTTATAGCAGTTATCATTTATGGGAATGTTAATTATTTATGTTTTAAAATCAGGCGGTCTGGAGTTCATGAAAATCTAAACTGCACAAGTGACAATATGGTATGACGAGAGCAAAGTTCAAAACAAATATTATGCTTCTGGAGCAAGAGCATGTGGCAACGGATGATCTAGAGCCAGTATAATTTGACTGCTGTGAAAATGTCAGAAAATCAGCTGTAGGAGGAATAACATAATTGGTGTTTAGTTTTCTATACTTGTTACGCCTCAGTTCTCATTGGATACAATGGACTTTTAATTGGATACAGGGCACCCAGAGAGAGCTGAATGCCCATTAGTGCACCTGTGTCATACAGAGTGTTTCTTAAATGCCCTTTTATTGGTGTGTGTTTTAATTATCAAAGTGTGTAAAGTAATAGTCATTCTCTTCAAATTATGATATTGGAGAGTAGATCTACTGGATAGTTGTGAAGGCTTCAGCTACCGATAGCCTTCTGCTACCGATAGCCTCCCACCGGCCAGTACGCTCCCACAGAGAGGGACTCCTCAGGATGCCGTCGTCAAACAATATCGACTGGCGACCCCCAGGGGGAGAGCCTTCTCTGTGGGGGCATCCGCCCTCTGGAATGAATTGCCCCCGGAGATACGGATGATCCCTGACCTACACACCTTTCACCGTGTCCTCAAGACGTTATTGTTCCAACAAGCTGGGCTGGCCTAAACATTAATTTTGATGGGTTGCTTTTATTTTATTTTTTAATGATGTCGGGGCCAAATTATTTAATATGTTTTTAAATTGCTTTTAAATTTTATATATGTGGTTGTTTTATTTTTGGGCTGTGCACCACCCTGAGTTCTTCGGGCGAAGGATGGTATAAAAATTAGATTAAATAAATAAATAGATAAATAAGGCAAATGCACTTCCAAGTAGAACTGAGGGGTGTGAATCCTGCTTGAAATCTGTATCATCCTGAGCTTCTGACAGAATCTTAAAAGAATGTCTTACAGAATAAAAGATTTGCAAGGGACCTTCGAGGTAACAGTAACAGAGCTGGAAGGGACCTTGGAGGTCATCTAGTCCAACCCCCTGCTCGAGCAGGAGGTCAGTTAAATGGCTGTCCAGCCTCTTTCTTAAAAGCCTCCAGTGATGAAGCACCCACAATTTCTGAAGGCAAGACATTCCACTGTTAGGAATTTTCTCCTTAGTTCTAGTTTGTTACTTCCAGTTAATATAATAAGGAAGTCTGTCTGCTCATTACAATACTTTACAATTCATCTTTTTTGTATCATTATCTTTGAATCATTTAATTTGTTGAAGCGGCATGTCCATCCAAAAGACATACAAATATGCTGTAATAACATCCATGTAATTTGAACTTTCATATTCAAGCCAAAAGCAAAGGATAAGTTATAATGTATATGGATGAATGTAAATATAGATATAACTTCTATAGATTTTTGTTTTCCTGGAGCTGAATGTTAAAGTCATTCAAATGAACTGAAGAGGCAATCCTCATTTAGCGTCTGCACTTAATTGGGATCATTGATTTGGTCACTAAGTGGAAAATCACGACTGTGACTGTGTTATGATTTTACTTCAGCTTTTCTTTTTCCTCACTCCTTCCCTTCTTGGAATGCTCACCCCAGCACTGAGATGATTAGCAAAATGAGAATTAATGTTGAGGAAGGGTTTTCAAGAGAGTAAGCAGGCACAAATGGGGAATACACATTGAGGATCCCTGGAGCGGTTAGAATGTAATATTGCAGGCAAACTCTGCCCACAGCCTGGAGTTCAATTCTGACCATCTCAAAATTGATTCAGCCTTCCATCCTACTGAGGTTGGGAAAATAAGGACTCAGATTATTGGGGTGGGGTGGGGGGAATATGCTGACACACTATAAACTGCTCAGAAAGTGCTGTAAAGCACTATGGAGCGGTATATAAGTCTAAGTGCTATTGCTATAGAAGAGCTGTGGTGGCACAGTGGTTAGAATGCAGTATTGCAGTCAGGAGTTCAATCCTGACCAACTCAAAAGTGGACTCAACTTTCCATCCTTCCGAGGTCAGTAAAATGAGGGCCCAGATTGTTGGGAGAAATACATTGACTCTGTAAACCACTCACAGAGTGCTATAAAACACTGTGAAGTGGCATATAAGTGTAAATGCTATTTGCTTTTGAAAGGAGAATACTGGTGGTGTCAATTTGGCCAGCATGGTCATAGCTCCCAATCCTAAATGCACTAGGCAAACAGCTGGTGATAGCTCATTAATTTCAATGTATGCTTCACATTGTGTGTGTGTGTGTGTTTATTTATTTCTATGCCACCCATCTCACCCAACTCTGGTTGGCTTACAAACAATAAAAAAGATAAACATAGAAACAATTAAAATTTAAAAAGTTATGTGAGAGTCAAGACCAAGGACGGCACGGTTTTATTCACTAATTCTAATTCTAATTCCAATTTTCTGCAACTCCTTAGTCTTCAATATTTCTGTTGTGGGGGTGGGGGATAAAAAGAGAGCACAGTCTCAGGCAAAAGAGAGATTGCCTAAGGAGACCACTTATTTAGGCAGTCTCCCTGCTCTTCAAGAGGAAAACAAGTTAAAAAGAGCCAGGCACAGAACCAACTAACTGTAATAGTAAAAGACAGGGGGGGAGGGAGAGGGAGAGGGAGAGAGAGAGGGAGAGAGAGAGAGAGGGAGGGAGAGAGACGTGAAGTTTGAAAATAAACGCCTTGGTCACAAAATAATTTTTTCAGCATTGTTCTGCTGGGAACAGTCATTGCAAGAAGTAGAAAAAATTAAACAATTAAAATGATAAAAAGTTTGTTTATAGAAACATAGATTAACCTCACCTTTATTACACAGAAACATATCATATTAATTTATTTGTTTCAAATACTAAAAATGGTCATGTAATACAGTATAATTTAGAAATGAATATTTCATTGGTCCCTTTGTCTTCTCTTGGGATTTAATTGAAGCATAGGAAAACCTGAAGTTTGCAAACTGCTGGAGGTGTGATTTTACTTTATGAGAGAGAACATGCCCATTACAGAAATCTTGTCATCTCCGAACCAATTAAGGATAGGAACACCACACTCTTTGACAGTATTTCTAATGAAAATTCTCGTTCATCCAATTGAGTGGCCAAAAACCAGTCAGGAAAATATATCTTACTGGAATAAACTATTACTCGTAAGATATAAAAAATGCAGGATACTTTCTCTCTCTCGCACTGCTTTAAAATGCAAGTTTAGAAAGATTAGTAACTTTAAGATTTTTTATGAAAATGTGAACAAATGGATGTTTTTTAACAACATTTTGGCAATTTATATTTGTTACGTTAAAAACGAAGACTAGGCATATGATTAACCTTAAACTGATCTTTCTTGGGCTGATCTTATCTACAAAGCAACCCACAGCTAAGTCATGGACTATTTATTAAACAAAATATCAGAAGTAATGCAAAATTAATGAAGACTTCTTAGAGGAACATTTCAAGGGGCAATAGCTAATAATCTTCACTACAGATGATACACTCTGTCTCTTTCTGTCTCTTTTTAATATTTCATTTCCTCTATGTGACCTCGAGTTATGACCACAATCAAGCCCCAAATTTCTGTTGCTAAGTGAGACATTGGTTAAGTGAGTTTTGCCCCATTTTATGATCTTTCTTGACACAGTTGTTAAGTGAATCACTGCAGTTGTTAAGTTAGTAACATGATTGTTAAATGAATCTGGTTTCTCCATTGACTTGGCTTCTCAGAAGGTTACAAAAGGTGATCACATGATCCTGGGACATTGGAAGCATCATAAATATGAGTCAGTTGCAAGCATCTGAATTTTGATCACATACAGTAGTGGCCAAAATTGTGGAAACCTTTTGGGAAAAGTGTATTTTTGAGGTTTCATGGCTAATAACACCACTTTTTTTTTTCAAGATAATCATTTTCCACTGCTGGAATGGCCTGGGAATAGCCCAGACCTTAACCCAATTGAAAATCTATGGAGCCGACTAAAGAAACTTGTTAGTCAGAAGCGACTCAGCAATAAAACCCAGTTAATAGAAGCAGTCATTCGATCTTGGTTTCACATTATAACAGCTGCAGGACTAAAAGACTTGGTTCACTCTACAGGAAGACGTTGTAAGGCCATAATTCATGCTAAGTTAGTTATCCAACTAAGTATTAACTAATGTGATAATTTTTGTATATCTTGTTTTTTCTATGGTGATAATTTTTGTATATCTTATTTTTTCTATGTGTTTCACTTTTCTTCTTTATACTGTAACTGCTATTCTAATAGCAAGTCCTTCATAAAAGTTATTGCATTACATTCTTTATTAAATTATCTTTCCATTGATATATAATTTTATGATAAAGGTAAAGGTTTCCCTTGCACATTTATGCTAGTCGTTCCTGACTCTAGGGGGCGGTGCTCATCTCCATTTCAAAGCTGAAGAGACAGCGCTGTCCGAAGACATCTCCATGGTCATGTGGCTGGCATGACTAAATGCCAGAGGCGCACGGAGCGCTGTTACCTTCCCACCAAAGGTGGTCCCTATTTTTCTACTTGCATTTTTTACGTGCTTTTGAAGTGCTAGGTTGGCAAAAGCTGGGACAAGTAACAGGAGCTAACATTTTGATCGACAAGCTCAGCGTTTTAGCCACTGAGCCACCGCGTCCCTAATTTTATGGTACCCTGTTTTCCCAAAAATAAGACATCCCCTGATAATAAGCCCAATTGGGCTTTTGAGCGCATGACAATAAGGCCAAACGCTTATTTCAGGGTTCAAAAAAATATAAGACAGAGTCTTTTTCGGGGAAACACGGTACTACTACAAAAAAAAGTGGTATTATTAGCTAGTTTTAGAAAATACACTTTTCCCAAAAGGTTCCCACAATTTTGGCTACTACTGTAATCATGAAGATGCTGCAAAGGTCATGTGTGTGAAAAAAGGTCATAAGTCAGTGTCATAACTTTCTATCTAGATGTACACAAACAAATAACATTATCTGTACATTGTATATTTTTTTTACTGTAAGGAACCCCTCTTGTTTAATGCCATCACTAGTCAGTGATGACAGTGGTGGCCATCACAAGAGTTGTTATGTCTCTAGATATTTCTTGCTATTAAATACATGGTTTCACTTCATTGAACACTGCTGTTTCCTTATGAAAAAAGCTGCTCTCTCATTGGGAATAAAAAAGCTATTTATTGCAGGAGTAGACTTTGCTGTTTCAATTTCAGCTCACATATACAGTACTGATCTTTAAAAAATAAAAGTAGATATGCTTTCATTAAATAAGAACTGAACAATGTTCTAGTCTATTTTTAATGGAATATTAAAATTACACGGTTCCAGATCATAATACCATCATTGAATTTAAGGCAAACACTTCCTTGTCCCTGCTGAATTTTTGTCAAGTTTTGGTGAGCACACATAATGTGTTTTTTATGTGATAAACGTCTTCTTTGTTTTTCTTCTTTGTACTGAGTGAATATGTGTTTTCTAAGGCTTTCTCTGCTGTTTTATAAGAGCATAAGTATTATTTGGTCCCCATTTTTTTCCCTTGCAAAATGTGTCTTGTTCCACTTACTTTGTCATTTTTCTTTATTTTTCTTATTGAATTTTCTACAGTTTATATTGTTATGTTGAAATACAATGCTTGGTGTTATCAGAACTTTGCTTTATCTATGATTTTACCATTGCTGTGGCTTTTTCCTCTTATTTCTTCTAGGAGTAGAGCATAATATACAATATTCACATTTATCTCTTTTATCATTTTATTCCTCTTTTCCTCTGGCTGAGTTTGCACATGCCATAACATGGGCATCATTTTATGTGTGAATCTGACCACTTTAACTTGTTTAGCAAGCCATGATTAAAATAATCCATGGATGAGCCTACAGCCTACAATATCAAGGTTTATCTTATTTCTTGCAATCTTAAGAAAATATAGTACATTTGTTTGTTGAGTGTGCTTTTTCCCTTTCTATGTTTAATGGTTTTTCAGTTTTCTCTATGAAATGCCTGCCATGCTTTGCTGTACCTTAATGTTAGAACTAGATCTGTATTTTTCCATTAATACTACTTGAAGCAAATCTTCAATTGCAGTTAAGTGTTTTAGTGTTTTAATTTTTTAAGTACAATTATTTTCTCCTGCCTGTCAATTCCATGTGTACCCATCCATTTTGTCAGAAAGACCTCCAAAGCAAAAATCTGTATTCTTTTATGCAAAGCAGTCCTCTATTTTTCTGAGGGAATCTGTTGAATAATGTAGGGTTATCTAAGCTGCAGAAGTTCAAATGACAATTAAGTGACAGCAAAAGTAATCCTTAACTCACAACCACAATTGGAACCAGAATTTATGTCGCTAAGCAAGGCAATTGTTAAATGAATTGTGATCCGTTTTATGACCTTTTTTCTATTGCTGTTAAATGAATCACACAATCTATGGGGATTCTCAGTCATCCAGGTCATGATTGTCCCAAAGGTGCTTTTTCAAGAGGCAATTGTACTTTCTGATTTTTCTTTGAAGACATTTCTTCAGCAGAGCTCTGTTATTCTGTTGTTATTAGTCATTAAGCAAGATACTCATGTGACTGCCTTGCTGAACAACAACAGCCCTGGCTAGTGGTGAAATGTAAAATGTGTTACTTCCGGTTTTGTGGGCATGGCTTGGTGGGGGACTAATGTAACTGGGTGGGTGTGGCCAACTTTTTTAAAAAAACCTTTAAAGCATTTTTTTTACAACCTATTCGGGCGAATAGGTTGTAAGAAAATGCTTTTAAAAGGCTAAAAAAAGGCTGTGACAATCACAGCTGTGCCTCGCGACAGCCAGAGCCTTTTTTTAACCTTTTAAAAGCATTTTTTTCTTTGCTTCTTTCTCCCTTTTCTGTTTCTTCCATTATTAATCTTAATATAATCTCTGAAATTCTCCTTTTTATTATTACTAGCCCCATAATCATTTAGGTTTCCATAGTCAGTCTCTTTGTCTTTGTCTTCTTCTTTATTGTCAGTCTCTTTTTCTTGCTTCTCCGTGATTATTTCCTTGTCAATCTGAATAAATTCTAAGTCATTTTTTAGATTATTAGGTTTCGATTTTCCATGTAGTATTATAGTCATTTCCCTTATTTCCATCTTCAATGATAAGTACATCGTTTTCATCATTTCCTTAAGTTCCTCCATTTTGTATTTTTTTCAGTTAATATTATTCCAGTTTCAAATTGCGTTGTAATCCTCCTAAGTGATAATGTCCAAATGGGGCCCAAGTAGCCATTTTCCCTCCTTGGTGTTGTGTGATGCATTAGTGTTACAAGGTCTCAGGTGTGAAGGGGAGCAGGTGTGTTAAATTTGGTGTTATTGCTCTCACTCTTATAATCTTCTTATAGCCTAGGCCATTTTTATATAGAGCAACAATTCATTTGTTCAGATCCTCAGTGAGTTCATTGCCATGAGGTGCTATGTTGAACTTCCAATGACCAGTATGAGAGAGTGAGAGTGATAGCACCAAATTTAACATACCTGCTCCCCCTTCACACCTGAGACCTTGTACCACTAACACCGCATGACACCAGGGCCCCATTTGGACATTATCGCTTAGGGGTGTACTCACTTTTGTTGCCACTAGTTTAGACATTAATGGCTGTGTGTTGCGTTATTTTGAGGGGACAGCACATTTACACTGTTATACAAGCTGTATACTCACTACTTTACATTGTAGCCAAGTGTCATTTCTTCAAAGTTGTCACATGAAAAGATATACTTAAATATTTACAAAATGTGAGGGGGTGTACTCACTTCTGTGATATACTGTAGATCAGATTGTCCTTTCAGTCATCACTAGGATGAACAAAACCCCAATTACATATAAAAGTAGCTACCTTTTGTCTGATTGTTGGGGCATAAATTATCAGCTCTTTGTCCTCATTCCTGTTGCACTGTGGTATGTATGCTCAGTCAGTGCATACATATGCATGAATATATTGTCTTAATAAGGATATTAGTTTAAAATTATAAATTAATATATGTAAATTAAAATAATAAAACAGTGTAAAAAAACCACGAGCTTTAATAGAGTTTGAAATAAGAGGTAGCTTGAGGCCATGAGTGTAACTAAGAGGGCATTTAAAAATTATTAGCATTAGGCCCAGTAGAGCTATAGTAAAGGTACAGCTGCAGTTGTGATTCTTAGTGTAAGCTAGGAGCTCTGAGATTTTACTCTGGTGATTGCAGCTGTAAACTGTGCTAATACTGATCTTTCTCTCCACCTGCTATGGATGCAGTCATAAAAATGTACTAATGCAGTGTCAAAGACAGTGTTTACCTAAAAAAGAAAAAAAAAATGCAGTCTTTAGGAGAGCTTCCAGATCACAGAACTTCAGATGATTCTAAATGACACAAAGTGATACAGAAAGCTCTTAAGAATGTATGTTGAAGAATATACCTAATGATACCTATTTCTAAACATGAGGGTAAAACTGATTTTGCTTTCATTCTAGTGAGGATTTACTCAGTTTGCATTTCTCTAACCTGTATATGAATCCATAGCAAATGGAACAAAAATGCCACCTCAGGAGCTTCAGATATGAAATATTTAAACTGTCACTCTGTCAATCAAATTGAACCTGCAAAACGTGCAAGACTGATGTCAGCCCTCCAGGTAAATCAGATAGGAGGCATCACTAGATGAGCTACATTTAGTTTATTGTAAGGCTATAACAACTTGCAAGTCTGAATCTTCCTACTGCCATTTTTAACTACTTAATTCAATAGGGCGGGTCCTTCCTAAATTTCTTTCTGTGACCATTAAGCCATTGGCTCCTGTCTCTCTTGTCTGATGGTTTCCTAGTAGCATCTTTTCCTCTGATCCCAGAAGCTCATCCACACATTACATTATATCATCCTCCCCTTCAGACTCTTCCTGCCTTCCTGAGTTCCAGGAGAAATAGGTTGTTGTTGTTGTTGTTGTTGATAATAATAATAATAATAATAATAATAATAATAATAATAATAATAATAATAATAATTGAATTTCTATACCGCCCTTCTCCCGAAGGACTCAGGGCGGTGAACAGAATAAGATTTCATATACATATATATATTTTATAAACAGTAAATAAAAAATTGAGTCAACTTAGTGTATCTGCTAAGACCTTGGCGTAGAATTTAGAAGTTTATGCTAGCCCTGCTTGTTGAAACAGAAAGGTCTCCAGGGCACGTCGGAAAGTGCGAAGATCTGGGATTATTCATATTCCAGGGGGTATTTTGTTCCAAAGAGTAGGTGCCCCCACAGAGAAGGCTCTCTCCCTTGGAACCAGGGTGGATTTGATTTAAATCGAGTTGATTTAAATCACAATTTAAATCATGATTTAAATCACTAGTAAAAAGGCTTGATTTAAATTAACTCAATTTAAATCATAATTTTTAAAGAGCAACTGTCATCTCTGCTACTCCTTTAACCCATTGTTGACTCACTGATAGTCCCAGTGTTGCAGAATATACAGCCTCATGCTACATAACTAAGCTCCATTTCATGCTGAATAAACTAAATTATTTATGTATCTTAAATAGAAAACTATCTTACGATAGATTTTTACCCTAAAAGTTTTTTATTAAAATAAATTCGATAAAAATCAAAAAAATCCGATTTAAATTAAAAAAATCTGATTTTTTTTGATTTTTTTAAAAAAATCATTGATTTTTATCCACCCTGCTTGGAACTACTAGACATTGTTTTAATGATGGTACTATGAGTAGGCCTACTCTGTGGGAACGTATTGGTTGGTGGGAGGTTATTGGTTGCAGCAGGTGGTCTCATAAGTACTTGTAAGTAAGTAAGTAAGTAGGTAAGTCTCGTAAGGTTGTGGGTAGCCTTTCCAGTGTATTAAATTCTTGACCTGTTTCCTCTGCATCTAGAGTCTAACATCACTTCCACCCTGTAATATTCCTCCCATGTACCAGAATGGGACTGGAGGGGGGGGGTGCTGTCTGTGAATGTAACGTGAAGATTTCTTTTTCTCATGCAGTGGTTGGTGGACCATAGGGTAAACTTTCATTGATGTTGGCAACTGCTGTATTGATGTGCTTAGTTATTGGGAAGAGACCGATAAATTTTATGTCCTGTTTCTTGGAAGGTTTTGCTGAATTTAAAAAATGTGGTAAAAAGCCAGATAAACATGGGTTATTTATGTTTCTTCTTCCAGTTTTAAAATCATGCTCATCTTCTTCCAATCTACCTTCCTTTAATATATGTTAAGATATTGGTTGAATAAATAAGGAGATAGTCTACAGTCTTGTCACGCTCTTTTGTAAGTTTGGATCCAGTCTGTTTCTCCATATTCTGTCTGTATTTTGGATTCCTGACTTCTATACAATGTATGTTTCTCATGACAACAATGAGATGTCTTTGGATTCCTATTTTTCTATGCATGTTCCACAGCTTGATATGGTCAACAATCAAAGGTCTTTCCATCATCAATGAAACACATACCAATTTATTTTCTCTATTCTTGGGCTTTCTCAATAATCCACTTTGCATCAGAAATGAAGGGAAACTAGTATAGAGGTATTAGGTTACTGCATCTACCTAATATGTAAGTAGCCCTGAGTTCGAATCCCAGAAGGGAATGGCTAGCTGATGAGAGCTAAATAGCTTGAAATAGATCTATACTAGTCTCCCTTTATTTCTTTGTCAGTAAATATAAATTCAACACAAAAATAGTTTTGTCGCAAAAGTGACTGCCTGTGAAGGCTCCTGGATTGGTTTGAAAGGCGAAAGTGGAAACAGTATGCTCCGTTCCATATTTAGGTAGCCCAGGTTGCCCTGATTAAAAAAAAAAAAACACTTAATAGTGTCTTGTGTTCTTTAACTTTTTCAAAAGCCAACTTGAATATATGGCATGTCTTTTTTCCATTTAAGGCCCTGTTCTTTATTAGATGACTCTTAGCATTGTTTTGCTACGATGTGAAATTAATAGTATTGTATGATAGCTTACACACTCTGTTATGTTTTCTTTTTGGGATATTAGAATGCAGGTTAATTTCATCTAATATGTTGGAGACTATATTGTTCTCCAAATTTTCTGACAGAGCTTGATTAGAATTTCCTTGTATGGTTGCTTGCCATATTTCAGTCGACATTATATCAGTTTTTGCAACCTTCCAACTTGGTAATGCTTGGAGTGCTAATTTAATTTCATTTTCTAATGCTACAGGTACTTGTAGATGGGAATATCTTCTTAGATATTTTGGATGTTAATATTTCTACTGTACAGTATTCCAATATACTCCTTCCATCTTAATTTGATTTCCTTTGAATTGGTTTCTTTGTGCCTGAGTTTGGAAGACTTTCCTTCATTTTTCATGTCCGTTTCCATCAGTGCTTTTACAGATGTTGTAATATCATGAAAATAATTTTATTAAGAATTATAAATAAAAAATAAAAGCAAATACAAACTATGAAAGATAGAAACAGAAAAATAGAACAAGATAAGGGGAAGAAAGGAAGGAAGGAAGGAAGGAAGGAAGGAAGGAAGGAAGGAAGGAAGGAAGAAAGAAAGAAAGGAAGGAGAGAAGGAAGGAAGGAACTTCCCACCAAGTAAAAAATAATTTCAAGAGCTTGTCACCCAGCTCTTCTCTTCATAATTCATCTCTTAAGTAAAAACAAAAAACAAAAAAACAAAATCCATAAGATTTGTCAATCATTCCTTGTCAGAAAAACTCCACTAATGGGAACCAGATATAACTATTATCCTCTTTTAGCCCTGATTGAACAAACTGACTTTATAAATTTTCCATGAATTTTGAAGGGTCACACTTTTTAATCCCTTCAGAAAGAGCCCTAGAGCTAGTTTTTCTGTTCATCTGTTTTTGAGATGAATTTTCATCTTTCAAAACTTTAACAGATTTCTTTGTATGTCAAATAAATAACATTTGTCCTTTTGTTTGTCCCCTCCAGAGGAATCATTCAAGACCTTAACAAAAATCTTTCATATATCCAGAAAAAAAAGTCATCTAAAGTCACGTCCTGGTTCAGTAGTGGTACATCTCCTTTAGGAAACAAATCATCCATCAATTCCATTTATATGCCTATATATTTCTCCATAACAGGGGTCTCCAACCTTGGCAACTTTAAGACTTGTGGACTCAACTCCCAGAATTCCTCAGTCAGCAAAGCCTTAAAGTTGCCAAGGTTGGAGACCCCTGCTCCATAACATTACTTATTGTAGTTAATTTCAAAAATATCCGTTACAGCTTATTCTTATTCTGTAACTTCATTACAACACGTTCAAGAAGTTTGTCAATTTTTTCAAAGATATTGGTAATTGGTAATGTACAGGGGCTTCTGTAATAGAAATCTGCTTCATTCTTTCCTTTATCCTTTAACACTCTCTAGCGTCATGGTCTCCTTATCATAAAATTCCCCAAACAAATTCAATTTTTCTTGTGGGAAAATTTCTTCTAATTAGATCAAAGCTATCATTCCAAACCAATCTGGATCACCCTTAATCCATTGTCAATTTTCTAAAATCCACATTCTAAGCATTATTTTTCTGTATAATCCAAACTTCATATATTTCAAAATTTTCTTTAAAATTAAATTTGCATTGTCTTCCATTAAGGAGAAGGATATCACCTGATGAATACAAGAAAGGGTCTTTATGTCACCAAAATTGTTCAGTTTCTAAGCTATGTACAACTCTTTGTGACCCCCATAGACCAGAGCACGCCAGGGTTTTCTATCTTCCCATTTTCTGGAGTTTGTCCATATTCATGTTTGTAGCATCAATGATGCTATCTAACTATCTCATTCTCTGCTGTCCCCTTCTCCTTTTGCCTTCAATGTTTCCTAATTATTTTCCAATTAATGTCACCAATACAATTATAAATAAAAGAATTCTGAAAAGGGATTAAGAAATGAGGCTCGTCAAGCTTAATCTCCATTGAAGGTTGTTTTGCAGAGGTGAGATTGGTGGAATCACAACTCTCAATCACTCAACTCATAAATTGGCCACAGAATGGCAGTTTCTGCAGTCTACTCCCGAGGAGCAGTAGTTCGGAATATAGATGATTTCAATGATCCATCCTTCTTCTGGAGTGATTTCACCATCCCGGATCCTGCATTCAGCCACAATTTCTTCACAAACACAGTTCTGCATATCAGCCTGTTCACCTTGGCTCACTCACTGAATGTTTGTCTCAGATGCTGTTGTAATACTACTTCTTGCTTCTTCTAACAGTTGTCCAAAACTCTTTGTTAAGTTACTAAGATCAGGGGTGCTATTCAGCAGGTTCTGAGAGGTTCTGCAGAACCGGTAGCAGAAATTTTGAGTAGTTCAGAGAACCAGCAAATGCCACCTCTGGCTGGCCCCAGAGTGGGGTGGGAATGGAGATTTTGCAATATCCTTCCCCCAGGAGTGGGGAGGGAATGGGGATTTTGCAGTATCCTTCCCCTGCCACGCCAACCAAGCCGTGCCCACCAAGCCACACCCTATCCACCAAGCCACCCCCACAGAATCGGTAGTAAAAAAAATGGAATTCCACCACTGACTGAGATGTTTCTATTTCTCTTTCAATATCCTTTTTAAAATAAAATACATTTATTTAATTTTATATTCCACCACAATCAGTATTGCTTAGATATACTTTCTTTTTTCACACTTTCACCCCTAGAAAGCATAGGGGAAAAGGTGAATTTTCAGTTGTTGCCAAACATTTTTTATAGGAGCTGCCTTAGCGCAAGGAAAGTCCATCTCAAGCAGCTGTCAGATTGCATTTGGCTCTCAATATGTGTCACAGGAATTCAACCAGATTTACAATTTTAAAAAAAGCAGAGATGATCTGAGAGGTTTCTTGATCCCTGAGGGATTACTACCTGAACTTAGCTCAGGGGTTAACTGGTAAAAAGTTGTTTTAACAACGAATATCTTGACATGTACTGTTCTAATTTTAAAATAATGTTCTAATGACATTGCTACTGCCTTGATTCTACTTCTCCAAGACACCCTTATGGGAGGGAATGGGTGCCATGAAAATGCTATTTCAAATGCATTTTGAAATAAAGTAAAGCAGCAACAAATAGGGATTTTTTTTAAAAAAAATCTCATGTCTGTCTTACTTCAACTTTTGGAAAGAGATTTTTTATGGGCTGTTTGGTGTCTTTAAAATTTTTATCTCTCGAGCATTGCTTAAGGGTATGCTAAAGAATTCTTACAAAATGCACTTATTTCCTAAGAATGTTCCAAAGGTGCTTTCTCAAAGGGCAACTGGGTTTTGTTTTTCCTTGAATACATTTTTCTTCTTCAGTTCTGAAGCTTTTTGGATGAGAAGCGAAACGTCTTCAAAGAAAAACCAGAAAGTCCAGTTGCCTTTTGAAAAAGCACCTTTGGGACAACCATGGCATGGATGACTAAGAATCTCCATAGACATTTTCTAAGAAGAGAAAAAACAAAAATCCAAATACGAATGGGGAACTAAAAAGCACTAGTAGAGTACAACAGTGCAGGAATTGTACCTTTATTGCTTTTGTCAAATTCAGTATACTACAAACTATCATTTAATAACCTTGTTCTCTCTAACACCATGCAGTGTCTTAGAATCATGGGTTTATTTTTACATATATTTTTTTATTCCTCTTTTTATTCCCGAAAATATCCCAAGTATATTTAATCATAACATTTTAAATATGAATGAAAGTACAGTGAATTAGTTACAGAATTGGGTTTCTGAGTCCGAATTGTGCTTTCTAAGTCACTTGTTCGATGGAAGGGTTTAGTGCAGATAATCTCTGCCTGATTTTCTTTTAACCTTTCCGTAATATGGGATGAATAATAATTGGGTTCAGATTGGGGGGAAAACTAAATTCACATTGGAATGTACATTTGTTTTAATCTTAAGTGACATTGTCCATAGAACAGTATGAAAAAATTTGCCATTGTGAGCAAAATTTTACTGGTATAGACAATCTTTAGAATCAAGGCATTAATGGCAAGAAATATAAGATGGTACCATTACTAGGGATGAAAGAGGGAGAAAAGAACATTCTGATAATTTGAAAGTGCAGGATGTTGAAAACAGGATGGGAAAAAAAGACTCGGTTCAGGTATTGACTTCTCACCTTCTGCCAAACAGTTTTCCTGATTTCTTTTGTTGTGATGACTCCCAATAAAATAGAGTGTATGTATGAAGAATTCTGGAACTCTCGCTTTTAGCATTGCTCTAGGAAAATTATACAAGAAATTAATGTAATAAAAATAAAACCAAAACATGAAATTGAAGCTGCCTGTTGGAACAACTTAATTTAGCTGAAAATCATAGTAAGACAGTGACAATAGGATAAAACACTAATTAAAAGACAAGTTTTCAAAGGTACTGTAAAAAGAAAACATAAATTAGATATTTTCAAATAACAACATCTGGAATACTTGAAAATATAAGAAAATGAAGAGAGACCTAAAACTGCAGGAAGGGATTGAAAGAAATAAAAATTCAACAACGTTTTTGAAATCTTAAAGGAAATCATAATAAAAATCAATATAAAAAATTATAGCAAATATAAAACCCCAATTAAAATTCAAGGTATGTGCCCCCAGTAGTCAGTCAGCTGAGACCAAAAGCACCTTTGAATAAAGAGTTTTAACTTGTTTATAGTATTGCAACAAGATGAGATCTACAGATATTTCAGAGTGAGTGGTAGGGAGATAATATTACATGAAGTTACAGAGAAGACTTTCAGCCTCAATCCTACCTCATTAGCATCACATGGAGAAGGAATTTTCAGTAGGCCTTCTCTCTATGAATGGACAGGATATGCAGATTTTATTTTGGGAACAGGCTGCCTGTTGTATCCTGGAGCTGCACTATCGTACTCCTTTCCATACATTCTTAGCATCCAGTGTCTCAAAATTCTGTGCATACTGATCAAACAAATTGGAAACTTCACAATAGCCAATCTATGGTACTAAAGATGCTACTAATCTGTCGTCAATATCACCAGAAAGCACAGCGAAAGGGAATTCAGTTCTGTACATCCCAGGTTAAAAAGGACATTGATAACTGGAGTGTGTCCTGCTCACACACAGTTTCTATGGTATGTTTCAGTTTACTTACTTTAACATGCAAATCAAAACAGAGTCTCAAATGATTGCTGGAATGACTGCTATCAAATAGGAGCATGCAGAAGAATAGTCCAAAATCCATTCAAAGGTCTGAGAGTTGGGTCAGATTGTCAGTCATTCCAAAGAGCAGAGGTTCAATGTTTCTTATGCAAACAGGGATATCACACAAGATCTGGAGATCAGACATTGGTTCAGGCAAAGGGAACATAGGTCAGAGCTGTTTCTTAAATTAGGTTGCAGCCAACTGTCATCAATCAAGAGATTTACTTCCTTGCCTGGCAAGAAGCCTAATATAACTGGACCGCCCCCACCCTATTGGCCTTCCAGAAAGTGATGAAGACCTGGCTCTTCCGGCAGGCCTGTGGCTGTTGATCTCATTATAGTGATCTTGCGAGACCCAGCCACAAATTGGAGTGTATGTGTTTTAACGTTTTAATGTTTTAATGTCTTCTTTTAACTTTTGTATGGGATATTGTTGCATTGTTTTATTCTCTGTTGTAAGCTGCCCAGAGTCCATTGAGAGTTGGGCAGCATAGAAATGTGACTAAATGAATGAATGAATGAATGAATGAATGAATGAATGAATGAATGAATGACTAACGACATTCTTCTGCTCTTCAGTACACTCATTGGATGCAGGGGCTGGGAGGCCTAATATCATCAAAATCATCTGACTGCTCCAACTGCTCCTATGTTTTATCAGATGACTCCTGGCTTTGACATTCCATAGGTTCTTCTGAATCCTCTTCCTCAACCTCTAACCTGAACCATGACTCAGAAAGTCCAGAGCAAGGCTTTCAAGATGATAAAAGGACTGGAAACCAAAACCTAAGAGGAATGGTTTAAAACTTAGGTATGTTTAACTTAGCATACTAAAAAGCAGAGGCATCACCCTGCCAACAAAAGTATGTATAGTCAAGGCTATGGTTTTCCCAGTTGCAATGTATGGCTGTGAAAGCTGGACCATAAGAAAGGCTGAGTGCCAAAGAATTGAGGCCTTTGAACTATGGTGCTGGAGGAGACTCCTGCGAGTCCCTTGGATTGAAAGGTGATCAAACCGGTCAATCCTAGAGGAAATCAACCCTGACTGCTCTTTAGAAGGCCAGATCCTGAAGATGAAACTCAAATATTTTGGCCACCTAATGAGAAGGAAGGACACACTGAAGAAGAGCCTACTGCTGGGAAAAATTGAGGGCAAAAGAAGAATGGGATGACAGAGAATGAGTGGCTGGATGGAGTCACTGAAGGTGTGAGCTTAAATGGACTCCAGAGGATGTTAGAGGACAGGAAGGCCTTGAGGAACATTGTCCATGGGGTCGCGATGGGTCGGCTACAACTTCGCAACTAACAACAATAAAATGTTTAACTTGCAGAGGAGAAGGTTGAGAGGAATATGATAGTTGTCATCAGATAACTGAAGGCTGTCACATTGTAGAAGGTTTCATACTTAAAACTAGAATGATGGGATGAAACTTCAAGAAAGTGGATACAGATTTTTTTTCTTCCATTCAATCGTATCCAATTCTTGAAGACTGCTTGGACCAATCCCCGTAGTCTCTTGGCAAGGTTTTACAGAAGTGGTATTTATCTATTCATTTATTTGATTTTTATAACTTCCCATCTCAATAAATGACTGGATAAAACTGTTACCATGTATGGTTTGTCATTGCTTCTTTCTACGGCTGAGAGAAAGCGACTGGCCCAAGGTCACCCAGCTGGCTTCATGTTTAAGAAAGGAGTAGAAGTCACAGTCTTCTGTTTTAGCTGATGCCTTAACCACTATATCAAACTTGCTCTGGATACAGGGAAAAAAATTTGACAGTAAGATCTGTCAATCATTTAAATAGGGAACCAGATGGAGTGGTTTTTTTTTCTCTTTCACTAGAGATTAGTCATCTATCAGGGATGATGGAGCAAATCCTGCTGTGTAGAAGGGGTTGAATCTGATGACCTCTTAGGTCCTTTTCAACTCTATTGGAAAGGACCTAAAGAGGTTTATTTTATTTATTGCTTTGATTTATATGCCGCCCTTTTCCAGAGACTCAGGGCGGCTTACAATGCGTTAAGTAATAGCCTTCATACTTTTGTATATACCTGCTTAGTAGGACTTTCGTCCCCCCCCCCCCCAAGCGGTGTTCTTTTTTATACGACGTCAGCTTATTGCCCCCACAAACCGGGTCCTCATTTTACCTACCTCGAAAGGAAGGAAGGCTGAGTCAACCTTGAGCCTGGTGAGATTTGAACTTGCAGTAATTGCAGGCAGCTGATGTTACTTAATAGTGCTTTAGTCTGCTGCGCCACCAAGGCTCTCCAAGGGGTTGGATTTGGTTATCAAATCCAACCCCTTCTACACAGGAGTTGACTGCTTCACTTCCCATGTTTTAAATTATAATAGTGACCGTTTTTTGTTTTATCTCAGATGATTGAAGAGTGCATGATGTTTGTGATGTTTGTATGGATTTTCTGCTATTGTTCCACATTTCTATACTGCAAAGCACCCAAAGAAAGTTTGGATTTTAGTGTTCTTTAATGTTTATTTTATTTGTATACTCCTCCATAAGCTGAAAGTAGCTTAAAACCACTGGATGTTGCAGTAGTTTCAAACAATGCATAGTTATTCAAGCACACTTTTCTGTATCTCTTACCTTATATGCCAGCCTTTTGTTATCCTAGCACTGCAGAAGAGAGACTAAGGTTAAGAATGTGAGTTGTGTGCTTAAATATGTTGGTAGCTGAATTGAGATTAAAAAAAGGATTTTTTTTGGATGAAGCATAGATCATTCTGAATAACTTTTTATACAGAGTAAGACAGGAGGTGTGAGACAGGAAGATTAAAAAGCAGCAGATGGGGATGATAGGCAAAGTGTCCCTAGTATGGAAATCTACTTCACAAAGATGGACAAAGTGAGAATTTTATGATTCAGGCTACCAATTCTACAAAAATCCTCCAGACAGCTAAGTGTTCCATATGACCTTGGCAATGACACTTTTTATCTCAAGATGTAAGAACACCCATACCAGAGAGCCAACCAAATCAGAAATTATATGGTCCTTTTTGTCAGCAAATTCTTTGTCTCTCTGTCAAAAAAATAAGATTGTGCTACAGATTTGCTTTTATTTTTTAGATGTTTTCCGGGTGCAGTTTTCAAAATATACCACAGCTTTCTAGAAACCATCTAAAAATCAAAGTATCATGGTTCCAAGTAACACCCGCAATGAAATCAAACTCCGAGGCTTGAATTTCCTCAAAGCTAATTTTTATTAGAGCTGTCATATTGGCACATCTGGGAAAACCCGAATCTGAGAGCTTCCGGGTTTTCTTCACCCAAAAGAAAGTTCAAGTCCTTGCCCATGACCCACATGTCCATCACACGCACCAATCAGGTACCCTCCGGAACAGAAGATACCTCCCCAGTCTTCTCAGCACAGCTGCAGGGCAACTTGGCCTTGACTTTCTGGAAAGAATGTTATTTTGACTATATATCATCTTCACTCCATATAATCCCCCCTCCCATTTTCCCACAGTAGAATTTGTGACAGGCCTGAAGCCTCAAAGGTAAAGATGGCTTCCAGGTCTGACACAAAGACTGTTAAGGCATCATAACTTTAAGTTAAGTTAAGTTTAAGGTATCATAAGTTAAGTTTACCATCATAAGAAAACCAGTCTAGTGTAGTGGTGAAGGTTCTGGCCTAGAAATCAGGAAACTGCGAGTTCCAGTCCCACCTTAGACATAAAAGCCAGCTGGGTGACTTTAGGCCAGTCACTCTCTCTCTCTCAGCAGAACCCATTTTACAGGGTTATTGTTGAGGGGAAAATTAGAGGAAGAAGTATGTTAGATACATTCAACACCTTGAGTTATTCATAAAAAATAAAGGCCATATAAAAAGTCCAATAGTAATAATGTTTCTTGAGTATTGGAAAATTACAATCGATAATTTCCAGTGTAGTTTGAGCCTTGAGCCTTCCAGTTTAGTACCTATACCCAGATTACAGTGAGCTCACACAACATTCGTTTTAGCTAGCAGAAAATACAGCTTTATTAACCGTCTTTTCCCATGCTGTTGTGGTGTCCAGTTTCCAGAGATTGCCTGGAATAGTCCCTGCAGTTTTCTTGGTGAGATACTTCAGAAGTGGTTTTCCATTGTCTCTCTTAGGGCTAAGAGATACTGATTGGCCCAAAGTCACTCGGGTGGCTTTGTGCCTCAGGTGGGAGTAGGACTCACAGTCTCCCAGTTTCCATCCACACCAAATTGCCTCTAATGTATTAAACATTAGTAAATATCAAAAACAATTGAGCCTTGGTAGTACAGGGGTTTAAGGCACCCTGTTATTAAGCTGGTTATTAAGACCAGCTGCCTGCAATTACTGCAGGGTTCGAATCTCGCCAAGGCTCAAGGTTGACTCAGCCTTCCATCCTTTCTAAGGTAGGTGAAATGAGGACCCAGTTGTGGGGGCAATAAGCTGACTTTGTATAAATATACAAAAGGATGAAGGCTATTGCTGAGCACATTGTAAGCCGCCCTGAGTCTTCGGAGAAGGGCGGCATATAAATCAAATTAAAATTAAAAAAAAAAATTAACTGGAAAGCATTGGATGGAAGGCAGAGAAAAGCAGGGAGAGTTAAAAGTTTGAAGCAGAGGCAAGGATCTATCTCTATATCAAAAGAATCAAACTTTCCAGAGCCACTGAAAACAATACTATGGGCAATTAGCCTCCATAATAACGAATGAATGGGTTTTGGTTAGTCCATTTGTCAGCCTTTTAGGTACATAAAAACAGAAATACCACCAAATGATCACTCATCTATACTGCTTAATTAAAGAAACATCTTGGTGGATAAAGATGATGCATTTAATTGACTATGTAACATCAGTTGTTAATTCTTAGCAAATAGATAGATGATTATGATAGATGGATGGATGGATGGATAGAAAGATGGATGGATGGATAGATAGATAGATAGATAGATAGATAGATAGATAGATAGATAAAAGGTTGGTAGTAGATAGAAAGGTACATAGGTAGGTAGGTAGGTAGAAAGGTAGGTAGATAGGCAGGCAGGCAGACGAACAGATTTTCTCCACCATAACCTGACTCTGACCTGGTCTTCCAATGGTATCCGGTCGTAAGTTAATATTTTTGTGCCTACTCTAGATCAACTTGTCTGGCATGTCCATAGTGGGGATATGAGCACTATAGTACTTCTGCTTGTTTTCCTCTGACATGTCTATGGAGAGTCTCAGTCATCCAGGTCATGGTTGTCCCAAAGATGCTTTTTTTTTTACCCCAAGAGGCAACTGCACTTTCTGATTTTTCTTTGAAGATGTCCTGCTTCTCATCCAAAAAGTGCAGTCTTCAGCTCTGACTGGATGTGGGGGAATGAAAGGATTTATACTCCTTGCAGACAGCTGGTCATTTGCATTCTTTTAGTGAGCCCTTAAGGCCACTTGGAGGCTTATCTGTGCCATCAGGGTCACCCGAGTGGTGCAAATGGGTGTGGAACTTTCTTGGAACTGTGTTATAGATTGGGGACAGATGATGTCGTATCCCCCCCCCCATTGAGAGAGGGCTGTTCAGTTTTGACATAGATGGCCTCTTTGACCCCTTTTACAAACCAGCATTCCTCTCTGTCCAAAATGTGGAAGACAGCAAAGTCTAGTTGTGTCTTGGGGGGGTGGGGGTTACCTTTGGGATTCTGCTGACATCATCAAAGATACATTGCCTTCAAAGTCAGCCTGCCCAATAGTGAAAGTCTCATATATCCACCAGTACCTGATGGTTGTGTCCTTGGTGAATTTTTATAATTCTTTAAAGTCATCCACATTAGTGACCCTGAATTCATCCTGCTGTAGTAAATTCCACGGGTTACCTTACTGATGTGTGAAGAAATACTTTTTTTATCTACCATGAATTTTTCATCATTCAGCTACATGGGATGACCCTGAGTTTGAAAGATCAAGAGAAAAGTTTCTGCCTTTCCATTTTCTCCATGCCAGAAAGGATGTTAGAAAGCCATCCTGTGTCCATTTTTAATAATAACACAGAACATACATTTTTCTCTTTCTTTTCTTTTCCATTCTGATTAAGCACCCACCTTTTCTATTCTAAGGACGATTTGCCCCTTACTAAATTCATTTGATTTACTAGATGATGTGCTGACAATAGTAATGAATATCTGTAGATGCTGCTTGAGATAATTATGTCCTTTCTTGTTGAAAATTAATACAGTAATGTTTTGTTTGAAGTAGAAGAAGCATATATGATTAGTCTCTTTGGAGCTACTATGTTTAAAACACTGTTTTCATTAGAACAGGCTGTCATGTTTATGGGCATCCTCCCATTTTAAATTAAAAATACTTTCTTGAGGGGAGAAAGTTCTAGTTTTATAAATGAGCTTATTTTCTTCCTTTTCAAGGAAGAAAAAGAAAAAGACAAGAATACTTATGGCGTAAAATTGGATCATTAAAAAAATCTTACTTTTTTTTAAAAAAATAGGGAAGCTTATATTTTCCCTCTCCTTTCTTCTTTTATTCAAAACAAAAAAGCAATTAAGCTTTATAAGAGATTATTGTATTAATTTGTGGAAAATGATAGTGTGTAGAAATATGCTAATTGTATTCCAGTTTTATCAAAAGAAACATATTACATGAGTTAGGAGCGTCTGAATACAATGACATCTTTTTCATGTTTTTATTTCAAAGCGCTTTTTATTTAAAACTTAAATAATCTATGTAAGAAGGCGAGACAGAATTTTGGTAAGAATTTAGCTAGAACTAGCTATCTCTAGTTTCCTGTAATCTTAATTACAGGAATATATTTTTCAACAATAATCTTATAAATTTAGAAAAGAGTAACTTAGTCATATCATGATGATTTCAATCAATGATCAGAGATGGGTATGTGGCACTTCCAATGCTAGTAAACCTAACTTCCATAAACGGGCTTTGTGGTCCAATAAATTCTGTTAAGCTATGTGTTACCTATCCCTAAAACTAGGGTTTTCAACAAGAGAAAATGGATATAATGGAGGGAGAAGTGAAAGTGTTATTTGTATGTGTGACATATGTGTTTATGTGTATGAGATGTGTATATATTTATTGTGTATAGCCTATGTGTACAAGTATCTGCAAGTTGTCCCTTCACAAAGTCTGGCCAGTAGTTAGTGCAGTTCTCTGTGTCCAAAACATAGTTCTGGCACCAGAAATTATTGTGCATGTCTGTTCACTGCAGTGTGTTACTTTACACTTAAGGCTGCAATCTTACTCTATTTTAGAGGAAGTCCTGTTGAAAGCTATAGAGCTAAGTAGAGATAGATAACATTGTTATGCACATTAAACAAATCATTCCTTACGGGCTTCCGGTTTGCTGCTGGCCGCCGCCAGACGTTCCTTTGGGATCGTCAGCTTCCATTCCCTGTCAGAGCCGCCGTTACAGCAGATGGCGGCTCGAAAAAACTCCGTTTCCAAGAGGAAATGGAGATAGAGCCGGCAGGGGTGGGTAGAACTCTCCGCAGAGTCCCAAAAGTTTTTTTTTTTAACTTTTGGGACGGAGCGGATGAGAAGCCCCATATCCCCTGCCGCTGCTCCGGGCTTTGGGAGACCTCTGCTTATGCAGAGCCAGGCGTCAAGAGCAAGCCTGCGAATTCAACAGAATAATTAAAGAAATGACGAGCTGGACCCTTAATACTGAACCGCAAGTATTTCACCTTTCCAAAATCTATCTAAGAGAAAAGAGGAGAGGAAAAGAGGGAAAAAGAACCTTTTAAAATGGCGTCTGCTGTGGCTGGAGAAGGGCTAAAAGGGAAAGTCCTTCCGTTTCTTCTTACTACAATGTAGCGGAATAAATATCACTGGCTACATTTGTAGATAAAACCTCGCTCCTGTGCTGTTGATTGAAAAGAAGTTTTTTTTTTTCCTTTTTTAAGGGAAAGTTCTTTTGTTTTCTATTTCTTCTCTCTTTTTTGCTAAATCTTGTCTGTGTGGGAAATGGCATCGGGACTTACACAGCTGGACAAATGGGGGGGGGAACTTCCCCTCTCAAGAAATTGCGCCAACAAATTTCAACTCTCCAGCGTCAGAAACCCGATTTTAATATATTAGAATTTATCCTTGAAGAGATTGTAAGAAGGGATGAGATTGTGAACCAGCAACTTGAAAAATTTAAGCAGGAAATTAAAGAAATTGGTGAATTGGTCAAATCAAAGTTTGACTTTTTGAATCAAAAGATTTTAAAAGCTGCTAATGGTTTATCAGGCTTTCTGATTCGGGTGGATGCAAAGACTAAATTATTAGAGTCTAAAATGAAGGAAATTGAGGAGAATTTGGATGACATGACTCAAAAAATTAAAAAGGATTTGATAAACATTCAGGATAATAGCTCGGAAGACAAATCTAAAATGGAGACTGACCAAAAGATTGGTAATGAAGAAAATGTACAACAGAGGATTGAAAGAGAAGTTTTAATGATTCAATATAATTTTACAGAATATGCAATTAGACTGAGAGGTTTGCAGGAAAATAATAGAGATGATCTAAGGAAAATATCTTCTGAAATTCTGGCTGGGATCTTAAAGGTTCAACCTGATGAAGTGTATTGTAGGATTGATAGAATTTACAGAATAAACTCCTGGTTGGCAAAGCAAAGGCAATTGCCTAGAGATGTGGTGATCTATTTTACAGATAAAGAAATTAGGAATAATATTGTGCAGAACTCTTTTAATTCTACCTTGCAATTTCATGGAAGAAAGATTTGGATTTTTAAGGAGCTCCCGCCCAAGATGTTAATGGAGAGGAAGAAATTTGGCTTTCTAGTGACTGAATTAAAAAAAAGAAATATCCTATTCAGGTGGGACACCCCAGTTGGCCTAATATTGAGATATCAAGGAATAAGATATCAATTGCATACTGTTGAAAAAGCGGAAGATTTTTATCAAAAAATTTTAAAAATGAATTTAACACCTTTAGGCATAACACAGGATAAGCAAAAGGAGTTGGAAACAAAAGGAAAACATCAAATTACAGAGGCTGTGATGGATAAATTGTCTTTGGACTCCCTGGATACCCCAGCTGGACTGTCTATAAATAAGAGAGCAGTGTCATCCGACTCCAAAGTGATGAACCATCAAGTCACAGACAAGTGCGCAAATCAATCAGTTGAAATACAAGTGATGGAGAAGAAAGATGAGATGATAAAACTAACCCAACAACAACAATACATAAAGCAGAATGAAAATCAACTAGCAGACACACAATTGGTAGGCAAGAAACGAGGATGGAAATTCAACCCGGAAAAGAAAAAGAAAAGAAATAGATCGCATAGAAACAGCAATTTCTAAACTATGCAACAGTGATGCCAGGGACTTTAAAAAATGAATGAATATTTGAAAAGATAGTGGAGGCGAACAATTGTCTGATACTATCCTGAGGATTGTGGCAGATCTCTGCAAGGCCATGATTTTGGGATGTGAAAAGAGCCTCACTTTGTTGGATTTGAATCATCTAAAAAAATTTTTTTTTTTTTGGTAAATATATTATAATCATTTTGAGTTATAAGGCAGGAGAGTCTTGCTGGGGCATGCAGAAGATCTGGATGTTACTCAGTAGGATGATGGGAATTAATAATCCTGATTAATACCACAACTATAACCATATGGATATAATTATAATTATAATGTCACTCGGGTGGTTGTTTTTGCTTTTATACAGATGCGAGGATATCTACTACTGATGGGGGCAGAAGATGACTGGAGATTTTGAACAAACTGTTGCACCAGCATGTTATTTTACCCTATTATGGGTGATGGATTTAACAATCCAGAGGAAAGACATCAAAGAAGATACTATATGGATTATAAATTTAAAGTTATTGTTTTTTCCTTTTTTACAAAATGGAATGCATATATAGATATGTGTATATCTTAGTAGTGTGGGCAGTGGATTATATCTAGAATTGTACTGCATGATTTTGTAGGAATTGAAGGGTTGAAATAGGTTAGTTTACTGATTGATTAGTTTAAGAAAAAGGATTCTTAAGTCATATATTTAGGGGAGTGGAGGACTTAACAATTCAGTGGAAAGATACTAAAGAAGATATATTTTTTTATAGAATTGTACTGTATGATTTTAAGTCATATATTTAGAGGAGTGGAGGAATTGGACAGAATTGAATAAATGTTAAATTTGGATGCAGGGAGAAGGTCGATTTAAAATGTTATATTAATATATATAAAAGATTAAAGGTTAAATTGTAATAATACTCAATAAGCTTAACATGTTAAGGGTCAGTACTTCGAGAAGGGATTAAGGGAAAGGAAAGATATTATGTATGTAACTAGTTATGAAATAGCCTATTGTTGTGAAGAAGTCACAGGGGGGGTTGGGTGGAAAGGGTGGGTTAGGGAAGAGGGGGGGGGGAAAAGGGGGAAAAACTTGTATTTGAAAACTTTTTCAATAAAAAAAAAAAAACAAATCATTCCTTAGACAGAAGCCAAAATCTTTGAAAACAGCTTATAAACATACTTAATCTTTCTACATCATTTAACATGTTCTAGGAATTACTGTACTTCATCGTCTTCTAGTCTCCAGAATATAAAAGACTCCAGCTCTGTTCAGTCACCCTTATATGAAAATAGAAATGTGAGTTGTTTTCTCTTTGACTGTGAACTTATTATATAACGCAGAGAAAGCAACATTTTCACATGTGAGCACAAATTTTTTGGAGCATATTGTTAGCTTTCTTTCCAAATGGCTGTCATGATGAATATATTCACTTATCGGAAAACAAAATGGATGATTGCTGAAACGGGCCTGTCTTGAAATGCAAGCCCCGGCCTAGAGAGCCCTGTTAGATTAGCCACTTTTCCATAAGCGACCTGTAAACTTATTCTGAAGATAACTCAGGGGTGAAATGCTACCGCCGGCGGGTGGTTCAGAGAACTGGTAGCGACGGCAGTGCGAGGCTCCGCCCACCCACCCAGTTGTCCCACCCAGAAGTAACCTGTTTTTTACCTTCCGCGCATGCGCAGAAAAGATTTGTGCATGCACAGAGGGTCTGTGCGCACATGTGACATGCAAGCGGAGCACACATGTACGTGCGGTGCATGCACTTCCGAACCAGTAGGGAAGGTAAGTAGATTTCACCTCTGAGTTAACTGATCTTTTTTCAGAGGTTATAAGAAGGGGAACGTTTTCCAAGGGCTTTCGTTGTTTTGAGAAGCCAATGGATATGGAGAACACACACACATACACAAAACGAATCTTAAACTTGCCTTCATTTATGGCATGAAGTTTTCTAGGAGTCAGAAAAGAATCTAATGCATATATATAGCAATAAATGCAATAAATGAGATGTTTTGGTTTTATTCTTTGTATGTTTTCAAGCCTTCCCAAATTTCCTATTTAATTGGGTTGAACAATGATGAAATGTGTATTGTCATGCCAACACTGCCTTTTTTGTAAGTTCAACAACATTACCCACAGGGTATATGGAGTTTGCACTGTGATATTGTGATGCATGCTTCCTCAGTCTGACAAAAATTTCAGATACAGAGGACACTTCAGTCTATACTTTATTTTATTCTGAGCTGTAGTAATTATTGACAAAGATATATTCATTTACTCTTTAAGCTCTACTCCTTTTTCTTAAGTTTAACACCCATCCTTTTTTGTTTTCATGTATCTTGATAAACTATGACTTTGTTTTAGACTGATATTTCTATGTCATTTGTGCCTCAGGAATTTGTTAAGATACCTTAGAACGGGTATCAAACTCGATTTCATTGAAAGCGGCATCAGGGTTGTGTTTGACCTTGGGGGGCCGGGGTGGGTGTGACCAGGGTGGGTGTGGCCAGTTTGATGTCCCTTGTGTTGGGGGAGCCTGTGGTGGCTGAAGCACTCTGCCAGTAAAAATGGAATCTGCAAGGGGCGCATGAGCTCCGTTTTCGCTGGCAGAGGACCGCGGGCCAGTCCTTTGCTGTTTCTAGGGTGACCCCGCGGGACAGATCTAAGCACCCTGCGGGACAGATGCGGCCCACGGGCATTGAGTTGGAAACCCTTGTCTAAGAAGGTCTAGGTCTCTCCAGATAGATCACTAAAATAAAGAATTTGCCTTCGTGTGATTAGAAGACTATCAAACATTCTCCTTCCTGATCATCTGGTTTCTGATTAAATGTGGATGCAAAAATATTGATAGCAGCCACATAGAGTATAGACAAGAAAAATCGTCGATTACCATATTCTGCACAATCTGGCTTTCTGAAGGTTGCCAGAAAATCTGAAAATATTTGGAAACTAACTGGCATTCTGAATGCATATTTAGAAAAATTAAATCTGTAGTGATCATTTTGGTGATTGTAATAATGGCCTTTTATGTGTGTGGTGTGTTTTTTTCCCCCTTTAAATAAATAATTTATCAGTATCACAGGGATGGATATTATTTGCAAACTCCCTTGAAGGAAAATATGAAATATCTTACATTAATAAATCAATGGCTGAGTAGCTGAAAGAATATTAAGTAAGATGAGATTAATTGGACAAAAGGTTTTCTTGTACTTTTGGGGTACGGGGACTCACCAGAGAATATTTTAAAAAGGTTGGCTGTCAATTTCATTATGTTGGAAATGTTAAATAGATTAAGAGATACTTATTTTCTCCACTCTTGCCCCATTTATCATTTAACATCCATAAATGTATTAATATTGTTATGAATACCCTGTTTTCCCAATGAGCGCATGTGCTAAAATAAAGCTCCCCCTGAAAATAAGCCCTCCCCAAAAATATTTAAACGCAGAGCTAGAAATCAGGTAAGATGACAAGAGGAGCCCCATCTTGCTCCACATGCCCCAAAATAATAAGACCTCCCTGAAAATAAGGCCAAGCGCTTATTTCGGGGTTCAAAAAAATATAAGACAGGGTCTTATTTTCGGGGAAAAGGTGGTACCAATATAATACCCTTAAATTATAATCCAAAAATGTAGAATTTACAAATTTATCAAAACAGATTACTCAGTGTAATGAAGGTTTGATGATGTGTATGAAAATTGGGCTGAATGATTTCTAAGTGTAAATTTATCCTTGTTAGTCCTGTTTTTTATTTCACTTTTTTCCTGTTTGGTTACTGCGCTTTGGTTTTCCCCCCCGCTCTTTTCGTTCTGTGCATTTGCATATAAAAGCACAATGCAAAAGATAATGGGGTTCAAATTCAAAAAAATCTCTACATGGTAGGAAAGGGTTAGAGTTTTCTGTGTGTGTTTGTAGTTCTATTTAAATTATCATGATGTGGTAGAAAAGGGAATGTATTTTCTTTCTTTATAACCTTGTAACTTTGGTTATGGAAAAGAAAAAGAGATAGTGGCAGAAAATATCTATCGGGGGGTTTTTTCAAGGGTGGGTACGAGCCAGAAAGAATCTTCTAGTCATTCTCTCTTCTTCCACAAACCTTCTAGTTACTTTTATCACCCTCTTGAAATATCTGTTTGTCTTGTTTAATAATGAAATTTACCAGGTCTTCTTAGGAATGGAAAGAAGTAAAATAACTTCATCTGCTAGTGCAAAAAACAAACAAGACAAACAGGTATTTCAAGAGGATACCCAAGAGGGTAACTCGAGGACAGGTAGTCCTCGAATTACGACCACAATTGAGCCCAAAAATTTATGTTGCTAAGTGAAACTTTTGTTAAATGAGTTTGCCCCATTTTACGACTTTTCTTGCCACAGTTAAGTGAATTGTTGCATTTGTTATATTAGTAACATGGTTGTTAAGTGAATCTGGGTTCCCTATTGACTTTGCTTGTCAGAAGGTCGCAAAAGCTGATCACATGACCCCAGGACACTGCAGCCATCATAAAGATGAGTTGGTTATCAAGGGCCTGAATTTTGATCATGTAACCATAGGGGTGCTACAATGTCGTAAGGGTGAAAAACGGTAATAAGTCACTTTTTTCGGAGCCATTGTAATGTTGAACTGTCAGTAAATGAACTGTTGTAAGTTGAGGACTACCTGTATGGAGTTTCAGCCATTCACCATTTTACTTTATAGGGAACCATGGATCTATCAATATTTTTAGACATACAAATAATGATGTTATTAAAACAATCTTGCAAGACCTGTTAGGTGCCAAAAGAGATAATGTGACTACAGGACTTGTGTTAGGATGGGTATTACCTGTCTTTACCTACTCATGTATTTGCTGCTTGTTTTTATTACACTTCATTACAACTCATTCACTACAATTCATAGACGTGTGGTGCAGTAAAAACAGACTTTAAATTTCCAGAAGGTGCTATTCCTTATCTTTTGAATTTGTAAAAAACTTGTTAAACATTTTTTTTTCCAGTTGGTACTACTTTAATATATGAAATGTGAAGAAAAATATTAAAACACCAGTGCTGGTTTTGTTAACAATGAAATTTACCAGGTCTTCTTAGGAATGGAATGAGCATGAATTTGATAAAGGAACTGTAGATTATATTATCAGAGCTACTCAATTGTTGGATTCTTTGGAGTTCTGCTTTTCATATTCATCTATATTTCAAGTAAAGATATTTTAAAATCTTATTGTAGAACATCGGTAATTATAGGATGATTTGTAAATTGTGCTATGATGTTCAAGTTAATTGTAAAAAATAGAATTTCTTCATAAAAGTTAATTTATGGCTAATTTAATTTTACTATTAATTTGACATAAAATGCATTATAAATTTCAGTTATCATCTGAACTGTTTATCCTGAATCGAAGACTACTTTCTGTAATTATTCACAGAAAGAAAACCAAATAATTAGTTGAAGTATATAATAAGAATTTATTTTGATTGGTAATGTGTATCTTCATGAAGAAAGCTATAACTTTCCATATTACCATGTGATCAAGGCACAGAAAGGAAGCGTTTTCTATATAGTCTGGATCTAGGTCTAAATCTAGATATCATCAGCAAGATAAGATCCATATCCTTTAAGTTTAGATTGGAACCGTAGATGTTGCCTATTGTTGCTATGCTGTTTTAATTATATGTTTTATGTTTCCTTTCAGTCTGCTCCCAGTACTCACGAGGAGTTTTTGCTATTTTTGGACTGTACGATAAAAGATCAGTACACACCTTGACCTCATTCTGCAGCGCCTTGCACATCTCCCTCATCACACCCAGTTTCCCCACAGAGGGTGAAAGCCAGTTTGTGCTGCAACTGAGGCCTTCCTTACAAGGAGCGTTGCTAAGTTTGCTGGGCCATTATAAATGGAATCGCTTTGTCTTCCTTTATGACACCGATAGGGGTAAGTAATGTTCCCCTTCATAACACTCACCTACGGAGAGATGTAGCCATGTGTGTAGGAGATGAGCAGGCTAAGCCCGAGTGTGGGGATCAAATATGTCATCAGTTTGGAATTACTATGCTCCCACAAGAGACCCAAGTCCAGCTCACATGAATTCCACTGACCTTATCTAGCACCAGTTGGGTTTACCATTACCATTAGTAGATCAGATTCTTGTGTAGCATGTAATCAACGTTTAGTGCTCTGAACTCAATCCCTGTTCTTGACTATGTGTCATAGAAAGAAGAGACCCCAAGAGAGATTTCTTTCACATTTATTAAGTTTATATGCTTCCCATCTCACTGTCCACTGTTCATCCACTAAAGCTGTTCCTCCACTAAAGGGTAACTTTTATGTTTTGCTGGATATATATGACAGTCCTGAAGCAAATTCGTTCGGGTGCTAGAATTGCGCTAGAAATCTGAATGATTTAATTTGTTTCCATTTTGCAGTGGGGGCCCCCGCACACGCCCTGCCCCCCGTGCATGTCTGTGCAGCCCCCCACATGCCCCCTGCGCATGTGCGGCAGAGACCCAAAGACCAGCTGGCCAGCAGGAGGCGCACACACATGCGCAGCAGAGCTGAACTGGGGTGACTGCTCGCGTGCCCACAGAGAGAGCGCTCCGTGTCACCTCTAGCATGCATGCCATAGGTTCACCGTCATGGTCATAGGAGATATGTCAGAAGTATTTGAGATTCTAGTTTATTTCTGCTGCATTGCTACAAAAATGGACACATGCACATTTTCTTTCTTATTAAAATTATTTCACTTAATTTGTAATCTTTTCTTGTATGATTTATTGTATTGGTAATTTTGTGCAGCTCTTTATAAAAATAATCCTTACATTGTACTATTTTATTTGTGCCTAGTTCTGTTTGTTCTTTTTGTGTTTTTAAAATGTTCAGATAAAAAAGCTTTGGTTTCATTTGGTTCTGCTTTGCAATTTGTTTTGGGTGAGCATAATATAGTAAATAAGACAGAAAAATAAATAAACAGTGATAGTTCCGCTTAAAAAAAAACAAATTCCCCCTTTCTCTTCTAAATTCCAAAGATAAATTATAGGCTCACCTTTTTGAAATATGTGACAGCATACCACAGGCAGTTTCAGAATTTTCTTCCCTGAAATATGATTTGTAAACTATTCCTCAAGAAACTATACAAAAAACTTGGAATATTATGAATACATTTTTGAGATGGAGATTGGTAAAATTTTTATGCATTCATATGAAAAAATCCAGAATGGTTGCTCTGCTAGCCTATAGCCTGAACGAAATGAAAAGTCTTGCTAATTTACTGGTTAACCACTTGATATCACAATCTTTCTTGCCAAGGATCAAAATGACAAACATATTTGATGAAATAACCTTTAGCTGACATAAATGTGTGCATCCTAGCATCCACTTTTCCTCTTTACTCACTTTCCTAAACCTCTTTCAAAAAACAGCTCAAATTAATCCCTCAATCCTCTGCAGCAGATATTAGTAGTAATAAGTACTAGTCATGGTGTTAAAAAGCTGAGATAGTATTTCTTGGGTATAATATTGAAGATAACTTGAAACAGCTGCTTTGCAATGATGTGCCTCTCTCTAACTAGCTACTTAACTATAACTTCATGAAGCAATTTTTATAGTAGGCTTACATGCTTTTTACTCTCTTTACCCTTAGACCTGGGATATCAAACTGGCGGCCCACGGGCCAAATGCATCACACGCAGGGCACGCCCATCCACAAAGGCAAAAACAGCCATGATATGTCACATGATGTCACATGATCGAGTTTGACACCTGTGCCTTAGACTATAAAGCACCCGCAAATCACTACTCAAGCATCACTTTCTCAGTTGTAAACTAAATGTGTTTTTCAGCTAAATATCATTTAAACCGAAACAGTCAGAAAACCAAGTTTTCTTCTTGGTTTTCAAACTGAAATTTGAGTGTATAAGAATATAAATATATTTAACAAATTCCTGGTTGTCCTCATGTTAAACCATAATGCTTTTACAAGCCTCTGACGATTAGGCAACTCTTCGGCGGAAGAGGTTGTAGAAAAAATGCTTTTAAAATTAAAAAAAAACCCAGCATCTGATGATCGCGCAGCTCAGCTGGGCATGGGGGGGGCAGGGATTTTTGCTACCAGTTCTCCTAACCACCCGCCGCCATCGCTACTGCATGGGTGATCCGGTCCAAACTGGGAGCATTTCACCCGTGAGACAGGGTCTTATTTTCGGGAAAACACGGTAGTTGTAACTGATGATGATTTTACAACCTATTTTTGTGTGATTGTTAAGTGAGTTATGGGCCTGTTTTGCTGAAAACTGAAAATAAATGCAAAATTTTTGGAATATCGTTGTTAAACATGGTCATGTGACCACAGAATGGTGCAGACAGCCATAAATGCAGGCCAGTTGCTGAGTGCCCAAAGTATGGTGATGTGATTGCATGGGGGCGACCATCAGAACTTTGAATCTGGGTCATAAGTACCCCCCGGTAGGTCCTTTGTAACTTTGAATGGTTGCAACCGATTGTAAATCAAGGATAACCTGTACATTGTTATTATTACCAATTTTCTCGGTACTAGAACATTGCAATGTTTTTCAGCTTCCTAGACTATAACTAGCTCTAGAATTCTTGAAGATCTCTATCCACATTGCATTCAGCAATTAGTTTTCGATCTACTTAATTGCCTATTACTTGCTGAGGCTCTGTCACCACTGATAAGCATGCCATATTTACAGCATTTAGAAACAAAGATATGCAATTCAGTCATATTAGCTGATTTTAAAGTTATATGTGAATTTTACATGTAACTTGATCCTACTAAATTTATTTTGGATGTTAAGATCAGAAATATAGCAAAGCTAAAGTATTTTTTCCTTTATTTGTATTCAATGTATTTAAGCCCTGATGGCGCAGTGGTTGGATGGCTGTATTGCAGGCTAACTCTGCCCGCAGTCTGGAGTTCGATCCTGACAGGGCTCAAGGTTGATTCAGCCTTCCATCCTTCCGAGGTCAATAAAATGAGGGCAATATACTGACATTTGTAAACCGCTCAGAGAGTGTGTAAAGTACTATGGGGAAGTCTAAGTGCTAATGCTTCTGCTGTTTTATGATTTTGAAGTTAAAATAGGATTATTGCTGTTACAGATATGTTTCCTGACTGATCAGCAGGGTTTGCAGCTGATAAGATTTGATTTTAGGGAAAAGTTTCCATCTCCTGCTCTGCACATTGCACCAAATTATACATGAAGTAAACAGAAGCAATTCAGAGCTGCACTGCTGTCTGTGGTTTTTAATGCAATACGATACCGATCTGCATGAAGCAGGTAATGGGTATTCAACACTGCTTTATGGAAATTGCATATCAGCATTTACTGATATGCATTCAGCATTTTGTTCATATAAAACAGCAGCTTTCACGCATCTTACTGGTGTGTACTTTTCATTGTAAATTTAAGCTCAATAAGAAAGTGTCTTGGAATACACAACAAACATTGCTGCCAGACCAGTATCTCAGATAGACCTCCCTTAGTGATGCTGGAGTAGAGCAAGACTCACAGTATACTAGAATGTCTATGGAGATTCTCAATCATCCAGGTCATCGTTGACCCAAAGGTGCTTTTTCCAAAAGGCAACTGGACTTTGCTTTTCTTTTTGTTTTTCCTTTGAAAATGGTTCGCTCCTTATCAAAAACTGAAGAAGCTTCTTGAATGAAAAGCAAAATGTTTTCAAAGGAAAAAAGAAAGAGAGAGAGAGAGAGAGAGAGAGAGAGAGAGAAAGAAAGAAAGAAAGAAAGAAAGAAAGAAAGAAAGAAAGAAAGAAAGAAAGAAAAAGAAAGACTAGTTGACTTTTTGGAAAAAGCGCCTTTAGGACTGCACAGTAGGATAACTCTCAAAGCCACGCATTTCCGGGAAGTTACTTCAGCGCTATCTGATTGGCATCACTTAAGGCAGCATTAGTTAAATGAGGGTATTCAAGGCCACTCCTAAACCTCAGGTCAGTCACACTGGTTGACAGACAGTTGATAAATGAGGATCCTGCGTTTCAGGCATCCAAGGAAGCTTTGAAAAGCGTGAAAGGAGGAAGCCAGCTACACATCCACACTCGTATGCTTTAGAATTTTATTTCTCTGTGGACATCTGAGTCCGGCAGCTGCTGTACTTAGCCTTTTATGCAGCCACAGGTGTTGGCTTCAGTGCTGGAACCCACAGTCATGGGAGACAAAGACAAGCACAGTAGTAGCTGCCAGGGACTGGCAATTATGCCAAGCAAACATTGAACGTAAAACAAATGCATGTGCCAATTGGGCTTCAAACTGAGTTTCTAGTTCAGGGGGAAAAAAATTAACTTGTCTTTTGAGAAGCATTCTCTGTACACTATAGACAAATGCCCAAAGCTGTTATAAGGTACAAGGCACGCATTTTGTTGGAACAACAACTGCAACAAAAGTGGATTCGAAAAAGAAGGCATAGGCTTTCAAAGACAAAAGCTGATTAGCTTTCCTGAAATGATCTCACATTCCTTTATGCACAGGGAGTCAAATTAATCTACAATTAATCTCCACATATTTCACCAGAGTTGAGGAAAGCCAAAATCCTACGAGGGCAAAAAGTCAATAAGGATACATTTCTTCAGAGATCATGTCCTCAAAAGCCTGTCACTTTTTGGGCTCTCCCTTCTCTCTGTATTTCAGATCCCAAAAGCTACAGTATACCAGAGGATTTCACTTTCTTCTTGACAGCTTGCTTTCACGACATATTAGCCTCCTACTTAAAATCTTGATAAGATATCGAGTGGCAGGGGTAGTGGGCTGAAGTCACCTTCTCTAATCTAAACCATGTGGGTTTGGGGATCTGGCTTTTTGAAGCAGAAAGAAAAAAAACGTGATATACGTTGTGATGTTTGTATATGAGAAACACAAAATGAATGTCTGCCTTTTTAACTCATCTGCAGTATTAAAACACAAGTACAGTAGAATTGCTGTGAGAGGCTAGTAGGCCCTATGAGGTAAATCTTCAGACTGTTTTGTATTTGTTTTGTGATTTGGGCAGGGGGAATTAATTGGTGCTTTGTAGATGACAAAGTCTAGGTCTATTACAAAGGATTCCAATAGGAATCAATTCAGAGAATTTGTGTGTGTGGGATGAAAGAAAACCTAATTCTGAAAAACTCTGCTTATGTTAGAGTAGAATAATATTGGAGCATACACAGATAGAAGATGGTTGCTGTTGTTTTAATATATTGCGTTGATGAAATTGTGAACCTGCTAAATCATAAATAAGTGAAAAAAGTGTACAAATTATAGGAGTTTCCTACATTCTCAGTGATACTATTGTATGGATTCTCTTTACAATTTGTCCTGTGGAAAGTCCTTCCAAAAAAGTTGTGATTTTAATCCTTTTCATTCAGAATCTTTTCATAAATTAGATTTTGGAGAAAAATAAGATTATCATGATGGAAGTATTTATATCTGTGAAAGTACTACATGAATGCATAATAATTCTGCAAAGCACTGGTTCTGGAACGTAGGAATTGGTCAGGAGCCAAATATAACATATTACCATAAATATTTAACTACTGCTGCACAGGATCTTTGATTGAGTAACCTAAGCAAATGGAGGTTCCCACTCTGAGGAATTATTCTAAATTGAAAGCAAGTAGATAAAGGAGAGAAAGGAAGGAGATAATAAATTGAGGAATGAAATCAAGCCAACAGACTTCTATTTTTGTTTTTTAAAGTAAATTTAAATATTTTTTCTATACTTACAGCAGGCAACGTTTTAAAATCCAAAGACTGCACTTGACTTTTTGGGGGATAATGAGAGTCACCATGATGGACTACAGGTAGTCCTCAACTTACAACTATAAACTAAAATTTCTGTTTCTAAGCAAGGCAATTGTTAGGTGAGCCACACAACATTTTTGGCCATAGTGGTTAAGCAAATCATTGCAATTGTTAAATGAGTCCAGCCTCCCCTTTTGACTTTGCTGGTTGGTAACCAGCTGGGAAGATTGCAAATGGCAGTCACATGACCCCAGGACAACAGTTGTAAATACGTTCCAGTGCCAAAAGACCAAATTTTGATGATCGTGGGGATGCTACAAGTTATAAATGCGAGGACTGGTTATAAGTAATTTTTTTTTACTGGTGTTATAACTTTGAATAGTTGCTAAATGAATGCTGTACTTCAAAGACTACTTTAGCGATGAATTTAGATGAAGCACATTGGTGGAGCCAAAATTTGCTTCCTATCTTCTGAGTTTTGGTATGAATTTGTGCATTTACTTTTTTAACCACTGTAGCTAAGCCTATATAACACGTTTCTTCGTGTGGTTCATGTCAGATCAGCTCCCTTTTGTCCTAAAGCAGGGGTGTTAAACTGGTGGCCCGCAGGCCAGATGCATCATGTGCAGGCCACGGCCATCCCAGCTCTGCAACTATGAAAAATGTCTTGAAATGTCATATGACAGCAACGTGACACGTGAGTTTGACATCTGTGCCCTAAAGAAAAACTTCCATGTAACATCTCATTCATCCACGTCTCTATTGGTTGTTAATTTGTATGGGGGGAAAAGTCTAAATATCAAATCATGGACCAGAAACAATTTGTTTTCTGCTTTTCTGGAGGAATATGGAGATGGCCTAGAAGAATCCTCAGCAACCGTTATGTAAAAACCAGCTTAATCCTGGAAGGCCGCAGGGAGTAAGAAAGAACCAAGATTTCCCTAGTTTGATTGTCTTTAGGATGAGAAGAAGGAGAGAGAATCTGTGTCAGGCTTTCAAGGTTCTGTTATTATACCCTTTAATAAAGTTCTAGGAGTTGTGGTGGAGTCTGTTTCCTGACATAGTCTACCTTGCAGGGCTGACAGCTTTACCCAATCAGTAGTGCAAAGTGAAACTACATTCAATGAACAAAAGATTATTCTTCAATCATAAATGCACAAATAGAATAAGCAGCCTGGGAAAATACATCAGTTTTGATAAATATACTCTCTGCCAGGGTATTTCTTCAGAGTGGGATAGATAAATGTAAATGACTAGAGATGAGATCACCTTAGATAAAAGTGAAATTCAGGTCCTGGTTAGGAAAAATGCTGTGATGCAATTTGCAAATTGCATCTGTAGTTCTCTGCAGCTGAATATGTGCATAAATGGGAAATAGCCCGCAACATTCAGAGCAAAATCAATTGACTTCAAAAGAGAAAATATTTAAAAGGGAGGGAGCTGAAAGAAGATACAAGATGCTGAAGCATTTGCAAATGTGCTTGATGTTATTCATGAGAGTTGTTTGTGATGGTTTTAGGTTGCCTTTTGTTTTGTGGACGTAGAAATGGAGTCTGCCTCAGCAGGCACCTTTCATCACTTTGCAGACTCTTGTAATGCTTTAGATGCTTTTTCTGGATGTGCAGTATCTGTGAGTTTTTAAAACTAATATTACCCATTGTTGTCATACCATTGAATCACCAAGCCTACGCAAATATGCAGAGAAAATAGAAGCAGTAATGAATGCCCCAAGGTTACAAGATACGTTGCAACTACACTCCTTTTTAGGATTTGTTAATAATTATATAAGATGCATGCCAAATTTAGCTACTATGAGACATTCCTTAAACATGTCACTACAGTAGAAACTACAGTATGAACAAAATTATGACTTCAAACACTCAAATATTAAAACCCACACTTACCTCCTGTGAAATTGGCTTGTGAAGCATCGCAATATGGCATCGGCATCATGCACCATGAAAGCTGGTAGTGAATTCTCAATACCTTTTTTTTATTATTATCATGCTCACTTAAAGCTACATAGAAAAAATACTGAGCTTAATTTGGAGAGTTAAATATTTCAACCAGTATCTGTACAGAAGAGAGTTTATTCTCATCACTGATCATCAGACATTACTTGAAACAAGTCTTCAAAGTATAATAAAGCATTTACAGATTTTTAAATATAATCTTGGTGAGGAATGGTATAAGTATATTGTATTATCACTAATGTTTGATTAAGCATGCCTATGGTCTTGTATTAACTTTATTGTGTTGACCTACCATTATGCATTGGAACTCTTCAGATTCACTGGGTTGATTTAGTGAAGAAGAAAAACCTACTTCTCATTTGATTATCTTTTGTTTGGTCAATGGAAAAGGTACAACAAAAAAGTGACAAAAATGTGGGGCAGAGTTAGTTTCATTGTGTAAATTAAATCCAAACCAATTCTCATATCCACCATCTAATTATATCACCACATACTCTGCTCACATTCCTGGAACTTAAGTTAGCTTGATCTTAACTGTGAGGATAAAATTCACAGTTCAAAGATTACAGTATCTTTCTTTTCTTCTGAATGCCTACTTTGAAAAGGAGAAATGCCTACATTGCTAGAGGAATAGGGCAAGGGATAGACAGGAAGGCCTAAGCTATTTAAGGGAAATCTGCCTAGGTTTTCCCCCCAATCTCTTCCATTTAAAACATTTTTTTTTCTTTTTTGTACCTTCCAGTCAGTGTTGACTCTTAGCAACTGTTTGGACAATTCTTGGCAGTTTTCTTGGCAATGTTTTGGTTGCCATTTTCTTAGCAGCCAAAAAAGCTAATACAATCCTTGGTTATATAAACAGAAGCATAGAATCAAAATTACGTGAAGTATTAGGACCACTTTATAAAGCCCTCGTAAGGCCACACCTAGAATACTGCATCCAGTTTTGGTCACTACATTACAAAAAAAGATGTTGAGACTTTGAAAAAAAAGTGCAAAGAAGAGCAACTAAGATGATAAATGCCTAGAGACTAAAACATATGAAGAACAGTTGAAGAATTGGGTCTGGTTAGTCTAGAGAAAATAAGGACTAGGGGGGGACATGATAGCAATATTCCAGTATTTGAGAGGTTGCCACAAAGAAGAGGGGGCCAACTTATTTACCAAAGCATCTGTAGGCAGGACAAGAAACAATGGATAGAAAAGGAATCAAGGAGAGAAGGAATCTGGAACTAAGGAGAAACTTCCTAACAGTGAGGATAATTAACTAGTGCAGCGGTCACCAACTGGTGGTCTGTGGACCATTTTTGGTCCATGAGAAAATTTTGGTGGTCCGCAGAAAAATTATTTGCATTTTTTATATTGAACTAAATCAGGGGTCCTCAGACCCCTGGGCCGGATATGTGCAATGAACATTTATGTTACTGCAGAGAGTCTCCCCCTTCGGTGTCTTTTTGTGTGGGTTGGAGGGGGGGAAATTTTTGATTTGGAGTCTGCTTCAGTCTCCTGGGGTGGGGCTTTGGGCGAGGGCTGGAGGGAAGCGCCGTTGGTGGCGAAGAGCTGGAAGGCCTTGTTCCAGTGGGACTGCCTCATGGCCTGGAACTGGCTGACCATCTCAGCCCGCTGAGCCTCCAGGTGCCAGTACCCTGCCTTGCACTCCCACAGGTCTTCCCTCTGCTTGGAAAGCCTATGCTCCTAGCCCTCAGTGAGCCTCCTTCTCGGTCAGATCCAATTTGAACTGAGCCAGGTGTTTTGCCAATTCTTTCTCGTGGTGGCTGCTTAGCTCAAACAACTGCTCCTGTTGGGGCCCTAAGGAGCCGGGGTGGGGAGGTGAGGAGTGGCTGGCAGGGGAGGGGCGAGTAGAGGCCAGCGTGGTGCCCCTTGATGTGAGTGACATCGGGTTGGCAACACCCACCCAATCACATGATCACCTAGCCACGCCCACCCGATCATTAGGCAGATCATATTAGTGGTCCGCAGGATTTAAAATTATGAATTTAGTGGTCCCTGAGGTCTGAAAGGTTGGTGACCCCTCAACTAATGGAACAGCTTCCCAGCAGAAGTTCTAGGTGCTTCATCACTGGAGGTTGTTAAGAAGAGACTGATCACTTGTCTAAAATGGTATAGGGTCTCCTGCTTGAGCAGGGGGTTGGACTAGAAGACCTCCAAGGTCTCTTCCAGCTGTATTCTGATTGATATTCTTCTTCCTAGGACTGAGACAGAATGACTGACCCAAATTCGCCCATCTGGCTGGGTGCCTAAGGCTGATCTCCCAGTTTCTACCCTGATGCCTTGACCATTACTGTACTACCAATGTACAGTTTCAGATTCTGGCCATTTGTGTGGAGATACTAGAGTAGATTTTTATTTAAAAATGTAAATGAAAGTGCCTGTTTTCAGGATGCAGGAGAAGAGAAAAGAGCAGGTCTGGAGCAAATAATAAAAGACAGAAAGTTATGCTGTATGTCTGCTTGGCAAATTAAAAATTGACAAATCACCTCATTCCACTAGAATTCATCTGATAGTCAAATGTAATATTGCAGCATTATTAATAACAATGCATTTTAGAAAAGTAGGGTTAAACCAATATAATATTTTGTGGTGGGAAAAGAGAATCCAGGAAATTACAGGCTAGATAATTTAATCTTTGTTCCATGTAAAATTGTAGAAAGTGGCATTAAAAAGTAGGTTATCAGCCAAGCTTTTTGAAGAAGCAAGCTATTTGTTCAGTCATTCATTCATCATTCAATATTGCAGCCCTTCTTAAGCACACAAGTCTAGTTCATAATAATAATAATAATAATAATAATAATAATAATAATAATAATAATAATAGTAAAACCAAAAATAATAGAAACAATAGCAGAATTAATAAGTTTGTCTTATTCAAGATGAGCCCTGACTCAGAAACATTTTAGAATTTGAATAGTATCAATAAATATATAGGAAATGGTGATCTGAATATTTGGATTTTTTAAAAAATGTACTGTATATCGCAGCAGGCTTCTCTATCAATTTAGCACTGCTGAGAACAGGTTGTTTTAAGATTATGTAGCTCATGAAAGAGGCAACAGTGGGTAGGAAATGCAATTCTCGCAATGGGCAAGTGTATGCAGTGAGCTCCTGACAGAATCTTTCCTGGGATTTTTACTGTACTTTTTAACTTGTTTCTAAAAAATAGCTGGAATTACGTTTGAGCAATAAGATTGTCAGCTTTACAATGATCCCAATTGTTAAAAGCAAAAAAAACAAAAACAAAAAAACAAAAACAAAGAGGAATGGTAAGTATGCTCATAATGATCTTTACACATTGGGTAAATGTGTTCCAATGGTAGTAAGAAAGAAGTGATGAACATCGGAGCAAAATAAATAAATATTTTTATTTATTTATTAATTTGACTTGTAAACTGCTCATCTCACCTAGAGGTGATATTCTCACTGTATATAGACACCAATGAAATATAAACTGGCAGCAAATGACCAAAATAACTCCTGAAATTGTGGTGAATGAGTAAATTAAAGTATCATCATTGTGAAAAAGATTATTCCTGCCTAGTGTTTTTTAGCTTATTTATTAGTAATAAATTCAAATTAGTTCAATTGAGCTTGTTAGTGAAGTGATAAATCAAAATTAAGTTGTAGCATGAACTTAATACAGCATATAGTTATTGTAGGGAAAATTAATGTCCCTTAAATACATGGATTTAACTAGATTATATGACTTTAAAGAGAATTTGTCCAATTTATGAGAGATAAAGCCACAATTTTAATCATGATGGCTATATCATCACCATCATCATCATCTCTGAGGGGACTTTTTTTGCATGTCATTCAGAGCAGTATTTTATGAAGCAATATGTGATGAGGCCTTCTCAGTCAGTGGGCCCTAATTATAACCACTCTTTACCTACAGCCTAAACTGTCAAATTAATTGTCAAATAAATATGGATCTAGCTATTCATTCAACCTTTGGGGTCTTAGCAATTTTTTTCTCAGGTATTTTACTGTATAATTTATTTTATCCCACTCATTTTTTTTTGGCTAGAAAGCAGGTTAATTTCAATAATGAATAAATGAATGCTATCTCTGAGCATTAGCCACTGGAGGATTTTTTTTTTTCCCTTTCTCATTTAGATGTTATACATTTTGTTCATCCCAAATATAAATATAGGAGTTAATTGGGCAATGCAGAAATGTCAGAAACAAATAATAGAAGAGAGATACTAGCATCCTATTGTATTATTATTATGGTACTTCTTTTATGATAAGCTACAGTATGCTGGATTTGCATTAATTTGTTAGATTTTTTTTTCCCCATTCAGCAATCATTCATTAAAAAGCAATGCTTTCTGTTTAAAGAAACAGATTTTTCAGTTAGTTTTAAACTAATAGGTTCAGAGGTATTTGATTATAAATCAGGTATTAAGTCAGAAAAAAGTGTGTTTCTTTTGCTTGTTAAGTTACTGCATTTTAGAACATAAACTGGTCATCAGTCAATGCATATATTCAGGTTGGGATGACAGAAAATTTATATTGAATTGGCAGAGATCCATAACTACCCTGGGTCACATTTTTCATGCTGTCTACCAAATCCCACAAGCTTGTTTTTGTTTATCACTAATACCAGCCCTGTGAACCATGGCACATGTTCTTATTGAATTATTACGCTTGGCATAAATTAAAGTTTCTGCACTTGTTAGGACTTCCAGTAATATTTAATTTGTCTGTAGGGATACCTTGATTGAAGTAAAAAGTGTGCTAATTTGGGATGGGTGGATTTATATAATTTTCAATATCACTTTTTCAGTCATTCTTTTAAGTATTCTAAATCTTTAGAGCTTTTGCAGGTACTAAAAAAAAAAAAATCAAAATTGTGTTTATTAAGAACGTATTTATTTCCCTTACAATATTATATCATTAAGAAGAACCCTACTAAACCCATAGACCTATCCAGTTCAGCTTTTTATGTTGTACGGTTCCGACAAGATATATTTCTGAATCCAATCATTGTCCCTTGTCAGCAATCAGTACACAAAGCCTGTGGCCAATGGTTTTAGGAAACCATAAGCAGCATCAAAATTTGTAGCCATTGTTAACCTGATACTCCATGACCCTGCCCATGTTCATTTCATTTTAAAATTATCCAAAATTGACACAAATGCACATTGCCAATATATCCCAAAGGTGCTTTTTTTTTTTCAAGAGGCAACTGGACTTTCTGGACTTCCATTGAGAAGTTGGACCTGTGATTTCTGCAGAATGTTTTCTGCCCTGTGTCCCTTCACTGTTGAACACAGGAACAGGTTATATACATATACATATACATATACATATACATATACATATACATATACATATACATATACATATATATATAATGTATCTCTATCTCTTTTGTTGTTGTTGTTAGTTGCAAAGTCATGTCCGACCCATTGTGACCCCATGGACAACGTTCCTCCAGGCCTTCCTGTCCTCTACCATCCTCTGGAGTCCATTTAAGCTCACACCTGCTTCAGTGACTCCATCCAGCCACCTCATTCTCTCTCATCCCATTCTTCTTTTGCCCTCAATCTTTTCCAACAAGAGGCTCTTTGACAGTGATCTCTATGTCTATATCTATCTATCTGTCTATCTTCTATTCTATTCTATTCTATTCTATTCTATTCTATTCTATTCTATTCTATTCTATTCTATTCTATCTATATCTATACTCTATTTTCCAGCCCTGAATCTCCCTGCATTTAGTTTCAAGGATGATTTTGAGGTCTAACATAGTTAGAGGGAAATAACATTTCTCTTTTTCCATGTTATCTAGACCATATATAGTTTAACTACTATCATGTCATGCATTACTTTCTTTCATTCCAAACTAAAGTGCCCAACTGCAAAAGGATTTTTGGGGGTGGGGCGGTTTGTTTCATTTTGTGTTTTGTTATGTAGGCTTATCCAATATCCCCTAATCATTTGGTTGCCGTTATTTGCTGCTTTGTAATATCTTTTCTAAACTGTAATAATCAGAACTGTACACAACACTTCAATTTTGGTTTTATCAATTTCTGTACAATAAAGGCATTATTGTAGCAAGTGCTATTATTTTCATTGCCCTTCCTAATAATGTTGGAATGTTCTTTTTGCTTTGTTTTGTTTTTTACAACAGCTGTATCCTGAGTTAACACAATTATTGAAATTTCTACTGTATCTCTGAGATTCCTTTCCTTTCAGTCACTTCAGGAAATATATTAGTATATTTGTATTAGTGATGTAGTAATGTAAAGGCACAACTGGAATTTTTGAGCCAACACTTTACACTAAAGTGTAAAGCAGCCCCCCCAAAAAGCTAATACAATCCTTGATTGTATAAACAGACGCGTAGAATCAAAATCCCATTTTGGTCACCACATTACAATAAAGATATTGAGACTTTGGAAAAATTGCAGAGAAGAGATAGTAAGGCGATTAAAAGCCTGGAGACTAAAATATATGAAAAATGGTTGCAGGATTTGGATTTGGTTAGTCTAGAGAAAAGAAGGACTAGGGGAGACATGAGAGCAATATTCCAGTATTTGAGAGGCTGCCACAAAGAGGAGGGGGTTAACTTGTTTTTCAAAAGCACCAAAAGAAGGTAGGACAAGAAACAATGGGTGGAAACTAATCAAGGAGAGAAGCAACCTGGAATTAAGGAAAAACTTCCTAACAGTGAGGACAATTAATCAGTGGAACAGCTTGCCTTCAGAAGTGGTGGGTGTTTCATCACTGGACGTTTTTAAGAGGAGACTGGCAGTCACTTGTCTGAAATGATACAAGGTCTCCTGCTTGAACAGGGGTTGGACTAGAAGACCTTGAAGGTCCCTTCCAGCTCTTTTCTGATTGATTGATTGATTGATTGGAATTTGCAATTTGATGTTTCCTTATCCAAGTTAAATTCTTCACAATCCATCTTGAATTTTACCCTTTCAACAACTTGATACTATCAACTTGCCTACTTCTTTTGAACTCCAGGTCATTTGTATAATTTGAAAGGACTATTCACAACTCCAGTGCCTGGTTATTTCATCTTGCACATCTAGTGAAGGTGAAAATGGTTCTTTTATTTACTCCATTCCCTATTCTTTTTACCAGTTGCCAATTTAAATGAGCATCTGTCCTCTTCTTCCATAGGAGCTAAATTTGCTTAGGAATCTTTGTTCAATGGTTCTTGAAAGTCCAAATATTCACAATCTATTGCATCATTCTTTTATTTCACTTATTGAATGAAAGAATGGAATTCCCTTGCTTTTGTTCTGTAGGCTGGGATTTTCTCCTGGCTGATAAAACAGTAAAAGATAAAGGTGGGTTTTACTCCGCTAGTCATGACCAGTGGTGAAAACTAAAATTTGTTACTACCGGTTCTGTGAGCGTGGCTTGGTGGGGGGGACAATGTGACTGGGTGGGCGTGGTCAATTTTTTTTTTTTTTACTTTTAAAACCATTTTTTCTACAACCTCTTCAGCGAAGAGGTTGTAAAAAAATGCTTTCGAAAGGCTCTGACGATCCCAGCTGAGTTGCCTGATCGTCAGAGGCATTTAAAAGAAAAAAAGTCTCTGCCGATCAGGCAACTCAGCTTGGATCGTCAGAGGGATTTAAAAGAAAAAAGGGTTTTTTTTCTTTTAAAAGCCTTTGAAGATCCCAGCTGAGCCGCACAATCATCAGAGGCTTTTTTTTTACTTTTAAAAGCATTTTTTTTTTGCTGAAGAGGTTGTAGAAAAAATGTTTTTAAAATAAAAAAAAAAGCCTCTGATGATTGTGCAGTTCAGCTGGGCATGCGGGGGGGGGGGCAGGGATTTTTGCTACCGGTTCTCCGAACCACCCGCCTCCATTGCTACCGGATTGGGCGATCCGGTCCAAACCGGGAGCATTTCACCCCTGGTCATGACTGACTTTAGGGGGAGATGCTCATCTCCATTTCTTAAGTCAAAGAGCCAGCAGTTTCCACAGTCATGTGGCCAGCATGACATCTCACCTCAGCACAGAGTGTCTGGCAAAATATAGAATACTGTTACCTTTCCGCATGGCTATATGCAATACCTATTCATCTACTTACATTTTTACTTGTTTTCAAACTGCTAGGTTGGCATGAGTGGAGACAAGTGATGGGAGCTTACTCTGTCTCACAGCACTCAGGTCTCAAACTGCCAAGCCATCAAACTTTAACAGTCTAAGACTCAGCATTTTAAGCGCTGGGCCACTGTGTCCTTATCTCCTGGGTGATAAAAATCAAGAAATCTCTGTCTTCAAATAGATGGTAGGGGTGAGGAAATTTAAGAAGGGCAAAAATCACATCTCTAACATGTTTTCCTGAAAATTTTAAATCACATCAAATAGTGGAATTTAGGCTTTGGGCTTTTTTAAAAAAATCCTTCATAATACTAAGTTTTCCCAAAAATAAGCCCTATCCCAAAAATAAGACCTAACTGTGTGCCTAATATAAACCCTACCCCAAAAATAAACCCTAGTTAAGACCTCACCCACTTCGTCCCACCGTCTGGTTATATGAGGTGCATATGTAAAAATCAAGCGGGGTGGTAGGCTGGAGCTGCCCCATGCGCCCCATACCCTCTTAGCTTAGGGAAGTCGCAGCCAGGCTTCCCACACCCCGACACCTCTCACACCACTGCTTAATTTCTTCTGCAGCTAGATGCCATGTGGCGATGGTGCCAGTGCCGTTGCTTGTGGGAGGAGGCCACATGGCTCATTGTACCACTCACGGCAGGAAGCAATGGTGTAATGTGCCACGCGGCCTCCTGCCATGAGCATAAGAAGCCTGGCAGTGGCACAATAGGTGTTAGTGCCTGGGAAGCCTGGCTGCAGTGGTCCTAAGGTAAGCGGGTAAGACATCCCCTGAGAATAAGACCTGGTGCTTATTTTGAGGCCCAAAAGAAAATAAGACCAAGTCTTATTTTCAGGGAAACACAGTAGCAAGAATAGGAACTGCTTTTCAGGAATTATCAAGCAGAGTATGAAACATAGACAGGTTGGGTGTGCTTTTTCTTGGTCAGTGGTTTCTGCATAAATAGCAATTAAGTAGAATCATCTAGATCAATGATGGCTAACCTTTTTGCCATTGCGTGCCAAAAGCAGGGGGAGGATGGGGGGGTTGTGCACATGTGTGCCCACACCCATAATTCAATGCGCCCTGCCACCCGCGCATGTGCATGCGACCCCCTACGCTCCCCCTGCTTTTGGCACGTGATGGCATGGTGGGCTCGGTAACCCCGTTTTTTGCCCTCCCCAGGCTCCAGAGGCTTTCTAGGAGCCTGGGGAGGGCGAAAACGGCCTTCCCCAGCCCCTTGGAGGCCCTCCGGAGGCCGGAAATAGCCCATTTCTTGACTTCCTGTGGGCCCGGAAGGCCCAAAAATCAGTTGGCTAGGGTGTGCATGCGCGCTGGAGCTGAGCTAGGGCAACGCTTGTGTGCCCACAGATATGGCTCCGTGTGCCACCTGTGGCACGCGTGCACAGGTTCACCATCACAGATCTAGATAAGTCGCTAAAAAAATGCAAATGACCAGCTGTCTGCAAGGAGTATAAATCTTTCCATCCCCCACCATCCAGGCAGAGCTGAAGAAGCTTCTTGAATAAGAAGTAAAACATCTTCAAAGAAAAACCAGAAAGTCCAATTTCCTCTTGAAAAAGCACCTTAGGGACAACAACCCTGACCTGGATGACTGAGAATCTCCATAGACATCTAGATAATGGGAATCATGCCAGATACACTGTATGTGATCGGAAGAAGCTCAACTTGTAATACACTCTGATGTTTAGATATGCATTTCATGATTTCGTTTAATTGGTGAGGCTGTGTTTCAAAACAAGCATATAGTTAATCAGAAAGTTCCCGTTTCATTGGAAGGAATTTTACAGTTTTAAGATTTTCTTACTTTTCCCCTTCAGTAAGGAGTTATGACGGAATAAGATTCAGATGTGATGATGCATTGAGAGCCAAAATTCTGCTTAACAGATGATCTCTTAGGAAATGTTTTCAGTTATCCCAACACACCATTGCTAAATAGGATGCTGTTAATTCAGATGGATCTCAGCCATTTCACTTGGACAAGTTTGAATACCTTTCACAGGAAATAAGTGTAAGGGCGGCGGTGGCAGGAACAGAGAAGAAGTAGCTGTCTTAGAAATGAATCAACACAAACCAGAACATCTGCTCATCAGAAATTAACAGATAGTTTTTATCTATACTGCTGTTTTTTTTATATCATTGCAAACATGATATTTTTTTTTACAATGTCAGTTATTTTTGTCAACATGTTATGAAATCTACATTAGCTATGCAGAAATATAAAGCTCTCGTGTTTGAGCTTCTATTTTGCATTTATGGATATGAATCTTTTGCTTATTGGCTGTGATCACAACTGTTTCACTTTTTTCCCCCTTTTGCTTTAATAGCTTGTCAGTAAGCTTGGAACTGAGAACACAAGTGTGTCAAGGGTTGTGGTGGGTTTTTTTAATCTGCCTTGTTGTTCATTCCATTACTAATGGTGGCTTACAACACAATTAAAAAGCACAGAGAATAAAATAGTGATAAATCTGATACAACTGGAGTCAAAGTTAAAACTAAAAATTACCATTAAAATAATCAAAAGTTAAAATATTGGAGAGATACTTACTAAATACTGGGAAAGCAAGAACCTACAATCTCATTAGGAGAGTATCCACAGTCAGGCATGGGGATATATACTTCATTTGAAAGATTAATAAATTGAGAACTTGAATGCAAGATATACTGTGTGACAAACAAGGAAAATATTTCAAGTTCTTGTTTGATGGGGTTAATCCAATTGTCTGTATTGCCTACAGTCATACAAAGTGATGCTGTATTTCCCTGTTTATTTCTCTAATTGAAAAGATGAAGGTACTCCTGGATCCCTGGGCTATACAATCATAAGGATATCTGTTTTGAAGTTTGTTTCACTTAGTACCAAAGAGATACTTTGTAGGGGAAAAATCCATTTTGTTAGAATCACTTGTCTCAACATCATGTAAAAGAGAAGATTCCATTGTCACCATAAGTTGTACAGGAGAAAAATACATTAACGCAGGGCAAAAAAACCAGTTGGACATTTTGAGTAAGCATTGTCTAAATCTTTAGGAATAAAGAAAATGTAAGTCAAGAATAATGAAGATATGAGAAATAACGAAATAATTTAACAGGATAGCCTTGTTAGATAATAGAACCAAAGCTAAACTTTGCAAAAGTTTCTTTTAAGACGTGATAGTAAGCTTACATATTTTAATATTCTGCACTGAATTGTGCTTGTGATATATTGTAGCCATTACTTAAAATTTGAGCCTCTTTTTTTTAAAAAAAACATATATCCTTTCTCATATGCCTCTACCAGATGACTCAAATCGTATTTTCCTGATGGGTTAAAAAAAAAGAATCTATTAAGTCAGAAGGAAAAAATAGAAATAGAAAGAAATAGAATAACAGAGTTGGAAGGGACCTTGGAGGTCCTCTAGTCCAACCCCCTGCCCAGGCAGGAAACCCTACACCACTTCAGACAAATGGTTATCCAACATCTTCTTAAAAATTTCCAGTGTTGGAGCATTCACAACTTCTGCAGGCAAGTTGTTCCACTTATTCATTGTTCTAACTGTCAGGAAATTTCTCCTTAGTTCTAAGTTGCTTCTCTCCTTGATTAGTTTCCACCCATTGCTTCTTGTTCTACCCTCAGGTGCTTTGAAGAATAGTTTGACTGCCCCTTCTTTGTGGAAACCCCTGAGATATTGGAACACTGCAATCATGTCTCCCCTAGTCCTTCTTTTCATTAAACTAGACATACCCAGTTCCTGCAACTGTTCTTCATATGTTTTAGCCTCCAGTCCCCTAATCATCTTTGTTGCTCTTCTCTGCACTCTTTCTAGAGTCTCAACATCTTTTTTACATCGTGGCGACCAAAACTGAATGCAATATTACAAGTGTAGCCTTACCAAGATATTAAAAGTGATACTAACACTTCATGATCTTGATTCTATCCCTCTGTTTATGCATCCCAGAACTGTGTTGGCTTTTTTGGCAGCTGCTGCACACTGCTGGTTCATATATAAATGGTTGTCCACTAGGACTCTGACAGAAAGGATCTTGAGCAAGGTACCACATATACGGTACCTGTGCATTTTGTTTTTCTTCCCTAAATATAGAACCTTACTTTTTTGACTGTTGAATTTCATTTTGTTAGATAGCGCCCACTGTTCAAGTCTGTCAAGATCCTTCTGTATCTTGAGCCTATTTTCTGGAGTGTTGGCTATTCCTGCCAGCTTGGTGTCATTTGCAAATTTGATGAGTTCCCCATCTATCCCCTCGTCCAAGTCATTGGAAGGGAGGGGGGGAAGAAGGGAGGGAGGGGGCTATGTGAGTCTTCAGAGCAGAAAGAAAGAGGTACCTCAAAGTGTCTATGGATGTTGGCACATCTTAAACCAAATGCATCAGAGTAGGTGCAGCTCTTTACTAGGGTTTGCACAACCTTACGAGGGACAAAACATTTTTTTTATAGACCAGCTTCCAGTACGTCATGTGTCTAGTATACACTTTCAGACAAATACCTTTGATTAATATGGTGCTTTGCGATTGACAATCATTAGTTTGTGGCCTTTCAGCCGCTGGCCCTTCCAGCAGCCGAATCAGATGAGGAGGAGGCGTGGGAGTCAGGGCCAGCATCAAGGCAACCTGAGAGCTCCAAGGGGAATGGAACTGTCAGAGAGAGAGAGAGAGAGACTGAGGCGGAGCCTGGGCTGTCCATCAGGCCTCAGATTGAGAGTCAACAGCCCCAGGTCTGAAGGTGGCTGATGAGGAAGAGGAGGAACAGCTGGGTCCAGTGCCGGATACTTAGAAGGCAGAGGAGAGGAGAACAATGGAAATCTATGGGCCGATCCTTGGGACGGAAGAGCCACCACTGCTAGTAAGCCCCAGCCTAGCTCTGGTGGGAGGCAGAGTTGAATAGGTGTGGCAGACAACTATTCATCTCCCTGCCTGACAGAATTGTTAGCCTGCTGTGTGTGTGAGAGAGAGACTTTTTACCGGGGCTGCTGGCCCTCCTAATAAAGGAATAATTGATTTAACTACAGAGGGTTTGTCGTGTTTGGGAGCCTGGTCAGAACATATTGATGTCAATTAGAGTTCCTTTCAAAACTTCTTGGCCCTTCCATCAATCCGCAATGAACTTTTTTGGGTTATTCCTTTCCACCTGGATAATTATGATGACATCCTTTCTCTTATTACTCTCTTGCTATTCTGCCAAGCAGGGAAAATTAATAACAAAAGTCTCAAAATGTGTTTAATATTGCCTCAGTGCCCTTATGAGCCTTCCTTATTATTTTGTCACTGCCACGCTTATTCACATCCAAGAAAAGAATACATTTTTTTTAGAAATAAATTGAAAGATGTCCTAAAGATAGTCAGTTACCACAGATTAATTTCAGAAGGGGTGGGGGGAATATTAAAATCTTTATGTCGTTGTCATCATTCTACGTTGGAATATTAAATTACTTTCAGGAACCCTCAGCCAAATAAAAATCCATAGCGCCAATAAATTTCATTTCCCTCCTAACTCTTGCAAATACATTCATTTTCTCTAGGCAGAGATAGTTTCTAGAACAGCTTTTGTGCCACGTACTGCTATGTTAGATCCTTCCTTTGAACAAGGAATGGCTTTAAAGCTTTTAAATAAAAGAACACAAGCCTGACTGAATCAGATGCTGAATCACATGGGCAATATTTAGTAGTAGTTGTTGTTGTTGTTTAAAAAGCACGTTTGTGTTTAAGCCTTAAAATGTCTGTTGGCATCCTATAGGAAAAAAAGAATTGTTTTGAATTAAATCTAACTCAGTAGATCTATGTACCACCTTGAATTCAATTCCGAAAAGAGGATTTTGGGGGTCACAGCAATATAAATGTATTCCCTGCCCACAAATTCTGTGTTCTTAAAGCATTATTTTGGAATTAAAATCAAAGCACTACAAACCCCTAGAATTCATTACTTCTCCGTTCCATTTGTTAAACCTTTCTGTCTCTTATTAAAAGGGAAAGAGGTAGTAGTACTACATTGTCATTGCACCTCGTACAACGAAATTAAATGTCATCTTCAGTGTACATAATACATAAGAAAACTATAAAAAATAAAACAAAAATACACATCCTTCACATTCTATGCAATTGAATTGAAAACACCTGATATTGCATTAATATTGCACTATACAGTAGAAATCAGTATAATTACTGCTCTGGGATAGAAGCTTTTTTTCAGCCTATTTGCCCTTATTTTTATAGGTGGCATTAGGGTTTGGCAAAGCAGAGCTTCTACTCCTTATATTAAATATAATTTTTCTCCATTAGTTCTAGCATGAAGGATAGTCAGAATCAGCATATGAGTAATTTGAGGTAAATCCTATTGACAAAAGTATGACTTAAATCCAAAGTTATGGGGTCTTTGGTGCTCTCTGAACTTGCATTGACGATGTTATCTACTTTGGGAATGAAACATCTGCAAGAAAACAACCAAGCTCAAAGAGCAGCAAGGACCCCACAATTCAACCCTGAGTTGCAGGTATTCTCTTCTATAAATTCCAAGTTGATGGAAGATTCACTTACTGGCCTTTGTGCATTGAATGGTTGAGGAAATCAGGGCAATCTATTGCAATAAAAAGGGGAGTATAGCAGTGGTGAAATCCATTTATTTTTTTTTACTACCAGTTCTGTGGGCGTGGCTTGGTGGGCATGGCAGGGGAAGGATACTGCAAAATCTCCATTCCCACCCCACTCCAGGGGAAGGATATTGCAAAATCTCCATTCCCACTCCACCCTAGGGCCAGCCAGAGGTGGTATTTGCCGGTTCTCTGAACTGCTCAAAACTTCCGCTACTGGTTCTCCAGAACCTGCTGGATTTCACCCCTGGATTATAGGAAACATATGAAAGTGGCAGATGAAAACATCATTATCTAATTCAAACCTCTAGCAATTCAGAATCTACTTCCTTTCATCCATAAGTTTTCATAATTCCCATAATTCTTGAACTCAGAAAGCTCCAACAGTAAGTGAGCTGCAACACCTCATCCATTTTGTTGGCTTATTTCTAACGATGATAGTCAAGCAAGGTCTATTTGAAGTCATTTAGAGGGTAACACAGTCCCTGCTGTTTAAAGTAACACAGTTCTGCTCTGGAAGAGCTCTGAGTTAATGGATCACAGCAATGATAAAGTAGGCTGATATAAAAGCACATGATTATGCTAAAGAATGAATTACCTCTGTATAACGTGAAAGATGATCACCTCCACCCCTGATCATTTGAGAGCAGTATATTGTTGCCATAGAACAGCAACGAATACTTTGTTCTTGAGAGATAAATCAAAATAAGAGTGTTTGCTTGCTTGACAAGTCAAATATCCCTTTTCAGACTTTCAACCATTTTATGGAAAAGACCATTACACCCTATAGTGTTAAAATGCCATCATCCCCGCTGTTATATTTAATAGCCCTGCTGAGTCCTGCATAAGTTATTCATCCCTGGATATGCTGGCATGCATCTGTTGTTTTATATTTGCTTCTTTGACAAGTCTAGGCTCATTGGTGTCTTATAAACAGAAAAACAAAAATAAAAAGGTGATTTTTATTGTGGGAAGAGGTACTCTGTAAATAGCAGATGTTTCCATTTTAGAAACCTTTGCAATTTGCTTTTGTGTGTACAGTCTGTATCCTCCTGTTCTGCTGGAATTGAAATGTAAAAATGAAACAGCAATTTTTATTTTAGGTGTGTAGCAGTTATTAGCAGAATTTAAGCTCGAATAAAAGCAGACAACGGACGCGGTGGCTCAGTGACTAAGACACTGAGCTTGTCGATCGAAAGGTCAGCAGTTCAGCGGTTCGAATCCCTAGTGCTGCGAAATGGGGTGAGCTTCCGTTACTTGTCCCAGCTTCTGCCAAAATAGCAGTTCGAAAGCAGGGTAAAAAATGCAAGTAGAAAAATAGGGACCACCTTTGGTGGGAAGGTAACAGTGTTCCGTGCGCCTTTGGCGCTTAGTCATGCCGGCCACATGACCACAGAGACGTCTTCGGACAGCTCTGGCTCTTTGGCTTTGAAACGGAGATGAGCACCGCCCCTTAGAGTCAGGAACGACTAGCACATTTGTGCGAGGGGAACCTTTACCTTTATCTTAAAAGTAGAAGTAGATTTGAGCTGGAAATGGTGAGCCTGTAAATTCAGGATTGCAGTGACAGATTTCAAACTTGAGAAGATAAGAAGCCTACTGCAAAGTCTCAAAAAAAAAAATGCTGGAGAAGCTCACATTTTGAAAATGTGCTTGAGTGTGATGAAAAATCTATAACATCTATCATCATCAACTTCATCATCATCATCACCATCAAGCTGGATTTTAAGAAGATCCTAAAAACGTGATAGGCAGATAAATCTATAACATTTATCATCATCAACTTCATCATCATCATCATCAAGGTGGATTTTAAGAAGATCCTAAAAACATGATAGGCAGATACAGATACTCAGATTTATCCATTCTGAAATTCTAAAAATGCATGCAGTTTCCTCCCAACAATTTTTTCGTATGGCATTCATAACGGGTGGGTGACATTTCATGTAATATTCAGACTGCAGAATTGTTGCACAGATGTTTGAAGATAAAGACCGTCTTCCCACCCAGAAACCATTTTTGAGATCAACAGCAAAACAGAATCAGCTTGCTCCCACTTTAACGTAACTCCTACATGTTAACCGTGGGAGAAAGGAGTTTGCTTTGCTTTGTACTGATGAATGATTTGACTGTGCTCTTTAATTGCTGCTACTGGGTCAGTCATGGAGATTTTTCCAGAGTAACCCCAAATTCTAGGTGATACTTTAATCTTCCCCTTAATTTTCCACACAGCTCTCCTGACCATTAAGGCACCCACTTTGAGGGGTGCACCAGTACACGTAATGAATTGGGGTCATCTCCCAAACACTGGGGCACATCTACAGAAGCCATTTCATTGACTTTAAAGCACACAACTCTCTGAAGCAGCTTTACTGCGCTGCCTTTTGACCTAAAGATATTATTCTAAGGATGGTGTTGGAGCATCTCACAATGCATTGCAATTCAGAGTGACATTTATAGGTTACTAGATAATTGCCAGCTGGAGGATAAGTGGTGGTGCTGTTGTGTGGGAGGAAAGAGTGGCGAGGGTGATCACGGTGGTGGATCTTTCTCCCATCTCAAGGGCAGATTTCCGATTTCCAGCTGTGGATCATCTTGGGCTAAGTTTCTATTTCAGTGGGAGGATACAGGTGGCTAACATTGCTGCATTTTCAGCATTAGCTGGCAACCCTCCCAGATAATAATACATCTTAACTTCAGCACTGCCATTGGGACATTATCCTCTACCACGTCTCAGATGGGGATCAGAGAATGCAGCACAGACTGTTCTGTTTTCAGACAGACAGCATCTGCTGCACAAGGCAGCTGCATCATTCTGAAGAAATGGTCCTGCATGGGCAGCCACAGCCAGCTGAAGTTTCTCACCTTATATTCATTGCGGACAGATATGGAAAAGGAGGTTATATCTCTCTTCTTCTCTTGCTCCTTAGCAGCTAGAGTGGGTGCTTAAGGGTAGTAACCCTTCAATTTTCTATTCATTTCCAGTCTGGCTTGATTGTAATCACACATACGATTTCCACAGTTTCCTAAAGAAGTAGGAAATATGTGAATAACAATTGGAATTTATGGGTGATTCTTTTATTTGTATTATGCTCCCATTGATGGGGATGCAATAGTTGAGCAGTTAAAGATGCTGAGCTTGTCAGCTGGAGGGCTGACAGTCCAGATTCGAGACCCAAACCCCGCACAATGAGGAGAACACCACAATGGGGTGAGCCCCAGATCTTGCTCACCTAGCAGTCGGAAAGAATGCAAATGCGAATAGATAAAAAGGTATCACTTTGGTGAGAAGATAACAGTGTTCTGTGCATCTTGGCATATACAGGTAGTCTTTGATTTACAACAGTTCATTTAGTGAATTTTCAAAATTACAACGGCACTGAAAAAAGTGACTTACAACCATTTTTCACACTTAACCACCATTACAGCATCCTTGTGGTCACGTGATCAAAATTCAGACCCTTGGCAATGGACTCATATTTATTGCAGTGTCCCGGGGTCATGTGATTCCCCTTTTGTGACCTTCTGAGAAACAAAGTCAATGGGGAAGCCAGATTCACTTAACAACCATGTTACTAATTTAACAACTGCAGTGAATTCGCTTAACAGCTGTGGCAAGAAAGGTCATAAAATGGATCAAAAATCACCTAACAAATGTCTCACTTAGTAACATAAATTTTGGGCTCCATTGCGGTTATAAGTTGAGGAGTATCTGTAGTCATGCTGTCAACATTATCTTCTTTTAACAATCCCATAATCCCTTGCGGGGTGAAGTTTGGGCAACTGAATGGAGCTGAGGGTTTACTGGCCGGATGCCCTTCCTGTCACCAATGTGGAGGTTTATTTCAGCAGATATATTCTCAGTGTGTCCGGAGAGAGAAATATCTGCCTCTATCTAGGATCAAACTCACAGCCTCCTGATTGTGAGGCGAGAGCTCCACCTCTAGGCCACCGCACCATCTGTCATGGTGGCCACATGACCATGGAAATTGTTTTCAGACAACACTGGCTCCCCTGCCAAGAAACGGAGATGAGCACCTAGAATTGGACATGACTAAGAGGGATATCTTTACCTTTTTATTATTATTGCTAATAATAGCTAAATAATAAGGCCAATCATTAAATTATTAATTATAAAAAAGTATAAAAATAACATTAGCAAATGCATTAAGTGGTATTTACAAAGCTAGGGTAGCATTCCCTTTCTTTTTCTCTCATAGCAAGATGCTTCCCCTTGCTATTTAGACTGCCAGCATCTCAAAATGAAAACTTAAATAATGGTTTTCATAATATATTGATTACATATTTAATCAGCTAATAGTAAATAGCTGCTTATAGCCTGTTGTTCTGCCTGAAGAATTTGTCCTCGTGTCACCCAGTCAATTTGTTGGATATTTGTTTAAACAATCAAATTCTGTCAGGAATTTCGGCTGTCAGGGTCTGGGTGGCACGATTGCTTTTAAGTGCCAAAAAAGAAGAGGCAGACAGGGAGAATGGCGAGGTGAAAGAGGAAAGAAATGTCTGCCTAAAGCAAAGGCTGTTTATGTGGATATTGCAATGCATGTAAATTCTGCTATATTCTATTTCTCAAGGGTGGGGATGGGTTCAGTGTCTAGTGAGTTATATTGCATGTCAGAGTATTTCCTTTTTTAAAAAGCATATAAGCTCCCAGCTTTTATTTACAGTGTTGTCACCATCCATCTGGAGACAGTGAATCCATAAACTCAATCTGAATACAGCAGAATACAAAGTATTTGAAGGGTAAAGGTGGACAGAGTAGCTGTTCTTAACCTAATGGAGCCCTGGATGAATCGTATAATTCAATCTGTGTCCAGGAAGCTGCAATATTGCTCCCAGCTCATATATAATCTCTAGCACTGCAAAAGCTTTTGTGTGTGTGTGTGTTTGTGTTTGGTGCATGTGTGTGTAGTAGTAGTAGTAGTAGTAGTAGTAGTAGTAGTAGTAGTGCACATAAGTTCTTATTCAAGATTCTCAGTGCTATGCATGTAGAGCAGTGTTTCTCAACCTTGGAAGCTTGAAGATGGGTGGACTTCAACTCCAGTTGAAGTTGAACCCATCCAGTTGAAGTCCACCCATCTTCAAGCTTCCAAGGTTGAGAAACACTGATGTAGAGGTTTTATATGGGAGAAAGTGATCCCATAATTTGGGATAATTCTGGTTCTGGGTTCAATGGTTCTGGTCTGGGCTATTGTAATATGCATGTTAATCTTTGGTTTATTTTCCTGAATATTATGTTCCATTGACTATACTAAAATCAGTGTACTAAACATCATTCTCTAATATTTCTTGATAAGTGTGTCGTGTAATGGGCTTTGTACCATGAATTGATATAATAATTCCTGATGTGTTTTGGTTGTATTCTTTTATCTTTGCCCTGGAGAAAACAACTATTTGCATATTTCCTCTGAAAGAGATTATCTCTTCAATAGCAATGATCTTCACGAGTAAAATTAATTGTACTTGTAAAGCATAATAGAGAATGCCCTTTTATTAGAAACTTAGCATTATTGATACAACTATTTTGCTAGAGGAACAATTTTTATCTTGGTAAAGTTTTTTAAAAGCGTAATATAAGCTGCAAACAAAGAAACGAAATGATAAAACTAAAACTAGGAATGAAAGAATACATTTCCCAAAACAGAAGTTACTATTCCCACAGGAATGGTTAGTTATTCTTTTCAGACAAATGGTTTATTAAATAACACTGTTTAATTCTGTACAATTTATTAACTTTAATGTTTTAATAGGCTGCAGTGTTAGATATATATTGCTGTTCACAAAATTATATGCGTACAAGCAAGGGTAAAATATAAGCACAGATAAAATTTTCACTAGGTTCCATCTGTGTTATTTTTGTGTTGCGTCTAGAACACTTCTTTACCAATGATCTAATCGTGGGAAATGCATTTCTTTAATAATTTAGAGCTATTGGCAGCAATTACCTGATGGTAGGATTTGGCATCCTTTTCAGCCACTGTGGGACATCTATCTCAGATGAAGTTTTGTGGAATCATCATGGTTATCATGTTTCCAGCACTGCAGTATTGAAACATTTCATGAGATGCTGAGTTCCCACATGATTTTTATATGAGAATTTAAAAATGCAGTCTAACATCGTGTGAAATCTTGAATGTGGAATTCTTGTCTGAAGTTTGGCATATTCATTTGGTCTTACGCAGGAGGTGGTATTCACTTACCTTCGCTACTGGTTCGCAAAAGTGAGCACGCACGCAGGGCCTTCGGTGCAAAAACGGGATGTTATTACATCCGGGCGGGTGGGCGGAGCCTCCCGCAGCCGCCGCTACCGGTTCACCCGATCCGGATAGAACCGGCTGAATACTACTACTGGTCTTGCGCAAGAACACTGAAGTCTTCAACATTTTTAAAGTATGTTCTGCAAGTGCCATTTAAGAGAAACTGCATCAGCCAAAATTAGAAGTCTCTGGAATAGCTTTCATCAGAGATGGAAAGGAAAACACCTCTTGCTTGCTTGCTGTCCTCTATTACAGGTAGTGCTCAGTGGCACAGTGGTTAGAATACAGTACTGCAGGCTACTTCTGCTGACTGCCAGCTGACTGCAATTTGGTAGTTCGATTCTCACCAGGTCAGGGTTGACTCAGCCTTCCATCCTTCCTAGGTCGGTAAAATGAGGGCCCAAATTGTTGGGAGCAATATGCTGACTCTGTAAACCATTTAGAGAGGGCTGTAAAAGCACTATGAAGCGGCATATAAGTCTAAGTGCTATTGCTACTGCTCGACTTACAACATTTATTGAGTGACCATTTGAAGTTACAATGGCAGTGAAAAAGAATGACTTAGAAGCAGTCCTCATACTTACCGGTCCTCACAATTACAGTCATTGCCACAGCCCCATAGACACACGATCAAATGTGACTAAAATCATTTGCCCACCGAGTTCAGGACAGCCCCCGACCTTCTTTCCTTCTGTCGCGAGCTGAAGACATGGCTCTTTCACCAACTCAACTGATCCATTTGGGGATACACTGTCATAATTTTAAACTGTTTTAATAGGGTCACTGATTTTAATTTTATTTCATTGGGATTTGTATTGGGATTTGTCATTTTGTAAGCCGCCTTGAGTCCCCAGGGAGAAAGGCGGCATATAAATCGCAATAATAAATAAATAATAAATAAATTTACAATGATTGCAATGTCCCGGGCAGTGGTGGGTTACCCCCAGTTCACACCGGTTCTATAGAACCGTAGTAAAACTGGTGGGAGGCTCCGCCCACGGACCCCGACATCATCAGAACACTTCTGTGCGTGCGCAGAAGCTTCTGTGCATCTGCGTGGGCCTGTTGTGAACCGGTAGTAAAGGTAAGTAGAACCCACCCTTGGTCCCAGAGTCATGTGATCTTGCAACCTTCCCTGCCAGCTTCTGACAAGCAAAGTCAGTGGGGAAAGCTGGATTCAGAGTGTGATTCACTTAACAACTGTAGTGATTTGCTTAATAACTATGGCAAAAAAGGTCATAAAATCAGGTGTGACTCATTCAGCAACTGCCTTACTTAGCAATAGAAATTCTGGCATTTCTAGCAATAGAATTTCTTAGCAATAGAAATTCTGGAATAGTGGTCATAGGTCAAGGACTATCTATATACCCCTATCAATCAATCAGGAAAGGACACGAGGAAGCCCAAGTTAGACTCAGGTGTTCTGGACCAAGATGGTATCTTATTGCAATTAGGCTCAAAAAGGAACTCAGTGATTTCCTGGAGAATTTGTGTATAGCGTAATTTGGCTTAGTGAGCTGAATTAAAATTTAACTGGGGATTAGTAGAGTGAAAAATTACTTCTCTTGTCTAAACAACTAGGTTTCTATTTATCTAAGAGCAGATATACTATATTTTATTTACAGTAAGTACTTTTTCATGAGGAAACATAGACGTGAAGGGAGATGGTCGAGAAAAAGGAAAAAGTGTTTGTGAATAGAATAGAATAGAATTGAACTGAACTGAACTGAACTGAACTGAACTGAACTGAACTGAATTGAATTGTTTATTGGCCAAGTATGATTGGACACACAAGGAATTTGTCTTGTATATGCTCTCAGTGTACATAAGGAGAATAAAATACATTCATCAAGAATAAAAAGATACAACACTTAGTGATAGTCAAGGTTACTAATAAGCTATCAAATCGTACTAGGAAACAAGTAAAAACAATATAAAGTGAAAGATACAAGTAACATGGTTATAGTAATAAGTGGGAAGAGATAGATACTAGGAAGGAAGCGAAGAATAATAGTAATACAGTCTTAGTAAATTATTTGACAGTGTTGTGGGAATTAGTTGTTAAGCAGAGTGATTGTATTTGGGGGAAAAAACTGTCCTTGTTTCTAGCTGTTCTGGTGTTCAGTGCCCTATAGCCTCGTTTTGAGGGCAGAAGTTGAAACAATTTATGTCCAGGATGTGAGGGGTCTGTAGATATTTTCACAGCCCTCTTTTTGACTTGTACAGTATACAGGTCCTCAATGGAAGGCAGATTGGTAGCAATTGTTTTTTCTGCAGTTCTAATTATCTGTTGAAATTCGTGTTTTTCTTGTTTGATTGCAGAGTCAAACCAGACAGTTATGGAGGTGCAGATTACAGACTCAATAATCCTCTGTAGAATTGAATCAGCAGCTCTTTGGGCAGTTTGAGCTTTCTGAGTTGTTGAGCTTTTTTGCTGACATTTTTGATGTTAGGTGTCCATTTTAAGTCTTGAGATATAATAGAACCTAGAAACATGAAGTTCTCTACTGCTGATACTGTGTTGTCTAGTATTGTAAGAGGTGGTAGTATAGGAGGTTTTCTTCTAAAATCCACCACCATTTCTACGATTTTGAGTGTATTTAGTTCACGATTGTTCTGGTTGCCCCACAAGGCTAGTTCAACCTTCCGCAAGTGTCAAAAAACTCTTAAGTCTGATTCTCCAGAGGAAAAGTATTTTAGTAATAAAATTCTTCAAACTAGCTGATTGACAGGTGATAAGACAGGTGGTTCAGACTTCATAGGCAAAAGGGAAACACAAATCTAGTAACCAAATTACTTTGTTAAGATTTCCTGTTATTTCTATATTATTTGAAGAATATCACATTACAACGTTTACCATGTGCATATGAAGTATCTAAGATTCTGGATTTAATAAATCCAGTGAATGGATGTACTATATAAAGATAAAAATTGGAATTTGAGGCCATTGTGTTAAACCATTTTGTGATATGTACATTTAGGGGTTTATTATATTTTGTAAAACCAGCAAATTATGGGGTTTTTTTACCAACAAAACACTATTTTAAAAATTACATTCGAAGATAACAAAGATAAAACCTATCAAAGCATGCAACTCTTGTATAAACAAAACTATCTTATTGCTCAGTTAAATTATTAATATTGATGTCATTTTGTTGTTGTTAGTTGCGAAGTCGTGTCCAACCCATCGTGACCCCATGGACAATGTTCCTCCAGGCCTTTCTGTCCTCTACCATCCTCTGGAGTCCATTTAAGCTCAGATGTCATTTTAGTTAACTGTAAAAAATAGAAAATTAAGCATATAAGCAAATATATGAATTTCTAAATAGCTCTCAAAAAAGATTACTGGTGGTAAAATTTGTGTTCAAATACTGAAGAAGATAGTCCTTTCCTGTCTTTAATTAGAGAAAGAATGGTATCATTTCAAACTTTTAGTACTGAAATTTTTCTGCAATCAATAACTTCACTTTAGTACATGACCAAATCACATGAAGAAGGCTTGTATTTGAATTATATTTGAACATAGCACCTCCAACATTTCATTAAACTTTACATTTTTTCCCTAAAAAAATGAGTAAAAGCCAAGGGAATGTAAAATAATAATTTTGTTGAATTAATTATAATTCTAAATTTAAGAAAATGAAAAACAGAGATGCCAAAATTATCTTAAAGTTCATGTACCAGATATTCCAATTTCTTACTCAAAGTCTTCCTATATTCTTACACATCTAATTTTAACACAGTACACGACTATGTAAATAGTTTTTATAAGTGGATAATTTTAGAAATAATGTTTTTCAGGATTCTGAAGCCTACTGGCTATGTCTAGATGACAGAAGAAGTTTTAATTAAAGGTATCGTCACGCTTTCAAAACTTATAACCAACATCATTCATCAAAGCTATGCAAAAGTTCTGACCGCCTTTCAGAATATGGTCAGAGAGAATTCCACTTGAATATCTGGAAGCTATAGATTGCCTAATGGGGGCATAGCATAAAAAAAATCCTCCTTCTCCATTCAGGGAGATCCTTTCTGGGCCTCCTGCTAGAGAAGTTGGTTCTTCCTCAAGTAAGTGGATCTACACATATCAAAGAGAGCTTTACAAGTTAAAACCAGCATTTTGAATTCGATTATATGGCTTCCCATCCATTAGAAGGAACTCTGAGCACTGAACAAGATACAATAGAATTAAAGCTTTATGACTGTGTCCACCAAATGTTTTCAAAATTCATCATTACCCTCTGCTTCCCCAGTGCATATTCTTTTATGTTACGTCCCCATTAGGCAACCTATAGCTTCTAGATATTGAACTGGAATTTTCTCTGACCATATTCTGAACAGGCAGTCAGAACCTTTGCAGAGTTTTGATGAATGATGTTGGTTATAAGGAGGGCAAGGGACATGGTGGCTCAGTGGTTAAGACGCTGAGCCAAAAGGTCGGCAGTTCAGCAGTTTGAATCCCTAGTGCCACATAATGGAGTGAGCTCTCGTTACTTGTCCCAGCTTCTGCCAACCTAGCAGTTCGAAAGCACATAAAAAATGCAAGTAGAAAAATAGGGACCACCTTTGGTGGGAAGGTAACAGCGTTCCATGTGCCTTTGGTGTTTAGTCATGCCGGCCACATGACAACGGAGACGTCTTCGGACAGCGCTGGTTCTTCGGTTTTGAAACGGAGATGAGCACCGCCCCCTAGAGTTGGGAATGGCTAGCACATATGTGCAAGGGGAACCTTTACCTTTATAAGGAGGGCAAATAATTTATTCTGTTATAAAGCAAAAAAACAAACAACTCACCCCCTCAAAACATTTATAACAAACAACAATGTTGAAGTCCCAATAAAATGCATTCATATAACAGATACACAAAACTTTGGAGGCTTACTGGCAACAATACAACTCTTGTAACACCAATATTGGTTGGTGCTAGCGGCACTTCCTTAAAGCTTCTGGGTAGTTTTTAAAGGTAGGCCCATGTAAAGCATACCACAATAAGGTGATCAAGACATGGGAAACTGTTGACAGATGTCATGCTCATATTTTATTAATAATACCAGCAAAGTTTTCTCTATATTTGTTATCTGCAGATTTTTTAAAAAATCCCATCTCGGTTTTGTGTTTAATTGCTCACAGAAAAGGCGCAAACAATGCAGGTGGTCTCCAACCTATGATCACAACTGAAAGTAGTTTTTCCGTCATTTAGATGCGGCTGTAAAACAAAACTCCCCATGACTTCACATCACTTAAGGACTGCAATCCCAGCATTCCCAGCTGCTATCATTAACTGAGAATTGCAGGTTTTTAAGTAAGAATCTACTCCAATCCAAGGCAGTAAATCTCAGGAAAGTAAGGGTCTTATAGAGCCATGGTGGTGCAGTGTTACAGGCTAATTCTGCCACCTGCCAGCAGTTCGATTCTCACTGGCTCAAGGTTGATTCAGCCTTCCATCCTTCCAAGGTGGGTAAAATGAAGTCCCAGATTTTGGGGGGCAATGTTCTGACTCTGTAAATCGCTTAGAGAGGGCAGTAAACCACTCTAGAATGTATATAATTCTAAGAGCTATTACTATTGCCTCTAAATGCCCCCACCTGCCTATCTTCCCGCCATTTCTCTCTTTTTTCGCCATTCTGCAATCCTGATTTGCAGGACACCAAGCAGCCCCAGAACCATGTGACTCTGGGGCTGCTTACCATAACTCAGGAAACTGCAGCCATCCCAGCCCAGTCCCATCTGCAATCACTCTCACTACCCTGCACTCCAAGACGCTACTCCTCTTTGCTCCTCTGCCCATCTGACTTTATCTTCTTGCTCCCTTTAGGTGGGCCTGGCCAGGCCAGGCTGGGTTTTGGCCAGTGGTGGGTTTCAAATTGTTTTTACTACCGGTTCTGTGGGTGTGGCTTGGTGGGCATGGCATGGCTTGGTGGGCGTGGCTTGGTTGGCATGGCAGGGGAAGGATACTGTAATATCCCCATTCCTTCCCCACTCCAGGGGAAGGATATTGTAAAATCTCCATTCCCTCCCCAATCCAGGGGAAGGTTACTGCAAAATCCTCATTCCCTCCTGATCAGCTGGGGCTTGGGAGGCAGAGAATAGATGAGGGCGGGGCCAGTCAGAGGTGGTATTTACCACTTCCCTGAATTACTCAAAATTTCTGCTACCGGTTTTCCAGAACTGGTCAGAACCTGCTGAAACCCACCTCTGGTTTTGACTGAGGAAAACAACAACAACCAAAAGTAGACACAGAAGTGTGACACGCCACAATACCTCTTTCCAAAAAGCTCCTGGAGTAGAGTGCACCAAAATGCCAGGGGTTTTGATGGTGGAAAAATAAAAAAGAAGAAGCCAAAAGCAGTCCCTGAACCACAGCATGCCAAAAAGCTCTTGGCTCTTTTCTTTTCTTTTCTTTTCTTTTCTTTTCTTTTCTTTTCTTTTCTTTTCTTTTCTTTTCTTTTCTTTTCTTTTCTTTTCTTTTCTTTTCTTTTTGTGGAACGCGAAATCTAGCCCCATTTTGCAAAGCGGTGTTTTGGCGCACTGGATTCCAAAAGCTTTTTGCAAAGGGATCTGTTGGTGCACTGTGGTTCTGGGGCTGTTTGTCGGTTGGTTGGTTTTTCACAGTTGAAGCCAGGCCAGGGTAGCAGATACCAGGGTGGCAGAGGGCTAAAGGAGCATAGATGTGGGAGAAATAGGTAGGTGAGTAGCACTGAAGAACACCTGTGGTCATAAGTGCAGGCAGGCTATCGAGCACCTGAATTTTATCCTGTAACTGTGGTAGTGCTATAGCAGTCATAACTTCGGGCAGATTTCATAAATCCCTTTCTTCGGTGCCATCTTTGAATAGTCGAATAGAATAGAATAGAATAGAATAGAATAGAATAGAATAGAATAGAATAGAATAGAATAGAATAGAATAGAATAGAATAGAATAGAATAGAATTTTATTGGCCAAGTGTGATTGGACACACAGGAATTTGTCTTGGTGCATATGCTCTCAGTGTACATAAAATAAAAGATATATTTGTCAAGAATCATAAGGTACAACACTTAATGATAGTCATAGGGAACAAATAAGCAATCAAATCATATTATGAAACATTCAGTACAAATCGTAAGGATACCAGCAACAAGGTTACAGTCATACAGTCATAAGTGGGAGGAGATGGGTGATAGGAACGATGAGAAGATTAATAGCAGAGCAGACTTAGTAAATAGTTTGACAGTGTTGAGGGAATTATTTGTTTAGCAGAGTGATGGCGTTCGGGAAAAAACTGTTCTTGGGTCTGTTGTTCTGGTGTGCAGTGCTCTATAGCATCATTTTGAGGGTAGGAGTTGAAACAGTTTATGACCAGGATGTGAGGGTGTAAATATTTTCACAGCCCTCTTTTTGACTCCTGCAGTAGTCATAAATCAAGGATTACCTTTAAATGAAGGTAGTCATATCAACCATGGTGGTGCAGTCATTAGAATGCAGTATTGCAGCTAATTCTGCCCACTGCCAGGAGTTTGATTATGACCGGCTCAAAGTTGACTCAGCCTTCCATCCTTCCAAAGTTGGTAAAATGAGGACCCAGATTGTTGGGGGCAATATGCTGACTCTGTAAACTGCTTAGAGCAGGAGTCCCCAACCTGTGTGCCATGAGCTGTTTGCAACCGGGCCACGGAAAAAAGTAACTGTGAAGCAGTATATAAGTCTTAAGTGCTATTGCTGTTGCTAAGTGCTATAAGTTAGGCACTACATTTAAATGAAGTGTATAGCATGTGTATATATGTACATGTGATGCATGCTAGAGCAAGGGTGTCAAACTCGATTTCATAGAGGGCCGCATCAGGGTTGTGTTTGACTTCAGGGGGGCGTGGTGGGTGGGCCAGAGTGATGGCCTGAGCACTCTGCCAATGAAAACAGGCTCTCAAGCTCTGTTTTCAGCTTCTATGGCCTCCTGCAACCCTTTGCCAGTGAAAACATTGCAAGGGTTGCAGGAGGCTGTGACAGGCAAAAACAGAGCTCGGGGGCCCGTTTTCTCTGGCAGAAGCACTGTGGGCCGGTCCTTCGCTGTTTCCAGGGCAGCCCCACGGGCCAGATCTAAGTACCCTGCTGTTCTGCCCCAGCTATGGACCCCAAAGAACGCAGCACATACATAGTCCGTTCAAACCTTAGTTTACTAATTAAGGACTACTAATGAGTTTTTCTTAGTTGTTCGAACACAAGTACAGTTTAAATCAGTCTTTTCTGAACAAGGGCTATTAATTTAACTTCATTAACATCTGACAAGAAACACAGTATTTCAGATAAGCGTAATCTTACTGTGGTTGGCAGAATGCCCAGAAGTAATTTGCAGGAAAGGAGCAAAAGCCGATCAGATGTTTCTGGAATCAAGACGCAAAGGAATGTGAACGAAGTTGTTTCCTGCAAATTGCCTCAGTCATTGTCCTTCCTTAAATAGGCTAGGGGAGTGGCCAATTAGCCCCAAGCCTTACTCTCGAGGAGACCTCCTCCTGAGGAGCCACTCCTGCCTTTTGGCAGCTCTGCGCGCTCGTGCATCAAGAAGAGGGTCCTCCTCTTCTTTCTCTTCACTTATGGGAGCTTCTGGAGGTTCTGAAGGGCCTGGTTGAATACCCGCCTCTGGCACTACATCTTCTTCAGCCTCCTCATTGTCTCACTCGAGTGCCAGCTCTACAGGCTGCTGGCGCATCACCACACCAGCCTTCTTGCTGTCTGAATCAGCTACTAGCTGCACAGGCCACTGATGGGCCACAACACCCGCATGCTGGCTCCGGCTCCCGGGCCTTAAGTTTGACACTCCTGTGCTGGAAGTACCTTTGCCATTGAATAATCATTGAATAGGAAAATAAGAGTACAGCTATTTTCCAGTGACAATGTCCATCTGAATAGTAAGAGAAGAACTGCTGTTTTCATTTTGCCGTTTAACATTTTATATTTGGGGCCCGAGAAGAGAAAGAGGTGCCATTTTTCTCAAGCCTTGTGTTTTATATCTGGCAAAGATAATGCAAGCTATCAAATGGGTTATAATCAGAGTCAATTTATCATGCCTGCTATACAAGCTAGAACCAGAACGGAGATGTGCTGCATTGACTGCTGATAATTTTCCTGCACATTTAGTTCTTTGAAAATGAAGAAAGAAACTAATAGGAAAATAAAAGAGAGAAAATAGAATATAAATAATGCAGGGGGCGGCTTTATTTGGGGTTTTGCCCTGTTATTAACCTCATTGTATCCGGGAAGTGGCATAAACTTCTGTCAAGGGGGCGGTGCCCATATTTTCCTATATCTGACATAAAAAGTTATTCAATGATGATGATACAAGTAATCCTTGAATTTCAACTATTCATTTAGTGACCGCTCCAAGTTACAACGGCACTGAAAAAATTGACTTATGACTGTTTTTCACACTGTTGCAGCGTCCCCATGGCCAGGTGGTCAAAATTTGGATGCTTGACAGCTGATTCATATTTATGACAATTGCAGTGTCCCCAGGGTCATGTGATCATCTTTTGGGACCTTCTGACAAGCCAAGGCAATGGGCAACTACAGTGATTCACTTAACAACTATTGCAAAAAAAGTCATAAAATGGGGCAAAACTCACTTAGCAACTGTCTTGCTCAGCAACATAATTTTTGAGTTCAATTGTGGTCCTAAGTCGAGGACTACTTGTATAGTGAATCGGAGTGGAATTTTTCCTGCTATAAGGAATATTTGAAAGAAAAGGAAAGACAATTGTTTGATTAAAATTGCCTCCTGTTGATGTTGATTTTCCCAAATAACATCTCTTATTGTTGTTTTTAATTCTATCCTTGGATTTCTGTAAGTGTTCTGTCTTTAGTCCTATTTTTAGGAAGACAGAAATCAGCCTCCAGCCTTCAGCCTCAGCTTTACAAAATCTAAACTAAATCAGTGAAGCTATTTTTAGCTTAACACACACACACACATAAATACTCACAAAAAGACAACAAAGATGTTAAGAGCTGACGCATTTTATGTTCTGATATCACAAACAATCGAATTTAGTTTCCATTTTTAGCTAGCATCTGAGATAGAATCCACATGTACTGTATACATAAAGGAGAGAAATTATAATCATGAAAATTCAATATTCTGAATAGAATTTATACATGTTCTTTCTGTCCTGTTCTGCTCTGTTAAATTCCATTCCATTCCATGCTGTTTTGCTTTGTTTTATTATTATTATTTATTTAAATTTATTGGCTGCCCAATTCCTGTGTATTCCAATGTAATATTATGTTAACGTTATGTCATATCATGTCATAATATGTTATGTTGTGTTGTGTTGTGTTGTGTTGTGTTATGTTATGTTATGTTATGTTATGTTATGTTATGTTATGTTATGTTATGTTATGTTAATTATATTGCTGTTCATCTCATATGGGGTTATAAAAGTAACAAAAGAGAGATGAAGATAGATATTTTTAAAAAATAATGTGGATGTTTAAAGCCATGATAGTCCCAAAATTAACTTCGTGTACTCTTTAAAGGAAATTTAATTACATTTTCTATATTAAAAAAATAAAATAGCATTACTTACGAATCCAGTTGTGAGCTGCCTAGAGAAAAGGATATTTAGATAAGATTCTAGACAGTGGTGGGATTCAAATAATTTAACAACTGGTTCTCTGTCCTAATGATTTCTTCCAACAACCAGTTTAGTTTAGTTTAGTTTAGTTTATTTGATTTATATACCGCCCTACTCCCGAAGGACTCAGGGCGGTGAACAGCCAATAATAAAATACATAGATACAAAAAAATTTAAAACCAGAATAAAATCAAATTAAATCATTTTGGCCCAGACAGATTAAAACGCCCCAATAATTTAAAAACAGATTAAAATTTACATATTTAAAAAGGGAGAGATTAGGCCAAGCCCGCCTGATGGAATAAAAAGGTCTTCACAGCACGGCGGAAGGAGCGCAGATCCGGGATCCTCCGTATCTCCGGGGGGAGCTCATTCCAGATGGTAGGTGCCCCCACAGAGAAGGCTCTCCCCCTAGGGGCCGCCAGTCGACACTGTTTGGCTGACGGCACCCGGAGGAGTCCCTCTCTATGAGAGCGTACTGGCCGGTGGGAGGCTATTGGTGGTAATAGGCGGTCCCGTAGATAACCAGGTCCTAAGCCATGGAGCACTTTAAAGGTGGTAACCAAAACCTTGAAGCGCACCCGGAAGACCACCGGGAGCCAGTGCAGCTCGCGCAGGAGAGGTGTTACATGGGAGCGCCATGTCGCTCCCATTACCACCCGCGTGGCCGCACTCTGCGCCAGTTGGAGCCTCCAGGTGCTCCTCAAGGGGAGCCCCATGTAGAGAGCATTACAATAGTCCAGGCGGGAGGTGACGAGGGCATGAGTGACATTGCGTAACGAGTCACGATCCAGAAAGGGACGCAACTGGCGAATCAGGCGAACCTGATGAAAAATCCTCCCGGTCACGGCCATCAAGTGCTCTTCTAAAGACAGCCGTGAATCCAGGAGGACGCCCAAGTTGCGAGCCCTCTCCGTGAGTGCCAATGATTCGCCCCCAATAGTCAGTGATGGCGTCAACTGACTATATCGGGACATCGGAAACCACAGCCACTCGGTCTTGGATGGGTTGAGCCTGAGCCTGTTCCTCCCCATCCAGATCCGTACGGCCTCCAGGCACTGGGACATCACTTCAAGGGCATCGTTGGGGTGATCCGGGGTGGAGATGTACAGCTGGGTGTCGTCAGCGTACTGATGGTACTCCACCCCGAAACCACGGATGATCTCACCCAGCAGTTCACCAAACTGCTCAGGAAGTTTAACAACTGGTTCTCCCGAAGCGGTGCGAACTGGCTGAATCCCACCACTGATTCTAGATACATATTTAGAAACACAATTTAATTGTGTGAAAATATCAGTCCATCTCAAATCTGTGAATTTATGAAAGTTCAGTTTGGAATCAAGTTTTAAACAAAATTCATTTATTTGCTTTGTAATTAATTTGTAGAGGAAATTTAGGAAATTAGGATGAGGAAATATATAGCAAAGATAACATGTGAAACAGAATAGTTACGACCTGTTTTTCACAGGTCGTAACTATTTTTCACACTGTTGCGGCATCCCCATGATCGCGTGATTAAAATTCAGATGCTTGGCAACTGGTTCATACTTATGACCGCTGTGTCCCAAGTTCATGGGATCACCTTTTGCAGCCTTCTGATCAGCAAAGTCAATGGGGAAGTGAGGTTCATTTAACAACCAGGTTACTAACCTATCAACTGCAGTGATTCACTTAACAGCTATGGCAAGGAAGGTCATAAAATTGGGCAAAACTCATTTAACAAATGTCTCTCTTAACAACAGAAATTTTGGGCTCAATGGTTGTCATAAGTCGAGACCTACCTGTACATGTGTGTGTGAGAGAGAGTGTTTGTATGTGTGGAGAGAGAGAGGGGGAGAGGGAGAATACATATATATGTGTGTGTGTGTGTGTGTGTGTGTGTGTGTGTGTGTGTGTGTATAGCTGATGAAGAAAGGAGAACTTGTGACTCAGAGGTTAATTCAACTGTCTAACATGCAGGAAGCCCAAGTTCGAATCCGAGTAAGGGTATGGCTAGCTGATGAGAGCTAAATAGCTTGAAATAGATCTATATTAGTCTCCCTTTATTTCTTTATCAGCAAAATATAAATTTTATACACACACACACATACACACACACACACATTTATACTGTGTATGTGTGTGTGTGTGTGTGTGTGTGTGTGTGTGTGTGTGTGTGTGTGTGTTTATGTGGTATGTATCAGTGGTGGGTTGTCCCCAGTTCGGATCAGTTCGCAAGAACCGGTAGTAAAACTGGCGGGAGGCCCCGCTCACTGCCCCAGATGTTGTCATTGGTGATCTGCACATGCGCAGAAGCAAGGCACATGTGCAAGCAAAGCGAGCGCATGCACGCGATCCCATTCCGAACCGGTAGTAAAGGTAAGTAGAACCCACCCCTGGTGTGTATGTGTGTGTGTATGTATATGTAAATTTGGATAGATCGTGTCATAATAGTCTAACTATGTTGTAGACAATATATACATGATCTGTTCTGGATACATAAGGTGATCTTAGGATAAAGCTATTAGCAGGATTCTGGGTTAATAACCAATTTTTTCTTTTAGAATTGCATTGGGGACTTTTTTGTTCCAAAATTTCCAGACAGATCTGACCCATTGGTTGCTAATGTTGTTTCTGGCCAACTTCTCTCCCACACTATGCACTCTTCAGAGAAGTTCTTTAGACTTACACAAGTGTAGCTTCTGTCTGCTAAGAGTTGCATTAACTTTAGTTTATGGCTCCTTTAAAAAGGATATGCTGTGACATAATTATACGAGTTCATGTATTTGCATGACTGTAAGTTTCTCTCTATGTTTCCTTTCTATATGTAAAGTCCATATGTAATCAGTGTATGTTTTCATGGCCTCTAGCACAGTAGGACAGTATCTACAATAAGTAGAGTAACATATTAGCAGTTGTTGATGCCCCAATGCTACCAAGAAAAAGGATAGCATTTTCAGTATCTCTCTAGGATGCCATATTCCAGATTTATGGAAACCACAATATACAGTCAGGTCCAGAAATATTGGGACATCAACACAATTCTAACATCTTTGGCTCTATACACCACCACAATGGAGTTGGAATGAAACAAACACAATGTGCGTTAACTGCAGACTGTCAGCTTTAATTTGAGGGTATGTACATCCAACTCAGGTGAACGGTGTAGGATTTACAGCAGTTTGCATATGTGCCTCCCACTTGTTAAGGGACCAAAAGTAATGGGACAATATAATAATCATAAATCAAACTTTCCCTTCTTAATACTTGGTTGCAAATCCTTTGCAGTCAATCACAGCCTGAAGTCTGGAACACATAGACATCATCAGACACTGGGTTTCATCCCTGGTGATGCTCTGCCAGGCCTCTACTGCAACTGTCTTCAGTTCCTGCTTGTTCTTGGGGCATTTTCCCTTCAGTTTTGTCTTCAGCAAGTGAAATGCATGCTCAATGGGATTCAGGTCAGGTGATTGACTTGGCCATTCCATAACATTCCACTTCTGTCCCTTCAAAAACTCTTTGGTTGCTTTTGCAGTATGCTTTGGGTCATTGTCCATCTTCACTGTGAAGTGCCGTCCAATGAGTTCTGCAGCATTTGGCTGAATATGAGCAGATAATATTGCCCGAAACACTTCAGAATTCATCCTGCTGCTTTTGTCAGCAGTCGCATCATCAATAAATACAAGAGAACCAGTTCCATTGGCCCACGCCATGACACTACCACCACCATGCTTCACTGATGAGGTGGTATGCTTAGGATCATGAGCAATTCCTTTCCTTCTCCATACTCTTCTCTTCCCATCACTCTGGTACAAGTCTTGGTCTCATCTGTCCATAGGATCTTGTTCCAGAACTGTGAAGGCTTTGTCAGATGTTGTTTGGCACACTCTAATCTGGCCTTCCTGTTTTTGAGGCTCACCAATGGTTTACATCTTGTGGTGAACCCTCTGTATTCACTCTGGTGAAGTCTTCTCTTGATTGTTGACTTTGACAGACATACCCCTACCTCCTGGAGAGTGTTCTTGATCTGGCCAACTGTTGTGAAGGGTGTTTTCTTCACCAGTGAAAGAATTCTTCGGTCATCCACCACACTTGTTTTCCGTGGTCTCCCAGGTCTTTTGGTGTTGCTGAGCTCACCGGTGCATTCCTTCTTTTTGAGAATGTTTCAAATAGTTGTTCTGGCCATGCCTAATGTTCTTGCTATCTTTCTGATGAGTTTGTTTTGTTTCTTCAGCCTAATGATGGCTTGCTTCACTGATAGTGACAGCTCTTTGGATCTCATCTTGAGAGTTGACAGCAACAGATTCCAAATGCAAATAGCACACTTGAAATGAACTCTGGGCCTTTTATCTGCACATTGTAATTGGGGTATTGAGGGAATATCACACACCTGGCCATGGAACAACTGAGAAGCCAATTGTCCCATTACTTTTGGTCCCTTAACAAATGGGAGGCACATATACAAACTGCTGTAAGTCCTACACTGTTCACCTGAGTTGGATGTACATACCCTCAAATTAAAGCTGACAGTCTGCAGTTAACGCACATTGTGTTTGTTTCATTCCAAATCTATTGTGATGGTGTATAGAGCCAAAGATGTTAGAATTGTGTCGATGTCCCAATATTTCTGGACCTGACTGTATAAAACTTTATTTTCCAGTATGAGTATTAAATGAGCAATTGTGGGCAACACTCTGAACTGCAGAAAAATTCGCCATGACTTTAGCAAAGGGCAAGTAAGGGGAAGTGAGACTTTTTTTTCAGGGTGATTTGAAGCAAATTTATATTGCAAATTTTGCCTAAATAGGCGGTTTTCTTTACTGGTACATTAGCTAGCTTCAGGCATGTTTGAGGCATTGATGCCTGTTGAAACTCAGATGGAACTGGTTTCACAAAATTCAACAATAGTAAGCAAAAAATAAAAGCAGGGAAGGAAGATAGCAAGCTATTCAAGGGCAAGCAGGAGTGGGATGTTTTTTTTTAGTAATTCTTTTAATATTTTGTTTGTATTCCTACTCAAGACTAATTAAACACACACACACCAATTCCATTAGTTGAAGAGCTGTCTATTTTGTTTTTAACTGTTGAACTTTTAAGTTCTGAATATAGCTCAGAATCACTGCTATAGCCATTTAAATTATTTATATATATATGTGTGTGTGTGTGTGTGTGTGTATGTATGTATGTATGTGTATGTATGTATGTATGTATGTATTGAGAAACCACCAATATTAGACTCATGGAAGAAGTATTGAAAATGTTAGCAGTATGAGGTTTAGGAATGTCATTTTGACCAGGCTGATATTTTTCAGTATCAGCGGCCTTGTGATTCAACTTACCTGTCCCCCAACCTCCATCCTCTTTTCTTTCTTTACAGTGTTTTATAAATTTAAATATCTTAATTATTGGAATCTTTTTATTCTTTATGTTCATGTTTTAAGTTTTTATTGCTTCCAGAAGTCTGTAACACAAGAGTTGGAATACAATGATTAATGTAAGGAAATAAAGATTTTAATGTGGTGTTGCTAATGGTGGTGTTTGCTGGACCGTGATGGCTCAACAATTAAGGACCGCTGAGCTTGTCAGCTGGAAAGCTGACAGTCTGGGTTCAAGATCCAAGTGCCATGGGATGGGATGAGCTCCCTTGCCCCAGCTCCTGCCCACCCAGCAGTTCAAAAGCATGCAAATGGAAGTAGATAAATAAGAGCCACTTCAGTGGGAAAGTAACAGCATTCCACGCATCTTTGGTGTATAGCCATGCTGGCCAAATGACCATGGAAAATGTCTTTAGACAACACTGACTCTCTCAGTCAAGAAATGGAGATGAGCACCGTGCCTTAGAATCAGAAACGACTAAATAGAGAATCCTTTACCTTTTGTTAATTGAGAATTGTGGTAGCCATGATATGGGCATATGGGAACTGTGCATCTTTTGGAAAGTATTCAAGGAAACCTTTCCAACCTCATATGAGCACAAGTTTACCACCAAGGAGGGGTTGGATACATATACTAGACTTCTCTGCCTGCCTTGTGTTGGAAGTAAAATCTGGTTTGGTTCCAAGCTGGGAGAAAGATGCAGGAGCCAATGAATTTGGAGGCAAACTGCAGGAAAGGAGGTGTCCATTTTTTTATGAATCAGAAGTGAAGTGACTCAGCATCGGTTTTGGGACAGCTGACAAGCCTGCAATGGGGAGTAGAGTGATTATTATACCCTTTTCGACTTTTGAGATTGAGATGCCTAGTGGGGTTATTTGATTAGATTAATAATTTTTGTTTAGAATTTGTCAAACAAAAATGAGAACAAAAATAAAAATAAAATGACAGGGACGATAGGCACGTTAGTGCACTTATGCATGCCCCCCTACTGACCACTTAAATATTTTATTTTTTTATTTTTTTATTAGTTTGATTTATATGCCGCCCTTCTCTGGAGACTCAGGGCGGTTTACAATGCTTTTAAGCAATAGCCTTCATACTTTTGTATATACCTGCTTCGTAGGGCTTTTTGGGGCCCCCTAAGTGGTGTTCTATTTTATACAAAGTCAGCTTATTGCCCCCACAAACCGGGTCCTCATTTTACCTACCTCGGAAGGATGGAAGGCTGAGTCAACCTTGAGCCTGGTAAGAATTGAACTCGCAATAATTGCAGGCAGCTGGCAGCTAAATACTACTTTAACAGTAGTTTACTCCACTGCACTATCAGGCTTATGAAGTAAGGTCCATGGAGATGTGCCTTTCTGTGTTCTAATTGCCCCTATTTGGTTTCCTGGATGGTGGTCAGGGTCAAGGCTAACCTTGGAGAAAGGTAGGGAATGTAAATTCTGTGTGGCTTTGTGTTTTATGACTTAATCCTGTCGGTTCAGTCTGTCTCAGTCTTCTGTAACCGAGGTTACTTGAGGCCATTCTGGCTGGGAGGCAGGGTTTGCTTTAGCTTCTGTGAATGGTTTTTCTTTGCCTTCTCTGGGGGTGTGGAAATAAAGCGGGGGAGTCTTATGATTCTTCCTACACTTGGACTGTTGTTCTGCCCCAGCTACGGACCCCAAAAAACGCAGCACACACAAACGCTTTACAAAGCTTATTTACTCAAAATAACTTAGTCTTTATTATTTCAAAGGCTGTTAATGAATTGTCTTAACAGCCTACCAGAATTCTAAGATAAGGTAAATCAGTCTTACTAGAGTTGGCAGAAAGCCCAGAAGCAGTTTTGCAGACACAAAAGAGAGTGAACTAAAGTTGTTCTCTACAGCTTGTTGCAAGCGGCGTTCTTTCTTAAATAGGCTAAGGGAGTGGCCAATTAGCCCCAAGCCTTACCCCCGAGGAGACCTCCTCCTGAGGAACCACTCCTGCCTTTTGGCAGCTCTGCGTGCCCGTGCATTGAGAAGAGACGACTCCTCTTCATCCTCTTCACTGAAAGGAGCTTCTGGAGGCTCTGAAGGCCCTGGCTGAATCCCTGCCTCTGGCACCACATCTTTTCCAGCCTCCTCACTGTCCGACTCCAGCGCCAGCTGCACAGGCTGCTGGCACAACACCACACCAGCCTCCTCATCGTCGGAATCAGCTACAATCTGCGCAGGCCGCTGGCGGGCCACAACACCTATTACCCTCCAAACATGGATGTCTGAATTAGTTCAATGCTCAAGCCAATATGACCCTGTAAAGCAGGTTAGCTTGCTAAGGAAGGTTTAAATGGAACCCAGGTTCAAAAGTAATGCAGTCCAGATCAGAGAAGTCACAGGCATTGAGTAGGAGTTTGACTGCATTTTGCATATCTGCCCTTACATAGCGGTTTAAAATACAAGTTTGGGATTAGATTCACACTTGGTAAAACTTTACAGTTTTAACAGCTTGCCATCAAAACCAGGCCATGTATTCATTCTAAACTCTTTTTCTCCCTTACCAAGCAAAAAAAGATGCTGCAATTCAATAATTTAAAGCCTGAATCTAACCATGATGGAATAAAATTATTTTGCCATGGATAACAAATCTCAAGAGTATGTGGGAAGGCATGAGAATTAATATTTTCGCCATTGTGCCATTCTTTAGGGTCCTCTCAAGTTTGTACCAAGCTTCGACATTACCCAGACACCTGCCTTTCACTTTTAAAAGCCTCTGAAACGTGAAAGGAGTGAAGGATATAAATGTTCCTTAGCAGGTCTGCAATGCAAACAGAAACCGACATTGTTGGAAGTTTTAATCTGCAACAGAAAAGTCAGACCACAGCTTCAAAAACAACTATACGTTTTTTAAAAAGAAACTAAAAAAAGGCTTTCAAATGTATGTGCTCTTTGTTCACAAAGAATAAAAGAGGCATAGACTTGGAAACAAATCTTTTGATGTGAGGAAGTGTCACTTGCAATTGTTCTTTTTAAGAATATTATTTAAAAGAATGAATCTGCCTGAACAAAATATAAATAAAAGCGCTCTCTCGCGCTCTCACTCACTCTCTCTCTTTCTCCCTCTCCCTCCCTCCCGTGTGTGTGTGTGTGTGTGTGTGTGTGCAGTTCTGGAGAACCAGTAGTGGAAATTTTGAGTAGTTTGGAGAACCGGTAGTAAAAATTCTGACTGGCTCCACCCCATCTATTCTCTGCCTCCCAAGTCCCATCTGTTCGGGAGGAAATGGGGATTTTGCAGTAACCTTCCCCTGCATTGGGGAGGGAATGGAGATTTTGCAGCATCATTCCCCTGCCATGCCCACCAAGCCATGCCCACCAAGCCATGCCATGTCCACCAAGCCACGCCCACAGAAGCAGTAGTAAAAAATTTTGAATCCCACCACTGGTGTGCACCCATGTGTACATACATATCTATCTCTATTGAACTTTATATTCAATATAAGTGGTTAAATCCAAAAATAGTTCTGAACATAAGAGGTTTTGGATGCCTGATTTTTAAGATTTTTAAAATATATTTTGTAATTATGTATAAGTTTATTTTAACAAATTCAACAAAAAGTTGAATTAAGAACTGCCTGTCTATATTTCAGGGGAGTTTTTCTAATGGTTTAATAATATCTCTAGAATCATCAGACATTGAACTGTCTCTCTTGATCGTCCCTTTTAATTTTTTCCCTAGCCAATGCATCATTATCAAGGTCAGGTATATCCAGTCCGCTGCCCACATGCAGCCCTGAACAGCTAATAAAGTATCCCACAAGATCATAAATTTTTAACAGTATTTATGCATATAGTATGTATGCATAATATTATATCTTTTATATGTGGCCCAAGACAATTTCTCTTTGCGCAGGTAAGCCAAAAGGTTGGACATGCCTAAACAAGATAGTAGTGCATAGATATCTATATTACTTACTTAATAGTGTACAGATGTTTATAATGGCACCTAATAAAATAATAAAGGTATTATCATTGAAGCTTTTGAGGATTACAGGTCATTTCATCATGCATCAAAAATTACTGAGACTTTAATCCATCTCCAGAGAACGTAAACCAAATTTTTAAGTTTCTTAATCAGTAGTCATCCTTCTCTGGTGAATCACCTCCCCTGCCATCTTTACTTACTATGCATGATTTGTTCTTACTATAGAGCATTTTTTTTTTCATATATGCCAAGCTTGGAAAAAGATATGCAGCTCTGGTTCTGAAAATGGACTATATGACATAGAGCTGCGTTTGATTTACAGGTTTGTTTATAAAGCAACGTCTAGTCTAAGCTCAGCCATGCCTTGAGTAGCAATCTTTAAAATAAGGCACACAATTATTGCCAGCATTCCTAATGGCATTCAACTAAGTACAGAAAACAGACTATTGAATTGTAGATTTAATAGCTTTGTATTTCAGCAAAAGAGGGTAGAGGCAAGATAATAAAAAAAAGCAAATGTTTATTTTTCATAGAACAAAATATCCAACCATTCTAGTAATCAAATATGCATAACAAAACAGTAACACGACCAGTTTAAGTACAATAATAATAAAAATAAAATCAATTATGTTAAAAGCTCTGGTGAATATAATTGCCTCTTCTCTTGTGTAGAGTTTGTGTGAATGTTTCCAGGAGGGGTATTCCACAATTATAATATTGCCAAACCCCAACCCCCCCCAAAAAATTCTGGCTTTATTTACCACCTGCCTTCCCTTTAAAGACCAATTATACTTGCATTCTAATTTGTGTCCTAAAGAGCAAGCTGATGATACACATGCTATTTAGTAATGATTTGTTAACGTCACACTTCTCTAGAAAGTAGGAATGTTGAGACTGTGAGCATCAATTAAAGTGTGCAGGTTTGTTTTGTATATATTTTTATTTGTTTCAAGGATTTTTGTCCTACTCTTTCCCCAAGTAGTTTCTAGAGTAGCTTTATATAATAAAATTATATTATTTGGGCTGTGTCATTCTGGTCCTTTAGCAACCATATGCTGCTCAAGCTTCCTGAAATTAAATATTGAAAGTAAAATAAACAAATTCACAAAGTCAAGGGTCAGGCAGATGCTCCAAGGATAAATTCGTGAAGAGGAGTATTGGAATTCTAATTACAACAAAGATAGTTGTTTGCTACAATTTTTATTTCAAAGACGCTTTTTTTCTAGTGTGGGTTGTTGATGAGAAGGGTACCATTATCTTAGGCACGAAATATATTTGCCAGTGATATGTTCAATTCCATCTCTGAGTGAGACTGGAGTTACTACTTCAATAAAGGGGATTTTTTTAAAAAAAATAGATACTGCTATGAAAAATATTCTTTCTCATTCCTGGTGGTTACAGGGATACAGTCATGTGGTTTTCTTAGCAATATTATTGGTCATGTTAATATGTGATGCATAAATGCTTGCTCTTAAGTTATACATAAGGAAATCACTATGAGCATAAATTGGACCCTGCACCTGTGGGAATAAGCTAGGAAAAAAGAGGAGGAGGAGGAGGAAGAGGAGGAGGAGGAGGATGAGGAGGAGGAGTTGAGCATAGGGGCATGGTCTTTACTGCAAGCCAGGGCTTCCAAACTGAGCAATATATCGATGATTAAAAAAATAAATAAACAGAAATAAAATTAAAGTTTAAAAATTAATTAAATATATGATTGCTATTGAAGGTTTTTCCCCCTTTTGTCCAGTAAGCAATATGAAATTGGAGAGGTGGCTTAAATATTCTGAATAATCATAAATTGAGCTGAAGCAAAACATTCCTCTTTACTTACACTCCACTAAGTTCTAAACTGAGACCCAGTTTGGTGTAGTGGTTAAGGCAACAGACCAGCGACCATGCATTTCAATCTCACCTTAGATATGGAAGCCACCTGAATGACCTTGGGTCCTGCTCTAGCTTAAATAGATAGGCATTATTAAATAGATAGGCATTAATTAAATAGGCAGAGCTGGATTATGTCCCTAGATTCCAAAATAGAATTATGAGTTAAATCTGATGTAGAGGAATATTTTTACCTCTTCCTCTCCAAGTGGAAGGACATCTAAAATTAAACAGCAGTATATTTGAAAGCAAGCCTTTCTTCAAGGGGTACATAATTATTTTAGAGAATTCGTTGTGACAATTAAGTGTAGCAGTGGATAGCTTAAGTGGCTTTATAAGAGGTCTAGATAAAATTCACAGCGGTAAGATAAACCTTGTCAATCCTTATTAGTCAGACTAGTTAAATGGAACATCTTTATAACACAGAATGCTTCTAAAGTTCCTTCTGGATATGAACGAAAAACATGTTGGGTAAAGCAAAAGCTCTATTGCCATTTATAACTTCTGTATAAATATTTGTCAGTCTCTTATTGCAAACAGATTGTGTCTGGGTCAGACTTCTTTATTGTCAGTTCACTGTCTGTAAGCAAGGATTCCTAGTCAAGGAATCACCAAGACCATACCCAGAAATACTGATAGGGTAGAGTTTTTATATACAGGGCAAGCCACTAGTCCAGTGATGGCGAACCTTTTTGGCACCGAGTGCCCAAAGCGGAACGCACACGCACGTATGCGCACACGCTGGAGTGCCAGAAACTGGAAGACCACCTGGTGTTCAGGTTTCCGGTTCTCCAGCGCATGTAAAAACCAGCTGACCGTCGCACTGTCGCCAGCTGCACTTTTGGTTTCCAGCGTGCACATGCGCACTGGCCAGCTGGTCTTCAGGCATGCGCGTGCCAGAAACCAAAAGAGCAGCTGGTGACGGCATGCATGCCCACAGAGAGGGCTGTGTCTGCCATCTCTGGCATGCATGCCATAGGTTCACCATCACGGCACCAGTCTATAAAATGGGAGCAAACCGAACTCCACTTTAGCACTGATGATGTTACATAATTGGGTAATGAAACATCTGCAAGAAAACAACCAACTTCAGAGAGCACCAAGGACCCCACAGTTCAATCCTCACTGCAAACATTCTCTTCCATTGAAAACCTTTGTATCTTGTACAATATGTGATTACTGCACAATGAGGGAAGAGAGCACAATTTTATGTGATATGAACTACATTAGACATGTCAAACACGTGGACCGGATCCGGCCCACGATAGACCCAGAGTTGTCTCATGGGGCTGTTCCAGAAATGGCGAGGGACCAGTCTGTGCCACCCTGGGCTGTCCTGGCCACACTCATTCAGTCGGTCATGACCCGGCCACGCCCACCTCAGCCCCGAAGGGCAAACAAAATCCTGATATGGCCCACAGTGGATCAAGTTTGATACCCCTGCACTACATGATATGGGGCCGCAGGTAACAAAGGCTGAGGTTTGTGCTATTCGTACCGGTTTTGGGCATTTCGTTTATCACTGTAGTTTGTATGAGATGCCTATGGTTGCAGTGATCTTCAGCATTATTAGCACAGGAAAAACCAAACGTCCGTTAGTACCTATTAGCAAGTTAATACCTATTAGTCAGTTAGTACCTATTGCTGCAATCTATAAGAAAGGATTAGGCCATTGTATAAAGAAGTTCTATCCCACATCACTAATTCTCTCTTCATATTTCTCCCAATTCCTGCTGTTGATACCAACCATCTGGGTCCATGTGAGGCAAAGTTCTCCCCAAACATGACAAACCCTCTGAAGTTAATTCAAAGATTCCTTTATTAGAAATGCCGGCAGCCCCGGCAAAAAGTTTCTCTCTCAAAGCAGGTTAACAAGTCTGGCCTGCCATGAATAGTTGTCTGCCACATCTATTCATCTCCGCCCCCTGCCTTTTATCCCCACAGCTAGGGTGGGGCTTTGCTAGCAGCAATGGCTCTTCCTTCCTAAGGATCGGCCCACTGATTTCCACTGCTCTCCTCTCCTCTGCCTTCTGTGCATCTGCGCCTCAGGAATTTGACCCAGCTGTTCCTCTTCTTCCTCATCAGCCACCTCCAGTCCTGGGGGCTGTTGACTCTCCATCTGAGGGCTGACGGAGGGCCCAGACTCCGCCTCTGTCTCTCTCTCTGCCAGCTCCATTCCCTCTTCCCCCTCGGAGCTCTCAGGTTTTCTTGATCCTGACCCTGACTCCCATGCCTCCTCCTCCTCTGATTCAGCTGCTGGAGGGACCAGCGGCCGACAGGCCACAACACAGTAATTTAAAAGACAGCATTGATAGACCTTCATGAGTAATTTACAAGCTTTGATTCAACATTTACTCCAAACTCATTTTATTTAATATGAAAGGAGTGTATGTGTATGAAAGAAATAATCCCAAATGTTAAATAGCAGCAAATGGTCCTCCAATGTTGAAATCCCAAAACAAAGACCTACAAATCATTAATAGAATTTGACATGATCAGGTGTGAATTGTAACAGAAAAATAGCAATGACTTTTATTAATTCGCACTTGCCATGTTTTTTCCTGGGATCAATTTTGTGTTATGAATATAATACAAAAGCTGCAAGTTTATATCTCATAATAGAAAAGGTATGGCTGTAGATCATCATGGATCGGAAGGAAAAATGGGTGATCAGAGCACTGGAACACTCATATTTCACTTAACTGCAGCTCTTTAAAGCAGTTGTATCTCTTCCCAGCTGTCACCTGTGGTCGCAGTGTGATTCTAGAACAGGGGTCCTCAAACTTGGCAGCTTTAAGACTTGTGGACTTCAACTCCCACAATTCTCCAGCCAGCATAGCATAGCTGGCTGGAGAATTCTGGGAGTTGAAGTTCACAAGTCTTAAAGCTGCCAAGTTTGAAGACCTCTGTTCTAGAAAATGATGTATGTATTTTAAAAAGATAGACATGCTATATATTTAGTCCTATATTCCCCCTTTCACATTCAAAGCACTGCATGTCCCTATAAAGATCTGGAAGGTGGCCGGTTAGTGCCAAACCATTTTCAATGCCTTCAAAGCATCCGACAGGAGCCAGTTTGGTGAAGTGGTTAAGGCACTAGGAGACTCTTGAGTTTTAGTCTAGTTTTAGTTCTCAGCCCTGGGAAAAGGCAATGACAATGATCGCTTCTAAAAATCTTGCCAATAGATTGTTCAAGAATCAAGGCTAATTTAAAGCATGCGTACATAAAAATGCATCATATTACATTTGAAACCATACTACATGGTTTCTCATTTGAAGCCCAATGCAAAATGAAGTTCCTGTTCTAGACTGTGAACCATGGGAGGAAAAGTTCCCCAGTAATAGATTGGGCTTTTTTTCAATGCAAATTTTTAGCACTAACTCTGTGGGATAATCCAGATGAAGGCTATAGTGGAGGAAAAAAATTAAAGCTTGTTTGTCACGTTCTAATAAACTAATATTAGTTTGCATAACGTTCCCATGCTGGTAAATTACGAATGGAAATGCTTGAATTCATATAGCAATAGCACTTAGCACTTAGACTTATATACCGCTTTACAGTGCTTTACAGACTTCTCTAAGCAGTTTTACAAAGTCAACATATTGCCTCCAAACAATCTGGGTCCTCATTTTACCCACCTCGGAAGGATGGAAGGCTGAGTCAACCTTGAACCTGGTGAGATTTGAACTGCCAGATTTCAGGCAGCTGGCAGTCAGCAGAAGTAGCCTGCAGTACTGCACTCTAACCAGTGTGCCATCGCACCTCAATTATAATTATATAATTAATATGTGTTACTTAGCGCTAAGCTATATCCATCACCAAAGCACTTTCCATTAATCAATACGATTCATTTGGAGATATTTCGTATAATAGTCCCAGTTATATTGTTTCTTGGAAATGGCATCTTTATTGATATTTGTATCACCAAAAACTTAAGATAAGACAAATGGGTCTTCTATTTCAATATTTAATATTCTGCTTCTCTACATTTGATATTAGTAGTTAATTTCATCTTTCAGTTAAACAAAAGGGCTATTTTATTCTGAGTCATATTCTTATTCTGTTCAATCTGAAGCAAAGGATTAACTGAAAGGGTTGGTATCAAAAACCCAGCCAGTGTTATCAGCTTAAGTGAGTCATGTATATAAAATCCTAATGTGCTTTTAAATAAGAAGCTATAAATGGGAGAGATGGGGAAATGAGATGTAAGAATATGTTATTTGGAAAAGGACATAGGAAAAATTGGAAAAGATAATTGCACACAGGCCCATCGAAAAAGACTATGCAACTTGGAAAGAATTGAATAATTGTGCAGTAATTTAAAAATAATTCTTTGTTCTTTCTCAGAAGGGAAAAAAAAAAACAAGAAAGCTGATTCCAGTTTAAAAATTAACCTTGATGGCTGAAATATTTGTTTTACCTGTTAAAATTATTTACAGAGGATATATATACTAACTGGTAACCTAAGGTTCATATCTGCTCAAGAATCAATAAATAAGGCTAAGCTGTTTTACCTCTATGTGTCATCTAGGCCAGGGGTGGGCAAATATGGCCCTTTTACAACCTGTGGACTTCAATTCCCAGAATTCCTGAGACAGCCAAGCTGTCTCAGGGAGTTGAAGTCCACAGGTTGTAAAAGGGCCACATTTGCCCACCCCTGATCTAGGCTGATGCAATGTTGGTCAGGTCAGAACTAAGAATTGTTCATGTATGTATATCCTAATCTCTTAATCCATTTTCATCTAATAATCTAAAACGTGTGAGTAAACCATTATATTAACAGTGTTCACCCTTGTTCATTTCTTAATAAACTGAAGATAGTAGACTTTAATAGATTTTTTAAGAAATCCCCGCCCCCACAAATCTCATACATCGTCGCACAAGGTTTTCATAGAAATGTACATGTGAGATTATCTATCCATTTCTTCTCACTCATTGCAGTGAGTTCTGCAATGAGAATGTGCTATAATATTGTAATGGAATAGAATTCATTATTTAACTTTATTTACCAGGCTTATATAGCAATAGCACTTAGACTTATATACCACTTCACAGTACTTTACAGCCATCTCTTAAGCGATTTACAGAATCAGCATATTACCCTCAACAATCTGGGTCCAGGATGGAAAGCTGCGTCAACTTTGAGCCAGTGAGAATCGAACTGCTGGCAGTCAGCAGAATTAGCCTGCAATACTCCTTTCTAACCACTGTGCCACCACGGCTCTTCGATATGGCAGTCCAACAAGCAATTTAAATTGAATAGTTTATGACCTAAGGCAATGCTTAACTGTTCTTGCCATTAGATGGATTCCTCTGAAGTTCAGCCATTTTCTGAAAATCAGAAAATTCTGATTTTCTGGGACTCCAGTCATTGGTTCTACCTTCCAGAACATCAAATTCTAACTTTTTAAAAAGCTGCTTTGTTTTATAACTGCTGAATATCTGACAAGTCTGCCAGTGCTGTTGATACAAGTTGAAGACATTAAGAAATGCTTCGATCATTCAGACTTTATAAAAACAAATCACAATTTTTCCAGCCCTTGAACACTTAAAAATGGGATTTTTTTTAAAAAAAAAAGGCTAGATCATTGAGATGTAAAAAAAAAAAAATCCAAAAGAAGATAGAAGCAGAACACTTCTTTATTGCTGTCAAGAAAACAACATGAATGGGTTCAAGTAGTTATCATGAGTTGAGCAAAGGACTTAATGGAAAATAAAATTATCAGAGTTTGTTGCAGAAATCACATCCGGAAAGCAGATCCAGATAACTGATTCAGCAGGATTCATTCACTTCTCTTTATATACATAATAACACATACAATACCAACAGTAGATTCTTCCAACTTGAAAGAGAGTTACAAACAAAAAGCACAGGCAGGGGAAAGAACAGCAGAGATGAGTTTCAGTTTCAGTTCAGAGAGCCAACTAGTTTGCAGCTTCAGAGCTCAGAGTTTAATACAGACAAAGAGAACCTCCTCTATACAGGGCAATTAATCTAGGCTCCTTCCAGTTTCAGTTTCCAAACAGTCCTCATTGGCTGACTTAATTATTATGCCTATTCATTGGCTGACCTTGTTACCATGTCTCTGTCAGTCATGAATTCCCTGACAAAAATCTGTGTGTCCTAGATAACTATGATGTGTCCAGATGTAAAAGATGCAGATAATTTGCTGCTACTTTTTTTAAGAGTAGAAATACACATTGTCCCATTATTTTCATTTTTGTTTTTGTATTTTATATTCTGACAAACTAATAAAATTTTGAAAACTAAAAACCCCAAAAGAATAAATCATTCTTTTTGTCAAGGAATTTACATCAGGTAAACAGAAAAGACTCTATGTTGAATAGAAGGTTCCTTGGAAGCAAGTGACAATTTAACTCAACTATTTTGGTAGAGGGTTTTTTTTATTTTCAACTTATTTTTCATCCTATATTATCTTTAAGGGAGATACATTTCGAGCAAATATATAAAAAAAATTATGACCCTGTTCACCTGTCCTATCTAACAAATTTGTGAAACAACGATAATGCAAATTATAAATGGAAAAAGACACCAATAAGGCTTAAGACTACCATCTTGCCTGCCTAACTCAATGAATTTACTCATGACAATAAGTGGGTGGATGAATGAAGAGGTACCTTATTTTCCCGAAAATATGACATCCCCTGATAATAAGGCCAATCAGGCTTTAGAGCACATGTGCTAAAATAAGCCTCCCCCCGAATATAAGCCCTCCCCGAAAACATTTAAATGCAGAGCTGGAAATCAGGTAAGACAGCAAGAGGAGCCCCGCCTTGCTCCACGTGCCGCAAAATAATAAGACCTCCCCAAAAATAAGGCCAAGCACTTATTTTGGAGTTCAAAAAAATATAAGATAGGGTCTTATTTTCGGGGAAACACGGTATATAGAAGCATATTTTATGGCAACTTTTTTTTTTCTCAGATGATATATGCTTGTATATTGATGAAAGATTTTAATTTACTTGCATTACCAGTTGAATAACAGATTAATTAATAAGTTTAAGATACACGCTTTCAATACTGCAGCAGCAGACCATTGCACAGAAACAGATGGATGGATGGATGGATGGATGGAAGGAAGGAAGGAAAGAAAGAAAGAAAGAAAGAAAGAGAAGTTAAACGATATCCAGAGATTAGGAAATGGTCTTTCTGAAGACCTTTGTTTGCATAGTTGATAAGTATGACTATGTTGATTTATATGCTACAGTAAGCATTACCTAAAATTGAGGCTGAACAGCTTAGTATCCATCAGATATTTTGGGCTTCGGTTCACATCAGCAAGCAAGATTTGTGAAACAATCTAGACCCTTGATCTTAATCCGCTCCTATTCAAATCAAAAGCCTAGTTTATCTAGTATTGCATATTTAATAAACTGAACAATATTTAAACAATTGACAGGGTTGTGTGTTTGTGTGTGAGTGTGCATGGGTGTAGTAGGGAGAGAAGAGAAACCACAGTCTGGTTAATGACTATAAATTTTAACTACTTGCCAACATTATAAGAAAAGGGATATTGATTAAATAGTCTTGTGATTCACAAAATGCAAGGACTACGTCATTTAGTGTATTGTTTCATTTTCTTTTAGGTTACTCAATACTTCAAGCTATTATGGAAACAGCAGGAGAAAAAAGCTGGCAAGTTAGCGCCATATGTGTGGAGAATTTTAACGATGCAAGTTACAGGCAGCTTTTAGAAGATTTGGACCGAAGACAAGAAAAGAAATTCGTAATAGATTGCGAAATAGAGAGGCTTCAAAATCTCTTAGAACAGGTAATGCTTTTAATGCCACACATCAGCGTTGCTTTAGAAGTGGACTCTCTTTTCGGTCTTTTATTCTTTCCTGTTTGTCAAGAGGGCATTTTTCTCATCTCCACTTTTATACATAATCTGCTAATTAGTATCAATAATTGCCTCCATTTTTACTATAAATGGGAAATTCCAATAAAACACTGTTCTGATTCACCCAGGAGGCAGCATATTCTAGGATTTAATGAAATGTAATGGTGAAATGGTATATTGCCTTAGATGTGGATGAATATTGGTCACATATAAAGCAGGGACACAATTCTTCAAACAAAGGAGTCATCAGAGAGACTCCCTTCAAAAACTCTTTTGATAAATCTCTCTCACTCACACAAACACATTTATTAACATTAAGATTTTAACTTCCAGAGAAACATACATTTATTCAGTCAATACACTTGAAATCTGGTTAAAGAGATGAGTCTGCTATTGCCACTGAAAGTTTGGCTTTTCTTTAGAAGATACAATAAGGAAAGCACCAATATTTACTTCCAATGAAGATAGAAATCAGCATCACTAATAAATCATACTGCAACACTAATTTATTGACAGAACAGATTGCCATACTGTAGCTATAGTTTGGAAGATAGTAGTGGGCAGATATGCTAATGGTCCCATTGAAATATGCAATATGAAATTATAGGATTGTTAAATCAGGGCAGACATACAGAATAAGAGAGTAGAATGGGAGGTTCTCAGCAAGAGATCCTATACAATGTCAGACAAATCGCTGTCCAATTTCTTCTTAAAAACCTCCAGTGATAGAGCATCCGCAACTTCTATAGGCAAGCCATTCCACTGATTAATTTGTTTTCACCATAGGTAGGAAATCTTTCAAAGATCCAGATATCTTACACAGTATCTTGTCTATATCAATTTGACTATATCATTTTTACAGCAGACTTGGAATTCTTCTGTAAACCAAAGAGCAGTTAATATTTTTCCACTGGTAGTCTCATCGTTTCATTCCACTCAGCCTAATTTTGGTAAACTGGTTGGTTGGTTGATTGATTGGTACCCAATAATCAGTTACCAATCTGTCTGAAACACAATCACATGCCATGTAACACAATTCAGCAAGCTCAATAAGATCTTACTGTTTCTCTCTCTCTCTTTCCTTTCTCTCTCCCTCTCTCTCTCCCTCCCTCTCTCTCTCTCTCTCTCCCTCCCTCCCTCCCTCCCTCCCTCTCCCTCTCTCTCTCTCTCTCAGGGGTCTCCAACCTTGGCAACTTTAAGACTTAAGCTTTGCTGGCTGAGGAATTCTTTGAAGTCCACAAGTCTTAAAAGTTGCCAAGATTGGAGACCCTGATCTAAATTACTACTATAGTTATCGTATCTTTCTTTTCTTATTTTTTAAACTCAATTTTCTTTTCTGTGTATATATTTTTCACATTAGCTATTATTCTTATTACAGAGCCATTTTGGTTCACCACATTAGAAATCAGAAGACTTTGAGTTCCAGTCGTGTTGATACAAAGCCATTTGGGTAATGTTGAGTCAGCCATTCTCTCTCAGCCCTAGGAAGGAGGCAATGGCAAATTAGTTCCAAAATCTTGCCAAGAAAACTGCAGGCATACTAGGAGTGAACACAGACTTAAAGGCACCAGATATACATACATATACACATACACACATGCGCAGGCTTAAAAATGCATCTTCTTCATTATTTGTTTGCAACACTTTTTCCTAAGTATTCTTCATTAATCAATAACCAGTGAATCTTCACTTTGTGTATGCTAACTGCAACATATCACAATCTCTATGGTTTGTTTGTTATGAAACACAAACATTGGGAAAGGCATATAAACTCCATTTATTCATTCATTCAAATTATTTTTATCATGTCTTCCTCTAAAAAGATTCCCAGAGAAGCTTACAAAAAATAATAAAACTAATTTTTCCTTTAGTTAATAATTTAAAAGACACAACAGGGATTGGGAAGAGAGAAGGAAAATAATGATTCTGACCTTGCCTGTACTGCTGAAACAGTAGAGGCTGAGGGTCAATGTAATCCCATATTACATTTTCAGTCTGATGTTTCAAGAAAGCATGTAAGGGTTTATTTATTTATTTAACATATGGCATATACATGGACTAGCAATATAAATTAGCATTTCAACTAGGTTAGTAGAACTCAATAAAATATAAATTGTCAAAAAGATCTTTGTTCAAATATCAATGTCTAGGCCATGTAACTATTGGAGCATGGCATTGTTTATATTAAAAAAAATCAGATACTGGATTGGTATATGTTCTTAATTTACAGCTGGTCATAATACAATCTACAGTTTGACATGGGATCCCACAGTCACACTGAGGGGAAGATACTATGCTCTATTTATGCAGAGAGTCCCAGCAGACACCATGTGATGTGCAAATCCTATTCAGAATTATCCATTGATGACATGGTTCAGGCACCTTTTTTGTAGGATCATTTATAAGTCTTCCTATAACTGGACGTATTCCATAGGGAATTGATGTTAAAGTTGTTGGGAAGATGCTGTGCAAGTACCACTGGAGGCTTCCTGGATTTGAATTTTCCTGCTGATAAATGAGGAAGGTCGACATGCATCTGTAGGAGTGAGTTGTTCATCATTTTTCTGTTTTCTCTTCCTTGTAAAGCTGGTGGTGCTATACTGCTCAGAACAGGAAGCTAGCAAGTTGGAGTGATTTTAATATATCCTCATGGTGTCGTTGAGTCTAGTATCTAACTTATTAGTATGGCATCTGTTAAGCCTGTGATGGCGAACCTATGGCATGCATGCCGAAGGGGCACGCAGAGCCATCTCTCCGGGCACGCCAACTGTCACCCGTTGCTTTTCCGGGTTCCATGCGCACTGGCCAGCTGGTCTTTGCATGCACAGAAGCACTGGAAACTGGAAGAACAGCTCCCTGATGTGCATTCGCACGCGGGGAAGCTGAGCTTCCGGTTTCCAGCATGAGTGCTGGCCAGCTGGTCTTCACACATGCATGTGTGTCAGAAAGACCAGGTGACCGGTGCGCATGCACATGCCAGAAACCAGAAGCTCAGCTTCCCGGTGTGAGCATGGGCGCCAGGGAACTGCTCTTCTGATTTCCGGCGCTCCCATACATGCGTGCTGGGGAGCTGTTCTTCCAGTTTCCAGTGCTTCCCCATGCGTGCATGCATACTCCTGTTTTGGCACTCAGTGCCGAAAAGGTTCACCAACACTATGTTAAGCCATACAGGGACACAATATTGTGCTGCAGAGTAGATCAACCCTAAGGCTGAGGGTGGGAGCTGAAGCTTCCCATTTAGTTCCACATAATTTCTGAGTATGTTGCTGCTAGTATTTATTTTTGCTGCCGTATTCTTTAGTGTTTCTTGTAGGAAAGAGTCCGTTCCAACATTACTCCAAGGTACTTTGAATGGGGATCATAGGGGAGTAAGTTGTTGTTTCAGTAGACCTTTTGGGGCTTCATATGCTAGTTTGTGGTTCATATGCTAGTTTGTTGTTTGTATGCTAGTTTGTTGTTAAGCACGTAGTTGCTGGTGCTAGGAGTGAGCCTCCAAGCAGTGAAGAATTTTCCCAAGATTTTAAGATCTTTGGATAGGAGGCTGTCAGCCAACTCCATGTGTTTTTCTTGTACTGCTATGGTTATAATTTAGAATAGACTTCTTTATTGGCCAAGTGTGATTGGACACATAAGGAATTTGTCTTTGGAGAATAAAATACATTCATCGAAAATAAAAAGATACAACACTTAGTGATAGTCAAGGTTACTAATAAGCTATCAAATCGTACTAGGAAACAAATAAAAACAATATAAATTGAAAGATACAAGCAACATGGTTATAGTAATAAGTGGGAAGAGATAGATACTAGTAAGGAAGAGAAGAATAATAGTAATACAGTCTTAGTAATTTATATGACAGTGTTGTGGGAATTAGTCTTTAAACAGAGTGATGGCGTTCGGGAAAAAAGTGTCCTTGTGTCTAGTTGTTCTGGTGTGCAGTGCTGTATAGCGTCGTTTTGAGGATAGAAGTTGAAACAATTTATGTCCAGGATGTGAGGGATCTGTAGACATTTTCACAGCCGTCTTTTTGACTCATGCAGTATACAGGTCCTCAATGGAAGGCAGGTTGATAGCAATTGTTTCTTCTCTAGTTCTAATTATCCATTGACGTCTGTGTCTGTCTTGTTTGGTTGCAGAGCCAAACCAGACAGTTATGGAGGTGCAGATGACAGACTCAATAATTCCTCTGTAGAACTGAATCAGCAGTTCTTTGGGCAGTTTGAGCTTTAATCCTTCCTTAGCATACAACCTGCAACAGCAACAAAAATACATCTGAAAATGAAGCTTCCATTCCCTGTTGACAGATATTTTTTTTTTCTCGAAGTCATCTAAACTACTGATTTTCAGTTCCTTTTGTGGCAATGAGTTCACAAATAAAAAAAAATTATGCATCGTATAAAAAGAAATTTCACCCTTTGTCTCAATAATATTGCAGACTTTTGGATGATCCCAGGTTCTAGTCTAGAAGAACAGGACAAGCAAGCTATTTCAAACTATGTTTTTATTATCTGCAGACTTTATGTAGCTTTTGTGCTGGCATGACAATCTTTTAGCAATATGACAAGTAGAATATTCTAGGGCTTGAGACTTGGCCTTTGAAGGTGAAAAAGTTGCTTCCGGGCACATAGGGTTGTTATGTAGAAACTGTCAGAAGCTCTTTAAAACAGCTGCATCTCTGATCAAGATGGATTAGCTTAAGGGGCTGCCAATGCTTTGAAACACCTTCTCCTCTTAAATCTGAAGGATGGTACAGCCTGATGACAGTCTTCATGGAACATCATACATTTCTGTAAAAACATTATGAGTGGCAAGTTTAATTTCAGTCTCTTCCTGGCAGTTCCTAACATTGTCTTTTTCATTCAGTTGACATTTTCAGTAAGTGTTCACCTATGTCCTTCTCTACATCCATTTCCTCAGCAATCACAGCTAATTCAGACTCAGACATCACATATATTTTCTTAGAATTTCCTTGGCTTCGGTTTCCATCATTTATTCTCATTTATTCTCATTTGCCATTTTATGACCAATCCCTAATTACGGTTTTTAATAAGTTTCTGTGTTCTGTAAGTATACCAAATTCAATAAAACAGTTTCAAGCGACTTACTGAACCAGAGTGATATTGCTAATTAGTTTTTTTTTTTTAATGAGAAATAGATAAACATGACTCTCATTCATACTTCAAATGGATGATAGTGCCCTTCGGTTTTGCTTTTCCATTTATTTCCTTTATTGATCAATACTTTTATATAAGGGGTGTAAATCCCATCAAATTCATAGGATTGCAGTGTTATCTACTTTTCAGATGCGGTAGAAGGGAAGGAACATTCAGTCTGGGCTATCATCTTCTTGATTTCATATCAAGCATTTTGGATATTTACAATCTCTTTTTATTCTGGGAAGCAAATTAAGAAGGCCAATAGCTTTATAGTCTTCACTGTGTTTTCATGTACGCTCATACATATCTATCACACCGTTCTCTTTCCTGGCCAGCAATGTTACAAAATTTTGCAAAAACCAGAAAAGGAATAAGAAATAATAAGCCAAAAGAAGTAAGTCATAAGATAAGGAAATATGAAAGGAAACACAGCTACATTTATTTTATATCAAACCATTCAGATCCATTGCTATACATTAAAGCCACCTTTGCCTCCATAAACCCTTTTATGCATTGTCATTTGATATTTAAACTGTGCTTGTTTGAATACTTTACATCCATTGCTATTCTTACCATATTCAGCAACCTAACTTCAACTCCATATTCACCTAAGTCATCCTGTAATTCAAGCTTCTTCGCTTTATTAAGCACTTTCTCTAAATCAGCAGGCATACAATTATTCATTTTTATTTATATATTTATCTGTATCCCACCTTTATTATTTTTACAAATAAGGTGGTCAACATATTCAACATACCTTCCTCCTCCTATTTTCCTCACATCAACAACCTTGTGAGGAGAGTTGGGCTGAGAGAATGACAGGCCGAAGGTCACCCAGCCAATTTTTCATGTCTAAGAAACTAGAACTCACAGTCTCTCACTTTCTAGCTTGGTGCTTTAAACCCCAGACCAACTTGGCTCCTTAACTTCATACGTTTATACAGCCCTACCTAGCATTATGGACGCGGTGGCTCAGTGGCTAAGACACTGAGCTTGTCGATCAAGCTCAGTTGAGCGGTTTGAATCCCTAGTGCTGCATAATGGGATGAGCTCCTGTTACTTGTCTCAGCTTCTGCCAACTATGGAGTTCGAAAGCATGTAAAAAATAGAAGTAGAAAAATAGGAACCACCTTTGGTGGGAAGGTAACAGTGTTCCGTGCACCTTTGGCGTTTAGTTATGCCAGCCACATGACCATGGAGATGTCTTAGGACAGAGCTGGCACTTTGGCTTTGAAACAGAGATGAGCACCACCCCCTAGAGTCGGGAATGACTAGCATATATGTGCGAGGGGAAACTTTACCTTCACCTTACCTATCATTAAGCTATTCTACTGTTCCCAAATTTTGATCACTGCCCCCTCTTGGATCCTTTCACTTAAAATTCTGCCAAACACACTCAAGAAATTAATTCCTCTACAGTTGTTGCATTCACTGTTGCTACCTTTTTCTTTGTTTGGGGATAATGGCAGTCACCACCAGCCAGAGATACCATCTTCATGCACATGTTAAATAAGTCTTTTAGTCACTTCACAAGTGAACCATATTCATATTTTAACATTTGTCCAGTTACATTATCTGCACTTGCAGCCTTATCCTTTTTCAATATTCTCTAAAGCATTTGCAAATCCTTTTTTATCCATTCTTTTCGGACACTAAAATTAATAGTATTCATTTCAGTTCAATTCTTTGATATACCATGGTCATTCCCTTGCAGATCTCAAATTCTCCATCCAGCCTGTCCTTTCTTCGGGTTCATCATAAATCATTTTGTCACTTTTATTTTTAATCCCGTTCGCTCTCTTGCTTTAATCTGTTTTCACCCATTTCCAGGATATATTTTTTTTTCCCATTCAAAATTACTGTTTTTTTTCTTTTTCTTCTAGTTCTTTGCTCTGCCTAGAAACTTTGCCACCATCATTTTCCAAAATCTGCACATTATAAATATTTTTTTCTCTCTTCCTCATCGTTTGCAGCAATTATTGTCATATATGCATGTTTTCTTATCCGACTAAACCATATCCAGACCATTGAGATTTAAAGAAAACTCAATTTGATATAGGGAGTAGAAACAGAACATTCCTGACAATTGCTGGATTTTGCCCATGCCTGTTTCTGGTATGCATTTTACAGATAGTCCTTGACTTATGACCATAATGGAGATTTCCCATTATGGTTGTAAATCATGATGGTCATAAAACAGGTCACCCATATGATCAACCCAATTTTACAATCTTTTTTGTAGCAGTCATTAAGCAAACCCTGCATTCATTAAGGAAATTTATTTTTTGCTATGGGCTGGTCTTGCCAAAAACAGGAAGTAAATGCCAGTTTTCAGCAAAAAAAAGTCATAAAACGTGGCCACATAAGTGTGGGACACTGCAGAAGGCCATAAATGAAGGCCAGTTGCTGAGCATATTAATATAAGGGAGGGGGGGCATCAGAACCTCCACATCAAATTCTAAGTACCCCCGGTAAGGTCTGTCATAACTTCAAGTGATCATTAAGTTCAAGACCACCTGTAGTTCTCTCATTCATAATTGAACATGCACTTTTCCTCCGCCAGATCACTCTACAAAATCAGAAGTTCATTCATTTTTACTGTTTTCTTCTTTCTCTTAGATTCACTTTTTTTAAAAAAAATGTTTCTCTCTCTCTCTCACCTTTTGGTTAAATGATGTTATTCACATCTTAATTATTAAGGGTAGTTTTTATGTGTAATACACATTAAACATGAGTAGAGCATCAATCACACCATCATGGCTGCCATCTTGACATTTTTTTTTTACTGTAACTCATCAAGTTGGTGCCTTTCATATGCCATGAAGTCAGCAGATGTGTGACATTACGGTCTACCAATGCTACCTTTTAGTAAGATATAGAAGTTATAGTTTGGTTATCAAACTCAGTCCTACCTTCTGCCACATGCCACATTCTCTGCTAAGGCAGTTTTGGCATATTTTGTCCAATATTTAAAATAGTGTGATGGGAATCCAATTTTAAATCCTGCCATTAATCCCTAATTGAGATAATGACTTTTTTTCAAATCAACATAGGTTGCCTGTGTCCTATCCCACCAATCAAGAGGTGTACTGATACAACCTCTGGATTCGTGCTTCATTTAAAAGACCTTTAAATTAATTCCCAAGGTCATAAATAATGTGTATCCCATACTTACGGAGTTGTGTATGTGAATTTTGTTTTTTTGTTAAAGAACTAAAGACAAACTTTGTCCTACCCAGATGTGACTTGCAGCAAAGGAGTGCCATCTAGTGGTTTTGTCAATTGTTTTATTATGCTGCTACTTTTTAAACAAGATACTGAGCTTTTTGCCTCATTAAAATATGTTGTGAGCTGGAGATTTCAGTTGGTTTTCTTTTTTTAAAAAAAAAACAGGCAATCATAATTGCTTTCAGAGTTAGTGAAGATGTGAATAATCTGGAAAATAGAATTCATGTGGAGTATTTCTAAATGAAGCAGAAACTCTATAATGCAGAAATAAACATGTCAGCGTGGAAAACAATTTTATTTTATTAATTTATTTTAGTATGTATTTGCTTTCATGTGTTGTGAGGCAAAAATGTTATTTCATGTATCTAGACAAATTAAAGAGAAATAGAGGCTCTGAAGATGTTGAGAGGGTTATTTTTTTTAATAAATTGTTCAGCTACTGGTTGATATATTGAATGATGATCACACAATATATTGAATGATGATCAGACAGATTTAATGCATGATGATTTAGTTTCACTACAGCTTGTTAGTAAATTCAGACTTTCCCCAGTTAACTAACCGTCAAACACAATTATTTATGGCCTGAATACAGTGTAGCTTAAATTGTTGACTCAATTTCACATCATTATTTCAATGTGTTATATTTTTGTGCCTTCACTGCCTATCTGGATATAGAGATGGAAGTGTGATAATTTAGAGGAAGGAATAGTTTTATTCTTAGTAATCTTGCAGGACAGGGAGAATCAGTAGGCTGAAATTTCAGGAAGTGGATTCGGGCTAGATAGCATGATGTTTTTCTGGGCAGTAATTGCTGTCAACAAATGAAGTAAGTTGCCTCATAAAATGATATAGGCTAAAGCCTTCTGGACAGCCATCTGTCCAGAAGGCTTTAGTAGATTCTGAACTGAACAGGGGGTTGGAGTAGCTGACCTTGAAGATAGAACATGGAATAATAGAGTTGGAAGATCTTCTAGTCCAAACCCCTGCTCGAGCAGGACACCCTATGCCCGTGATGGCAAACCTATGGCACGCGTGCCACAGGTGGCACACGGAGCCATATCTGTGGGCACGCGAGCGTTGCCCTAGCTCAGCTCCAGCATACATGCACATGCAGGCCAGCTGATATTTGGGCCTTCCGGGCCCACCAGAAGTTGGCCTCCAGAGGGCCTCTGGGGGGTTGGAGAAGGCTGTTTTTGTCCTCCCCAGGCTCCTACAAAGGCTCTGGAGCCTGGGGAGGGCGAAAAACGGGCCTTCCGGTCCCACTGTGCCATCGCGTGCCAATAGAAGGGAGAGCGCGGGGAGTCGCAGGCACATGCACGGTGGGGCAGGGTGCACTGAATTATGGGTGTGGGCACATGCATGTGCGGCACCCCTGTGCTACCCCCACTTTTGGCATGAGATGGCAAAAAGGTTAGCCATCACTGCCCTATGCCATTTCAGATAAATGGTTGTCCAGTCTCTTTTTGAAAGCCTCCAGACCCAAGCTCTGAAGGCAAGCTATTCCATTGGTTGATTGCTGTCACTGTCAGGATATTTCTCCTTAGTTCTATGTTGCTTCTCTCCTTGATTAGTTTCCATCCATTGTTTCTCTTCTTGCTTTTTGGTGCTTTGAAAAATAGTTTGATTCCCTCGTCTTTATAGGAGCCCCTCAAATATTGGAACACTGCTTTCATGTTTCTCCTAGTCCTTCTTTTCATTAGACCAGACATACCCAATTCCTGTAACCATTCTTCTATGTTTTAGTCTCCACCCCCCTAATCATTATGATAGTTTTCAACTCTATGATTCTAAGGAAAGAATGTAGTCAAATCAATGTCAAACTTCTTTATTTTGTAACTGTTTCTTTTGTCTTCAGCACATTTTCTTTTTCTCAAGCCTACTGCCAAAGACATATGTTTAAAGATAAAATGGATGTACATAGATGGTTGCAAAAGCAGAGTTTACAATAAGTGAGTAGGCAATGCTTGGAATAAGTGAAAATGTTTAACATTTAAACGATTTCACTTATTCCAAGCATTGCCTGCTCACTTATTGTAAACTCTGCTTTTGCAACCATCTATGTACATCCATTTTATCTTTTAAGAGCTTTGATGTTCTAAATTGTTCTTATTGGCTTGCTTATTATTTAGTATTATGTTTTATTGTGGAAAGGGAGAAATGTGCCCTTAAAAAAAATGTAGGACTAAGAAATTGGAAGGAAAAAAATGCACAGTTTTTGCATTTGGTTGTTGTTAGTTGCGAAGTCATGTCTGACCCATCACGACCCCATGGACAGGCCTTTCTGTCCTCCCCCGGAGTCCATTCAAGCTCACGCCCACTGGTTCAGTGACTCCATCCAGCCACCTCATTCTCTGTCATCCTCTTCTTCTTTTGCCCTCAATCTTTCCCAGCATGAGGTTCTTCTCCAGTGAGTCCTTCCTTCTCATTAGGTGGCCAAAGCATTTGAGTTTCATCTTCAGGATCTGGCCTTCTAAAGAGCTGTCAGGGTTGATTTCCTCTAGGACTGACCGGTTTGATCGCCTTGCAGTCCAAGGGACTCGCAGGAGTCTTCTCCAGCACCATAGTTCAAAGGCCTCAATTCTTTGGCGCTCAGCCTTTCTTATGGTCCAACTTTCACAGCCATACATTGCAACTGGGAAAACCATAGCCTTGACTATAAGCACTTTTGTTGGCAGGGTGATGTCTCTGCTTTTTTAGTAAGCTATCTAGATTTGCCATAGCTTTCCTCCCCAGGAGCAAGCGTTTTACAACAAGAAGCTCATGATCTGAGCCACAGTCAGCTCCTGGTCTTGTTTTTACTGACTGTATAAAGCTTCTCCATCTTTCGCTGCAGAGCACATAATCAATTTGATTTCTGTGTTGACCGTCTGGTGATGTCCATATGTAGAGTTGTCTCTTGGATTGTTGGAAAGGAGTGTTTGCCATGCCCATCGTATTCTCTTGACAAAATTCTATCAGCCTGTGCCCTGCTTCATTTTGTACTCCAAGGCCAAACTTGCCTGTTATTCCGGTTTTCTTTTGGCTTCCTACTTTAGCGTTCCAATCCCCCATGATGATAAGGACATCATTTTTTGGTGTTAATTCTATAAGGTGTTGTAGGGCTTCATAGAACCGGTCAATTTCATCCTCTTCAAAATCAGTGGTTGGGGCATAGACTTGGATTACTGTGATATTGAATGTTTGCCTTGGATTCGAACTGAGATCATTCTGTCATTTTGGGGATTGTATCCCAGTATTGCTTTTCCTACTCTTTTATTGATTATGAAGGCTACTCCATTTCTTCTGAGGGATTCTTGCCCGCATGGTCATCTGAATTAAATTCACCCATTCCTGTCCATTTAGTTCACTGATTCCTAAGATGTCGATGTTCAGTCTTGTCATCTCTTGCTTGACTGCGTCCAGCTTGCCTAGATTCATGGATCTTACATTCCAGGTTCCTATGGAGAAAAAATCTTTACAGCATCAGACTTTCCTTTCACCAGCAGATGCAACCACAGCTGAGCATCCTTTGGACTTTGGCCCAGTCACTTCACTCTTTCTGACACTACTAGTACTAGCCCTCTGCTCTTCCCCAGTAGCATATTGGACACCTTCCAACCTGAGGGGCTCATCTTCCAGCGTCATATCTTTTTCCCTTTTGGTACTGTCCATGGGGTTTTCATGGCAAAGATACTGGAGTTCTACATTTCCTTCTCCAGTGGATCACGTTTTGTCAGAACTCTTTGCTATGACCTGTCCATCTTAGGTGGTCCTGCACAGCATAGCTCATAGCTTCATTGAGCTATGCAAGCCCCTTCGCCACGACAAGGCAGTAATCCATGAAGGGGGTGCATTTGATAACTTTCCTGAAAAGTCTGCTAAGCGAAGAAATAGTTTTTGCATTTTTTGTTTAAATTTGATTTATATGCCGCCCTTCTCTGGAGACTCAGGGCGGCTTACAATGTGTTAAGCAATAGCCTTCATACTTTTGTATATTTATACAAAGTCAGCTTATTGCCCCCACAAACTGGGTCCTCATTTCACCTACCTTAGAAAGGATGGAAGGCTGAGTCAACCTTGAGCCTTGGAGAGATTCGAACCAGCAGTAAATTGCAGGCAGCTGTATTAATAACAGGGTGCGTAGACCACTGTACTATCAAGGCTCTTGACAGTATGAAAGCTCATTAGCACAGCAATATTCTCTATAATAGACCTGAAAAGCACATCCTCTTTCGCAAAAATATTGCACTGTAATCAACCATTACTTATTTTATTTTAAGCTTGGGACTAAACTCCAGGACACAGGGAAATTCAGAATATTTGAAATGGCCATTCTATGTCTCACGATATATCTTCAGCATTGGAGTGGAATACAGCTGCTGAATATTCATTGATTTATGTGAGGTCACTATGTCACTATGATTTTAATACTGCATCCTGAGTGTGTTTTCTCCTCTCTTAAGGATAAGAGTAAGGAGTAACTGATCTTTCTGTTTAAAGCTTTATCCTGAGCACGACAATAAATCTCTTTCTAGGAATGCAAGCACACAAACATGAGTTTAGCTGCAGAAGATTCAAGAACGAAGCTCACACAAATAAGTTGCTTTTACTAAAGGCATGAAAATTGCTCTTACAACAATGAAGATCAGCTGGGGCAGAATCTCACCAGTTTAAATGTCAGCTCTGGGATTTAAATCTATTATCAGTTTCTCCAACCTACTTGGCAACTGACATTTTACTGCCTGGGTCTTAGCCTTGACTTTTGAAAGCATCTGCACAGTGTTTTGATAACAGTCGCAGACTCCTTGAGTCTATGGAGATTCTCAGCCATTTCAGGTCATGGTTATCTCAAACATATTTTAAAAGGCAACCTTGAGAACCTTCACTTCTCTTCCAAGCAGCTTCTTCAGTTCTGACTGAATGGTGGGAGGGGGAAGAATGGAAGGATTTATAAAAGGAATATTAATCCTTCCATTCCCTCCACCACCACCATTTAGTCAGAACTGACAAAGCTTCATAATAATAATAATAACAATAACAAACAATAACAACAACAACAACAAAAACTTTATTGTCATTGTATATACATACACAGTATACCCATACAACAAAATTCACTTAACACCCAAAGACCAGGTCCAACAAACATAACAATCACCAAACACTCTCCCACCCACCGCAATTCTCCATCCCTAAACCACCCAAACATCCACACAACAGACCAAGTAATCCTGTCCAACAGCTCACTGATGGTGGCCCTTTAGTTCATTGTTGAGTGCAGTTATAGCCCTGGGATAAAAACTATTCAGAAAACGTATGGTCCGAGTTTTAATTGTTCTGTATCTTCTGCCAAAAGGCAACATTCCAAAAAGATTGTAAGCAGGATGGGAAGAGTCTCTGAGAATGTTATGCAACTTCCTCAAACAACAAGATTCGAAGATGTCGTCCAGGGCTGGTAGCTGGAGCCAAATGATATTCTGGGCAGTTTTAATGATTCTCTGTAGAGCTTTTTTGTCCACTGCAGAACTGCTCCCATACCATGCAAGAATGCCGTATGTCAGGACACTCTCATTGATGCTGTAGGATAGAAGTAGATGCTGAGATAGATTTATCTTCCTGAGCATTCTCAGGAAGTACAGCCTCTTCTTGGATGAGAAGCAAAATGTCTTCCTTAAGGAAAAAAACGCAAAAGCACCTTGGAGATCTCAGATTCCTTATTTTTGACTTTGCCTGCTTCAGATTCTATACTAGGCCTGAAACATTTTAAACCCGGTTGCATATATATCGCTGCTATATACATCAGACAACAATATCTCTAGAGCCTGATGGTTGAATATGTCATCCTGTTGCTAAACAAAGCAATTCCACTGGCTTTTTCATTGCCCTGTAATAAAACATGGTAATAGGGTTCATTGATCCAAAGCCTTAGGACAGTCTGTTTTGTTCCAGTTTCCCCAAGTAAAGGTTTTTTGTATCTCCCTGGGGAAAAAAAAACCCACACATTTGAAAGTGCAATTTCTTTGAAAAGATAGAAACAGATTCAGAAAAAAATCAGAACCTTCTTGTAAGTGCAATTTATGTTTGTTTATTCCACCCAGGGACTGATTTCATCACACAGAAAAAGCTATTTCTCAATTTTAAACCATTCTGCTACCTTGTGAAACTTCTGCCATTTTTAAGAAGATGCTTTTTCAGCTACTCAACCTTGTCTGAATTTATGCCCATCTGTTGTTCAATTTCTCAATTTCCTGGCAGAAAATCACTTTTTTGAGATCCATCTCCAAAGTTCATTTGCTGGTAGGATTCAAACTAGAGTTAATTGTCCTGTAAATCTGTTCTCCTAGAAGGTGGCCTTCTGATCCTTCAGAATACTTATTCCTTTGTAAGTCATTTCCATAAATAATTTGCTAACACCTATCAATTAATTCATGCCTTTCTGCCTCAATTTATCTACACACAGAATTATTAGCAATTACTTAGGTGACCTTTTGTTTCATCTACATTTGCAAAGGCATAATGGAAATGTTATTAGTTTAGTTTTTAATTGTCATTGTACATCATATATACAACAAAATTGTAAAATTCACTCATTTTTGCATTGAAAAATGTAAGTAGAAATTAATATTAAGATATGCTGCATAAGCATTTGATCCCTTACTGTGGATTTGAAAAACATGTCCCTAAATTAAAATATTTCTATTAAAAAAACAGATATATATATTTTTTACATTTGTGTTCTTTCTATAAGACAGACTTCTATAAAGATCATCTCTTTCTCCCTAATTCGCTTGCTAAAAAAGTAGGCTAGAGCAATCTTTTACTGAAATGCATTTGTAGAAAGAAAACTGGATGAATAAGTAGAGTTTCAGGCAGTCCTATTGGTCAGTTTATCCCCACTTAATAAAACCAATCCCAACCTTTGTTGCCTACAATATCTAGATAAGGAGGGCGATAAAAGACATACCAACTTTGGAAATAAAATTTTGAGCATGGCTGCAAAGAAGATGTTATTACTTAGGAGTTGGCCATTTATTCATCTATTTCCATTTTTAAGCTATATTGATTTTGGGGAGTTTGATAAAACACGACCATGTTTAATATTAATATTAAACTTTCTCATTTTTTGTACTGCAGTGGAAGAGATGGAAGGTTAGATAGGTACCTAGGTAGATAAAAATTGTACGTAAGAACAACTTACACAGAAAGTTGAAAACAATGTATATCAAAAAAAGAATGCCTCTACAGTGGAGTGAAAAATGTTTTAGGGTGAAGGTTATCTTGAATGAAAACATCTGCCTGTGTTGGTCCTGTATTGGCCCCAAGCAGCCTCAGAGAATTCAATTGTTGACAATAAGAAATAAATTATTCTGACATGTCATGGATATTGATATATCAATTTGCTATAGATGGAAATGCCAGAGAGATACAGTCAGTAAGAGAAAAGGCTATGAAAGAATACACAACATTTAATTCAGATTTCAAAACTGTTACCCCCAAATTTCCACCTTCCCACCTCTATTGCTATCAGTACCATTGGCAGAGTGGTAATGTTGACAATAACTTTACTAATCTGTTGTATTTGTAACAATCGTTTACAGTAGGAATTATTGCAGTTTTTTAAATGTGTTACTTTTTAAGAAGTTGTTGTTGATCACGTGAATCGCATGAAATATTAGTACCATTTTATAAACCTTAATAAAGCCACACCTGGAATACTGCATCCAGTTTTGGTCACCACATTACAAAAAAGATGTTGAGACTTTGGAAAAAGTGTAGAGAAGGGCAACTAAGATGGTTAAAGGCCTGGAGACTAAAACATGAAGAACGGTTGCAGGAACTGGGTATGGCTAGTCTAGAGAAAAGAAGGACTAAAAGTGGCATGATAGCAGTATTACGGTATTTGAGGGGCTGCCATAAAGAAAAGGGGATCAACTTATTTTCCAAAGCACCAGAAGGCAAGGCAAGAAACAATGAATAGAAACTAATCAAGGAGAGAAGTAACCTGGAATTAGGGAGAAGCTTCCTAACAGAACAATTAACCAGAGGAACAGCTTGCTTTCAGAAGTTGTGGGTGCTTCATCGCTGCAGTTTTTAAAGAAAAGACTGGACAGGCCCTTGTCTGAAATGGCATAGGGCAGGGGTGCTATTCAGCAGGTTCTGGCAAATACCACCTCTGGCTGGCCCCAGAGTGGGGTGGGAATGGAGGTTTTGCAATATCCTTCCCCCAGGAGTGGGAGAGATTTTGCAGTATCCTTCCCCTGCCACGCCCACCAATCCACGCCCACAGAACCGGTAGTAAAAAAATAAATAAATTCCACCTCTGGTATAGGGTTTCCTGCTTGAGCAGGGCATTGGACTAGAAGACCTCCAGGGTGCCTTCCAGCTCTATTGTGATTTATCTTCTCTAAAGGATATTTATGATCTACCCCAGATAGTGCACCAAGATCAAGACAGAAGTATAGGTTTTCGGTACCAATTCCTACCTTAAGTGTCTACATGTAAGAGATACACAATCAGGATAGATTGTTCAGATATTTAAATCTTGACAGGAGGTTATAGAATCTCTCATAATGAATGCAAGCATGCTAATTTTTAAAACTTGGTTGTGAAAAGCATAAATCAAAAAACACAAAATCATGGGGGGGGGGGCGTGGAAATCAGGAAAAGCATGTTTTCTGATAACCTTTTTCATTTACTCTACCTAACTGCATGTGATAGTTGTAATTATTTGTTGTGCTTCTGCATTTGAGACAAAACCACACATCTTCCTAAGTGGCTTGCCTTGCTGATTTCCTTCTACTCATAGCTCCTGCTTTCCCTCCTAGAAAGAAAATCTCTGTGTCAATTGCCCCTTTTAGTGAACCTCTAGAACCCGTTCTATCACAAAGTATTTTTCTAAAGACACGCTTCAGTGCTACTGCAGCTGTACTGAACCTTTGCCAGTGCTTGGTGAATCGTCTTTTTTTCTTCTTCCCTGCTCAGAGGCTCTTAAAATATTTTGTGGATGCCTTTGTGGAAGATTTATCCTTGCTTCAGATGCTGCATAGAAATCTCGTCTCTTAGAAATTTACATTGCTGGTCGTTGTCTTCTTCTTCTTTTTTTTTTTTTTTTTTTTTTTTTTTGCTGCTGCAATATTGGCACTCCAGTCCCATTTTTTTTTTATTTTGTTAGACCCTTTAACAGTGTCAGGAATTATTTTGCTAGATTTTTCTGAGCTAGGTTTTGGGGTTGCAAACATTTCATTACCATATTATATAAGCATCTCTGCAGAAGATGGGGAAACCTATGCTGTTTTTCCTCTGGGTTGTTACAGAATTTTATTAGAGAACCCTCCATATCATAATCATTTATTATGAGGAGCTGTAGCTTTCAGAAAAAGTTTACCTTAAACATGGGCAAACGGGCAAAGTTAAATGAGAAAAATGTTTTGTGCTACCAAGGGAATGCACTTTTTTGAGCAAGATATGAACACTCGACTTAAAGAGATATTCATCTTGATTTGCTTCTGTATTTAAAAGATGCTTGCATCGTTACAAAAACATACACCCTCAGGGCAGTCTGCAACCAATATATTTTAAAGAGAAGCCTTTTTAAAAAACTGAAATGATAGAATTTATTGGAAAGGAAAAGCCAAGTCATCCAATTCAATTTCCTTTCCAGTGCAAGAGTTACACTGTAAATTCTGTTTCTTCTCAAAGAGCGTGGGGAATATGACTACCAACTCTTGAGTTGCAAACAGTTCACAACTGCCATATGGCAGCACAGAGATAAAGAGAACTCTAATTCATTTTTACCATCTAGTGGTTGTCTGCAGTTTATCAGCTCCTGTTTGGAAGTCTTGGTGGGGATTTTTTAATTTACCGAATTACAGAATCGCAGAACTCAAAGTGATCTCGAAGGTCAAAATGTACTCCAATCCTCTGCTTAGCACAGGGTATGTTAAGACCTTTTGACAAGAGATTTTCTGGTCTCCGTTTGAAGATTTCCAGTGAATGGGAACATACCACTGCATAAGGCTTCCTCATAAGAAGGAAGTGATATTATTCCTCAAAATATGTAACCTGATTTTACTTCTCAACCTTTTGGTCCATTGGTTCTGTCCCTTTCCTTCCACAATAGTATAGAAGCACTTCTCTGTCTGACAAACCTTTAGATAATTGAATATACTATTGTAACTTCCCTCAGTCTTCTGTTTGGCAAGCCAAGTTTACCCAATTCCTTTGACCATTCCTTACACCACTAGCTTTCCTGTCCACTTGATAGCTCTCCTCTGGCCTTGCTCTAGGACAATAGTTTATAGAAATTGATGCAATATTGTAAGTAAGACTTGACTAAGTAGAGTGGATTATATATGTCCCTTAATGAAACTGAAAATAGTGTTTGACTTTTTAACTATTTCATTGTTGCTCCTGTTCAGATTGGGATGTACTAAATATTCAGATCTTTTGTATATATACCATTATCAGGTCTCCTTTATTTTTGCCCTTTGTTTTCTCCCAGTTACAGGAGAAATGCATTTCGCGATGTTACGTTCTATCTTGTTCATTTTGGCTCATTGCTCCATTTCTAGGATTGAATATTTTCTTTTGTCTTCTAAAGTGTTAGTCACTCCTCAATCCCATTATCTGTAAGAATGTTGATCAACACAAGGCCTGGATTAAGCCTCATACCATCTCACTTGATACTATTTTCTAGGCAGATCTGAAACCAGTCTTCAGTGCTCAAGACTGGGAAAGATCATTTAGCCAAATGAATTCATCTTTTTATCATCTATCCTGCAATTTATCATGTTATTAATGAGACACTTTGTTGAATGCTTTGTTGAAGTTAGGGGATATATCAACAGCATTCTCCCAATATCTATCTATCTATCTATCTATCTATCTATCTATCTATCTATCTTTCTTTCTTTCTTTCTTTCTTTCTTTCTTTCTTCCTTTCCATCCATCCATCTATCTATCCATCTATCTCCCTCTCTCTCCCGCTCTTTCTCCCTCTCCCTCCCTCCCTCCTTCTCTCCCTCTTTCTCTTTGAAAGAAAGAAGAAAGAAAGAAAGAAAGAAAGAAAGAAAGAAAGAAAGAAAGAAAGACTGAATTAGAAAGAGAAATGGGTTAGTTTAGAAAGCCAGTGCGTAGTCTCATATTTTCATATCCATTATTTAAGCATGTTTTAACTATCTTTGTAATTTTGATGAAGCTGTACAATACTGTCAATATATTATAAGTAACAACTATTCCTTTGAATAGTATACAGTTCATTGCTTTCTTTTTTCTACCCCATCTTTCTACAGATTGTGAGTGTTGGAAAACATGTTAAAGGCTACCATTACATTCTTGCAAATCTGGTAAGAATCCATTTTTTATAGTTCATTTCATGGCAAGCTAGTTAAATGATAAATGACCGCAGGAAAGGGAAATATGGTGTTGATTTAGTGATGAAAATTGAAATATCATTGTTGGTTCTGAGCTGGCCTCATCTAATGTAGTGCTAATACATTAAAACCATGTGTTGGTTTTCTTGATTCTGTTTAACCTTTCCTCCCTGAAACACTCTTTATCACTAGTCCTTGTGACCGTATCTCAAGGAAAGGTCATGCAGCACATTCCTTCCATCCAGTGATGATGGTGAAGATACCAACATTGCAAAGAGGGTTGCAATGCAATTTCCCCACTCTCCTCCCTTTGTACCTGTAGAGTCCAAGTTCAAAAGGAGTAGGATTTGCATTATAATTAGCCATCCTGCTAATTTTGATAACCAGGTTGAGCCTGAGGGAGGGGTCAACCATATCTTCAGTCATGAGTCCCTGAGCACCCACAAGAGATCTAAGTCCAGCCCACCTTCAATGCCTTATCTCCCGCTTATTGCCCTTGACTATTAGTAGTTCAGATACTTGCAGAGAGCTTAAACTTGCAATAAATCTTTATACTCATTTGAACTGCCTGAATTTCCTGATTTTCCCAGCGCTTGACAATGTGTACTATGAATGAATGAATGTGTCTGTGTGTGTGTGTGTGTAACATCTACTAGGTTTTATGTAAATCATATACCACCTTAAATATATCTGTATAAATGTTACATAAATGCAAGTCAAATGCAATCCAATTAATTTTAATTATAATAATAAACTGCCCCAATCTCTTAAGAGTTCTTACCATAACAAAATATAGCTTCCTATAACAAATAAGAGAAAAGGGGAAAAAACCCTATTTCTTCAACACTCTTTTCCTGCAAAAAGGAAAAATGAATATGTTACAACTATTTGCTACTGTTAAATATGTAATTTATATACTGTATTTCATTTTAAGGAACTAAATTTCAAAAATTTAGAAAAGTAAAAATAATAAAAAAATTAATTATTGAACTTGCTCTCAAGTTATTTTGAGAAGACCAGTATTAAATAAAGGCGATAGATTAAATAAATAGATAGGAAACAAATAAAAAGAAAGAAAGAAAGAAAGAAAGAAAGAAAGAAAGAAAGAAAGAAAGAAAGAAAGAAAGAAAGAAATAGAAAACATAATATTCTGCAGTTTCCCAAGAAACCATCTGCATAATAATTAGTGGGGGGAAAAACATGTTCTCTGATTTTTTTTTTCACTTTTATATTTTTTAAACCTTAAGTTTTATAGTGGATATTTTTGAATCAAACTCATTACATGAATGAGTTACTCCCTATATCAACACAATATATGATAATGAATGATAGGAAAAAATGAATGATAGGATCAGTAAAGAGAATTGGTAATACTTTTTGAAATGTCCCAATTACTGACAGTGTTACTATTTTACATGTGATGCATTTTTAAATGTGATAGTAAGAATTAAAAAGTTATTGTCAATTTATTGATAGATGCCAAAATCATTGCATCTCACTGTGATAAAATTTATCTCACTTTATCATACTGCCCCTACAAAAATAATAAGATACATAGCAGTAATGTTGACATTGTTTATGGAATGTTAACTTGTTTACGTAAATCAGATTAGCAAAGAAAACTTTGTAAAAGGGTTATTAATTATTTTCTGCAGCTATTAGTATAAGAAGAGATGCAGTGGCTCAGTGGCTAAGACACCGAGCTTGTCGATCGAAAGGTCGGCAGTTCAGCGGTTTGAATACCTAGTGCAGTGTAACAGGGTGAGCTCCGGTTCCTTGTCCCAGCTTCTGCCAACCTAGCAGTTCGAAAGCACGTAAAAAATGCAAGTAGGAAAATAGGGACCACCTTTGGTGGGAAGGTAACAGCGTTCTGTGCGCCTTTGGCATTTAGTCATGCCGGCCACATGACCACGAAGACGTCTTCGGACAGCGCTGGCTCTTTGGCTTTGAAACAGAGATGAACACCGCCCCCTTGAGTCGGGAAAGACTAGCACATATATGCAAGGGGAACATTTACTCTTATTAGTATAAGATATGGTGTATTTTATTTATTATTTTTTTCCACTGTGAACTCATTTTAAATTATTTATACTTAAGTAGATAGTTGTAGTATAATAATTTTATTTTTACGTGTTTGTTTGGTAATTGCAATACTGCTGGGCTGGAATGAGACTGCTTGCAATGGAAAAAGCCAATTATTGAGTGTCTGACACAGCAAAAAGAAACTGTTCATACTAAGCAAGAAAGAACTATCTGTTTTTCATCCTTCGAGTGGTTTGCTTCACTCCCATTAAATCAGGACACTAGCCTACAGCAAGAAATTGATGTACATTAGGCAGTTTGTGACAAGTATGGGACAAGGGCTGAGCACCATATTCTGTCCCATTTTCAAGCCTGAGAATTCCAAGATCAGAAAAGAAATGCCACAAAAGTTTTTGTCATGACTGAGGGAGAATATATGAATACTGTATACATTTTTCTCTCCATCTTTAGAGGAGAGATCTAAGAAAGATCTTGTGGCCTCTGGGATGCCTTTAAGGGAAAAATAGGAGCAATCAAACTAGCTATTTTCAATAGCCTGTGTTAAATTTGAGTCAATGTGGAAGCAACTCTAGAATTATATCAGTGTACAATTAAATAAAGTATGTATAAATGAATGAATGAATGAATGAATGAATGAATGAATGAATGAATGAATGTGTTATATTGTATTGGAAAATGGAACAGTTGTATTCATTTTAAACACACCTGAGGATCAGATTAAAATAGTCGAATAATAAAATATAACTTTTTAACTTAACCGTTGTAATGACTAAATATCAGTGAAAAAGTTTTAATGACATGCTGTGGATGAAAATACAACATGATGGAAATTTATTTTTAACAGGGATTCAAAGATATTTCCCTGGACAGATTTATGCATGGAGGAGCCAACATCACAGGGTTTCAATTAGTGGACTTCAATACACCTATGGTTTCTAAACTCATGCAACGGTGGAAGAAACTGGACCAGAGAGAATACCCAGGATCAGAAACTCCCCCTAAGGTTCTATTCTACATTAAAATCTGAAATCACCTTTCATATAACTTGACTTCAACCATACTTACCATATAAGTAACTGCCTAATATTGTGAAGATTGACTTTTATGTGTTAATTAGGTTCCCTCCTCCCCTTCTACTTAATCTTCATACTTTGTTTTTCCCCAGCCTGGGACTTTTATCCCGTTGTTGACCAAACTAAGAGCACTGAGATAAATATAATTTTGGTGGTAATATTAGCCTTAGTTCTTCTGGGTATAGATGTGATGGAGTTTAGTGAAGGATGTCTTGGATAATCATTTTAAGACATTGTTACAGGGACTGGTACATTCCACTCTATATCCAGAATGATCTCATTCTTCACTTGGAGGTTGAATCAACGATGATGTTACATAGGTGGGTAATGAAATGCCTGCAAACAAATAACCAAGTTTAGGGCTTGGCTTAGCTCAACCCTGAACTACAGATATTCCTTCTGTTGTCCTTTTTGAGATTGAGTGAAACAACTCTTTCCAGTTATGGTGAAACCTATTTAGTATTCATTAGTGATCTGAGTTTAAAAGAATAATCGTTATTGTATGTATTGTTCTCTATTGGCTATTTAATTAAGAATTCCCAAATATCTTATATCTTTATAATTATTCTGAATTTTTTACTTTATCCATTCCTAATTAGTTATTTACGCAACTTCTATCAGTTTTGTTATGTCCAAAATCAATTATTGCATCTTTGAAGGGTTTTTTGTTCTCATGGGCAGGTCATAAAGTCATATTACTGGCTTTGCCTTTGTGAAAGGAAAGGATTGACTCTTTCCTCTTGGATCCAATCTTATCTGAACAAAAGTACATTTTATGGGAAGTCCAACTTTCCAGTATTTTTGTAATTCCTAAAGTAACCTTATACAATATAACTTCAGAATTAAACTTCATATTAATGTCCCAAGAATGCGGCGATTTTATCATCCTCATTTACTAAGAAATCTTTCTCAGCTTGCTGAACTAATGCTTGTCAATTGAGGAATCAAAGGTTTAATAGATTTATTTTTGAACATAATTGTAATAATAGGTATTATTGATGTACAATTTTTCCATCTAATTAGTATACCTCTGCTCTGACTTATGATGGAGTACTTGTGATGGCCGAGACTTTCCGAAATCTTCGAAAGCAGAAAATAGATATTTCTCGAAGAGGAAATGCTGGGGATTGTCTTGCAAATCCAGCTGCACCATGGAGCCAAGGAATTGACATGGAGAGGACATTGAAACAGGTGTGGTTCTTGTAAGATTTACATCTGCTTGGTTTTTGTGGCAGCTGCTATGTTGGAAATTATCACAAACATTTAAACTTCCAAACGGTTATTGGATTAGTGCAGGGATGTCAAACTCAAGGCCCGGGGGCCGGATCTGACCCACGGGATGCTTAGATCTCACCCACAGTGCTGCCCTGGAAATAGCAAAGGACCAGCCTGCAGTACCTCTGTCAATGAAAACAGAGCTCAAGAGGCCCTACTGAGCTCCTTTTTCACTGGCAAAGCCGTTGCAGCCAAAAATGGAGCTTGGGAGCCTGTTTTGCTGGCAGAGTGCTCGGACCACCACAGGCTCCCCCAACGCAAGTGACGTCAAGCTGACCAAGCCCACCCTGGCCCCTGAAGTTCAAATACAACCCTGATGTAGCCCTCAATGAAATCAAGCTTGACACTCCTGGATTAGTGTGTTACATTTAATTAATTAATGAAATAAATTAACAACTGTTTCTTTAGTGATCTTTCGAAGTTACAATGGCATTGAAAAAAGTGATTTATCACCATTTTTCACACGACCATTGCAGCATCTCCCTGGTCACGTGATCAAACTTTGGATTCCCCCCCCCCCCGCACACATTTCCTGTGTTTTAAAGCTTGGAGACTAGCAAACTGAACCACCTTGTGGTGAGATGAGCAGAAAAAAATAATAATGAATAAAATAAATAAACATATGAGCCATGGTTGCACAATGGTTACTTCTGCTGCCTGCCGACTGCCTGCAATTTGGCAATTAAAATCTCACCAGGCTCAAGGTTGATTTAGCCTTCCATCCTTCTGAGGTGGATAAAATGACGACACAAAATGGTTGAGGGTAATATGCTGACTCTGTAAACTGCTTAGAGAGGGCTGTAAAGCACTGTAAAGGGTATATACCTTATTTTTTTGAGTATTAGATGCACATTTCCCCCCTAAAAAATAGGTAGAAATGTCTGTGCGTCTTATACTCCGAATATTGTGACAGGGAGGAAGGGGATTGGTGCTGCGCCGATCAGCTGTTCTAGAATGGGCCATGGCAGTGGCAAATCAGCCGCTGTGGTGGCAGCGAATGGGCGGTGGCAAACGGGCCACGCCAAACAGGCCATGGTGGCAGTGGCAAACGGGCTGCGCCGAACGGATCACAGTGAACAGTGGTCCATAGCGGCGGCAAACGGGCCGCAGCAAACAGGCCAGATGAATACCGGACAGATGCTGGGAAGCAGAGACAGATTTTTTTCCCCTTGTTTTCCTCCCCAAAAGCTAGGTGTGTCTTACAGTCCAGAGTGTTTTATAGTCCGAAAAATATGGTAAGTCTTAAGTGCTATTGCTATTGCTATATTTCCACCACTGATACAAACAGAATGAAATGTAGGGGACTGGCAGCACCAATGGAAAAAAGCATAATGCAACAGAAACTGCAATCCTTTTGTGCATTGTTGCTTTTCTCATTTCGACAAAAGGGTCAGTTCTTGCAGCTGCCCCTGTTCATGCTGTATTTGTCATTCAGATGAAAGTTACTGGAGTGCAAAGAACTTTAGTTCTGCTCCGTATGCTGGTTTTGTATGAAATGGAAGATACATTCTCAGGTATAGAAACCACTGTATGATTGTTCCAGTTATGCTTTCTCAGCTCAGTAATATTTGAGGAGTTCTCATGAGGGAAAATTTGAATGGGACTGATTTGTGTATATACTTGAACTTCTCAAGGAAGTGGGGAATATAAATCTAAGTAAAAAGATAGGATAACATTTTCCTGGAGTGGACAACATTAATTCATTCCATGTTGAACAGAAGCCAGGGTTTTTTTCCCCACAAAGTTATGAGGTAAAAAAAGTGATTTATTCCCGAGAGAGATGAACGTGGAAAAACTATATGAGCTAATTTCACATCACAATGATAAAAGAAAATGAAAAGTTTATATTTTTGTCTAAGAATTATTTTATGTTTTTCAATGTGCATGCCAAATGCATTTGTGCCACCCTGAAGATCTATTTAACTTTGATGGCTCCACATAATTCACAATTATTAATAATCTCTCAATCTTTCTGCTTCATTATATCACTTAAGAATGAAATAAAACAGAGGAATTTTCCAACCGCCTTGTACTGCGGTTGGAAAAAAGTTATGTGGCAGCTTGCCAAACGAGATAAGGTGTGTTGAGAAATATTCCTTTGAAAAACTGTTTGGACAAACCTTTGCTGATTATGAATGAACGTAATTCACAGTCATGTAAATAAAAGAGGTTTTGCCGGGACCAATTTCTGCCTCCTGCTGGACTGGCTTGAGTTTAATTTTAAATTGATTTTAAATTGGGTTGTTTTAATTTACGGCCAAAATATTTAATTATTTTAATACTGTTTTTAAATTTTGTATGCTCTGTTTTTACTATGGCTATGCACCGCCCTGAGTCCTTTTTGGAGAAGGGCGGCATAGAAATTAAATAAATAAATAAATAAATAAATAAATAAGGGAGCCTAGGTCAGAACAAGTTTTCAGATCCAGTCTGAGGGTTCTTTAGGCTTTCTTTTCATAAAGAATTGGTTAGATCTAAGAAAAGAAAAAGTTAAAAAACAACAACAACGCTAAAGCGACTATAAATAATTCATTTTCTTGAGAAATTTTTCATATTGTTCTTTTCTCCCTCCTATTTTACACCATTGGCCAGTAGAAATTAAGTACTATATTGTCAAATATTGTAGATAACTGAGTGCTGTAGAACAATGAGATGGTGATCCCACTGTATTATAAAAGTGGTTAGAATATTTCTATTTTTTTTAAAAAAAGATACAAACATTTGGGCATTTGGCACTTTTTATTTTAGTCTTAAGTTATGTACAGAAACTGCTAGGGAGTGGTATCAGAAATTGAATTTTGAATTTTCATCCACGCCAAAAGCACACAGAGATTGCTAAAATCTTCTTTCATCCTTATTAAAACTAGGGGTAGAAAAATGAATCTGAGTAAACAGTTAACATATCCCTCAATTAACAATCCTGTGAAAAAAAGGTTTACTTCTATATCTTTATCTTTATCTTGCAATAAATAAGTACTTTTACCACTAATCCATATTTTAATTTTATGTCCAATTTGAAGGTTCGAATACAAGGACTGACTGGAAATGTTCAGTTTGACCACTATGGTCGCAGAGTCAACTATTCAATGGATGTATTTGAACTGAAGAGCACAGGCCCTCGAAAGGTGTGTTCTAATTTTGCATTATTTGTTTAGTTCATCCATATGTGTCTTTGTGTCTATAGAAACTGTTAATAGAACTCAGTTTAGCTAATAAATCCAATTATGTTTGCAGCACCAACCATTTTATTATCCGGATTTTAATAATACTCTTATTATTAGAATATAAGTATGCAATTTTTCATATGACAAGACACAGCCTCTTTCTTTGTCATAAGGGAAGAGTCCTTTGTTTGCTGGACTTTTTGTTTTCATAATAATGGTGTAAAAAGCAAAGTTTGAGTTAGGAATACAAAGACAAATAAAGAAACCCAGAAGTAAAATAGCTGGTTAATTTGTCCTCATTACTGTGCAAAATTTAAACACTTTAGGACAATTCAAATGTTTCAATGAACTGATTGCTTTTATTATTATTATTTAATATGAAGTTTCGGAACAAGAGATCTGGAATATTAAGAATATTTGCTCACCCATTTCATTTGTAATTAGAGTCCAATAAGAGGAGACAGACATAATGTCTTGACTGTATGCTCACAGAGATTATTTTGTTTATTTGTATCTCACCTGTATTATTTTTACAAATAGCTCAAGGCAGTGAACATATCCAACACATCTTCCTCCTCCTAGTTTCCCCATAACAACCCTGTGAGGTGGGTTGGGCTGAAAAGAGTCTCTGCCCCCAAGGTGCTTTCGTGCCTAAGGCTAAAACTCATAGTCTCAGAACTTCTATCTAGAGCCTCAACCACTAGAGCAATTTGTAGTTTGCTGAAACACAGGAAACTGAGTTTCCTCTTACCTTTCAAATATGCTCTATAAAGGTAAAGGTTCCCCTCACACATATGTGCTAGTCATTCCCTACTCTAGGGGGCGGTGTTCATCTCCATTTCAAAGGCGAAGAGCCAGCGCTGTTCGAAGGCGTCTTCGTGGTCATGTGGCCAGCATGACTAAACGCCAAAAGTGCACAGAACACTGTTACCTTCCCACTAAAGGTGGTCCCTATTTTTCTACTTGCATTTTTTACGTGCTTTCGAACTGCTAGGTTGGTAGAAGCTGGGACAAGTAACGGGAGCTCCCCCTGTTCTGCAGCACTAGGGATTCGAACCGTTGAACTGCCGACCTTTCGATCGACAAGCTCAGTGTCTTAGCCACTGAGCCACCATGTCCCTATACTTGTGACTTAATATATAAAATTGAAACATAGTAATCCCTTTTCATTTGGGTATATACTTTATTGGTGGTTGCCTGATGTAAGAGTTGAAGTCAGACATCAACTATCTAGAATTCGTGTCCTCCAAAGCCCAATACTTCATTTCTGACATCAATTTTCTGAGCAAGTATAGGTCATCAGAAAAAAAAAAAAAGTTATAGGCTTTTAATTTTAGTGCCAAGAAATATCCTTGCTTCTTATGGTCTATGTACTATGATTTATGGTTCCTTCAGCAATATCAATTTAGGACATTCCTTTTCTTCTTATGCATCAGAACATTTAAGGGAAGGAGAAAACACATGTATTTTTATCACCCAACTTTTTAATACCTTTTTAAAAAACCATTCGCAGTGGTGCATGTTTTCATTTCTGCAATTAAATTCCTAATCTGCCTGCCCACTTTAATCGTCCTATTTTTCATACACAAAGTTTTGTTCTGTTCGTTGTATTTCCTCTGTTGGAGGGTTACACAGACGAGGGCTTTTTTTTTTCTCGCTTATGTGAAAAATCAAAATAAAATATTATCAACTACAGCCAGTTTCTTAAATTAAAATATTCACGTTCAGTTCTGTAATTAGAAAAAGACTGGTATTTTGTGAATGAAGATGATATAGTAACTAGAATCCCAGTAGATGAAATATTACAAAGCGAGTCTATACTAAAAATGCATGGGTTGATCTGAATCCATCTCAAGCTTTTTTTTTTAAAAAAAAAAAAGTTTTCACAGATCATTCTATTATATCAAGGGCTGTTATTATATTTCTGGCTTGGGTTTTGTTAATACTTTCATGTACAGCTTTCCCTAATGAGTCCTTGAATTTGATGAAAGACATTGTGCAAAACATCTCTTGAGAACATCTTTTCTGTTAAGACAAACAGTATCTGCTTTCCCTTTCAACCACATTCCTTGGCAAGTTAGCAAGGCTATTTACAGTTAAATGGGCTCTCCCACCTTCTCCTCCTCACTGTTTTAACTGATAATTAGCCAGGGAGGAGGGAAGCCATGAGATTTAAAATATTTTGTAAAAGGAACTTTTCCACTCCATTGCACAGCTTAAACATTTTCTAATAGTATATGTCTGCATACTATAATGTTGGTTTAATATAGATTTACACTGTTCTATTCCCAAAGACTGCACCTATTTAGCGATAAGAAATGGGGAAGTAGACTGGTCAGTACTTTTCTCTCTCCCTCTTAGACTGGCTCTGTTTTCTTTGACTCATAGTCCTTCACTTTCAATTAGTGTCTTCTGTTTCACCTTCAGAACTTCTACTCTCAATAGCTGGCTAATCACCAATCTTTTAACACTCTTATTTGGATGGTGTCCTGTTCTTCTCAGGCTTCTTCTTCTCAAGGTTGCAACACTTTATCAGTGCAACACTATTCTGCCTAACTCAGGCCACCAACCCATATTGCCTATAACTAAAACCAACCAACTTCCCCTTCTTATGCTGTCTAGCTCTAACTTATGTTGCCAACCATTATCTTCTTCCATCAGTGTTCTTTCTTCTTCCCCAAACTTGCTTATTTAGGACTTAAGAGCCTTGGTGGCACAGTGGTTAGAAGGCAGGCTATTTCTGCTGACTGCCGAAGTATTTGGCAGTTCGTATGTCACCAGGCTCAAGGTGGACTCAGCCTTCCATCTTTCTGAGGTCGGTAAAATGAGGACCCAGATTGTTGTGGGCAATATGCTGACTCTGTAAACCACTTAGAGAGGGCTGTAAAACACTGTAAAGCAGTATATAAGTCTAAGTGCTATTGCTATTGCTATTCCCTTCCACCAGTTCAGCAGCCACCCCACCCTTCTCCTATGAAAAAGGCTTTCCTTTGCCAAATCACCTCCTATTCTTAGCTTCTACATATGAGATAAAAAGTACAAAAATGCATTTTGGGATTTCTGGGTACTAAAGGTAGCCCTCAACTGATATCCATACATTTAGTGACCATTTGATGTTACAACAGCACTAAAAAAGTGACTTACAGCCATTTTTCACACTTACAACCATTGCAGCATCCCATGGTCATGTGATCAAAATTCAGACGTTTGGCCAGTTGCAGACTTACGTTGCCAAACTAATTATGATTAATGGGAGTGTCCCGAGGTCATGTGATCATCTTTTGTGACTTCCTGACAAGCAGAGTCAATGGGGAAGCCAGGTTCACTTATCAACCGTGTTACTAACTGACCAACTGCAGTGATTCACTTAGCAACTATTTTTTTTAAAATTTGATTTATATGCCGCCCTTCTCCGGAGACTCAGGGCGGCTTACAATGTGTTAAGCAATAGCCTTCATACTTTTGTATATTTATACAAAGTCAGCTTATTGCCCCCACAAACTGGGTCCTCAATTTACCTACCTTAGAAAGGATGGAAGGCTGAGCCTGGTGAGATTCGAATTTACAGTAATTGCAGACAGCTGGTGTTAATCACAATGCTATCAGTCTGCTGAGCCACCAGGCCCTATGACATGAAAAGGTCATAAAATAGGGCAAAACTTACTAACTAACTTGCTTAGCATTTTGGGCTCAATTGTGATTGTAAGTAGAGAGCTATCTGTATGTGATGGGAAGTAGGCAGTGGTGGGATTCAGCCAGTTCGCACCACTTCGGGAGAACCGGTTGTTAACTTTCTGAGCATTTGGTGAATTGGTTATTGGAAGAAATAATTAGGACAGAGAACCGGTTGTTAAATTATTTGAATCCCACCACTGGAAGTAGGGTGTCACATGTCTCCATTATAAAATTTAGTATCTCCAAGCCTTGATCTTGAATGAAGTTGTGGATTATAATATGTTCCAATAATGGAATAAAAATAGGAGAAAAAGAAAGATTAAAAGGTAGTGATGAGGGTTGGTGACAACCTGAGCTATTTGTAGAACATATGAGTTCTGTAGCATACAGATTAAGAAAATACAAAGAAATACGATTTGCAATGATATGATTTTGGGATGTACTTATCAGCCTTTTTCCACACCCAAGCATATAATATAGGCATGAACACTTACAGAAATAAAGGAAAAGAAAGAAAAAATACCTGATAAACACTTTAATGGAATCCTGGATTCTTTTCATGGTTACTGGAGAAATAATCACCTGTTAAATAAATGATTTAGAATGGCCTTACCATTATTTATTTCTATCCTATTGTGAGGAAAGGGTGACATCTCTGAGCACTTCAGAATAGAATAGAATAGAATAGAATAGAATAGAATAGAATAGAATAGAATAGAATAGAATAGAATAGAATAGAATAGAATAGAATAACAGAGTTGGAAGGGACTTTGGAGGTCTTCTAGTCCAACCCCTGCTTAGGCAGGAAACCCTACACCACTTCAGACAAATGGTTATCCAACATCTTCTTAAAAACTTCCAGTGTTGGAGCATTCACAACTTCTGGAGGCAAGGTGTTCCACTGATTAATTGTTCTAACTTCAGAGGGAATGAAGCTCTCTTGGACATACAGATTAATGACATTTTGTAGACATTCAAGGAAACGAAAGTGCACAAGAAAAAGAGAGAAAACTCTGTGTCAGTTTGTCAACGAAGAGAGTACCAGTAATGGATCATTAGAGACAGGAAACAAGAAAAACCCAGGTAGATATTGGAGCCATCATGCAAAATAATACTGTTATCAAAAGTCAATTATGTTTATCCCCTAAAACCATAAGCAAAACAATGCAGTGACTCTCCATATGTCTTAAACTGCATATTATATATCTTAGTTCCCACAGTGACAGCAAATAAAAGTTTTATTTCAGATTTTCAGATTCTAATTTATACCTAGATAGATAGAAGAGAGAGTGGGGAGAGGGAGGGAGGGAGGGAGAGAGAGTTCATCCAGGTATAAATTAGAATCTGAGACTCTGAAATAAAACTCTTATTTGCTGTCACTTTTATTTTGCATGAGGTAATATATATGTATATATGGAATCATAGATTCCAGTCATGGAATCATAGCAGGGGCTGATATAAAATTACCCTTGAAGGTTGTCTAGATAAAGGAATGTTTTAATAGTCAGGACAGAATTTGAGTCTATGTAAAAAAATCTGCTTCTTTGCATCTTGCAAAAAGAATAACTCATCAAGTTCAGTTGGGCCAAAAGACAATCAGGAGATAAAATATTTGTCAACTAGTGACCACAGTGTAGTGGGAGTGGGGGAAGCAGATTATGTCAGTGCCAATGTTTAAACTACGTTTGAACAAACTGTCGTGGTTGACTTCATCAGCAGTGAATAGAAAGTTAGCTTCTGCATTTGTTTATTACAGATTGGGTACTGGAATGACATGGATAAATTAGTCTTGATTCAACATGAGCCTACACTGGGCAATGACACAGCTGCCCTTGAGAACAGAACAGTAATTGTAACTACAATTATGGTAAGTTTATTTTTCTACTCTTTGAGGGAAGCCAAATATTTACCTCATTATCCACTAAATGCTCACTTTGGTAGAATTCAGGAAGTAATGTTTAGGGTTCTATCTATTTCAAATGAATATAGAACATTTTTACATAATTTAGACTGCTTTGGAGATTACTTTTTAAAATATCATATCAACCTTTCAGTTAATCTCTGTAAAATGCAATATACTACAAACAAGAATAGAAAGTTTTGAAAAAAAGGGGGGGGACTTTTATTTTCTATAACTGTACCCTCATTCATTCTTGCCATGTTGTTGTTTTTATTGTTGACACTGCTGTTTTTAAGGGACACTGTATGCCTTGTAAAAAAAATAAATGAGAATTCATAAAAATGCACAGTGATTTCTATAACAAACACCTTTAGTGTATATGGTTAGTTATTTTTAGAGTGTCACCCATTTTTTAAAAAATGGGTATAACATTGAAAAACACAGATTCTCACAATTTCTACTATTTTCTATTGTAAATAGAATACTAAACAAAATTCAACAACTACAACTTAGCCAAATTTCAGCCTTTCTTTATTTTGTTCATTTATTTTATAGGTTGACATGTCTTTCCAATAATGTCTTACACTGAGCAGACTTCATGGCTCCAAATATTAACGAGATTAATAATTAAGAATACAACAATAGCATAGTATAAATTACCCAGATGTCAATGAACAGTTGTAATCTATGCATGCATTTACTGTTCAGGAAGGATAAATACAACCCCAAAAGTTCCTGGACTACAAGATCTTCAATGTTTACAAATTGTTATTCAGGGCCCATCTATATGAGGGGAATTGCCGTTTAATAGAATGGGAGTGATGACTAAAGATACCTAACCCTAGGATCCCTGTATATAGCATTACTTAAAGTCCCCAGAGAGACCTTATCCTTCCAGGACTCAAGGAATGGGCTGAGACTATTGGGAGAAGGTGGTCCCAGAGATATCCACATGCTGAACCATACACAGCTTTTAAGGTTGACTACCTGCATCTTGAATTACCCTGAGAAATAAACTAATAACTAGTACTGCTTTCAGAACAGACATGGGCAAACCACCTGACACACGGGATAGTCCAAAACTGCATTCTGGGCCAAACTGAAATTCCCAGGTGCTCTTCAAGATTCATTGCAGTAAAGGTGATAAAGGCATAAGTGACTATGAACAAACCTCCCAATTTAGGAAAGATCATAACTAGCACGCAACATGAAATTGTGCAAAATTCCTCTTAGCCATAACTGCCCGCTTGCTCTTCAAACAGAGTGCTAGATGAAGAGTCTTAACAAGTTGAGCAATGACTTCTTAAAGGGGGACACCTCACCCCCTGTCTTCTAAAATGAATTCACCACTGTCCAAAACCAGGTTGTTTTGTCACCTCTGAAAAAGGCTGATCAAATAGGAGGAAGATAAATAGCAACTAGAAAGTCATCTGATCCTAACAAAAATAGTTAATTTCCCCCACCTTCAAATAACATTGCAATTGCTCTAGTATTTTTTTTAAAAAAACAAACAAACCATATTTAACTTGTGGCCTCCTGCGTGAGTTTAGTCCTCTGACCTTGAATGAACTTAGAGTTTCCATAGAGGCTATAAATTTATGAGCTGTCTCTTTTCCTGATCCCAAAAAATGCTAATTAAAGGTTGCAATTAAAGTTTCCTAAAGCTCAACTCAGGAACTCTACCAGGAAGCTAGGCTGAGGTACAAGAGCTTGGGTAAGGATGCCACTATAAAGTAGGGAAGCAGTAGAACAACAATTGCCCAGATCTCCTAAGAGATCAGTTTCAAAAACAAGCTGGCGTATCCAGTTATCTGCAGAACAAAGCCTCTAATCAACAGCATCTCCTATAACCGTGATGGCGAACCTATGGAATGAGTGTCAGAAGTGGCATGTAGAGCCATCTCTCCGGGCATGCCAGCTGTTGCCCATTGCTCTTCTGGGTACTGGCGTGACAGCTAGTTGGTTTTTGTGGAAGCGGGACCGCTGAAAACTGGAAGAGCAGCTCCCTGGCATGCTTGTATGCGCCAGGAAACTTGAGCTTCCAGTTTCCGGTGCATGCATGTGCACTGGCCAGCTGGTCTTTGTGCATGCATGCATGCCAGAAACTGGAAGACTACATGCATGCTGGAAACCAAAAGCTCAGCTTTTCGGCGTGCACATGCTCGTTGGGGAGCTGCTCTTTCGGTTTCCGGTGCTCTGTGTGTACGTGCCAGGGAGCTGCTCTTCCGGTTTCCAGCGCTCCTCCGCACGCACTCCTGTTTTGGCACTCGATGGCAAAAAGGTTCACCAACACTGACCTATAAGTTTCTCAGTAATATAATTCACTCTCATCCACACTAATACCAGTTATGAGAAGAGATGTTTACAAGTATCAAACAACAGCAGCAGCTGGAACCTAAGCTTTCAAGGACATGATAAACTGTCTCCTAGTGTGAGCTATGGGAGAAGTAATAGAAGTAAGGATCTCAGTTGCTCACTCCGTTTTCCTAGGATAGTCCCACCTCTTTACCCCATCATGTTCCTCTCTGTTCGCCAATACCTTAATTTCTATCACTTCTCCTTCATTCCCTTTATTCCAATACTCCCTACCCCTGAATGTGCCAATTACAGCCATCCCTTACCATCCTTTCTTCTCTTCCATTTCCATTTCTATTTCTATGTAATTGCTCTTCCGATATTCCAGATCACTTCTTCCAAATGATCCCAACCCATCAGGGTACCAGAGGTGGGATTCCCTACCGGTTTGCAAATGTGAGCGCACATGTGCCACCTTCAACGCATGCTCGGCCTTATGCAGATGCTATTTGCTCGCACGTGTGCCTTCCACGGGCTCCAAAATGTGGCTAAATAGGACGGCATTACATCCGGGCTGGTGGGTAGGGCTTACCGCAGTCGCCGCTACCGGTTCACACGAACCAGACAGAACCGGCTGAATCCCACCACTAGAGTGTACTTGACAATAAACAAGGGTGATTCATCAAAACTACTGATGAACTTTCAATAACTTCCATCTCCAACCCAACTGTCATTGCACTCAGCTGCCCACCTCCTACGCACCAAAACTTTAGCTCTTGAAAATGCTTAGAAGGCATTTAATAAGTATTGTCGCCTAGATTCTAACTCCAGAAATCCTTTACTTTCACTCAAAGGCTTGACCTTCCACCACCTGGTCTCAAGTCGACTGCATCTTTTCTTCTTTTCTACTTCCATACTTTTTTTTTTGTCCTCCTAATTTTTCTCCGTGCTTTCTAAATGGGCTAGAAGATGCTGAAGCACTCCATATCGAATTACCAGAACTAGTTCTTCAATATATACTACCTTCACCCATACAGATAAATTGTGCAGGCATTTTTCAGATATTTAATTCTTTTGAGGGCTCTGGCCACCATATAGCAATTGCTCCAGTAGATACATCCTGCCCATACCAGTCATTGGACTCAGTAAATAACTTCAGTCCAAGAAGTCCAAACTGACTCTTATTGTCTACATTGATTCATAGAGGCATAACAGCCTGAATTTCACCAATTCCTCTGCTGTTACCAGGCCATTAAATCCATAATCCATAATCAAAGCATCAGTGGCTCACTGCAAAAGAGAGGATCTGTTATGGATCTATTATGATATAGGCACTAGCACCACTTCTCCAGTCACCAGCACTGTGTTCTCCATCCTCTTTCCACCAATATCTGGTGCAAAACTTCATTTATCCTATCAATCCTACTCTACTCTTACTCTCGCTAACAGTTTCCAATAACTTCCCGTTTGCAACTTTCTAACTTCCTTTCTATCTAAGAGCTGTTCCTCCCACAATGCCTTCTTGGGGGGAAAAAATATTTTCAGTGCAGTTAATTTCAATGCTTAGAACAAACTGGTTAATTCTTTTATAGCCAACCGAACTGTGAAAAGATTTCAGCTTTGGTTGATTGTAGTTATTACTGCTGCTGTTGTTGTTATTACTCAGTATTATTTAGTAAATAAACCTCTGAAAGTATTTTAACGAAACAAGCAACATGTATTCATTTTCTTAATTCAATTTCATTACTATAGAGCTATAAAATTTCAAATGGTTCCTTTTTAATTGAGCAAAATAGCTAACATCTTTCTTTTCTTGAAGTCAGTAGCACCCTTTAATCTGATGAGTGTCGAGGGAGACTGTCAAAGAATAACCTTAATCTGATTAATTTAATAATTCTCCACTTAACGCACTGTTCTTTTTATGGACAAAGTTTGGATTATTTTTTTCACCAAACATTCCAGATTGCATTTATTTTAAACAATACAAAGTGTTTCGTATTGTATTGTTATATTGTTTGTATGAAATATAGTTGTATAATTTAGTGCAGTGATCCATATGCTTCCTTCTGACAAATTACCTGTTAAGGATTATCATTCTTGGATAACAAGAGCTAACATTCTATAGAGGAATTCTAAATGTAAACCTAATTGTATAGTTCTTCTTTGCATGGGATTTATATATAAAAAAATGTCTCTTTCCTTTGAAAAAAAAAAGTCACAGTAATGGAAAAATCATACTTCAGTACAGTCCTCCTCTTTTCAGCCACTGATGAAGAATCCTATTTTAAGAAATTGACCAAGGAAGAAAAGAGTTCCAAGCTGCACATATGAACATTCCTAACATAAGATCCACTATAGTAGCACTGAGCTGTGTTTTTCCATATGGATTTGTGAGCCTCTGACTGGATGACCAGACACTGAAGCATCAAGCAAAATAATGTTTTTGTTTTGTTTTGTTTTGCTTTTCTTTTCTTTTCTTTTTCTTTTTCTTTTTTAAAAAAAGGCTCTGTGACTTTGAAATGTTTGAAACGCAGGCATTCAGTCTTCAACCGGGTCAAGGTGTGAAGAAAATGATGGAGATTTCAAAACCGTCTCAGTTGAAATTTTCCACTCGTTACAGTCTTTTGAATTGAGGCTATCGTCTGTGTACTGTTGTTAATTATTGTCAAATGCTTCCAAATTTAGGGGCAACTAAATGGTGCTTAGAAAAAAAAGAGAGAGAAAAGTGGTATGCAGGATACCAGAGAAGCTGCTTAAGATGTCTTTGTCTTGCTTGCAGTGAATTCTTTTCATGCCCATTATAAATGTTATCTCTGCAAAAACGTAGTCAGTCTTCACTTATTCTAAACAAAGCATCTGAATAACTTTTATGTAGCATGCCACGATTTCTTAAAGTATACAATTTTAAGCATAAAAAAGCAGAGAGAAAATGTCTTGTTGAATGTTCCATTGTTAAAGTGCAGGCATTTTTTTCCTTCTGTAATAGTACTTAATTTGTGATAAGTCATTTATGTGGAGTTGTGTGGTGTATCTAAAGTGCTTACCATTGTCATGCACCAAGTAAAGATAATGAAAAAAAAATATGTAACCTAGGTTAGAAATACAGATTCTTGTTAAATCAGAAGTGTTTCCAAAATGACTCAGATCTTGCTAGTGTTTTTCTAGTGAATCTGAATTCCTGTTATTCTAAAAGGTTAGATCTCCTGATAGGTGAGAACTCTCAGAAGACCTCCCTAAAGATCTAGGTAGGACCAGGGGTGGGCTTCTGGGGGTTTGCAGGGGTTTGAGAGAACCGCTAGCTAAAATTCTGTGCAGTTCGGAGAACCCCCAAATCCCACTTCTGGCTCGCCCTGCCTACCCCGCCCCTCCCCTCCCAGGAGTCCCCACACGGCCTGTTTTGGATGCAGGTAAGTGCAGGGTGTGCATGAAGGCTTGGGAAGGGTGAAAAATGGGCCTACTGGAAGTTTGGGAAGGCCAGAAATGGGCCCGTTTCCAACCTCCAGAGGGCCTCCGGAGCCTGGGGAGGCCGTTTTCGCCTTCCCAGAGGCTTGAGGAAAACCTCAGGAGCCCGGGGAAGGCAAAAACACCCCTGTGGTGCAGGAAGCCAACTAGGCCATGCCCACTATGGCCACACCCACTCAGCAACCGGGCAGAGAACCCCTTGCTAAAATTTTTGAAGCCCAACCCTGGGTAGGACATGTAAAAATTATTGAGAAACATCCGTTCTTGAGATATCCAGAGATATTCAAACTATCTAGATTTAAACTTAAACTAAGTTAAATTAAACAGCACCTTAAATTACATTCAGAAACCCAGTACTATTGATTTGAACTCTAGAAACCAGTGCTATTTGTATATGACATGGCAACTCTATGAGTAGGCATTCTAGATCAGCTGAAATTTCTGATTTCAAGCGCAATGCCATGCAAAGCAAATGACAATAATGCAATCCAGAAATGAGGCCATGAGTGAGCATCTTCAGTGACACCTGTTCCAGGTAAGGCCTCAGCTGGGTGCCAGCTGAAACTGTCCAAAAGCCCTCCTGACTATGGCCTCCACATGCTCTTCAGGCAAGAACCCTGAGAGTCCAGGAGAACCTCCATATTTGCAAATAATGCTCTTTTAAGGATCTTTGAAGCAGGATGATGGAAAATTTAAAAATCCAAGGCCATTACTTAATCCCAGTTATTTTGTAGATGCACATTATCAGAAAGGAAATATCTTTCACCAACTCTTCCTGATCACTTCAATTATATTTACGCAGCCTATGTTACAAACTCCATTACTATATAATGTATTTTAATATTTTCAGTACCATTTTGGCAAGCCAGTGCCAGTAAGCATACTACCAGGAGATTCTGGAATACTACAGCAACTACAGGAAAACGCAAACACAAAATTTAGCATTTTAGACAACTCTACTGCAGTCAAGCGGTTTGAATCCCTAGTGTCGCGTAACAGGGTGAGCTCCTGTTCCTTGTCCCAGCTTCTGCCAACCTAGCAGTTTGAAAGCACATAAAAAATGCAAGTAGAAAAATAGGGACCACCTTTGGTGGGAAGGTAACAGCGTTCCGTGCGCCTTTGGCATTTAGTCATGCCGGCCACATGACCATGGAGATGTCTTCGGACAGCGCTGGCTCTTCGGCTTTGAAATGGAGATGAGCACCGCCTCCTAGAGTCGGGAACGACTAGCACATATGTGCGAGGGGAACTTTTACCTTTACCTTTTACTGCAGCCAAAAAGGAAGCTATATCCCTATGATACAGGAGGCTATATTATGTCCCTAATTTATTTCTTTATTAAACTTACATGCTGCCTATCTTGCCTAAAGGCAATCAAGACAACTTACAATCAATAAAAGCAATGGCAAAAAAACATTTAAATAATAACACTAAAATTGATTTTAAAATAAACAAAGATGACAAGAAAAGGGGTCAGATGCACATAGGGAAGAAGTCAGGTCTTATTTTAGCCCATTATCCCCTCCCAAATGAAATGCCCCTATCAGGGCCGCAGGCCAATTGGCAGAGTCTTCAGAATCTTTTCAGAAAGGCAAAAGGGTGGGTACAGATTTCACCTTGGGGGCACAATATTCCAGAGGGTATGTTCCATGGCAGAAAAGCCCCTCTTTCCTGAACTAATTGGTCTACTATGCCTTATACATCAAGGATGTCTTCCACAGAGAAAGACTGAAAGTTCTTTTTTGATGATATGATGAAACTCTATCGTTAGAAAACATCCTAGTATTACAGAGAGTGAATACATTTTTTTAAATGATCAAATTTAGCACTGTACACAGTGGATACTGAGAGTGAACCTTAGGATCTAATGATAAACTGGAACATTGATTAGAAAACATTTGCCCCAAGGCAACAGATCTGTCTACTCATCTTTAAATCTTTATGCTGCAGACCCTGATGTCCAAACATCCCCTAGCTGTTGAAAAAAAAAGTAACCAGTGTTATAATAAAAAAAGAGGAATAGAAGGCTATCAATAAAAATAAGTGGTAATGTAAAAATATTTTCTGCTATATTTACACTATTAAGAATCTACTGCAGTAGGTCCCTAGCTATGTCATTTTACTGTTTTTCCCCCTTTCAATAGAGAAACTATTTAGAACGTCTGTTGAAAAAAAAATCAAATCTCTGGATCACAGTATAAACATGTAAAATAGATAAGGCTTACACATATCTCCTATACCCAGGTGTTTCCAGTATCCAAAGGGAATAATAATATCCTCAAGTGATAATATCCAAGTGATTCTACTCATTTTATTTTAAATTCACATTGAAATTGGTATATTATGATGCAATTTAAATTCAGTGGACTACCTATGAAGGGAGAGCCATGGTGCAAAATTATTCTTCATCGTGAAATATGCAGTGAACTCTCTGCTTTTATCATATATATTGGAAACAGTCAGCCGGGGTAGAAAGATTCAAGCTCTATCAGTTTATTTATTGATTTAATCAATTTATATAGCCACCCATCTCATGAAACTCTGTGCAGTTTACAATAACAGATAAAAAGGCATAGAATGTAAGAAAAGAAAAGAAAAACACCCAGCAGCAAGGAATCATAAAAAGATCATTAACACAACCAGGACATGCTTTGAATCACACCTGAGGCTTCAGACTTGAGCACAAAGCCACATTTTCAAGTCATTGAGAAAGGTCAATAGGGCTGAGGCTAACCTAAATTCTGGAGGGAAGAACTGTAGGTGCCAAGCAGGGGCTTCAAAAATTTTAGCAAGGGGTTCTCTGCCTGGTTGCTGGCCATGGTGGGCGTGGTAGTCGGCCTCCTGCACCATGTTTTTGTCTTCCCTGGTCTCTGGAGGCTTTCCTGGAGCCTCCGGGAGTGCGAAAACGGACTCTCCAGGCTCCGGAGGCCCTCTGGAGGACAGAAACAGGCTTATTTCTGGCCTTCCCAAACTTCTAGTAGGCCTGTTTTTCGCCCTCCCCGAGCCTCCGCACACGCCCTGCACTTTACCTGCATCCAAAACAGACCGCGTGGGGACTCCTGGGAGGGGTGGGGTGGGCAGGGCCAGCCAGGAGTGGGATTTGGGGGTTCTCCAAACTGCACAGAATCTTAGCTAGAGGTTCTCCTGAACCCCTGCGAACCTCCAACAGCCCTCCCCTGATTGTATCCATAAAATGCCCCTCCTGCCAGATCAAACAGACAGAAAGAACTAGGAAGAGATAGTCCCATAAGTAACCTAGCCCAAAGCCATGAAGGGCTTTAAGGGTGACAACCAGAACTTTAAATTGTGTCATGAATCACACTGGAAGCCAATGAAGGTAAAGTTGGTAAGTGGTGTCACATGCACCAAATAACCAGTGGCATTAACTGCCTGGGCCACTGTATTCTGCACCAGCTGGAGCTTCCAAATACTCTACAAGGGCAGCCCCAGTGGTGGGTTGCCCCTGGTTTGGATCGGTTCTATAGAACCAGTCTGAACACGTGCAGCCCTTTGTGAACCGGTAGTAAAGGTAAGTAGAACTCACCCATGGGCAGCCCCATGTACAGTGCTTTGCAGTAGTCCAGTCTGAAAGTCATGAACACATGAAAGATTTGAGAGTAGCCCCCTCCCAGACCAGGAGAACCCTGTCTTTAAAACAAACCTTCTGCCCCATAGGATAGAACTCAATCTGTGTATATTCTGCCCTATATAATTCAGTAAAGTAAAAGTTAATGCAAAAATCGCATACTATACTTTTTAGAGTTATGGTATTCAGAAATGACTTTGGAAGACAGGAGGAAGAACTATAGACTGTACAAGCATCATGCAAAAGATACGTCAGCTCACAGAAGGAAAGGGAACTAAGAAGCATCTCAGAAGGGACCCTCCTTAGTTTTCCAGAGAATAAAAGAAAAGGAGGGGACAAATATTTTCATACTTTTTAATGTAACCTTACAATAAAGATAGAGCTAATATTCATGTGCTTCTTCTCTGGACTACTTCAAGGGGCTAACATGTAGAGACTCCTGAAAATAGAGAATAGAACCAGACAGATCACCATGGTGAAGAATTGTATTCAGAAAAAAGCTCAATTTAAGATGTGGCATTTGTTTACATCGTTAATTTTTTTCTAGCTGTTTATTAAATTGAGGGGGAGATGCATTCAAGGTATTGTACTCCAAAATAATCTGAAGCAGAAAATTGATTTGCAGATCTCCAAGGGATACTTATGCAGTTCGTAAAAAGAATCAAGCGCTGAGCTATATACCATATTTTTCGGAGTATAAGATGCACCTTTTTCCCCAAAATCTGGGTGCATCTTATATTCCGAATGTAGCCCTGCCCAGCTTCTCAAACGAAGGTTTCAGAGGCTGAAAAAAGCATCAGAAACGAAGCTTCAGAAAAGAAGGCCCCAAACAGAGCTTCAGAGGCTTTTTTTCTGAAGCTCTGTTTCAGAGGCTTTCAGAGGCAGAAAAAGAGTTTTTTTCTGAAACAGAGTTTCAGAAGTTTCAAAGGTAGGAAAAAAAAAAACAAGGCACAGAGTTCACAACCAAGGAACCTGTTGCTAAAATTCACCTCTGAGAACAGCTGATTGGGGGTATTCCGGAAGGCCGATCCACCTGCCAATCAGCTTTTTTCTTATTTTCCTCCCCAAAACTAAGGTGCGCCTTGTAATCCGGTTCGTTTTATACTCCGAAAAATGCGGTAATTCCCTATGCTCCATTAGTATAAGGCCTACTACAGATTTTAAACCACTGTATCTAAAGATAACATACGATAGCCCATGCTCAATGTCAGTGCTTTAGCTGAGCAGAGTCTGAGCATGGGTCTTGGCATGTATCACGCTAGATCAGATGTTCCCAGACTTTCTTGTTTCATAGCACCTGGATGTCTCCATAATTTTCTGAGCCCCTAGACCAAAAGACAGCTGAAAACCCAACTTTGCAAATATAGCATATTAAAAAGAAATGAACATCACAATAAATTAAAATATCCCATGGCACCCCTATATGTTTGGCCTGGTGCCCTGAGGTCCTGCAGTGCCAAGTTTGACAATCAAGTACCATAAAATCTGGGGTGACAAAATGTATCATCTCAAAAATGAGATATTTTAAAAGAGGACTAAGGAACACTGCCAGTGCTTCTAATCCAAATTAATTCTAGTCCAGACAAGGATTCAACACAGCTTGTGTCATTTTCTTAATAGACATCCTAATATATTTAATCATGTGATTAATGTGCTTTAATCAGTGATATGGAAGAAATTCAGCAACAAAAATGGCCGTATGAATTGGCCTCTAAAAATAAGTTAGAGAAAAGTTCCCCAGCAATAAAGTTGATGTTAAGTTTTCTTGGCCACAACTAATATTAGATTCATTTTATTTCTCATGGGAAAAGGCTCAAACACTTGCTTCAATTAACCAAGTGTTGCCTAGAGCCTCAAAGCAGTTTTGTCTCTTGTTTGATCTTTGCTTTTTCCTTAATGCAATCCATCTCCATCTAATTGACAACTATGAAATGGTAGCCTTTCATTTAAGCAATTATTTGTGGAGGCAATTCCCAGAAAGACTTGATACTTGCAGTGATAACTCTTGCAATAGAGGCAGTATGGAAATCAAGCATGTTTTCCAAGAATAGCCCTCTGACTAGAGCAGGGGTGTCAAACTCAAGGCCCGGGGGCCAGATCCAGCCCACAGGGTGCTTAGATCTGACCCACGGGGCCACCCTGAAACAGAGAAGGACTGGCCCACAATGCTTCTGTCAGTGAAAATGGAGCTCGGGAGGGCCACATGCACCACCACCCCCGCAAGCTCCATTTTTGCTGGCAGAGGGTTGCAGGAGGCCATCACAGCCAGAAACAGGGCTTGCTAGCACCGTGCGCCCCTCCCCAGCTCTGTTTTCACTGACAGAGGGTTGCAGGAGGCCATCGCAGCCGAAAATGGAAATCAGGAGCCTGTTTTTGCTGGCAGAGCACTCAGGCCACCATGGACGCCCCCGACACGAGAGACATCAAGCTGGCTCTTCCCCCCTGGCCGCACTCATCCACCCACCCACCCTGAGGTCAAACACAACCCTGATGTGGCCCTTAATGAAATTGAGTTTGACACCCCTGGACTAGAGCTTTAGATTAGTGATTGTAAGTGAGGGCTTTAATAATCCTTCTGATCTGAAAAAAAGGTGTATTGCTGCAGTTTGTGAGAAGTTCCTGTACATGTTTTGCTCCATAGTGCCTCATATAATTTGTAAGATATGTAAGCATACTAGTGTGCTACTCCAAGCACAACTTCAGAAGAACATATGAAAACTATGCACTAGAAAACATCATAAAAGCCAACCTTTCCATTCCCCTACAATTTTTATTGGTTGAAGAAGTATTAATGAGTTTTTCCATCATACTTTTGATGCCAATCAGGTTACTAGACAAAGTAGCATAGTGTTGCCATCTACATGTGAGTTAATCTAACTGGGTTTTAGGAAAGCTGCAGCATAATAGTTATGAATATTGGTTATAAATATATATACATCTAAATATTTTAATAAAATCATATAATGGAGACTATACAATAGTCTCCAAACTCCATACACACATACATACAAAATCATAATATAATAAAGAAAATTACACAATAGTAATCTCTTCTTCTTTTAGCGACCCCATAATCCCTTACCGGGTGGAGTCTGGGCAACTGAATGAAGCTGAGTGTTTATTGGCCAGATGCCCTGCCTGTCACCAATGTGGAGTTATATTCAGTTGATATATTCTCAACATGCCCAGAGAGAGAAATATCTACCTCTACTTAGAATTGAACTCACAACCTCCTGATTGTGAGGCGAGAGTTCCACCTCTAGGCCACCGCACCACTCAAAATAACACAATAGTAATAATACAATCAAAAAAGAGCTTAACATATAATTGTTATTAAAATAAATTGAAACAGAAGAAAAAAGCCTATTAATATAGAATCATCTAACATATTATTAAATCTGGATAAGCTAGAAAGTCTTTATGTATCTTCTCAATATTATACTTCTTTTTTTTTTATTGAAAAAGTTTTCAAATACAAGTTTTTCCCCCTTTCCCCCCCCTTCCCTAACCCCCCCTCACCACCCATCCCCCCCTGTGACTTCTTCACAACAATAGGCTATTTCATAACTAATTACATACATAATATCTTTCCTTTCCCTTACTCCCTCCTCAGAATACTGACCCTTAGCATATTATTCTTATAACTCCCATTTTTACGATAATCTGCCCTTTTTCTCCTCCCCTAAACTTATAGTGTATTATTACAATTTAACATTTAATCTTTTATATATATTAATATAACATTTTAAAGCGGCCTTCTCCCTACATCCAAATTTAACATTTATTCAGTTCTATCCAATTCCTCCACTCCCCTAAATATATGACTTAAAGATCCTTTTTCTTAGACTAATCAATCAGTAAACTAACCTATTTCAACCCTTCAATTCCTACAAAATCATGCAATACAATTCTAAATATAATCCACTGCCCACTTTACTAAGATATACACATATCTATATATGCATTCCATTTTGTAAAAAGAAAAAAGACAATAACTTTAAATTTATAATCCATATAATATCTTCTTTGGTGTCTTTCCACTGGATTGTTAAATCCATCACCCATAATAGGGTAAAATAACATGCTGGTGCAACAGTTTGTTCAAAATCTTCAATCATCTTCTGCCCCCATCAGTAGTAGATATCCTCGTATATATATAAAAGTAAAAACAACCACCTGAGTGACATTATAATTATATCCATATAGTTATAGTTGTGGTATTCATCAGGATTGTTGATTCCCATCATCCTAATGGGTAACATCCAGATCTTCTGCATGCCCCAGCGTGACTCTCTTGCCTTGTAACTCAAAATAATTATAATATATTTACCAGTAAAAGAAATCCAGAGTAGATAATTCAAATCCAACAAGGTAAGGCTCTTTTCACATCCCAAAATCACGGCATTACAGAGATCTGCCACAATCCTCAGGATAGTATTAAACAATTGTTCGCCTCCACTATGTTTTCAGATATTCATTCATTTTTTAAAGTCCCTGGCTTCTCTGTTGCTTGGTTTAGAAACTGCTGTTTCTATGAGATCTATTTCTTTTCTTTTTCTTTTGCGGGTTGAATTTCCATCCTCGTTTCGTGCCTACCAATTGTGTGTCGGCTGATCGATTTTCATTCTGCTTTATGAGTTGATCTTGTTGGGTTAGTTTTGTCATCTCATCTTTCTTCTCCATCACTTGTATATCAACTGGTTGATTTGCGCACTTGTCTGTGACTTGATGGTTCATCACATTGGAGTCGGATGACACTGCTCTCTTATTTATAGACAGTCCAGCTGGGGTATCCAGGGAGTCCAAAGACAATTTATCCACCACAGCCTCTGTAATTTGATATTTTCCTTTTGTTTCCAACTCCTTTTGCTTATCCTATATTGTGCCTAAAGATGTTAAGTTCATTTTTAAAAATTTTTGATAAAATTCTTCTGCTTTTTCAACAGTGTTCAGTTGATATCTTACTCCTTGGTGTCTCAATATTAAACCAACTGGGGCATCCCACCTAAATAGGATATTTCTTTTTTTTAACTCAGTCACTAGAAAGCCAAATTTCTTCCTCTCCATTAGCATCTTAGTCGGGAGCTCCTTAAAAATCCAAATCTTTCTTCCATGAAATTGCAAAGTAGAATTAAAAGAGTTCTGCACAATATTATTCCTAATTTCTTTATCTGTAAAATAGATCACCACATCTCTAGGCAATTGCCTTTGCTTTGCCAACCAGGAGTTTATTCTATAAATTCTATCAATCCTGCAAAACACTTCATCAGGTTGAACCTTTAAAATCCCAGCCAGAATTTCAGAAGATATTTTCCTTAAGTCATCTCTATTATTTTCCTGCAGACCTCTCAGTCTAATTGCATATTCTGTAAAATTATATTGAATCATTAAAACTTCTCTTTCAATCCTCTGTTGCACATTTTCTTCATTACCAGTCTTTTGGTCAACCTCCATTTTAGGTTTGTCTTCTGAGCTATTATCCTGAATGTTTACCAAATCCTTTTTAATTTTTTGAATCTTGTCATCCAAATTCTCCTCAGTTTCCTTCATTTTAGACTCTAATAATTTAGTCTTTGCATCCACCCGAATCAGAAAGTCTGATAAACCATTAGCTGTATTTAAAATCTTTCGATTCAAAAAATCAAACTTTGATTTCACCAATTCACCAATTTCTTTAATTTCCTGCTTAAATTTTTCGAGTTGCTGATTCACAATCTCATCCCTTCTTACAATCTCTTCAAGAAGAAATTCTATTATATTAAAATCAGGTTTCTGACACTGGAGAGTTACAACTTGTTGGAGTAATTTATTAATGGGGGAAATTCCCCCTCCCCGTTTGTCTAGCTGTGTAAGTCCCGATGCCATTTCCCACACAGACAAGATTTAGTGGAAAAGAGAGAGAGAAAAAAAGGCTTGTTTCCAACCAAGATCAATATCAGATCCCCAGGAAAAGAAAAAGAAAAAAAAAGAAAAAGTGAGAGTGAGGTTTTGCCTCAATTACGACCAGAAGTATTCATTCCGCTACTTTGTAATAGAAAACGGAAGGACTTTCCCTTTTCAGCCTCTCTTCAAGCCTCAGCAATCGCCATTTTAAAAATCTTTTTTCCTTTCACTTCTTAAACAACTTCAGTAACTTTTCTAAAATAAGAAAAAAAAAATACTTGCGCCTCAGGGTCAGCGGTCCAGCTCACGTCTTCTTTAATTAGTTTAACAAGTTTACAGGCTTGCTTTTGCCACCTAGCTCTGCGTGTAGCAGAGATCTCCCAGAGCCTGGAGCATCGGCTGGGGATACGGGGAGTCTCTTCCGCTCCGTCCCAAAAGTAAAAAAAAACTTTTGGGATTAGGCAGAGGACTCAACCCACCCCAGCCTGCTCTATCTCCGTTTCCTCATGGAAACGGAGTTTTTTCGAGCCGCCATTCCGCTATAAAGGCAGCTCTTTACAGGCAGTGGGTGCGACGATCCCAAAGGAGCGTCCAGTAGGGACAAACAGCAAACCAGAAGTCCTCAATATTATACTTCCTAATGTTATACTACTATGAAGACATTGAAGATCTGAAAAACTAACATGTTCTAGGGATATCTCCAGGCTATCCTTGCCTTGAATTTATTTTTAATCCAGAACCCATTCATTCTCAACTAGACTGCAATAGAATTTGCTCCCAGCTCCATACCAATCTCAGGATCTAAACAACTGATATAAGGAGTTTAATCAATAGTATTCTTGTGGGCCCAATTGACAAAAAAAAAAAAAAGGACCGTATTGGTTGGAAACATGCAGAAGAGCCCTTCATCCTGCAGTGGAGAGACAATGGCTAAAATGATAGCAATAGCACTTAGACTTATATAGCGCTTTGTAGTGCTTTTACAGCCCTCTCTAAGCGGTTTACAGAGTCAGCCTATTGCCCCCAACAATCTGGGTCCTCATTTTACCCACCTTGGAAGGATGGAAGGCTGAGTCAACCTTGAACCGGTGAGATTTGAACTGCCGAACTGCAGCTATCAGTCAGCTGAAGTAGCCTGCAGTACTGCACTCTAACCACTGTGCCACCTTGGCTCTTGATGATTAATCAATAGAAGTTAAACCATGAAAAATTAGAAGAAGTCTAGTTATACATTTCCAGGCTAACAAATTATATTAAAATCTTGTAAGTGTTTAGGCATGGATGAGGAAATCTCAAGGAAAGTAAAATTTTGTAAAGTCTTATTAAGCTTTATCAAGTAAGAGTTGATAAACGATGTTCCAGGTCAGCTGTGAAGGTATTGGTATACTATGTATGTGCCTATGGTTGTTTCAGTGATTTGTAGATATATATTACCATGTTTCTCCAAAAAGAAGGCTGGATCTTATATTCTTTTCATGCACCCCCCCCCAAAATGGCTAGGCCTTCTTTTTGGAAGGTTCTAATTATTGACTCACCTCGCAGCGGTGGCACCGACAGCCCCGCCCAGCAGGTGCCTGCTGCTGGCCCACTTCTTCTGCGGCCGCTTGCCGCAACTTGCACGCATCACCCCAACAAGAAAGCTCTCTGCAGCTGATAATAGAGCTCTGGATCGATCTGGAGCTCTGTTATCGGCTGCAGATGCCTTCCGGCAGGCATCTAAAGACAAAACGGAGGCCGGGGTGATGCGTTCAAGTGGTGGCAAGCCACCACAGAAGAAGCAGCTGCAGAAGGCGGCAAGGCAGGTGTTGGGGTGTGCAAGGCCTGGTAAATAGAGCAGCTCCACCCCCCCATCCCCATCCTATCTTATTTTTTTACCTGTGTGCCTTGCCCCACCCCCTGCACCCCGGGTTGGGTGGGGTCTTAATTGGGGCTAATTTTGTGGGAGGGGCTTAATTTGATCACATGCGCTCAAAAACGTGATAGGGCTTCTTTTCAAGGTGGGTCGTCTTTTTGGAGAAACAAGGTATTGCCAAAGATGAAGTAGTTATTAATGAGTACAAAGAAATACAATCTAGTGACAAGATGTGCTTAGCGAGTTGCCAATGGATTGTAATAGCCTTCATGGTGATGTGGTGTAGCTGAGGGTGCTACTGGTGGCATAATCTAAGGGATTATGCTTTTAGTAAAACTTGTTGGTTTGAAAAAATACTAACAGACTCCTTATGAGTTATTGCTATAATGTACTAATAGGGTCAATTAGTATTTAAGTCAAAGAAAGTTAGTGTAACTATGTCTGCAATTAAATGTGGCACTGTTCAAAACTCAATTAATCCCATGCATTTCTTTTACCTTTTAACTTTTCAATATTTAGCTATGAATTCCATGTTTAATTCAGAAAACAAATAATGACCATGGTCAGCCAACAACAATCTCTTTCACTCATTTATGTGTACCAAACATACAGTGCAGTGCAGAATCTAGTGAATTTGTTTTTTTTCCTTCCCCCGCCCCCAAAAAAGAGTTACATAATGTGCTCTGTTTATTGGCCTTTCATATTAAGGAAAACTTATTTAATGCCACTTGAGGGGAAAAAATAAATCAGGTACTTGAACCATTTTCTGCATTTAAGTGGAATCAGTAATACCCAATTTTTCATTCTGTGAAAATCAGATATATATTGATTTGTAAGTTTCTACTGCATGCCACGCTTTTTAAAGAAATTCAGCAATTTGCCTTTTACCCTAACATTTGATATGTTCCTATGCTTATTGTGAGTCTATGCTTATAAAGATATAAGAGCAACTTATCTATATACTCATATTAGGAAATTGAACACTGTTCTTCTTTACCGAATGATATGTTCTTGTGTTGTATGTATACATGTTTACATTTCTGTCTTAAACTCATATGGAAAACAAGATTACTGTCTGCTTTATTTAACTGAAATAAGCATGGAGTGCATTAACATAATTGTTTATATAATATTGGTGTACTATAAGAATTCTTAGTTTAGAGTAGACAATTAGATCATTTGCAATGTTTTAAATAATAAAAAAAAAACCAAAATGTGTGAGTGGTTATGTTCTATGTATCTTTCAAATCTTGTCTCAACTTTCTTTAACAGAGTCCAAATTCAGTATAACCTAAGTTAAAACAAATCAAGTACAATCCAAAAATGTAATAACATTTCAAAGGTTTGATACATAGTGAACATCTGTTGATAGATCTGGATATGATGTAGTCTTATGGAAAAAGCACAATTAAATACAATTAAAAAGCTGATTTTAGGAGACCTGTCATTTAGGAAAATGTAACATTGATTGTGGCCCCTTAGGAAATTAAAAAAGGCAAATAAATTGAGAGTACAATTCTGCATACAATTTTACCCTTTAGAAAATGGAAGATACAGGTGTATTGCCTAAGCACCATGGGACTGCCATCCATAATGGCAGAAGAGAAGGCTTTAAAGTGTGCTCTGGAAGAAACCCATTAGGTATGGGTAATTTAAATATAATCTTCCCAAACAGGTGGTAACTACACGTTTAAATTTTCATCAGTATGTGCGAGTTTGTATTACAGGTAATCCTTGATTTATGCTACAATTGGGACCATCTATCCATTGTTTAAACAAGGTAGTTGTTAAGTGAGTTGAGGCTGATGATATGACATTTTTTGGCATGGCTGTTAACCAAATCACTGCAGTTGTGGAATGAATAACATAGTTCATTAAGCGAATCCAACTTCTCTCATTGGCTTTGCTTGTTGGAAGCTGGCTGAAAAGCAATCACATGACCCTGGGGTGCTGCCACCATGATAAACATGCCTGTTGCCAAGCGCCTGAATTTTTATCAAGTGGCCATGGGATTCTGCAATGGTTGCAAGTGCAAAGACCAGTTGTAAGTCATTTTTTTCAGCACCATTCGAATGGTCAGCAAAGAAATAATTATAAGTCAAGGGTTGCCTGTAATTTGTGTTTAGAATAGAATAGAATAGAATAGAATAGAATAGAATAGAATAGAATAGAATAGAATAGAATAGAATAGAATTAGAGTAGAGCAGAGCAGAGCAGAGCAGAACAGAACAGAACAGAACAGAACAGAACAGAACAGAACAGAACAGAACAGAATAGACTTCTTGGCCAAGTGTGATTGGACAGACAAGGAGTTTCTCTTTGGTGCATATGCTCTCAGTGTACATAAAAAGACAAGATACATTCATCAAGAATCATAAGGTACAACACTTAATGATCGTCTGTAGGACTCATCAATTAGGCTAGGGCATTCTGGAGTGAGTTGGCAGAACATCTTTTAAATCTGTATCAGCCTGCACTAACTATTGTCTGGAAGATACCCTGTGATGTTCCGAAAATAACCTTTATAAATTAAAACTATGTATGTATGTATGTATGTATGTATGTATGTATGTATGTATGTATTTATTTATTTATTTATTTATTTAATTAATTTTTATACCGCCCTTCTCCGAAGGACTCAGGGCGGTGTACAGCCATATTAAAACCACGTATACCTATAAAATTTAAAAACAGTTTAAAATATGTTAGAAATTTGGCCCTTAGATTAAAAACTACAAACACCCAATTAATATTCATTTTCTAAGACAGCCCAGCCTGTTGAAACAATAGAGTCTTAAGGGCACAATACAATTTCCCATTGTATTTATGAGGAAAATTTTCCTATGATGTTGAAACCTTGGTATCAAAATGCAACAAACCGTGAAAAAATGATTCTTAGCAGCTTTTTTTTTTCTGAAATAAGAAATAAAAGCCTTAAATAGGTTTAATCTGATGCTTACCTAAATTGAAAAAAATGTTTAACGCCCATCCTGCCCCTTCTCCCCCCTCCCCCCCCCAAAAAAGGACAACTCCAGCTCAATTTTTGCAATAAATAAATCTTGGTTTTTGAGAACAAACAAGAGTTAAGTTTAACAAGAGTTAAACAAGAATATTATCTTGGTCATCCCTAGAATTAGTTTCTAACAGATAAATTGCTTTCCAATTGAATTTCACCTGTTTCATTATAAATCATGGAAAGGAACCCCCCCCCCCCCAAACAGGCCACCAATGGCTAATAGGGACATTTGGGGGAAAATGAGCAATATTAAGTGTTTATAAGCAAATAATTTTATCTTACAATCACTGATAAAAGTATTTTTCTACTACAATTTAATAGATCCTTGTTGCCCAGACAGTGCAAAGTTATGTTAAGTTGGGATTGAGAGTTGAACATTTTTATATATTCATTTCTATTTCAGCAACGTACTAGTCTGATTTAGAAAGGTTTCTTACACTGATAAATACATTTTTATATTAACCAGTACTATAAGTATTTGATTTCTTTGTCTCAATCTTATACCATACAAATTTCCTTTGTATTTTTAAGAATCTGCTTCAAAATTTTCTAGCCTTATAATTATTAAAAACTACATCAACTAAACAATGGATTGATCTCAACCCAAATGCATATTGCATTTTGTTTTCAATATCCGAAAGGAATAGGGTCAAATCAAGTATCTAATGATGCTCCAAAACATTGTATTATACATTTATCAACAAAGAAGTTAGATTTTTAAGCAAATTCTGAATGGATCACCTCACATTATACACTGCTATTACTTGGCTTACACTACTATGCCTTTCATTAATCATTTTTTTTCAGTACTTAGCAGAACAAGGTAAATATATGTGCATATGTTATGGGAATTAAACCATTGGCAAACCTGTTTCTAAGCACCTTAGGTATGCAGCCTATTACATGTTGTAAGCTACTATTATATGGCTTTCTAGAAGTGTATCAGCAGAAATGCAATAATTTAGCCAAGAGATGAAGTAATGGTCCTGCCACTTCTAAGTGGAAATTTTCCTAAGAATCATTTTGTATATGTGCATATACATGTGTGTTTTAATATATGGTCATATAATGTGTGTTTTAACATGTGATCATCAACATAAGAGATATCAACCCTCCTAAATAAATTTGGGTATAAATAAATATATGCAAGCAATTTAGATAATACAAAGCCGAGGCTGCAGAATCAACAGAGCCATTTCAGCAGATGAAAGATATTACCATTTTTTTATAGTAGTAAATGCTGAGTAAATGTCATACCACTTTAATTTAATTTAATTATAAATTTAATTTATAATTCACAAAGGATTCCCTTTTTTGTGTGAACCTCAGTTTCCCAGATTGTAAATTTCTTTATATTGTGTAATAGCCTAGTAATCCCATATTCATTTATTGCTATACATATCCTGCCTTTTAAGATGACAATATTCCAAACATCTTATGAATTGTATTTTTTTTAAAAAAACTGAAATAATTACTGAATAACAAACTGTTAAGATCATTTCCAAAGGATCGTTGCTCCTCTGTTCCTCTTTCTTCAAAGGATTCTGAATCTGAATAGAAACACATTCACTGTTGTCTTGACCATTAAGGAATAATTGCAAATTGCAGAAAAATTCTGAAAAAATGTTCTAGGGAAACATACTTAATTCTTGGGGCCAAACTTCTCTCACTATAGGAAATTACGTCCTACTTCAGAAAATTACCAAGAGATAGCTAATGTCTTTCAGTGACAATATTAATTTCCTCATTAGTAGTTCTCCTTTACTTACAAGAAACATCCAGATACCAGAAAAAATGTTTTCATCAAAATTATGAATATTACTGAGTTACATAACTCAGTCCTCTTACCTTCATTATTTATTACAGAAATAATATTTCCCTGCTTTCCTAGTAGCTCCTAGATACCAATATAGCAGGGGTGTCAAACTCAGGGGCTGGATCCGGCCCACAGGGTGCTTAGATCTGGTCCATAGGGCCACCCAGGACTGGCCTGCGATGCTTCTGCCAGCAAAAGCAGAGCTCCCTTTTTGCTTGGAGATGGTTGTGAGGCCATTGCAGGTTAAAACGGAGCTCAGGAGCCCGTTTTCACTGGCAGAGCGCTCGGGCTACTACAAGCACCTCCGACATGAATGACGTTGAGCTGGCCATTCCCATTCCCACCCTGGCCATGCGCACTCCGGGCCCCCGAGATCAAAAACAACCCTGATGCGACCCTCAATTAAATCGAGTTTGACACCCCTGCAGTATAGTAAATATCTAATTGATTGTCCCTTTGTCTGTATATTATTACATGAGCTATTTGATCATAATGTCAAAGCTTTAAAATATGGAGCAAAGGGAAGCAATCGCCATTCTCAGAAAATGTGTTTGCCTTCTAATTTGCCACAATTTAACTCAAATGACAGTAGATGAGGAAAAAACTGAAATGTGACTTAAAGTAACTATTGGCAAAAAGTGTCTTGATCGTTGGGAGAGAGGTAGAGAGCACTGACACCACATAGAAACCCCTAAATATTAAATATCTTGTTAATAACATGGGCCTGCTACTGCATGAAATGTTTGGATAAATTAAAAAATAGTAGAATACAAAATGCTTGAGTGCTACCAATCATTTCTGTGTTTGCTCTTACTATTTGCAGTAAAATGGGGAGTATAGTTTCTTGCAACTATATGAAAATTAGCAGTGAAATTAAACATTGGAAAAGAGTTCAAAGAGAACAAATTAAGAAATGCTGAGGAAAAAAAATCCTCTGTTGATTGATCTGATTAATTTTGAAGTTACTACAATAGATTGACAGAGGGCAGAGACACATCACAGATCTCAAAGTAGTATTTCAATTTCTAGATCATATCTAATTTATAACTAGGTTTAACTTGCTCTAATTAACTAATGAATAGTTGATGAACTAAGCCAGCATCACTTTAATCAGGGATATTGTTTATTTGTTTTAGTTTTCATCCATGTCCTAAGGAACGAACCTTAAAAATATTTTAAAAATATTTTAAGCATATGAATTACATTGCAAGATCATTGGCACGTGTGCTGTTATCTCACAAAAGATATTTTATATGCAAGTTTTTGCAGCATGAAGAATTACTTAAGACTATTAACTAATTTGTTTGGATTAGTAAATACAATATTGACTGTAATTGTATAGTTACATAATATACAAAATATAATTAATGAAGACTAATTGTCTCCTCATATTTGGAGCATGAACAGTGTAGACTTTCAAGCAGTAGAATTTGATTTTAATTAGATATGTACAGTATGATTCATGCATGCAAGCACAACAATTACGATTGCTTTAATATTACAGTAGAAATTCATTGAATCCACAGATCTGCTGTGGATTTCTCGTTCTGTTTTGTGATAAATACCTGTTCAGTAATATTTGTTATAATCTTTCAGGTGAAAAACCTGATAAAACAACATGTTCTGTAACTGATGGTGAACAATGAGTCTTTGTTTGAACCTGAATGGTGAACATGTTTGTTTGGTATGGTACTTGTTCCTCTTTCACAGTTTTCATTCTTTCGTTGTAGGAAGCCCCATATGTTATGTGGAAAAAAAACAGAGAATTGTTTGAAGGGAATGAGAAGTATGAAGGTTACTGTGTAGATCTGGCATCAGAAATTGCAAAGCATATTGGCATCAAGTATAAAATTGCTATTGTCCCTGATGGAAAATACGGAGCAAGGGATCCACAGACAAAAATCTGGAACGGGATGGTGGGAGAGCTTGTATATGGGGTAAGCATTCTTTTGATGCAGGTTTTAGCTTAAAATTATCAACAGTGTAACTATAACTATAATATGCAGGCTGTTGCAGCCCATTCATGACCAATCATGAACCCTGAGGTCATGCTACTGCAATTTTACAACCAAAGTGACTTTCTATGGCCTGTTAAATAAGAAAAGGCGTTTTAAAGGGGGAAAGGGGTTAGTAAGAACAGAAGTAGCAGTTAAAACCCCAAAATTGAGTCTGAAAAAATATATTTATCCTCCCTTCCAGTGATATTGTCACACATAGAATAAAATAGAATTTTTATTGGCCAAGTGTGATTGGACACACAAAGAACTCTTTGGTGCATATGCTCTCAGTGTACATAAAAGAAAAGATACATTCGTCAAGAATCATAAGGTACAACACTTAATGATAGTCATAGGGTACAAATAAGCAATCAGGAAACAATATCAATATAAATCGTAAGGATACAAGCAACAACCACATTGGCATACTTGCAAGACGTTGGTTGCCTGGTAAAATGGTTTTCAAATCTAACAACAGCAAATGATGGTACACAACACTTAACATTTATTAAAAATTAATAACGACTAATTTCACGATTTTTTATAAATCCTTCAAATATGAGAGAAAAGGACATGAAAGGAAGGCAGGTTGCAACACCACTGCTTCTTTTGTAAACCCTTCATGTATGTTCACGTAACGTTTGAGTTGGAGAGAAAATTGCATTTTTGTGCTGGAAGAGACATTAAAACAATTTCTCTTTGATGGGTCATTTGTCAGAACATTTGAACTAGTAAATGTAAAAATTCCCAGACAGTTCCCTCTTTTTTTGTCACTTAGAGAAGATGGAAATGTATTTTGATTATACAAGGGAATTATTGGAGTATGAAAGTACTCATCAGAAATGTGCATTGGCCCTTAATGTAGCAGAAGGAGATTGATGAGTTTACTATCACTGCTGTGCCCACCCTGTCCCCAGCCCTTCTGCATTGGTATTCAGTGGTAGAGGATTTTCATGTAAAAGCTATTTCTATCCCCAGTATTTCCAAATTAGAACTGGGAAGGACACCCCAGAGGTCAAAACAGAAGCAGAAAAAGTGAACAGTGAAAGAAAAGTTTGATTTCATTTCCTCTTCATTTCAGGAAGGCATCTTCATCAGTTAAGATTATTCTGAATGCTTCTTGAGAAACTGCAAGGAAAAACTCACCTTAAATCATATATATCTGATCAATAGACATATTTATATGGCATATTTTTTTTAGGTCTTCTTTTTGATTTCAACAGTAGTATTGCAGTATTTCAACAGTAGTATTGCAGTATTACAAGACTGTCATTTTTGTAGAAAGCTCTGGATTGTTCTAGATGTTAATTTTATTATTTATTTTATTTATTATCTCTTTCCCAAGCAGATGACAAAATTTTCTATCCTAAGTGAAGATAGGAATAGAAATATTTCAGGTTAACCGGTCAACTGGTTATTTTTACACTTTTGAATTGACCGATGAACTAAAAAAAAACCCATCTTTTCTAAAGCATCAGAAGATATTATATTTTAATTTCATTGAAATAAATTGTCAGTTTATTGGCAATTCTGCATGTCAGTTCTGCATGTAGCACAAGCCAACATATCTCAGAAGTATGTCCCCTGGATCAAAGATAGTTTGCTCCTAGGCAAGATTGAGATTTTTAATCTGATTCAAGTGGATTAAGGAGGAAGCTCTATTGAAGACAATGAGGCTTAGTTGAAACAGTGAAGCTTCTTGAATTAAAAAAAAAAACTTCTTGCAACTATTTATGCTGAAGGGAATATGATAAGTAAATTTAGAGAAGAAGAGAGGATGTCAAGAGCTTTGTAGCTGTCTTTTTAATATGTTGCTCTGGTAAAAACTCCTTACTAGAACTAATTTAATTTGCAAGATTAGCTGTATTTTAATGCAGTTTTCATCATCTTTATCTATTGTACTTCTAAGATTTCAATAATTCCAATGCAAGTTGCATTTCGTTGTCAGTTAATTTTAAAATGAAGCACAGCCCGCAGAGATAGAGTACATCTGCTCTTTCTTTCTACATTTTAATGACCAAAATATTAGCTACACAATGGTACAATTTTTGGAGATGATTTAGTAAAACCCTTTCTAGTAATGAAAGACATTAGCTTACATCCCGCAGATGTTCTGAAAAGCTTTAGCAGTCAAATGCAGTTAAATATTCAACTTTCTGCAGAGGAATGTTCTCTGTTCATCAGATAATGAATAAGTGATCACTGTCCATTTCTGTCATAGTCTGGGACAGATTCCGATGTAAAGTTTAAATAATTACTGCTGCATTGGACCAACCTTTCTTAGAGTAATATGTCAGAAAGCAGAAGTATAGTGGATTATGTGATTATATTTACCATCTGCTCTGTTTCACATTAGACTTCTTTTTAGATATAAACATGTAATAATAGATGTACTGTATACTATTACTTATTATGATTCCAAGATTCATGTTCACATGTAAGTTTAACTTGTAGTTGCTTAATGTAGACCAGGGATGTCAAACTCAAGGCCCGCGGGCCGGATCTAGCCCGCGGGGTGCTTAGAACTGGCCCGCAGGGCTGCCTTAGAAACAGTGAAAGACTGTCCCGCAGTGCCTCTACGCGCCCCCCTCAGCTCTGTTTTCACTGGCAGAGGGCTGCAGGAGGCCGTTGTAGCCAAAAACGGAGCCTCAACAAGTGATATTCAGCTGGTCACGTCCACCCTGGCCACACCCACCCCAACAATGCCTACCCTGTTCCCCCAAGTTCAAACACAACCCTGATGCATCCCTCAGTGAAATCGAGTTTGACACCCCTGATGTATAGGAAAGCCTTTCAGGGAGGATTGCTATATTGCATTGAGCTACAAACTGAGCATAGCCAAGAATGTTTTATTAATGTTAGAATAACCAGTGATAATATGCACAATATCCACAGAGGTAGGGAATATACTAAGTCCATACCTGAGTCACTTTTTTTTTGTTTTTTTTTTTGTTCAAGATAGACATAATGGTAGAGCAAAGCTCTGCATTAGGGATAGGTGAAAGAAAGGTTTTTAAAAATCCTTTTTTTAAAAAAAATGTGGCTTTGGATGCTGGCACTTGAAGCTAAGCTTGGAAGTGGACTGAACATCTCATCTGCCCAACTAACTCTGAAAACAATGTCACTGAAAGCCACTTTTACTTGGCAGAAATGATATTTTCATTGCAGGCAAAAATAGTTTCCAGATTTGAAGTTAATTGATCAAATGAATAGGTTTCTCTACCTATGATTAGAAAACTAAGGAGAGAACTGGATTTTATCAGCACTTTTGAGAACTCGGCAAAATCACTTCAAATTTTCCAAGACTTTTTTTGTAAAGCTATGCTGGTAAAACTGAATTGATTTTTTGAGTTGGGATGGAGCGGTGAGTCCTTCTTTAATCTGTATGCATGCATAAATTCCCGAGTTTATTGCAGGGTGGATAAAAATCAATGATTTTTTTAAAAAAATCAAAAAAATCAGATTTTTTTTAATTTAAATCGGATTTTTTTTTATTTAAATCGGATTTTTTTGATTTTTATCGAATTTATTTTAATAAAAAACTTTTGGGGTAAAAATCTATCGTAAGATAGTTTTCTATTTAAGATACATAAATAATTTAGTTTATTCAGCATGAAATGGAGCTTAGTTATGTAGCATGAGGCTGTATATTCTGCAACACTGGGACTATCAGTGAGCCAACAGTGGGTCAAAGGAGTAGCAGAGATGACAGTTGCTCTTTAAAAATTATGATTTAAATCGAGTTGATTTAAATCAAGCCTTTTTACCAGTGATTTAAATCATGATTTAAATTGTGATTTAAATCAACTCGATTTAAATCAAATCCACCCTGGTTTATTGTTTGGCATTTCAAATGCCCAATGGAACATAAGCAGAAAAGGCTACTTCTCAAAAGGGGCACCAAACATAGGATCAAACATGGGATTCAGGTAGCATGCCTCATCTAGAAATACAAAGGGTTCAATTTGGAACTATTTACCATATTTCATACACTCTTCTCACAATATTAAACTGCTGTGTCCAACAAGAAGCCTGATAAATTCATACATTATATAGAAAAACTATAGATTTTCGAAGAGCATATGTCTTCAGAAAAGTCTGGTAGGTTGCTTGATTCTTGTCTTTAAAGATGTGTTTGGATATCTAGGCTGAGCAAAAGAAATCCTTTACCAGCAATCACTGTAAATTGGTTTTACTGATCTACTGTATATAAATCAAGTATCTGATTGGCTTTCCACTGTCTTCTTGTTGATCTACCTATGTAGTATAGGGTTTTCTACATTGAAGAAGGATGGTTTTACCTAATATAATATAGCATAATGTATATTTCAGGATACAAGGCTGTCTGGATTTACATAAGCTATGCCCCTATCTTTAAGTAGAGTACAATTATACACACCTCTTAATTAACTAAAAATGAGTGTTTATCTCTCTCTCTAGAATTCTTCCTGATGTACTACCACTTTCTCCTTCCAAATGTCCATTCCTTAATTCCATTACAGTGTCTCCAGCACCATATTTTTGCCATTAGCCTCTATGTTAGCCATTCATTTTAGATCAGGGGCGTCAAACTCATGGGTCTGATGCGTCATGCGTTGGCAACACCCACTCCCGGTTTATTGAAGGGAAAAAAAGTCACGATATGGCAACGCCATGACGACGTAAGTTTGACACCCCAGTTGTTGATGGATGAAAACCTGTATCATCCACTTGTTGCAAAGTACAATGTCTTATTGTTTCCCTAATCTCTTATTTGTTTGGGTTCTCCTTTTCTTTTTACAGAAAGCAGAGATTGCAGTTGCACCTCTGACCATCACTTTGGTGCGTGAGGAGGTCATCGATTTTTCTAAGCCCTTTATGAGCCTTGGCATATCCATTATGATCAAGAAGCCCCAGAAATCTAAACCGGGAGTTTTTTCCTTCCTGGACCCCTTGGCCTATGAAATTTGGATGTGCATAGTCTTTGCTTACATTGGAGTCAGTGTTGTCCTATTCTTGGTGAGCAGGTTTAGTCCATATGAATGGCATACAGAAGAGCCGGAGGATGGTAGAGAAGGACCCAGTGATCAACCACCTAATGAATTTGGCATCTTCAACAGTCTTTGGTTTTCCCTGGGTGCCTTTATGCAGCAAGGATGTGATATTTCACCCAGGTTGGTATAATGCTAAAATTGCTTCTAAGTTTGCATTTTATCCTTGAGGATAGAGTAAGGTTAAGCATAGTCATAATATATACCCCATATGTACAAGCACAGGCATTTTTTTAATGATACTATCCTTAGTTTCTTATCTCTTTTGTTTGTGAAGTTGTAATTGTCTTATTTTCCAGTTCGATGTATCAAGCTATTATTGCCTTTCCATAGATTACTAATTCTTGGATCTTCTTTTTTTTTTTCTTTATTTGCAAAATTCATAGCTTAGAGCAAGGATAACAGTTCTCAATTTGGGGGCTAGAACTGTTGCAAAAGATGTTTGGAAAAAATGCCCAAGTTATAATTGTAAGAAAATGAAAAGAAAAAGGAATATTCCATTTTGTAAGGTTGCATTTATATTTTAGATTTTTTTAAAAAAGTTGTGTGTGTGTGTGTGTGTGTGTAATATGATGCTTTGTCTCAGTTTAGGTGCCTCACAACAAAGAATCCTTTTTCACTAGATCTCATAATATTTAATGTTTTCTCACAAGCATGTAGTAAATTGTGTATTCTGGAGATAACGTGTATCCCTAAAATCACTGATATAGATCCCTTAATGTCAGTGATAAAGGTAGAAGTTTCTATATTATTTGAAGGTAATTTGGAAATACATTCACAGTATTCTCAAATTGTGTTTTAGTTCCATTATGCAATTTCTCTTTTGGTATTTTGAATTAAAGTACTCATGTGAGCGATGCACTGGGTAGGACATAAATTGCTGAATTAAAATATTTTATTTATGTACTTGTATCTCCACTTTGTTACTTATACAAATAACTCAAAGTGGTGAACATACCTAATATACCTCAATCCTCCTATTTTCCCCACAACACCCTTGGGTGTATATATATATAAACTGTAGTCCCTTGAAAATCTTTTTGTGTGGTTTAATTAAAGATGGAAGTAGACTTAGGTCCCATCAGAAACTAAGTTAAGTCCTTAAGTTAATGTTAATTTAATTGAAATCCTTCTAAAATTAGTGGAACATTAGTTAGACAGAACTTATTTTCCTTATTCATATAGCAGTTTCTAACTTTTGTTCAAATAACCACATTCTGTAGTGTATTATGCACTACAGTGTATTATGTAGTGTATAGGATTATGCTACATAAGGCAAAATAGGTTAGAACGCAAATGATTTTGATATTTTTGGCCAAGATCCTTGCTCACACAGAGGAACTAAGTCAATGGCAATCACAAGTAATTTTCAATGAACAAGGTTTATTTTTTTTAATCAATCTTAATTTAGAAACTTGCCAGCACGGCCAAATAGATATTTTGCTTTGTTTTATCTTCCTTGTTTGTATCTCTGTAAAATATAAACAAAAATTAATTTTGGAGTTCACTACTATGAAAGGGAAGTGGTGGCTCAGTGGCTAAGACACTGAGCTTGTCGATCGAAAGGTTGGCAGTTCAGCAGTTCAAATCCCTAGTGCCGCGTAACAGGGTGAGCTTCTGTTACTTGTCCCAGCTTCTGCCAACTTAGCAGTTCGAAAGCACATAAAAAATGCAAGTAGAAAAATAGGGACCATCTTTGGTGGGAAAGTAACAGCGTTCTGTGCGCCTTTGGCATTTAGTCATGCTGGCCACATGACCACTGAGACATCTTCGGACAGCGCTGGCTCTTCGGCTTTGAAACGGAGATGAGCACCACCCCCTAGAGTCAGCAATGACTAGCACATATGTGTGAGGGGAAGCTTTACCTTTACTATGATATGAAAATCAATGGAGGGGGATTCTCCCACCAAAAACTAACCACCTATGCACTTCGTGTTCTATTACTTTTACAAAATGAGCTCAACTGTAGTCAAATGGTCAATGGTATGACAATAAGTGGGCCCCAGAACAACTCATAATCATTGAAGGCACCACTTTGAAGGGAAGTAGAGCCCTTACTCTGAATACAAGAGAAAAAATGGTACAGAACTTTTTACTGTGACAATCAGACTAATATTCCCTATCATGGACATTTTCATCATCCGTATCAACCTAGTTATCTTGGCAATGGGTTAATTTATTTCTCCTGAAAGACATTTTTATAGTTTTCAGCCATTCTTTAATATCCTTCTCACCAAGAGAAAGAGATATGAAAAAGTTCAAAGTAAAAGGATGGTTTATATCTTATAGATACTATTTTAATAATTCCTAATCTTGTGAGTTCATCTTCCTCTATCTTATTCATATTCTGTTCTCCCTTAGCTGATTTCCCTCATATATTTGAAATACTCTTGAAGTTTTCCATGTTGCCTATCTTGAGACTAGCAGGGCAGGAATATATGAAGTATCTGACCAAATTTCATCCAGTAGCTGGTCTATATTGTCAAAAAACAATATTGTTTTAAATTACAAAATCAATCCAGAATAGTGCTTCATTGGGGAGAGGAGATTAGATGCAAAGTTTAAGATTTTGTGCTAGTCGACTATTTTTTATAAGGAGGCAAATCTATAAGGAATCGTTTCATTAGCCTGAGTGGCGCAGCAGACTAATGCTACTGTTAAAGGTAGTATTTAGCTTCCAGCTGCCTGCAATTACTGCGAGTTCAATTCTCACCAGGCTCAAGGTTGACTCAGCCTTCCATCCTTTCTAAGGTAGGTAAAATGAGGACCCGGTTTGTGGGGGCAATAAGCTGACTTTGTATAAAATATACAAAAGTATGAAGGCTATTGCTTAATGCCTTGTAAGCTGCCCTGAGTCTCCGGAGAAGAGCGGCATATAAATCAAAATTTAAAAAAAAAATTAGCAGTCTGTTCATACTTGTACACAGATAAATGATAGACAACCCCATTCTGCTAAAATGTCTTGACAGTTCCCATCAGCTGTACCCAGCATTTCATGAGACCTTGTTCACAGTCATTCTTGCCTTGGTCACTTCCAAGGCATGAGTGACTGTGTTTTGGGTTACTGCAAAACTCTCTACATGGGTCTGCCCTTGAAGACCACCTAGAAGTGAACCAGTGCATGCAGTGTTAGCACCCCCTAGCTTTGTACACATTTCACCCCTGTTGCATGAGTTAAACCTCTGGGTACAAGGTCCTGGTTATTACAGTTAAAGCCCTACATGGCACAGGAATAGGCTATTCATCGCTCCCTGAGGTTAGCTGTCCATCCCACTAGATCAGATAGGGTGGGTAGGCTCCAGGTCCCTTCCCTGAAATATTACCAGTAGTGAGTCTTAGGAAGAACATTAAACATAATCATAGACCCAAACATTTGAGATCTCATTTTTGCCATATATTCAATTTTTTTGTGGGAAAGCAAATCTTAGTACTTAGTACTTAGTACTAATATGAGAAATAATAGTGAGAAACTGTTTACTAAAGTAGTATAGTATAGTATAGTATAGTATAGTATAGTATAGTATAGTATAGTATAGTATAGTATAGTATAGTAATACTTAGAGGGATGTGGTGGCTCAGTGGCTAAGACTCTGAGTTTGTCGATCGAAAGGTCGGCAGTTCAGTGGTTTGAATCCCTAGTGTCGTGTAATGGGGTGAGCTCCTGCTACTTGTCCCAGCTTCTGCCAACATAGCAGTTCGAAAGCACCTAAAAAATACAAGTAGAAAAATGGGAACCACTTTTGGCGGGAAGGTAACAGCATTCCGTGCGCCTTTGGTATTTAGTCATGCCGGCCACAAGATCACTGAGACATCTTTGGACAGTACTGGCTTTGAAACGGAGATGAGCATCGCCCCCTACAGTAGAGAACGACTACCACATATGAGTGAGGGGAACCTTTACCTTTACCTATAGTAATACTATAGTATAGTATAGTAATACTATAGTATAGTAATAATAATATACTATATTAATAATATAATATAGTATAGTATAGTATTATTATGCTATTATCAATGTTCTAATTGATAAATACCCAAGGTGATTTCTCAGTACTTAGCTTGGAAATCATTCCATTAGCTCCTGTAGCAAGCAGCTCCTCCTTGTAAGAGATAAATTAAACTTTTATTCAGAGTATATTAGATTTTTCTTCATTCCCCACGCTGTCGTTGCTACATGCTGAAGTGTGACTCAGATAATAAAGAGAAATTTTATTAAACAGAACAACGACCTTATTATGTGACACTCACGATGATTGTTGTTTGATGAATACATTTCCTGTAATAATTTGTTTTGCTGCACCTTCTAGGAAAATACACATATCTTATTCCTATTTAGATCCCTCTCAGGTCGCATAGTTGGAGGCGTCTGGTGGTTCTTCACGCTAATCATAATTTCATCGTATACCGCTAACCTTGCTGCTTTCTTGACTGTTGAGCGGATGGTCTCACCCATAGAAAGTGCAGAAGACCTCGCAAAACAAACAGAAATTGCATATGGGACTCTAGACTCTGGTTCAACAAAAGAATTCTTCAGAGTAAGTTGGTTTGCTTCCTGAAATTCAATTTCTCCATCCAGTGTGCGGCCGGTACTATGTTCCATTACACCTAATCTGTTTTGCTTCTGTGGCCAATGCAATATTGAAGTTATTCCAGTTCAAGTTATTCAAGTTGTTTAAAAATCAAAAACAAGAACTGCTCCATTGGTGGGCTTTGATAAGCTTTTTGTGGTTGTAAAGTGTATTTCAGGTTGGTTTTTGTTTTATTCTGTGGCAGGCTTTGGTGAAAAGCTATGCAGTTTTACTACGTGCAGATACTGGATGAGAGAAAGTAGCTACATTGAAAATACATAGGATATGTTTCCAGCAGTTTGATCATTATCAATTTTGTTTGCTATGTTATAAGATATAAAAAATATCTTCCAGCAGCTGGGAAACAAGAAATGCTAAGTACTTCTAGGCAGTGGTGGGATTCAAATAATTTAACAACCGGTTCTCTGCCCTATTGGCCAGCTGGGTAGGCGTGGCTCAGTGGTTATGTGACCATGTGGGTGTGACCTACTCAACATCACTCATGTCAATGGGCACTTTGCCTTAGCTGTTACAATGTAATAAGGGTTAACCAGAGAGGCAGTTTCTGCAAGCAGGGCAATAAAGATTAGGTTAGAAAAAACACCAGAATGTTTCCTTCCTGCCTTCCTTACAGGATTAGCCCTGTAAAGTGGAAAAAAACAAAATAAGATTTCTTCCAACAACCGGTTCTCCAAACTGCTTAGAAAGTTAACAAATGGTTCTCCCGAATAGAGGCAAACTGGCTGAATCCCACCACTGCTTCTAGGTCCCACTGATATAAACATGCATTAACGTCTTTTCAGATATGATCTAAACATATTTTACTTTAGTTGTATTCACTCATTGACATTAAATGCTGGACACAGACAAACAAAAAATTCATCATTTGCTGCAGTATTTAAACGCAAGTGAAGTATTTCTGAATAGAAATCTATAATGCTATGCTGTAAATCTCACTGTTATCAAGGAGACATAGAACTTTATAAACAGTAGTATCTGTTGTCACTTGTATTCTTAACTGTCTGTCCGAAATATGAACTGGATATGGTTCACTGAAACTGTTTGAGATGTGCTAAGCAAGATGTTGGATCCAGAATTACTCGTATTTAAATTAGAACCATTAAAAATAAATATTTCAGGTAAGAATAAGGAAAGTGGAATGTTTCCCTTTGCATACATACTGACACTAATCAGGGAAATCCCTTTGTATGCCAGGATTTGCACTTATTGTTTGCATACAAGACCATATGCTTAGATAGATCCTATATATAAGATCCAGACAAATGTCTGTTGAAGATTTAATTTTCCACTGAAAAAGGGAACTACAATGAAATTATACTTACCGGGGTATTAAGGTGTAAGGTCCTGCTTCTCCAGTCTTCTCAAGAAAGCAGCACTCTTGAAACGATTATCATTTCAAAATGAACTTTTATTGAAAGACAGTGATAGCAAAGGAAATGTAGGCAGGATCTGAAGCTTCCCGCTCAAAGCGTTTGGTTAAACTGCTACAAGCAAAGCCCCTCCCAATGTCCAGTTCAACATCAAGCCAATCCCAAGGTGTGAAGATGTTTGAGAACTTTGGGCAGAGAAGGTGATAACTGTCAACTCCCAGGCGCTTCAGTATCACTCAAAGCACATTTTTCTCCCCCTCCCTAACATGATCTGAGGCACATTCCTCCCCCCACCTCCCTAATTCCCACAAGGTGCAGCAAAACAAAGCAAATGAAAGCAAAGAAACCCTGTGCAAAGAATCCCCCCCCCCAGCCTCCCACCAGAATGGCAGCATCTCAATAGAAAATTATGGGACCTGACATAAGGTCTCTTAACAATAAATTAAATGGGTCATAAAAAAAGTTTCTAGGTAGATTATACCAACTTGTCTCATTTTTGTAAAGGGTATCTCCTTCTTTTATCTCTTACTTGAACAATTTCAGTATAGCCACCTGCATTTTGTAAAATGGGCTCCTATATAAATTTGATAGATAAATAAATAATTTCATAAGTTTTTTTTTAATTTAACACTGTAGTAATAGATAGTGTAATATGATAGCTATTTCAAAAGAAAGGGGTAGAATCCATAGTAATAGCAGATTAATTATGATACAGGTAGATGGTTATTTTGTGACAGTTATTTCAGTATTATTGTGGATGCTGTCATATATTTCTGCAATTATCTTTTAAAGCAGAAACAGGGTAAGCTCAAATACAATTATATTTAATACATTCAATTGTTTATATTAAAAATATTTTTATTTATGGGGATCCCAACATTACTTTTTGTTCCATTCACTATGGAAATCAGAGCTAGATCTAGAAATGTCATAAGTAGACTATGAACAAGCTACTCTGAAGCTAGTCCATCAAACAAATATTTTAAGCATACAGCTGGACAGTTCAGACGTGAATATTAACTATTTGTTATTCTTTGACTTGCTTTATGTACAAAAGCAAGTAGGATCACACTGAAAACAATATAATAATTACAGGCTTTGGATTTATTGATCCCAAGCAAGCAATCCAAGGACTTCCTCTTATATGTGTGCAAATAATCAAGAAATGGGAACAATCTTGCACTAGGAAGTTTTTTTAGCTATATAGAGATTAATAGCCTATTCAACTTTTTTTTAAAAAAAATCACATCTTCAAAAATAGTAATTCACTCTATTCCTAACCAAAGTTAGAATAAAATGTTTTACTTTGTGTTGAATTATTAGCTCCAGAAAGTACACCTAGTACTCAATAGATTTACTGCCATTAATTCTGACTTCTAGTTACTGTTGTATGCACTCATATATTTTTTTTTCTGATTTTTCCGGATTATATCTTTAAAGGACTTCAAGAACCAGGCATAAAATAGTTAAAATCTATTAGCTGTATGCCTGTCAAAACTGCAGTCTACTTTCAATGAAAGCATCTCTTTCTATCCAAAGAGACCTATTTCCTGTGGTAACCAAATGACTCTTGATTTTATTCGAGATAGCAACCAGGTTTTGCAAGGCTCTTCTTCCTTTGTTGCATCTAACCTCCTTTTAATTTCGTTCAGAGATCTAAAATAGCGGTATATGAAAAGATGTGGGCATACATGAGCACAACAGACCCATCCGTCTTCGCTAGGACCACAGCTGAGGGCGTTGCCCGTGTCCGCAAGTCCAAGGGCAAGTTTGCCTTCCTCCTGGAATCCACCATGAATGAATACATTGAGCAGCGAAAGCCATGTGACACCATGAAAGTGGGCGGAAATCTGGATTCGAAAGGCTACGGAGTAGCCACACCAAAGGGTTCTTCATTAAGGTGGGTGGAATAATATAACAATCTAAAATGTGTTGTTATAGTATTCCACCTTCCCTGATGTCCCCGATCTAGTTCTTTTTGTGTTTTTCTGTGGACATGGTATGTTCTGTTTTCTTTTCTCCATTTCATATTTTCGATCGTCCAGGAGGTAACAGTTGCTCATAGCAAAATCCATTAAATAGTGACAATCAGTGTGTATCAGCCAAGGCCATATAAAAACCATACTCTCTCAACACTGCTTCCAAGTCTTTTTTTAAACAAAAGCCCAAGACCTGATGTTTACGCACAATGGCTTTTTAAGACAAAAACTGCAAAATTCCATTAAAAAAGTGGGAAATCACATTAGAACTGCTTGTGGAATTATGGACTTTGAAAATGGTCTTTAAAGTATTTGAAGCTCTTAATATTGCAGTACTGAAGTAGGGATAATCCTTGACTTGCAGCCACAATTGAGCCCCAAAATTTCTTTTGCTAAAACAACAGTTGTTAAGCGAGTTTTGCCCCATTTTATAAACTCTCTTGCCACAGTTGCTAAGTGAATCACAGCAGTTGTTAAGTTAGTAACACAGTTGGTCAGTGAATCTGGCTTCCCCGTTGACTTTGCTTGTCAGAAGGTAGCCTTTATCTTTTTATTACAGTGTACCTTGGTACTTATCGTTAATTGGTTTTGGGAAGCACGATGGGTACCAAAAATGAGTACCGAACAAATTTTTCCCATAAGGAATAATGTAGTGAATCACAAGTTAGCTGTCACCAACAAGTTCTAGCTTGTGTGTTGAGTACCAAACAAATGGTGAGTACCAGGACAAAATTTTCATGTCAAAATGCATTTGGTACCAAATTCGATGAGTTTCAAAGCAGCTGAGTATTACCACTCTATTTAGCTGCTATTGTGTATAGGTTTTGTAAAATTTTATCTTTTTAATATTGTCAACCACCCAGAGTTAACTTTGGGGTAAGATGGGTGATCGGATGGATGGATGGATGGATGGACAGATAGGTAGGTAGGTAGGTGGATGGATGGATGGATTGGTAGGTGGATGGGTGGGTGGGTGGGTAGGTAGGTAGAAGATAGATAGTAGATAGATAGATAGATAGATAGATAGATAGATAGATAGATAGGTTGGTTTACTATAGATCTACAATACAATAGTTATAAATACATGCCAATTGCCGAATGCCAGAATTTTGAACACATGATCATGGAGATGCTGTAATAGTCAAAAGTCACTTTTTCAGTGCTAGTTTCTTTGAACAGTCACTAAACAAATGGTTGTAAATCAAGGATTATCAGTATAGCATATAGATTCATTCAAACAAAAAAACAAAAACTTTTCCAAATGAGAATATTAAATATATTGCAGTGCAATCCCTAGTTCAGTTTATTCTGAAGTAAATCCCAATCTCTTCAGTGTAATTTATTCTCATAAGAATGAGCACATGAATTTGAAGTTGAGAATAAGTCCCACTGGAAAGAAAAGGAGGCTTACTTAGAACAGAACATATTTAAGATGATGCCGAACCTATTTGTTTTTATATGCAAGCTGATTTGATTTGCAGATAAAAACAATCTTTCACCCCACCCTTTGATTTGTGTTTAAAAAGGGAAATAATCTACAAAGCATTCTGAATAATGGCAGCTGAAAAAGCTGTGGACAATTTCAGGGTACCAAAAAAAAATGTAGTATTTCTCTTATAGTTCAGCCGCAAAAAAATCCACAGTTCCTCAGTTTAATGTATGCAAAGCAAGAAAAATGTGACACAATAAAATTGTTCACACAGTGCAATTTTCATCCAGGCAGGACTCAAGGATACTTGTTTAAAGCAGATATGTGATATAATCCCACTGCATTAGAATAGAATAGAATAGAATAGAATAGAATAGAATAGAATAGAATAGAATAGAATAGAATAGAATAGAATAATAGAACTCTTTATTGGCCAAGTGTGATTGGACACACAAGGAATTTGTCTTGGTGCATATGCTCTCAGTGTACATAAAATAAAAGATATATCCGTCAAGAATCATAAAATACAACACTTAATGATAGTTATAGGGTACAAATAAGCAACCTAATCATATTAGGAAACAGTCAATATAAATCGTAAGAATACAAGCAACAAGGTTACAGTCATATGTGGGAGGAGATGGGTGATAGGAACAATGAGAAGATTAATAGTAGTGCAGACTTAGTAAATAGTTTGACAGTGTTAAGGGAATTATTTACTTATTAATTACTTATTGTTTATGGAAATTGCCAAATAAATTCAGATGGACATTAAAAAGTACAAAAAGAAATATTTAAAAATAGAAGCTTCATGAAGAGAGAGGCTTCCAACCCAACCAAAGGCCCACCCAGAGACTACAAATTCCTTAGTAAATCTAGAAACCATACTTTGAGGCTGTAGTGGCAATTGAAATATTCTTCTCTTTCCTCTTCAATCCTGGGTTTTCTTCATTCTTCCTTTTCTCAGACTTGGCTCTGCTCCTAGAAAACAAATCAGATTGCAACTGAATCCTGGAAAATAGCCCATTTTTCTCAATGGCTTCTGCAAAATTAATAGCCTTTGAAGAAACCATATTTCTCAAGCATATGTGATTGCTGTTGTGCTGTATAACATTGGGCCTGGCAGAGTAGAGACAGCGGAGAAAGGAAAAGCTCTTATCCCTGCTTCTGCAAAATTACAACTGTAGACATTCTAGGGTAAAGGGACAGATGTCCTGCTCTTTTTCTCCTCCTTGCATAGAATTCTTAATGATATGTTGGCATTTGGTGGTATGAAAGGAAGTTGTGAGTGGGTTCAGGAAATTGGAAGGAGAGAAGGGGGCAGGGAGGGGAGAGAGAGAGAGAGAGAGAGAGAGATCTTTGAGAGCTTACTGGATGGTAAAGGGCTATTCTCCAATTTGGGTTGTCTTGGAAATATGCCTGAGCAGCTGTTCACTAGACGAGATCGCTAGGGCTCACTGCCTTAGAAGAGTGAGGAAAATCCTCAGGGACAACTCACACCCTGGTCAGCACTTCTTTACCCTCCTACCATCGGGAAGGAGATATAGAAGCATAGCCAGCCACACAAAAAGGGTGAAGAACAGTTTTTATCTGTGGGCTGTCAGACTCCTGAATGTGAAATAAAATCATAACTATGTAGTACGATGGACTTGCAGGGCCGACGCAACGTGTAACATGTTCACACTGGTGCAATAGGACTGGGTGTTTTGTTAATGTGATTTATTGGGTTAGGAATTTTCTGTCTTCACTGTGAGTTGCATTGTGTTGGGGGAGGGTGCACTGAGGGAGCTCCACCAATCTCATTGTACATCTGTTGTGCAGTGACAATAAAGATTATTATTATTATTATTATTATTACTTTATTCATTAAACATGAAACTCAGTCAACTGAACGTTCAAAAATGCATCACAAATACCATTGACTGATGCTAATGGTTGATACGGGTTGCTGCCAGCATCCTAGGTATCAACCAAGTACCTTCTTAAGATGTACGATGTTCCAAGTAGCACAGTTTTTTGCAGTTCCACTGGTGTTATTGCAGGAAGCTCATTTGTTGATGTATCTTATAAAATTCTTGGACATGGTACCAAGTGCCCTGATGACAATGAGTATCAATGTTACATGTTTCATCCATAGCTGTGTAGTTTCGATGGCCAGGTCGCGATATTTCATGATTTTTTCCAGTTCTTCTTCTTGGATGAGAAGTGAAACATCTTCAAAAGAAAAAACAAAGAAGTCCAGTTGCCTCCTGAAAAAGCACCTTTGGGCCAACACTGTTCTCTTGAAACTGTCTAAGATGCTATGCTGTCCCAAAGGTGCTTTTTCAAGAGGCAACTGGACTTTCTGGTTATTCTTTGAAGATGAAGAAGCTTCTTGGATGAGAAGCAAAATGTCTTCAAAGAAAAACCAGAAAGCCCAGTTGCCTCTTGAAAAAGCACCTTTGAGACAACCATGACCTGGATGACTGAGAATCTCCATAGATGTGTCTATGGTGTTGCCTAATACAAGTGATGCAACAAGGGACCAGCAGTGGAAGGCAAAGGAGAGGACAACTGATTGTGTTGTCTGCCCCTTCCACCAAGCCTCTAATAAGTAAGTCTTCCACCACCCCCAGACTTCACAGCTCCCACAGTCCATCTTTTAATGAGGAGAACTGAAAATTATCGCACATTGTGACTGCAGATCATCTGTTACTCTCACCTGCAATAATTTAGTACAAACAATGACAGCATAATGTATGTTTTCCCAGCTCAGTTGAAGATCTAGCATCTTCATTGATAAAGTATGCCAAGTTTGGTTAGATTTACATTTGATCAGGAGTTTTTCGGTTATGCAGATTTGCCTCTTTTCAGATTCATTATTCAATATATTATGTCAATGCAAAAACAGTATTCAAAAAACCCAGAAAACCCAGAAAAATGGGTTAATGCAGTAACAAAGTTGCTTGTGTTCTGTAAATGGAACTTGGGTATCATTTGCAGTGTAGGACATGCATCATTTTCTGAATTCAAGAATAAATTGTCCATATATTTACTGAAGGTTTTTCTGTAGACCATTAAGTAGTGTAATGATTGGATCAGGTTTGGACAATTTTCCTCATTGCTTCAGGGCACAGCCATTCATTTTCTCTATTTCTTTGTAGTTTCCCTCCTCAGCTTCATAGACATTCTTCATCATCAATAATTCTGATAAAATGAAGACAAATTATTTAGAGGAAGTAGAGAGAATTGTGAATCTCTTGGAATTTTGGTAACTGGAAGCAGTGATTTAAATTATAAAGATGTATGAGAAGTTCCTAAATTCAGTAAAGCTAGATTTCCAGCACAAGGCCAATGAAAACATTGTTATACATGGAAAAGTGTCAAGCAAATGCGAACATTTGGGTGATAATAATTGGTAACTATAATGGCGTAGGCTCAGGATTTTTGCTGCTATGTATTGTTTTATTATTACAAAGAAAATTTCTCATGATTAAAAAAAAAAACAGTTTGGCTTGGCATAAGGAAGAATGTTTTTTATCCCCAAAACTATAGGATAATAAAGAGTTAGAAATATATCTTGTTTTTACATTGAACTACCCCAGTGTACTTCATCCAGTGCCCTCTTATGAATTGCTTCATTCTTATGAGAACAGTTCTTTAACCAGAAATAGTGTGGTTTGATAGTTTGCAGTAATTTTATAGTGAGTCATTTGACAATTTATGAGAAGGAGATTCTGCTAAGGTCATTTATTCTGCTTCGCAGTAGAGTGTCTATGATAGCCAATCTTGAGGGTGTAAATATCCTTGTATTCCATGGACATTCTGCATCCTTGGACCTCTCTAAGCACTTTTGGAATTACTTCTGTACAATTTTGCTTTTTACTAAATAAATACAAAATAGTTATTTGTTTAGGTACTGTGCAGCTTGTACTGTTGTGTCTCCAGATTGTTTTAGTAGTCAAGTTCGTTCATTCTAATCCCAATTATTTAAGAAGAAAGAAATCTGCATTGCTGTATATGGTCCAGGTGGCTCTAATTGTGTGTGTGAGAGAGAGAGGAGAGAGAAAAAAAGAGACAGACCATATTACATACAGCCAGAGGTGGTATTCAGCCGGTTCGGACTCGTTCAGGCGAATCAGTAGCTGCAATTTTAACTGGTTCGCCGAACCAGTAAATACCACCTGGCAGCCAACCTCAGGAAGAAGGTAAGGTCGCGGGACGAAGAAAGAGGCGGTTGTGGGGGAGGAAGCGGGGAGATTGAATAAGAGCTGGGGCCTCTGAAGGAGGGGAAATGGGGCAATGTATGGTGAAGGGAGAGCGGGCAGCATGCAGGAGGAGGCCTTTGACAGATTCTGAGTTTAGCCACCTAAGACCCTGGGCAGATAATGGGTAGAAAGGCTGCAATAGGTGTAAGTTCAATTTTTTTTTCTACCGGGTTCTGAGGGCATGGCTTGGTGGGCATGGCTTGGTGGGGGTCATGTGACTGAGTGGAATGGCCAACTCAATGTCACTCACAGCAAGGTACCACCCCACCAAGCCACGCCGACAGAACCGGTAGTGGAAAAAATTGAATCCCGCCACTGCATACAGCAAAGATTGTTTATTCATTACTGCCAATTTAAATTGTGTTTGTAATTCAGCAAATGTGAGGAGAAAATTATTAGAAATTTTAGATGGTTTTCCCCATTGGGGCAATCTAAAATACATAACTGAAAAGTATTTCCTCTATGAATTTCTACCTATTCCTGTTCTCTCTCCCCCAGGGGTGTCAAAATCGTGTTGGTCATGTGACGATTGTGACTTTTTTTCTCTTCACTAAAACGGGCGTGGGCATGTCCGTGCGTCATGCATCCAGTCTGTGGGCTGTGAGTTTGACATCCCTGCTCTACCCTAATTTAAAATGACAAAAATGTCTGCTGAGTCCTCCTTACCAGTAATCTTGAGACTCTTCTACCTATTCTGAGATGAACTGGGACAAAAGTATTAGAAGAATCACAATGGAATATAGGCTTATAGATCAGCCTAATATAAATTATATGGTGCTTCCTTAATTTATGCTAAGATAGGAAAAGTTGACAAATCCTAGCTATTCGGCTCTTTTTGCTACCCGGCTCTGATGTTTTACTTAGCACCTCATACTTTATGAAATAAGAACTGGAGATTGTAGAAGTTTCATCAAATCCTTGCTTGGGCTGTAAGACCCAAAAGCCTATGAAAATCAGGTGCAATGAAATTGTTGAAGGTAGTTTTAATGCCAGAATAGATCAAAAGGATGAGGTTTTCTACACAATATTCCATAACTGCCTCCCTAATTTAATCAATCTGTTGAAGTGCGGTTTTAAAGACTCAACAATTAATTATGGAGGCCTGAACACTAAGGCATATAATAGTTTGGAGCTGTTGTTCCTAAATTCCATGAAAGGGTTATCCGGGAGAATATGCATATTGGGAAGACATTAGCATTTTGAGTATGTTGTTCGTTTCTTTATGTCATTGCAGTTCCTATATACTGTAGATTATGGTCAGTTGCTATTTTGATAGTGATCACCTATCATTTTTCTTGGAATTAAAGGACACACAGCTTGAAATGAAAATGGAAGTTAGAGCCCTATGTTTCAGATAGACAGATAAAATCCATGTTTTTAACGAGAGGGAGATTTAGCTCAGAGTAAATTAGGTGCATTAGTTCATTTATTATAGAAAACCACTGCAGAGCAAATAATTTGGTATAACATCTCCAACGATTGGTAGTCACTAGAGGAGTCAATTAAAAATTAAGGGCCCTGTGTTTAAATTCATGGTGTGACCAGGTAATGCCTCGTGTTAATGCCAAGAGAGATTTGGTCATTAATTATCCCAAAAACAGAACCCCATGGAAGTATCAGTCCAGATAGTTTTACAATGCAATTCTTTTTATATAAACAGCTGACTAGAGATGATATAATGGTATAATGGAATCAACAGATACATCAAGCAACACTTCTCCGTGGGAGTTTGATATCTGCCAAGAATTTTTCTGTGAACTTTATGCAACAAGACCAATTTAATTGCTGCCTTGAAAAAAGAACAATTTTGGACTTCTGTATTGTCTGCAGTGCAAACTCAAATTGATAAAGAAATTGATCAGCTGAAATTGAGAAATGCATTAGGAATATACATGATTTCTCCAGGCTTAATTAAAAACAATTTAGACAGTGATACCCAACTTTGGCCTACGTATTTACTGAAGTAGACGTAGAGAGATGTGGAGATAACATTGGTGTAAGTATGCAGGGAAGATAAACGTGAACTCAATTCTGGGGAAGAGGAGCAGTTTCAGAAAGAAATCAAAATAACCATATTGTGATTCTGTTGACATCATTGTAAACAGATAAGGCTTTTAAGATTCTGTATATTATAACCTACAACATTAAAACAGCCTTCCTGTAATCCTTGTGACCTTTGTTTCCAGATCTATTGACATACGTAGTGTCAACCTTTAAGAAGGAAAGGAAAGGTCTCCCTGATAATTATCAATCTATGAAAATACTATCAGTAAATTATAATGTATAGCTTACAGTTAAAAGTAAGATACTAACACCGGAAATTACAAACTGAATGTAGACAGGAAATATTCCATGAAGTAGGCTTCAGGGAAGACAGAAATACAATAGAATACAATGAGCCGCGGTGGCGCAGTGGTTAGAGTCCAGTACTGCAGGCTATTTCTGCTGATCACTGGCTGCCAGCAGTTTGGCAGATCGAATCTCACCAGGTTCAAGGTTGACTCAGCCTTCCAATCTTTTGAGGTAAAATGAGGACCCAGATTGTTGGGGGCCATATACTGTCTCTGTAAACCACTTAGAGAGGGCTGTAAAACATTATGAAGCAGTATATCCTAGTACTAGGATTCATAGTGCTAGGATTCATGCTGAGTTCTTAAATGGAGAAATATATAGCAAAACCTACCTTGTGCTATTTACTGATTTTAAGCAAGCAGCTGATAGTATCGCAAGAAGCAAATTGCGGGAAGACTTCAGAAATCAATGACGGCTTATTTTTATCTATAAGATGTAAGACAATTCCAATCTTAAGATTTAAGATGTGGAAGGTGGAAGGGCAGTTCTCTGACTGAAGAACTCCTCAGTTTAAGAGAATTAAACAAGGCTGCATCTTGCCCTGCTATTATTCCATTTCTAGATAAAATTCTGTAGTCATTTACCTGATAAAAGCAGCCTTTCCCCAGCCAAATATTGCAGGCAGGTTAAGAGCAGTGATACTCTATGCTGACAATGTAGAGGTTCTACCACAGACAACAATAGAATTAAAGGAGGCTCTCTGAAGTTTATCTATCTTTGCAAGGGGCAGCAGATAACAGACAGTTCGCTGCAACCAACTCACTACAGAAACTCACTGAGGGACGAGAGTTATACTAATGTTGAAGAAATAGTGGAATAGAACAGGGGTGGGCTTCAAAAATTTTAGCAAGGGGTTCTCTGCCCGGTTGCTGGGTGGTCATGGCCATGGTGGGTGTGGCCTAGTCGGCCTCCTGCACTACAGCTGAGGGGCATTTTTGCGGAGGCCCTCTGAAGGCTGGAAACGGTCCCAAACTTCCAGTAGACCCATTTTTCGCCCTCTCCGAGCCTCCCCGCGTGCCCTGCACTTACCTGCAACCAAAACGGGCCGCATGGGGACTCCTTGGAGGGGCGGGGCAGGGTGGGTGGGGCCAGGCAGGAGTGGGATTTGGGGGGGAGTGGGATTTGGGGGTTCTCTGAACTGCACAGAATTTTAGCTAGAGGTTCTCCTGAACCCCTGCAACCCCCAGCAGCCCACCCCTGGAATGGAATCATTAAAGAAAGGATGCCAAAGGAGCGACACAATGAAATGTGAATGACAAAAATTAAAATCTTTTTAAAGATTATTTCAAATAATTGAATTGTTGAATTGTCCCATAGCAAGTTGTCCTATGGTGAATTGGCCATGGTGAGTTGACCATGGCAAGTTGGCTGCAGCGAGTTGTCCCATTCCTGATATATTGCAAAACAAACAAACAATGCCCCTCCTCCAAAGATTGAGCACGTAGCCTTTTGAGATTATTTTTCATTTTAAGTGAGAATCATAAAGCTGAGGCTACCTAGAAGCATGAACAGGAGGATAATATCATGCTCACAAGTGTTTTACTTCATTTTGGTTTCAACAGTTTTATTTCTATGAACTTATCTAGAAAATGTTTATGTACTTTAACCTAGACTCTAACCTTTTCACAAAATTGTATATGATGCTGACCAGTATCATAATAAAGGTAATTATTTATTTGATATTGAGCAGCTGTTACTATAGGTACCGTGTATGTTAATCATGCACATACATAACACAAACCCATGAAATCAGTAGATCCAATGGTATACATATGTCTTAGGCAACTATTAGACAGAATTAAAGCAGTCAGGCATATTACATTTTTATCATTGCCAATACAAAATATTATTTAAATTTACAGGTAGTCCTCATTTAGCAACCACAATTGAGACTAGTTGTTGAGCAAAGTGGTTCCTAAGTGAAACTGAGACTGTGCTTATGGTGTTACTTCAACTTTGCTTTACAAACTTGCAAAGGTCATAAATGTGTGGATGGTTTGCAAAGTTATTTTTTCATCACAATATAGAATAACATCATTGGAAGGGACCTTGGAGGTCTTCTAGTCCAACTCCCTGCTTAAGCAGGGGACCCTATACTATTTTAGACAAGTGACTGTCCAATCTCTTCTTAAAAGCCTCCAGTGTTGGAGCACCCACTACTTCTGAAGGCAGGCTGTTCCATTGGTTGATTGTTCTTACTGTCATGAAATTTCTCTTTAGTTCTAGGTTGCTTCTCTCTTTGTTCAGTTTCCATCCATTGTTTTCTTGTCCTGCCTTCTGGTGCTTTGGAAAATAGGTTGACCTCTCTGTTCTTTGTGGCAGCCCCTCAAACATTGGAACACTGCTAACATGTATTCTTAGCTCTTCTTTTCTCTAGACTAGACATACCTAATTCCTGTAACCTTCTTCATATATTTTATCCTTCAGTCGTCCCGTCCCGTCCCCCCCCCACCCCGATCATCTTTGTTGGTCTTCTCTGCACTCTTTCCAGAATCTCAATACCTTTTTTATATTGTGGTGAGCAAAATTGGATGCAGTATTCCATGTGTGGTTTTACCAAGGCATTATAAAATGGTAGTAGCACTTCTCGTGATCTTGATAAGATCCCTCTGTTAATGCAGCCTAGGATTCATCATAACATCATCATTTCAGTTGCTATATGACTCACTAAACAAGAATTACCTGTATGTTCAAAATATAAAAAGAAAATAGCACTTTACATGCATAGAGAAATAAAAGCAGGTGCAATTTCTGTGTTCGTTCCATGGCACAAAACTTGTTTGCCTCTTGGCAGAAGGTATAAAATGCAATTATATCTATGGCAATTACTACACTTGCAGGAATTGTAATATATCTTTCAGTCCTAGGGGTGAAAATGTAAAGAGATAAGTGCTTCAGAATCTTTTTATGCTATTGTGTAGTTTCAAGTATATTATTTATCCATTATAGGATGTTAGCAGAAATTGCAAAATGCAGATGTTTGGGGGAATATTCAATAATGCTGGCCTATTAGGCTCCAGTGTGATGTTTTATGTAATTGGGTCTATATTTCCATATAGCGATAAGCAACATGGTATCTTGGAAGATTATTAGATCAAAAGTATTGTGGACATACAACTTTGGAATAGGCTGCCAAAATAGTAGTGGCCAACACTAATAACAGAATAACAGAGTTGGAAGGGATCTTGGAGGTCTTCTAGTCCAACCCTCTGCTCAAGCAAGAAACTATACTATTTCAGACAATTAGTTGTCCAATCTCTTCTTTAGAACCTCCAGTTCTGTAGCTTCTACAACTTCTGGAGGCAAGTTGTTCCACTGATTAATTGTTCTAACTGTCAGGAAATTTCTCCTTAGTTCTAGGCTGGTTCTCTCCTTGATTAGTTTCCATCCATTGCTTCTTGTCCTGTGCTTTGGAAAATAGGTGCTGTTCTTCATGGTAATCCCTCAGATATTGGAACTATGCTATCATGTCACTTTAGTTCTTTTCATTAAACTAGACGTACCCAATTCCTGCAACTATTCTTCGTATGTTTTAGCCTTCAGTCCCCTAATCACCTTTGTTGCTTTTCTCTATGCTCTTTCTAGAATCTCAACATCTTTTTTTATATTGTGGCAGCCAAAACTGGATGCAATATTCCAAGTGCGGTCTTACCAAGGCATTTTAAAGTGGTATTAACACTTCATGTGATCTTGACTCTATCTCTCTGTTAATGCAGCCTAGGACTGTGTTGGCAGCTGCAGCACGCACCACTGGCTCATATTTATTTATTTATTATTTATTTATTAGTCATATTTCTATGCCGCCCAACTCTCCGAGGACTCTGGGCAGCTTACACCAAAGACAGTATGAACAATATACAATAAGAGATGTTAAAAACCGTCTTAAAGACAATCTTAAAACCGTCTTAAAGATGTTAAAAAATTTAAGTGATTGTCACTAGGACTCCAAGATCCTAGTGACTACTATTGAGCCAGGATGCTGGCCAAAGCAGAGTCAACACAAGATGAGCAGTCTGAAAGGTCCCACCAACTCTAGGCAGAGATGGTATTCAGCCGGTTCAGACCAGTTCTCCCGAACTGATAGTGGAAATCACAGGTGGGCCTGCCCACCCACCCTGGCTCTATGCCATCCTGTTTAGGCACATTTTTGAGGCCGGGCACATGCCCGGAAGGTGCACATGCGAGCAAAGCACATGCGCGGAAGGCAGGCGGGTGTGCGAACCGGAGAGTTCGTGCACCTGAAGCGAGTGGGCGCGGCAAACTGGTAGTAACATAATTGAAACCCACCACTGACTCTAGGTATGTAGAAGATGCTTAACATGAATTAGAGAAATACAGAATGACTCTCATAGGCTATGGGTTCTTGGGAAATGATCAGGTTAGTCAACAGACATAACTTCTTATGATTTTTTCCCCTTTAATCATAACAGAGATTTCTAAATGAAAGTTTCTTACTACCTTTTCATGCATGGAAGTCTAATTATGTAGCTTCCAGACAGTTTAGAGAAACCATCAGCTCTTTAGATTTCCCCCTAATCTTTTGTCTCTTTATACAGCTTTTGCTATAACAAGATTGAACGGCAATAAGGCTATACATGATTTACAGCCTACTTTCAGTATTTCTATTTCTATACCTGTAAGCAAAAGCCTCTATGTTTGACAGATTCTGAATCATTATGTGTACAAGGTGGTTATTTCTACAATAATCTCTCTTCTTAGAGTTAAGTAAGAGCATTATTATCATTGACTAGTGTCTCTCAAGCTTGTAGGAGGTTGTCTTCAGTGATTCTACAGTACAGAGCTGCTGAATTCATCATGGCTCACAACCTTCTCCAAGCTAAACTTACTGCACCTGTGTATGGTTTGCCAATTGCACAGTGGCAGATAGGACAGCACTCCAGATGGTTAAAGTCATTGTCCAGGGGATCATTGGTTGCCCTCTCCCCTCTTTGGAAGAGCTTTATAGCTCCCGCTGCCTTAAGAAAGTTCAAAACATTCTTAAAGATCCATCTCATCCTGGGCACCTTTTTTTTTTTTTTTGAACTATTACCATCTGGCAGATGGTACAGGATAATAAAAACAAGGACAAATAGGCTTCTATACCAGAGCAGTAACTATATTGAATTCTACTGTATTGTGTAACACTAATGCAATATCAGGGGTTTTCAATTCAATTGTATAGAATATGAAGGATGTGTTTGTTTTATTTTTATAGTTATAATGTACACTGAAGATGGCATTTAACTTCGTTGTACGAAGTGCAGTAACAATAAAGTAAACTAAACAAAACCATCTCTTTTTCCCATCAATGCTTCTGCCAGCTTTTAGTTCCTCTACCTTGAGAACATTTCTGTTTGTGTATATGACTTATCTGCTTAGGCTAGTTCCCTGTTAGTGCTTATCACAGTACCTGAATGGTGATTGTGTAACTGGACAGTGTTCTACTTGCATTGGGAGATGTCTTTCCCCGTGAAAGAGCTGTGGTGACGCAGTGGTTAGAAAACAGTATTGCAGGCTAATTCTGCCGATTCTGTAATTGAGCCTAATCATTAAGCTAGGTACACATGTGATCACCTTGCTTAATGATTCCTGTCCCGGTCTCATTGATGCAGTCATTAAGCAACTGTGCTGGTCATGAAGTGAAGCATGGGATGCCTTGGGGAGGAGCCTCCTTAAAAAAGCATTCCAAAAGATTGTGAGAAAAATCACCTGCTTGTAGAATGGCATGAAAGCCAAGCCTCCTGTCAGCTGGTCACCTGTGTCAGAAGCTGCAGAAAAAAAGTGAGGTGCTTCTGGGCCCTGGAACTTGCTGAGGAGCAGGTGGAATCCTGCAAGTTGCAACATCTTCACATGTACCGGTAGCCTTTGCAGCTACTCTGAGGTTACCCAGTGTGACTGAGTTGTCTGGGTTGAGAGCAGACCCATGTCTTCTGGGGACTTATTTGGAAAGAAGCAGACCCAAAGATTTAGAGGACCCATTGGCCGGATGTGGGGGAGATAAGTAGGGGGGCCACTACAGCATTCTTGCAATCAGTCCTAGGGGCGAATGACTGTTGGGATGCTGCAGCTGCCATAACTTTGAAACAGGGTTATAAGCTTTTGGGAGGTCCAGCATAAGTTTGAACAGTTGATAAGTGACTATTCATAAGGCGAGGACTACCTGTACATTTCTACCTAGTAACTGAATAATATTTCTAAATTTATACCATGTTTTGCCAAAAATAAGACCCAGTCTTATATTTTTTTGAACCCAGAAATAAGCGCTTGCCCTTATTTTCAGGGGAGGTCTTATTATTTTGGGGCGCGTGGGGCAAGACGGGGTTCCTCTTGCTGTCTTACCTGATTTCCACCTCTGTCTCTCTAACCCTAACCCGAGGAAATGGCGGGGACCGGCTGCACATGTGCTTAAATATTTTTGGGGAGGGCTTATTTTAGCACATGAGCTCAAAAGTCCGATTGGGCTTATTATCCGAGGTGGTCTTATTTTCGGGGAAACAGAGTATTTAGAAATCTGTTTAAAGCATGATTGTGAAAATGCAGTGCTAACTGATTTGACATATATTGTCCGGAACCAAATTGTTCATTGCTGTTAGTAAAAGAAATTCCAGATTACTTATTAAAGTCTTAGTCAAACAGAGCTCAGTGAACTGTTGCTAGTGCAATGCAATAAGGTGTCAGTGCATTATGAGGATAGCATGTTTATTTTGCTACTATGCTTAGTGAGAAAAACCACATGAAGTTTCCCCAACATTTCAATTCAAGGAAACAGGGCCATCTTTCCTGATTCGTTCTGTGCAAGGAGGACGAATGAATATGGATTCTAGATTAGTGTTTCTTAATCTCAGCAACTATAAAATGCAGGGATTACAAGTCCCAGAATTCCCTGACCAGGTGACTGGCCAGGAAATACTAGGAGTTGAAGTCCATATATCTTAAAGATGTTAAGGTTGAGCAACAATATTCTAGATTACAAAATACAGTTAAGCAGGTTTGTACCTTTCTGGTGGGGGGAAAACTTAAGATATCTCTGAAGAAAATATCAGATACATGATTATTTTTTGGTAGAAGTTTTTAAAAAGCTTTCTATATAGACCATGTTAAATGTTGGCTGAGGGAAAAAAAAGTGACCATAACTTATTTATCTTATCTCTTCAATTGCATCTTCATAGCTATTAAAAAAGCAGTGTGAAATGAATGTGTTTTTTACATGGCCTGCTATATTTAATAAGGAATGCAATGTGGTTAGATTGTTTAACCAGTTTAAGCTTAATTGCAGAATAGACATGCTTAAAATTCTCATTTATTTTTCCATTACCTTTTATTTTCATTGTTTCCTTTATTTGCTGTGAAATTGTTTATGGATATGGCTAATCAGCTACTAAATAACCCTCTCATAAATAGCTTTTCTTTAAAAAAAAATACTACCAGTGTCACAAGCCAGTGGCAAATTATTTCTTTAAAATTAAAACTTTTTTCTTCCAATAGTTAAAGATGAAATTTGGCCAAGATGAATATGGCTTTTTTAATATGCATGTTTTATTCAAAGGGAAATTGCTATGTCCAACAAATGTTTCCAATTATAAATTGATACAGTACATCACTAAATACTCAGGGAACTGATTTAATTGAAGATTCTATCCGTTTTTGCTACTCCTTTTATTCAGCATCCAGAAAATATTTTTTCCATCCAAAATTCTAATAGGAAGAGACCTTAATGTGACAACACTAATCATTTTTTCAGAAGGGGTCTGAATTTACATCCTCTCACCAAGTATACTACCTGAGTAAAAGAGTGAATAAGTTTATCCTTAAGACAGGTACATGCAGTAACTTGTAGGAGGTTTACATCCAATAAACTATACTGTATGCAGATTTTTCAATCAGGGATCTTTTTTAATATCTAAACAGAATGTTAAATTCAGTGTGAAATTCTTTTCAGTAGGAGTCCCCAATCAAGGGACTGCCTGCTTATTAATAAATGATAATTTAGAATATATTTCAGACTAATATCCCATAAGACTTAAGAGTATTTTGCAGTAACCATCTTTGTTATCCTCCTTTTAATTTCCAATGGTTAATATACCAATTTAAAAAGGATATGAATATCTTACCAAACTAATCAGTGTTCCAGAACAAAAATAATATATGAAATAACTTCTACGTCATATGAAACAAACTTGTTCTATAAATACCATAACAAGATGACCCTATCAGATTTCTTGGGGGGGTAAAACACATAAATGTCCAATAATTCAAAATTATAACATGGAATCAAAATCATTTTGCATGTATGTGTCTCATTTCTATAGATTTAAAACTGAATTAGTAACCATTTTAAAATCCATAGAAATGCTAACATAGATGCAAAATGGTCTTGGACACTTCACTCTCTTATTCCATGGCCCTCTGTACTTTTGAAGATGTAATTTAATGGATGCCAACAGCAATTATAAATTGGTATATGTTCATTGAAGAGAACAGCATGGTAGCCTAGGAGTGGAACTCTTGCCTCACAATTAGGAGGCTGTGAGTTAAATCCTAGGTAGCAACAGATATTTCTCTCTCTGGGCACAAAGCTGCAACCCCTGAAGAGGCACAAAGCTGGAAACTTTAGGCCAGATTTACCAGACCCTCAATAGTTCTGCCCACCTTCAGCCTCCCTCAATGTCTTGTCCTGGTTTGTCATCCTACCCTTAAAGATGAAACTGGGTTGAAAACAGCCACACCGGCTAAGAATTCTGGGATGGAATTCCTAATGGAAAACACTAGGCCAAGGGACAAATGTTCCATAACAGAAAGTAATAATAAGTAGTTTAACTAACTCTCTGTTCATTAGTTCATACAAAATTAAACCTATTTTAAGTCACATTGAGCGATGTGAATGCTTAAACTTTTTTTTACATTGGAAGCTATGATATAAAACTCTCCGGATATTTGCCTCCTATGTAATTTTAGAAATAGATAGGATGCATATGCCTGGCTACAATAAAATAAAATAAACTCAGCTGCTAGTACAAAAGCAGGCAATTCCAGTTTGATGGAATTTAACAAATTTAATGTTGCTGGTAACAATAAAGGCTCTTAACTGCTTCCTAAGAAATTGAAAAGAAACCCAGATCGCATCAGAGAAGATAATTTGACCTTTTCTTACAAAATGCACACACACACACACACACACACACAGAGAGAGAGAGAGAGAGAGAGAGAGAGAGAGAGAGAGAGAGAGAGAGAGACATATTCAGATTAAATATTGAATGTGTGTTTTTTCAAATTAGATATTTGTTCTTGAGTTAATTACCGTATTGGAAAAACATGATCAAATAGTTTTGTTAGAGTGCTCAACCGTCAAGTTTGGTTTTTTTTAAATGCCCGAAATGCATATTCCCCTCCACAAATTTGCTTTCTCTCTTTTTTTTACAGGAATCTTGCGACATACGAATGAGAGGTTTATTTAGTTGCATAGATAAAAGCTTTTTTTAAAATCCTCATTTCTTCTAACATCTTTAACAGCTATGCAGTTTCTTACAAGATATGTTTTATCGTTTCAAGAAATGCTGTTAACCTGGCAGTTTTAAAACTGAATGAACAAGGCCTCTTGGACAAATTGAAAAACAAATGGTGGTACGACAAAGGAGAGTGTGGCAGCGGGGGAGGTGACTCCAAGGTTAGCCTCAATGTCACCAAAGCGGGTAAAAAGAACTGTTGAGTAATTGGCGCGTCTGCTGTGGTTCCTCCTTCCTGCTCTCCAGACCCAACGGTGTCCTGTGGCACTGCAAATACATTGCCAACCAATATCCAGATGTATGCAATTACTGTCAAAGCAAAAATATTTGCATCCTAATCAGATTTCTTTTTGACCAAGGCCAGCTGGTACGTCTTGAAGTCCAAATTGGAGTTTGTCTTGTCATTTTGGCAATTGCTCAATAAATTCACTTTAAAAAAAAAAAAAAAGTGAACCATTCAGGAATAATATCTATCCCCAAAGTAAGTTTCCTGAACCAGAAGATAGAGAAATGCTGATAAATTAACATGTGGCAGAGTTTTAAATAATTAGTTTTACCATCAAGAGCTATAGGCTTAATCTCACCCCGAATTCCTTAAAGGAAATAAATCCTTTTCATCATGTATCTTTCATCAAGTATTTTTCTTGTCCTAGCATAATTCTTCATTAGGACAGATTTGCAGAATGCTGGTTTGAAAGTGGGCCTATTGGAGTTTCTTCAAAAAAAAAAAAAAAAAGCTGAGAAGGATAATCTACTATTTGGTTGAGAAGAGAATATCTGTAACACAAGAACTGTGGACCTCTTGATGTTCTCCGAGCTGGTTGTTTGCTTGCAGACATTTCATTACCCAACTAGATAACACCATCAGCGTTAATGAGTGTGGGGTTTGCAGTCTGTTTATTTATAGTACACCCCTGTCAAAACTGGTAGGACAAGTTACAGGCAACAGGTAGCCCTCTCTTAACAATGAAAATTGGGAACAGAATTTTTGTCACTAAGCAACGCAGTCCATAAAGCATGACATAATGTGAATGCACTGCTTAAATTCCAGCACTTTTGATTACTGACATATAAGAGGATCACTGCAGGATGTTAAGTGAGGATGTCACGTGGCTGCCTTTTGCTATTTTCTGCCAGTTTCCCCATTGACTTTGCTTATAGGAAGCTTCCTATAAGCTTTGCCAGCTGGTAAAGGAGGTCCCAAATGGCAATCATATGACCATAAGACATTGAGATGTTGTAATCACGAGCGGGACACCAAGCATTCAGACCATGATCATGTGACCATGGTGATGCTATCAGGGCTGTAAGTACAAAGACAAGTTGTAAGTACCACTCATTCAGCATCGTTGTACGTTTGAATAGTCAGTGAAACGGGTGATTATTAAACAAGGACTACCCGTAGAAACCCTGCACTCCCTCACTCTGCTAATGTTATCTAGAAAAGTAATGAAACTTCTGCAAGCCCAGAGAACACCAAGAACTCCACTATTCAAGTTATCCTCTTGAGTGCTATAGTTCAGGGGTCTCTAACCTTGGCAACTTTAAGATTTGTGAACTTTAACTCCCAGAGTTCCTCAGCCAGCTTTGCTGGCTGAGGAACTCTGGGAGTTGAAGTCCACAAGTCTTAAAGTTGCCAAGGTTGGAGGCCCCTGCTATAGTTGACACATACTGCAGATTGTATAATTCATTTCATCTAGTCACAATGTTTTTTTTGTTTGTTTGTTTGTTTGTTTTAATTTGATTTATATGCCGCCCTTCTCCGGAGACTCAGGGCGGCTTACAATGCGTTAAGCAATAGCCTTCATTCTTTTGTATATTTTATACAAAATCAGCTTATTGCCCCCACAAACCGGGTCCTCATTTCACCTACCTTAGAAAGGATGGAAGGCTGAGTCAACCTTGAGCCTTGGAGAGATTCGAACCAGCAGAAATTGCAGGCAGCTGTGTTAATGACAGGGTGCACCAAACCACTGTACTATCAAGGCTCTCCTGTTGAGTACAAGAAAAGATAGTCAACAATGTTATAGTTATGTAGCTGATACTTCCTTTTGTAATATATTATTCAGAAACACCTCATGAAGTCAATTACTTCAGAAATGGATAAGGCTAATAATATGTACTCTATGCCCCTTTCATTCCGTTAATTTAATGGCTGGTGGGTTTACGTACAGATGGTCGACTGTGTTCATATATCATCAGAGACATCAGCAGCTAACCACAATGATGCCAAAATGACAAACTGTATGCTGTGGCATCACAATGTTGACTCCACTCTTTTATTTATTTTATTTATTTATTTTTCATATTTGTATACCGCCCTACTCCCGAAGGACTCAGGGCGGTGAACAGCCATAATAAATACAAATACATATAGAAGTTAAAAACTATTAAGAAACAGATTAAGTAATTTAGGCTCAAAGATTAAGAACATCCAAATTTATCTAAAGAGGTTTAAAACCCAATTTAAAAGCCAGTTTAAAAGCCAATTAAAAAGGGAGAGTTAGGCCAGACCAGCTTGTTGGAATAGAAATGTTTTCAGGGCACGGCAGAATATGCGTAAATCTTGGATGTTTCGTAACTCCGGGGGAAGCCCGTTCCAGATGGTAGGTGCCACAATGCAAGTATGGAAGGGATAAACTTTATATCACACATATCACCTGTTATCTTTGTTCTGAGGATATGCATAATACGTTGACCCAGGTCAGGTGAAAACAGATATGCCATCTATGACATGCTAATATTAGCTGTTAACTTAGGTTAGATTTTGTCAGTGTGTTGTGTTGTATTAGTATTTTTAAACACAATTTGGTTCATAGAAGGTTCAATGTATTATGCAAACTCAGAAAAAGGAATTAATGACATTTGATTTCCAAAGTTTCTTTTAAAAATTAAGCTCTAGTCCTTAAAGCACTTTGAACATCTAAAATTAAAAAGTTATGATTCCCAACATGAATGTCGCATGAACACATTTCTCCTTGGTATCATTTCAACAGCTTTGTTCATTTATAATTCAGATTATTATTTTTTTACTTTACTGAATAAGCAGATCTTCACATTATATTATTACAATTACTGATATTAGTGGTCATTGAATTCAGAAGCAAATCATAGTCTCATTTTAAAATATTGTCAATTGCTTAAAGCGGCTTAATTACTGAAGTATCAAATTCCAAACAAGCTACTAGTGTAAGAAGTTAAAGTAGATAGTAACCAAGTTAGGTGTCTTGTACAAACCATCCCACATGTCCTAGATGCTGAAACACGTATCAATTGAGACTGTTGCAATAATTACGTATTGTGAGTCTAAGCACTTTTACTCAGCTGTAGATCCCATTTAATTCAATAGAACGTATTTCACATAAAGTCTGCTTTGGCTTGCAGCATAAACTGTTCAGCTGACAATTTAGGGGGTAGACTTCTGTTGAGGTTAATAGCTAGGCATCCATTTATATTAAAAAAAAGAAACAAAAGCAGGAAAGTTCTCAAACTATTTGACAATCCATTAACACATATTAAGGATTATTGAAGCCAATAGTTTTGGGTTTACAGTAATTGCAGACAACTTATTTAAAACTTCACCCAGCAGGACGCGCCCATTACTTGAAGCGATGGAGCAGGTCCCATTGGTATAGCTGTCTCTGACCCTAGGCCTTCTCTGTACATGGTGTAACCGCCACTGTGGCCTGTGCTCCATCACTTTGCCATGCGATTCTATGTAGTTTTGCTTGAATAACATAAAATAACATATATAATGTTATTTATGTTATTTTCCACGTGAAGAACTCCTGTAAACCTTGCCGTTTTGAAACTCAGTGAGGCAGGCGTCTTAGACAAGCTGAAAAACAAATGGTGGTACGATAAAGGTGAATGTGGACCGAAGGATTCTGGAAGTAAGGTCAGTTGCTGAAGTTCGGGGCCTATTGTTGTGTTCACGAGGGAGTTATTGGTCACTTAGGAATGGAAATAAGTCAGCTATTGGAAGAACCATCATGTTGAAGAGGTTAATTTTGTCTCAGCTTCCGTGGAACAAAATTATATTCCATTAATACTGCTGTAAAATCACTAATCCACGTTTCAACTCCACTTATACATATCTGCAAAAGCCACATTCCTCAAGACAGCGCACATTCATATACATACACAAACACACACACACACAAACATACACACACACACACACACACACACACACAGAACATATAGCCAAAAGCTTTTTCCATCAATAATAAACCCTTTCAATTTTAATTTGCCCAAAGTGTTTTCTACGTCGTTCCATATTCTGGATTTGTAGAAATGGAACACCTAGATTCAGAATGGTGCTGTGGAATGGTTTGGGATATTTCTATGAGATCTGAAGATAATCTTATTTAATGTGTGCCATTTTCTCACTACACAGTACCGGAGTTCCATTGTAAATGTAATAGAGCTGACTGTTCCTCTAGAGCGGGGGTGGGGGGTTTCAAACTTGCGTCATCAAGTGACATATTGCAACTTCCCCCCTGTTCTGTCCCTGTCTCACACACGCACACAAACAGTCAGCCAGGAGTTAAAATAAACTTGCAGACAACAGTTTCCTTCGATAACAGAATTGGCAACAACCCAGTAGCTGCTTGCCAAAAACTTTACACAGAGGGAGGTGTTCCTCCTCCGTCAGATAAACCAAAATAAATTCACAAAGCCAAAGAATTGTCAAGTCCAGTCCATAATAAGAAATCCAAGGAAGGGAGATAACCAAGTTCCAGAGACACAGTATGACTTGCTAGCTGTTCAGTTTTGTCTGTCACAAAGCCTGAATGGCCACTACACCCCATTTTATCCCCTGTGGGATGTGGTCCAGTGACTCAGATTAATCTCTGCTACGCCTCCTTCTCTGCTGTGTGCGCTTGTCTTTCCGACACTGGCGGGGATCCAGCCAAGACTTATCTCCACCGCTGTCTAACTGCGGCTGCTTGGAGATGCCTGGCTCCTGGCCTATCTCTTCTCCTTCGGGAGACACCTGAGGCATTACCAGAGAGGAGGGTCCTGGAGAGGGAGGCCTTGCCAACTCCTCTCCTTCACTTTCGGAGTCTTCTCCCTCCGATAAGATGGGCTTGGGGGTCGGAGTCACAACACCCCGTGTGTGGTGTTCGCTAAACTGGGTGAGGGCATGGGCCAGAGAATGACACATCTGGCCTGCAGGCCACCAGTTTGACACCCCTGCTCTAGAGCAACTGCTAGCTCAGAAATTAATTCCCCACATTTTTTAAAAAACAAATTAAAGCCTGCCCTTATTTATTTATTTTTTTGGTAACACTTGGAAACCTAAGATTATAAAGTTACGTATCCAACATGAATGCTACAATGTAGACACTGTCATCTCATCAATTCTGCAATCTATAATTCAGATAAGACTTACTGTATTTAATAATGTACCTTTACATTGTATTGCTGTAATAATGGACTTTAAAGGTCATTAAGATCAGTCCACTTACTCTCATTTTAAAATAGTAAAATATTGCTTGTTGGTTAAAGCGAGATCTACTAAATTGCTTAATTAACAATACACACTATAGTGTCAAACCCAAAACAACTTGTTAGCCAAAGAATTAAGGTAGACAATCACTCATTTAAAATGCTGTACTTTGCTATACCAGTTATCTATACCAGCCATACCAAAATGAACAATGAATTGTAACAATATCAGTTCACAATATGAAAACAATACAGTGGCTAAAAATACACCTTTAACACTACACTAAAGTTAATACACCCATGTTTAGAACTCAAAACTGGTAGAATTGTGAAGCACCAAACAAAGAACATTCTACACTTTTTTAAAAAAACAAAGCACAATCATGGGAAAAAAAAAACCATATTCTGAAATTTCCCTCTTTCTACCTAGTGATCCAAGGAATGTTACTAATGTTTTTGTGGCTTTCCTGATTCACTTTTCACCAGATTGCAACTAACTGATTAAGTAAGATTTGAAAGAAAGCCGTAAACAGCACAGTAGAACATTAGAGAGTAACAGTTGAAGAAAAAAATTCCTTCCGCCCAAAATATTAGCTTTGATGCAAAATGCATTTTGCTGAGTTTAGAAAACACACTGTAAAGTAATATTCATTAAAAATGATACTTGACAAGTGTTTGGAAAACCTTTCAGATGTTGTTTCTTATGACCTTGGGCGTCTAACTAACGAAAAGGAAAAGGTATAGATCAATAAGCTCATTAGTGATTTAAAAAAGAAGAAGAAGCTCATGCCTAAACCACAATTAGACATTAAGCTAGCTATGTTTGAAGGCTACTGCATTTAATTGCGTAAAACTATTTCACCGTTAACTCATTACAATAGCTAAGGGACTCCTATTGCAAAGGGTTAATTAAGCATAGGTCAACTTTTGCAATATTTTTTTTTTTCAAAATGGGTTTACATGCCTGTGTGTTTTAGGATGTACCGATAATTTAAAAGGTCTCTGTTAGTTTGGCGCATACATTATTAAAATGTTCTATTTATGTAAATGAAACTGTTCCTTAGACAACCCCCCTCCTCTCCCTCCTGTTTTTGTAGACTGCTGTTTGTTTGTGCTTCCAGCTATTTGTTCCTGGAATGTAACACTCTTCCCTTCCTTCTGTTTCCGTAGGACAAGACAAGCGCTCTGAGTCTCAGCAACGTTGCTGGTGTCTTCTACATTCTGGTTGGCGGCCTGGGGTTGGCAATGCTGGTGGCTTTGATAGAATTCTGTTACAAATCCAGGGCCGAGGCGAAGAGAATGAAGGTGGCAAAGAGTGCACAGACTTTTAATCCAACTTCCTCGCAGAATTCCCAGAATTTAGCAACTTATAGAGAAGGTTACAACGTATATGGAACCGAGAGTATTAAAATTTAGGGGTAGGACTTAGGGCCCTACTACAGTGAGTGGGTGATGCATCATTTTGTCATGCAATGTTGTGATCTGTCTGTTCAGTGGTGATTCCTGCTTGCTTCTCAACAGAGCTTCCTCTTTTTTGGTGGGGGCGAGGAAAAAAAAAACCCGGTTCGGTTAATTTTGGCTGCAGATGTTTAGTCTATACATATATGTTGCTAATAGACATCTGCATTGCAAGGATTTGTTAAATGCCATCTATATATGTATATATGTATATGTATCTTTTGTGTGTGTATATATATATAGATAGATAGAGATGACACACTGTTTTATTTTCTTTTTATAAAAACAAGGAACATTTTCTGCTCTCAGACAGATTGGATTTTGTGGTTGAGAATTTAGAGCTTTGTAGAGAAAGGAAAAAGTCCGAACAGAGGTGCTAGAAATTCCTTCCTTGGGCAAGGGGTTGGGCTGGCAACTTTTGTTCTAATTGCTCTTGGTTTTGTCTATGAAAGGCTCAGCATTAGAGGACTTGACTTGAGAAGGTTGGTTTCTTCTGCTTTTTGCAGCTCCCTGTGGGATCTGTAGCATAGATCAGTTCTTCCCCATTTCCCAATCCCTAAATATACTGACCTAAGAAATCCCCAAGTTTTCATCCATTAAAAATTGCTGGCCAGCAATTCTTGGATTGTAATATCATCTGGAGGAAGCTAGAGTGAAGAAAGCTCATTCCAAGAGTTGATGTAGATAATTAGGTTGAAATCCTATGCATACTTACTTTGGAATTAGTCCATCTAGCCCAGTACTGTCAATAAATTCCAGACAGTTTCTACCTACCTGGAGATGCAAGGGCTAAATCTAGGATATATTTGCAAGTTACATCCCTTCCCTTTTGATAATGACAGCCTTTATCTCAGATGGCTTTAAAAGAGGATTACATATAATATAGGATCACACATAATAGTAAACCTGGATTTCTAGCCATGGTTGTTTGAACCAACCTTAATTACCTCACTAACAACTACCCTGTTTCCCTGAAAATAAGATCCAACCGGAAAATAAGTCCTAGCATGATTTTTCAGAATGCTCTTAATATAAGCCCTACACCCAAAATAAGCCCCAGTTAAGATTGTCAGCCAGATGGGTGCATTTAGTATTGTATTTCCCCCAAAATAAGACCTAACCAGAAAATAAGCCCTAATATGTCTTTTGGATCAAAAAATAATATAAGATCCAGTCTTATTTTCGGAGAAATATGGTTACATTAAGCCATTATGGATGGGTTCTCTTATGCTAAGCCCAAAATGAACCATATTCTGGATGGGTGTGATGTTTGAATCCAGCCCATACATCTATTACCCATGATGTTCTAGACAACCTTCTGATCACAAGCAGGATACCTCCGAATATCATTTCTAGAGGCCAAGTCTAGCTGTAGTAGGAATAGGATGCTGGACTAGATGGACCATTGCTCTGAACTAGAAGAGCTTTACATTCTGGTCTGTTCTTATTTAAGGTGACTGACTTCTGAGTAAATTTGCATAGGATTTGACTGTTAGTTAAGTCTATTGCATTTATACCCTGCCTTTGCTCCGTAGAGCTCAAGTTGGCTGTGCTTCGTTGACCAGGAGCATCACCTGCAGTTCTGAATGCCACTGCAAATCTCCTCAGTACAGGTTAGGTGTAGACGACAAGCGAAGCTGCAGACTTCACTCATGGCAAAGAAGCATCAATTTATCTCTTCTCACTTGCTGGTCCCTTCCCACCCATACCCACCTCCATTGTGGTTTCATGTCATTGATTCATTCTGGAAACCTGTGAGAATTGCAACATAAAATTATGGCCCAGATCCTTCACATACTCACCTATTGGTCCCATCTGAAATGAATAGAACTCACATCTCGGTAGACACGAACATGACTGTATGTGCACTAATTCGCCCGCTTAGGTTGGACAACGGTAGCCATGGGCATCTGCAGGAAGGGGGCAAGTGACAAAACATGCATCATTGTGACATGGTCGTGGCAAACACCAGCCTTTATATGTGTATTTTTTGCATGTGTATGTACAGAAAGACAGAGGTTGCATTGTGACATTGTGATGTGTGTTTTGTCATTTTGGTATTGTTGTGGTTCAGAAAGGATGCATATGGATCTAGAGGTGGATAGAAACAGCAGGATATTCTAGATGGCGTAATAAAGTAAGATTTAGGGGTGATACGATAGCAGTGTTCCAATATCTCAGGGGCTGCCACAAAGAAGAGGATTCAAGCTATTCTCCAAAGCACCTGAGGGCAGGACAAGAAGCAATGGGTGGAAACTAATCAAGGAGAGAAGCAACCTAGAACTAAGAAGAAATTTCCTGACAGTTAGAACAGTTAATCAGTGGAACAACTTGCCTCCAGTGGTTGTGAACGCTGTAACACTGGAAGTTTTTAAGAAGAGATTGGATAACCATTTGTCTGAAATGGTATAGGGTTTCCTGCCTAAGCAGGGGGTTGGACTAGACCTCCAAGGTCCCTTCTAACTATTCTATTCTATTCTATTCTATTCTATTCTATTCTATTCTATTCTATTCTATTCTATTCTATTCTATTCAGTGGTGGGTTCCTCCCGGTTTGGCCCAGTTCTCCCGAGCCGGTAGCGGTGACAATATGACATCACCAAACTGGTTCTGCCCCCCCACGCCCCCCCACACCTCCACCCACCCACCCCTGCGTTATTCTTACCTTTTATTTGGCCCCACCGCCAATCTATTGCTGCCTCCTGAGTTCCAGCTCATGGCTAGAGGGAAAAAAACTTTTTAAACTCTTGCTGCAGGGCTTCAAAGGGCCTCCCTACAGCTGATCAGTGTTAAAAGAAAACAAATGATTAGACCAGTGCCTGCAAAAATACATGAGTAAATCAGTGCCTGCAAAAATAAATGGGTAGATCAGTACAGCTCTGCAAGCAGTTAAAAGCCTGGTAGACCAGTACCTCTGCTAAATCCTAAATAATTGTCACATTACCATCAAGCCACGCCCACAAAATAAGCCACGCCCACAGAACCGGTTAGTAAAAAATTTTAGAACCCACCCCTGATTCTAGTCTAGTCTAGTCTAGTCTAGTCTATTACATTCCTGATTTTAGAAGTAATGTTCTACAGATTGGAGACAGATCTTGCAGGCTTTCATTAGTGCTAAAAAAAAGAAATACTTGCCCAACTTCGTTTTGCACAAATGCGCAATCAATCACCCTGAGAGTCTAGGATTGATTGTAAGGTAGCAGTCAGGCATCACACAATCAGCAAATGTGCTTCAGGATTGTTCATAATACTATTGCAAAGGACATTCAGGCACAAAAACCTAGTTTCATGCTGCAGCTGTTTGACCATCTCTAGCACCATTATTTCTACTGGTATTTTTAGTGCAATCCTTCAGATATGCTCCCCTTAATGTCATTTTACTCTAACGATTGCAAGTTTGACTATAAATCAAAGGGAAAATATTTGCTATTCAGATACAGCCTCCTAAGAACTTATTTCACATGGCTTGGGAAACTATGCCCATTGAGTTGCATTGTGGTTTGCATTCTCTAACTTCATGGCTTATCTCCAAGAGAAGCAGCTTCTCCAGAGAGCTGAGCCTTCAAGCAGCTGTGTCAAAAGCAACTGATGTTAGATGCCGATTAATACTGTCCGAACCACTGGAATTTTAATCAGCTTCAGTTATGACATTGGCAAGTTAATAGATGTGCAGGATACGACCCCGTGTGGCCATATCTTTTTCTTTTCCCTCTCATGTATTCTATTTATGCCTTTCTCATTGGGAAATAATGTGTGGGAAAGATGAGGAAGACCCAATCATTCATCTGTCAGTAATGCACCCATTGAAAATAGAACACTGAGGCAGGTAGATTCTTCAAAGAACAGTTTATTGCAGTGTTGGCAAACCTTTTCAGCACCGAGTGCTGAAATGGGAGCGCGCGCAGGGGAGCGCCAGAAACCGGAAGCTCAGTTTCCCGGCGCGTGCATGCGTGCCAGGGAACTACTCTTCTGGTTTCCAGCACTCCCCCGTGCATGAAGACCAGCTGGCCAGTTCGCATGTGCGCGCCGGAACCTGAAAGAGCAACGAGTGACAGCTGGCGTGCCCAGAGAGATGGCTCTGTGTGCCACTTCCGGCACACATTCCATAAGTTCGCCATCACGGGTTTATCGGATGCATCATATTGACGCAACTGGTGAAAACCGACTCTGAAAGTTCCCACAGTTTTCACCTAATTAAAAAGTGAAAGTTTTCCCCTTCCCCCAAATCATCAGTCACATTGTCCAATCAAAGTGCTGGCCGGTTGCTTGGTTACTTCACTCCTCCTCCCCCAGCCACCTGTTGGAATGACCTTGGTTCCCACAGGAAAACTTTGTTTTGACTGCAAAGCCCCAGTTAACTATTCCCCCCTCCCTGTCCCCTCTTCTGCCTTGTGGCAACCCTGAAGCCACAAAGATGGCCTCAGCCAGGTTCACTTCAAGGTTGACATTGTCTATCACATGTAGATGTGTCTTGACTAAACATCTTAACTTTAAATTATGGTTAAAGTTATTCTTGAAGGCATGGAGATTTTTGACAAATCGCTAACAAAGGAAGTACAATCTAAAATGGGACTGAAATGTATTGGAATCACCTCCCTTACTTTTTTCCAAGTTGATCTCATAACTTTAATTGCCCTCAACTCAATCATCTTACCTTCTCCCACCACATTTGACTAGCTCCTTTTCTTCTCTGGGCCAGGCTTTGCACACACAGTGATACCCGCACGTACATAGGACTTAAGAGTCCCGTAATTGCTGATGCCATAACTAGTAGTATGGAAAAGCAAACATTTGTTCCGATTTTCATAATTCCATCCACACACCTTCTCATCCATTTTGCAATCTCTGTGCAATCCTGACATCTTGGATTCCAAAGTGGGGGAACCTGTGCCTTGTTTTTATTGGATCATCACGCCATCATGCTATCTCTTCAAGAAAGCCAACATTTCCTGCAACCACAGCAGCCACAACATTTGCATGGCAGGCTAAGCATGGGATGTCTCCCCCTTTGAATTCAGATGTGATTCCTCTCTTAATTATTATCTCATAAAGGACTTGGGTATTTTGTTCCTCTAACGCTTCATTGTTTCCATAATATTTTAAATCTTTCTATTGGCTAAAACCATTGTAGATTTTGGGCTGGGATCTAAAGAGCCGCTTCCAATGCCTTCTTCAAACTGGCATCCTCTAGAGGATTTTTTGCACCGCAATGCCCAGAATTTGCAGAGAGCTTTTGGAGAATGCCATGTTGGAGAAGACATGTTGAATTCAGTGTTCATAGTACTGATATACTGTTGCTTGTTTTCCTTTCCCAGTCTGCAGCCTCTCTAGCTGCCCACACTGATCTGAAAAAAAGCAAATAGGAGGAATTCCCTCCTGATGTTTCTTAGGGAATAAAGAGCCACTCAGATTTGCACTAGCAAGATGGGCAGTTATAGAAGTGGTCTAAATAAAAGTTAATATAGAAAGTAATATGATTCATGTAATATGGAAAATCAGGAAAATTGCAGTTGGGCCTGCAAGAAAGCCACATATCCTTTACCCATCTTGTCTATGGAAATTCTCAATCATCCAGATCAGGAGTCTCCAAACTTGGCAACTTTAAGACTTGTGGACTTCAACTCCCAGAGTTGAAGTTCCTGGCTGAGGAATTCTGGGAGTTGAAGTCTACAAGTCTTAAAGTTGCCAAGGTTGGAGATCCCTGATCCAGATCAAGGTTGTCCCAAAGGTACTTTTTCAAAAAGCAACTGGACTTCCTTGTTTTGTTTTGTTTTTTCTTCTTCTTGAAAACATTTTGCTTCTTGGAAGAGAGGTGAAACATTTTCAAGAAGAAAAAAAATCCAAGAAATCCCAATTGTCTTTAGGAAAAACACCTTCAGCCATCTTGGAACCAAGCAAGGAATAAAATTCCCCACTCATGAAAATCTGTCCAATATTTTCATGACTTTAGAAAGAAAGAGAAGAGGGGGAGGGAAAGATCAGAGTTCCTTTGCTTTCGTTTTTTCCTGTTCAAATTGAGAAGATTTTTTTTTTTAAGTACAAAATAATCAGTGTTAGTTTGTGTGCATTTTAAGAAGCATGGAGTTGCCACCGGGTATTAAAAAAACCCCTAGCATTATTTGCTTCCATCATTCTCTGAATGAAATGATTCCAGGCTATGATGCTAGCTAGCTATCAGTGGAAGCCAGTCATGAGGGAGAAAATAGTCAGAAAAAAAATGATGGCATTAGGACAAAAAGTGAATCGTATTTGCCCATTATCAGATTAGAACTATAACTAATAGCAATAGCACTTAGACTTATGCTTCACAGTGCTTTTACAGCCCTCTAAGCGGTATACAGAGTCAGCATATTGTCCCCAACAATCTGGGTCCTCATTTTACCAACCTCATAAAGATGGAAGGCTGAGTCAACCTTGAGCCGGTGGGACTTGAACTGCCAAACTGCTGGCAATCAGCAGAAGTAGCCTGCAGTACTGCACTCTAATTACTACACCACCACGGCTCTAACTAAGCATACAGCTGCTGTTTTGCTGATAGCCCTGTGATTCCTATACTGTATAGCTTCATTCTAAACCACTACTGCAGACTCAGCTCAAACCATTTTCCTAATTTATCAGTAGTTGATACTCTGATTTCAAATTAAGAATGTACCTATCAGGATACAGGTAGTCCTTGAGTTACGACTATAATAGTCAGAGTCCTAACTAATGATGGTCATCAATGGGCCAGTTATGTGACCAACTCGCTTTTATCATCTTTTTTTATAGCGGACGTTAAGCTAATTACCATGGTCATTAAACGAATCTGTGGTCATGAAGTTAATGCCGTGATTAAATGAAACAATAGTTTGCAGTGGGCGAGATTTTGCTGCAAACTGCAAGTAAACAATAGTTTTCAGCAAAATCATTGTAAAATGTGGCCTTTTGATTGTGGGATGCTGCAAACGGCTGTGAATGCAGCCTAGTTTACTGAGGAGACCAAAATGTGGTCATACGATCGGGGGCTGGGGGAGCTGACCATAGGAACTTTAAATCTGGGTTGTAACCTGCCACCCCAAGTAGGTCCATCAGAACTTTGAACGATTGCTAAGCAACAGGTCATAAATTGAGAACTACCTGTATTATTGGCAGCTGTGGATTCGCAACATAAATAGGTTCAGGGATGGCCCATGTTATTGTGGTGCCTGATGCAGAACATTAAATGGAATAGCTAGAACGATAGAAAACAGAAACAAAATTATCCTGATTAAAGAAATGGGTTGAAAATAACAAGAAGAAACAGAATAGGGACAAGTGCAAAATGCCTCACTTCACTTAGAACAGTATTCCTCAACTTTGGCAACTTTCACATGTGTGGAATTCAACAACCAGAAATCCTCAGTCTTCATGCTGATTGGGGAATCCTGGGAATTGAAGTCCACACATCTTAAAAGTTATCAAGGTTAAGAAGTTAGGGAAAAAATTATCAAATGGGGACACATGGAAAAGATCTTAGAGTTGACACAAAAAAAATGCAAAAATAAGTTTAAGCTGCATCAATAGAAGTATAATTTATAAGTTACAGGGAGGAAATTTCTCCTTTATTACACCTGAGTCAGACCTTGCATCAAATGCTCTATTCAGTTCTGGGCGCCACATTCTAAGAAGGAACCATTCAGAAAAACACATACAAAGAATGAAAATAAGGATGATTAGGGGCCTGGAAACTAAACACTAGAAGGAAAAACAGTAATGTTTAACCCTAAAAATAAACGAGGAAGGGGATTGTAACAGCACTTTTTAAGTTTCTGAAGACATGCCACAGGGAAGAAAGTTACACCTACTCTATTTAAACAGAAGATGGGACACACATCGTGCTCATAATGAAGATTTTATTTGAATGTTAGGAAAGAAAAGCTGTAGAGTAAGAGTAAGTTGATAGTAGTCAAGGAAATTGGTGAATTAATGCAAGCTTCTTTCGACATTTTTGAAAAGGATGCCATAATCAGGGTTCCAACATTAAGGAGAGTTTTAGACTCAATTCTCATAGAACCTCTTCCAACTATGGTTCTAGAAGTGGCAGCTTATAGAATTCATCAAAGTCAAACTGCGGAGTAACTAAAAGCAGCTAAATTATTTTGGCCCATGAGTTGAAGATGCTCACAAGACCCCCTCATCCCTGAAAGTAAAAATAAATAAATAAATGTAATGATAAAGAAAATAAGGAATACATGGAAGCTCTTTCAAATTTGATTGATTTCAAAATGGTAAGGCTGGACTTCAATGAATTAAGAGGAACCAACAAAGCAATTTTTAAGCTCTTGCTTTGTTTGACACTAAAATCATAGCACACAGCCACTTGATCACTTGGTCCCACTTGCTACATTGCAATTAGCTATGCATGCATTTTTTAAAAGGTTTGCTTTAAACAGACAACCACTAACAGCTTTTAAATACATTGCAGAAAAAAGTAAGCAATAAGTTCAATAATAAATGATAGTAAACAAAGCAAAATGAAACAGCCTAGAAAATAACAAAGAAATAAAAAAGTTAATAAGGATTTATTCCCTTGTTTATTAAACTTGTATGTCACTGTTGAAGCGAATATTTGTTGTTCAATATTTGTTGTATTATTCTTACCCGAGGTCCTACAGAACTAATTTATCCTACCTTAATCTGCTGAATACAACTTTCTGTAAAGAAAATTAACTATTGTATAGATTTAAGAATGTCATAATATTTTTCTAATTACATAATTGATGTAGGAATTTCAGAAGTAATTAAGACATCAGGACCAACTTGTACAATTAAGGGATGATATTCAAGTTTAAATAACAATTTAAAATTTATCCCACAGTATTATTAGAAAGTCAGTTAGAGCGGCGTGGTGGCCTAAAAGTGGAACTCTCACCTCATAATCAGGAGGCTGTGAGTTCTATCCTAGGTAGTGGCAGATTATTTCTCTCTCTGGGCACAGTGAGAAAATATCTACTGTGAGTTCTGTATAGGCGTCAGGAAGGGCATCCTGCCAGTAAATGCTCAACTCCATTCAGTCGCCCCAACTCCAGCCCGATGCAAGAGATTACAGGGCTGTTAAAAGGGAAAAAAAATAGAAAGTCAGTTCCCATGTGGATAATATAGACATGATTTAATTGCGTATATTGCCATTGAGCAGCCTTTGAAATTCTAGTTTTGAAGACCTGAACAATACTGTAAATTGATTTAAAACAGGTGGGGGAAGACTGCCTGAATCTACCATAAATGACTCTCGTATGTGTGTATTTATACATAAATATTTTCCCTGCTGTACGTTATGCACTTGCTCTTTTGCATGTAATAAGCATCCTTGACCAAGATTACCAAGTCAGTGTGTTTTAATAGCATGCTTGGTTCAAGTCTTCTGTTAATATTCCTTTACACTTCAGTTGCAGCCACAACTTTTAAAATATCCCAATACTTAGAAGAAAGGCTCATCAAACTTAATAGAACTTTTGACCAAATAAAAGGATCACTCCAACCTTATTAAAAAAAACTTCTACATTTGATTAGAAATAACCACTGTTGAATTTGATGAACCTTACACCCAACTAAACACAATCCTAGGATGCCAAAGTTAGGGAAAAGCAATGTTATTTGAGATGGGCTTTAAATTAGTTATCTGCAATGGATTGGAATCAGGCTTAGTTTTAAAATAGATTTGTGGGAATTAGCGGGACAAGTTATTGATGAATAACTCTAAGCTCCAAAGATTTAATAGATGTATTATTGTAGGATATCCATTCATAATTTATAGGAGCTGTTATTTTTAAAAAGTGACATTTTCCGTACTTTTGAGTGTCTTTAACTGAACGAAAAGTAGAATAAGGGAGAAAATGAAAGATTAACTCCCAATGGCTTCATTGAGAGAGGTAGGGCTATATTTAATTCTTCTCTTAAACAGATGGAACTGAAAAGAGCTTTGACTGAAACTTTTACCACTGAAATTACACAGAAAATGTGAATGTTTTCAAAAAATCCTGGGCCTCTGTAGACAGTATCAGTATGATACTGTACCCATATTCACAAGCTCATTTGTAAGCAAGCATTTATCTCAGATTCTTACTGATTTTACATTTTTAGAAAGATAGAAAACAAATGTATAAGGATCGATCGCTTAGGAAACTGGGCAACAGAGAGAAATTTTGCATTTATTACAGAGTCTTTTATTAAATTTTAGCATAAATCAAATTCCCAGGTTGATATTTGAGAGCTTTATTTTTTTGTTGTTGTTGTTTTAAAAAAAGACAAATTGCATTATTATTTTTTATTATTATTACTATGATTATCACATAGCACAATAATGCAGATGTCTACCTACAGAAATTTTCGGTGTTTGCTGTGTATCATCTTCCCGAGGAATAGATTCATGGTAACGCTTCTTTTTCTTCCCTCTTTCCCTCTTCTTTTTTCTTGCTTCCCAGCTGACCTTTTCTGAAGCCATACGAAACAAAGCCAGATTATCAATCACAGGAAGCATGGGAGAAAACGGTCGCGTTCTCACTCCGGATTGCCCAAAGGCCGTACATGCTGGAACTGCAATTAGACAAAGTTCAGGATTGGCGGTAATTGAATCAGATCTACCATAAAAACCAAAAAAATAATCGAGTGCCTTAATTAACCTGTGTCAGTGACGGACGGGAATACAGCACGGACTGTAAACATGACACGGGAAATGTCCTTGATGAACTTAGAAACAGGCTGAGTATGGGAAGGGCATCAAAACGTGTCGTCAGCAGCCAATGCGTGCATGGTCTCAGTTCGGAAGCCCAAACTCAGATTTTATATCAGGAAAAAGCTTGTGTGTATGTATGTCTGTCTGTCTGTATAGATATGTGATATATATGCATATATATCTATATATCTATATGCATATATGTGCATATATATGTATATGTGTATATACATTTATATGCGTATATATACACATACACACATACATACATCTATATAGATATAGATATATATATGAAATTCATAATTTAGTTTTGTGGGGGGAGGGGTTGGGAAAGAAATATGAACCGCAAGAGATTTCTCTCACAAGGACTTGCCAATTTAGCGCATTAAAACTATGAGGAACAGACTTAAGGAAAGGCCGTGGAGTCTTTCTGTCAGCAAAGTGGGGAGCCAGTGGCTGTAGAAATCAATGAACATGTTAACCTGTGTCTCCAGATGAACAACATTATACAATGGGAAGCATATCCAGCTGTGGAAACAAAAGTTTGACTAAACTGTGAGAAGGAAAAAAAAAAACACATGTAAATCCTGTGAAAAAAAAAATTAAAAATACGTTTTTTTTTCTTTGGGAACAAAAAAAAAGAGGAATATTGAAACATGCTTGCTTTTTAATGGATGTAAATTCAGTAGTGGAGAACACAATTCTTTTTTCTAACCATCTTAGGGAACAATTCATTGCAATAACTGATATAAAATGGCATCACTGTAATAAATTTCAAAGACTTTTTTTTTTACATTGTTGGCCTTCCTCTCATTTGCTGTTACCGTCATTCTGTTCCATCATTCAGCGTTCGACGGATTTGCATCTGTCTAACTACAAGAAACCAACAAATGCGTTTAGAGAACACCATCAGTCTGCCGTGTAGAATCAAAGAGACTACGGGTCACTCATGTTACCGATATTATTTATAATCTTGTTCTGTGTATAAAAAAAAAAACTGTGGTTTTTGTACCCACCAAAAAGGAATAAAATAACAACTGTTCTTTTAACACCTGGAGTGGTTTTTCTGATACAGGAACGCAGTTCGCAAAGTTAAGACAAGTTATATTAACACCAAGTTGTGTATCAATGACATGAAGTATGATGAGTATTTTTTTAAGGATGGAAAAAGCGTAACGTCTTTGAACTTAGCCATTGATTCAGTCCAACACAAGTAAACATACTGATACCAAATATGAACTTTAAGGCATGTATATATGTAGACTGCTCAAGAGAAGCTAAGCTGTGACGAGAAAAAATATAATTTTATACCTTGCATTCATTATAAAAATTAAACAGATGTTATTCTGCATTTTATCTTACCCATTGCATCCCATTGTTTATTGAGAGAACTACAAGGAACTTTATTTAATTTTAAAATTCCACTATGATCAGGAAAAGGTGTCTTCAACTATTTCTTTGACTGCTGAGCTTTCACTGGATCATAGTTTTGTAATCGGTTTATGTTTTGAAACTATTGTTCAGTGTTTTTTTTTTGTTGTTTTTTGGCACTTTTGCAGGATTCAAGTATGTGAATAGAGGATTATCAGTCAGAAAGTCAGAAATGTATAAATACTTACTGTTAGCAGCTGGGAGCTGTTATGAATCTGGATCTGGACTTATGTGACATATTCATAATTCAATTCCTTTATTGCTTTCTCACCAAAGCTCCAGAAAATAATCATTATCACTTGAACAACTGTTAAATTAAAATGTGGAATCTGAATTTGAAAAAAGGGACAAAGGTTAGTGATATCATCCATTGCTAGCCAACCAATATCCTATTCACAATTATATTCTGGAACCTCTGACCTAGTTTTCCTTATTCTCGCTGGATTCAACTGCACATTTATGTATATTTGTATGCATACAATTTTTGTTTTTCATTGATGGTAATTTTCTCTTTCTCAACAGAGGCCTAGATAAAGCTTTCCAAAACAAAATTCAGAAATAATCTATATCTTGCTTCTCTCTTTCTTTTTCTTCTTCTTCTTCTTTAAGTTAAGGATTTTTATTTTTTTATTTACAATCTTTTGTAAACTGTTTCAGTTCTAACAGATAGTTTACAACAAAGCAGAAGTAAACACATTGAAAGAATATAAAAACAAAGATTTACAAATCAGACTAAGATAACCAGTAATACCTATGATGATCCCTACACTCAATTCAGGCGAAAAGCATACTGGAACAGCAATTTCTACAGCCTTGCAAAATGCAAGAAGAGATACAACCGAAGTTAATCCAGAGGCAGGGCGTTCCGTAGGATCAATCTTCAACTAAAAAAAATCCTTTTGCCTAATTCAGACATCATGTACTCTGTAAGAACAAAGGAGATGCTCATTCTCCTCTAATAATAAATTATTAATTTAACTCATTAATATGGCCACCTATTTCACGGATGTGACTCTGAGCAGCTAATAGCATATTAAAGACAATATGAAGAAATCCCATTGGCCAAAATAGATGGTCAAACTAGATAGATTGAATTTTTGTCAAGGCAATATTGAATGTCTCCCAGAGCTGTGTGCCTATAGGGCTTGAAAGATAATAATCAGGTCTTGCATTGGGCCTGGAAGGCAAAGAGTACAGTAACAGTAAAATTAGGGTTTTGGTGAAGTTCTAACAATAATCTGTCCACCATATTCTGTATATGCTGCAGCTTCCCAATCATTTCCAAAGAGTCCCACATAGAATGCATTATGGTTGTTCAACCAACATGGGATATTGGATGGAGATTCTTGCACTAGAAAGAAGATTGATTGATTAAAACAGGGATGGTTAGATCTGGCCCACAGGGCCACCCTGGAAACAGGAAAGGACTGGCCCACGGTGCCTCTGCCAGCAAAAACAGAGCTCGTGAGGGCCGCGCACAGACCTCCTGGGCTCTGTGTTTGCTGGCAGAGCACTGCAGGAGACTGTTGCAGCCGAAAACGGAGCCTGGGAGGGCCACACGTCCTCACAAGCTCTGTTTTCGCTGGCAGAGTGCTAGCAAAACAAACTACTAGCAAAAGTGGCATTCGATCACATGAGTGAGGTTGAGCTGGCCACGCCCAACCTGCCCCTCGCCCGTCCCCCACGAGGTCAAACACAACCCTGATGCAGCCCTCAACGAAATGAAGTTTGACACTCCTGGATTAAAAGGACTCGATGTCCTTTCAGTCTCAGAGAAAGCACTGTGAAGTTAAGGGGTTACAAATTAAACTTCCTGTGAAAGGAAAGGTAAAATGTGTTTGGCGCTTTTACTAAACATAGCAAAAAACTAGAAAATGACCTGCCAAAATAATGGAAGTTGACATCTAAATTCTGGTGCTTAGCTTAAAATTTTTCACTGAGAATCATGAACCAAAATTTCCACAAGATCAACCTCATGCTCCGTAGCCAAATTGGGAAGCGGGAGTATCTCACTTGTTCTTAAAATGGATCCCAATCAAGAGCACATCCATTTCGGCAATGGAGTGTCAAATATAAGCAGGATGGCTCATTCAGCAAACTATCACACCGTTTTCAGTGATATCTTTGTTTTTCTCATGAGGTGTGGTGTTTCTCCTGAAAACACCTAATATTCCCAATTACTGTGGGAATTTTACTAATACAATTTTCTTTAGGTGAAATCAGTGCTGAGTCAACAAGAAAGACTCGGAAGCAGAAATGTCAAATTTAAAAGGTAGTAATGAATTTATAAAGATATCCTTACAAGAGCAAAGGCTAATGTTCATTGATTTATTCCTCTTTGTAGAATTTGGCCGCTACAACACCCTTTTAAATAAGTTTTTTTTCTTACCCAATTGAAGAGATATATTTTCTAGATATGCATTACAATGGGAAAAATATTTAGGGAAGAAATAAAAAAAAATATTCCCGAATATTTAAGGAAGGAGAAAAGCTGCAAGCAGAATAAATAATTAGGCAGCTCATCCACCACTATTTCACTGCATGTGCAGTGCAATGAATTGTTATACTCCCTCTTACAGTGTCTGAGGCTGCTTGCACTGCAACGCTTACCATTAGTTGCAGATTAGCAAACACCAAGAAAGTTGGTGTGATACTTTGTTGAATTAGCCATCCTGCTTATATTTGAAACAGAAGCAAGCACTAGCCCCATGATTTTATATTTCTACCTTGTAAAAAATATATTTACATTTTCATCTTCCCTGTCTTTTGTCTTCTTTACAGTATGCTATTCCTCAGCTTTCCTATATTCTCTATAGTGCAACTTACACCCATAGTTAGCAATTACGTTAACTTTGATGCAATATTAATAGTGTTCTGAGATTCTCTGTAGCACAAGCCTGCTATGGCTTAGAAATATTAATTGATCCATGAAGTCATCTTAAAAAAAAACATTAATTCAGTAATTAAACAATGCAATCAATTCTAGACAATGAGAGAGGTGTTACAGAATCGGAACAGCCAACTAATAAATTTATATATCAGTCACTGAAAGATTGCTTGTTCTGCTGTGATAAATTTCCTTACCTGTCTACTTGCTGCAACATTTAGTAGCTTTTATCCCTGTATTTTATGTTGAGTTTTCCAGTCACTTCTCCACACTGTTTTCAGATATGCATTAACTTTCTGCATGTCCTCATAATGTTTGTTTGTTTGTTTGTCAACAAGTACAAGGAAACAAGTAACAATATAGACATAGACATGAAAAGAATTGGCACAAATAAAAGGATATAAATAGGCAAAACATAGCCATAAACACATAGAACAATTACATATAAATGGGGACAGTAGGTCAGGGATGGTAGGGACGCTGATGCGCTTATGCACGCCCCCTTAGGGACCTCTTAAGAAACATGAAATGTCCACGGTAGACAGTTTAAGGTAAAAGGTATTGGGATTTTGATGTTATCCAGGAGTGGCATTTTTCACCAGCTTCCCCCTAGCACATAGATAGGCAACCCATGATATGCAAGTTACCTGCCATTAAGAATCATTTAACATATAGTAGATATTAATAAAATTGTTGGGCCAGATTTTGGAGTTAAAGTATCATGGAGGTTAATGCCCAAATGTTCCTTCTTAACACTTCCAAACCTCTCACTGAGCTTAAAAGTCATGTTTCAAAACCAAAAATAAATACCCAGTGCCTCCCAAAGAGCAACAAAATAATAATAATTGGGCTCTGTCCATTCGAAGTGAAATTTAAAAAATGCAGCCCCCAACCACACCTTCTATAGCTTGTAGAGATTAACCTGTGAATGTCTAATGAAGGAACATGCAGGATAAAGGACAGTGATTCAACGTAAGTGTTACGACGGAAGTGGGTAGCTTGAGCAGATGGCTTTTTACAACATTTCTAGAGAGATATGAAACATTTTAGATCAAACAGATAAAAACTTAATTACAGTCGTAGGCTAAAATACAAGGGAATAACTGGCCCCAATTTACAAAACAAATACACTAAAACAAGATTATGAGCATCTGGCATAAGCACAACCATAGTTCTGTTTGGTGATAAATTTGGGCTTACAGTGATACCTTGGTACTCATTGTTATTTGTTTCCAAGAAGAATCTTTCCCATAAGGAATAATGTAGTGAGTCATAAGGCACCCAACACCGACAATTTCTAGCTTGTGCATTCAGTACCAAACAAACAGTGAGTACCAGGACAAAATTTCCACGTCAAAATGTGTTGGGTACTAAAATGTGATGAGTTTCAAAGCAGTTGAATACCAAGGTACCACCGTATTAGGATAATTATAGGAATATAATCAGGGGTGAAATGTTCCCGGTTCGGACCAGATCGCCTGATCCGGTAGCGATGGAGGCAGGTGGTTTGGAGAACCGGTAGCAAAAATCCCTGCGGCTCCCCCCCCCATGCCCACCTGAGCCGCACAATCATCAGAGGTCTTTTTTTTACTTTTTAAAAGCATTTTTTCTACAACCTCTTCGGCCAAAAAATGTTTTTAAAAGTAAAAAAAAAAAAAAAGCCTCTGATGATCGCGCAGCTCAGCTGGGATCGTCAAAGGCTTTTAAAAGAAAAAAACCCTTTTTTTCTTTTAATGCCTCTGACGATCCCAGCTGAGTTGCCTGATCAGCAGAGGTTTTTTAAAAAAGCCTCTGCCGATCAGGCAACTCAGCTGGGATCGTCAGAGCCCTTTGAAAGCATTTTTTTTAAAGCCTCTTCGCCACCCAGTCACATTCCCACCACCACCACCAAGCCACGCCCACAGAAACGGTAGTAACAAATTTTAGATTTCACCACTGAATATAATATAATATTGTTTCTGATGAGGGATATTCTGGAGGCCCTGGTGATTTCCAAGCATTTATGTTTTGCTATTCTGTATGAAAGAGAGTAATAAAATTTAGAAGCTCAGAAATCTCTAATCAGAAGCAATATTATATTGTTATAACTACCCTAATAAACGGGTAAAAAAATGCCATAAAACAGGATTTGTGCCAGTATTTTAATGGCACGCAAACTACAAAGATAATTCATTCTGTTCCTGAATCTGCCTTCCAAACTCACTTAACAAAGATTATTTAAAGCAAGTAAGTGTAAGCATCCTATAGTATTTAGGAAGTTGCTTAAGGTATGTTGCTACCTTAGAATTAGAGTAGTTGTAACCTAGTAAAATACTTGGGGGACAGAAAGCAAACCAGTGAACTTCTAACAATCTCTCCTTGTGTGTAATCTTTGCTTACACTAGTTCAGTGGCGGCAAACCTTTCACTCACCAAGTGCCAAACAGGTACGTGCTTCGCTTTTGCACAGCACCCCCATACAATTGCACCATCTGCACATGTGCATGGCTTTTGCACGTGCAATGCATGCACGTTAATGCCATCTGTGCATGAGCAAACATGCGTGCATGCAGGGGAGAGCTCCAAAGACCAGCTGGGTCTCCGAAATTGCGTGCATGCACACCGGAGGCCCGGACACCAGCTGAGGCGCGCACATGCACAGCTGCAGGTGAGTTGGGCAACAGCTCATGTATCCGGAAAGGTAGCTCTGTGTGCCACCTTGGGCACATGTGCCATAGGTTCACCATCAAGGCACCAGTTAATTGAACAACAGTGGAGGTAATTCATATTAAAGTATTTTCTCTTTAATATCACATTTCGAAATGGATATAAAATGCTCATCAAGATGATTTGTTCAGAAAGTCACCTTCAGCCATAAATTGAAGACATAAATCCATGCCGGGTCTCTGCCTGTAATAAACCAGTTTTGTATTGTGACACGATGGTCCTGAAACTTTTTCCTTTTTCTTTGAGATATTTACATGAATGGCTAATATGGAGCTCTAGGTCTGCACAAAATAAAATTTAAGCTTGGGATTTAGCAACGAAAACGTTTTAAATAAATGCAATACAATGCAGTACTGAGCAATGAAACATAGAGAAATGCAGAAAAATGACATGATTCTTGCAATGTTCCTTTGGGCATTCTGAATGTAAGTAGTAGATGCTAATTAAAAACAACAACAACACCCACATACAATTAAAATACACCATCTACTCTATAAGTTGTTTGTGAACAATCCAGGGATGCCTTTTTGAACATTTAAAGAAAATCATATTTTTTTGTTCTATCAAAATGTCTTGTATTTGTTATCTATGACAAAGAATCAAGGTCCATAATAACCTATGTAGCCCTACTGTATTGAGAAACTAAGTAAGTAAGTATGTATGTATGTATGTATTTTTATTTATTTATACATTTATACATTTATGTATACATTTATAGGCCACCCAACTTACCTCAAAGTAACTCCAGGCAGTTTACAATCCTGCTTCATCACTATATAACAGTTAAATTTTGCTTTCACCTGATAGAAATCACATACATTTCTTCATATGAATTAATATTAGAGCTGACTCACTTACAACCAGTTCTAAGCAGGATTATACAAAACACAGTAATAGAGCCACCTGCAGTATTCTTGTATCGTGCTTCTTTATAATGCTTCTTTTTTTTTTTGACAAGTTTTATTGGTTTTCCCCCCAAAACACACCCACATATTTTTTGAAATAGAGTATTGACCATATCATATCATATCATATCACATATCATATCATATCATATATATAATTCATCATATCCAAATATATTTTATTTAGTTACAGTTTCTGCCGAAGTGTTCTTTTTCCATATTTGTTAATCAAATCTTATTTTTTCTATTATTTTTCTAAACAGTATCTTCTTTCACCCTTAAATTCTATTTTTTCTATTCTTAATCATATACATTCTCCTTATTTTTATTTTTTATTAATTCAATCTTTATCTTAATATATTTAAACATGTTTGGGGATGCCTTTCTTCCATTTCATCTTTTTTGTTTTACAGCAATCTTTCTTCTCTTTCTCTTCCTCTCCCTCCCCTATTTTGTCCTTTTTTTTTTTGTTCTTCTTCCCTCCTCTCCTATTCCTTCTCTACTTCCCTTTCCTTTCTGCCCCTCCTCCTGCTTCTTTATAATTCTAGGTTAGCAAATTTGTCCAGTTGTTCCACTCCTCCAGATATATCAAGGACAAAGTAAAGAGTCTCTTATTTATTTTAAACTGCACATCATGACAGAACATTAAGCCACAAAAAAAATTGAAGTTAACATTATTCCTGGTGATTTCATTTCTCTCAGCCACTAGCTATTCTGGGGAAAGTTCCCATCAAAACATTTGCCTCTATCATGACAACTGTAGCACCAGTTGCCTTCCTAATTTGTGTTTGCTAGGTTTAATCTTCTCCACCTGATATTCTCATTGTGTGCCATGTTGTAATTTCAAAATCAGAGAGGATACTTCAAAATTTGCCATCACTGGATGAGTCAAGGCAGAGAAAAATACAGAGTTGCTTTGAGTTACATTAAAGCATTAACTGATTTCTTTGGAAATTGATGCATAATCATTGACTAGCACATTCCGTGAATAAGAACAACAAAGAACAATAATCTGTGTCTGTTTTCATCCTTATACTGGCATCAATATCACAGTTTACCTCTCAATACCAACTGCTGTATTAGAATTACTGTGTTTTCCAACTTTGTAAGAAGTATGTGTTTGTACTAGTTCCTAAAGCATGTCAGTCTGGTGGGTTTCAAAATTTTTTACTACAGGTTCTATGGGTGTGGTTTGGTGGGTGTGGCATGGCTTGGTGGGTGTGGCAGGGGAAGGTTACTGCAAAATCCCCATTTCCTCCTGATCAGCTGGGACTTGGGAGGCAGAGACTAGATGGGGGTGGGGCCAGTCAGAATTTGTACTACCGGTTCTCCGAACTACTCAAAATTTCCGCTACTGGTTCTCCAGAACTGGTCAGAACTTGCTGAAACCCACCTCTGATGTCAGTAGATTCTAGAAACTTCTGTCTGATAATTATAATTGTAGGGACATTTTCAATACATTTCATTTTCTTTCAAAATGGACCTGCTATGCCAATTTTTCAAACTTATATATATTATGGTATACATGCTGCACAAACTCTTCTCTACCGCCAGAATTAGTAGAAATGTTACCTCTGTTCTTTGACTCTGGGCAGTGAATGGTGTATAATTATGATAAGTAAGCAAAGAAATACATGTGCAATCTGCACAAATTTGCAACTGCAGATGCAAATGCTCCGGGAACATGCAGTTCCAGGAACATTGGTACAGTATGTCACTCAAGCAATGGAAAATTGCATTATAAATGATAACAATTCATATATTATTATAGTCAGTGTGGCCTAGTGGTTAAGATACCAGGCTAGAAACCAGGAATCTGTGAGTTCTACTCAGGGGTGAAATCCAGCAGGTTCTGACAGGTTCTGGAGAACTGGTAGTGGAAATTTTGAGTAGTCTGGCCCCAGAGTGGGGTGGGAATGGAGATTTTGCACTATCCTTCCCCTGCCACGCCCACCAAGCCATGTCCACCACGCCATACCACGCCCACCAAGCCACACCCACAGAACCGGTAGGTTAAAAAAATGGATTTCACCACTGGTTCTACTCCTGCCTTAGGCTTGAAAGCCGACTGGGTGAATTGAGATCAGTCACTCTCTCTCAATCCAACCAACCTTACACGGTTGTTGTGTGGAAAATAGGAAGAAAGGAGTGTTAGGTATGTACACTGCCTTGAGTTATTCATAAAATTAATAAAGGCAGGATAAAAAAAAATTAATAAAACTGTTGATGAATAATATGAACATAAAATGAACTTTATTGCTAATACATCTTTCATCCAAAGCAACGTTTTCTGTAAATCCCGTAATATTTTCTGTAAGGGTTCTCACCAATACTTTTGTTGTCATCTGGATTTTTGGAAATCCAGATTATAATAGGACTAGGATATCCAGGCTACATGTTAACATTTTCTTATTCCACAGATAAGCAGCATTTTTTTTTCCTTCATTGGGAATCAAAATAAAATATGGCTTCTTTTCAACAAAGGAACTAAGATAACTGGTTGCCAGTCTGCTTCTGGGTACAATTCCATCACCTTTAAAGCCCTGCATGGCATGACTGCAGCCTACTTGAAGAACCATCTTATCCCAATGGGACTGGTCCACCCCACCCACACTGGAAGGGGGGCACACTGCAGATCCCATCAATCAAGAAATGTTGGCTGGCGGGTTCCAGGAGAAGCGCCTTCTCTCCTGTGGCTCCTGCCCTCTGGAACATTTAACCCTCCTGACTTTTCATAAGACCCTTAAGACATGGCTCTGGCGGATGGCTTGGGGACCCAACGGGAAAGTTTCATACTGGAAGTGGTTGGTTAATTAAATTCAACCCCACCTCCCCTTCCCTTCCATCCCTGTGTATCTGGCTTCCTTCTTTGCCATCTTATGTCCATGATTTTATATGTTTATGTTTTTCATCTGCTGTGGGGTTTTGTTTTTACAATAGATGATTTTAATGTTTTTCAATATTTCTATGCTGTAAGCAACCCAGAGTTGTTTGTCATGAGATGGATGGCAAATAAATTGTATAAATTAATTAAATAAAACCACTATCTTTTGACTGGAAAAAAAATATGTATCAGGGCCAAATTATTGACAGAGGAAAAGGCATAGAATTTAAACCTTAGGACAAACTGACATACCTCTTTCTCTCTTAATGCCTGAGTTCTGAATGTTGCATGTTAGGTAGAACCATTTGTTGAATTAAGATGCTGTGTGGCTGTCAATGTCTTTCTTGGATTAATCACTTAATTTAGAAAGTACATTTTACACCTCAAACGTTAACATTCAAAATGTTAAAAGGGAAGACTGGAAATGCTGTTTCAGGAGGAAGTATTTCATTAGGAAAAGCCATGTAAAAGTTACAACAGCACTGAAAAAGTGACCTATGACCAATTTTCAAACTTACAACCGTTGCAGTATCCCCATAGTCACGATTGAAATTTGGACACTGGACCTCACTGGCTCATATTTATGCAGATTGCCATGTCCCATGGTCACATGATCATCTTTTGAAACCTTCTGACAAGCAAAGTCAATGAGGAAGCCAGATTCACTTTACAACCATGTTGCTAAGTGTAGTGATTTACTTAACACCTGTTGCAAAAAAAAAAAAGGTTGTAAAATGGGGCAAAACTTGCTGAATAACTGTCCCTCTTAGCAACAGAAATTTTGTACTCAATTGTGGTTATACACCCAAGACTACCATTATGGAATTTGTCGTAAAAGCTTCAAGTGTCCCAAGGACATGGGTTAAAATTATCAAACCACCTTATTACATCAGAGGCTGAAAATAACAAAGTTCAATACGGTTTGAATGATTGTTTAAGAATAAAGAATTGTGTTACACTTTTAGAGATCAAACCATAGTTTGAGGGAGTTTAGACTTTTAAGGATGACTAGTATAGAAGATATTTACATCATGTAAATTAACCCCAAAACTTCCTTGGATGCAGCCTCTGAAAAACACCTTGATATGTCAATGAATTGCAGAATCCTCACTCCCCTTTGCCAATTTTCTTTTTTATAGTTTTAACCCCCATATCATCAAGGACTGGAACCTCTGGACTCATGTTTCCTGTTTGACAAGCAGGAAGAAGCTATTACCAGAGGGGCCTTTGTCCAGCTTTCAATGGTGTTCCAATTAGCAGTCATATTTTTTATATGCATTGTAAGACAAAGTTATTTTCTTTGTGACAATGTAGAACTATTTGTAATAAATACTGTGTGAATTAGGTACGGTCAATTTGATAGTACTTTCAAAGCTACATTAAATTCTCTCATGCCTAATCCCCTCATTCGCCTGTATTCTATTGCTGAAACAAAAGTAAGTTGCATGTTTATACAGAACAGTTTGGTTTTGCATGTTTTCATTGTGAGAAATTCAGCTCCTGAAAGGAATCGGGGGAAAAAATAATGGTAAAAACATTGCAGGAAGGAATATTATCTATATTTCATTGTTCTGAGAGTGCACACTATTTATATACAGTGAAATCAATCCATGTGATATGTTTGTCTGATGAATCTATGTTATGCTGGATTCTTAACTCACACAAGCATAAATATTTGGAATTCCAATCTTTCACCCAACAAAATTCTAGGATCGTATGAATCTCACTTGAATTTTGAATTTAGAGTGAAGTAGGCTATCTATACTGTGCATTCTCCATTGCAAGATGATATACTGTTTACAGGCCAATATTATTAACATCAGGCAGATTATTTTTTGTACAATTGAATAAGATTCAGAGTGTTCATTCTTTATTTTTTAAAAAAATAGTTTACAGGGAATAAATTAATCTACATCAGACCATTTTATTTCACATTATGAAATCACACTTCTTTCAATAATAAAATAACACTTTATTTGCAAAATAAAAATAATTACATAGGGATGTAAATAAACTGATAAATCCAAATAATCTATGTAAATCCCAAGAAATATATTCCAACTCAAATACTTGAATATGAAACTGTCTTCCAAAGTTATATACCGAAGCTGTAGGTTTGGTCAAGCTTAGACATAAAAGTGAAATCTCTTATAATACACTTGAAACTCTTTTTTTCTTTACAAATATACTGAGAACAAAAACATTAAGAGCTTTAATCTCTGGCCTTAACAACTTCATTTAAGAACATGCCTTACATTAAAGGCATAACTTTTGAGGTTAACTTTTTTGTGCAAGGCCTATTTCAAACTCACTTCTTCAGCTCAGACACAAATTTACATTAAAGGTTCCTATGGATTTAGAATAACCCTCTCAAAATGACAACACACAGCCAAGCCTTGATTCTTAATGTGGATGTAAAGTTTCACAACAGAGAATACAAGAGGATATTCACACTTCTTCCGTTTCACCAAAATGTAATTTCACAAATAGATTCTATTTATACAGGCACAACAGCTTACTGAGCATCAATTCCCAGCTTTTTTTTTTAAAAAAAGAATACATTAATGCTCAATTAAGGCCAAAACAAAAGTATTCTTAAAGTGTAATTACCACAGTAGCAAAGTGATAACATTGGTAGTGAAATGTTTTGAAGACCAGACTATCCAACACTTTTAATGAAACCAAAATACAATTCTGATTTTTTTTAAAAGTACAAACAACAAAACACAACATTGGTAATGATTTCCTCTGCAAGTTCACTGCAAATGCCCTTCTCTCTGAATTCGAAGCCGTTCTTTCTCCACTTGCAAACGTTCTTTTTCAATTTGCAGCTTTTCTGATTCAAACTTCAGGAATTGCAGCCTTTCCTTCTCAAGCTGCAAACGCTCTTTCTCAATTTTCAGTTTTTCTGTTTCTAAATCCAAAGGTTGTAGGACAGGCTTTTCCACCTGGTTTGGATCATTCTCCAAGATAGGTTTTTCACCATGCTGAGCTTCAAGCCTCAGTTTCTCCCGCTCAATTTGTAACCGCTCTTTTTCCAGCTGAAGCTTCTCATGTTCCAGGTCAATGTGCCTCAACCGCTCTTTTTCAATCTGCAGACGCTCCTTCTCAACTTGCAGTCGTTCCGCTTCAATATCCAGGCGTTGTTTTTCTAGCTCTAGTTTCTGCTTCTCCAAGCTAATCAGCAAGTGGGAATCTTCATAAGCCAGCCTAGCTTGAGCAGAACTTAGATTTCCAAATTCTTCAATATGGGTGAAATCAGGAAGGTCACTTTCCTTTTTGGAATCTGGCAAAACTGAGGACAAAATCTCCTCTTCTTCCTCAATAGGAAACTAAGGAAATTAATTAGAAATTTTAGTGCTAAATAGATATTTTTATCACTCTAAATAAAGTAGATCGACAATTCCCCACATACAGCCACAAATATTTTCTATGTTAACATGGAAGAAGTGTTGATATAATCAAGAGCAGAAAGTAGGCATCAGAAGACGTTGCTCTAAAAGTATTAACTACCTGTACCTCGTAACACCTTGTAAACAAAAGTACATAACCTGTTCAGCTCTGCCTCCTTTGTTAACATCACCATGTCACTGTACACACACAGTAGTAATTTGTTTAGCAGAGACCAAGCCGCAGGAAAAAAACCCCTGTCAGAACACTACATCAAGCAATAAAATTTGATGAATGAAATGTCCAATTAAAAATAAGGTAAATACATTCTGACAGTTCAATCTTAGATATGTCTACATCAGTTAGGCAGCTTTAAGACATTTTCAAAACAGAAAGGACTTTTTATAAAAAGAGTCACATTTATTCAGCAAATATCAATTATTCACTTGGAATGCAGAAAAGTAATAGCTGCTGGGTAATAAGGAATTCCTCTATTTAAGAGATTTCATCATTGTTTATATAGATTGCTCACATAATGAATATTATAAAACACATGCTGAAATAGATATGTACTGAAGACCTAATCACTCCCCAATTAATACCAAAAGTTTTAATAGAGTTCAAACAAATCAAAGGGATAAAATTCAAGCAGCTTGTAAGGCAACGAAGAGTCAAAATATCTGTGAAATTGGCAATCTATACCACCAACAAATTCCCCATTAATGTTATGAAAAGCTGGATCACACACTAAAAGAATGTTAAAAAAAATCACACTGGAAAAAGTTGTAATAAACAAAAAAAAACATGCTAAGTTTTCAGAAAACATGAACATCCAATGAATCCACATTCTAGATCATGATAGCTCTCCTGCAAATGGGTTAGGGATTTTCTGTCTTCACGGTGTTTGGGGGGGGGGGGGTGCACTGAGGAAGCTCAACCAATCTCATTGTACATATGTTGTGCACTAACAATAAAGATTTGAAATTGAAATGAAATAAAGCAGTTAACTGATTCACAGAAGAAATATCTAGAAAATTGCCAGCTCAGCATTTTACGATAAAAATACTCTAATGAATTTAGGGGCAGAGAGGATTAAGATAATTTTAGGTTAATTTGGCTTCTTCCTCCAAGTATTTTATAATAATAGATACAAAGATTTGGCTTAGTGAAGACTTTTTGTTTAGTACTAGTACCAGTACTATTAAAAGTTTAAGATAGTTCACATGTGTTATGTGTGTATAATCATTCTCCATTTTTCAATTTTGTTTGCAAGAGTATTTACTATCTATTATGTAAAACTAGCAATTTAAAAAAGTTAAAAATACATATGGAAGACACATACTGTTTTCTTGGATAAGAGCATTTTTTCCTAATTGCTTTTCACACTAGGACAGGATCTGCTTCCTTCTTTTCCATATGAACTGAGTGATCCATTGGTTATGACAGGAATTAACCAATTGATTTGTCACCCAAGCCAGATCTCTTGGGTGAGAATGTATGACTGATCCAATCACCCAGCCAGCTTTCAAGCCTAAAGTGGGACTAGAACTCAGTCTCCTGGTTTTTAGCTTGGTGTCTTGTCACTAGACCACAATAGCTCTTGTTCGGACAACAGCATATTCTTTTCCTATTGACTGATTGGGAGGGGCGGCTGTTTGCATTAAAAAATTAGAATTAGTGAGGCTTATGGTTAAATAAGATTATAAGTAATTGGACTTAGGTTTTTTTAATTAAAAAATGTACCCCAGATGTTTTGTTTTTTGTTTTGTTTTTTTGTTTTTTTGCTTTGAGTCAAATGTTCATGGGCTAAGGATTTGATGAGTTTCCCCTTGAAGAGTGCTCCCCTTGAAAAGCACCCGGAGGCTCCAACTGGTCCAGAATGCGGCCGCGCGGGTGGTTATGGGCGCAACCCGTTGTGCTCATGTGACACCCCTCCTGTGCGAGCTGCACTGGCTCCCAGTGGTCTTCCGGGTGCGATTCAAGGTGTTAGTTACCACCTTTAAAGCGCTCCATGGCATAGGACCCGAGTACCTCCGAGACCGTCTTCTGCCACCAATAGCCTCCCACCGACCAGTCCGTTCCCACAGAGAGGGTCTCCTCAGGGTGCCATCAGCCAAGTTATGTCGGCTGGCGACACCCAGGGGGAGGGCCTTCTCTGTGGGAGCCCCAGCCCTGTGGAATGAACTGCCCCCGGAAATTCGTAAGATCTCCGACCTCCGGGTGTTTCGCTGCGCATTGAAGACCCTGTTGTTCCGCCAGGCCGGACTATCAACACAATAGTTTTTAAATTGGGGTATTTAAATTTATTGGGGTTTTAAATCTGAGCCACCTTATTTAATTATTTTAAATTTTATACTGTTGTTTTGTCTGTGTTTTTAAATAGGCTGTACACCGCCCTGAGTCCTTCGGGAGAAGGGCGGTATAGAAATAAAATTATTATTATTATTATTATTATTATTATTATTATTATTATTATTATTATTATTATTATTATTATTATTTTGTGAATATAAAAGGTCCATAACTGTATAATATTAATATCTTTTTATATGTTCTGTCAAACTTTGTACACAAACGGAATAATACAGCTTTCACATTAAACAAACCACAGATAAATTGTATTTATAGGGGATATAAAAAGTCTATACCTATATACCAGGTTTTTGAGATGTACTATAGAAGAATTACTTACTTCAAAACTTTGTGGATCTTCCTCTTCTTCTTCTACTTTCACTTCGGTTAACGATCCCCCTGCTTCTCTGAAGTCTGTGATATTTTGCCATTCAAAATTAGATTCATTTGGAAAACCTATTTTCTCATCAATATCTTCATTGAGAGAATCATCCAGATCAGATGATGGGAGATGAAAGCCAGCTCCAACCAACTTTATGTTAGTATTCAGTCGCTTTCGTTTCATAAGGGCCCTCCAGTCAAGGTATCGCCTTTTGACTTCTGTCCCAGTCCTTTGTTCTCCTTCACCCACAGCATTCACACATTCTGCAATTTCTTCCCAAGCCTTCCGCTTCATCTCGTTAATAGTTGTATTTAGCTGTTTGGAAAAAAGCACCTCTCTTCTTTTTCGGATTTCTTTAAGTAAAGTTTGGGTCTCCTGAACACTGAAATTGCTTTTTCTTTTTCTTTTCAATTGTTTCATGTTTTCCAGCTTTCAATGTACTTCTTTCTGCAATAAAGGGATTAATACTTAATCATCCTGGAATTCTATTTGCTTAAGTATACCATAGTAACAAGTTTTTCTTTCAACTTTTAGATTTCTCCCTTTAAACATGAGTAGCAGGAATCGATTTAAATGTTCAAGTACACAGGTACTATATTTAATCAAAAGAACTTTGATTCAAAAATGAGAACCATTAAATAATTGTTATGAAGAGAGCCTTAATTTATTGGAAAAAATGATGCTGATAATTAATTTTATATGGCATACTTTCCCTGAAAAACCAAAACCAAAACATTTTTGAAAGTATTATGCTTGTTTTCAAGCATTTTTAGCAAACTTTAGAACAAAAATATTTTACGCAATATCAGATGCTTCCTTAAAACTTTATTGACAAACATAATTAAGAATTGAAATTCTAATTTTGTAGTTTAATACTGACAATTTTTAATAACCAAACAACATATTACTATCTCCAGAACAGCTCTAATAAAACTGAATTCACAAAATTCTGGAAAAGATCTGACTACCTGATTTTAAACAGAATTAGTTCATTGATTTATGAAGGAAATTTACCGGAGCAGATATTGCTTACTGTATATGTTAATATGAATTCAATAATTTAGTTTTTCAGGATCACTTAAGTAACTATAGAATATTATAACCATAAGAAATCAAATCCATGTCAGCAAAAACTTCAATCAGCAAATAAACCCAATTATACTTTTGAAGTAACAATAGTATTTTTCTGTTCTGAAAAGAAACTACTTTTTAAAATCAGGGGCAATCAACCTTTTCAATCCATAGACAAATTTATTTAACCTTCTGGGCCACTAAAAGTGCTGTTGGTCCTGCTTTGGATTTGAGGATGTTTTCCAATATATAAGAATACAGACTATCCAAGGCTGAATAAATGATCTTGATTTTTTTTCTTACAAAACATATAGAAAAGCTTCACTGGGTTTCATTATTTAGTTCTGATAAATTTCAGCATCATAACCTTAGGACTACAATAAATGGGCCTGAAAGACCAATTTTCAGGTTTTACATCATACTTGGCAATACATTTCAACTCTCTTTGACATTTAACCACCTTATTTAGAAGTCAGTTTACTTGGCAGAAGATTCTCAGACACAGCTTGGGTAGAATTGTCTCTTTATTGTAAACCAGAATGAAGCCATATGCTCTCAGCATGCAGAAAACATAACCTATTTATAGAACTGTGCTCTGGGGTTTAAACTCTACACTTTTTCCTTATCATTCCAAGATAGTAGATATTTAGCTGCTCTTTCAATAGCTTTGACAAGCACTTGTTTTATGTTAGCATATTATCTCTAGTCTTGACACTGAATTCTTCTGTTAGCAGCTTCATTTTTAACAACTAAGACTGCACACTTTAAATATAACTGATGTTTGAAAATTTCAATTTTCTTAGTAATAGATTGGGTAGTACAAGAACAGCTTACACGTTTCAGGATTGAACACAAATGCATAAGCAAAGCAGAAAAAAATTAGGCACAAATGGGCACTACTTCTAACTATGCAAACTAGAACAATTGTTTTCATTCTGGGCTTCTGAGCAGCATTGTATAGAACATTACTCAGGAAAGGATCATTACTCGGAAACTTTTTGATTTCCCAAATGTTACATTGGGTAGAGGATGAATTAACACAAAGGGAGCAAGCCATATTATACCCATGGGATTTCTCTTTTCTTCTAAATTTGCTAAAGTACTTTTGTCTAAAATGGAAAACTATCTTGTCAATTTTTAGCCTCTGCCAAAGTCTGATCAGAGTGATCCAAGAAACTAAAAGAAAAAAGAAACACTTGCAGTTCTTAAACCTATCTATACCAGACCAGATAATTTGTTGGCCTGATTCTGAAGCTATTTTTTAAAGTTCTTTCATCTCACTTTGAAATAGCATATGTGACAATAGACTGATCTAAAATATGTATCTAAAATAGATTGGTTAAAATCCCATTTGTGTGACACCATATCCAATGGTCGAAGTGCATACCCATTCTGGAAGCACTTGAAGGAAAAAAGAGAACTAGACATACACCCATTTTCTCATTTTACTTTGCAACCTGATAGTTTTTATATAAAAAATTATAAAAGTTACTATTTTTAAATATGAAAATAAAAAAAAAATTCACATCTATTGAAACTGGCTTAGGACCCAGTTATTTACGAGACCACCTTCTGCCTCCGATAACCTCCCACTGGCCAACACGCTCCCACAGAGAGGGTCTCCTCTGGGTGCCGTCTGTCAGGCAATGTCGGCTGGCGACCCCCCGGGGAAGAGCCTTCTCTGTGGGGGCATCCGCCCTCTGGAATGAGCTACCCCCAGGGATACGACTAATCCCGGACCTCCGGACCTTCCGCCGGGCCCTGAAGACTTTTTTATTTCAGCAAGCCGGGCTGGGTTAAAAAATTTTAATTGGGTGAATTTTATGGGTAACGGGGTTTTAAATTGGAGAAGCCTAAGATAATTTAATTTTGTTTTAATGTATTTTAATATTTGTATTGTGTGTTTTTAATTCTGGCTGTTCACCGCCCCGAGTCCTTCGGGAGAGGGGGCGGTATAAAAATTTAATAAATAATAATAATAATTAAAAAATGTTTGAGAAACTTTCCGTAAAATTTAATTTTTTTGTTTTGCTTTTCATCACACAATACTTATTGCAAGAATCAAAGCAAACAAGATATTATGTCAACAGAACTTATGGAAACACTATTCTGACAGCATTATTATATTACTTATATTATGGGCTTATGGTTAAAATCTGAAAAATTAAATTTCAATTATTTCTACATGAGACTGAACTTATATCTTTTTCTAAGCCAAGAATGTATAAAGTACAGCAAGGAAACAATGGGATTTCTGTATTATATTTTATAGAACAAATAGTTAATTATTTCCTTTTGGAAAAATTATACTTGGTTTATTAATACCAAATATTAACTAAATAAACTTTAAAATCTACTGAGTTTTATTCTATAACACAATACCTGATTCACAGCCAACGAAAATGAAGCCTTCACATTTCTATTACCTCAAAATTAGTCTGAAAAAACAAAACAAACAAAAACTTGCTCTAGGCAATTCACTTTTAATTAGTTCTACTTTTCATCCCACACGCTATATCTGGGATGATATCAGCAAACCTTTCTTCATCCAGTCCAATAATGTTATTAAATGAAATCAGACCAGTTTTAAAAAGAAGAAATAAATCAGAGACCAAAGGAAAAATTCAGCCTCGTTTGCAAAGATGCCGCTCTTCATTTCACCAGTGTCCTGTCATTTACCATCACTGCAGAGCACTGAAAAAAAGATCAGGAAAGCAACTTCAAGACTTAGGATTCTGTGTAAAGACTTCCTATGGATGTGTGACACAATACCCAAATATCATCAGATGCCCTTTGAAGTATTAGTTCTTTGATCTACTTGTTTATCTGCTGGTTAATGCATCAAGCTACAATGTGGCAAACTATGAGTTCTAGTCCCGCCTTAGCCATGAAAGCTAGCTGGGTGACTTTAGGCCAGTCATGCTCAGTGCAACTCATCTCACAGGCTTGTTGTTGTGGGCAAATAGGAGGAAGGTATGCTGGATATGTTTGTTGCCTTGAGTTTTTTGTAAAAACAATAAGGTGAGATACAAACAAAAATAAATTACATTAATTTCAATTTTTAATGCTTGTGTTGTTTTTCATTTAAGAGTAGATTTTCACTTAAGAACTAGATTTTCTTCTAGAACTCTGGATGGTCTATGGATTGGCAAATACAGGTCAGTTACTTAAAAGCAATGTCACCAATTTTCTTCTTTAGCCAAAAATATCTAACTCAACATGAAAAAGATTGGAACTGAAGAACAGATTTTAATGTAGAAAAGTAATTGATTTTTTAGTTTTGGTCTATATAAAAATTCCTAAATTTATCATCTTTTAATTCTAAATGTATAGTTTACACTTAGCATTAGTTGATACATTTTAGGTATCCAATCAAGATGAAAATGAACTCTACCTACTTTGGCTTCATCCTATTATTGCAAAATATTTGTGGATTGCTGTTTTTGACAATGCATTCCCCATTATCAAAATGAAGAAAAACTGTTGCTACAGCTAATCTTTAAAAACGTATTTTATCTCCCTCTTGGAGGGCATCAGTGATTAATAGCTAGCCACAACTTCACTATCTACATAATTTCTTGCACAGCAACAGCTAATTTTGAATTTAATATTCTGTAAATATTTTCAAAGCTCCTTTTCCAGAACACATTTTTACATTAATGAATATTATCTGCCATTGTTTGCTATATTTTTCCTATTGCAAAGTCCAATCATAACCTCCAGATTATTTAAATCTATTAATGCTCTTGAGCACTACTAAAATGCTAACAATTTTTCTCCTGTCTTCAATACAGCTATGAAACTTATGGTTTGGGGAAAATATTTTCTAGATCAATCTTGTATTGAATCTCAAATTGCCTTGATCTAGATGCCTAAAAGACGAATCTAGATCGGAAGGGTTTTAGGCTATTTGCGAATGCTCAAGAAATCAAAACCTACATTAAAATCTTAAGTAGATTTATTCTTTGGAATGGAGGGTGGTAGTGTAGTTTTACCTTTTTGCAGCCGTTATTCCTTATAACTGCAAAGACCATAGCATCAGACTGCTGTGCAAAAAAAAAAAAAAAAAAAAAAAACACTAGGAAATGAAGAGAACAGTAAATGATGTTTAAGATAAATTGTCTTGTTCAAATGAGTCATATATACTCAACTGGCCATTTAGACTAGCACTGAAATCATAAAATGCTAAGTCATGTTCAAGCACATTCCAAACAACTGGATCCAGCAAGATCTTCTAGGCTTATGATGTGAAACCCAGGGATTAAGAAGTGAAGCCACCAAACCCAAAGATTTGAGCGCATACAGCAGTAGGTTGGTCTATTTAATTTTGGCTTGGTGAAGGAAGCCATCAAAACTCACAAGCCATCATTTAAAACTGAGGGTAATGCGGGCAGCTTCTTTGACAAGCCATGGCTTAGGGAAAATCAAAAAGGTAGAGCAGCTTCTGGTCGGGGCCGTTTGCTACCTTAATGGCAAGCAAACACCTTAGTTCTTTCTCAAGAGGCACACTGGTTCCGTCTTAATAGCCCTTTTGGCCACTGTAGTTTTATTAATACTTAATATACCAGAATAAACCTGGTCAGAAATGCATTTGTCCAGCATCCCCCCCCCTTAAATGGCACAGTCCAGTCTACCGCCTCAGAATTTGTGCCCGTTCTTCCCGCCTTTAAACACAAGTCTGAGGGAATGGCAGAAGAGAGAGGGGAGGGGGGGGGGGCGAAGGCGTCCACCCTCCCTCTTGAAGTAGAGCGGGTGGAAGCGCTTCAGAATGGGAGGGAAGGGAGCATTATCCTGCACGGCTCTGATCGGGGAAGGGGGCACGCACCGGCCTCCCTCCATCCGGCGGACGAACGAGCGGCTCCCTAACGGGAATGTCGGGGGTCGGAAGGGAAAGGGGAGCCCACTGGGGAAAAAAAAACAGCGGCGAGCAAAGAACGGGGGGGGGGTAAGGAAGGCGCCACTTCAACACCACCAAGCCAACAGCTCCCCCGCTCCCCACAGGCCGACGCGGCTCCTCCCCTTCCTTTCCTTTCTACCCTCCCTCAGTAGCGCAAAACCTCCTCACCTGCGCGCAAACGCTCCCCCTTCGAACGCCGGCCTTTTGACCCACCCCCCTTGCCGCTGACGAGCTCGCCCGTCACTCACCGGTCCAAGCGGCGCGCCGATTGGGCCGAGCCGCCCGGCTCGTCAGCTCGCGCGCTCCCTTCCCAAGCCCCAACCGCCTCCCTCCGGCCCGCCTCTTTTTCTCCTCAAAACTCACGCAACTTTGCTCAGCGTTTTCCTCCGCCTCCTTTTTCACTGTCTCCCCCCCCCTCCCTTCACCTTACGCCTCTCCATCCAGGCGCCTGGCTTATTGGGCGCGAGAGCTGCGTGTCATCTAGAGAGGCCGCTCTCATTGGCTGGAGAGGAGAAAACAAACAAACAAACAAAAAAGACAAGCCGGTCGTCGTTTGCGTTTTGTCGCCGGCGCCTATTCGCCTTTCTCTTTTGGAAGAAGTTTTTGAGATGTTCCCTGAGGAGATCGCTTGTTCGCATACTCGCACGCTGAATTCATGCAAACTACCTCTAAACCGTGGTTCACAAACCCCAAGAACTAAGCCCAAACAAACAATATGGTTTAGAACCTTTTATGAGCCAAAATAACACATACTTGGTGCACTAAATGTCTGTGGAGATTCTCAGTCATCCAGGTCGTGGTTGTCCTGAATGTTTTTTCAAGAGGCAACTGGACTTTTGTTTCTTTGAAGACGTTTCACTTCTCATCCAAGAAGCTTCTTCATCTTTTCAGTTTCAGTTTCAGTTTTATTTGATTTGTATACCACCCTACTCCCGAAGGACTCAGGGCGGTGAACAGCCAACAATAAAATACATAGATACACAAAACTTAAAAACCCAATAAAATCAAATTAAATTATTTGGCCCAGACAAATTAAAACACCCTGATAATTTAAAAAACAGATTAAAATTTAAATATTTAAAAAGGGAAGAGATTAGGCCAAGCCCGCTTGATGGAATAAAAAGGTCTTCACAGCACGGCGGAAGGAGCACAGATCCGGGATCCTCCGTATCTCCGGGGGGAGCTCATTCCAGATAGTAGGTGCCCCCACAGAGAAGGCTCTCCCCCTGGGGGCCGCCAGTCGACACTGTTTGGCTGACGGCACCCGGAGGAGTCCCTCTCTATGAGAGCGTACTGGCCGGTGGGAGGCTATTGGTGGTAGTAGGCGGTCCCGTAGATAACCAGGTCCTAAGCCATGGAGCGCTTTAAAGGTGGTAACCAAAACCTTGAAGTGCACCCGGAAGACCACCGGGAGCCAGTGCAGCTCGCGCAGGAGAGGTGTTACATGGGAGCGCCATGTCGCTCCCATTACCACCCGCGCGGCCGCACTCTGCGCCAGTTGGAGCCTCCGGGTGCTCAAGGGGAGCCCCATGTAGAGAGCATTACAATAGTCCAGGCGGGAGGTGACGAGGGCATGAGTGACCGTGCGTAACGAGTCCCGATCCAGAAAGGGACGCAACTGGCGAATCAGGCGAACCTGATAAAAAATCCTCCCGGTCACGGCCGTCAAATGCTCTTCTAAAGACAGCCGTTAGTCCAGGAGGACGCCCAAGTTGCGAGCCCTCTCCGTGGGGGCCAATGATTCGCCCCCAATAGTCAGTGATGGCGTCAACTGACTATATCGGGATGTCGGAAACCACAGCCACTCGGTCTTGGATGGGTTGAGCCTGAGCCTGTTCCTCCCCATCCAGATCCGTACGGCCTCCAGGCACCGGGACATCACTTCAAGGGCATCGTTGGGGTGATCCGGGGTGGAGATGTACAGCTGAGTGTCATCAGCGTACTGATGGTACTCCACCCCGAAACCACGGATGATCTCGCCCAGCGGCTTCACATAAATGTTGAACAGGAGAGGCGAGAGGACCGACCCTTGCGGCACCCCACATATGAGGGGCCTCGGGATCGACCTCTGTCCCCCTGCCAACACAGACTGCAACCGGTCAGAGAGAAAGGAGGAGAACCACCGCAACACAGTGCCTCCCACCCCTAACTCTTCCAACCGGTGCAGCATGATACCATGGTCGATGGTATCAAAAGCCGCTGAGAGATCTAACAGGACCAGGACAGAGGAGCACCCTCTGTCCCGAGCCCTCCAGAGATCATCAACCAACGCGACCAATGCCGTTTCTGTGCTGTACCCAGGCCTGAAGCCCGACTGGAACGGATCCAGATACGTCGTTTCATCCAGGTGCTGGGGGAGCTGTTGCGCAACCACACTCTCAACAACCTTCGCCACAAAACGAAGGTTGGAGACCGGACGATAATTTACCAACATTGCCGGGTCCAGGGAAGGCTTCTTGAGGAGAGGCCTCACCACCGCCTCTTTCAAGGCGGCAGGAAAGACACCCTCACCCAGCGAAGCATTTATAATCCCCTGGAACCAGCCTCGTGTCACCTCCCGAGAAACCAGCACTAACTAGGAGGGACACGGGTCCAATAAACAAGTGGTCGCGTTCAGTCTACCCAGAATCCTGTCCACGTCCTCAGGGTTCACAGGATCAAACTCATCCCAGATAACATTCTCAAGACCTGCCCCAGTCCCTCCCCCTGAGACTACCCAAAGAGACTACCTGAGGTAGACTACCTGAGACTACCCCGAGACTACCCTTATTCAAAGAATAACCAGAAAGTCCGGTTGCCTCTTGACTACTGTCCTTTGGGACAGCATCTTAAACAGTTTCAAAAGGACCATGTTGGTCCAAAGGTGCTTTTTCAGGAGGCAACTGAACTTGTTTTTTTATTTTGAAGATGTTTTGCTTCTCATCCAAGAAGCTTCTTCAGCTCTGACAAGATAGTGGGGAATGGAAGAGCTGAAGAAGCTTCTGGGATGAGAAGCTAAACATCTTCAAAAGAAAAAAAACCCAAGAAAGTCCATTTGCCTCCTGAAAAAGTACCTTTGGGACAGCCATGACTTGGATGACTTGAGAATCTCTACAGGAATGTTGGGTTGCTCGTTGAGATCATAGATGGCAATGTCTGCTTTTATGAGATCTGTCTTCATTTGATAGTAGGTGATCTTGATGTCTCCTAAGAAACCATGTTCCTGTCTTACCAGCCTTACTCACTTGCATTCTTCTTATATTTGTTAGTTGGTAGTTGCCCACTTTAAAAAAAACTTGTTAACATCTCAAAATTTGTTTGTTTTTCCATTTAATCTCTTGTATCTCTTCTTGTAATTCACAGAAGTAAATTAACTTTAGATCACGATCCCATCTGAAATCTGATTTATCATTTAACTGTAAACTAGAACTATCTTTTTGTAAATCATTAAACTACACTGCATTTCTAAGGATACTTCAGTTGGAGATTATTATAACTATTAACCATTTTTCAGTACAAAAAATTGCCATGTCACATTCAACAATAGATATTTGCTTTTTAAATATCAGTTCTCTCTCTCTCTCTCTCACACACACACACACACACACACAGTCGGTGGAAAAACTTCTCTCCATGGAACAGGTCCCTGGTGCCCAAAAGGTTGGGGGCCACTTCTGGTATAAAGTAATATGTAAAATAATTACATTTGAATGTTACATTTGAATACTGATACTGATTGATTATGGTAGTAGATATATATTACACTGTTCATTACATCATGCCATATCTTTATTGATCATACAATAATTGTATAATTGAAATATTGATATGTTCTTAGTGCAAATAAGATATTTATTCACATGCAATTCATTAACATATACTATAGCCAACAAGACCAACTGCTTGTGCATATGTGACCTGGTTTTTCTTTTTGAGCTATAATTCCATCACTATTTAACTACTGCTTTAAAGCTGGTAAAATTTTCCAAAGTCTTTTTTGATGTTATGAAAAAAAAAACAAATAACTTATGTAACAGTCCAAATTCTTGGGAGCTATTTAATGTAACACTCATTATCACATTCTTATGGTTTCTATCTTAATTCCTAAATTATTTTGTTGTGCTTGATTCCTTGAAAGATGTTTTCTCAAGAGTATGTCCAACTGAAGTCAGCAGCACTTATTCAAGATCATATTTAAGAATAAAGACTCCAAGAACAAATTACATTTCTCCTTTATACAATGTATGGTATAATCCTACTTATTTTCAGCACAAGGAATGAACGGTACATGAGCAGATGGAGAATTGACAATCCATGGTCCATGTTATGATTATATAATTTAAGGAAGAAGAGCCTAGCCTTTAGGATAAAAATAAATTTCAATAATTCAATCACTTTCCCTGAAAGAAATTGAACTGTAATTTATACTCATACATTTGAAATAAATGGCAATGATTTAGTGAAACTTTAATAGTATTTGATAGCAATGAAGGAGAAAATATGTTGAAATTCAGTAATTACAATTAATATGAAATTTTCCTGTCTTGATTATATTGAAAAAACAACTTAGTGATATATAGGAAGGAACAGTACAACTGAATTTTCTTCTTTAGATTTAAGATGAAAAATCCTTTAAGTACATATTCATTTAGGAATAAACTCTGGGATAGGTTTTCAAATTATGAGTGTTGCCTCAATAGGAAATTGCTGCAAAAGTTATTAATGTAAACAGAAAATATAAAAACAGGTTATGAAATATATTAATGATTGTGACTTTATTTGGAGAAAAATGCAGTTTTATAGCAGCAAAGAAAGGAAAAGTAAGCATGACAGCAAACAGCCGATTATGTGATGCATGGAACACAACTCTTGAATTTGTATGTTATAGGGTTGTAATGTTTTTCTCCCACTATTAAAAGTATAAATCATTAATACACAAACACATACATGTGCACCTTTATACCATAATATTCTTTTTATTCCTGAAATTAGTAATCTAAAATATATTCAGTTTATGGATGCCATTTAAATAAATTTATAGAAATTGGGGGATAATTATAAGTTGTCTAGTGTAATTTTTAAATCAGTTCTTGCCCCCCCCAAAAAGGTTATTTTAGAAACCACTTTCAATATCAAAAGTAGCCAGCTATTAGGCAGAGCTTATCTAAAGAAGGAAGTCAATCATTGGAAGTCAGTTGGCATATAAATTCTATAATTTATTTAATAATTTATTAATAAATTACTATTAAACACAGGCCATCCAAACTCAAAAGATGCGTCTTAACACATTAACTACAGAGCAATTACCAATCCCCATTCTATGAAAATGAAGCGGAAATATGATTTGGTAGATTGACAACCTAATATTTGGTTACCTTAAAATCACAGTGGCTAAAATGAGTGGCAAAAAAATTAATAAATAATAAGAAGCAAATATATATGAGAAATTAGATACTTATGTATAATCGTTTGTATCACATTACTTTTGCAACCACGGATCCCTGAATTTATTAAACTGAATTACTTGACAATGAAACTCAGTAAGGGCCTTTGGCATAGGCGCAACTTCTTCCCATTCAGATCTACTGCTATGGTAGACCTGTACTTCATCAGTTATTTCATCAGGAGCATAATCTCCACCCAGAATGTATATTTTATCTTCTATTCCAACTGCCCCTGCATTAAAACCAGCACACTCAAAAGAGCCTTCTCCTTTCCAGACACAGGTTTCCGGACAAAAGCTATAAACTTTGTAAGTGGAAAGATCACAAATGTATAAAGTGCAGTTCACTGGAATAGCTTTGATTAAGGTTGCATGAAAGAATTGCCCAAATTCTGCTACTAACTCAGACCACTGATCTGTTACAGCATTATATTTAAAGAAGCAATCAAGAGATGGATTAAAGGCATCTGTAATTTCAATTTCAGAACCAAGCACATATATTACACTGTGACAGGCACTTGCTTCTGGATAGTAGATGCCCCTTGGTAATGGACTGACAGATTTCCACTCTCTAGTCAGGGGATTATATGCCTCAACATCCAAAAGGCTTTTGATATCCTGAGATGCTCTTGTCTTCCCTCCTATTACATACAAACAATTTAAAATCACAACAGATGTATGCATTGTCCTTGGCTTCTTCATGGCAGATACTAATGAGAAGCTATCATTTGCTGGGCAGTAACACCAAGTTTGATCTGTGGCATCGTGAAACGTTTCAGCAATATGGAGTCTAATAGTCCGGAAACAGTTACCTTTACACCCACCAGTTATGAATATTTTTTCACCATAACTAGATAAACTTGATCCAGGTAGATCAAATATATTTATTTGTATCAGTTCTTTCCACTGATCAGTTTTAATATTGTAGCAAAATGTATGTTGATTAAGTTTATTTTCTTCAGTTTTATGAACCAGTATGTATTTTTCGGTAGTTGATGGGCGGGGATCTGGGAAAAGCCCACTGAAACTCTGTACATTTTGAATTGCTTCCTTGATTACTGCTAAGCAATTCGTGGTTTTAAGTAACTGTTCCTCAGAGTGTAAAATATCCTGCAATGTCTTTTCAGGTAACTGATGTAGCCTGATCTTTTTCATCAAATGAGGAAGATATTTATGCCTTGTTTCTAAGTCATGTTTCATCCACCAAAAGACAGCTTTCAACACAAATTCTTCATCTGGTACGTTCAACTCATCAGCTTCTATGCATTTTTGCAGTATCTCAAAATTCATTTCCAAGAAATCATTTGATTGGAGAAGCAAAGAAAAATGGAGCTGGGCATATTCAAGTGTACGCTCAAACAGCTTGGTGGAGCCATAACTTTCAGAAATGGATAAGAGTTGCAAACAGTTAACAAGATCGATATTCTTAATTAGAAAGTCGCTGCAAGCTTGTGAAAGAAGTGAAACTTGAAGAAAGGAGGACAGCTGAAAGAACATTTCCACATTATCATTTGTTATCTCTGTTTTTCCAGTATAAGCATAATCTAGAAAAGCCTTCACTGCCTTGGGTGTTAAATTACTTATCGTAACACTCCCACCATCTCTTTCTTTCATGTTAACTTCAAACATGGCCCTGTAATTAAAATATAGATGATTAACATGTTTTGTCATCGTCACCAATATCCATACATATATATACTACATTTATATAGTATAAGCATCGTGTTATCTTAACAAAAGCACAATCCTCTACAGGCATATTGGAAGAACGTTTGAATTCAATGGGGTTTCTAAATGGCCTGGAATACAATTGCAGAAAATGAACAGCTACTTTTAAAATCCCTGCAATTTTTTGAGTAACTGACTGAATTATTTTTATATAACTATGCAACTTTATGGAATTTGTGTAAGTCAGTATCAAAAAATTCTACAATTTGAATTGCATGGGCCGACTTATGGTTTTTAGTCAACTTTAGCAACATTCAGTAGCAAAAGAGCCAACTTAGAAATACATTTACCTGAAAAAGTCACTACATGCTGCTAGTACACAACGATGGCAGGGAATTGCTTCATCTTTTACAAGTATTTTAAAGTCAAAAAATATGTTTTGAGCTCTGAAGTTTTGCAGTATGGTTAAGATTCTCTGACCATGATCTTCAGCCACCAAAGAACTGATTTTCTTGTCATGAGTTGAAATTCCATTGCACGTTGGGGTGCGATTTGAATTGTACTGGTTGTCCATGGCTTCTTTGATCTTTTACTATTGATAGACATAATATAGACATTATAAATATAATTCTTATTTTCATAACAAATTACTGAGAAAAAAATACTACTTCATGGTCCTGATGTATTGAGGAATGTCCTCTATATGAATTTTTAAATAATCTAAATTAAAATATGGAAATTCTAATTTCTCTGTTACCTAGGCTTTATCTATATTTCTAATTCAGGGATAAAATAACATAGGCAGAGAATGAAATTAGAATGTGCTGAAATTAGAATGCTTTGAATGCAATGAATTACACTGTACCTCACTGATACTGAAATATCTGCATTGCTTTATGATTTACACCTTCCAGTCCAGAAGCATGTTGCTGGAAGGACAATTAACTAGCAACATAATCCTATTTACTGCTATTAAGAAGTAAATTCCACTATGGGGCTTCTGTAATACAATTTTATTGTTTCTCTGCAAATAGCTAAATATTCTGAAAATCATCTCTATTGTCTGATTTTAGCTAGAATAGAAAATGAGTAGAAACTACTAGACAGAAAAAACAAGAAATAGAAAAATGGAATTGCACTGGTTTCTGTAGTTTTGCAGTAAGCTGAAAAGAAAAAAATAGGACATAAACACTTAAAAAACCACTAGGCTCATAAGTAAAATATTTGCCACATGGTCACAAAATGATATGTTAGAAATCTGGACAATTATGACTTGGTGATTATGTTAAATTATTTCCCATTTGACTTCTCATGTCAGTAAAATTTGGCTTCTCATTTATACTACAGTACATAGCTGGTCACTCTTAAATAAGGCAGCAATTATAGATCAATAACTTTCATTGTCTATTCTGGATCATTAAGCGAAAAACTAAGACATTATGTTCAAACACATATATTAAACTTTACATTCTTGTTAGCTTAGCTGTATCAATTCATAGGAAAAACTAAATGATGACAAAGATTTAGCCCTACTCAGGTTATTATATATATAATGAAAGAAAAATGTTTTTAAGTCTCATTTATCAAGCAAAATCTTGCCATTAGTGAGGTATGGAAATGTGTCAGAATCTAGCAGGATATATTATTTCCTAGGCTTCTTACTGGGATACGCAGCTAAATTAATAAAAGCTATACCTTCTGTGTTGATGACTCATACTGTAGTTATTGCAGTAAAGAACTCTCTTGTGTGCTAAAACAAAATAGCATAGGACTAAAAGCTTCTTTCATAAACAGCCCTATTGATCACTTATTTCCAGTGACCAATTTCTGTTAATATCCTAAGCTATAAATTCACAAAAGCTGACACTTTTAAATACGGTAATACATATTAGGATTAATACACTAAGCATAAGAAATGTACAGTTTGCATTTCAGAATTACTTGGGTACAACATAAACACACAAAACTAAATAAAGATTTCTGCTTTCCATTTTCATAGCCAAAGAAATAGTGAAAATTTAATGTAGTAGTCTCACTTCAGAACTTGGTTAGAATAAGCAACTTTCAAATCTTTGTATATCCATTTCCTGACTCAGGCTAACAAACACTTTTGTTGTGGATTTAATAAGACAAACACAACTTTTAGATTAATCAGAGACAGATTTTATATATTGCGCAATAGGTTCAAGGCTCTGTACATGAAGCGTTGAACAAAGACAGAAATTAGGTACAATGGTTTTATACCCTTCTAGACAAAGGATTCTGTTAACTCAGCAGTTCATATGGTCATATACATTTATCATTTTTAATTGACATTTCCTTATTACAGAGTTTCTTTGCAAACAGTTACTGAAGCATAGATTCAAATCAGCTTTTGACGATGGACAACTTTTAACTCATGTGGATCCCCTTGACCTAACCAACCTTTAAGCTGTATGTCATTAGAATGTTCCTTTCTTCTGACAATTTAGAGGCCTCCTAGAGGAACCAAAAGGATTTTGGCTGAGTTTGTACTTTTTCCAACCGGATGCATTGCTTTTTAGAATAGAGTGAATAGAAAGTTATCTAGTGGTCATCCATCAGAGCCCACTTCATTACATTACTTTTGCAGGGATGAGAAGTTTCCCCCCTAATTCTTAGCGGACATAAATAATCATCGCAATAAACCTAATACAAATGTAGCAGTTTTAGCAATAATACCAAATATTGTTAAATACTATCCAGGCATTTTCCTTGGGAGAGCTCCATCACATTATTCAGTAACAATTACTGCACTGAAATTGTAATTGTTACAGGTAATATCTTTTTGAGTTTGCAATCCTTTTCTGACTCAAATATGCCCCCTTCAGTCCCCTTCTATAACCGAAATGGATATACACCTGTCTGAATAATATTCCTTGTATCTGAAAAGTACAGCTCTCATCAAAGTTTAGGCATAAAGTATTTCGACTTCTAGACCCCCGCCCCCGCCTAAATCTGCTACCTTTCAAAATCCTCTGGACTAAAACACTCAAAAAAAAAAAAAAAGATCCCCTTGCAATCTCGAGATTCTGGAAATTGTAATTCCAGCAGTCCTGGAAGGCAACAGATTTTGGGGGAGGGAAGGAGGTGCTGCCGAGCTTTTTAAATTGATTTCTAGCGTAATTCCGCTGGGAATAAGGCCAGTTTTTACACAAATGACAAAAAAAGTGCTAGTTCATTGGCGTGCCTGGGTGTGTCTTCTGCAGTTTTGGCATGGTTTTTCAGATGGTGATTCGCCATTGCCCCCTTCCTAGGGCCAAAGAGAGTGGTTGGCACAAGGTGACCCAGCTGGCTTTCGTGCATCAGTAGGGAATCGAACTCGGTCTCCCGGTTTCTAGTTTAGCACGTGAGGCTAATGATGTGTCCGCTTATCACAACACTGGGTAGTCTAATTCTTTTTTTAATTTTAAGTAGATCAAGCATCGCCTAAGAAGTGAAAGAATTCATTCTTTCACATTGCAATCAAATCCCCTCCCCCCCCCCAAAAAAACCATCCCTGCATCTCCTTTCCCGCCCGCGCTGCGTTTATTTTTTTTTAACGGCTTCCACTTTCCGCGCCACGCCCATCAGACGTACCTTAGTACTTCTTTTTGCGCATGCCCAAGTACGTGCGCATGCTCATTATGGCCTCTGATGCTTTAGCGAAAAGGGCTGTTCTTTTCTTCGATCGACCCCATTTCGGAAGAGAAGGGGCTTCGTACCATTTCCGCAAGTGTGACTTCCTTTGCGAGAATGAATTCACTATCATTCAGCCCATCTCTCATTCCCCCCTCTTTTTTTTAATTCTGGCTGTATCGCGTCACTTTTACCTACCTGCATCCTCCAAAGGAGCTGTAGGAAACATCTGCTACATCGGCCGCATAAAACCCACCGCAGTTCGTCCATTGGCTTCTCTCCTGTCAGTCAAAACAAGTGTTGCGTCCTGATTTGTATGGGCAGATGTCAATCACTCACTTAACCCCGCCTCTTCCCAATCCGCAAGGAGCGCAATGCCGTTGAGCGCGAGTTTACCCTTAGGAACCCCATTAAACCCTTCTGTATCTTATTGATAAAAGTTGTCTTTCCTTATCAAACGGTGATAAAATGTTGAACAGAAATCCGTTACCAGAATAGTTATCTTCAAATTTCTAGCTCTATGCACACTGCAGGGGCTTGCAGCCAGCGGTGATTGGCTAGATTTCTTCGGGGCGGCTATGCCTCGATTGGTCGGCGCACTTTGGGTTTCCGCCCTCTCCCGCTTCAGGTTCAACTTCGTTTAGAGAAGCAGAGGCTGAGTGGTAAGCAGCGCTTAGCGCGTGATACTTCTACTCTGTCCTTTGCGCGCGCGCCCCCCCCCTTACGTTGCCTTGCAAGTAAGCCTAGTTGTGATTGGGGGGAATCTCCTCTGACTCACTCTGAGCAGTTCAATGATTGGCTGGGAAGAAAACTCTATTACCCGCTGAGACTATGGAGATTCTCAGTCGTCCAGGTCAGGGGTCTCCAACCTTGGCAACTTTAAGCCTAGAGGACTTCAACTCCCAATTGAAGTCCTCCAGGCTTAAAGTTGCCAAGGTTGGAAACCCCTGATCCAGGTCACAGTTGTCCCAAAGGTGCTTCCCCCTCTCCCCCCAAGAGGCAACTGGACTGTCTGGTTTTTTCTTTGAAGGCATTTCTCTTCTCATCCAAGAAGCTTCTTCTGCTCTGACTGAAGAATTCAGTCTGAACTCTGAATCAAGAACTCTGATTCTCCACCATCCAGTCAGAGCTGAAGAAGCTTCTTGGATGAAAAGCGAAAGGTCTTCAAAGAAAAACCAGAAAGTCCAGTTGCCTTTTTTTTTTTTTTAAGCACCTTTGGGATTACCCGCTGAGGTGTGGAAGACCTGTTATCCCCTTCCCGCTTCCAGAATCAATCATCCTTATGCCCATCACATGAAGCACATGGTCAAGTCACTTTTCTATTTTTTTCCTTTTTTTTTCATGTTTTATTTGTTTTATTTATATAACATTCAATTTTCATCCAACAGTGGGTGGCCTGGGTACAGTTATGTTTAAATAGTCATGTTACACATCTTTGTTGTGGTATTATCACCATAATATTGATAATATAATAATATAATATAACCGGTAGTAAAGATAAGTAGAACCAACCCCTTATTCCAGACAACTCTTTTCCTTAAAATTACACCCCCTCTGATGTCAGACCTCATTTTAATGAACATGTGTGATATTATGGGATGGAAATATGTAACATGTTTGACTACATGTAACTACCTATGCAAAGGGGAGGTTATTCTTCCCTGTCCAATTAACCTTTCCTCTTTGTCGGGTTAATAAGATTCTTTTTCATTCAGGGATCCCATTTTATCAGGGTACCCTAATAAACTGCTTTTAAAAGATCTTCCGACTCAGTTTCTTATTGGAAAGGTAAACTGAGGCAGAACCTAGGGCCAAATTTGGTTTTCAGCAGTTACTGTAGGTCCTTTATTATAAAACGCAGTCCTTTATTTCAGAAAGCTCCTTTAGATTTATTTTCTTAGTTTTGTTCCTGAATTTTCCCTTTTAAAGTTATAAACATAAAATGATTTTTAAAAAAATTTTATGAATCAGATTTGCCCATTTTTCAGATTTTTTCTTTATTTTTTTCCCAAGCAAATATAGTCACTCTACTCATATATTCTTTTATTGCAGTTGTACTCTTCTGACACTTTAAAATTAGTTCATTGAGTAATACTTTATTTGCCTTTAAACTTTTAAACTTCTAAAATATTTTGCAATCTAGTGAATATGTAGGTAAATTCATTGTTGTAGCCACAGGTTTGCATTTGTGATAACTCTAGGAAGGAGGGTAGAATAAATCAGTGATTGTTGTGCCCTCCAAATTTAAGTCTTTCAAATCAGAGCCAGCAACTTCAAAAGTTTGATCAACTTTGCTTCTTTTTTTCCAGATGATTGGAATATGTATGTTTGACAGCATCACCTTTTAGGGTGTGTCCTTGGAGCTCCTCGCCATGGAAAGTATACGCTGGGCATTTTCATACCGCACCTGGGCCCCTTGCTGTGAGGAATGGTTGTTAGCCATGCGCCTTGTGCAGCCTGAAGAGAAAAAACGCATTGAACAGTTCGTCTTTGGTCGGGATGCCAAAGCTGCTATGGTATGCTCTTATTCACCTTTGAAACATTCTGATTGCTTTGGAAATTTTAGAAGGGACAAGTGCTTTAAACCTGTATGATTTAATGCACATCATTCAGGCAGCGGTGAAATCCACTTACCTTTGCTCCTGGTTCGGGAATGGGAGCGCACTATTCTACGATGCACAGAGGGTCAAAAACGGGACATAATGAGGTCCTGGCGGGTGGACGGAGCCTCCCACCGCCGGTGCTACCGGTTCGCGCGAACCACATAGATCTGGCTGGATTTCACCACTGCATTCAGGGCTATAGTGAATATCAAGCCACATATCAGTAGTGTTGCTCTTGTTGCATGAGAGGGACAACTAGAAATTTTCCATCACATCTTGTATGAGATCATCAAACATCTGGTACCTTTCCCCAGATTTCCATAACATTGAAACTTTGGCTGAAAATTGTATTTCATGTGTTTAGTAGGCTGAGGCACATGGTAAGAGAGGCTTTGGTGGTATTACTATTGTATAAAATACTGTAGTATTATTCTAAGTTTTTAGTAACATCAAATAATTTAATAAAAAGATGAGTCTTTATAAAAGGCTGAAATTAAGCTCTACAGATGGCGCTGAAGTTCTCGAAATAACACACAAGTGCATTATGTATCAGTATATTTCATTCCATAATAGTAGAAAATGTAGAAACCAATCATTCAATACATAAATAAATCTGATTTTAAAATTCACTTTGATGTTATAGAGAAGTATGTGTCTGGGCACATACCATAATTAGATTTTTCAATGTAACAAAAGTCACCCATTTCATGACAAAGTAAGCATATACATATTTCTCTTGCTTACATAAATTTAATCATCATGAACATAAGTTGATTTTGGTCAGTTAAACTGAAGAAAAGCGAAATGTTTCAAATTCCATTGTCTTAGTTCCTACTTTTACTATTTTATTTTTTAAAATAAGTGTTCTGATAGTATGTGATTCCTAAAAACATTGATTTCTTGTGGGGACAATCTTTTCTCTGTTAGGATTTTTAACTCTGTTAGGGTTTTTATCTCTGAAAACTATCTTCAAGAGAATTAAACCTGCTTTCTATACCTCACAATCTATCTTCACATTGAATTTGAAATGCAGAAAGATAAATAGGAAAAAATTGCATTATGTCTTATAACTAAAGTACCTGTATACACATTATCAATTTCCTTTGAAAGATAGACCTTTATTTTTCTTAAATACTACTCATCTGCTTGTTGTTTATTACTAGGTCATCCTCTTGAGACTGGCAAATCAATCATTAAGTGAAGTGATCACTAAGTGAAACCACAACTACGCTTATGATCTTACTTAAGCTTTTCTTCACTTTAAAGGCCTGTAAAAACCATAAATATAAAGGATTGAATATAAAGTTATTTTTTCATCACCATTATAACTGTGAATGGTTGTTAAATGAATTAATTTCTAAATGAAAATTAACACGTATCTCACTCATCTGAACATTTCTTTAAAAAAAATTGAAACTGATAGCCGTTACTTCATATAAGAATCCAAAATGGATTTAGTTTCAATAATTTATAAAATAATACTCAATATTGAAATGAGGAGCTTGAATATTTAATAAGAAATATGAAAAAAAACAGATTTAGGAATATATTTAAGAATGGAACATGGTACAAACTGACTATAAATTCTTTATAAATCCGCTTTGTCACAAATCAATGGGAAATCATTCTAAATACTGTAGTATTCTAGTCCAATTGTCCCATATTAGTAAAACAGTCTCTTCAGATTATTGGAGGGAATTCAGATTCATTTTCACTTATGTCATAAAATGAAGAAATAAGTTGATTTGCTGCTCTGGAAATTAGAACTCAGCAGTTGCACAAGAAAACATTTTTGTTCGATCAAATGAGACATTAAAACAAAAATTGTTGGCAGGTGATTTTATGATGACAACTTGTCAAACTATAGTCAGATTTTTGAAAAATTTAGGCTGTTTACATGTAAGGGCATGGTGTATTGCATTATTGGGAAAAATGACATTTTTTGTAATCAGGAATCCGGCACAATTAAAATCATCTGCAAATAACTATATCAACTTTATAAATATAAACACTGTCAATGGATATAAAATATGGGAAATGTGTGAACAAAATCTGTCAAAAGATTTAATTTTAGTATGGAGCTAGTACATATAATGGATTCATATCTTTCAGAATTGAATACTATATTTTTAAAGTCTCAAATATTACTTAAAGAGTGAAGTTCAAATCTCTATTTTGCCATGAAACTTTCTCATGTTCTCTCAGCCTCACCTACTTCATAAGATGATTTTGTCAATAACAATTTCTTTAAATTCTTTGAAGAAGCACAGAAGTTTTAAGAAAATATTGTAGTTGCAAGGCTGAATCCGTTCATATTGCTTTTTTTAAAAAAGGTAACTGAATTGTCATTTTACTCCATGAGGTGTAGTCCAAATGTTTTTCAAGCAAATAATATTGTAATACATTTTTCTTTTTACTCGTGTGGAACAATTTATGTGTTGTGAATTGTTTTGTTTATTTTATTTTGCAGGCTGGCCGCCTGATGATAAGAAAATTAATTGCAGAAAGGCTGAAGATTCCTTGGAACAAAATACAGTTACAAAGGACTTCACAAGGCAAACCTGTCCTTATAAACACATTAAGCAGCACACAGTCCAACTTCAGCTTTAATGTTTCTCATCAAGGAAATTACACTGTACTGGCAGCTGAACCTGATTGTCAGGTTGGCATTGATATCATGAAGACTACGATGCCAGGTAATGGGACATGATATGTCTATGTCAGAGGTGGATTTCAGCAGGTTCTGACCAGTTCTGGAGAACTGGTAGCGGAAATTTTGAGTAGTTCGGACTGGCCCCGCCCCATCTATTCTCTGCCTCCCAAGTCCCAGCTGATCGGGAGGAAATGGAGATTTTACAGTATCCTTCCTCTGCCACGCCCACCATGCCACGCCCACCAAGCCACACCCACAGAACCGGTAGTAAAAAAAATTGAAACCCACCACTGGTCTATGTCCTAACCTAGGATGGGTCTTTTGCCTGCTTAATATGACTTAAGTCATATTTCAATTTTTTTAAATGATTGTTAGTTATTGATTCTCTTTTCACTTGATTGCACGTTATTAGAACCGTTTAGATCTTAGGGTTAGGATAGGCAAATGATCTCTGAAATTATAGAAACAAACCCAGTATATAATTCAAAAGTACAAAGTCACCTGCATTAAAATTCTTCCACAGCCATGAAACCTACTTGAGTTGCTTGCAGGATTGTTGTTGTTATGCTGAAAGGGAGAATTGCATTGGCTACTTTTTGAAGAAAAAATAATACATGAATTTGTAGGTGGCAAGACAGAAAGTTTACAACATTGTTTCCAAATAACTTGATAATAAAGCTTTCCATTGTTTCAGTCATCCTGTCAGGTGTTGAAAATCATAGCTGACACATCTGGAGAATGAAAGCCTGACTGATAATAATAGTATCTGTGGTAGCAGGTGTCATCGCAAGGAAAACCACATGGTGGTGTAGTTGTTCTACCAAATACTCCTGATCTGATGAAGAGAATAAGGTTTCAAAATGTAGTAGTGCATATATGCACGGATCGTGATTTTAGTACCAGACTCCTTAATACTTACAATGTAGATTCAAGCAAATGTGTTCAATTTCATTTTTGTTCTATAAGTAGGAATGAGTAGCAATCTTTGAAGCACAATTTTCAGAGATTCAGATGAGAAAACTGAAGTTCCCAGATTCTGAAGAGACTGATTCTCTATATAGAATATAGTCAGTTCTATAGTATAGAATAATATGGTTTGATATGTCCGTTGTGTGGGTTTTTCTTTAGAAATTAAGCCACTTGATTACTTGTCCTTTTGAATTTTTTCCCTAGTAATCCTATCTAATCCTGGTGTCAACAGTTTCTATTTACCAACTTTTTTTTTTTTTGCAAAATCCTGCTTATTGTCAACAATCTTTAGTATAATATGTTGTAGATTCCCACCGAGGGTGACATCTGCAAAATAAGGTATGAATTCTGCCAAAATGTTTTCCATATTGCAGAGCTTCCATTAATTAAAAGCTATTTTATGTATAAGAAATCAGTAGCAATGTAAACCCAAATAGCATTAATTTTAAAGACAAACAAAAAACATTATTCAGTGAGCTACTTGTGACTGCAGATTAATGCAGAAAGAAGCATCACTTAAGTCCACTTTAACTCCTTTGTAAATGGAATATTTTCATTAATCAGTAGAGTCCCAATTCCACCTGGTTTTAGAATCTGGATGCCGCAATGCAAAATCTTCATACTTGTTTGCTTTTCACAATGGTTACATCTGGAAACAGATCAGTTTCAGTGCTTAAACAGCTTTATTTTTTATCCCAATTAAATCCAAGAGAAATTGATGGCTTTCCATAGGGAGAAAGATCTTGTCCTAAGGCTTAACATTTAAAAGATGCAGCATACAAAGAAATGATAAAAAAGAGGGGGGGAATGGTCTTCTTAATTTAAGGTACAATGGTGCAATGACCCTTTCTCATCTAAACTTTGTATGGGAAGACGTGGACTATCTGATCTGAGACTATTTAGTGCTTTAAAAGCCATAAGAACAGACATATTCAATAACAGCAGACTCCTTTTTCAGTTCAACAATCTGCTTTCTATTGTGGGCCATAAGATGACTCTGGAAAGCACACCAAAAGTATCCTTTTCAGTTACAGTTAAATAATCAATTTCTCAGACTCTTGTGTGAACTTGTCCCAAGTGGAAGCAGATAATTCAATGTCCCCCAGATCTTGACTATTGTTCCTTCAATACTATACATGCTATTGGGCCTTGTTTGCCTAAACTGGCTGAGCAATCATTAAACACTATTTAAGTCTCAATAATCGCATAAAAATTACATTCATGCCTTGTCCCTTTGTGTCTGATGATATCTATGAGAGTTACAGGAATGTAAAAAAATGGCCTCTTTTGAATTTGGAACATTCTGAGTGATCCAGAAATGGTCTGACCTTAAAATGGGCCCATTTTGGAAGTGATGTGACCTTGCAATGGAATCAGTTACTTAGAACAGTATTTGATATTGTCAAATTCTGGAACAGGAACAGTATTTAATACTGAATATGAAATACCAAATTTGATATTCAGTATCACCTTAAGCTTTTCCAATACTTTCTGTGCTGAAATAATAATTATTCAAAAAGATAATTTGCATCATCTCCATAATATATATTCCTATTCTGATTAATATGCTATAAAGTGATGTCTGTGGAAAACTGATAACATGGAAAATCTTTCTGTATCAAGGAAGATGAATAGGTATAGCTTTATTATTTTCATACTGGTCTCTTATCATTGACTGAAGAGTTTGCTTTGTCCCACATTGATAGAATTAAAATACGTTACTAAAAGTAAATTGTTCTATTTCAGGTTTTTTTTTATCTTTTTAAAAAAATTTTCCTAGCCACATGTTTCAGAGAAATATAATCCAGAATGGTGAATCCTTGTATCTGGTGAAGGGGGGGGGGGTGGGGGTGGCAGGGGGAAAGGCTTCTTTATATAGGTTTATGGAAATTATTGCATTTGAATTATTTTACATGAGTGGGAGTGAGTACAAAATTATATTTTTGGAACTGTGAAGTATAACATGATTGAAGGCTTTGAACTAGTGCTCAATTTTCTGATAGTATTGAATTGTGCTTCATATTTTATGTCTGCCATTGTAACTTAAAAGTGATGAACTCTTATCACAACAAAGTCGAAGTAATGGTTTTGAGATACTGTGCTTTTGGCTCTTGGAGAATGCAGTGAAGATCACACTGGATGTGATGTTGGTTTTCTTACCTAAATTATTGCTGTGGATTTGCCTGTAAAAACTATGGGATTGTAGAATGGGCAATCTTAACTCAATTCAGCAAACAATTTACACCACTGCAATATCCAGGTGTTACTCAAAAAACACCTTCATTTTTCACATCCTTGATCCAAAGGTCATTTTGGCCAGCGGGATTAGAGCTCTAATTTCTAAATCTGTAACCCTCTAACCATTATTTCATTGGATAGAGAAGAACCTTATTAATACTAAATAGAATTGTTATTGGCAAGGTTTCCCCACGTGAAGAAACTGTGACTTTCTTGCCCATGGAATGATACGTTTTCAGAAGCATGGATCAAAGATTAACTGATGGAATAGGATGGAAATGAAGTTCAAGAAAGGAGGTCTTCCAAAAGCAAAAGTTTGAGTTTGTTTGTTTGTTTGTTTGTTTGTTTGTTTATTTATTGGTTCGATTTATATGCCGCCCTTCTCCGGAGACTCAGGATGGCTTACAATGCGTTAAGCAATAGCCTTCATACTTTTGTATATACCTGCTTAGTAGGGCTTTTGGCCCCCCCAAGCGGTGTTCTTTTTTATACAAAGTCAGCTTATTTCCCCCACAATCCGGGTCCTCATTTTACCTACCTCGGAAGGATGGAAGGCTAAGTCAACCTTGAGCCTGGTGAGATTTGAACTTGCAGTAATTGCAGGCAGCTGGTGCTACTTAACAGCACTTTAGTCTGCTGCGCCACCAAGGCTCTGCGCCACCAAGTTCTGACTTGATTTGCAAACAATAATATTGCAGAGGAGAAAACAACTAATCCTGAACTCCAGTGATAATCAATTATGATTATCACATATGAATGTGTAATAATGTGTACACATATGAATGTGTACTAATTGGAAATCCTGTGCCGTGGGGAGGCATGGCTTTATATTGGTACTTTAAAAGGTAGGCAGATGCAAACTTAAATGCTTTCTAGGTGCTTAAAAAAGAAAACAATATCAACATTTTTGGTTTCTTAGATTTATTTCTAGAAAATATCTCTTGAACTCCAGTTTTCCTTGAGGAAGAATTACAAATTGTCACATTCAACTTTAGGTTTTATGACCCAGCAGGTTTTTTTAAAAAAAATTAAAAAAAATATTTCTAATGTGACAATATGATTAATGAGTTTTAAGTTGCTAATAAGCAGTTTTGCAACTTGAACACTGAAAAAAATGTTTCCAAATGCTATTTTATTAATTAGGAGCGTCCCAACTCTGTTTTCTTAATCCAAAGGAAACTCTTAGATTTTAACAGTTAAGAAATTAAAATATGAATTTTATGCTCCCTTTAATAATATGCTATTTGTTCTCTGCTGAACTTTGCACGGTCCTCAATAACATTCAGTTCTCCAGATGGTTCAGGACTGCATATCCTGAAGATTTATTCTAAATCTTCTTTCTGGAAATCACTGATTTTGCCACTCTGTTTATAGAAGGCTGAGGGCAGGGGGCAGATAGAAGTGGTATAAATAAAGAAAGAATCATGACATTCTCTAAACTCTATGCAGCAATTGATTGCAGTAATCAGCAACTTTGTCTTTCTGTACATTTACTACTCTAATTAATCTAGAGTCAAAGTGGTAATGATTTTCTCCATTTAAACTTCTTTTTTTAAAAAATAAAATAAAATTGTATTTTAGTTTAAATACAGTTTAAAATAGTTTAAATATACTAAAAAAAATATCTGCCTTGACTGCCCTATGGGCAGAAAGGCTAGCTAGCGATAGAAGAAGGAAATAATTTCGGGAAGGTATTACATAATTCCCTGAGTAGAAATGAATACAAGTATTTGTCCCATTAATCCACAAATGCTAATTTGGCTCTCTGCAATTGGATTGACACTACAAACTCTCAGAAATCTGGGACATGAAGAAATTAGGTGAAACTGTGCCAGAAAATTCTTAAGATGTTGATTCCCTGTTTTGATTTGCCAGCAAAAAAAGAGAAGAAAGAGAAATTGTAGTGGTAGCATACACCGTAATAATAGTAGTTTCAACTCACCAAACAACTAAAACATGGACTTTCTGAAAGCAAAAAAGAAAAAAGAAATGTTTCATTAGAAATTGCCATGTTCCTCATCATTTTAACTATAATTATGTGGTATCATAATAACAACAAAAAACAACCAGGAGGTTTTCAGGATAGTTATTTAGACAAGTCTGCTGTAAATTTCTCTATATTTTCATCGTTATAAATTCCAGCTTGAAATCCATAAAGATTAACCTGATGTATTTTGGTGATTTATCCAGTGAACTGATCATCTGTTTCCATTTAATTCTTTGCTGCCCCAACAACCACCAACCTTTTGCCTTTTACCTCAACTGTGAAAAACTTTGTTTCTTTAAATTGATTCTGCTGTTATACTGAGAATTCTCTGATGTATTTGTATAGAGTTGTATTACTATTGGCTTTTCTATTAACTTTATCTTAAACCTTTACCTTCAAAATCCTTTCTCCCCTCCTGGCCACAAGAGAATCTAAAGATTCAACTGGAAAATATATAACTGGAAAATATATATATAAACTAATTCTGTTTTCTACAGGTATTGTCACCAGTTATAACAATCAGTTATATACCTTTATTTTTAATTCATAAAAATACACTTTATTTTTAATTCATAAAAATAAAAAGCATAATTTCTACAGGTCCATTTCATGATTTTTTTTATTTCTTTAAAAAAAAAACCTTCTTTTTCTTCATTCTTCTCAGCAATGATGATCTCTCATTTGGATATTTCTTACTTCTGAAGATTTTTATTTCCCCTTTGTGTGGCATGTTGGCGAGAAAATTCCAAAATATTGATGGGTCTGGATCACATTTTTTGTTCAAAAAAGACTCCACTCTCCAAATATTCCTAAATTTATCTTAAATGTAATAATTTGTAAAAAAAAAAAAAAAACATTCAATCTTGTAAAAAACATAAACAAAATAGAATATCTAATGAAACTCTTTGGGGTACCAAAAAGCTTTGGGGAAGCTACCTATGGGCTGTAGATTATCCTTCCTAATAAAAGATTTCAGACTTATCAGTAGATGAGTATGTATTCTAAATGTTAAATATCCCAGTTTCCATCAATATAATTGTCATGGGCTTGTGTACCTGAGAAAGGTGGAAGGTTGACTCAGCCTTCCATCTTTTCTAAGGTAGGTAAATTGAGGACCCAGTTTGTGGGGGCAATAAGCTGACTTTGTATAAATATACAAAAAGTATGAAGGCTATTGCTTAACGCACTGTAAACCGCCCTGAGTCTCCGGAGAAGGGCGGCATATAAATCAAATTAAAAAAAAAAAAGTGCACAAGACTGTGACTGAAATTGTCTGAAACCCTAAAGACTCTATTTGTACTGTGGAAGGTAAACAGCTTGGATCAGAAGACATGCTAAATTATAGTTTCTTTGCCTTGGTTTAAGGAATAAACTACAACTATCTCGGTAACACAGCAAGTTATGCCATAAAGTAAGAATTAACAATTTCAACATCTGAAGTTCATACATTATACCGATAAGCTTCATGTAAGGCTTGACAATGCAGTGAATGATTCCAGCTAGTGTTAATTTCAATGGTCTGCTACCAGTTCTGTTTTACTGTTGTTGTTGTTGTTTTTTTAATTTCAGGAAGTGGTTCAATTCCTGATTTTTTTCAGCTTATGAAACGGCAGTTCACAGAAGAAGAATGGCGAGTTATCAAGTCCATGAAGAATGAATGGCTTCAGTTGGATATGTTTCATAGGCACTGGGTAATAAAATTTATTGTTTATAGTCAATTAATATAGTCCCTGTTCAAGCATGTAAGCATTCATTATTTTGACAACGCTTTTTTTGAATGTGGAATGTCTATTTTGAAAACTTCCTGGAAGAATTCTACAGCAATCCAGAAAACTGGAATTAATCATTTTTCCAGAAAAGGTCATTCTGGCTTTCCCAGTTGTATCTTGACCTTTCTTCAAAGAGTTTAGGGGTACCGTAGGTAAACTAAACTATTATTTTCTATTTGATTATTCCAACAATCTTGTTTGATGGTTTAGGTTGTAGAAGAGTGATCCACCCAATGATCCCAGATTTAATCCAAATCTTACAAATTTAATTTCCAAATGTTTGACCCATGAACAATAACTTAACACCCACTACCTAGGAATACATAGTATATTTTATTATTAGTTTCTTCATTATGCTAATGGACCTGAATTTCCAGGATGTCTTGGTAATTCTTTGACAACTATTTGAGAACTAATTTGGCCAGCTCAAATGAAGATAAATTAGACTATATCCTCTTACTTCTTAAGAAAAATATATTTGCAAAAGGGTAAATGAACCTTTCCATTCATAAAATAATAATAGCTGTTCAGATCTTCCATTCCTTTTCCTTCCTAATTTTTTTTTCTTTTATCTCTTTTCTATTAGACTGTGAATCTCTTCACAGGAATTACCTTACCTTTCAATACCTGCACAATGCTTAGAACATATTAGGCATTTTCGTCTGCAATTATTTTTTTAAAATCATTTCTTTAATGGCGTTGAAGTTTTTAAAAAGTTGTATTGTGACTGGGAAGGACAGTTGAGCAGTGCCATAGCCCTTTCATTCCTGCTGCTGCCCATCCTTAGAACGTTGCCTGTGCTCACAGGAATTAAGCTCCTTCAAAGCTTCCATTGGCCTGATTTATAACAGAGACTAGCAGCTTACTGAAAGAATAGAAAGAATGGAGGAATAGAAGGAATAGAAAAAATATAAAAGGAGGTGGGCAGCAATAAAGAACATGAATGCTAGAAAATGAAATCTAGTTCAAGACTTGAAAAAAACCATGAAATTTTAGTCCAGTGATGGCGAACATTTTATATACCGAGTGCCTGAACTGCGCACATGCATGCCCAAACTGAAAGGTGTGCACACATGCGCAAATGTGCACATGCGTGGACATGCACGCATGCGCAGCAGAGACCCAAAGACCAGCTTGCCGATGGGAGGTGGGGGATCTCAAAACCGACAGCATGTTAAGAGCTAAGATCTTTTCTTTTCGTGAGCTTCTGTTTCATTGTTTGCAGGGAAACAAGCTCACGAAAGAAACGCCACGGAGATCTGACCTGGGGCAACAGCGCGCGTGCCAGCAGAGAGGGCTCTGTGTGCCACCTCTGGCACACATGCCGCAGGTTTGCCATCACAGTTTTAGTCCAACACGTTCAAAGACTGTCAAGTTCACCACAGCTTTGATTGATTCACAAGTGGAAAGTGTCAGGAGCAGTAGTAGTAATTCCGATTTAATAATTAAAGCTGTCGTTCAACTAACTTCAAAATTGGGTACATATACTGTAATTACTAAATAAATGTGTAAAGAGAAGGAATCGTGTCTTGCATGACTGGTTTAGAGGGGCTGATTAATGCCTAGATATGATTCAGAATAATTTACAAACCTATACTATACACCCAATAACCTCTTGTATTTGAATGTCAAACTTTAGGCATTAAAAGAGAGCTTCGTGAAAGCCATTGGTGTTGGAATAGGATTTGACCTTCAAAGGATAGAGTTTAATGTGTCCCCAGTTGAGCTGGAAGTAGGAAAAACATACAATGAAACTATTGTACACTTGGATGGTGAAGAAGAAAAGGAGTGGACATTTCAGGTATAATTTTAATTTACAAGCTATTCCCTAGATCCATCATACATATTGAACTGAAACATAATAGGTTTGCATTGAAATAAATGATGCTGTCTCTAGCATTATTAGCGCCTACCTCCTCATCAGCTAAAATCTTTCCTCCTCTCTCACTTTCTGCTATAACTTTAGCAGCAACATATTTTTAGCCTCAGCTATAAATGACTGAGTCTGAAATATGAAGTTACCATCTGACTTTTATCCAATAACTTTTGGCATGCTGATGTAATGATTGGGTTGAAGAATGGGCTTTCCTAATGAAATGTAGCGTTTTCCCAAGACAAACAAAAATAAATAACTGCCACAATTCCTATTACTCATCTCCAATTGAAGCCTCTTCTAATGTCTGTAATCTACATGAGGTTATGACAATAACTTCAGATTCATTAGATTTTTTTAAAATGAAGTAATGTGGAAATCATTGAAAAATGCCCTTTTAACTCCTAGGACTAAGGTGATGGGAATTCAGTTCCTGTTTTGAAACATGAAATTTAAAGATGAAACAAATGCCATCTTGTATTTTAAATTATGATCAAGAAAGAAATTGGACTGCATCTTTACAATCCATACTGTTCTTTGATTGGTGGACCATGTCATCAGAATCACAAAGTTTTGTTGTTTTACTTGTTAAATGAGAAAAGGGGGAAAGTGCAAACAAGCATTTAGCTGAGAAAGGCTAGCTTACGCTATATTGTCACCAACCTTCCTGGTGGAATGGAAAAACTCATTATGCCCAACTCACTGTGGCCAACATGTCACAGGACAATTCACTGTGGGGCAATTCAAAAAATACAAAACTTCAATTAATTTTGATGGAACCATGGTCAATAGTAATAAAATAAAGAGAGCTAATCCATAAATATGAGTGTTAGAATAATTTTGATGAAAACATGGTCACCAATAATAAAGGTAACTGAATGAAATGATTAATACAGCATTGAGTTATCCTGCAGTGAGTTGGCCATGACAAGTTATCCACATAGCAAGTTGGCCATGGTGAGTTGGCCATGGCAAGTTGTCCTACACCGCTTCCTGAAGCATGCAAGTGATGCGAAATCTTACTTCTGCTTTATTTGTTACTCAGGAGACCCGATTAGATGATTGCCACCATATTGCAGTTGCTCTTGGAAAAGCAGGAGAGTTTGGAAAGTACCACTCGGGGGTAAATTATTCTGCAAATTACCCTTATTTTTTTTTATAATATATAGTATTTGAAATTAATACTGGCTGAAATTCAATATTGTCTGCTATATGAGAGAATGTGTGTGTCTGTGGTGGTGGGGTTTCAGTTTTCATTGTCAGCTGAAGCTTTAAAATTTTGCTCCAGTTAAATATCTGTTGATCATGTTGTGTTTGAGCATGCTTTACCCCACAAAGAAGTTGCTGTGCTACAAAACAACTAACAAATCTATCTATCTATCTATCTATCTATCTATCTATCTATCCACCAAGACCAATATTTGAACAAAAACATTTCTACAATATATCAAATATTTTAAAAATATACAGAAATGCTTAAAACAATAGCATAAGGAAGGTACCAGATAATTCCGTAAGGCATGGTAATCATTAGCAATTCAACAACCTTACTGGGGGGAAAAATGAAATTTGATCACTTGGAGAAAAATAACCTGCTCAGAGACGCAATTAAGATTTCTAACAATTGGCGATTCCCAACAATTCAATCTGATTGAAATAGATTTCTTTTCTTAGGAAAATCCAAAGCTATTTAATAAGATGAGTTGAACTAAAGATGTTCCCTAAAGGATTGGTGTCAACAGTGTTGAAGGTGACAGAGCCTAAACAAGCCCCTAAAGAGACACAGACTAATTCCAGCCAGTTTATTTGTCTCAAAATATCTATAATATTAAAATAAAATGACCATTTAAAAATCATGCCAAATTCTTCAGCAATATTTATCCTTACATAAACTTGAGGATTCTATCTTGAACAATGTTTTCCTACAAATATTCTTTGAGCTCATGTCCATCATTTATATTCTCCTGAATCTTTGCTAAAGCCTCAGTTTTAAAAAATGTTACATTGGCAGCTTTTATCAACTGATACTGAGCTGAATTTTATTTATTTATTTCTCTATCTGTTTATCGGATTTATATTTGGCTGTCTATTTCACAAAAAGTGACTCTGGAGAGAATCCAACCTTTAGATTTTACATACAAATTAAGTATTTTGTCAGCAATTTCATACGTTGGATTTTTTAAAAGAAGAATAAATTAGTTCTGGTTATGTTTCCTTTTCTATATGAGATTAATCTCATAAATTTCTTAGGGTTTTTTACATCTTTTCTGTGCCCTGAGTAACATTACTTATCTTGAAAGGGAATAACATGATGAGTACGTGTGTGTATGTGTGTGTGTGTGTGTGTACGAATGTATGTTCTTGTTATTTTAAAAACTTGGATTTTTAATATGGAGACAGACAACTATAGGCCTTCTGCTTCCTATAGCTCCGTATTTGCAACTCCCTCCAGTACATGGAGTTTCTTCAGTTGAAGCTCAGAAACAAATTACTTTCAGCACTGCAGTTTTTTTTTTCTTGTTTTTCACATGAAAGTGGAAATGGAAGCAGCTTCTTTGAGGAAAACCAATTCCATTACATTCCTTAAAACCCCCAAACTCCCCAAACCAGATGGAAAATCTGCCAATTTGGTGGCACAACTTTCAGCTGATTTGGAGGCTTTGAGGGAAATGGGAATTTATCAAGGGCTCCCACTACCATTCTTTTCCTGTACAAAAAGAAGAAAATAAAATGGGGAAGAAAGGCTGAATTATTATCTTATTCCTTCTGCTGCTATGCCTTTGCTTTAAACAACCATAGTAACATTATACACGTGGACATTACCAGATGGAGTTATGCAGAATTCAGAACGAATACATTATTGGTAGAAAGAGGTAGAAGAACTCACAGAAGAGAACTGTGGAACAGATCATGGTCTACTTACGTGCAAGTTCCAATTTAAGCTAAGGAGAAAAAGACAGCCAACCAGTTTCCAAAATGTGATCCTGCGCATGTACACAACACTTTCAAGGAGTACATCAAGATTTGGTTGTTGTGAACTACCCAGAGTAGCTTAAGATGGATGGCTATATACCATATTTTTTGGAGTATAAGACGCTCCAGACTATAAGATGCACCTACCTTTTTTGGTGAGGAAATCAAGAAAAAGAAATCTGCCTCTGCTTCCCAGCAATTTTGCCTCGTTGCAGCCAACAGCAAATACCCTGCTTTACTTTAATTTTCGTTTTCAGCATAGCTTGATTAGCACAAGAAAAAAAAAATCTGCTCCCAGCAATTTACCTCCTTGCAGCAAGCAGCAGAGGCCCGCGCAAAACAGCTGAGAGTCGGGAGGCCAAGAGACAATCAACTTGTGTTAATTAGGCTGTGCTGAAGCTAAAACGAGCTGTTTCTTCTTGCTGCTTGCTGCAGGGAGGTAAACTTCTGGGAGTCAGAAGCCAAAGGGTGGGTGGGGCTACAGTTGGTGTATAAGACACACCTAAATTTTCACCCCCTTTTAGGGGGGAAAAGGTGCATCTTATACTCTGAAAAATACGGTAAATCATCATCTTCTTTTAAAAACCCCGTAATCCCTTGCGAGGTGGAGTCTTGGGCAACTGAATGGGGCTGAGTGTTTACTGGCCGGATGCCTTTCCTGTCACCAATGTGGAGATTGTTTCAGCAGATATATTCTCTTTGTGCCCAGAGAGAGAAATATTTGCCTCTACCTAGGATCGAACTCACAGACTCCTGATTGTGAGACGAGAGCTCCACCTCTAGGCCACTGCATCACTCTGGATGGCTATATAAAATATAAAATAAATAAATAAGTATGCTCTTAAGTCCTGTATTGCTCTGATACTATGAAAGAATTTTGTCCAGATTCCCAGAAAGTAGGGAGTGCATGCCAGAGGAGCAAAAGACAACCCAGTTTAAATATTTTGTGTAGGACAGTCTTAAGATAGTACTCCTTCGTATTTTCCAGAGTGTAGGTTTAATGGTGCAAATTAATCTATTTTAATGGCACGATTTATGTCTGTATGGGAGGTGCAATAAAGGAAACTGCCTCAGAAGAGTCTCAATGTGTTTTTGTTGGTTTTGGGAGCCTGACAGGGAACAGGAGGAATTATGGAGGGAAATCAAAGAAATTATTAAAGATGAATATACAAAGAAACTATCAAAGACCAAGAAACAAAAGGGAATCAAATGACAAAATAGATGGTGGAAATTGCCAAGAAGAGAAGCCAAAAAGGCCAGAGATCTCAGGAACAAACTTGACAAAATTATTTCAGAGAGCTGCAAAGAAGCAATATTACAACAAATCTGCAAAGACATCAAAGTCTTTGCAGATTTTCTCAAACAGAGAAAAACGGATAGTTTTCCAAAAGGCCTTAAAGCTAGGAAGGAAGTTCTGGTCTCAAACTGATAAGCTGAAGGATGCCCATCGATAGATAATAACTCAAAGAAAAATGAAAGGAATGTGTTGAAATTCCACAGAGTAAATATACAGAATCAACATCCGCAATACCATAGAAGATACTCCCTAATTACAAAAACTAGATGGTTAAGTTAGGTAAGTCCTCTAGTCATTACCAAGTTGAAAGCTACAAAAAATGATACAAAACTATGGCGAGCAATAGAAGATAAATCAGTAAATGTTTTAACCGCAAACTTGGATAATGACAGTGGCCAGTTGATTAGAAGAGGTCAGTCTACATCCAATACTAAAGAAAAGATAACAGAGTATGCAAACTATCATACAATATCCTTAATTTTACATACTATCAAAATAACCCTTTAGAAAAGGCAAAGGCATTTTCTCTGGATAAGGGCAGAGAAGGCATTTTCTCTGGATAATTGAGAAAGCCAGAAATAACAAAAACAGTATGTGCTTTGTTGACTATAGAAAAGAATTTGATTGTGTGAATTATGGGCAATGCACTTAGAAAATGAGAAACTCAGAACATTTCTTTATTCTTATGCAAAACCTATATTGCAGGCAGGAAGTCACATGATGGACCTCACATGGTGGACCAATGGAGAAGACGGTATCTAGGTTAGCAAAGGAGTGAGACAGGATTGCATACTTTCCCCCACAACTATTATTTATTCAAATTGCATGCAGCATATACATTGGGGGAACTGAACTGGAAGAAGATTGATGTCATTTAAAAGCCGGAAGATGAAATATCAATAATATGCTCTGCTGATGATACTACTCTGATAGCCCAAAAATGCAAAGCATGTGCAAGCTCAAGGCACACAATGAGCAACTGGGACTAAAATGAAGAAGACCACACCAATAATAACAGAGATAACCAGCTTTAGAACTAGCAACGAAGGTATTGAAGAGGTAGGTAGCTGCTATCTTTTAGGGTCATCAACCAACAGTAAAAAAGTAATATATATGCCACAGGACACTGTGCAGGAGAGCAGCCACGAAGATGGCTGATCAAAAATAAGAACTTTGCAAACCACGGTATTCCCTGTGGCACTTTACAGAAGTAAAAGTTGGATTTCGAAGAACAAGGATAGAAAGAGTATTGACACTTTTGAACCTTGGGAACTGAAAAGACTAAAAATATCATGGATAGCCAAGCGAACAAATGGATCGTTGAACGCATCGACTCAAGAGTTCTCACTCAGGGTACACATTACCAGGTTCAAATGATCCCACTTCAGACACGTTAAGGGGGAAATCTAGTTCTCGGTGGAAGTTCATACAGTTGAAAAAAGTGAAAAGAAAAAGAAGAGGATGACCAGCAGCAGAGTGTATTGATTCAATTATAGCAGTTATTGGAAAACCTGAAGGACCAGGTGGGGGAACAGATCCACCTGGAAGAAATCCATGTGGTCATTAAGAATCAATACCATCTTGATGGAACATCATCAACTTACTGTAATTGCCAGTTTCAGATAACATCATCTACAAGCTTCTAAGCAGCGCAGAAAATAAATTACAGCCCCTGATTTAAGAGGGGAAAAAAAGTTCCCAGCCCTGTTTATTTGCTTCTTGGCATTTATTTTCTGAATGCTTGTGATCCATTTTTCTCATTTGGAGAATATTTTCATTTCTTTAAAAGAGTACTATTTTTATAATCGTTTTCTTGACAGTGCTCATTAATCATAATAAATTCTTGGACTTGGATAGTACCTTTCTTGATCTATGATGCACATTCTAACTCAATTACTATCAGTGTGTTGATGACTAATCCCCAAGTAATGTAGAGACATTTGACTTTTTGATTTTCCATTTAACTTCTTTTTTTAACAGGTTTTTTTTTTTTTACAGCATTGAAGTCAGATGTGACTGCTTTGGAATTGTTGAGCAATTTCCAGTCTACTTATAAATTAAACTTGGTAGCACTATGATCACTATTTCTAATGAGATGAGCATGTACATCTCTGATTTTTAAGGTTCTGTATCAAAATCGAACATACTGGTTGACCTGAAAACTATTTTGTCTTTTATTTCAAGTATGCAGACCCCGCCCCCCCAAAAAAACAACCTTATATTTTTAAGAGAAATAATCCCAGCCTTGCTTCTCAACCAGAAAAATCTTAATCTATTTTTCCCTTCTTTTAGATGATCCCCAGCAATAAGCCTGCATTTACATTACTGACATTCAATGATTTAGTTGCCTCTGCTATTCCTCTTACACCAGAAGACCCTGCTTGCTGGGAAAGCTTTTGTTCTAGACAGGAAATGCCAACACGACAGAGTTGCACTCCAAGATGAGAGAAGCTGGATTTACCGAAAAAGAAATTGAAAGCCTTCAGAGGCTGCAAATTGTTATTTTACCAATAGCTAATTGGTGTGGAAATGTATGGGGCGAGAGGGAGAGCACTTGGGGGGAAGAACCTTTTAAAATTGTTTTTCTTGCTGTGTATACATTTGTAAATATTTTCCCATATCTTTCAGATTTGATTTAACTGTTCTATGGCTTAACTTGTATGAGTGGCTCGTTCTTCTTTCTCTGTAATGAAAAAATTGGTATATTCCCATTGACTCCTAAGCATGAATCAGGGAATGTATCAGTTTTCTCTGTTGAATGGCCTGTGTAATTGCAGAAGATATACAGGGTAAGGGTTGCATGTCTACTTCTTCACAAAAGAAGGTATTCTTAACTGATAAGGTATTATGTGATGAACTTCAATTTCCCCAATAATGCCCTCATTGTTCCTACTGTAATTCATATATACTCAAATGTACTACCCTACTACATAATGGAAATGAGTGGTAGAAGAAAAGTACAAGGCCATATTAATTATTTCCAGAATAAGTTATCTCTGGTTGCGTATCATGACAAAGAAAGTCTAATGATGGTGTCCTATAATATTAAGGGAAACAGACTTTATGCAAGCTTGTCTATATAACTTACAGAGTTGCCAAGATTAGCATATCTAATAAATGTGGATGTGAGAAAGGAAAGAAACACAGCTGCTTTTGAGTTATGCATTTCCAGGTAATGACAAGAAGTAATGAAAACAAACTATTGTATAACCTAGCTATAACAGCAGATGGTTGTCTTGAGTTTTATAACTTCTACTTCTTGGACTATTTCTTTTTCAGAACTGAAATTGCATGTGTATGTGAAAAGTATGTTCTGAGTCTAGGAAATGATCTTCTCCCCTGGATTGCAGTGGAGCCCTAGACATGCCAATGTTGTGTGGAAGTTCAACCAGGAAAAGAATCTTGAGTTGCTTTCAAGTCTTAAGTATATCGAGTGTCTGGTCCTGGGTCCCATGCCCAGTCTCCAAAAAAGACTCAAAGGGCAGGAAATTTCTCTCTAGTTCTAGATTGGATCTCTCCTTGACAAGTTTCCATCTGTTACTTCTTGTTCTGCCATTAGGCATTTTAGAGAATAGGTTGACCTCTCTTCTCTGTGACAGCTCTTCAAATATTGGAAGGCTACTATTGTGTCACATTAGTCCTTATCTTTGTTAGACTAGACATACCCAATTTCTGTAACCATTCAATGTATGTTTTAGCCTCCAACCCCCTAATCTCCTTTTTTGCACTATACTCTTTCCAGAGTCTCAACCTTTTTTGTATCATAGTGATCAAAACTGGACGCAGTATTCCAAGTGCAGTCTTACCAAGGCAGTTTAAAGTGATACTAATATTTATATTATGATGAGCCCAGTGGTGAAATCTAAAATTTGTTACTACCGGTTCTGTGGGCGTGGCTTGGTGGGGGGGGCGTGGCGTGACTGGGTGGTCATGGCCAACTTTTTTTTTTAACTTTTAAAACCATTTTTTCTAAAAAATGCTTTCAAAAGGCTCTGACGATCCCAGCTGAGTTGCCTGATCGGCAGAGGTTTTTTTTCTTTTAAAAGCCTCTGCCAATCAGACAACTAAACTTGGATCGTCAGAGGCATTTAAAAGAAAAAAAGCCTCTGCCGATCAGGCAACTCAGCTTGGATCGTCAGAGGCATTTAAAAGAAAAAAAGCCTCTGCCGATCAGGCAACTGAAGAGGTTGTAGAAAAAATGCTTTTAAAAGCCTTTGATGATCCCAGCTGAGCCGTGTGATCATCAGAGGCTTTTTTTTTTACTTTTAAAAGCATTTTTTCAGCCGAAGAGGTTGTAGAAAAAATGCTTTTAAAAATTAAAAAAAAAGCCTCTGATGATTGCGCGGCTCAGCTGGGCATGGGGGGGGCAGGGATTTTTGTTACCAGTTCTCCGAACCACCCGCCTCCGTCACTACCGGATTGGGCGATCCGGTCCAAACCGGGAGCATTTCACTCCTGGATGAGCTGCGGTGACACAGTAGTTAGAGTGCAGTACTGCAGGCTACTTCTGCTGATCACCAGCTGCCAGCAGTTTAGCAGATCGAATCTCACCAGGCTCAAGGTTTCCAACTTGACTCAGCCTTCCAACCTTCCGAGGTGGGTAAAATGAGGACCCAGATTGTTGGGGGCAATATGCTGACTCTGTAAACTGCTTAGAGAGGGCTGTAAAGCACTATGAAGCGGTATATAAGTCTAAGTGCTATTGCTATATGACCTTGATACTATCCCTCTGTTGATGCAATTTAGGACCGCATTCGCTTTTTTGGCAGCTGCAGTACACAGCTGGCTCATACTTAAGTGGTTGTCCACTAGGACTCCTAGATCCCTTCCACAGTTATTGCTCATGAGCCATATATACCTATAACTCTGAATTTGATGCATTAGAAGAAATGATGAATGCATTTTCATACTGGTTTTATTTCTGTTCTCAGATTATAATCAGATTGTCAGGGGACTTACTGGTTTGCAATAAATCAGTTTTTTTATACATAAATCCAAGGCTCACTGATATAATTTTGGGATGAAAGTCATTTAAGCCATTAAATTGAATCCCTTGTCCAGTGCAGGGATTCAAATATTCCTAAGAGCTCTCTCACACTTAAAGAGGGGTATTCAGAATAGCACACAATGCTTAGGATGGTGTATGACCAAAGCAAAATAGAATGGTGCTTTGCTTCCCATAATTTGGAAACTGCTCCTGCAGGTTAAAATTATATCCCGAGCCTTAAATTTGCTAATGCTTTTTCTACAGTACTTCCCATATATATATATATTTTCCTTGATGTCCATTAATATCTTTGGCAGCAGCAGGAAGCAAAAAAGTTTCTGTATAAAATGTTGCAAATCTTCTACTTAGAAATGCAATGCTAAACTACATGGGCTGATATTCTAACATCATATTAAATCCTTTTTTCTGCAGTGTACTATTCTCAATAATTTGTCTGGATTTTGGATGTGGATCTTAAAACTATGCATTTCAACATAATTCTCTTTCACAGGAAATGTTCTCTTTATTGGAAATTTTTTAAATTACCTGTCATTATTGCATTGGTTTTTAAAGGTATTCGTGTTTTCCTACTGCACATATTAGTTATTAAAAGCCCAAATCTCTAAAGCTGTATTTATTTATAAAGAGTATGATTCAGTGTCTCTAAATTTTAAACTCAAAACATACCAGCAAAATAGCCCCTGTGAAGTGTCTTGATTTACAATTCAGCCTTGTCTTGATTTTTTCAGAAAATTACCTTTCAGACTAAGTTGCTAATTGCCAGTATTGTTAATCACACATTCAAGATCGCTCAGTGTAAATGTGTAAAAAATGTCATTGAATGAGAGCTGAACATTTGGAATAAACGTACATTAAAAAAATACAAATGTTCATGTTCTTCTTCTAATTGAACAGCATAAAAGATTTAGTTTGAATCCAAAACATATTTCTATTGCCTACGCTCTTAAAAACTCCCCTTTCTCATGCATGCACATAAGCACACCAAAGACTTGGAGCAGAAGTCCCATTTCTAAATAAATTCATACCAAGAAACATAATTCAAAAAGAGCTCAGCTTCCATTTAATCTTTCAATAATTACAAAAATATTAACACGGTCACGCTCTTTGTATCCACATTGATTTGTGTCTTTGGTCATGCATGGGTGGACGTACGCTTATTCCTCCATTGAACCAGCTTTGCTCAGGTACATTAGGACTGCTGGCAGATGAAAGTGGAGTCAAAACCAATGGCAGCTGAAGTCTCGCCTTGCAAGCCTCTTTTTCTCTGAGCTAAGCAGGCTGCAGGAAAGTGGCTGCTCTTACCGAGGTTGTTTTTTTTTTTTTAAATCCCTGCAAAGGCCACTTACCCTTCTGCCTCATTTATTTCTTATTTGTTTCAATCAAAGCTAAGAGAACTTTATATAAAACGGTGGCTGGTTGGGTTGCGAATTAAGCAGACGAATGACCGATAACACAAATCGATTGATCCAAAATGTCTGTCGGGTGAAGGAGAAATCAAGACAGGATAGAATCTACCCTGACTTAAAAATGGTTCATTACACCGGTATGTAGACAGGCAGAAACCTTATTTTGGTCATCGACCAATAAAAATACACTCTGTAAAAGAAACAAAGCAAAGTTAACCCCTAACATCACTGACAACCAGGGAAACTTATACATAATGGAGCAAATATTTGCTAATTTTAGATATGTAAATGAACACATGGGCAAAAGTCTTGATATAGAGGCATGCAGGGATGGGCTGCTGGGGGTTCGCAGGGGTTCAGGAATATCTAGCTAAGATTCTGTGCAGTTCGGAGAACCCCCAAATCCCACTCCTGGCTGGCCCCACCCACCCTGCTCCACCCCTCCCCTCCCAGGAGTCCCCACACGGCCTGTTTTGGATGCAGGTTGGTGCAGGGTGCGCATGGAGGCTTGGAGAGGGTGAAAAATGGGCCTACAGGAAGTTTGGGAAGGCCAGTTTCCAGCCTCCGGAGCCTGGGGAGGCCGTTTTCGCCCTCCTGGAGGGTCGAGAGAAGCCTCCGGAGCCCGGGGAGGGCAAAAGTGTCCCCCCCCCGTGGTGCAGGAGGCCAACTAGGCCACACCCACCATGGCCATGCCCACCCAGCAACTGGGCAGAGAACCGCTTGCTAAAATGTTTGAAGCCCACCCCTGGAGGGATGTGATACGTAGTGACAAATATCCTACCTCATGATGAGATAAGCAATATTGAAAGGACCAAGGATCTTAACTCAGTTTCCAGGTTTTCTAGGAGACAGTAGGAAACCGCCTAGTCTCATTCTGTCACCTAGAATGTTGAAAGGTTGAAATTTGCTAGCCTGTGAACAAATAAATGAATTTTTCAGTGTATAGAAGGTGGGGATGGAAATGGTTTGTTTCAGGATGGTATTCTCCCATTTCCATTCCCATTTCTATCCTTAAATCATCCCAAATCTTATAGATCTGATCCTTTCCCAAAAAGGGAGCTTGGGGAGTTCAGATGGCTTTTGGAGTGGAAAGACTAACTGGATGTGGGAACAGAAATCTTTCCATTTCCATTCTCATTACAGGTTGTCCTCAACTTACGACCACAATTGAGCCCCAAATTTCTGTTGCTAAGCAAGACATTTGTTAAGTGAATCATTGCAGTTGTTCATTTAGTAACAAAGTTGTTAAATGAATCTGACTTCCCCATTGACTTTGTTCATCAGAAGATCACAAAAGGTGATCACATGATCCTGAGACAGTGCAAACGTCATAAATACGAACCAATTGCCAAGCCTCTGAATTTTGATCACACAATCATGAGGATGATGCAACGGTTGTAAGTGTGAAAAAATGGTTGTAATGGTTGTAAGTCACTTTTTTCAGTGCTGCTGTAGCTTTGAATCATAACTAAATGAACTACCTGTATAACCTGTTCAATAAACAATACATGTTTTAGTGTGCTTGACAAACCAAGCTAGTGAATTAGATAATACTTTCTGAAATATTTCTGTGTGGTTTAATATAAAACTACACAGAAACGACAAAGAATCTTTTTCCCCAGAGAAATGCAGCTGAGTGATATATGCACTGCAGACAATCTAGAGCAGGGGTGTCAAACTCAAGGCCCGCGGCCCACATCTGGCCACGTAGGGTGCTTAAATCTGGCCCATGGAGCCACCCTGGAAACAGCAAAGGACTGGCCCGCAGTGCCACAGTCAATGAAAATGGAGCTCAGGAGGGGCACCTGCGGCCCTCCCGAATTCTATTTTCGCTGGCAGAGGATTGCAGGAGGCTGTCACAGCCAAAAATGGAGCTCGAGAGCCCGTTTTTGCTAGCAGAGCGCTCAGGCCACCACAGGAGCCCTCGATGAGTGATGTCAAGCTGGCCACGCCCACCCCAGCCCCTTGAAGTCAAACACAACCCTGATGTGGCCCTCAATGAAATTGAGTTTGACACCCCTGATCTAGAGTTTACCCAATTTACATCCCAACCCCCCCCAAATAAAAATGGGTATCTACCAGAGACATAGATTATAAATCATCAGAAAGTAGAGTTAAAAACCAACGTGATAGCAAACTGTGCAAAGAAATTGAATATATTTGTGTACATTTGCCTCCCAACCTTGAGTGTACTATGCTGTTCCCATTAGCCCTGAAATAAACATTTATGGATTCTGTTTAGATAATTCTCAAGATTATTAAATGAATACTGATAATAAAATCCATTTCTCTTTACCTGAAATGAACTGTTTATTTTTATGCGTGATTAACTGGCTGACAGATATACTGTCATTTCTGTACAAACTATCCTTGGCCACAACCAAGTACCATTCCTATAGGGTTAAGTCAGGCAGCAGTTATCTAGTCACATTACATAAAAATGTTTACTTTGATGCAGTTCAAAGAGTTTTATGTTTGGTGTATGTGCTTGGAAATGGTAGAGGTATGTTCTGGCCAGTAATGAGAAATGTAATGGCTGCAAATTCTAAGGAGGTAAGAGTTGTGTTAAAAGCTTGTTTTGAAGCCATCGGATGATGAACCAGTAGAGCCACTGAATACTGATTGACTGCCCTGAACATTTTCAAATAACTTCTGGCTCTTTGCATGCCTTTCTAGCTTCATGCATGCTTGCTGATGTCCTGGAGACCAAGGATATGCAATAATGTTCGGTCATGTTGTCTTAGATTGCCTGTAAGGATTCCCTGTCTTGAAATTCTTTATTTTCTTATCCAGGGGATAATCATTCTTATTCCCTGGCCAAAGCGAGCAAGTTATATTGTGTGGGTGGATGGGTGAACATAGTGTGCTACAGACAGGTGCAAGTTCAGGTGGGAAAGTCAATGGGCTCTTCAGGCAAGTGTTGGTGGGTCGATCTTATGAGTGGGTGCAAGTGTGGGTAGGCAGTTGGACGTTATGGCCGAGTGTGTAAATGGGTGCTACAGGTGAGCACAGGAGCAGAGGGTGGGCAAGTGGCTGGTACATGCAAATGAAAATGGGCAGGCGGATGGGTGATATTGATGAATGCAGGCAGGTGGGTCAGTGACTGCCACAGGTGGGTGTGATCAATCACAGAATGTATTAATTGGAAGGTATTTTATCAGTCGTCACTGAAGCAGTAGGCATGACCTTAAATGGACTCCAGAGGATGGTAGATGACAGGAAGGCCTGGAGGAACGTTGTCCATGGGGTCACGATGGGTCGGACACGACTTCGCGACTAATAACAACATTTTATCAGTCTAAGCATAGTACATAAAATCATCTGCTACAATGTCCTACCAGCCAATGAATACTTCAGCTTCAACCAAAACAATACAAGAGCACACAATAGATACAAACTCATGGTAAACCGATCCAAACTAGACTGCAGAAAATACGACTTCAGCAACAGAGTGGTCAATGCCTGGAATGCACTACCTGACTCTGTAGTTTCTTCCCCAAATCCCCAAAACTTAGACTATCTACTGTAGACCTCACCCCATTCCTAAGAGGTCTGTAAGGGGCGTGCATAAGTGCACCAACATGCTTACCACCCCTGTCCTGTATTTTCTTTTATTTGTATTCTTTTCATGTATTTATAATTATGTTTACACTTGAATCTGTCATAAAATACATGCTTGACGAAATAAATAAATGAATAAATAAAATAAAGTTATCTAATCTGCTACGTGTAGGCTATATATCTAGCAAGTAACCACCTAGTCCCAGTTTGAAATCCACTCGCAAGGAAGAGGCTTGGCAGACTGTTCTACTGCTTAATAGTCTTCATGGTCAGGAAATGCTTCCTAATTCGGCCTGAATCTCCTGGATGTTAGATTCAAGACATTGATCCAAATCTCATTTCAATAGAGCCCAGATTCAATTTGTGTTTCTCATAGCCTTTCCAGTATTCCTGGATAATTCTTCCACTCCTTAAATCTCCCCTTTACAAGCTTAACATGTCTAGCATCTTTTGCCAGGTCTAGTATCATCTGGTAGATTTCTAATGAACCTACTCCAATCTCTTCATGTCCCTTTGAACACATGGGGCCCAGAACTGAACACAGTAGTCTAAATGCAAGGTAAAGAAATGGAGAGTACAATGGATTATTTTGCATCCTATGAACTGGAAATGCTCCTTTTCATATGCTGCATCACACAGCCCAGAAAACAAACAAATGCAAACAATCAATCTGGAGCCATCACTCAATAAACAAATGACTAGTGACTCAAATTAACATACTTTGGGCACATAATGTGAAGACTGAGCTCTCTAGAGAAGGCTTTATGCTGAGAAAGGTGGAAGGAAAGAGAGTCAGAATGAAAAAAAGAGGATGACTAGCAGCCACATAGATGGACTCAGTGAGTGGTGAGGAGCTCACATTGGAAGAAAGACCAGATTAAGGGTTGTGACCCCGACTCCCGGGCCTGTCCTAACAGAGGAAGAGGACTCAGAAGGTGATGAGGAGGAACTGATAAGGCCTCCCTCTCCAGGACCCTCCTCTCTGGCAATGCCTCAGGTTTCATCTGAAGGCCAAGAGGAACAGCCTGGGATATGCCAGGAGGAAAGCATATCGGAACAACAACAGATAGGGAGCGAGGATGATGAATCCTGGCTTGATCCCAGGCAGCGTCGGAGGGAGAAGAGTAGCAACGAAAGAGGCGTGGGAGGGCCAGAGATTGAGCTGAGTCACTGAGCCACACCCCACAAGGAATAAAAGTGGGTGTGATTGCTCTTTAGGCTTTGTGACGGTCAAAGTTAAAAACCTGAGAGTCACATCGCGTTACCTGAAATCTGGCTTGTGCATATTTGGATTGGACCTTGGCTAACACTTGGTTCGTGGATTACTTTTTGCTTCTGAACCGGACTGAGAATAAATTCTCTCTTGCTTACTGTGAGTGAAAACTGACTTGGTAGGCATTTCGCAGTTTACTGCCAAAACTCTTTCTGCAAGGGTTTCTAATCTGATTGCTTAATAAAATCTTGGCAGGCGTGCCTGGTTGTGTGTTTGCCTGTGTGGGGAAGGGGAACAGAACATCAGGGACAGATAGAAAAAAAAATCTATGTGGCCAACAGAGACAGAATAGAATAACAGAGTTGGAAGGGATCCTGGAGATCTTCTAGTCAAAGCCCCTGTTTAGGCAGGAAACTTTACACCACCTCAATGACAATTGATGACAAGGACTTGATGGCATATAATCAAAACACTGCTTGGATGTGTTCAGATCATGGTGCCTAGACTCTAGTTCTTACATAAGTTAGTAAGTCCTTTACCTCTGGACTCAATGCAGGATCTTATATTTGTCACAACTGACCATCATCACATTGGATTTGACCCAATTTTTAAGTCTACCAGGTTCATTTTGGTAGATTCCCAGCACTCCATTCTCTACTGCATTTATAAAGATATAGAATATCAGAGTTGGCAGAAACACTGGAGATCTTCTAGCCCACTCCCCTGCTCAAGCAGGAGACCCTATGCCATTTCAGACAGACAAATGGCTGTCCAACCTCTTCTTCAAAACCTCCAGTGATGGAGCACCCACTACTTCTGAAAGCAAGCGGTTCCATTGGTTAAAAGGTATTGATAGTTTTAGACCAAGGACATACCCCTTAGAGACTCCAGTCAATACTTTATTCCAGGGCAATGCAAATCCATTTATGAATATCCTTTGAGGGAACTTTGTGTCCAACTGCTCTTCCACTAGAAAAACTGCAAAACTATCTAGTAGTTCATGTGGATATGGATATAGCTGGTGGTAAACTTTAGCAACGGAGCAAATAATTTTGTTAGCTTATTTAAAAAAGAGAGAACTAGAACATTGTATATTGTATACTCTTCTCAAGGAGACAAATAATAATAATAATACAGTTGTTTGAAAACACACTGTTCCTTGAAGAAAAGAGGAAATGGCAATTTTCATGGTAAGCTTTTCTATACAGCGATAATCAGTTAATGTTGCCAATTTGTTTTTGGGAAAAAGACCACAAGAGGTTGTCATGGAGATTATTACTTCATGCAACTTTAGCCTTACGCTTCAGTGTGGGTGTCTAATATGTGACATGTGGCAAATAATTTATTATTGCTTTGCTATAAAAGAAATACTTGGCTTGTAAGGATTTTCTTTCACCATGAAGTTCTGGGCTTTTCAAACTATCCTAAACTCTATTTCTCTGAAACACTGAAAGCAATTTTCTTCATCAAATCCCTACATCTCTCAAGATAAATCCTATAGTCCTGCAATCCTATAGTCCTGAGGGTATTAGAATATATTAGGGGGTCCCCCCTCACCAGGTTTTACAGTCTTACAGAGAAGAATATAATCTCTGGGTTTGCCTCTCCCTTCACTGCCAATTTCCAAGTTGATTTTTTTTTAATGTAAAGAATTTCACAAAATTGAGTGCTTTACTTTTTTTTTTACGATTTACTTCCTTTATCAACAGAAGTGATGATTAATGCACTAGTAATGCCACACTTGGAATACTGTGTACGGTTCTTGGTCAGCAAGATACAAAAAAGATGCCAGGACCCCCCAAAAAATCAGTGGTGGGATTCAAATAACTTAACAACCGGTTCTCTGTACTAATGACTGGCTAGGCATGGCCATGGTGGGCGTGACCAGGAGGTGCGATAAGCAGCATTTGGCCTCCTGCACCCCGCTGGGAGCAAAAACAGGCCTCTGGGAGATGCGTCTCCCCTACGCCCCATTTTGGGCCTAATAGGCCTCCCTACAGCCTCCTGGGAGCAAAAATGGGCCGCAGGGGGCCATGCCCCCCATCACCACCATTTTGAGTCTAGTAGGCCTCCCTGCAGCCTCCTGGGAGCAAAAACGGGGTATGTGGGGACTCCTGGAAGGGGCAGGGCAGGGCCAATTTAACAACTGGCTAAACTGGCCAGAACCGGCCAGAACCGGCTGAATCCCACCACTGAAAAAAATGTGCCGAAAAGAGCAACAAAGATGATAAAGGGTCAATAAAAGTTACCATTTGGTTGAATCATTCACCAGTTTAAAGAGAACTTGCTAGATGATTTCAACTGGCTTCCAATGAGATAAGGAGACATCAACTGGTACCACCTGATTTCCATTTGTTCATTCAGACAAGCAATTGAAACCTCCAGAGAAGCAACAGAATTTATATCCTCAATATGGTCACCCAGAGTTTTGCAGCAGGCACATTATCCTTCCCAGAGAAGCCATATTAACTAATCATCTCGCAAAGATGGATGGCTGCCAGCAACATTGTCTTGAGGTAAGTTTGCTTTCCAATCAAACAGGCTACTTTGAGGAAGTTAATGCAATGATGGGTGTGAAAAGGGCAGTGGAAAACAAATTGTAGAATGTGATTAAAAGTAATGCCTAATTTACCCAGCCAAATTGAATTTGCTGACTTGTAAACAGGATTTGCATAATCCAATATAGGGGGGGGGGGGAAACCTGTGAGGTTAAAACACTTCCTGGATTTCTAAGTATCGTCAGTTTTGTAAGAAACAATGTTTAAGTCTGAATATATAAATAACTAGATTTTTAAAATAGACCAAATAGGGATAAGAAAAGAAAACCAGATATAGTGGTATGTTTGAAGGTCACAAGAGGAAGAAAAACCCATGTACACTGTATTAATGAGTGTATATGTGTCTCATTTTCTACATGAGTATGTTCTTAGTGAAATCATGCAAACATCTTATATGTACCTGTGGCTCATATTTGGATTTAAGGTAAAGGTAAAGGTTCCCCTGGGTCATATCCGGCAATAGCTTCTTCCTGCTTGTCAAACAGGAAACATGAATCCAGAGGCTCCAGTCCTTGATGATATGGAGGTTAAAACTATATATATATAAAAAAATAGGCAATAGGGAGTGAGGATTCTGCGATTCATTGACATATCAAGGTGTTTTTCAGAGGCTGCCTCCAAGGAAGTTTTCGGATTTATTTACAGGATGTAAATATTTTCTATACTAAAGGTAAAAGTTCCCCTCGCACATATGTGCTAGTCGTTCCCAACTCTAGAGGGCGGTGCTCATCTCCGTTTCAAAGCTGAAGAGCCAGTGCTGTCTGAAGACGTCTCCATGGTCATGTGGCCGGCATGACTAAACACCAAAGGTGCACGGGATGCTGTTACCTTCCCACAGTCCCTATTTTTCTACTTGCATTTTTACGTGCTTTCGAAGCTGGGACAAGTAACAAGAGCTCACCCTGTTACGCGGCACTAGGGATTTGAACCGCTGAACTGCTGACCTTTCGATTAACAAGCTCAGCGTCTTAGCCACTGAGCCACCGCGTCCCTTTATTTGGATATGCAGTGCTTGATAAATACAACAAAACATTTGAATTAAAAGACTTGCTGTTCTTACCAGTGGTGGGTTTCGAATTTTTTTTTCTATTGGTTTGGTGGGTGTGGCTTGGTGAGCATGGCAGGGGAAGGATACTATAAAATCCTCATTTCCTCCCGATCAGCTGGGACTCAGGAGGCAGAGAATAGATGGGGACAGGGCCAGTCAGAATTTCTACTACCGGTTCTCCGAACTACTCAAAATTTCCATTACTGGTTCTCCAGAACTGGTCAGAACTTGCTGAAACCCACCTCTAGTTCTTACCGATTCTTATGTTGGAATCTAACACAGTATAGGTTTTCAAGGAGAACATCATATTAATGATAAATTTTCATTCCCTAAATTGAATGAAGCTGAGATGGAACTGGAGTGAAAAATTTACAAAGACATTAAACAATAGCATCCAGCGAGGGGAATGAAAAGGCAAGTATTATACAACTTCCTTTTATATTAATACCATGCATTGCCAGCTTGCCTTTTTTGTTAAGCACCTCCTTTCTCCTTACCATCTCCTAATACCACTCAAATTAAAGTTTCCAGGAAGTAATTGCATATATTATTAATCTAAATCAATCCATTACACTATGAAGGCTATTTACTGAAGGCTATAGGTTGTAATTTTCTACTCTGCTCTAGTTTTGATTCAGAGAGACATATCACTGACATCCCAATCTATGGCTGGGAGAAAGTAAATGGCCCAATGCCATCTAGCCAGCTTCTATGATTAAGGGAGGACCAGAATTGATGTTCACTCAGCTTCTAGTCCAGCAACTTTAACCACTACACCAGTTTGGCTTTGTATATTATGTTGGAAATGATGGATGTACAGTAGCTATAGCTATAAATGTAGACAAGGTTATATGAATTTAAATTCAAGGTTAGATGAATTTAAAAATTAAGTGTTGCCTTGCTTTGTCTCCTTCCTTCCTTCCTTCCTTCCTTCCTTCCTTCCTTCCTCCCTCCCTCCCTCCCTCCCTCCCTCCCTCCCTCTTTCTTTCTTTCTTTCTTTCTTTCTTTCTTTCTTTCTTTCTTTCTCTTCTCTCTCTCCTTCTTTCTCTCTCTTTCTTTCTCTGTCAGAATGACTGGGCAGCTTATATATCTTGGTGCTTCTAAAATTAGTTCATCCCAACATCCCCTTTTCCTCACCATGTCTCCTGTCATTTTTCTGCTACCGAGAAAATACATTAAGGAGGAAAAGATGGAATAGCTGTAGCATGTCTTTTGATTGTTAGAGCAAAGAGCTGGAAGCTCCCTGAAATGTATTCTGCTTTGTAAAATGCATTCAGCTCATTTAGATTTCATGGGTATTTCATTTTCAAATAAGTTTTGCAGCATGTGATTCCAGCAGTTGAAGTGAATGGAAATTAGTGCCAAGCAGAGAATCCCATTCTGTTTTTTCTTAAACTAGTTGTTGCTGGAAAGAGAATTTGTTTTAGAAATTCTTTTGTAGGGAGATTAGGTATGGATGGTGGTGTTTATGAACTTGTTTAGTTATGCAGAGGCCAAGGGCTCTGTGCAAATGCCCTTTCATTGTACATTTTTCCAGCCCCACCCAAAAATTTGTAGTCTCCCTGACTTCCCATGTTTACATGACATCCAGGAGAAGACATTAGGACAGAAATCTTTTGATTTGGCTTTCATTGATTTGGCTTAGGAAAATGTTTAGGAACAGACAACCCTCATTCTGTCAAAGACCTTGGAATACTCATCTCAAATTATCTAAGTGCCAGAGCCCACTGTAACAGCATTGCTAAAAATAGCACTAAGAGTTGTTAACCTAATCTTGCGTAGCTTCTTCTCCGATAATATTGAACTGCAAACTAAGGCATACAAAACTTTTGCCAGACCAATTCTTGAATACAGCTCATCTGTCTGAAACCTGCGCTGCATATTGGACATTAATACAATCAAACAAGTCTAGACATATTTAATGAGAAGAGTCCTTCACCCCTCTGCTCACAACAAAATATTTTATGCCACTGGACTTGAAATTTTGGGCTTAGACAACTTAGAACTTCGCCGTCTTCGGTCTGACCTAAGTGTAGTACATAAAATTATCTGCCATAATGTCCTACCTGTCAATGAATACTTCAGCTTCAACCACAATAATACATGAGCACACAATAGATACAAACTTAAAGTGAACTGCTCCAAACTTGATTGCAGTAAATATGACTTCAGCAACAGAGTGGCCAATGCCTGGAATGACCTACCTGACTCTGTTGTTATATCCTCAACCCCCCATAACTTTAACCTTAGACTGTCTACTGTTGACTTCACCCCATTCCTAAGAGGTCTTTAAGAGGCATGCTTAAGTGCACCAGCGTGCCTACTGTCCCAGTCCTAATGTCCCCTTTTATTCATATCCTTTCCATGTATTTATAATTATGTTTACACTTGTATCTGTTATCAAATACATGCTTGACAAAATAAATAAAATAAAAAAATAAAATAAAGTGAGAAAAGGCAGGGAAACTTCTGCATGATGGAAAAGCAAATACAGAAAAAGACAATAACATTAGAAGCTTCCGAAAGGATCCAATGAGAATCCAGAATCTGGATAGGTGGTATAGGTGGTATCTGGCTCCCTCAAGACTAGCCAAAATGTACCTGGATGTAAATCCTGTTTGCTGGAAATGTAAAAAAGCGCAGGGTACTTTTTTCCATGCTTGGTGGCTTTGCCCAGAAATAAAGAAATATTGGAAAAAAATAAAAACATGGATAGCAGAAATAACGGATCAAGAAATTGAATTAGAACCAGAAGTTTTCTTACTAGGCATGATAAAAAGGAATATTAGAAAAGACATAAAATACTTGACACTACACATAATTACGGCGGCCAGATTGGCTATAGCACAATTGTGGAAAACAGATCGTATGCCAACAGATCAGGAAGTAATACAAAAAATTTATACATGCGCAGAAATGGATAAATTAACTCTAGGATTAAAAGATAAGGAAGACTCAAAGTATTTTATAGTATGGAATAGATGGTATAAGTGGATAAACCAAAGGGAAAAAGGGTAAAGATAAGAATTAGAGGAAATGCAAAAAAAAAAAAAATATGCACTGTCAGATAGATAGAAAAGGTAAATAAGTCACTGTTTGTAGATTTGTATATATGTGTTTATATAATCATATGTACTTTGTTAGTGTAATTATGGATTGAAAATGTAAATTTTAAGAGAGAGAAAATTTGTATATTCTCTCTTTTCGTTTTTGTTTGTTAATATTTTTAAATTCAATAAAGTTTGTTTTTAAACTTTTTTTTTTAAAAAAAGAGAATCCAGAATCTCTGTGACTCCCATTCTGATGATGTTCCAGAAGACAGTGAAAAGCTACTTTCTCAGCTTAATTCTTACCCATGCACCCTGGAGTGGGTGGGGTCTTAATTAGGGCTTATTTGGGGGTAGGGCTTATATTGGGCACACATGTAAAAAAATCAAGCTAGGACTTACTTTCAGGGTAAGTTGTATTTTCAGGGAAACATGGTATTTATATTTAAGTTTCAAGGATTCTAACAATTTGACCATATTGTTTTAAGAGTCTTTGAAACTGAAGGCTATTCGTTAAAGTGGGCATGATATAAACGATGAAAATAAACCCATCTGGAAGGTCTAGATGCATTAGTGTCATCTTTATTAATCAAAAAGAAATTAATCACTATGAACATTCTTAGCATATAAAAATGGTGAGAGAATTGCACCCATTTTTTTTGAGATATATAATATATACTTGAAAATACACCAAGGTGATAACATAAAACATCCCTTGATATTGGGGTATGCTGGTGGGTAACAGGGAACATCTTATCCTTTTGGAATATAGATCTTGACAACTCATTCTGATTGTGTGTACATTATACACAGAAGTCAACTTACCGTATTTTTTGGAGTATAAGATGCACCTTTTTACCCCCCAAAAGGGGGTGAAAATTTAGGTGCGTCTTATACACCGAATGTAGCCCTGCCCACCCACTGGCCCCCACCTTTTGGCCTGTGCCTTGCAGCAAGCAAACAGCAAGAAAAAACAGCCCCTTCCAGCTTCAGCATAGGTTAATTAGCACAAGTTGATTAGATCGACCTCCCGACTCTCAGCTGATTTGCTCTCAGCTGTTTTGCGCAGGGCTCTCCTGCTAGCTGCAAAGAGTGCTGGAGCAGATTTTTTTTTCCCTAGCTAAGCTGAAAAAAAGAAACTGAAAGTAAAGCAGGCTCTTTCCTGCAACGTGACAAAATGAGGCAGAGAGATATTTCTTTTTCTATTTCCTCACCAAAAAAGGTAGGTGCAAACAATGGGAAATTTAGGGCAAAAGAGAAAAGTTCAAGATTTTAAAACACAAAAGAAAAAAAGCTCTATTTAACTAGGGAGTTGTAATAATTGAGATACTATTGTGTTGAAAGCAGAAATGGTTAAGTTGTGGTTTAGAGGAATATATGGGGAAAATTATTTGGTTTATTATTATTGGTAAATATAATTAATTGATTTGTAAGAAATTGCATTGCATGGAAATAATTGGAATATTCATGTTCATATTGATTAATATACAAAAAAGATAGCTATAACTAATTGATTTATATAAAAATGTTGAATTTGTATTAAACAATTGTAATATTAAATAATTAACCAATGTGAGGATGGATATAAAAATAGATGACAATGGGAAGGGGAATAATATAGAATAGAAGGGAAAAATTGAATTTGATTAAGATTAGAGATGAGAATGAAGAGTAATATTGTTTTTTTTAAAAAAATAGATGAGGAATAAATATGGCAAAAAGGAAATATAGAAATTGTAAATTTAATTGAAATGACTAAACACTGTTTAAATTTGTGAACCAGCTAAATACTCTGTTCAAAGAAAATACATTGTATGTTTGTATGTGTGTTTGTCTAAAAAAAAAAACTTTTTTAAAAAAAAACCAAAAAAGGTAGGTGCATCATATACTCCGAAAAATACGGTATGTCCACACAACACAAAAAGCCAATCACATTATAGCTTTGCACATTGGACAAGCCAAGCCTGTGTATTTAGTTTAGGCTTGAGTGAGTCATGTACTCCCATAAAACAGGATTTATATGATACTAGCTGGACGCCCGTGCTTCGCTACAAAACTATGTGATCGGGCATGATAAATTGATACTTACAGCCTGAAACTTAATGTAGAATGTGTAACTCTGTAGCAACAGAGCATGTTAATATAAGGCAACTGGCAATTGCAACAGAGAGGGAGGGGGGGTATAATGTCCCAGCCAGCAGGCCAGATGAATCACGTGCTGGCCATGGCCACGCCCAGTTTAGCAAAGAGGTAGCATCAGAGCGTGTTAATATAAGGCCACTGGCAGTTGGGATAGAGTTCCTTTCAGGTGGGGAGGGGGAGTAGAACATCTAACTCTTTAGCATCAGAGCATGTGAATATAATACTGTATATGAAATACTAATGATCTGATGCTTATTTCGAAAAATCCTTTCTTAGCGAGCACCTAGAAGCCAAGAGGAACATACGTGCCAAATTTCAAGTTTGTAGGTAGATTAACATCACCTGAGAACAAAGCCTATTTGCCCACAGGTTGCTCCTAGCATTTCAGATGATTCCTACAAGCCTCCAAACTTTTGTTTTAAAGTTAAAAATATTAAGTGTATAGTTTAATATTGTGTGGGTCACCTTGGAGATGGTTATTCCAAAAGGAGGGATAAAAATAGATTAAACTATATCCTACCAGGAGCCATTGAAAGGACTGGATATACGTAGCCCGGAGGAGAGAAGACATATGTCTTCAAATATCTGAAGTGCTGTTGCACAGATAGGGGAGATTTCTCTTCTGGAATGCAGGAATAGAAGTGCTGCTTAGAAATGGCAGGGATGAGCGTTTCATCAAACATTAAGAGAATCTTAACAATAATAGCTGCTCGGTGGAACAGATTGCTTTGTGAGCAGGTGGGTTGACCCAGCTTTGATGGAATTCAAGCAATGTCTGGAAGGACAGTTTTTAATTTTAACTCAAAGGGTATTTAAGGACCATGACTAATCTATATAAAGTCTGCTTTGAAGCTAACTTTCTCTTCAGAGTATGATTTCCCTCATATATCCTTTTGCTTTCTCTGATGATACTGGTTCAGAACCTTTCTGTTCACAAACTCAGAGGGATTTTCTTTTTGGTATTGGCTGTTTTTTTTCCCCCTCTTGAATTGCATTTTGCAGCTACTCGGGCTGCACGCAGCATTGCATTTTTAAAAATGTGTTAGAACAGTGATGGCTAACCATTTTGTCATCGTGCGCCAAAAGTGCGCGTGCCCGCACGGGATAGCACGCCCACACCCGCACCCATAATGCATGCATGCACAACTCCCCCACACGTGCCCCAACCTCTACGCATGCGTGCACAACCCCTGCGCATACACGACCACTGTGCTCCCAGGCCCCGTGCATGTGTGTGCAACCCCCCACATGTGCCCTTGCCCATTTTTGGCTTCCAGGTTTGGGGGGGTTGCACACGCATTGTATTACAAGTGCAGGCACGCGTGCGCTGCTGTGCATGTGAGCTTTCGGCATGAGACAACAAAAAGGTTAGCATCCTGTTTTGGGCCTGGAAAGCCTCCTGCACCAACCTGGAAGCCAAAATGGGGTGTGGGGGTCATTCAGGAGCATTCAGGGGCGCATGCGCACCACTCGCATTACATTTTGGGGGCTCACGTGGCGCCGCATGCACCCCGTTCCCCCCCCACATGTACTGCAGAGACCCGAAGACCAGCTAGCCAGTGGGAGGCGCCACATGCACCCCGTCCCCCCACACATGCACTGCAGAGACCCGAAGACCAGCTGGCCAATGGGAGGCGCCACATGCACCCTGTCCCCCCACGCATGCACTGCAGAGACCCGAAGACCAGCTGGCCAGTGGGAGGTGCCACATGCACCCCGTCCCCCCACGCATGCACTGCAGAGACCTGAAGACCAGCTGGCCAGTGGGAGGCGCTGCATGCACCCCCCCATATACACTGCAGAGACCTGAAGACCAGCTGGCCAGTGGAAGGCGCCACATGCACCCCGTCCCCCCACACATGCACTGCAGAGATCTGAAGACCAACTGGCCAGTGGGAGGCGCCACATGCACCCCGTCCCCCCACACATGCACTGCAGAGACCTGAAGACCAGCTGGCCAGTGGGAGGCGTGGGCGACAGCTGGCCACCTGTTGCATGCGTGCCATAGGTTCGCCATCACGGTTTTAGAGGATTATTTGTAACATCTCTGCCTGTCAAATTCATTAGGCAATCTTAGATAGTAATGGGGGCAGAATGGCTCTTGTACTGTAGCACTGAACAGCTCCAATAGCCAGATGAATTTCATTAAACAGGTGTTTTGCAAAAGAAATAAATGCAGTCACTGTTTGAATAAACTCAGTATTACAAGTGCGTGCTTTATCAAAACGAACAAAGGCCACTAGATAAATCTCTCTAATAAATTCCAGAAAAATAACCCTGTTAAATCAGTGATTATAAAAAGACAAAAGAGTTACGACAAAAGGGTGAGAAAGCTCCCTTTTATTATTCTAAATGGCATGAACTTATACTAGCTGAAAACTAGCTGAAAATTGCTTTGGAAGGAGAGTATGTCTTAAGAGATGTCTACTTAACATGAAATATACAGTGAAGAGGCCCTTTCAATACAATGTGAAGGCACCATAGAATTACATTGTCAGGATTAAATTGCTAGCTGACTTTCCTGTTCACACATGGATATTTATCCTCAAAACTTGCATTATCAGATTGTCTAAATGCAGATCAATTTGTAGATCCCATTGGGAGTAGTTAATTAAGACAAGATAACTTTTATTGTCATTTTTTTTTACTGTGAGCACACATTAAAAATGAAAGTCTGTTGCCTGCTCTCAAAACAAAATGTATATCTACCCAAACTTATACACATGCTATATACATACATAAATATATACCTACACTATATCTATATCTATATCATCTCTACATCTCTATCTCTATATCTATCTATATACACACACATACATTAATCACTGTCCATTTTGAATATGTAGCAGAAAGAGGAAACTTGAGAGTCGATGCTATATGGAACATAACTGACTGAATCTAGATGTTGTGCTTTGGATACCTTCCTCCCAGAAGGTAATAATTGCTTGCCTTCCATCTCAGAAATTAAGCGATGTTTTCATATTATTCACTTAGGAAAGTTGCACAGACTAGCTTAGTTAGGCTCCCATTGAAGTGGACAGCTAACCCAGCCATCTGTTTGTTAGATCTTTGTCCTTCCTACAGTAGCCAGTGGTGGTTTATTTTTTATGTTATTTATTTATTTATTTCCAATTTATATACCACCCTTCTCCCTGAGGACTCAGGGCGGTGTACAGCCAGAATTAAAAACATGAAATACAAATATTAAAAACAATGAAAATATATATAAATTTGGCCCAAAAATTAAAAATCACAAACCAATTAAAACATTTAAAATTTCTTCTTAAGCCAGCCCGGCTTGCTGGAAAAAATGGGTTTTAAGGGCATGGCGGAAGGCGCTGAGGTCTTGGATTCTCCTTATCTCTGGGGGCAACTGATTCCAGAGGGTAGGTGCCCCCACAGAGAAGGCCCTCCCCCTGGGGGTCACCAGCCTACATTGTTTGGCTGATGGCACCCCGAGGAGGCCCTCTCTGTGGGAGCGCACGGGTCGATGGGAGGTCGTCCGTAGAAGCAGGCGGTCTCGAAGATAGCTAGGCCCTATGCCATGGAGCATAGGTTGGTTTGGAAGGTGATATCTGGTCAGGTCCATGATGTCTTTGAGAAAGGAATGCTTTTTGGAGGAGTCAATGCTGTGCTGCTTCCTTAAGAGGTGATTGCTGAACTCAATCATCCTGGACAAAGATTTTATCTCCCACATCTCCTTTTCAAGGAGTGTTGTGGATATGGTGGTTGGACCTCAGCTGGAGAATACCCTAGAGATATGTCTGGACTTTGGATCCTTTCTAGTTAGGTTTCAGACTGTGACATAATGCTATCAGAGAATTGGGCTGCCCTTGCCTGGATGAACAAGGATAGGGGAATGTCTTTATTCTCAGCAGATTTCAGTATCATTGACCACAATAACCTTGTGTGACTCGCTATGTGGAATTCCTTTTTTGGAGCATGGTAGTGCAGTGGTTCTCCTTCTATAGTAGTGGCCAAAACCTTTAGGGAAAAGTGTATTCTCTAAAACTAGCTAATAACACCACTTCTTTTTTTTTTAGTAGTACCATAAAATTATATATCAATGGAAAGATAATTTAATCAAGAATGTAATACAATAACTTTTATGAAGGATTTGCTATTAGAATAGCAGGTACAATATAAAGAAGAAAAGTGAAACACGTCGAAAAAATGAGATATGCAAAAATTATCATCATGTCAGTTAATACTTAGTTGGGTAACCTTTAGCAAGAATTACGGCCTTACAATGTCTTCCCATGGAGTGAACCAAGTCTTTGAGTTCTGCAGCTGTTCTAATGTGAAACCAAGATTGAATCATTGCTTCTATTAACTGGGTTTTTATTGCTGGGTCGCTTCTGACTAACAAGTTTCTTTAGATTTTCAATTGGGTTAAGGTCTGGGTTATTCCCAGGCCATTCCAGCAGTGGAATATGATTATCTTGAAAATCCAAAACAAAAAAAAAGTGGTGTTATTAGCCATCAATCCTCAAAAATACACCTTTCCCAAAGGTTTCCACAATTTTGGCCACTACTGTATCTCTATGGCCAATTCCAGTTTGTGTTGAGAAAGAAGGAATGGTTGAGTCCAAGGTGCTATAGGGCTTTTCATTTTCATGGCCACCTTATAACTACCGGTAAGAAAACATATCCATAAGAATTTAACTTAAATTCTCTTCTTTCCAAAGATTTCCAAAGTAATTTCATCAAACTGTATTAGAACTAATAGGGGAAAAAAATCAGGAGAAATTCTATCTTGAGAGCTACCTTATGTTCCCGGAATCAGTCTTAGAAAGAGTAAACTTTGGATAATCTCTTGCCAATATGAGTGGAAGATTCTAAGTAATATGGCAAGTCACTCAGCTTGCTATAAGTTCTACTACCTTGGTTATTACATCATTGGAGGATATAAAATAATAGGTCTGTAGCCCAGGGGTGAAATGCTCCTGGTTCGGACCGATTCGGCCAAACCAGTAGTGATGGCGGCTGGTGGTTCGTAGAACCGGTAGTGATGGCGGCGTGAGGCTTCGCCCAGATGCCTGGTCATGGTTACTTCCTGGTTTTAAACAGGAAGTAACCTGATTTTTACCCTCTGTGCATCCACAGAAGGGTTTGCACATGCGCAGAGGGTCCCCGCGTGCATCAAACGCATGCATGGTGCATACACTTCTGAACCAGTTGGGAAGGTAAGTAGTTTAGTTAGTTTAGTTTATTTGATTTGTATACCGCCCTACTCCCGAAGGACTCAAGGCGGTGAACAGTCAAGCAATAAAATACATAAATACACAAAATTTAAAAACCAGATAAAATCAAATTAAATCATTTTGGCCCAGACAGATTAAAACACCCCAATAATTTAAAAACAGATTAAAATTTACATATTAAAAGAGGGAGGAGATTAGGCCAAGCCCGCTTGATGGAATAAAAAGGTCTTCACAGCGTGGCGGAAGGTGCGCAGATCCGGGATCCTCCGTATCTCTGGGGGGAGCTCATTCTAGATGGTAGGTGCCCCCACAGAGAAGGCTCTCCCCCTAGGGGCCGCCAGCTGACACTGTTTGGCCGACGGCACCCGGAGGAGTCCCTCTCTATGAGAGCGTACTGGCCGGTGGGAGGCTATTGGTGGTAGTAGGCGGTCCTGTAGATAACCAGGTCCTAAGCCATGGAGCACTTTAAAGGTGGTAACCAAAACCTTGAAGCGCACCCGGAAGACCACCAGGAGCCAGTGCAGCTCGCGCAGGAGAGGTGTCACATGGGAGCGCCATGATGCTCCCATTACCATCCATGCGGCCGCACTCTGCGCCAGTTGGAGCCTCCGGGTGCTCCTCAAGGGGAGCCCCATGTAGAGAGCATTACAATAGTCCAGGCGGGAGGTGACGAGGGCATGAGTGACCGTGCGTAACGGTCGATTTCACCCCTGCTGTAGCCCTATATAATCCAGAATCTGGCAGCTGTCAAAGGCAGGTTTTAGATCTAGAGAGAATGGCTTAGATCAGCACTTCCAATCAAGAACATTTCCCATGTATTCAGCTAGTACAAAGAAGCCGCTGTACACCAGGGATAGCTTTGCTTAGTTGACCTTGAAATTCTTGTAGAGGGCGTTGAGGGGGAAATTACTGTCAGAAAATGAAGTGGTTTTGAAATAATGTGTTGTCTCTAGAGAAAGACTGAATCCATCACAATCTTCAGAAGGTACTGTTTGGTTTACTCTGGAAAACAGCCAGGGAGAGGGGCCCAACTCTTTCAGCCAGCCTCTTGGCTGCAAGACAACTAAGTGGGATGGGAGATTATAGAATGTGGGAGCGTGGGAGCAGTAAATGATGGGAAAATATGAGAAAGAGTGGGGGAAGAGGGTTGGTTTCCCTTGTGAATGTTAACTGGTAAAACTAAGATATGGTATGTAATTACAATTTCAAACTAAAAGTTTCCTCTCCAGTGATCACCAAAACAAGAATTCTAAACCTATCGCTGAATGGTATAAATAGCAGGAAGGTGCATTGGATTAGTTCAAACCCTGGTTGCCAGAACCTGAGATGCTCAAATCAAACCTTTATTGTTAATGCACAACATGTGCACAATGAGATTGAATGAGCCTCCTGAAGTCATCCCTACAGAAATATATGACTCTGTGCTTCTCATCTGAACCATTTCAGTGAATACAGCTGCAGGATTGGTGCAAAAAGTCACCCACAAGATCTGCTTTTTTTTTTTTAAGTAAGTATGGCATCATTTAGATCTGCTGTCAAAATCCCATATTCCAGATTTTATTCTGGGGTTGTGCGTGAAATTAGAAGAATGCTTTGTTTCAAAGCCCAAGCAAATCATCATATTTTGCTAAACTGGTCAGTGGCAGCTCAGCAAAAACAAAACCCAGAAATGTTGGTTGTTCCACTTTGAGCCAAAATAAAGAGACCAGAGAGAGCCTTGAATGACTTTATGGGGGTGAGAAAGATGGCCTCTTTTCCCCTTCTTTGTCTACATGGCCTGCAACCATTCTGTTCCCATTATTCCAGGGTCTTCTCTTCCCACATTTGCCTTATGCAGCTACAGTAGAGACCAAAATTGTGGAAACCTTTTGGGAAAAGTGTATTTTTGAGGTTTGATGACTAATAACACGACTTTTCTTTTTTAGAGTTTCAAAATAATTATATTCTACTGCTGGAATGGCCTGGGAATAGCCCAGTCCTTAACCCAATTGAAAATCTATAGAGCCGACTAAAGAAACCTGTGAGTCAGAAGTGACCCAGCAATAAAACCCAGTTAATAGAAGCAATCATTCAATCTTGGTTTCACATTATACAGAACTAAAAGACTTGATTCACTCCATGGGAAGACATTGTAAGGCTGTAATTCATTCTAAAGGTTACCCAATTAAGTATTAACTGACATGGTGATAATTTTTGTATATCTCATTTTTTCTATGGTGATAATTTTTGTATATCTCGTTTTTTCTAAGTGTTTCACTTTTCTTCTTTATACTGTAACTGCTATTCTAATAGCAAATCCTTCATAAAAGTTATCGCGTTACTTTCTTGATTAAGTTATCTTTCCATTGATATATGATTTTATGGTACTACTCCAAAAAAAAAAGCGGTGTTATTAGCTAGTTTTAGAAAATACACTTTTCCCAAAAGGTTTCCACAATTTTAGCCACTACTGTACCACTGCTATCCCAGGTCAATGCAGTGCTTCCAACCTACGTGTTCTTTAATCTTTCCACCACTTTTCCTTCCCTTCCTTCTGTGACTCCATTAACTGTCTCCACTTCTACCAATAGCCAGTTTGGTCTAGTGTTAAGGCACCATGTTAGAAACAAGGAGACTGTGAATTCCAGGTTCCATCACATATCAGAGCAACTAACATCATTTCTGGCCCACAAATAGCTTCAAATATCGACTAAGAAGGGCAATCCATTTCCTTTAAGATCAAGCCCCACAATGCTGGCAGACTTAGGAAACTAAAAAAAACCATAGTAGTTAAGATGTTGGCCTACAAACCAGGTGTACATGAGTTCTAGACTCACTTTAGGCATAAAAGCCAGCTGGGTAGCATTGGGCCAGTCAACTTTCTCTCAGCCCAATTCACCATACAAGGTTGTTGTGGGGAAAATAGGAGGTGGATGGAGTTTTTGTATTGTATGTTTTCTGCCTTGAAATGTTCATAAAGATAATCATAAGAATTATCTAAATAAAAAAACCCAAACAAGAATCATTTGAATTTGAAAGAAAGAACTTTATTGCTGCTAGGGTAAACTAACATCACCTTGTAGTTTCTGAGATTTTATTTATTTATTTATTTTATTTGTTTTAATTTGTATACTGCCCTTCTCCAGCAGGACTCAGGGCAGTGAACAGCCAGAATAAAACAGAACATACAAAATTTAAAAACAGTTTAAAAATAATTAAATATTTTTGGCCACACTTTAAAACAACCCAATTAAAATCAAATCAAACCCAATTAAAATCAATTAACCAAAAACAGTGGGATCAAGCCAGCCCGGCTAGGTGAAATAAATAAGTTTTCAGGGCCCGACGAAAAGTCCGGAGGTCTGGTATTGTGCGTATCTCTGGGGGGAGGTTGTTCCAGAGGGCGGGCGCCGCCACAGAGAAGGCTCTTCCCCTGGGGGTCGCCAGCCGACATTGTCTGGCGGACGGCACCCTGAGGAGGCCCTCTCTGTGCGAGCGTACTGGCCGGTGGAGGCTATTGGTGGCAGAAGGCGGTCTCGTAGATACCCCGGCCCTAAGCCATACTTTTGTAGTATGGTAGTGTTGTCCTTTTCATAGCTTATGTTGGTTAGGCTATCATGGGTTGGGCATAGACACTTTTTGATAAAGAGGATTGGGGACCCATTTATTGGAAGATGTTATATACAGTAGTTCTGGATTGTTTCAGTTCATTTGTGCTAATTTCAGGTCCTCAAATTTCACTTTGGATTTAATCCTAATTGTATTAAGTTTGAATTGGTCCAAAGAACATCATGAATTTTAGTTTTATATTTCTTATATTTGCATCGTATTTTTCCTCAAGGCAGCCTATGGAGAATCACTTTTTATTTTATCCCCACAATAACAATCTGGGAATTCCATCTTCAGATGGAAACTTTAACAAGTCTAACTCTAGCCACTCTAGCCACTATGTTACGTTTTTGAATTTAAAAATCATAATTAGAACCAAATCTATTATTAAAATCCAATAAAGAATATTTCTAGTGCCAGAATTATAATTTGCATGGGGCTAGAGGGAGAGAGATAATGCTAACACATCATCACATCTCCATTCCTTGTCCCTCTAGTAGAGATAGAGATAAAAATACTGTATTTATTTTCATTCCAAGACTGGATTCTGTCCTAGTTATACCGTGTTTCCCTGAAAATAAGACCTCCCTCGGAAGGAGGAGCCTGAGTGGCGCAGCAGACTAATGCTACTTTTAAAAGTAGTATTCCAGCTGCCTCAATTACTGCGAATTCAATTCTCACCAGGCTCAAAGTTGACTCAGCCTTCCATCCTTTCTAAGGTAGGTAAAATGAGGACTCAGTTTGTGGGGGCAATAAGCTGACTTTGTATAAAATATACAAAAGTATGAAGGCTATTGCTTAATGCCTTGTAAGGCGCCCTGAGTCTCCGGAGAAGGGCAGCATATAAATCAAAATTAAAAAAAATAAACAAAAATAAACCCTCCCCTGAAAATAAGCCCTCCCTGAAGACATTTAATCGCATGCACAGTTGGTCCCCGCCATTTCCTCTGGTTAGGGTTACGGAGACAGAGCTGGAAATCAGGTAAATGGCAAGAGGAGCCCCGTCTTGCTCCACAAGTCCTAAAATAATAAGACCTCCCCTAAAATAAGGCCAAGCGCTTATTTCAGGGTTCAAAAAAATATAAGACAGGGTCTTATTTTCAGGGAAACACGGTAGATGCTGGGCTTAAGAGAAAAGTAGTCTGTTCAGAACGACCACTCTACTCAACAGTGAACTGTTCACATTTTCTCTTTCCTTTCCTTCTGCCACACATTTTTCCTCATTTACCCATTTGATTCACCCTACGATATGACACTATCACTCCTGAATTTCTCCTGTTCTTCTTTGCATCATAGTCAATTCTTTAAATCTTCAGTTTTAGTAGTGATTATGGAGAATGGCTAGATCAATATGAATTCCAGAGATAAAATCTTGAATTGAGCTATGGATGCCACTGGAATGTTAATGTTATGTTAATATGGAGAGAGGATGATTGGACAACCTTGAGTGGTGCAGTGGCCTAGAGGTGGAGCTCTTGCCTCACAGTCAGGAGGCTGTGAGTTTGATCCTAGAAGCAGATATTTCTCTCTCTGGGCATGATGAGAATATTTCTGCTGAATATAACTCTGCGTTGGTGACAGGAAGGGCATCTGGCCAGTAATCACTCTGCTCCATTCAGTTGTCCAGACTCCACTCTTCAAGGGATTATGGGCTCATTAAAGGATGATGATGATAATGATGATGATGATGATGATTGGACAACCTTCAGGTATTTCTGCCTGGTCCATTCACTGCACCTGGACAATGAAATGAGACCTGCCAACTGAAAAGCATTTTCTTCAGAAATCCCATCCCACCATGGAATGTCAAAAGTTCTCAGTTCTTTTGAACCCAAGAAAATAGTTGTTGCAAAAAAATAAAAAATAAAAAATGGGGAAGTGTTTTCACATGTGGTCTTGGACTGACAGTCTCTTAGGCAGAGACTGGGAAAAGGAACTGCAGTGATTTCCAGAGAACATCCAGAAATAAAGATGTTATTCTGTGAAGATGATGCCTGGGGGAGAAAAAAGGCCTTGAACTTCACCAAGATTCCAAATTTCTGAATAACAGAAAAGAATCTGCCTGACTTCATTAGAATAGAGAGAATTAAATTGTAATGCATGCACAATTTATTTCTTTCCCAAAAGACAAGTTGTGGAGTTTATTCCTTCTAATATTTTTCTCCCTTTAATTATGAGTAGCATAAGTAGCTGATCTCTGAAGTAGCATTATTACTTCATTGCAAAAAGCATTCTCTATTTTTAGCATTATTATTATTATTATTTTAATTGTTACGACAATACAGCTCTGCTCTTCCAAGCTCATGTTTCTTAGGAATTTTAATTTAATTTAAATTAATTTAATTTCCAATTTATATACCGCCCTTCTCCCTGAGGACTCAGGGCGGTGTACAGCCAAGATAAAAAACATAGAATACAAATATTAAAACATTTAAATATATATATATAAATTTTGGCCCGAAAGTTAAGAATCACAGACTAATTAAAAGAATTTTAAAATTTCTTCTTAAGCCAACCCGGCTTGCTGAAAAAGATGGGTTTTCAGGGAACGACGGAAGGCATTGAGGTCATGGATTCTTCTTATCTCCTGACATTGTTTTATTCACAATGTTTAAACTATGTTTCACTGTTAAAACATAGATGGAAGGTTAAGGCTTTACAATAAGAGGTCCTGAATTTGCACATGCTAATAAATGAAGATATAGTTCACCCTAGCAGATCTGTCCAAGTGATCTATAGGTTGGTGAGGTTGATGGCTAAATATTAACCCACTAGTGAGACATTTCAAATACATTGTTTTCACTTCTGGCTGGCATTAATTCTAACCAAGCCTCCAGGATTTGAAACTAGTTTTTGAGTAATGGTTATGGGCACCCTGTTTCTATCCTTCACTAACCAGTCTACTCTTTTTCCCTTTCACACATCTTGGAGCTCCTTCTTTACCTATTGCACACTTCATTATTTTGCTCTTCGATAGTCTGCCATTTTCTGTTCTCCTTCATATACCATCCTATGGCCATTCAGTAGGCTAGCTGATTTCTTGCATTTAGGGGAAACGTGTACCATAATCACCAGTGGTGGGTTTCAAAATTTTTTACTACCGGTTCTGTGGGCATGGCTTGGTGGGCATGGTGTTTCTTGGTGGGCGTGGCAGGGGAAGGATACTGTAAAATCTCCATTCCCTCCCCAATCCAGGGGAAGGTTACTGCAAAATCCCCATTTCCTCCCGATCAGCTGGGACTTGGGAGGCAGAGAATAGATGGGGGTGGGGCCAGTCAGAACTTTTACTACCGGTTCTCTGAACTACTCAAAATTTCTACTACTGGTTCTCCAGAACTGGTCAGAACCTGCTGAAACCCACCTCTGATAATCACCATGTGAATAACACTGGTTCCATGGGGTAGTGGCATTAACTCCAGTAGTGGGATTCAATATTTTTAGTACCGGTTCTGTGGGTGTGGCTTGGTGGGTGTGGCAGGGGAAGGATACTCTAAAATCTCCATTCCCACCCCACTCTAGGGGAAGGTTACTGCAAAATCCCCATTTCCTCCCGATCAGCTGGGACTTGGGAGGCAGAGAATAGATGGGGGAGTGGCCAGTCAGAGATGGTATTTACTGGTTCTCCGAACTACTCAAAATTTCTGCTATCGGTTCTCCAGAACTGGTCAGAACCTGCTGAATACCACCTTTAGATAACTCTTTGGGCCATGTTTCCACTATTCCTTTAGGGATTGCTGTTACTTGTCTCCATTATTTGTCAATTCCATCAGAAGACAGGTCATAAGCAATGAACTGATTTTACAGAGGTCAGCTCAGAATTTAAATAGTAAATTCTATGAACAATTTGAGTCTGGGTTAGTTGATGTTCCAGGCAGGGGTGAAATGTAAAGTTTGTTACTACCGGTTCTGTGGGCGTGGCTTGGTGGGGGGGGTTAATGTGACTGAGTGGGCATGGCCAACTACTTTTCAAAGCATTTTTTCTAATGCTTTGAAAAGCCTCTGCCGATCAGGCAACTCAGCTGGGATCGTCAGAGACTTTTCAAAGCATTTTTTTACCACTTCTTCGGCCAAGAGGTTGCAGAAAAAAATGCTTTGAAAAGCCTCTGACGATCCCAGCTGAGCGGTGCGATCATCAGAGCCTTTTTTTTTTTTTACTTTTAAAAGCATTTTTTTCATTGGAAGAGGTTGTAGAAAAACTGCTTTTAAAAGTAAAAAAAAAAAAAGCCTCTGAAGATCGTGTGGTTCAGCTGGGCATGGTGGGGGGGTGGGCGCAGGGATTTTTGCTACCGGTTCTCCAAACTACCCGCTGCCATCGCTACCGGATCGGGTCATCCAGTCTGAACCGGGAGCATTTCACCCCTGGTTCCAGGCAAGAGTCTGGTATGCCAACTTTCATCCTTTGATTTAATAAGTTTTGAAAGTCTGCTTCTTTGGGAATGATCCCCAGGACCTAGTGTTTTTATTTTATTGCTGTATAAATAATATCTAGACCAAACATATTAAAGTTCATGATCTTTTTGTAGAAAAGAGGGAAGGAAAAAAAATCCTCCCCCAGCTTAAATAAAGTTCTGTAGCATACAAAGCAAATAGAAATGGGGCAGCTAAGAGGAATGTATAATAAACTATAGTACTCTGGGGTACTACTATTTCTATTATATATCGTGACTTATCGTTGCCCTGGGCTTTCATAACCTATAATTGAAGCTGAAGAGAGCATAGTCAGAGCTCAATTACCTTTTAGCAGGTCTGTGCTGAAAATTGACAAGTGAATCCACATTTATACAGGCAAGGGTAAGTCTATTCAGAAGTGCCCAATCAGTTGTTTCATGTGTCATCTCAGAAACCTTTAAAGAGTCAAGTATGTTTACAGCAAAGTTTATTGAACTGGGCAATTGTTGCATTAGATATAAATTCACACAACAATCCTGTTTTCTGGGATGGACAGACATGTGGAGGACAGAGAAATAGATTTTACTTCCTCATCTAGCTTACAAAACTTGAATTCCTTGGCAATTTCATTGAAATATGAGCCAGATACACAATCCTCTTTAGTTTTTAGGTGAGAGGAAGTTGGCAAGACTGTCTCTGCTTGGACTACAGTGCAGAGATTGGCAGTGTATACTTTCTTCCAAGGTCATGGAGTGGGGAGGGAAATCTTACTTTAATAACTATGAGAGTTGGGGTGGATGGATGAACCCATATAACCAGGGGTGGGATTCAGCCGGTTCAGACTGGTTCAGGTGAACCGGATATTAATTTTAATTGGGTTCCAAGGACTGGCTGACCCTGCCTACCCCACCTCGCCCCTCCCAGGAGTCTCCACATGGCATTTTGGATGCCAGGTAAGTGCAGGTGCGCGCGGAGGCTCTTGGAGGGTGAAAAATGGGCCTACTGGAAGTCTGGAAACAGGCCTATTCCCGGCCTTTAGAGGGCCTCCAGTGCCCGGGGGAGACAGTTTTCATCCTCCTGGAGGCTCAAAGAAAGCCTCCAGAGCTTGAGAAGGGCAAAAAAGGCCCCCCCTGTGGTGCAGGAGGCCACGTAGGCCATGCCCCCATGCCCATCCAGCAACTGGGCAGCGAATTGGTTGCTAAAATTTTTCAATCCCACCCCTGCATATAACCATGGAAGAAAGAGACTGATTTTTGTCTGGATCTAATTTTTCCTTCTCCATGCACTGTGAAAGTTGAATACTATGCATTAAACATAATACATATGTTGATTTTTAGAAACCTTATTGGGAATGGAAGAAAAGAAGACATTATAATAGCTCCAGATAATGGCAGGCAGGCAGGACCTGCTGAATAGATACACATCTGCCCTGCCATACCTCATAAACCTGGATGCCCTTCAGATGTGCTGGATTTCATTTCCTATTCAATGTTGAGTTGAGAATTATAGGAGTCCAACACACCTGGAGGCCTACAGATTGGGGAAGTCAGGTCCAATTAATTGAATTTGGGAAGGCTTCAGTTAACAATATGTCATTTGATGGAACATTTCCCTATGTCTATAGGTCCCTCAAGCCATTTTCCTGGCAGAAGAATTGCGATAAATGTATTTATTCAATTTAATGAATTTATATCGCCACCCAGGGGTGAAATCCAGCAGGTTCTGACAGGTTCTGGAAAACCGGTAGCTGAAATTTTGAGCAGTTAGGACAACCGGTAGTGGAAATTTTGAGTAGTTCGGAGAACCGGCAAATACCACCTCTGGCTGGCCCCAAAGTGGAATGGGAATGGAGATTTTGCAATATCCTTCCCCCAGGTGTGGGATGGGAATGGAGATTTTGCAGTATCCTTCTCCTGCCACGTCCACCAAGCCACGTCCACCAAACCACACCACACTCACCAAGCCATGCCCACAGAACCAGTAGTAAAAGAATTTGGATTTCACCACTGTTACCACCCATCTCTCATTCATGATTCTGGGTGACTGGTAATAATAAAATGAAAAAAAAAATACAACAAATATACAATAAAACCTATTAAAGCCATGGAAAAAAATTACAAAACCAGAATAAAACATCCACCTAACTTTTAAAAATTGACTCCATTCCCATACCCAGGGCTCCAAGCTCCAGCAGAGTCACTTCTGCGGGGCCTTATGGAAGGCCAGCATTGACAGAGACAATCTGATCTCTGGAAGGATGATATTCCAACTGGCAGATGCCATGACCAAAAAGTCTCTTCTGACTCTCACCATGCAACACTCCTTTGCTATGGGATCCAGAAGATGCTCCTCCAGCTGGACCAGGTGGAGTGGATGGAAACAAAGAAGGAGAGATAAACCCCATACTGTAAATAACCTAGCCAAGTATGGAGATAATTTCAGTTTGGCAATAGCATTTAAATGGCTCAGACATCAGGCTGATGTTATAGTGATGATATTGTAGGTAGGGAACTAAAATGACATTGACATGACCACTTTGATTTCACAATTATAAACAATACTTCAGCATATACTTGTTCTGCCCCAGCTTCAGATTCCCAAGGATTGTGACACACATCAACGGTCCTTATCAAAGTTATAATGTACCAAGAATAAACAAAGTCTGGCAAAGGTTGGCAACCAGCCCAGAAAACAAGATACAATAAGACACTCACTCTCCAAAATGTTCTGTAATAATTACATGTTGTTTCCAGCAAGAAATTACTAACTGTGTGCGACTTAAATAGGCTAAGGGAGTGGCCAATTATCCTCAAACCTTACCCTCGAGGAGATCTCCTCCTCCTGAGTAGCCACTCCTGCCTTTTGACAGCCCTGCGTGCTCGAGCATTGAGGAGAGGCTCCTCCACTTTGCTCTCTCCACTTGAAGGAGCCTCTGGAGGTTCTGAAGGCCCTGGCTGAGTCTCTGCCTCTGGCACCACATCCTCTTCAGCCTCCTCGCTGTCCGACGCGAACGCTGGCTGTGCAGGCTGCTGGCGCAACCCCACACCAGCCTCCTCGTCGTCGGGATCAGCCATGATCCACGGAGGCTGCTGGCGGGCCACAACAATACAAAACTTTATTCCTTCTCCCAGCTTGGTGTCATATGCAAATTCAATGAGTTCCCCTTCTATCCCCTCATTTAAATCATTTATGAAAGTAATGAGGAGTACTGAGCCAAAAGACAGAAACTTGGGGTACCCTATTGCATGCTTCCCTTCCTGTAAATGTTGTTCTACTGAGGACTACACATTGAATGGCTGGTCAGCCAGTTATGAATCCATCTGGTGGTGATATAAGCAGTCTGGTGAGATTTTTGTAACATAAATGATGGACAATAAGTTCCTGACTTTCGTTATTCAAACTTAGCTCCGATTGCTTGCATCCTATACATGCATTTGAAGCTTCCACCTGTATGATAAGTAACAGGCTTGAGTAGACAAAGTGGCACACAAGTGATCTAAGCATGCTGCAATTCTTTTGTTGTTGTTGTTGTTTTATTTGTCGAGTACATATTAGATTATATATATATATATATATATATATATATATATATATATATATATATATATATATATATATATATATATTTGTTTTCTCAGGTTTTCGCGGGTGTTTGTATGTAGGTCTTTGGTTATTCGGGTCTTCTCCCATGTAAAATTGGAAGTGTCTTGGCGACGTTTCGACGAAGTCTCATTCGTCATCTTCAGGCTGGTGTTCTCGGCTTCGTGCTTCCAGGAGCAATTGCTCCTGGAAGCAATTGCTCCTGGAAGCACGAAGCCGAGAACACCAGCCTGAAGATGACGAATGAGACTTCGTCGAAACGTCGCCAAGACACTTCCAATTTTACGTGGGAGAAGACCCGAATAACCAAAGACCTACATATATATATATATATGTATGTATGTATGTATGTATGTATGTATGTAAGTATGTATGTATGTATGTATGTATGTATATATGTATAAGCATTAATTGAATACATAAAATTGTACATGGAATGAAATGAGCATGTACTGGCTCGATTGGGTAATCTTTAGTCATTCATGTATTGCTGAACCATAACACTCAGCATCCTTCCCCTTTGGTTATTTTTTAGTTAGATCTAGACCACAGTTTGTCAACTTTAATAGCTTTAAGATTAGATTAGATTAGAATAGAATAGAATAGAATAGAATAGAATAGAATAGAATAGAATAGAATAGAATAGAATAGAATAGAATAGAATAGAATTCTTTATTGGCCAAGTGTGACTGGACACACAAGGTATTTGTCTTAGGTGTATATGCTCTCAGTGTACATAAAGATAACAAAATACATTCATCAAGAATAAAAAGATACAACACTTAGGGATAGTCAAGGTTACTAATAAGCTATCAAATCGTACTAGGAAACAAATAAAAACAATATAAATGGAAAGATACAAGCAACATGGTGATAGTAATAAGTTGGAAGAGATAGATACTAGTAAGGAAGAGAGCAGAAAGAACATTATTTGTTGTGCTTTTTTGATGACGTTTTTGATATTAGGTGTCCATTTTAAGTCTTGAGATATGATAGAACCCAGAAACTTGAAGGTGTCTACTGTTGATACTGTGTTGTCTAGTATTGTAAGAGGTGGTAATATAGGAGGGTTTTTTCTAAAATCCACCACCATTTCTATGGTTTTGAGTGTATTTAGTTCAAGATTGTTCTGGTTGCACCACGAGGCTAGTTGTTCAACCTCCCATCTGTATGCAGATTCATTGTTGTCTTGAATGAGACCAATCACTGTTGTATCATCTGAAAACTTCAGTACTTTAACAGAGGGATCTTTTGAGATGCAGTCATTGGTGTATAGGGAGAAGAGAAGTGGAGAGAGCACATAGCCTTGGGGGGCTCCTGTGCTAATTGTGCTGGTATCTGATGTGATTTTGCCTAGCTTCACCTGTTGCTTCCTGTCTGTTACGAAGCTTATGATCCATTTACAAGTGTGGTCAGGTACAGCTAGCTGATTTAGTTTAGTTAGAAGAATATCTGGAGTGATGGAATGATAATATGTGAACCTCAACTCCCAGAATCCCCCAATCTGCAAGTTTGAGAAACACTGATCTGGACACTATTCAGTGAAGTCCAACTCTGCAGATTTAAGTATGTACATGCAATGAAGATGTGGTTGTTTTGACTGAAATAGAAGAATATTAGAGTCTTCTGGCTCCAAGAAAAAGGAAAATGGGAGGCGGGGCATGAACTCAACTCAGGAAGTTGACTGGCTCCCCAAAAGGCAGAGATTGGAATCTGAGAACAAAATGTATTGTAATTAAAAGTTAATAAGCCAGTGAGTGTATACATATATACCCTTCGTATTGCCTTCATATTTTGTTGGTAACTTTCAGCAGTTTTCCCACAAAGGGTTATTCAGATGCTCACGTTACAAGAACTCTGAGAAGCATTAATAATACATCAAAACTCTTGATGTATTACCGAGCGGGAAGAGTCAAGCATACAATTGGTTCATATACAACAAACCATAGCATATCCATTAGCAGAGATGGAAGACATTTCATCATAAACTCACAGAGCTGTCCTTGCCTCTGAAAACAAAATGACTTCCTTCTCTTGGGCTATAATGCCGATTAGCTGAAGGCTGAGGCAATAAAAATAGTATCAAACATAATTTATTGTTATTTCCACCAAGACTGAAGCATAAACTGAAACATTATTGAACACTGCAGTTGACTGGATTAGAATACAAACTGGCTCGGGTGTGTTAACAAATCGATCAGCAGCTTCCCCCAAATATTTTTTTATCCAGTTCAGAATATAAAAATGACGGCTTAATTTTTAGATGCTTCAATTTAATCAATGAAATTCATTGAAATTTCCAGTGGATTAACTACAATTTTGCTACTGGGTCCAATATACGGTTTCACATATTGCAGCCACATCAGGGGTGAAATGCTCCCGGTTCGGACCGGATCGCCTGATCCGGTAGCGATGGAGGCGGGTGATTTGGAGAACTGGTAGCAAAAATCCCTCCCCCCCCCACATTGCCCAGCTGAGCCACGCAATCATCAGAGGCTCTTTTTTATTATTTTTAAAAGCATTTTTTCTACAACCTCTTTGTCCAAAAAAATGCTTTTAAAAGGAAAAAAAAAGTCTCTGATGATTGCGCAGCTCAGCTGGGATCATCAGAGGCTTTTAAAAGCATTTTTTCTACAACCTCTTCAGTCAAAGAGGTTATAGAAAAAAATGTTTTTAAAAGGAAAAAAAGCCTCTGCTGATCAGGCAAGTCAGCTGGAATCGTCAGAGGCTTAAAAAAAAGAAAAGAAAGCCTCTGCCGATCAGGCAAGTCAGCTGGGATCGGCAGAGACTTTAAAAGCATTTTTTTACAACCTCTTCAGCCAAAGAGGTTGTAGAAAAAATGGTTTTAAAAGTAAAAAAAAAAAAGTTGGCCAAATCCACTCAGTCATATTACCCCCCCAACACACACACACCAAGCCACGCCCACAGAACCGGTAGTAACAAATTTTACATTTCACACTGAGCCACATCCCATTTCTTAAAAAAAATAATAAATCAGGTAGCAGGTAATTAGAATATCCAGATATTTCTCTTTTCAGACTATTCTTTGACATATACCAGGGGTGTCAAACTCACGTTGTCATGGCGGCATCACGTGACGTATTGGGACTTCCCCCCCCTTCGCTAAACCGGATGATGCATCCAGCCCGTGGGCCGGGAGTTTGACAGCCCTAATATATACTATAGTTCTGGGAAATAATATAGAGGCAGATTGCCCTTGCTTATTTGAGATATTTATCTTCCTAGTTTAACCAACTGCAATGTGTTGTCCTCTATGAATATTAACCACATTTGGTCTTGTTCAGCTTTTCAAGATCAGCCAAGGTGAGCCAGGTGCTATCTGAAGGCACTGCTTATTTAAGGCTCTGGAACTGCCTATTGATAATCAGCATTGTGTTAATTCACTTTTCCCATTATGGCGAGAGCATTAACATTATAGGAGACCAGAACGTAATTAAGCATTAGGAGAAACTTTAAAACAGTAAGAGCAGTTTGACAGCAGAGGCAATTATTCAGAGAAGCGATTAACTATTGTTCACTGGATTGTGATTAAACAAGGGCTAGGCAATTGTCTGCTATCAAGAAGCTGAACATGAGCCCTAAGTGGATGCTTCCAATTTATGATTTCATGAGAAGGCATCTCTCTTCTACATAAACCAGGGGTCAGCAACCTGAGGCTCTGGAGCCAAATGTGGCTCTTTCACCCCTGTCACTCTTTCGCTCCCTGTCACTCAAAATATGCGTCACAACTGCCAATGTGTGACACCTGCTGGCACACAATTTATTGAGCTTTTCAATCCCAGTAGGCCAATCATGGATAAATCCATGAAAAGAAGTTTCAGAAGAAAACAGAACGTTTAATTCAACTACATATGCTAGTTTTGTGGCCGCTCAAGAAATAGTCAGGCACGGGAAGGGTTTTGTGGTTCCCGGTGTTTTCTTTTCTGTGGGAAACGGGTCAAAATGGCTCTTTGAGTGTTTAAGGTTGCAGACCTCTGACTTAAACTATAATAAATAATTTCTATTAAGAAGTCTATAATGTTGGGAAAGGTGGACAACCAGCGGCAAGGTGGATGGACTTGATTCAGTGGTGAAATTCAAATTTTTTTACTACTGGTTCTGTTGGCATGGCTTGGTGAGCGTGGTGTGGCTTGGTGGGCATGGCAGGGGAAGGATACTGCAAAATCTTCATTCCCTCCCCACTCCAGGAGAAGGATACTGCAAAATACCCATTCCCTCCTCACTCCTGGGGGAAGGATATTGCAAAATCTCCATTCCCACCCCATTCTGGGGCCAGTCAGAGATGGTATTTGCCGATTCTCCGAACTACTAAAAATTTCTGCTACTGGTTCTCCAGAACCTGTCAGAACCTGCTGAATTTCACCCCTGACTTGATTATACAAGTAATGGATGGACTGAAAGACCATGTCACGGACAGCAATTTCTGGTCTATCAACAGAGTTGATAAGAGTCAACACACACTTCAATCAGTATCTTAATGCATTTAATCAATCAATCAATAATTGTGCTATTATAATTACAATTATTTCTAATTTGCATCCATTCATCTATGAAATATAAGTAATTCAGATGCAAATATGTCTCTTTTATTTATCCTTTGGGGAGGGAGGGAGTCATTGCCTGGTGTTTTGTTTTCAGCAATATGTGAGTTGCAACCCTAGAGGTAGGACTATCATTTCTGGATTGCAAACTCCAGAATACTACTAGTTAATAACCAACAGTTTCCAAACCTCTTTGCTTCGTCTAATAGCTGTCTGGATTTTTGTAATCTAGATTTCATAGCTGAACTATTAGCCCTTGAGCTAGTCCAGACAAAAAGTACAACCTGAATGCTAGGCATAACTTTATTGTAAGATTATTTTATAATATAACCTTATTGTTATATTATCTTTTCTATAAAATACTTATTGTGCTTAGAGCCACAAAGATATTTTCGGGCACAACCTGGCTTTAGATCTATTCCATATTCTCCATATGGCATGACTAACGAAATGATTTTTAAAATCTACATTAATCTTAGCTTTGTCGTACCATAAATATCCATGCTACTCAAATCTCAAGTCATGTCTTCTAGTCCCCAAAACTTTCTATTTCTCAGCAATATCCACTCTGTTATCCAAACCAACAAAGCCTGAAAAGTATAATTTCAAATCAGGTAAACTCAATCCTCCTCTTTTACACTTTGTAGCTCCTTTTGGATAACTCATGATTTCCCCCACCCCTGCTGCATAAACTTATTGCTTTTAGCCTTTCAAGCAAATTTTCTGATCTGTGATTTTGTTATCAAATGTCTTTTTATTCTATTGTTAGGTTTGGAGCTTACTTACCAGAAATTGCCTACACAGAGTTTCTCTATGCAATATCTTAATGCATTTAAATACTGAATTTTAAAAAGAAGTCCACATATATTACTAGTCTACAAGAAAAATGCTAGCCAAAATCCTAGGAGTCTGTCCATATAGCAATAGCAGACTTATATACCGCTTCACTGTGCTTTACCTCTCTAAGCAGTTTACAGAGTCAGCATATTGCTCCCAACAATCTGGATCCTCATTTTATCCACCTCGGAAGGATGGAAGGCTGAGTCAATCTTGAGCCGGTGAAGATCGAACTCCTGGTAGTGAGTAGAGTCAGTCTGCAATACTGCATTCTAACCACTGTGCCTCCACAGCTCTATTGGGGTTTACAGTTTACAGTTTGGTTAGACTTTTCCTCTACAGACAGGTATGGGAACAAAGACTTAAATCCTGGGGAAAAAATTAAACCATAGGAACTGGTGTAAAATTTAGACAAATGTCCCATATGATTTTTTTAAAAAGATCATGTGGAATCTACCATGTTTCCCTGAAAATAAGACTGGGTCTTATTTTCTTTTGGACCCAAAATAAGCAGTAGGGCTTATTTTGGGGGGTTGTCTTATTTGTATTCCATGTATGGGAGGCCCATTTCTTCTGCTTGCTCGTGGTGGGCAGGAGGAAGCACGGTCCACCAGTGCCATCCCTGTGAGGCAGATAGCAACTCAAGAGCAGGAGGGTGTGGAGCTGCTCCATGCACCCTGCACTGGCTTACCTCAGGGCCCCTGCAGCTAGGCCATCTAGGCCCTAACACTTGCAGCCACAAGAAAGCAGAAGAAATGAGCCGGTGGCCACATCAGTTCCTGCTGCACATGGCTGCTGGTGCTGTCACTATGAGGCAGATGTCGGGACATGGATGACCTGGCTTTGGGGTCCCTGAGGTAAGCTGGTGTGGGGCACATGGGGCAGCTCCACCACCCCTTGGCTTACATTGGCAGCCCCACGAGCAACCAGATAGAATGGCTGTGTGGCTGGCTGCGCAGGCTCTTAAGTAGGGCTTAATTTGGGGGTAGGGCTTATGTTAGGCACACACGTAAAACATGCTAGGTCTTATTTTTGGGATAGGTCTTATTTTCAGGGAAACAGGGGTATATGTGACATGAATTGTGGGGAATCACTGGGCATACCAAGCAAGATGTACAGAACAAGGAATCATACCAACTCTCTCCAGGATGCCAAATTTCAAAAGCTATCAATGTTGTGGCAAGAATCCTAATGCTTCTCAAAATGTGTGAAGCTATCATTTCAGACTCTCCAGGCGGTCAGGATAATTTGGAGCTGAGTTTCTTGCTAAATTGTGAACTTTGCAGTGTTCTCTTTAAAAGACACCGATAAAGAGAGCTCAGATTCAGCCAGTTCCATTTTTGACCTTCTAAATCTAAGGCAGCTTTGCCCTTAACAGAGAAGAGGATAAGAATCTCCTGATTGGATTAGACTAAGGATCAGGTGCAAAATCCTAGGGGCCAATCAGCTGAATCTTGAAAATTAATTGGAAGGCCAAGGTGGTTATAGCTCAGTTCCATTGGTAACCAGTATTTAAAGTCCATTGCCTCAGATTTAAATGGTAGAATACAATCCTCACAAGTAGCCACTGATGGCAGGGGATAAAAATGCCTCATCACCAATATTCACCAATATTCACAATATTGTTCACAGTATTCCTTGAAAATCCTCCTTCTCATAACAAGGATATTTTCAAATAGTCTCCACTGATATAAATTGCAAAGCGATTTTTCCCTGGGGATGGGATGTCTTAATAAATCTCACTTGCATGTGTTCCCTAGAAGGGTAGAAGTTGAAAGTAGAATTTGGGGGTGACAATCTGAGCTAATTCCATTTTTCTCAAAATCGATGTTCATTCGTTGCAGATTGAAGCTACTGTATTTCTTTTTAGCGAAGATTTGGAATTCTGTTTTAGATGTGCAACTCAATAATTTAAAGAAAAACAAAGGAGAATTTCAACGAGCATGAAATTTTCTAGTTCAAATTCCCATAAATACAAAGTCGTTAGGATTCAACTCCTCCTAAAATTTAAATCAGATGAATTCATTTAAAAGAGGACATTTATTGTGAGGTGTAGCATAGAGTGAATAGGTCATTTCTTATGCCGTAAACCAGATTTCAAAGAAATCTCAGTGTTTTGCTTAGAAACTGGCACTTTAAAAGATACAATTAGAAAATGTAACCTTTCAATGTTTCACACAATCATGTCAATGAAATCCTTAACTGCATCTTAAAAATATTTCAACATACTCAAAAGTGATTTACACATTGACAGCCATGGTAAGAAAATGCTATTTTGATGTCTCTACAGCATAGCAAGTGGGTAATATTGTATTTTTTCTGCAATATGAATGGATTTCACATACGAATTTTAGAATTTAGTATAACCGAGTTGGAAGGGACCTTGGAGGTCTTCTAGTCCAACCCCCTGCTTAGGCAGGAAACTCTACACCACTTCAGACAAATGGTTATCTAACTTCTTGAAATGAAACAACTCTATGTTCTATAATACAAAAACTTGAGACAGCAGAAGATAATATTAGGACAATATTCTGCCTCTATAATCCTCCATTCATTGTGGTGTTGAATAGTGCAGTTATAATTCTATACTGCATTTGCTGCCATTTTAAATTACATCCTCCATGTGTATTTTTAAAAACCTGTTTTTGTTTTTAGATAACTGAAGGACCATAGTCAATGGAGATTCTCAATTATCAAGGTCATGTTTGTCCCAAAAGTGCTTTTTCCAAAAGGCAACTGGACTTTTTTGAAGAACTGAAGAAGCTTCTTGGATGAGAAGCAAAATGCTTTCAAGGAATAAATCAAGAAAATTCAATTACCATTTGAAAAAACACCTTGGGACATGCATATCGGATAGTCTAACCTAGGGGTGTCAAATTTGCGGCATCACATTGTCATCACGTGACATATCGTGACATTTCCCCCTCCGCTAAAACAGGAGTGGGTGTGACCAGCGCTTGAAGCATCCAGCCCGCGGGCTGTGAGTTTCACACCCCTGGTCTAACCAAATTCTCAGGGCTGGTTGTAAATAGCAATAGTACTTAGACTTATATACCACTTCACAATTCTTTACAGCCCAGTCTAAGTGGTTTACAGAGCCAGCATATTGCTCCCAAAAATCTGGGTCTTCATTTTACCAACCTCAGAAGCATGGGAGGCTGAATCAACCTTGAGCCGGTGAGGATCGAATTGCCGGCAATCGGCAGTCAGCAGAATTAGCCTGCAATGCTGCATTCTAACCACTGCACCACCACAGCTCTTCCTTTAGTAAATCCCTTCCTTTAGTACCATCACAGCTTTGAACAGTTGCTGAACGAATGATCATAACTTGAGCACTCCCTGTATTATAAAAACAACATTACTGAATGATCTTTATGCCATCCCAAAAAATTACCATTGGTAATTTCATCCATTTTGGTCTTAACAGGAATACTCTGGGAGTTTTTAAAAATTATATTTTAGTACATGTGGCAATCTTTAAGTCAATTTAAGAATCCCTGTTGTGATGGGTAATGGTTTTGTGTATTGTTACTCAAGGAAAAAGTCATTTTTACCTAATTTTGTATAATTTTTCTAGATTTGCGAAGACTACTGTATGCACCAAACTTTTGAGACATGTGTGCAACATCATGAAACACGCTGAAAAGCAGTGGGACTTGCATCACACCTTGATACTTTTATCAGTTTGACATGCCTCTTACCTCCAATGTAGATGCCACTGGGAAGGGCTACAGGTTGCCTTCTGCTGACCTAGATCAGAAATGAGGAGATTCATATTTAATCATTTAAGAAATGAGGCCTGCAGGGGAAGGCCTTCTCTGTGGCTGCCCCAGCTCTCTGGAACCAGTTACCTCCTGAGGTCCAGACCAGCCCCACCCTATTGGCCTTCCGAAAAGCGGTGAAGACCTGGCTTTTCCGGTAGGCCTGGGGCCGTTGATCTCGCTCTTGCGATCCGGCGAGATTCGGCCATGAATGATGTGAATGACTTTTAATGTTTTTAATGTTTTTAATTTTTAAATGTTTTTTATAATGATTTTAAATGCATTGTGAGCCGCCCTGAGTCTTCGGAGAGGGGCGGCATACAAATTGAAATAATAATAATAATAATAATTTCCAACTCAGCCACAATGTTTGTTCAGTGATCTTGGGACAGGCAACATGTAATACTAAGGTATGATAGTGCTTAGACTTAGGCTTAGAATAACTTTATTGTCACTTTGAATCAGGGGTGAAATGCTCCCGGTTCGGACTGGCTCGGGTGAGTAGGTAGCGATGGCGACGGGCAGTTCGGAGAACTGGTAGCAAAAATCCCTGCCCCCGCCCCCATGCCCAGCTGAGCCACGTGATCATCAGAGCCTTTTTTTCCTTTTAAATGGCTCTGACGAGCCAAGCTCTGACGATCCCAGCTGAGTTGCCTGCTAATCAGGCAACTCAGCTTGGATCGCCAGAGCCATGCAAAAGAAAAAAACTTTTTTTCTTTTAAATGGCTCTGACGATCCAAGCTCTGACGACCCCAGCTAAGTTGCCTGATAATCGGTAGCAAAAATCTCTCCCCCTCCCCCCTCAGCTTGCTTACTTAGCTGCTGGTCGCAACGCCTTGTTGCAATCCCTGCAATCCATTGCATCAGCAAGCAACTTAATCTCCCTGCCTGCAATCAAGCAGGCAGGGAGTTGTGGACTTCAGCTCCCAGAATTCCTCAGCCAGCAAAGCAAAGCTGGCTGAGGAATTCTGGGAGTTGAAGTCTACAAGTCTTAAAGTTGCCAAGGTTGGAGACCCCTGTTCTATTGTGTAAGGTTTTTTCCCCTTTGAGAGCTTTAAAAAAATAGTTAATTGGGGGGTTTTTTTTAGTTGTTCTTTTTTTAGACCTAGCCATTTAAAGTTTAGGAAGTTTTAAATTTAGCTGCTTTTATATAAAAATAAAAATAAATTAAAATAAAATAATATGTGTGCAGCTTTCTGAGATTTAGTGTGTTTCTGTAGTGTTTCACTCTAACTACACAAACACACAAAATCTCACAAAGCTGTATGTGGAATTTTATGTGTGTAAAGTGTGAAAGTTGGTTTTTTGGGCTTTTTGTGGCTGTGTGAGGTTCCTGCTTGTTGCAGGGGCCATTTTGGGTCTAGCACAGCTGCTTTTATATTGTGGGTGAGCCAGTTGTGTTGTGTTGTGTTGTGTTTTGTAGATTAAAAAGGGGCAAAGAAGTGACATTGACTTGGCCACGCCCACCTGATGAACAAGCCACGCCCTCCCAGTCACCTTACCACCAAGCCCTGCCCACTAATTAAGCCCCACCCACAGAACCAGTAGCAAAAATTTTTAGATTTCACCCCTGCTTTGAATGTACACTCATTGGCATACATTAAAATCAAATTTCATTGCATACAGCTCTCAAAGAGTCATCACCTCCAATATACATTACATAAACATGACAAAACAAACAAATAAATACAAAATTAGGCATATACCCACATATATTATATGACACGGAGAAACAACACAGTCTAGTTCCGATGTATATATGTACATGGCGAGAGAAACGAACCTTGCATCTTTAACAGATGGATGGCATAGGGAACAAAGCTTTACAGAATCCGGTAGTCCTGCTAGAAATACTTCGAAACCTCCTCCCAGAGGGGAGCAACCAAAACACACCGTGAAGTGGGTGTGTGGGGTCTCTAACAATACTTCAAACTCTAAGCACAGAACGCTTATAAGCAGTATCCTGAATAACAGGAAGCGAGCTTCCTATAATCTTCTCGGCTGTCCTTATGATTTTGTACATATATTTGATCATTTGTAAAAAAAAAAAAAATAGCCCCCCTTCTTCAGAATGACTGTCAGCAGCTTCACAAGATTAATAAGACAAAATAGCATCATGTCAAGATAGAATCAGACAAACAACTATGATGTCAACGTTCCGAGTAATTCACCCATTTCAAACAGAACTCCGAGGCAGGTTGATTCCTCAAAGAACAGTTCTATTTGGAGATATCATCTTGGCACACACTGGTGGAAAATCAACCCTGAGAGTTCCCACGTTTTCCACCTCATTAAAAAGTGAAAGTTTGCTGTTCTCCCGAAACAATAAGTCACATTGTTCAATTTGGATATTGGCTAGTTACATGGTTACTTTTCTCCTCCTCCTCTGGCCAGCCAACATTTGGAATGTCCTTGGCTCATAGGAGAACTATTTTGTTTTGGCTACAAAACCCATTATCTCTATACTCCCCCCACCCCAACTCCAGGCTGTGTCAAGCCTGAAACCATGGGAAGAAAAATGGCTATAGAAAAAGCTACAGAAAAGAAAATGGTCCCAGCCAGGTCAGCTTCAGGGTTGACATATGGTTTAAGGTATGTATAAACCATGGGCCACAATTCAGACTCTTGATTCCAATGCTCCAGCTGCGCTTGTGGATTCTCATTCCCAAGAATCTTCAAGCCATGATTCATCTGAGAAGACTGATTAACCATAGGCATCTCTTGATCAGATGGAACAATTGTTAGTGAAGCACAGCCCAGGTCTTGATGCATGCAACAGCAAGGAGAAAAATGCTATTCCATAAGGCAAGGCCTGAGTAACTGCAGCAGCCACCTAACCACTGATAGATTTATGTAGTTGCTTTGCAACTCACCCTTTGTTAGAATCAGCTCTTCAGAATTCCAGGTTATGACTCTTGTTCTTTTTCTTCATCCCTTGACTATTGGGCTGGATGACCAGCAAGCTTGACTCTTTGACTCCTGGGATAATTTTGGGTCATTCTATTCCTGCTTGAACTTTAAAATGGAATTATTTGGGCAAGCACTCTTTGCAAAGACCTTGATTTATGTTCCTGTCTATTGTTATCTGCTTAGTTGTAGTAAATAAATCAACTCCTCAGCAGCTGCGTCTGCGTGTCTGCAACCCAAGGCAGAACATAGGTAGACCTATCCTCTAATCAAAGTGAGCCATGCAATGCAACCATCATTAGTCATCTAGACTTGTAGACCTACCTGGTAAAGTGATGGGAGTGACATTTGCAGTCTCGGACTGAGCCTATCTGCACAACATTTCCCCAGATAAATTCAGGATTATTTTCTATCCTAGACTGAGTGTTATGTGGCAGTTACCAGCAGCCCAACCATTGCCTTAATTAAAGAATTAGGGGGGGTGGGGGTGGGGAAATACTACCCAGGAGAAAATATTTCGACAAGACAATAAATATCAGAAATAGAATAGAAAAAGAATCGTAGGGCTGAAAGGGATTTTGGACATCTTCTAGTCCAATGATGGCTCATCTTTTCTGGACTGAGTGCCCAAAGTGCATGTGGACGTGTGCAAATCTGCGCGCACCCAAAACCCCAAAATGCAATGTATGTGTGGCTCTATGCATGCGCCCCATCCCCATCCCCACACATGCACATGTGCACGTGCCCTTGCATGCACCCTGCCTCCCCGCACATGTGTGCATGGCCCCCCATACACACCCCACCCAGTGCATTCATGTGTGGCCCCCTGCATATGCTCCACCCACGCACATGTGTGCACGGCCTCCTGCACATCCCCTATCCCCCATGCAGGGGTGCACGCCCCCCACGCCCCCTGCCCCCCACGCATTTGTATGCAGGGCCCCCTGCATGTGCCCCTCACCCCCACATGCACGGCAGAGACCCAACAACCAGCTGGCCAGTGGGAGGCACACACGCATGCATGCCGGAGCTGAATTGGAGCGATGGCTCATGTGCCCAGAGAGAGGGCGCTGCGTGCCACCTGTGGCACTTGTGCCATAAGTTTGCCATCACGGTTCTAGCCCAAACCCTTGCCCAAGGAAGGAGTCCTTATTCCAGTGATGGCTAACCTTTTTGCCATCACGTGCCAAAAGTGGGGGTAGCGTGGGGGGGGTCACGCACACGTGTGCCCACATCCATAATTCTATGTGCCCTGTCCCCCCATGCTCCCCCTGCTTTTGGAACATGATGGCATGGTGGGCCCGGTAGGCCCATTTTTTGCTCTCCCCAGGCTCCAGAGCCTTTCTAGGAGCCTGGGGAGGGCAAACACGGCATTCCCCATCCCCGCAGAGACCCTCCGGAGGCTGGAATCAGCGTGTTTCCTGACTTCTGGTGGCCCCAGAAGGCCTGAAAATCAAGTGGCCGGCACACGCATGCGTGCCAAAGTTGAGCTCGCGTGCCCACCAATATGGCTCCATCTGCCACCTGTGGCACACGTGCCATAGGTTCGCCATCATGGCCTTATTCCATCCCAGACAAATCACTGTCCAGTCTTTTCTTGAAAGCCTCCAGTAATGGAGCACCAACAACTCCAGGAGGCAAGCTGTTCCATTAGTTAATTGTTCTTGCTTTCAGGAAATTTCTTCTTAGTTCCAGGTAGGAAGTCTCTTTAACAAGCTTCCACCCATTGCTTCTTGGTCCTGGCTTCAGGTGCTTTGGAGAATGAATCAATCCGCTTTTCCCTGTGACAGCCTTTCAAGTATTGGAAGATGACTATCATGTTACCCCTAAGATTTCTGTCTATAGGCTAAAGAGCCTTGGTGGCGCAGCAGACTAAAGTGCTATTAAGTAGCAGCAGCTGCCTGCAATTACTGCAAGTTCAAATCTCACCAGGCTCAAGGTTGACTCAGCCTTCCATCCTTTCGAGGTAGGTAAAATGAGGACCCGGAATGTGGGGACAATAAGCTGACTTTGTATAAAATAGAACACCACTTGGGGGGGCTGAAAGCCCTACTTAGCAGGTATATACAAAAGTATGAAGGCTATTGCTTAACACATTGTAAGCCGCCCTGAGTCTCCGGAGAAGGGCGGCATATAAATCGAACCAATAAATAAATAAACAAACAAACAAACAAACAAACAAACAAATAAATAAACTAACCTTGTTCTCTTAGCCATTCTTCATACAGTTTAGCCTCCAGACCCGTTACCATCTTTGTTGCCTTTCTCTGCACTTTCTAGGATCTCAGCATGGTATCGTGGTGACCAGAACTGGATGCGGTATTCCAAATGTGGTCTCACTAGTGCAGAATAGTGCAGTACTATCAGTTCACATAATTGTGATACTCTCCCTTTGTTAATGGAGCCTAGGACTGCATTGGCTTTTATGGCAGCTACAGCATACTGCTAGCTCATATTTAAGCAGTGGCCCACCAGGATACCTAGATCCTCTCACAGGCACTACTGTTGAGCCAGGCACTGCCTATTCTGTCCCTGTACATTGGGCTTTTCCTGCCAAAATTGAGGACCTAACTTTGCAGGACCAAACTGCATCTTGTTGGATAGACTCAATGCTTGAGTCTGTCAAGATCCTTCTGAATCTTGAGTGTATCTTCCAAAGTATAGCAGAGTTTTGTTTTCCTCAAATCATATTCCCAAATTGGGAAAAAGTTAAGTATGGCTTTCCTACAAACTAGTGTAGGGTAAGCTAGGGTACTACCAAGCCAATCTATGATGCAAATCAGGCAATGTAAACTAATTTTAGGATTAACCTCAGTTCTTATGGTTGAAACAAGAAACCATGGTCAACAAAACCCAACAAACTACATTTAATGTTGCATTGGAATAGGGTCTATTCAACTTAATTCCAACGATGTAACACTTTTCACATCTTTTTGACTTTTTGGCTACGCTGGCTGGAGTATTCTGGGAGTTGAAGTCCACAAGTCTTAAAGCTGCCAAGTTTGAAGATCTCTGACTTAAATGATAACAGAAATAATCATAAAGCACCTTCGATTTTCTTTTCTTATTTTTGATTTGAAAAAGCCTGATTCAGACCATTTGTCACCATATAACTTATCTGTCTAGTTTAATTTTTTTCTTCAAAAGAACTGTTTCGAAAAAGAACAGTTCTTTATTCCAATTTTTGTCTTTCAGTGTTTCAAGATTGTGTTACTGGGGTTTTAGTCATGTTATATATCATTCTGAAATCTTTAGTGAAGCTGAAAAAAAACATACGCATATGGTCAAGAGATTTCTCTTCCTCTTTAATTATCCTAGCAATAGAAAGTTCCTTTTCTTATTCCAATTATTTACATTTCAGAATTATTCCTAATCATGGTGAGATTCCCAATTCTTAGAATATGAAGCATCTCAGAATTGAAATTCAATAACTCTTCTCAACATTTCTTTTTATATGTCAGATGAAAGACAGAAGATTGGATCGATATAATATTGAGTGTGCAGTTCCTGAAGGGCAATCTCTATTTTATCTGGCAAGTAAATCATTCTTGCCTGTTTTTGTATTTATGCAGCTGAAGCAGCTGGCTCCAACTAGAGTCACAGAGTTGTTTCCAACAGAAGACATCCCAGTATGATGGGATGGCAGATATTGAAGATTTGAGCATAGATGGGAAGCAAGATTGTTGGGAGGCTTGCAAAGCTCTTTAGATAAGGGAAGAATAAGTCATTAGTTTGGCTAGCATTAATACACAGATATTACAGAGGCTGAGACTATTTCACTTCAAGGATGAACAACGGGGATCTTGAGGAGAGATGAAAGACATCATAAGTGAACTGAGAAAGAAATGAAAAAGTATGCTTACCTTTGGGAAAGTAAAGGTAAAGGTAAAGGTTCCTTTCGCACATATGTGCTAGTCATTCCTGACTCTAGGGGGCGGTGCTCATCTCTGTTTCAAAGCCGAAGAGCCAGCGCTGTCCGAAGACGTCTCCGTGGTCATGTGGCCAGCATGACTAAACGCCAAAGGCGCACGGAACGCTGTTACCTTCCCACCAAAGGCGGTCCCTATTTTTCTACTTGCATTTTTTATGTGCTTTCGAACTGCTAGGTTGGTAGAAGCTGGGACAAGGAACGGGAGCTCACCCTGTTATGTGGCACTAGAGATTCGAACTGCTGAACTGCCAACCTTTCGATCAACAAGCTTAGTGTCTTAGCCACTGAGCCACCACGTCCCTTTGGGAAAGTAAGTATACCTTAAATAAAGGTCCAGAAAAGTATCAAGAAGAAATATCTTGATGGCCAGAACAGAATAGATACACATTGCTCTAAATCAGGGGTCAGCAACCTGCGGCTCTGGAGCCGCATGTGGCTCTTTCATCCCTCTGCTGCAGCTCCGTGTTGCTGGTCGTTCCACAATTGATAGGGCTTTCGGTTAGGATAGATAGAGGAAAAAGGATGCTGCACTAGGAGAAGACTCTATGGTGGGGGAACTGGACTTCTGGTTAGCAGAGGAAAAAGGACGCCGCGCTAGGAAGATACTATGATGGGAGAACCAGACTTCTGGTTGGCTCCAGAATTGAACGGAGGCTTCCCATTAGGATCTTTGTGGCTCTTTGAGTGTTTAAGGTTGCCAACCCTTGCTCTAAATAATACACAAGACTTTATATTCTCCCAAAGACTCTCCCAACAGGGTCTTTTTCTTAGCTCATAAAAGAATTCATTCTCGGTGCAAATAACAAACCTTCTACCAGCTAAGGGCAATTTCCATTCCTCCTGGGACATCCAGTAAAGAAAAAATTAATCCCACCTATACAAACTTTTTCCAGCACTTACATATATCATTAGGAAGCAGTATCCATTCACAAAGAAGTCCGCATAGATAGAGTGGTAGCATTAAATGCAATGAAGCTCTTGATTTCATTGGGGATGAAGATCCCTGAGGTCCTACCAAAAGGGTTTGCTCTGAAGTCTTTTTTCTTCTTCTGATACAACAAACTTAATAGCATGCTAAAACGCACGTGCTTAGTCAATCCAACTCTGCCTCATATCTGTTGGCAAATATATTCTCAAATAACTGGAATTCATTTGTCCCAAAGGTGCTTTTTCAAGAGACAACTGGATTTTCTTGTTTTTCTTTGAAGACGTTTCGCTTCTCATCCAAGAAGTTTCTTCTGAAGAAGCTTGTTGGATGAGAAATGAAACGTCTTCAAAGAAAAACAAGAAAGTCCAGTTGCCCCTTGAAAAAGCACTTTTGGGACAACCATGACCTGAATGATTGAGAATCTCAATGGAATTCATTGGAACATGACTTCCTGTAGTATTCTCTTAGTCTCTTCCAGATTCCCTCCTTCTGAGCAAGACTTCCAAACTGATCCTTTCAGTGTCTTCTCCTCTTGCCCTTCTATGGCACGATTCATCCCACTCAAACACAGTGGATGAAATTTTCATTTCCTCTTGCTTCGTACCAGCCAAGCTGCCCCAAATTTTATTTTCACATTCTGAGTCTTTTCCCCTCTACTCTTGCTTGTGAGTAGTCATACAGCAAGAGGGGACTCTTCTGCCATGTTGGATTGATATGCTCTTCCTTTCTCCTTTCCCTGTCTCCCTTTGTTTCTTTGAAATCTTCAGATTCGGAATTAAATAGTTTTAGAGTTTATTCTGTACTATTCACAAAACTAACTTCTTTAATCTATGTTTTGTCCTGCAACATACTTTAAGAGGATGGGAAGGAGCTCAAACCAGACCCAACAGGTCTTCAAAGAGGGACAATCCAGCACTTTTCTACATTCTGCAATTTAACTATTCATCTTAATAAGGGTAACTTTTCTTGGTCTGCACCAAACAGGATTATAAATAGAAACCTAGTGAATTAAAGGAATAGATGCTGTAGATCATAGTAAATAGCTATGTAAAGATTTGAAACTGGATATCTTAGATCTAAATAAATCAAGATGCTCATATATTAGCTTGACTTCCAAAATATGTAGGAATTCTACTTTACATAGAAACTGGTTTTCCTATCAGAAAAGCAGGAAAGCGAATTGTTCTCATAGCATCCCATATTAAGGGTTTGTTTAGATGTCACAATGAATGTGAATTTCCCCATTTTCACTATCAGCAACAATGAATTTGAATGGAGACAGGAATAACAGAAGATCATCCTAGATGTTATGTGGGGGTGGGGGTGGAAATAGGAGGATTTGGGTCTATATCTGCCAAACTAAGTAACTCAGAAACATGTTTGAATTCATCTATGTAAGAGAATCAAGAAATAATAACCTGGGTTTCAAGAAATGCTTTGATGAATGAATTGATCTGTGGGTTAATGGTTAATTAAAAAGTCATTTGTATCAGGATTAGAACATATATATTTTTCTTTGCACTCTTGCAAATCAGTCTATTTATAACAACACTGTAATTAAATCAATAGCTTTATAATGAAATTAAATATGCATAGCCTTTTGAAAAAATATCTTGGGCAAGTGTTGAATGTAATTTCCAATTAAGTTGTATTTGTGAATAGTATCAGGTACTCAGGAGAAAGGGCTGAAAAGCTTGGAGGTTGGGACAGAATCTATAAAGAGTAGGTTTGTAATCCTTGAGTTTTATTTATAGTTAATTTTATTTTGCAATAGCTATAAATCAATGTTATTTATGTCTGTATTTGGGGTTGAGGATTACAACCAAAGAAAGATGGATCAAAATTGCAAATGTCAAAAGGATGAAATCACTGCAGGGATTATATATTCAAGAACTTTACATTCAAAGAGATTCAGCTGCTTGAAATATTTCATTTAGATTTTGTTTTAATACCATTAATCCAAGAGAGCATTCCATTAAGAACCATCGATTAATACTTGCCATTGAGTTATGGCTTGATCTTCATAATGTTAATTGATTGACTTCAAGAGGTAACGGTAAAGGTTCACCTCGCACATATGTGCTAATCGTTCCCGACTCATCTCTGTTTCAAAGCCGAAGAGCCAGCGCTGTCTGAAGACATCTCCGTGGTCATGTGGCCAGCATGACTAAATTTATTTATTTATTTATTTTATTAAATTTGTATACCACCCTTCTCCTGCTGGACTCAGGGTGGTGCACAACCAAAATAAAAACCATCCCAATACAAAATTTAAAATTTGTTAAAAGAATTACACACTTTGGCCTAAAATTTAAAACATCCCAACTAAAACCCATAGACAATTAAAATCTAACATCTCAAAAAGGAGTTACGTCAGCCCTGCTTGGTGGAAAAGAAAAGTTTTTAAGGCACAGCGAAAAGCCCAGAGATCTGGTATCATGTGTATCTCTGGGGCAAGTTGTTCCAGAGGGCAGGTGCTGCCACAGAGAAGGCCCTCCCCTGGGAGTCGCCAGCCGATACTGCCTGGCTGACGGCACCCTGAGGAGTCCCTCTCTGTGGGAGCATACTGGCCGGTGGGAGGCTATCGGCGGCAAAAGGCGGTCCCGCAAATACGCAGGCCCTATGCCATGGAGCGCTTTAAAGGTGGTAACCAACACCTTGAAGCGCACCCGGAAGACCACCAGAAGCCAATGCAGCTCACGCAGGAGAGGCATCACATGTGAGTGCCCCCTCACTCCCATAATCCCCCGCGCAGCCACATTCTGCACCAGTTGGAGCCTCCGGGTGCTCCTCAACGGGAGCTCCATGTAGAGAGCGTTGCAGTAGTCCAGGCGGGAAGTGACGAGTGCCTGAGTGACTGTGTGTAAGGAGTCCCGATCTAGAAAGGGACGCAACTGGTGAATCAGGCGAACCTGATGAAAAGCCCCCCTGGCGACGGCTGTCACATGCTCTTCTAAAGACAGCCGTGCATCCAGGAGGACGCCCAAATTGCGAGCCCACTCCGTGGGGGCCAATAACTCACCCCCAATAGCCAGCGATGGCACCAGCTGGCTATATCAGGACCCCGGAAGCCACAGCCACTTGGTCTTGGAAGGGTTGAGTCGAAGCCTGTTACTCCCCATCCAGATCCGCACGGCCTCCAGGCACTGGGACATTACTTCAAGGGCATTGTTGGGATGGCCTGGGGTGGAGATGTACAGCTGAGTATCGTCAGCGAACTGATGGAACTCCACCCCAAAGCCATGGATGATCTCACCCAGCGGCTTCACATAAATGTTGAACATAAGGGGCGAGAGGACTGACCCCTGTGGCACCCCACAAACAAGGCGCCTCGGGGCCGATCTCTGCCCCCCTGCCAACACAGACTGCATCCGGTCGGAGAGATAGGAGGAGAACCACTGCAAAACGGTGCCCCCCCACTCCCAACCCCTCCAACTGGTGCAGCATGATACCATCGTCAATGGTATCAAAAGACACTGAGAGATCTAACAGGACCAGGATAGAGGAACAACCCCTATCCCGAGCCCTCCAGAGATCATCCACCAACGCGACCAATGCCGTTTCTGTACTGTGCCCAGGCGTGAAGCTGGACTGGAGGGGATCCAGATAGACATCTTCATCCAGGTACCCAGGAAGCTGTCGCGCCACCACACTCTCAACAACCTTCGCCACGAAGGGAAGGTTGGAGACTGGATGGTTAGCCAAAACAGCCGGATCCAGAGTGGGCTTCTTGAGGAGGGGCCTCACCACTGCCTCTTTCAAGGCAGGTGGCAAGACACCCTCACTCAAGGAAGCATTGATAATCCCCTGGAGCCAGCCTCGCATAACCTCCCGGGAGGCCAGCACCAACCAGGACGGACACGGGTCCAATAAATATGTGGTTGCGTTCAGCCGCCCCAGTATCCTGTCCATGTCCTCGAGAGCAACAGGGTCGAACTCCTCCCAAATGACATTCTCAAGACCGACCTCCATCATCCCGTCTGTACCTACCCAGTCAGAGACCAAACCTTCCCGAATCTGAGTGATTTTATCGTGCAGATACTGAACAAAATCCTCAGCGCGACCCTGCAACCCTGCAAGGGATCCTCCTGCACTCCCAAATGGAGGAGGGAGCGGGTCACCCTAAACAGGGCAGCCGGGCAGTTATCTGCCAATGCGATAAGAGTGGAAAAATAGTTAGAAATGCCAAAGGCACACGGAACTGCTGTTACCTTCCCACCAAAGATGGTCCCTATTTTTCTACTTGCATTTTTTACGTGCTTTCGAACTGCAAGGTTGGCAGAAGGTGGGACAAGTAATGGGAGCTCAGCTCGTTACGCGGCACTAGGGATTCAAACAGCTGAACTGCCAACCTTTTGAACGACAAGCTCAGCATCTTAGCCACTGAGGCACCACGTCCCTTGACTTCAATAGCATCTGTCAATTGTATATTCCGATGGCCTTTGCATCTGAAGGGCTTTATCCTTCTCTTACCTGTAATCAAAATTGACTCAATACGTTGCAGAAAAGTTGCCATACTTGGTCTGTGCCATCACCTGTATCATAATATCCAATTCACTTTCTGTTTTCCATCTGCTTCTGGGGAAGCTGTGGAAGTCGCGAGTCATTGCCTGAAAGAACTACAAACACAGTATAAACTAACAGAATAATACCTCAGCAAACTTCTTTTCCTGATAGTGAAAACTATCAGGAGCGAAATAATGGCTTGATACTTTGACAATGCTCCAAATATTTCAGCTATGATTAGTAATGTTTCTGAAAGATTTGCGGTGTGCCTTTGTAGCACAGTTTCTAGGGTACCGTATAGGTCTAGCAAAAAAAAAAAAAGGGGGGGGGCAATTCATGATGCTAAACCATAACTTTAACTGTGATTTATTAGATAAATAACAACGAACTGGGTTTGTATGATGAATTAAGCCATAAAAAAACATGGGAAGAGAACATTCCTTACCAACAAAAACCACATTGTTTCACCCAGTATGTAAATCAGGCCAAAACTATGGATGTCAATTCCCAAGATCCTTTGCTGATAAAACCCTTATTAGATGGAAGACATCTTTTTCCATCTAATAATATTGATGTTAATAGAAATTAACATCAATTCTTTGGGATGGATTCATGTATTTTAGTTATTTGTGAAATATTTACCCCATTTTTCATACTGAAAAATCAATCCTAATCAGGGAACAATTAAAAATCATAGAAGGATTTAAACAATAACTTCTGTATATATGTGTGTGTGTATATATATAGTGTTTTTTAATCGAGACACCTGGTCTACCCATCCCAACATGTGGGAGGGGGCATTCTGCTCCCTTTCGCCTTTCAGCTCCAATCCAGGAGTCCTCAAGCAGTCGCATTCACGACAAACCATTTTATACCAAATTTATATTTTTGCTGATAAAGAAATAAAGGGAGACTAGTATAGATCTATTTCAAGCTTTTTAGCTTTCAAAAAGCTAAAAAGCTATATATATTGTATATATATATGTGTGTGTGTATGTATGTATGTATGTATGTATGTATGTATGTATGTAGAAACATAAACATTTAAGAATTAACTCAAGTCTGAACCAGCACAGCACAGCACATTGGTTTAATTGATGACTAAATTTATTTATTTATTTATTTATTAGTTTGATTTATATGCCGCCCTTCTCTGGAGACTCAGGGCGGCTTACAATGCATTAAGCAATAGCCTTCATATTTTTGTATATACCTGCTTAGTAGGGCTTTTTTGCCCCCCCCCCCCAAGCGTTGTTCTATTTTATACAAAGTCATCTTATTGCCCCCACAAACCGGGTCCTCTTACTGAATCTTACTGATGTCAAAACCTTACAATGGTTGGTATCCCACTTATAACTATAACCTTGTTGCTTGTATCTTTACGATTTATATTGTTTTATTTAGTTTCCTAGTATGATTTGATTGATTATTTAGTATCCTATGACTATCACTATGTGTTGCATCTTATGATTCTTAATGAATGTATTTTTTATGTACACTGAGAGCGTATGCACCAAAGACAGATTCCTTGTGTGTCCAATCCCACTTGGCCTATAAAGAATCCTATCCTATCCTATCCTATCCTATCCTAACCTATCCTATCCTATCCTATCCTATCCTATCCTATCCTATCCTATCCTATCCTATCCTATCCTATCCTATCCTACACCTGAGCAGTTTTAATCAAGCGATGACAGCAGGGGTAAAATGCACTTACCTTCACTACTGGCTTGGAGATGTGAGCGCACACATGTGCTCGCTGGCTACATGAATGTGCGCCTCTCCTGCGCATGTGCAGAACCTTCTGCACATGCACAGAGGATCAGCACACAGGACGTGATGATGTCTGGGAGGGGAGCTGAGCGAATGGCAGCAGCACCAGGGAAGCATCAGCACATCCTCTCTCTTCAAGTGGGTCAAGCGAGTGGCTTTTGCTGCAGTGCAGTTGCTCCAGCGGCTTTGGCTCTTTCTCTGGGCATCGAGAGGATGAGTGCGGCCGGTCACTTGCTTCACGCAAAGGGTTAATATTATGTATATGAATGTTGCAGCTTGCAGGGAGGAAGATTTGAATTGGTTCGGTTCGGCGAACTGAACTGAATCATCCCTACTGCCTTGGCCAAGCCGGGCCGAGATGGTCGAATTTCATGCCTGGATGACAGCATAGTTGATTGTTGTGCTTGTTGTTGTTTTCAAAAACCCAGCTCTTCTTTTAGATCAGATTTCATGAAACCTAGCAATTGCTTTCTCATCTCAGCTTGAGAAAACTTCTTTAGAACCTTTCACTTGAAATGTCATGTCCATTATTGACCTGTCATGTTCTCTCTGTGGCAAGGCTAGGCCAATCTTTTTTCAGAATGAGCTGCATTGGAGGTAATCCTTTTGGAGCGATAGGTTAATGGGTCTGAAGAAAGCAATGGGCGGGGTATCCATTCTTTCTTATTTCTCATTTCATTCTCCTTGACACCCCTTTCTTTTTCTCTTCTGCCCTTTTGTACAATGTTTTGACGGCAACGACATAGTCTGCTCCTACCTTGGTTGCACGAGTAATTCTTTGGAAACTAGATTGAGGGTTTCTCATTTCCCATACAGTAAAAAGTTTCCAGCTTTTTCTTGTACTTCTGCTTGAACATTTCCTGGCATTTGGCACCCATTTAAGACAGAGAGCCTCTGTCAAGGAGAAGGTTCAGTGGCTTTGTGCAATAATAGATATCGACTAAGGACTTTAAAAGGGATGCAGTGGCTCAGTGGCTAAGACGTTGAGCTTGTCGATCGAAAGGTCGGCAGTTCAGTGGTTCGAATCCCTAGTGCCACATAAAGAGATGAGCTCCCGTTACTTGTCCAGCTTCTGTCAACCTAGCAGTTTGAAAGCACGTAAAAATGTAGGTAGAAAAATAGGGACCAACTTTGGTGGGAAGGTAGCTACGTTCTGTGCACCTCTGGTGTTTAGTCATGCCGGCCACATGACCACGGAGACGTCTTCGGACAACACTGGCTCTTCAGCTTTGAAATGGAGAGAAGCACAACCCACTAGCACATATGTGCGAGGGGAACCTTTACCTTTACCTTTATTGATTTTAAATAATTCTAAATGTTATAAAACAAATAGCACAGACAAGGAATAGCACCAGAAATCCCTCATGTCTCATCCAGAGTTTGGATAGTTGGTTTCAGCCATTCATCTATACACTGTGCTAGTTTAGGGATCCTAATTACCTGGAACTGCTATTAAGAACTCCAAGAATGATATTAAGAATTCAGTCTGTCCATCGAACTGTTCTTGCTATCCTGATAGCACAGAAATTGCTGCTGGTAATTTATAGGCTCTTAATAAACAAACAATTGAAAATAAATTGAAAAAGAAAAGTCCATTTGACTTAGAAATTCGTTATACCCATATAAAAATGCATTTAAAGGCTCGCTGCATTGTTGATGAGGAATACACAAACCACACACACATATGCACACCTTTTGCAATGCATAACAATATTCCAAGAAATTGGTGGTTATAGGAAGGAGAAAAAAGTAGCTAAAATCATGACTAAAGCACCGATATTTCAAATAGCTCTATTTGTCACACAGTATCTGTGTTGACATCTTAACATTTACATTCTGCATTATTCTAAACACTGAAGAAATATTGTTTAGCTCAAGATTTGGTTTTGCTGAATTGTTAGTTTGTTTGATTGGTTACTCTAAGAGCATCTGTTGATAAATAACACTGAAAATAAGACCTGGCAGAATCTTGTCATCTCCCAAAAAGCAAAACACACTTTATATGTGAGAAATGCCAAGAGGCAACATCCTTTTGTTTTATTTCTTTCTTTCTTTAAAATGAAAGACGACAGAATTAATTTTGCATGACTGTAAAATACCAATGATAGTTCCTGAGGAGCATACAGGCTGCTTCAAGATTCTCTCTCCAATCTTCTTTTAAATAATAAAAAGGAGAAGAATAAAATATGCCTGGAAGAGGAATTAGCAAGCATATTCAGTCCAAAATATTCAAAGAATTTTTTATTAGTATTCATAATCTCTCACTAGAAGATACATTTTCCCATTTTATTCTTTTGCAGCCTTTCACACACAGGCCACCAGTTTGACACCCCTGATAGTGTGTGGTATAATATATTGCACTTCTGAATGTAGCTTTAAATACAATGCATCAGCATTGAACATTTAACAATCAGTAAACATACCCTAGGAAGAACCTTGCATAGCTTCTTCTCTGGTAATATTGTACTGCAAACTAGGGCATACAAAACGTTTTCTAGACCAATTCTCGAATACAGCTCATCTGTCTGGAACCCACACTGCATATCGGACATTAATACAATTGAGGGACTCCAGAGATATTTCACGAGAAGAGTCCTCAACTCCTCTGCTCGCAACAAAATATTTTATGCCACCAGACTTGAAATTTTGGGCTTAGACAACTTAGAACTACGCCGCCTTCGATATGACCTAAGCGTAGCTCATAAAATTATCTTCTACAATGTCCTATCTGTCAATGACTACTTCAGCTTCAACCACAACAATACACGAGCACACAATAGATACAAACTTAAGGTAAACCGCCCCAAACTCAATTGCAGAAAATACAACTTGAGTAACAGAGTTGTCAATGCCTGGAATGCACTACCTGACTTTGCAGTTTCTTCCCCAAACCCCCAAAAATTTAACCTTAGACTGTCTACTGTTGACCTCACTCCTTTCCTAAGAGGTCTTTAGGGGCATGTTTAAGTGCACCAGCGTGCCTACCATCCCTGTCCTAATGTCCCCTTTTATTCGTATCCATTTCACGTCTTCATAATCATGTTTATACTTATATCTGTTATCTAATACTTGTTTGGCAAATAATAAATAAATAAATAATAATAATAAATAAATAAAACATCAACGTTAAAAGTGCTCACAAAGGTTAAATTAAGTGGTTAAACTACAGAACTGAATAGTTTAGCTGTCAAGTTTCCGAAAGATGCCCTAATTAATTCATGAGCCATGATCCAAACTTCAAAGGAAATATAGTGATTTATTAGGAGCAACATTCCGGCAATACTCGGATGCAGTCAGGACTGATCCCATGTAGATTTACGTTCCTCTATGACCCTCTCTCTCCCCTCCCCCCTGGCCATGTTATAAATCACATTCTCCAATTAACCACTTTGGCTGGGTGTGAAATCTAACACCCTCCTTCTGATTGCGGTCAGAAAAATGTATGGAATTCACTTCAGTTCTCCCTCCCTCCTGCTCATGGCAACTTGAAAGCTTTGCAAGTTGACATTAGCCTCAGTTTAAGGTTAATTCTACTTCAAAACATGATGTTCTAGGACAGTGATGGCTAACCTTTTTGCCATCGCGTGCCAGGAGAGAGGGGCAGGGGAGGTTCACGCATGTGTGTGTCCACACCCATAATTCTATATGCCCTGCCCTGTGCATGCACACACGACACTTCCCCCACCCGTTCCTGGTACGCGATGGCCCAGTAGGCCCGTTTTTCTTTCTCACCTGGCTCCAGATCCTCTTTATACATCTGGGGAGGGCGAAAACAGCCTTCCACACCCCCTCGGGGGGCCTCCAGAGGCCCAAAACAGCTTGTTTCCCAACTTCTGGTTGGACAGGAAGTGACTTTTTTGCCGTCCCCAGCCTCCAGAGCCTCTCTAGATGCATAGAGAGGATCTGGAGCCAGGTGAGAAAGAAAAACGGGCCTTCCCCACCCTCCCAGGCCCTCCGGAGGCAGGAAACAGCCTGTTTCCTTACTTCTGGTGGGCCCAGAAGGCCCAAAAATCAGCTGGCTGGAGCTGTGCCCACTGATATGGCTACACATGCCACCTGTGGCATGCGTACCATAGGTTTGCCATCATGGTTCTAGGACATACAAATCAGTTGCAACCATAAGTGAGAACTATTCCACTCAGTCCCTTTTTCCCTTTAAAGTTTTAGCTCAATAACACTTTTCAGTCCTAATGAACATAACCATAAGTCAACGACCAACCAGGGTGATGGTAATTGTAAAAAAAAAAAAAATCTATGTGAATGCCAGATATATTCTTGTTATAATAGTCCATGGTGCTTGAGACTGAGTGGGGAAATCATCTGAGTTGACACATTATAACGACCTCTCTCTTGCCCTTTCTTCAGCATTTGCTGAATTACATAGGGAAATTGTTGCCATGGTTTTGGAAATATGGTTACCAGGTGAATAAGAAAGAAATGTACAGTTCACAGTTCCATGATGCAAGTAGATCTGACTGTAGAGGCCTGTTTGGCAAATTATGTGTGTGTGTGTGTGTGTGTGTGTGTGTGTATAATAATCATCTGCCAGCTCAAGCTAATGCATCTACTTCAATATCTATCCAAAGTTAATCATTAAACCTGTGCATTTGGGGGGGGGCAAGTAAAGTAACCCCCTGTGTCCAATCCTTGAAGCAATGAAACAGTTACAGATTAATAGAGTTGGAAGGGACCTTGTAGATCATCTAATCCAACTCCCCGCCCTAGCAGGAGAGCCTACACCATTTCTGACAAATGGCAGTCCAATCTCTCCTTGAAAGCCTTCAGTGATGAAGCTCCCACAATTTCCTAAGCCAAGCTGTTCCATTGGTTGATAGTTCTCACTGTCAGAAAATTTCTCCTTATTTCTAGGTTGAATCTCTCCTTGATCATCCAAGGATCCAAGGATTCCTTATCTGGCCTTCAGGTGCTTTGGAAAATAGCTTGACCCCTTCCTCTCTGTGGCAGCCCCTCAAATATTGGAACGCTATTATCATCTCTCCCCTGGTCCTTCTCTTCACTAGACTAGTCATGCCCAGTTCCTGTAAGCGTTCTTTATATGTTTTAGTTGCTCATAGGCTGTTTCTTCCACAAGTCCAGTGCCTGATTGAATTATTGGCATAGGCCTGTTATCCACATTCCAGCACTTGCTTGATTGGACAACAATAAAGATGGAGGTACCCTGTAATCCTTCCAATGCAGCTTCAATGACAGCTCCCACTATTTTTATCAGCTGGCTGTGCTGGTTGATTCTATTTTCAGCCACCTCGGGGTGCCATCAGCCAAACAGTGCAGGCTGGTGACCCCCAGGGGGAGGGCCTTCTCTGTGGGGGCACCTACCCTCTGGAATCAGTTGCCCCCAGAGATAAGGAGAATCCAAGACCTCAGTGCCTTCCGCCGTGCCCTTAAAACCCATTTTTTCCAGAAAGCCGGGCTGGCTTAAGAAGAAATTTTTTAAAATGTTTTTATTGGTAGTGATTTTTAATTGCTGGGCCAAATTTATATATATATATATATATATATATTAATTGTTTTTTAATATTTGTATTGCATATTTTTAGTTCTGGCTGTACACCGCCCTGAGTCCTCAGGGAGAAGAGCGGTATAGAAATTGGAAAATAAATAAATAAATATTAGGAAAAATAATTCAGCAATATCTGGAGAATCTCATATTTACCAGCAATGGTAAATACAACAATGAATAGTAGGTAAGGGCAGGGGTGAAATCCAGCAGGTTCTAACAGGTTTTAGAGAACCGGTAGCGGAAATTTTGAGCAGTTCAGAGATCTGGTAGCGGAAATTTTGAGTAGTTCGGAGAACCGGCAAATACCACCTCTGGCTGGCCCCAGAGTCGGGTGGGAATGGAGATTTTGCAATATCTTTCCCCTGCCATGCCTACCAAGCCACGCCCACAGAACCGGTAAGGAAAAATTTTTGGATTTCACCCCTGGGTAAGGGCATCTCTATATATCATATAGTATGTCTTGAAAGATTATGCTGAAGACAATCAACCTTTCCACTTTGATTTTACCAATAAAACTTTATGAATAGATGCTTTGATGATATTACAATATCAGCCACAGATGTGATTTTAGTATAAAAGATCTTGTTTCTGTATTAGTTTTGCTCTGTATAGACAACATGAAATACTATATGGAATTGTAAAGACTGAATGTACTGACAGAGCTTTCCAACAACAGCCCCGTTGAGATGAAGAGGTCATGTTCTTATGTGGATTTATCATGAACTCATTTCAACTCTTGCTATTAAGTTCTTGATCCCTCCATTCAGCCACCCTATTCACCAAGGGTTGTCTTTCAGACGATTTTTTTGCAAAATTAGCATTACCCACCTCTGCGCTTCAGGGCCTGCCAAATCATCACCTGAAATGAAAAATTGCCACCTCTTTAATATCCAAGAAATATTGCACCTTTAATAATTGATTTGTTTTAATATTGGCCCCCCTTTGAAGTCTATGCAGTAGGGACTCATACTAATGAAATAATCTGTCTTCAAGGATGCAGAAAGAGAGAACTGGAAAATATGACAAATGAAAGCTATAAATACTCCCTAAGCTGCCAGAAAAAATAATTCTTCCTCTGTTCCCCTCTTTCCCTTCCTCCCAAATCTCTAATCTGCTGTGGAAAGCCCGTCTAAGAGTTTGGTTGAAGTTCTGGACAATACTTTTCTACTGGTGGCTTTTCTGGGAAAACTGGAATGTAATGAAAAAAGGCAGGTTCAACACTGGTTTTATTTTGTCAACCCAGTGTAAAATGCATATCAGTTGTAGTCACAGGATCAGATTCTTCACTATTGCATCTAAGTAGATCAGAATAACAGAATAACCGCATTGGAAAGGTCCATAGAGGTCTTCTAGTCCAGACCTCTGCTCAAGCAGGAAACCCTATACCAGGGGTGGGTTCTAAATTTTTTTACTACCGGTTCTGTGGGTGTGGCTTATTTTGTGGGCGTAGCTTGATGGTCATGTGACAGTTCTTTAGGATTTAGCAGAGGTACTGATCTACCAGGCTTTTAACTGCTTGCAGAACTGTACCGGTCTACCCATTTATTTTTGCAGACTCCGGTCTACTCATTTGTTTTTGAAGGCATTGGTCTACCACCAAACTGCCTTTTACCACTGATCAGCTGTAGGGCGGCCCTTTGAAGCCCCGCAGCAAGAGTTTAAACAGTTTTTCCTTATAGCCCATTGCTGGGACGCAGCAATAGATTGGGGATGGGGCCAAATAAAAGGTAAGAATAACACGGGGGAGGGGTGGCAGGGCAGAACCAGTTCGCTGACATCATATCGTCACCGCTACCAGCTCGGAGGAGCCGGGCCGAACTGGGAGGAACCCACCACTGCCCTAGACCCAGGATGGTGAACCTATGGCATGCGTGCCACAAGTGGCACGCAGACCCCTCTCTGTGGGCACGTGAGCCATCGCTCCAATTCAGCTCCTCTGCGCACGCACATGTGCCTTCCTCCAGCCAGCTGATTTTCGGGTCTCTGTCACGCATGCATGGGGGAGGGGTGCATGCAAGAGACATGGGGGGGTGGGGAGAGTACGGGAGTGGCGCACCCCCTCTGTGGCCTATTTTTGGTCCCAGGAGGCTTCAGGGAGGCCTCCTAGGCCCAAAATGGGGCGCAGGGAGGTGCTGTGTGCTCCCTGCATTCTGTTTTTGGTCCCAGGAGGCCTCAGGAAGGTCTGCTATGCCCAAAATGGGGCACCGGGGGGGGGGGTCATGCATGCATGTACGGTGGGTGGGGGTAGCACGGGGAGATTGTGTGCACATGCACGGGTGGCACAGGGGGTGGGGCGTGCACATTGCATTATGGGTGCATGTGCGCGCACTTTCGGCATGCAACAACAAAAAGGTTAGCCATCACTGTCCTATCCATTTCAGACAAATAGTTGTCCAATCTCTTCTTAAAAACCTCTCTGATGGAGCACTTACAACTTCTAGATGCAAGTCATTCCACTGGTTAATTCTTTAACTGTCAAGAAATTTCTCCTTAGTTCTAGGTTGGTTGTCTCCTTGATTAGTTTCCATCCATTGCTTCTTTTTTTAAAAAAACAAAAAACATTTTTATTATACATTTTCCTTTATTATACATCACATTTCCAGTTTTGCAACAACAGTGTACTGGCTGTATCAAGATCTTTTTAAGTATAGATAGTATTATACACCCTGAGTAAAACCACTTATTCTCCTAGTCATACAATATAGTTTCTTTTAAATACATAATGTTGTACGTCATAGTTATAACCATTATTTTAATAGTTGTACCATAACACTCTATACATTTATCACTCTGTATGTTTCATCTATAGTCACGTACAGTCCGATATTACTATTGATTATGGTATATATTCTTATCTATGTCTATATAACTGTATCTATTTCTATTTTGTTGATCTTCTTTCATGATTAAGTTACTAATCTTTGCACCTGTTATCTAACCATTTGTACAATAAGTCCCATGTTAAGTAATACTCTGATTCCTCTATCTTTAAGTTCCATTGTTAACCTCAGTTCGGCGCATTCTAATATTTTTTTTTATCTTTTCATCTATAGGTATACTTTCGTTTTTCCAATTTCTTCTTGTCTTGCCTTCAGCTGCTTTGGAAAATAGTTGACACCCTTTTCTTTCTGGCAGCCCCTGAGATATTGGAAAACTGCTATCATGTCTCCCCTAGTCCTTCTTTTCATTTAACTAGATATACCCAGTTCCTGCAACTGTTCTTCATATATTTTAGCCTCCAGTCCCCTTATCATCTTTGTTGCTCTTTTCTGCACTTTCTGTCTCTGTACCGCTTTTTAGATGAGACACTCGGGTCATTCTCAGGGTTTGAAGCACTAATTAAAAAACCATTCAACTTTTATCTCATCATCTCCATCCAAACTTATTGGTGAAAAGAAAGAGAGATTGAAAACTGCAGGGGAAGGAAGGAAGGAAGGAAGAGAGGGAGAGAGGGAGGGAGGGAGAAAGGAAGGAAGGAAAGAAGGAAGGAAGGAAAGGGGGGAGGGAGGAAAGAAGGAAGGAAAGAGGGAGGGAGGGAAGGAAGAAGGAAGGAAGGAAAGGAGAGAGGGAGGGAGGGAGGGAGGGAGGGAGGGAGGGAGGAAGGAAGGAAGGAAGGAAGGAAGGAAGGAAGGAAGGAAGGATATTTTGCAAAAGGAAAAGCATTTGTACTTATCATTAAAGGAAAACATGTAGGGAAAGGCAAATAATCTGTATAAAATTCTTGGCCCTTAGGCCATATATGGCTTCCAAAACCATTTCATGGTTCCTAGGATCTGTTTAGATTATGTTTAAAAGTGGTTTCGGGGTTGAGGCTTCTGGAGTATAAAGGCATATTTGTTGATAACCCAACTTTTTTATTCTAATCCATTCATTATTACATTTGTAGCTTATCTTCTGTTCAAGACATTTAAGGCAGCCTACAGAATTCTTCCTTTCCTCCCATTTTGTACTGAAGCAATCCAGGCAGGGAGCCTAATCCCAAAAAGCACATCAGAGATCATTATATAAGCATTATGCCTGAATGAGGAATTGAACTGAGTTACCTTCTTCCTAATAATAATTACAAGACCTGGCCCAGAATATTATGTCTGGCCTTTGGTGACATTATCAGAACCTTTTACCTGCATTTTGCTCAGAAAATGAGGTGTAGGTAGTCTTCACTTTACAGCCACAACTGAGCCTGAAATTTCTGTAACACGGTTAAGTGAATATGGCTTCCCTATTGACTTTGCTTGTCAGAAGGTCTCAAAACAGAATCACATGACCTCAGGTAATATAAAATAATATTTTTTAAAAATTTGTTTGGGTTTTTTTGTCAAACATGTACAAGATGACAAGTATAGCTATAAACAAACATAAACAAAGGAAGTATATACAAATAAATGGGGACAGTAAGATAGGGATGGTAGGCACGCTGGTGCGCTTATGCATGTCCCCTTTACGGACCTCTTAGGAATGGGGTGAGGTCCAAGGTAGACAGTTTGAGGTTGAAGCTGTGAGGGTTTGAGGCTGTAACAACTGAGTTGGGTAGAGCATTCCAAGTGTTGACCACTCTGTTGCTGAAGTCGTATTTTCTGCAATCCAGTTTGGAGCGGTTTACCTTGAGTTTGTATTGATTGTTTGCCCGTGTACTACTGTGGTTAAAACTGAAGAAGTCATTGACAGGTAAGACATTGTAGCAGACAATCTTGTGTACTATGCTTAAATCGGACTGCAGGCAGCACAATTCCAGATTGTCCAAGCCCAAAATTTTAAGCCTGGTGGCATAGGGAATTCTATTGTGAGTAGAGGTGTGGAGTACTCTTCTTGTAAAATACCTCTGAACCCACTAATGTCCGAAATACAGTGGGGGGTTCCAGGCGGATGAACTGTATTTAAGAATTGGTTTGGCAAAGATTTTGTATGCCTTAGTTAGCAATACAATATTACCAGGAAGAAACTTTGCAGTATTAGGTTAACAACTTTTAGTGCCTTTTTGGCAATGCTGTTACAGTGAGCTCTGGAGCTTAGATCGTTTGAGATGAGTACTCCTAAATCCTTGACAGGATAAAGGTTGTCGAGCATCTGAATTTTGATTCTGTGACCATGGGGATGTTGCAATGACTTTCAGTGAGAAAAATGGTCATAAATCACTTTTTTTCAGTGCTGTTGGAACTCTGAACAATCACTAATGAACTATTGTAAATCAAAGACTACCTGTATTAAAAATCTCCCCATAATTCCTACCCCCAAACAATTCAGCTTTATCCATTCCCAGTTCCAAATGGGCTGCCTTTAAGCTTTGATCAGTGCAACTGATTTCCTCAAAGATATCCTGTGTTCCATGTGCAGATACATTACCGAACAAGTGCTATCACTTTCAGTCAAGCTACTTAACAGTAAAAGTGGGCATATTTACTGATCTGTAATTAGAACTTTAATTTTTCAAAAACAGTAAATGCAGCAGCAGGGAGTTCCAATTTCGCTAGCAGCCAAAATTGGTGTTTTCAATTTGGATCAAAGCCTCAGCACTGCAGGAAGGCCTTTAAAAGCTTTAAAACCATTCATTCCTAAACCAAGTTGCCCCTAGGACTGCTCAAGTTTCATGGAGAAAAGAAAAAAAGTTTAATTTTTCCCAAACTGGTAGACAATAACCTTTGAATCCAGGGATTCCACATTTTTCCTAATCTTATTCACATATTTCCTAATCTTAAAAAAATGTCGACAGACATAACACCACATGAGGTTTAACGTTAAATATTCACTCCATTTCTCAGTCTTGCAAAGTTTTGCATGTCACACTTTCTCCTTATGTATCCAGTGCAAAATAATACATTTATTCTTATACATATTGGTACGTGGGAAGGATGAATGAGAAATGCTTCTCTTCATAACTAAGATTATCGTAGGAAAGTATAATCCTTTGAGAAAAGCAGGTTACACTTCAAGGACAATAATAGATATTTACTTTGCATAAAAATAAAAGTATTTTGTAAATAGTTTATTGAAAGGCAGCCACAAAACAACATTATACGAGAATACCAAATTGGATCTCGCCCAACGAAACATTAAATTATCCAAATTTATTAGATTGGACCAAAATAATTAGATATAGGGATATATTAAATGAATTGGGAAAACTAAAAACAAAAAAAGAATTAGAGCAGGACTTGAATAGGTAAGTTGAATGGTGGACGTACTTGCAAATCAGATCAAAATATACAGAGGATACAAAGACCAATCAGATACAATTGGAACAAAACGAACTAGACAAAATTATATATGGAAAGGATCAAAAACTAATTAGCAAAATATGTAAGTTTTTATTGCAGTATAAAATGGAAGAGGAAACAGTGAAAGACACTATGATTAAATGGGCAAGAAATTTTAATCATACAATAGAATTAGAGAAGTGGGAAAGGATGTGGAAAATAAATATGAAATTGACAATATCAACAGCATACAAGGAAAACCAGATGAAAATGTTTCATAGATGGCATCTTCCGCCAGCTAGAATAGCAAAGATGTTCCCTGGTAATTCACCTAAATGCTGGAAATGTAAGAATAACCATGGAACATACTATCACCTCTGGTGGACCTGTCCGATGGCAAAGCAATTTTGGGCCAAAGTTAAAAAGCTTAGAGAGGAGATAATACAGGAACCAATAAAGGGAGAACCAGAGCAATTTTTACTAGAGATCTCAATAGAAAATTATACAAAAGATATACAATATTTAACATTACATATATTAACAGCAGCTCACATAATATATGCGCAGAATTGGAAGAAGGAATGTCCACCAACAGAAGAGGACTTAATTAAAAAAATCCTTGAATGCGCAGAGATGGACAAGTTAACAAAGGAAATTAACAAAAGAGAGGATACAGATTATTATAGTGTGGCACAGATGGTACAATTGGTGGGAGAAAAGGAAAAATGAAAAAAAGGAGTAAAAGAAAAAAGAGGGAAAGGAAAAAAAGGGGGGATTGTGTTGCAGATCAAACTATAGTATAGTCGATATGAAGGAAGTTAGATTGTTAAAGCAGATTAATGAAAAAGTTAGAATATATGTAATAATAAGAAAGGATCACCTTAAATGAGCTGATAACAACAGAAAAATGATATGTATATAAGTGTTGTATGTTTTGTGCTTTGTGTTTATTTTAATGTTTATAATAAAAAACCTTAAAAAAAAAAGAAAGGCAGCCACGAAGAGAAAACATTATATATTTTTGCCTCACAACCTTGTTAAAAATCTGCCTTATAGCTTGTCAATCTATAATGCACAGAATAATAAATACAAGAAATATTTTTCAAGGTAAATAGGACTCTGTTCAGACTTTTATTTGTATACGTCAACAATTATATTTCAATATAACTGGTTTAGTGCTTCTTCAGAAGGCACCAGAAATGAGAGCTGACTAAAATAGGGATCTTTAGATTCTGATACTTCCTTAAAGCAAAGATAGTCCATCTATCCACGTCCCATACCTCATCTACAGGTAAGTCCTTGGTTTACAACCACAATTGAGCCCTAAATTTCTGTTCCTAAGCGAAAAAAGTTGTTAAGTGAGTTTTGCCTCATTTTACAGCCTTTCTTGTCACAGTTGTTAAATTAGTAACACTGTTGTTAAGTGAATCTCGCTTCTCCATTGATTTTGCTGGTCAGAAGATCACAAAAGGTGATCACATGATCCCAGGACACTGGGATACGAACCAATTGCCAAGCATCTAAATTTTGATCACATGACCATGGGGATGCTGCAACAGTTCTAAGCAGGGGTGAAATGCTCCCGGTTCAGACCGGATCACCTGATCTGGTAGCGACGGAGGCGGGTGGTTCAGAGAACCGGTAGCAAAAATCCCTGCCCACCCGCAAGCCCAGCTGAGCCACACAATCTTCAGAGGCTTTTTTTTTACTTTTAAAAGCATTTTTTCTACAACTTCTTCAGCCGAAAAAATGCTTTTAAAAGTTTAAAAAAAAAACCTCTCTGATGATTGCACGGCTCAGCTGGGATCCTCAAAGGCTTTTAAAAGAAAAAACCCCTTTTTTCTTTTAAAAGCCTCTGACGATCCAAGCTGAGTTACCTAATCAGCAGAGGCTTTTTTTTCCTTTTAAATGCCTCTGATGATCCCAGCTGAGTTGCCTGATCAGCAGAGGTATTTAAAAGAAAAAAAGCCTCTGCCGATCAGGCAACTCAGCTGGGATCGTCAGAGCCTTTTGAAAGCATTTTTTTTCAACCTCTTGGCCAAAGAGGTTGTAGAAAAAATGGCTTTAAAAGTAAAAAAAAAAAAATGGCCACGCCCACCCAGTCACATTACCCCCCCAAGCCATGCCCACAGAACTGGTAGTAACAAATTTTAGATTTCACCACTGGTTCTAAGTGTGAAAAACAGACATAAGTGATTTTTTTTTTTCCAGTGCCATTTTAACTTTGAATGATCATTAAATGAATGATCATAAATTGTGGGCTACTTGTAATGGGCTTCCAGTACTGGGAAATTCAATCCCAGGATTCAAATATTAGAACCACAAATATTAGAATCACATCCGCCATCACAGACGACTTTGTTATCTATAGAACTTTGTGACCATAATGAAGCAATACTGGCATAGGCAATGGACTTCTTTTTGAAGAATTGTCAGAGGACTAAATCTTCTTTACGAAGGTCATTCTTTAATTAAATGACACTCTTGTTCAACCACAGTTACAAAGCATACACGGAAGGATTGCAACCTCCTGAAAGCTGCCCTATGTTGGTTCATGGACAGCTGATTGCCAACTACTCTCTCCATTTCCATAAAAATTATAAAATAGAATAACAGAGTTGGAAGGGACCTTGGAGGTCTTCTAGTCCAACTCTCTGTGCAGGCAGGAAGCCCTATACCATTTCAGACAAATGGTTGTCCAATCTCTTCTTAAAAACTTCTAGTGTTGGAGCACCCACAACTTCTGGAGGTGAATCGTCCCACTGATTAATTGTTCTAGCTGTCAGGACATTTGTCCTTCGTTCTAGGTTGCTTTTCTCCTTGATCAACAGAGCTGGAAGGGACCTTATAGGTCATCTCGTCCAACCTGCTGCCCAATTTCTACACCATTTCTGACAGATGGCAGTCCAGTCTCTTCTTGAAAGCCTCCAGTGATGAAGCTCACACAACTTCTGGAGGCAAGCTGTTCCATTGGTTGATTGTTCTCACTGTCTGAAAATTTCTCCTTATTTCTAGGTTTGTTTGTTTGTTTGTTTGTTTGTTTGTTTATTTATTTATTTATTTATTTATTTATTTATTTATTAGATTTTTATACTGCCCCCTCTCCCGAAGGACTCGGGTCGGTGAACAGCCAAAATTAAAAACATACAATATAAACATTAAAATACGTTTAAAACAGAATTAAATCCAAAATGGCTCCCCAATTTAAAACGCCTTACCCATGACCCTATAAATAAGACAAATTTAAAATTTAAAATTTCCACATTTAAAATTTCCACATTTAAAAAGGGGGAAGATTTAGGCCAGGCCAGCTTGATGAAATAGAAAAGTCTTAAGCGCACGGCGGAAGGTTGAATCTCTCCTTGATCAGCTTCCATCCATTATTCCTTGTCTGGCCTTCAGGTGCCTTGGAAAATAGCTTGACCCCTTCCTCTCTTGGCAGCCCCTCAAATACTACTTCAATTAGCATCAGATCAAATAAGTTATTCTGCCCTGTCACAGTTCTGTGCTGGCACACTGAAGGCCATACATCATATTGTACGGGCCTGGTGGCTCAGCAGACTAAAAGCATTGTGATTAACACCAGCTGTCTGCAATTACTGTAAGTTAGAATCTCACCAGGTTCAAGGTTGACTCAGCCTTCCATCCTTTCTAAGGTAGGTAAAATGAGGACCCAGTTTGTGGGGGCAATCAGCTGACTTTGTATAAATATACAAAAGTATGAAGGCTATTGCTTAACGCATTGTAAGCCGCCCTGAGTCTCCGGAGAAGGGCGGCATATAAATCAATTTTTTTTAAAAAAAATATTGTATTTCTGGTTTTGGTTAATGATTCAGTGTAAGAAAAAAATACATCCAGCCCCTGAGTTAAAGACATTTGACTTAAAGACATCCCCTAGTTATGAATAGTCTGATGGTTCTCCTTCCTTGAAGAGATGAACTACTGAAGCTGAGCAATATTTTTATGAGTCAGACAACCACATGTTTTTAATATATACCCTGTTTTCAGTGGTTTTAAACAGTTCACGAAAACGTTATGCAGCTTCATCAGTTCATTGGTTCAAGGATGGAGGACATCATTTGCCATTTTTAGTATTAGGCAGCCTGTTCATCTGTAAGAGTTTCAATTTACATACAAATTCAAATTAAAGACAGACTTAGGAATGGAATTTAGGCTTAAACCACAGACTGTCTGTATTTATCCATGCTGGTAATTGACTAAACCACAGGAACAATCAGAAATTAGTCTAAACATATCACAGGAAAGTTAGTTAATTTTATTATGCTAGTCCATGACCAAAATTATCTTATTTTTTGTTTTCACTGCATTGACTGGTTGCTCCTCAAGCAACTGACATTTTGCAGTGGCTTTTGTCAATGAATTTGCAATGTTATGCAGGTCTAGGAAGCTACTGTAGAATCCCAATTGCTGATATTATTGCACTCTATGCTGTGAATGCTATCTTGTCAAACACCCACAGCTGCACGTACTGTCCTATACACGCTGTGGGTAAAACAAAAATAGCACAGCCACTTGGGTGAAAGTGGGCAGCCAGTATCTTCAGTAGCGAAGGTAACCGTTCAAAATACTTTGTCATTTTCAATCACCATCTCAAAGAGAGTAGAGTATGGAGGGCTAGGGTGTAATGCCATAAAGAGGGTGGGGGGGGGGGGCTTGGGGGAAAGCTTGGATAAAACCTGGCAGTGGAATTAGGAGATTGGTCGGATAACCAGGCTGAATTCACCTAATATTTTTATATCATGGATTTAACAGTTTGCAGGCATCTCTCCTTGGACAATTATATACTGTCAAGCCTGAATTTGATTGGGGTGTGGGATTGTTTCAGAGGTGGGTTGCAACAGGTTCTAACCAGTTCTGGAGAACCGGTAGCGGAAATTTTGAGTGGTTCAGAGAACTGATAGTAAAAATTCTGACTGGCCCCGCCCCCATCTATTCTCTGCCTCCCAAGTCCCAGCTGATCAGGATGAAATGGGGATTTTGCAGTATCCTTTCCCTGGAGTGTGGTGGAAATGGAGATTTTACAGTATCCTTCCCCTGCCATGCCCAACAAGCCATGCCCACCAAGCGATGTCACGCCCACCAAGCCACACCCACAGAACCAGTAGTAAAAAATATTTGAAACCCACCACTGGATTGTTTGTATCATTGGGTATTCTGACATGTCTAACAAAACTGCTTGGAAGAGTATTTTAATCAGACAAATGGCAGCTAAGGGAATGATTAAGCAGTAATGTTCAGCATTCTTCCTTGTTCCACGCCATTATTTTTCCTCCATTCGATTTTCCTCCATTCCGTTATCCATGATCATTCCAGGAATTGGATATGCCTAGTCTAGTGAAAAAAAAGGCTAGGGGTGACATGATAGCAGTGTTCCAACATTTGAGGGGCTGACACAAAGAAGGTGTGTGTGTGTGTGTGTGTGTGTGAACCTATTCTTCAAAGCACCTGAGGGTAGGACAAGAAGCAATGGGTGGAAACTAATCAAGTAGAGAAGCAATGTAGAACTAAGGAGAAATTTCCTGACAGTTAGAACAATTAACCAGGCTTGCCTTCAGAAGTTGTGGGTGCTCCATCACTCAAAGTTTTTAAGAAGGAATTGGATAGCCACTTAACTGGAATGGTATAGGATCTCTGGTTTGAGCAGGGTGTTGGACTAGAAGACCTCCAAGATTCCTTCCAACTCTGGTGTTCTGTTCTCTCTGGAAGATGTTTTTGGTACTGCTCTTCAGAAAGTGGAAAGGTTAAGGAACACTTTCGTACATACTGAGGGGGAGGAAGGAGAAAAAAAGTATGTTTTTGTGAGATGTTTTTTTCAAATGTTATCTTAAGCATGCATACTAATGGTGGGTTCCTCCCGGTTCGGTCTGGTTCTGCCGAGCCGGTAGCGGTGACAATATGACGTCACCGAACCGGTTCTCTTTGTTTGGGAGCTGCCTGCCATCGCGTTATTCTTATCTTTTATTTGGCCCCACCCCCAATCTATTCGCTGCCTCCCGAGCCCCAGCTGATCAGCTAGAAGAAAAAAAACTGTTTAAACTCTTGCCGCTGGGCTTCAAAGGGCCGCCCTACAGCTGATCAGTGTTAAAAAGCAGTGTGGTGGTAGACAGGTGTCTCCAAAAACAAATGAGTAGACTGGTGTCTCCAAAAACAAATGGGTAGAGTGGTACAGCTCTGCAAGCAGTTAAACGCCTGGTAGACCAGTACCTCTGCTAAATCCTAAAGACTTGTCACATGACCATAAACCACGCCCACAAAATAAGCCACGCCCACAGAACCAGTAGTAAAAAAATTTTAGAACCCACCCCTGATGCATACAGTCACAAATGAGAGATAGAAGTGGCAAACAAAAAGAAATATATTTACTTTAGGAATACGGTATAAAACTACACTGTTTAGGTAAATAGTTCTTTAAAGAGGGGAAACGTGCATTTGTTTGAGTACATTCCTGTACAAAGAAGCAAATTCATACAAGTAAAAAAAAAAGGCATGCGCTTAAAAGTTTGTTCTATTAAAAGTTGCAGCTTCATTAACAACTTGTGGAAATCTCTAAGGGAGATATGTGAGGCTTTGGGGAGCTGAATGCAGGCTTAATGCCTCAGGTTCTGCACCACTGATTTAATGAAACTCACAAAAGACAACTTCAGCTGACAAAAAAAAAATCTTGTGCTTCTTACGCACACTTGTAGACTTTCAGAGCTCTAAGGGGAATATATACATTTCCAGTTACATCTGGGGTTTTGGGTCATCACTGCAGATGCCTTATGACAAGTCTTCCATAGACTAGATGTCCAAAGATATCTAGGTGACACTATCAGCATGAGGCTTGCTCATCAGACAAATACTTCAAACTGTGGTCAAGGGACTCATAACTTGCTATTGATGAATCACTTCCTTTGAAATGGGCCAAACACACTGACATCACTACAACTTTGCCCCTTGTGTAATACTTATATGTCATCTTCAAGATAAACTGTCTCCGTTGTTATGGATGCCAGTCCAGATACACGGATAAATGATTTTCTACATGACATTGTGCATTCAGTACATAATGACTCGGCATTCAGTACCGGCTACTGGAGGGAAAATTTATATAAAATGTTTTATAGGTGGCATTTACCACCAGCAAGAATGGCAAAGATGTTTAAAAACATGTCTGCCAAATGTTGGAAATATAATCCGATACCAAGTTCTTACAATCATATGTGGTGGACATGTTCAAAGGCAAAAAAAAAAAAAAAATACTGGACAAAAGTACATACATGGCTAGAAAAAATGGTAAAGCAACATATAGATTTAAAACCAGAGATACTCTGGTTGGGTATTTTACCAGGAAAGTACAATAAAGGGAATACACATTTAATGTTACCCTGTTTCCCCCAAAATAAGACATCCCATAATTGGGCTTTTGAGCACATGCGCTAAAATAAGCCTCCCCCCAAAAATAAGCCCTCCCTGAAAATATTTAAACGTAGAGCTGGAAATCAGGTAAGACAGCAAGAGAAGCCCCATCTTTCTCCACACACCCCAAAATAATAAGACCTCCCTGAAAATAAGGCCAAGCGCTTATTTCGGGGTTCAAAAAAATATAAGGCAGGGTCTTATTTTTGGGGAAACATGGTACATGTGTTAACAGCAGCAAGAATTGAGCTTGCACAACAGTGGAAAAATGAAGAGATCCCTACAGATGAAAGTGTAATAAAAATAATAATAAAAATATTAGACTGCACAGAGATGTATCAAAATAAAGGAGAAGGAAGAAACAGAATATTTTTTAACATGGGACTCATTTTACCAATGGTTAATGAATAGAAACAGAAGTTAGAAACTCAAATGTTTAAGAGAATGATTAACTATACAATGTAGGTTTGTTTATATGGATAAGCAAATATTATGATGATGTGATTGTTATCAATGCTATGAATATTATTGTTACTATTACTATCATTATTTTTCAAATTTAACTGTACCCAGACAACACACTGTTCATGTAGTTATTGAGTTTTAATGTTTACTAAAGAAAAATGTATAAATAAAATATATATTTAAAAAAAATACTGGCAACTGGAGCTCGGATCACTAAAGTTCTGATGATGTGGCCTCAGGAATGGACCCTAAGAGCTTGGAAAGTGTGATAGGTATATGCTACCTTCTCTGTTTGCTGTCAACCACAGCTCTCAGCTTTATAGCCAGTGGTGGGCTGCTGCCAGTTCAGACTGGTTTGGGCGAACTGGTAGTTGCGACCTTGGGCGAACTGGTAGTTGCGACCTGCAGGCCCACCCACCCTGGCACTATGTCCTCCTATTTAGCTGCAATTTTTAAGCTGTGCACATGCGTGCAAGCCACACGAGTGAGCAAAGTGCATGCACAGAAGGCTGCACACCTGTGCGGAAGGTGTGTGAGTGAAGTGCGCCCTCACATTTTCGGTGCTGGGTGAACTGGTTGTTAATTCATGTGCTGCCCACCTCTGCTTATAGCCCATTGTCCATCACTGCTCTATGGAACTGCTTCTCTTCTTTTCCCCCAGCAACTGCTCCACATTCCCACCATGTCATAACCAGGTCTCTGCTGCTGCAAAAGCTCCACTTCAAGAACTTTTCTAAAGCCAACAAGACCAACAGTGTTCTTCCACCAGACTGGATTCACCCACCCAGATGGAGAGGAGGAAAAGAGGGGAAGAAACTTTGGATGCTACCCTCCTGGCATAGTTGCTAGTACTCAGGGTTGGACCCTCCCTTCACTCCAGAGGTAATCTACAAAGCTAGTCAAATCAGTTAGCCTGCAAGTCAGAAGAAACCACCAAAGAAACTGGCCCCACAGTTGGTGTTGCAGTTCTCAGGCTGTACTATGTTGCTTTCAGGTGTTACACAACTGATGCAAACTGCCCTCACCTTCCCCAGGACTATCTCTGCGTGAGGAAGAAATATGTAAGTATTTTAAAACTCCTTGAAATCCTATTTGGTGGACATAGAAACATCTACATGTTCATCACATCATCACAACCAGGCAAAAGCAGACCAAAAAATACTGTATTTTTCACAGTATAAGACACACCTTCCCCCCCCCCAAAAGAGGGTGAAAATCTGGATGCGTCTTATACTCCAAATGTAGCCCTGCCCAGCTTCTCAAACGGAGGTTTCAGAGGCTGAAAAAAGCATCAGAAAAGAAGCTTCAGAAAAGAAGCTCCCAAAACAGAGCTTCAGCAGCTTTTTTTCTGAAGTTGTTTCGGAGGCTTTCAGAGGCAGGAAAAAAAGTTTTTTTCTGAAACAGAGTTTCAGAAGTTTCAGAGGCAGAAAAAAAGCAAAAAAACAAAAAACAAAAAAAAAAAAACCCAAGGCACAGAGCTCACAACCAAGGAACCTGTTGCTAAAATTCACCTCTGAGAACAGCTAATTGGGGGTATTCCGGGAGGCCGATCCACCTGCCAATCAGCTGTTTTCTTATTTTCTTCCCCAAAAACTAAGGTGCGTCTTATACTCCGAAAAATACATAATACCAGCTGAGTTTAGTGCCAGGCTTTTGTAATCACAGACTTTCTAGTCACTAACTCATATGAAATAATACTATTGATTAATGGATCTCCCTAGATAGCAGTTCCTGACTTATCTTGTCCAAGCTCAAAAAGAAATAGGATTGGTTATAACACATGGCTAGGAGAAAAGGCAAGGGCTACAGAGGGAAAACACTTCAGAAGAAATTGTTTCAAATCTTTTTTGGGATTGTTAAATATATGTTTGTTTTTCTGTATTTTATCAGAATACAGTTACAAAGGGGGAAAATAGTCTGTTTTGTAGTTTTCTTTCAATCAAATCCTTCAAACCCATAAGAATATCCTGTGACGCTCTCCAACACTAATTTAACTTTTTCCATAAACCACATAACAGAGCGGGTTTGATCTAGAGGTTAAGGCACCAGGCTGGAAACTGAGAGACCGTGAATTCTAGTCCCACCTTAGGCATGAAAGCCGTCTGGTAACTTTAAGCCAATCACTCTCTTTCAGGATTGTTGGTGTGGATAAAAATAGGAGGAGGAAGGAGTATTAGGTATGTTCACCACCTTGAGTTGCATATACAAAAAAATAAAAGTGGCATAAAAATAAATATATATGTATATAACAACCTCATTGTAGTACACCAGCAGCTAAAGCCATCTTTATCAGGTCTGCAAGGTCAATGGATACTCAATGGACACCTTGGGTTCAGCAGCCTATTGAAGGGACCAGTGGAACTGCTATGTGGAGGGTACTCCCATATGTACAGGGGGTATCTGAAACTGCTGCACACATCCTCTCAGCACATGGAGTCAAAGTGGCGCATAAGCCAGACCAAACACTGAGAATGAGAGTGATGTGCCCAAAGGAAGCATTATCCAAGGAGGAGGCATCTTCAATAGTTTACCGCATCAACTGTAGTAATTGTGCAAGCAATTACATAGGGGAAACGGCCAAGCGGTTACAGACCAGAGTATACAAACACGAACTGGCTGTCCAATGCAAGGAACAGCGCTCCCAGATCTGGACACATATGAAGGAGCACAACCACAAATTTGATTTTCAAGAAGCTGAGGTTATTGCCCATGATAGGACTAAAGGAGGATGCCTAGTAAAAGAAGCCTGGTTCTCCAATAACAATTCCATCAACAGGCATATCGAACTGCCACCGGCCTACCAGGCTTTGAGACACCAGGAAAGACCCTGCAGGAGGAGCAGAGATGGCTTTCCATCAGTGAGCAGAGACCAAAGGCACCCATCTCCCACTTCTGAGCATGCAGACTCAGTCTGTGAAGGCATAATTAGTCCTGACCAAACACAGAGCAACCCGGCAGGGCTGTCTCAAACTGTAACAGATAGAATTAATGAGAAACGAACCTGCCCAACCACGAGGTCACGGACAAGGCAGCAAATTGCAATGGTTGACAGGCTAACATCATCCCCCACTGATAAACAAGGTAGGAGGGAGGAAACAGTAGGAATCAAGCCTCCATCATCCAGCATGACGACAGCAAAAACAACACAGCTGATTACAAGTGGGAGACGGCTGGAAAGGCCTATTACTCTCGCAAGGGCCAAATTGATTAATGGCATATAAAGGCAGAGATCTCTGTAATGGTAGTTTAATACTCTGACAATGTCAGCAGATGGCTGATGAAAGCTTAGTAAAATAAAATTTTAATTCTTTTAAAATTTTAAACTTTTAAGTTCCGGAGCTCGCAGGATGTCTGCTTCTTTCTTTACTAATATACCTGGAACTCGTATTTTTAGAATAGTTTGTAATAACAAATCTTATATGGATATATATCCAGAGATTGTATTCAGGCAGTTCGCACTGGTTCAGGCGAACCAGTAGTGACGATCGCGGGTGGGCCCACCTACTCGCCCCTGCTCCAAGCCATGCTACTTAGGCACATTTCCAAAGCCTGGCGCATGCACGGAAGGCCAGTCACATGCACAGACAGCGCGTGGGCGTGGCGAATCAGTGATAAAGGTAAGTGAAACCCACCCCTCTATATAACCCTGCAGTCACCTGAAGTTTTTGACTCAAAGGAAAGTCCCGCAATTGATATTAATCTGTCAATATATGAATGTGATGTCCAGAAAGGGGACCAAGTAGTTCAATAGAAAGTTTCACCTTGATCATTTTCATGGTTCTTTTCATCTTTTTTCAAGAGTATAATTATGGTCTTTATGTGGACAAGCTTAGACAGTACAGTGCCACCCCTATAGTGAACAGTGAACAGATTTCAGGGTTTTTCCTATTATTTTGCTGCCATTTCTCACTACCTGCTTCAACCTGCCAAATGGTAGGGCCAGACCTGCTGATACAATGAAGAATTGATGTTCCTGAAGGCACTATTCCAACTAGCCAAAATTGTTCATAATTTCTGTGAAGGATCAGAAAATGCAGCTATCATAAAACTTGGCTAGAGGCTCTGATGTAAATGCCATGAAATACTGATCCAAATTCATTGTCTTTCTAATCCTCTGGGAAAGAATATGGAACTGTGTGATCACAATGGAAACACAAGGGGAAACCATCACTTATTCAGGGATATTTGGTCGTATTTTCTTAGGCAAAATCGAACATGATTCCCTCCCAGAAGAGAATGCCGTGATAAAGGGCATGCCATGACCTTCTCAGCCTTTCAACTAAATCTACAAATCATCAAGGAACATTGTTCTCATCTCTTTAACAGTTGGTGAATGGAAGTTTGCTAAGGGTCCAGCTTTTATATGTATGTATGTGTGTATGTATGTATGTATGTATGTATGTATGTATGTATGTATGTAATGTGGATTATATCAGAAGGATAGGACAAGCAACTCTCCCAAGATCACTGTTCAAGCATAAATACATTTCCAGATGGCTGGAGCTGATGGTTATGGCTTATCTATTCAGGATGTGGCAATCAGGGTGGGCTTCAAAACATTTACCAAGGGGTTTTCTGCCCAGTTGCTGGGTGGGCATAGCTATGGTGAGTGTGGCCTAGTCAGCCTCCTGCACTACAGAAGGGGGGAGGTTTGCCCTCCCCAAGCTCTGGAGACTTTCTTTGAGCCTCCGGGAGGGCAAAAACAGCCTCCCCAGGTTCGGAGGCCCTCTGGAGCCTTTCTCAAACTTCCGGTAGGCCCATTTTTTGTCCTCCCTGGGCCTCCATGTATGCCCTGTAGTTACCTGCATCCAAAACAGGCCACGTCAGGACTCCTGGGAGGGGCAGGGTGGGATGGGCAGGACCAGCCAGGAGTGAGATTTGGGGATTCTCCAAACTGCACAGAATCTTAGCTAGAGGTCTCCCAAACCCCTGGGAACCCCCAGCAGCCCACCCCTGAGTATTATCAAATCCAACACAACTGTCACTTCCTTCTAGTTTATTAAGAGAGAGATTCTTATAACCATTGAGAAGTGGTAGTTTTCAATGCAGACCAACCATTGTCAGACAGGGAAGCAAGCCTTGGAAGATTGTAAAGGTTCTCCAAGAAGAGAACTATCACTAGATGTAATTCTTTAATTGTCAACAATTATAGATCCTTTGGCTATGACAGTGAAAACCTATGTAGGAGCATTGGCTGTGATCTAGAATCATAGGCTTGGAAGGGATCTTTGAGGTTTTCTGGTCCATCCCCTTGCAGATTCCCACCAACTCCCACCATTCTGGATGAACCACTGTCAAGTTTGTTACTGAAAACCTTTAGTGATGGAGCACCCACAATTTCAGGAGGTACGCTGCTACGTTGCTTAATACTGCTCAAAGGAAATTCCTCCTTAGAGGAAGTTTGGATCTCTCACTGAAAAAGTTCCACCCACTGGTTTTTGTCTTATTCTCAACTGCTCGAGAGAATAAAACTATTCCTTTTTTTCGAGGACAGGACTGTCAAACTCCCGGCCCATGACTGAATGCATCCAGAGGTAGTATTCAGCCGGTTCGGACCAGTTCACCCGAACCAGTAGCAGAAATCGCGGGTGAGCCTGTCCACCTGCCCCGGCTCTATGCCATCCTATTTAGGCATGTTTTTGAGGCCGGGTGCATGCGTGGAAGGTGTGTGACTGAGCAAAGCACATGTGCGGAAGGTCGGGCACATGTGTGAAAGGCAGGCATGTGTGAGAACCGGGCATATGCGCGGCAAACCAGTAGCAACATAACCTGAAATGTACTGCTGGATGCATCACGCACTGACCACACCCACATCCAGTGTCACGTGGCACTACCGTAACAACGTGAATTTGACACTATTGTTCTAAGACATTCCTTCATGTGACAGAAGATTGTTATTACATCTCTCCTTAGCTTTCTGCTCTAAACGTTCCAGGTTCCTTCATATTGCTTGTCAGGCCTGCTATCTTCAGCATATCTCGCTTTGCGGGCATCCAATGCAGCAATGGGGGGGGGGAGAGGAGATTGGGGAAGTAAGGAATTGGCAAGGGGAGGAAAAGGGAGGATGACAGGGTGGCAGAAACCAGAGGTGTCAGTCCGGAATAAATTGGCTGATCAAGGACAGAGCATGAGAACAGAATGCGAAACTCTAGCAAAGAGGCGCTAAACTTCAAACCCGTTCTCCAATCATCAAAAATGAGTATTATTGGACACTGATGGACTGGTCAAAGGGGGAGGGCCAGGGAAATGGGAAAAATGCAAGCTTTGCACAGGAATATTCAGATCCAGTTTTGCTCACCCGGTAAACACTTGAACCTGGTAAAAGTGAACCTTTCATTTCACCAATGGAGTCAAGGGTTTTTCTTTCCTAATGAACCAAGTTGAGACACACCTGACACTGCTCTTCATAGGATCTAGCCTCTAAGTCCCCTGCCATCTTTGTTGCTATCCTCTGCACTCTTTCCAGTTCCTAAGCATCCTTTTTGTATTGTGGTGAAGTAGACTTAGCAATCTGGATGTATTCCAGATGTAATCTGACCAGTACAGCACAAAGTAGTGCTATCATTTCTCATCCAGGTACAGTAGTTTCATTCATTTTCATTCACAGATTACATTTCATTTTCATTCACAGATTACATCCACCATTGTGATTAAATAATATATCCAAGACTGGAAATATTGTGATTATATTTCCAGTGAACATGTCCTTAAGAGGTGATGCTACAACAAAATTTAAAACTGCCTATAAAGTGGTAGAGTCCTTGGTAAATATCAGCATAAACATTATCTTTTTAAAAAAAACAAAAACTCCTTTTGCATCTTCCTGCCTATTACAGGTAGTCCTTGTTTTACAACCATTTGTTTAGTGACCAAAGTTACAACACTGAAAAAAAGTGACTTTATTTATTTATTTATTTATTTATTTATTTATTTATTTATTTATTTATTTATTTATATTTCTATACCGCCTTTCTCCCGTAGGACTCAAGGCGGTGTACAGTCAAGAAACATATAGACACACAAACATCATAAAATTGCTAATTAAAATTATTACTTAGTTTGGTCAATTAAATAAAACCCAGAATTAGATAACATTTAAAAAATCATTGACATGTTCGTATGTTTAGCCCCGCCTATTGGAACATCAGGGTCTTGAGGGCACGGCGGAAAGCACGGAGATCAGGGATATTCTGTATCTCTGGGGGCAGTTCATTCCAAAGGATTGGAGCCCCCACAGAGAAGGCCCTCCCCCTGGGAGTTGCCAGTCAACATAATTTGACTGATGGTACCCTGAGTAGTCCCTCCCTGTGAGAACGAACTGGTCGGTGGGAGGCTATTGGTGGCAAAAGACAGTCTCGTAGGTACCCAGGTCCTAAGCCATGGAGCGCTTTAAAGGTGATAACTAACACCTTGAATTGCACCCGGAAGACCACCGGGAGCCAGTGCAGCTCGTGTAGGAGAGGTGTTACATGGGCGTAATGAGCTGCACCCATAATCACCCGCGTGGCTACGTTCTGGACCAGTTGGAGCCTCCGGGTGCTTTTCAAGAGGAGCCCCATGTAGAGAGCATTACAGTAGTCCTTACGGGAGGTAACTAGGGCATGAGTGACTGTGCGCAAGGCATCCCAATCCAGAAAGGGACACAACTGGCGGATCAGGCGAACCTGATAAAAGGCACCCCTGGCCACGGCCGTCAACTGATCTTCTAAAGATAACCGTGAATCCAGGAGGACACCCAAGTTGCGGGCCCTCTCTGTGGGGAGCAAGATCTCATCCCCTATTGTCAGTGATGGTACTAGCTGACTATACCGGGACGCCGGAAGCCACAGCCACTCGGTCTTGGAGGGGTTGAGTCTGAGCTTGTTTCTCCCCATCCAGATCCGCATGGCCTCCAGGCAACGGGACATCACAGCAATTGGTTGGTTCCGTCTCCCTGCGGTGGGTGGAAGTGACTTGAAAGTCCATGTGAAGGAGAGAATGATCAGACCATGACAAGGGCTTGATGTCTATATCCCCTATTCTTAGATCATTCAGCCACTGATCAGAGACAAAAATCAAGTCCAGAGTGTGATTCCCCAAGTGAGTGGGGCCTTGAACTACCTGGGTCAGGTCTATGGCTGTCATGGAAGCCATGAACTCCCGAGCCATCTCCGACATCTCATCAGCGAATGGCAGGTTAAAATCCCCCATAACAATAAGTCTGGGGGTTTCCACCGCCACCCCGGCTATAATGTCGAGCAGCTCAGGCAGGACCGCTGTTACGTGGCAGGGAGCCAGGTACGCAATCAGTAGGCCCATCTGAATCCCCCGACCCCACTTCACAAGGAGGGACTCACATCCGGAGTGAGTGGAATGGACCTTATGACCATTTTCACTCTTACAACCGTTACAGCAGCATCCCCATGGTCACATGATCAAAATTTGGATGTTTGGCAACTGGCATGTACTTGTGACAGTTGCAATGTCCTGGAGTCTTGTAATCTCCTTTTGTGACTTTCTGACTAGTAAAGTCAATGGGAAACCAGATTCATTTAACAACCACATTACTAAATTAAGAAGAAAGAAAAATCATATATAGTAAGAAAGGCCATAAAATTAACCTAACAATTATCTTGCTTTATAATGTAAATTTTGGGTTTGATTGTGGCCATAATTGTGCCTGTATTTGGCAGAGGGGCCTTTCTCTCCATATGAGGTTACAAATGGTGGGTGGAAGCTTAATCAAAAAGCAAATCTTATATTTATTCATAGCTGTGGAGGTTTGTCTTCCTTTCCTGATGTTCTTATTATTTAGTAGGCTATTTTTATCTTTTTTCCTCCCTTAGGTTTCAAGTCGTTGACCATTAATTTTTTATTTATAATAAATAGCCACTTAATTATTCATGATTCACAAATATTTGTTGCTGTAAGATTGTAATGGGATAAAATAAAAAGGTTAGACATACATTATTTTGATAATAGTCAGCAAAAATATATTTATTAGAGCAATAAATAATAAATATATTTATTATCTGGTGTCAAGCCCCCTGAGGTACACTAGACTCGGACACCAAAGTTCTGAATACTAAAATTACTTTTATTATAGGGTAACAATAAAAAGATCTTTCAAGTGAACGAGGGAGGTCAATTCTGAGATGTTTTCACAAATTACCTTCCAGCTTTGGACTCAGATTTTTCTTATCTAGCTGTTATCTAGACTGGAGTATCTTCTGCTGACACCCAAGGTTTTTTTCATATAGGCCAATACCAGAGGTGGGTGTCAACAGGTTCTGACCAGTTCTGGAGAACCGATAGTGGAAATTTTGCGTAGTTTAAAGAACCGGTAGTAAAAATTCTGACTGGCCTCACCCCCATCTATTCTCTGTCTCCCAAGTCCCAGCTAATTGGGAGGAAATGGGGATTTTGCAGTAACCTTTCCCTGGATTGGGAAGGGAATGAAGATTTTACAATATCCTTCCCCTGCCATGCCCACCAAGCCACACCCACCAAGCCATGCCACGCCTACCAAGCCACACCCACAGAACTGGTAGTAAAAACATTTGAAACCCACCACTGGCCAATACCCATAATACCCATAATACTCCTATGCTATGGAATTTTTTCTTTCCTGGCCAAATTCAAAGGTTTTTGACTTTTGTAACCATTCAAAATATAAAGCCCCAATATTGGAACGCTTGCCTCTATATGTTTGTTCACATCTATTAGTTATATTTTAAGTCTGTGATGGCTTTTGCTGGAGCCCATCCTGAGGAGTCTGAAAGCTTGGAAGACTAAACCTCTGGTCCCAGTGGCCTGTCCAGATTGGATCCTGCAATATTATCCTGCAATACACATATTTGCCTTCATTCTACTTCTGCCAATTTGCTCAAATGCACTATTAAGCCGTGGTGGTGCAGTGGTTTGAGTGCAATACTGCAGGCTACTTCTTCTGACTGCCGGCTGACTGCAATTCAGCAGTTCGAATCTCACCAGGCTCAAGGTTGACTCAGCCTTCCATCCTTCCAAGGTGGGTAAAATGAGGATCCAGTTTGTAAACTGCTTAGAGAGGGCTGTAAAGTACTATGAAGCGGTATATAAGTCTAAGTGCTATTGCCATTGCTATTAAACCAAAGAGGTTTAGAAAAGATTATTACCTGAAGTCCCACCAACTTCAGTGGATCTGCTGCAAGAACGGGCAGGTTTTTGATAGTTGGGTCCCATGTTTAAATCTTTTGGGAAGATCAAGAGCTGAGAAGAGGGGGATATATCTGGCCAGGATAAGATTTTTGAGTTGTGGTGGTGGTTGGTAAGGTAGATCAGAAAAATATATTCTTTGCAATTCAAATTGGGATAAATCGTTTCAGGATTATAATACAACTGTTGTGTGTTACCTGTTTGAAATGATAGGAAACCTGGGAGCAGACCATAATGTCTTTTCAGCTCAAAAACATCTGAATTGCCAGCATATGCGCAAAACATGAAGGAATTACAATTAGAAATGTTAGCCATGTTTGGGTCTCTCTCTCTCTCTCTCTTTCTCTCTCTCTCTCTTTACATGCTAAGTCTCAGATCAGTTTCATTTTTATACTCGGCCAATTGCAAATTTGTTTCTGTAGAATTCAAAGTATTTGTCTAAGCTAGAACAAAGGGAGCTCAAAATGACTGGAACAGATACAAACTACAGTAATTTAGAAGGGGAGGTTTGTTGCTTATCCTCAAACAGGACTGGAAAAAGATTGAATTTTAAAATGTGCATACATTATGGTATACATGCATAATATTATTCATTATGGAGCTTAATTTGGCATCCAAAATTTCCTCTTTTTTTTAATGCTGTGTTGTCAATATAACATATTTTCAGCATTACTGAGTCATATTTTACGTTTTCACAAACCTACGTTTTAGATGCTGTTTTGCCAGATTTAAACCCAGTCCTCATTCAGGCGTCTGTTGCAACCATCTGCTGCAGACAAGCAATTTTGGAATCTTAATCTTTATAACTTTACAAAGGGTTGCAGTGTGCTAACTTGAGTTCTACGGGCCCAGGAGACAATTGGGAGGAAATTATTATCCAGAAGACAATTTAATATAAAATGAGAAATTCATCAGTTGTGACATTCCATTCTTCAAAAGGAACAAAAGCAAAATGTTTTGCTTAAGGTTGTTTCTTCCATGCCACTTGATAAAATGTGCAACTTGATACCCTGAAGTGTTAAAATGAAGGTTGAAATCAGCAAATGGCACTGGAATTAGAGGATAGAGGCATTTTTCAACTTTTCTACTGTAATTTGCGATAGAGCTACAGTCATTTCTCTTTCCCTTTCTCTGTCTGCTACTGGTTGAATAAAAATGAAATGTATTCTAACTGCCTGGGAAGAATGAGCGTCCAAAATTCTGCTTCCCTGGGGACCTAGAAACTAAAATCTTCATAAGACAAATGCAGCTGTTTAAAGAATTTCAACACTAAGAAGCAGAAAGACCAAGCTGGCTGGATTCTAATATGGGGATGTTCATTTTGGACCCATAACGCTAGGTATACCAAGTTCATCCGATAGCCATTTAGACTAACTAGACTAGACTAGACTAGACTAAACTAGACTGGACTGGACTGGACTGGACTGGAACGGAACGGAACGGAACGGAACGGAACGGAACGGAATAACAGAGTTGGAAGGAACCTTGGAGGTCTTCTAGTCTAACCCCTGCTTAGGCAGCAAACCCTACACCACTTCAGACAAATGGTTATTCAACATCTTCTTAAAAACTTCCAGTGTTGGAGTTTTTCTGGAATTTCTGGAGGCAAGTTGTTCCACTGTTTAATTGTTCTAACTGTCAGGAAATTTCTCCTTAGTTCTAAGTTGCTTCGCTCCTTGATTAGTTTCCACCCATTGCTTCTTGTCCTGCCCTCATGTGCTTTGGAGAATAGCTTGACTCCCTCTTCTTTGTGGCAGCCCTTGAGATATTGGAACACTGCTACCATGTCTCCCCTAGTCCTTCTTTTCATTAAACTAGACATACCCAGTTCCTGCAACCGTTCTTCATATGTTTTAGCCTCCAGTCCCCTAATCATCTTTGTTGCTCTTCTCTGCATTTGAAATTGCTTTTCTTTATGCTTAGCTGATTGATTGATTGATTGATTGATTGATTTTCCCTTCAAGTTATTGTTGACTCCTGGTGATTGCTTGGACTAGACCTTGCAGTATTCTTGTCAAAATTTCGGAAGAAGTTTGTCATTGTCTTCTTTCTAGGACTGAGAAAGTGACTGACTCAGGGTCACCCAGTTATTTATTTTTATTTTTATTTTATTTTATTTTATTTTTGAACTTGTATACCGCCCTTCTCCCTAAGGACTCAGGGCGGTGAACAGGCAAATAAAAACATCAAATACAAATATTAAAATACAGTTAAAAATATATATAAATTTGGCCCCATTAATTAAAACAATAAACAAAAACAATTAAAAACACTTAAAAAGAGTTAGGCCAGCCCGGCTTGTTGGAAAAAGAAGGTTTTAAGGGCACGGTGGAAGGCACTGAGGTCCTGGATTCTCCTTATCTCTGGGGGCAGCTGATTCCAGAGGGTAGGTGCCCCCACAGAGAAGGCCCTCCCCCTGGGGGTCACCAGCCTGCATTGTTTGGCTGATGGCACCCCGAGGAGGCCCTCTCTGTGGGAGCGCACGGGTCGATGGGAGGTCGTCGGTGGCAGCAGGCGGTCTCGCAGATAGCTAGGCCCTATGCCATGGAGCGCTTTAAAGGTGAGAACCAACACCTTGAAGCGCACCCGGAAGACCACCGGGAGCCAGTGCAGCTCGCGCAGGAGCGGTGTTACATGGGAGCACCATGCTGCTCCCGTCACTACCCGCGCTGCTGCGTTCTGGACCAGTTGGAGCCTCCGGGTGCTCTTCAAGGGGAGCCCCATCTAGAGAGCATTACAGTAATCAAGGCGAGAGGTCACGAGGGCATGAGTGACTGTGCACAGGGAATCCCGATCAAGAAAGGGCCGCAACTGGTGGATCAGGCGAACCTGATAAAAGGTCCCCCTGGTTACAGCCATCAGATGTTCCTCCAAAGACAGCTGCATATCCAGGAGGACGCCCAGATTGCGAGCCCTCTCTGTGGGGGCCAAAGACTCGCCCCCAATAGTCAGTGATGGGGTCAACTGACTATATCGGGATGCCGGGAACCACAGCCACTCAGTCTTGGAAGGGTTGAGCTTGAGTCTGTTCCTCCCCATCCAGATCCGTACAGCCTCCAGGCACTGGGACATCACTTCAAGGGCATCGTTGGGGTGGCCTGGGGTGGAGATGTACAGCTGAGTATCATCAGCGTACTGATGGTATCTCACCCCAAAGCCACGGATGATCTCGCCCAGCGGCTTCACATAAATGTTGAACAGGAGGGGTGAGAGGACCGACCCCTGAGGCACTCCACATATAAGAGGCCTCGAGGTCGACCTCTGCCCCCCTGCCAACACGAACTGCGACCGGTCAGAGAGAAAGGAGGAGAACCACCGTAACACGGTGCCCCCCATCCCCAACTCTTCCAACCGGTGCAGCATGATACCATGGTCGATGGTATCAAAAGCCGCTGAGAGGTCTAAGAGGACCAGAACAGAGGAACAACCTCTGTCCCGAGCCCTCCAGAGATCATCAACCAACACGACCAATGCCGTTTCCGTGCTGTGCCCAGGCCTGAAACCAGACTGGAACGGATCCAGATAGGATGTTTCCTCCAGGAATTGCGGAAACTGTCGCACGACCACACTCTCAACAGTTAGCTATGTGCCTAAGGCAGGTCTAGAACTCATTGTCTCCCAGTTTCTAGTCTGATGCCTTAACCACCAGATCAAACTAGCTCTCTTAGATTATTTATGGAAAAAATCAAATTAGAGTTTAAAGGTTTTAAGGATTTGATTGAAAGGAACACTATAAAACAGCATTGCATTTTTTTCCTTTCCCAACTCAAATTGTGGTTAAAATAAAGCAAAACTGGTTACATTCCATCATGTCTAAACTTTACAGATGTAATTTATGAGGAGAATGACAACTCGATCTGTAACTAAACATAAGTCTAATATTAGAAATATAATAAAAATAATTGTAAAAATCCAAAGTATAAAAAATGGGATATGTTCACATTTCTTTCAAATTTCTAGAGCTTCGTACTGTATAAAGTAGTGAATAAGTTATATACCTTGTAATGCCATATCTACACAGGTGTTAATGAAACAAACACTTAAGAAGAGGAAATATTGAGCTGATATAACATCCAAAGGGCAGGGTAATTTAATATTTTTTAAAAAAACAAAAACAAAAGTATGGGGATTTTCTATTTATTGCATCTAATACTGTATCTTCTCTTTTAATTACAAGAGTCAGAAGCAATTTATCAATAGGAAAGTTATTAAATGATGCATTAAGAAGAACTACTTTATGATACTAAGTGGAAAGCTAATCTCCTGCTGCTTTAAGAAATTTAAAAGATAAGATTAAAGAAGGATTGTATTCTGTTTCATTATGTGCAATCACTGAGATTGTTCTTGATTTAGTCTTGATAATTTAAAACAATAATATTTAATATGCATTGAATTACACCTCATTGGTTTTCTTTACCCATAATAAAGGATATACTGTATTTTTCAGAATATAAAATGAACTGGAGTATAGGTTTTTGGGGAGGGAAATAAGAAAAAAGCTGATTGGCGGGTGGATTGGCCTCCTGGAATACCCCCAATCAGCTGTTCCCAGAGATGAATTTTAACAACAGGTTCGCTGGTTGTGAGCTATGTGCCTTGTTTTTTTTTCAGCCTCTGTTTCAGAGGCTTTTTTTTCTGCCTCTGAAACTTCTGAAACTCCTTTTCAGAAAAAAAAGTTTTTTTTCTGCCTCTGAAAGCCTCCGAAACAGAGCTTCAGAAAAAAAGCCTCTGAAACTTCATTTCTGAGGCTTTTTTTCTGAAGCTCTCTTTGGAGGCATTTATTCCTGAAGCTTCAATTCTAAGGCTTTTTTCAGCCTCTGAAACCTCTGTTTGAGAGGCTGGGTGGGGCTACATTCAGAGTATAAAACGCACCCAGATTTATGTAATTTATATGCCGCCCTTCTCCCATAGGACTCAGGGCGGCTTACAAAACAAAACAGAATTACATAAACAATTTAAAATCAGTTTAAAATTAAATTAAAATCAATTAAAAAATTATTAAAATTATTTGAAGTCACCCCTATGGATTCAGCCCATTTGGTGAAAAAGTCACGTCTTCAATTCGCGGCGGAAGGAGAGGAGATCCGAGGCTGTCCTGAGGCTGATGGGCAACCCATTCCAGAGGGTCAGCACTCCCACAAAGAACGCTCTCCCCCTGGGGGCCGCCAGCCGACATTGTCTGGCTGATGGCACCCTGAGGAGGCCCGCTCTGTGTGAGTGCACCGGACGATGGGAGGAAGGCAGGAGATGATCCTGCAGATACCCCGGGCCTAAGCCATGTAGGGCTTTATAGGTGAGCACCAGCACCTTGAAACAAACCAGAAGAGCCACCGGCAGCCAGTGCAGCTCGCGCAGGAGAGGTGTCACATGGGAGTACCGAGTACCCCCCGTAACAACCCGCGCGGCCGCATTCTGGACTAACTGTAGTCTCCCCATGTAGAGGGCATTACAGTAGTCCAACCAAGACGTAACAAGGGCATGAGTGACCGTGGCAAGGGCATCCTGATCTAGGAAAGGGCGCAACTGGCGCACAAGGCGTACCTGTGCGAAGGCCCCCCTGGTCACGGCTATCAAATGATCTTCTAGGGATAGCCATGAATCCAGGAGGACCCCTAGATTGTGGACCCTTTCTGAGGGAGTAAGAATGTCCCCTCCCATCACTAGTGACGGGGTCACTAGATCAAGAGATGCTGGTATCCACAGCCACTCGGTCTTGGATGGGTTGAATCTGAGTCTGTTTCTTCCCATCCAGGCCCGCACCGCTTCCAGGCAGCAGGACATCACAGAAAGGGCATCCCCAGGGTGATCTGGGGTGGAGATGTAAAGCTGAGTGTCATCAGCATATTGATGATAGCTCACCCTGAAACCACGAATGATCTCACCCAGTGGCTTCTTGTAGATGTTAAAGAGCAGCGGGGAGAGAACCGACCCCTGAGGCACCCCAGAAGTGAGAGGTCTCAGGGTGGATCTCTCTCCCCCCATCCACACAAACTGTGAGCAGCCCAAGAAGTAGGAGGAGAACCACCGTAAAACGGTGCCTCCCACCCCGAGTTGCTGCAGTAAGATACCATGGTCAATGGTATTGAAAACCGCTGAGAGGTCAAGAAGGACCAGGATGGAGGAACAACCCCCATCCCTGGCCCGCCAGAGATAATTTACTAGGGCGACCAATGCCGTTTCCGTGCTGTAACCGCACCTGAAACCTGATTGGTATGGGTCTAGGTAGTCAGTTTCCTCCAGGAACTGCAGGAGCTGCTGTGCCACCACAGACTCAATTTTCACCCTTAGTTTTGGGGGGGAAAGGTGTGTCTTATACTCCGAAAAATACGGTATTCACACTGCATTCTTAACACTGGTCCAATTCTGTGCTCATACCATTTTGAATCCACATCAGACTAAGACACTCCTGTCTAGTTTGAGACCATTTGCTAGGGGTTTGCCAATTATTCTGTCCAGATTGCAAACTTTCATGTCCTTCAATTGGACATGTGCATGCCACACACACACACACACATTTCAGAGCTACCTATTTATCCACTTTTTTGTCCATCATCTCTCAAGTCATTTTAAATAAATAAAAAAAATAATCCCCAACTCCTCTGACCATTTAAGAAACTCTATAACTTTCTAAGGCAAGTATGATATTATTTCTTGACCTGACGTGACCTTGACCTGACCTGAAGGTTGAAGTAGGACCCGAGATATTCCAGAATACTCTTGATTGAACTAAAGTAGAATAACAGAATCCTGAAAGTCTGTCCAGGTCCCTTTCCCTTTCCATTCCACTTACACTAAATAAAATTATGTGAGTTTATTTTGAGTTTCTTTCTGATATTTTCCTCCTTCTTGGATTGTGCAATCTTTTCTGAAAATCCCCCTTAATGACTTGTTCATCTCTTAAGTCAGCTGTAAATCTTTACATCACTGTACCACCAGAATAGGCTATATAGAGATTATACCAACTTTTTAATTTTCAAACTTTTTGAAAGTAGATAAACAGCACAGGGTTTGAGAATCCTATCCGTTGAAAACACCAAGTTTTTTTTTTAATTATTATTATTTTTATCCTGCCCCCTTCCCCACACAGAGATGATGATAGATGGATGGATGGATGGATAGATAGATAGATAGATAGATAGATAGATAGATAGATAGATAGATAGAGTGGTGAAATGTAAAATTTGTTACTACTGGTTTTGTGGGCGTGGCTTGCTGGGAGGGGGTAATGTGACTGGGAGGGCATGGCCAACTTTTTTTTTTACCTTTTAAAAGCATTTTTTTACAACCAAATGCTTTTAAAAATAAAAAAAAAAGAGGCTCTGACGATTGCGTACCACAGCTGTGATCGTCAGAGCCTTTTTTTAATCTTTTAAAAGCAGGAAGTAATGACACCCGGCCACAATCGCTACCGGATTATCCGATCCAGTCCGAACTGGGAGCATTTTATCCCTGGATAGATAGATAGATGAATAGACAGAGAAAGAGAGACAGACAGACAGACAGACAGCATCTTAATCACCACACCAAACTGGCTTTCGGGATTAGAGGGAGGACACTAGTTGAGGCATCTGCAGGAAGTTAGATGAAGTTGTTACCCCAAAGAAGGAGGCTAAGAAGTGGCTAAGGTGAGAAGACCATAGAGTATCTGGGAGAGAGATTAAGGCCTTCTGTTCTGTCCCCGCCTCACACACACACACCAGCAGTCGATCAAGAGTTAAAATAAACCAGTAGACAAGAATTTCCTTTGATAACAGAATTGGCAGTAACCCAGTGGCTGCTTGCCAACAGTCTTTACTTACAAAGGGAGGTTTATCACCTCCCACCGAAAACATCAAAGTCCATAAAAGCCAAAGAATAGTCAAGTCCAGTCCAAAAAATCAGTCCAAGCAGAGCAGAAATGCAGAATGACTTGCTAGCTTTCAGTTTTGTCCGTCACAAAGCTTGAATGGCCACCACACCCCCTTTTATCCCCTGTGGGGTGTGGTCCAGTGACTCAGCTTAATCTCTGGCACGTCTCCTTCTCTGCTGCGCGTGCTTGTCTTTCCGACGCTGTCGGGGATCCAGCCAAGACTTATCTCTGTCACTGTCTAACTGCGGCTGCTCGGAAGTGCCTGGCTCCTGGCCTATCTCTTCTCCTTCGGAAGACACCTGAGGCATTGCCAGAGATGAGGGTCCTGGAGAGGGAGGCCTTGCCAACTCCTCTCCTTCATTTTCAGAGTCTTCTCCCTCCGATAAGACGGGCTCGGGGGTCGGAGTCACAACACCTTCAATATTCTGTCCTATGGGCTGAATTAAGGTTAGTTACCTTGTAATATTAAAAAAAAAAAATTAAACACAAATAACAAAAAGTTCAGTAAAACAGGCTTGAGACACTAATAAAAACCTAGTTTACCAGCCATACTAATTTAAATAAGCCTTAGTTTAGAACTAAGCTCTGAGCCTTAGTTCAAAATATTTTAGTCAAGGGCAAATACAATTGAAGCCACAGTGAAAGGAATCAACTAAACTTCTCCTTCATTGGGGGACCCTAGATCAATTACCTGACAATTTTATATTACTTAAAACACTGGAAACAGAAAACTTTCTTGTAAAGTGAAAGTGAGAGTCAAGTCTAATCCAGCGGAATTCTTAATAAATTACTCTGGAAACATCTTTAACTGTGTATAACATTTGGAAATTCAGTGTGGGAGCTAAAATTTATAGTATTTATAGAAAACGTGTTAGTTTCATAGTGAATCAGCAGAGATTATTTGTATCTCTTCCTTTCCCCTATATGGTCTTCAACCTTCTAGAAGATCCTCTTAATTTGCACAACATTCATCAAGCCTTGACTAAAAATTGTGTGCTTTCTCATTCAAGTTTAGGACAGATGCCATACACTAGAATAAACAACTGTGAAAAAAGCATTTAGTTTGACAGCTGCTGAAATCTAGTTAATAAGCCCGCAAAGAGCACAGGGCCATGTCCAGAAGCTTAATTTTGGATGATTTCCCTGTCTTATAAATTCAGTGGCATTAACAAGGTAGATAGAGAGAAGTAATTACAAAATAAGCTTATTCTTCTCCACAAAAAAAGTAAACTTCTGCAACAGAACACCATATGCAATACACAAAGGCTGCATATTAAAGATAATGCCATATATAAATAAAATAACGTGTCCTGTGTACCTTGGTGTTAGATCCAGTGATGGGTTGCCCCCGGTTTGGACCAATTCGCAAGAACCGGTAGTAAAACCGGCGGGAAGCTCCGCCCATGTCATCAGGAAGCTTCTGTGCAGAAGCACGGGCAGCCCCATTGCAAACCAGTAGTAAAGGTAAATACAACCCACCCCTGGTTAGATCACAGGTTTTACATACACAATAATTCTAAATTCAGGTACATCAGACAATGTGAGATTCTCAGTCATCCAGGTCATGGTTGTCCCAAAGATGTTTTTTCAAGAGTCAACTGGATTTTTTTGTTTTGTTTTTCCTTTAAGATGTTGGGTACTCTTGGTCTTCGTGGCTACTCATCCAAGAAGTTTCTTCAGTTCTGAAGAACAGAAGCCCTCTTCTTTGCACTCATTCACAATAGGTTTTGATTATTGTGATGCAGCTGTTCCAGTATTTTCCATGTTAGGTAGAAATTCTAGAAGCTGAATTGAATACTGTTGGAAGCAATGCCTCCATTATGGGGGCTTTTGTTGGAAAACATTGAAAGGTACATATGATGCCAAATCAGGACCCATAAGGTGTAGTCAAGCACATCAAGATGGCAGCCGTGGCAATGTGATTGATGTATGTAAAAAAAAACCCACTGGATTTTGAGTACACCATCATGGTCACCATCTTGTCTTGATTGACCATACCTTTGGATACCCTATCGATATCTAAGATTGGACTTCATTTTATTATGTTAATTTTAAAAAAGCTATGTTTATACCAATTAATTTCCAAGATCGGTTTAAAAGGATGATCTTATCTGTAAAGCACTGAAAACCTATGTGACAAGGAATAGTTTATTATTTTACGGATTCCTGAGCCTGTCAGGGTTCCAAGTAATACATCCATTGCAAGCAAAAACTCGGAGGCAGATGGAATGATTCAGTTATCAATCACATTATTCCTATACCCCCAATTTCTCCAGGCTAAAAACCCTTTGCTCTTCTGAAACTAAACAATTAGAAAATATTCCTTACATCCTGGAAAAAAAAGAAACCCTCCTTCAAACCGAGAAGAGCAAAATGTATTTTCAGGGACAGCTGTGGCATTTATCTGAGAAGAGCTCTTTGCAAACACAGCCCTTGGCAGAGTTGCTGGTGCTGGCTGGGTGGCAGGAAGAGCAGCTTGGTTTTGTATGAAACACATTGTGGTTTTTGCACTGGCAGAATCCGGTACAGGATCAAAAGCCCCCGACAAAAGATGTGCAACATTGAGGAATCATCATACTTGGAGGCGTTAGCTTCTGGGATAGTATTGGGAGCTAGAGATGAGCAATAGGAATTGTCCTTTTGTCCTTATCTCTTTTCAGCATCATCTCCCCACTTTTAAAAACTGCTGGCTGTGTTTCTTTTTAAAGCTGTTTTATTTTGACAGGCTTTAAAATAAATAATAATAAAAAAAAACACCCTGATGTTTGTCATTTAACATTTGCTTGTATTACATTTTGTGTTTGTACCAGGGAAGGTAAAATGCCATTCCCTAAATAGATGTTTCACAAAATTTCCCACAGTAACCAATTCCTTCTTTGCACTTGAGTCTCCTAAGTGTTAACAAAGATAAGCCAAGAGAGAAGTGAAATCTGCAGCACCCTATTACAGTATATCTTGGAAAGGGTTTCTTACCTGAAAATAATGGTATAACCAAGAGATGACGGTTTGCTTTAGGTGTAGTCTGCTGGCTTTTAGATCCTTTTTTTTAAAAATGAAAACACCACTTTCATTTATTTATCATTCTTTGCCTGGTTTCTTCTTCCAAATCTGATTTGTTTCATTTTTTCTTTATGAAAGTCTACTTTAATAGAACTCTTGGGTATAATACAATTAATAAAAACAATAAAATAAAATAATAGATCTAGGTCAAAATCAGACAGATCTAGCCAGGGGTGGGCTTCAAAAATTTTAGCAAGGGGTTCTCTGCCTGGTTACTGGGTGGACGTAGCCATGGTGGGTGTGGCCTAGTCAGCCTCCTGCACCACAGTGGGGTGTGTGTGTGTGTGTGTTTCCCTCCCTGGGTTTGGAGGCTTTGCTTGAGCCTCCGGGAGGGTGAAAACGGCTTCCCCAGGCTCCAGAGGCCCTCTGGAGGCCAGAAACACACCCGTTTCTGGCCTTCCCGAACTTCCAGTAGGCCCATTTTTCACCTTCCCCGAGCCTCTGTGTGCACCCTGTACTTACCTGCATCCAAAATGGGCCTGGGAGGGGAGGGGTAGGCGGGGCCAGCCAGGAATGGGATTTGAGGGTTCTCCAAACTGCACAGAATCTTAGCTAGAGGTTCTCCCGAACCCATGTAAACCCCCAGAAACCCACCCCTGGATCTAACAGCACCACAAGCTTGGATGAATAACCAGCTGAAGCGAACTAGTGCCAATAAGGTTGGTCCATTAATGAGGTCCATTAAATTTTAAGCTCCCAGACAGTTCAGCAGCATCTTGAACAGGCAAAATGTTAACAGTCTTGCAATCTCTTTAAAAACAATGAAGTCCCAAATTATGTCCCTAACAATAATATATATGCTTTATTTTGCAGTATTTGCAGTTCCATATAATCTTCAGAGATAGCTCTGTAACAGTGTATTGCAATAATCTAAGGAGACACTAACAACAGAAGTTAGGTAGAGCAGTCACCCAAGATTCAAGGTTTAGACAAACCCATCTGAGCACAGTCTGGATTGACTATAAGAAAGCCCATGACTTAAGGCGACACATATTAATCTGTGAATATTTGGTGCCAAACAAAGTGCATGGCACTAAGGACCTTCCTCAAGAATTCAATGGGCCAATGAAGACAACACTGGAAGTCAACTCAAGAGAGCTCCTACAAGTGGCCATCAAGTATGTCATATATCAAGGTGATGTACTGTCACTGCTGCAATTCTGCATAAGCTTGATTGAACCCCCTCAGCCAGACAATCACAAGGACTGGATACAAATACAACTTCTGGAGAAAAACTACCATCAGCTATCTCCTCTACATGGATGATAACTTGTTGATCCACCTGATCACAGTGCCTTACAGCCCCTCTAAGTGATTTTTACATAGTTAACATATTGTCCCAACTATCTGGGTTCCCATTTTACTGAGCTCAAAAGGATGGAAGGCTGAATCAACCTCGAGCTGGTGAGACTTGAACTGCCGAACTGCTAGCAGCTGGCAGTCAACAGAAGTAGCCTGCAGTACTGCATTCTAACCACTGCGCCACCATGATTCATGAATGTCATTCAGAAGTGTGGCTCAATAATAGTCAAGTGAAAAATGATAGTTAAGACTGATGGGAGTAACTACCAGCATGCAGGCCAACCACAAGTAGCTTGGTATTCCACAATCGCATGGGAATCAAGGAAGACAGCAACTTTCCAAGTATCACCAATAGATAAGACATGTCCTAAAGAGCCATCTTAATGGGAAGAACAAGATCCATGCCATCAAAGTGTATGCCTTGACAGTCATCAGATATTCTGCCAGTCATCAGATATACTGAACTGAACAAAGAAAGACATGGAAGTTGCTAATGTGTAAACCCAGGAGTTCCTCACAATGTACAGAGGTTTTCATTTCAAGCCCAACATCCAGAGTCTGTACACCACATGGAAAGAGGGAGAGGGAAGTGTCAGAGTCACTGTCTTGGATGAAAGTTTTCAGGAATACATCAGTAAGATGGCACCCAAAGATGAACTGCTGAAAGAATGCCCGAGGCAGCAGCAGACATGGGAGAAGAATCAAGCAGAGTAAGTGCAATGGGAAGACAAGGTTCTGCATGGCATGTACCATCAACAGAAAGCTAAGGTAGCAGACATTGGGAAATCCTACAAGTATCTGGAAAGGGATAAGCTAAAAGACTATCCCTTTCATAGCACAAGAACAAGCATTAAGCACCAGATCCATAGAAGCAGAGGTCTACCATACTAGACAGGACCTGAGGTGCAGACTGTCAACTTGCAAAGCTTTCAAGTTGCCATGAGCAGGAGGGAGGGAGAACTGAAGTGAATTCCATACATTTTTCTGATCGCAATCAGAAGGAGGGTGTTAGGTTTCACAGCCAGCCAAAATGGTTAATTGGAGAATGTGATTTATGACATGGCCGGGGGGGGGGGAGGGGAGAGACAGGGTCATAGGGGAACGTAAATCTACGTGGGGTCAGTCCTGATTGCATCTGAGTATTGCCGGAATGGTGCTCTAAATAAATCACTATATTTCCTTTGAAGTTTGGAACATGGCTCATGAATTAATTAGGGCACCTTTCGGAAACTTGACACAGACTATGCAGAGAGGCTTCAGAGACAAGATATGGCAGGGTATAAGATGCAGGTAGAAACAGCATATACTATTAACAACAAACAAACAAACAAGTAGCTGACATTATGTATAGGAAGATCTGAACAGTGTATGGGCTAGACCCTCCCAAGTCCAGATGGGAGATTCCACAGAAGGCCATGGAGAATAACAAGACTAAGATCCTGTGGACATCCAGATCCAGATCCAGATCCAGGCAGGCAGCTAAAGGCCAATCAATCAGAATCATGGTACTAAACAAGGACCAGAAGACATCGTTGGTGATAGATGAAATGATGCCAACTGATCAGGAGGAAGCAGAATGAGAAGCTGGAGAAATACCAGGGACTGAAGGAAGAACTAGAGAGGATGCAGAAAAACCAAAATGATTTCAGCAGTGGTGGGAAGATCAGATCATCAGAGCTCTCTGTTCAGACGAGTGCAGTGCTAGGAACAGCTGAGGTCCAATTTATGGGACAGACACTCAAACTTCCAGGCCCTGGTAGTTGACCCAAGATTGAGGAAATCACACACCACTCATAGGGAATTTTAAATTTTTATTTGTTATGCTCTGGGCATTATACCATAATGTGTAGCTCAGATTTTTGTTATGACAATGGCAGATTGCCTATTTGGGCCAGGAAGCATTCATGGTCTACATTTCTATTTCCACTAGCAATCTCAGCACTTTTTTTAAAAAAAAAAATCATTTTCTGCTTTGCTTGTTGAGATGCTTGGAGATTAATCTCTGGATTAATTTTCTTTCATTTAATTGCATCCCTCCCTGAATCCTTCTTTTTTTCTCTCTCTCTCTCTTTCTCCCCCTCTCTCTTTTTGGCATGACAAATATTTATAGGATAGCATATTTGACAGATAATTTCTGCTGGGAAAATGATGTAACTGGCATAATAGCAAAAAGCTAAGCTCAATGCAGTGACAACTATGAGATGCTTGAAGCAAATTGCCAAAGTTATAATTCAGCAACAGAAAACACATTCTTGGGTGCATTAAACAGGTTGCTGCATTTTGCTTAGAAAAAAAGACTTACTTCTAACATGGATCAATTTATTTTTTCCTATGCAGGGATATTTTGAGATTCTGAGGGCAAGTCTCTGGTGGGCCATTCATGAAAGGAGGGAGGAGACTTAAAATTGGAGAAACCAATGTTCTCTTGGTCTTGGTCCATGTCATACCATGCCTGTTGTTGTTTGCTTCTATTTTGTGAGCCACTCAGGATCAATTGGATGGGTGGCATCCAAGTCAAATAAATGGATAAAGCTTCTGATCTGGCAAAAAAACAAAAACAAACCTATCTCTAGAACTAATCAACTTATTACTTGGGCTGGAAAAAAAGTTTAAAAAAGTAAAAGTAAAATGATGCATACAAATTTCTCCGCATGTTGGGATTTAAGCAACTGGGTGTGGAAAAGTTGGAAGGCTTCAAAATCAGAGTAGCTGGACTTCAGCAAAGAATTGCTTTGTCCAGGGACTATAGTTTAATTCTGTCCTACCCATAGGCAGCTTGTGGCTGAAGAAGAGATAAATGGTTAAATGTGCATTATAACATCATAACACAAACTCTAATAGCAATAGCAATAGCACTTAGACTTATATACCGCTTCATAGTGCTTTACAGCCCTGTCTAAGCAGGGTTAGCCTGCTTTACAGAGTCAGCCTGTTGCCCCCAACAATCTGGCTCCTCATTTTACCCACCTTGGAAAGATGAAATGTGGAGTCAACCTTGAGCCTGGTGAGATTCGATCTGACAAATTGCAGGCAACCGGCAGTCAGCACAAGTAGCCTGCAATAATGCATTCTAACCACTGCACCTGTTCTATCCCCGTCCCTACACACACACAAACAGCCAGCCGGGGGCTAAAGAATTACTTGGCACACACAAGGTTCGTTATCAGGAACTTGGCAGCAATACGATAATCGTCTGCCAAGTGCTTTACTTCAAGAAGAGGGAGTTTTCCTCCACCAGATAAACACCAACAAATGCACACAGTTTTCAAAAACAGTCCAGCTCAAACAGAAACCTTCAGCAGATTCAGGCGTTGTACAAAGTGACTAGCCAGAAGTTAGCTTTGTCCGTCACAGAGTCTAAATGGCCACCACACTCTCTTATATAGCCTGTGGGGTGTGGTCCAGTGACTCAGCTTAATCCCTGGCACGCCTCTTCATCTGCTGCAAACGTTTATCTCGCCTTTGCTGGCGTGGATCCAGGAATGACGTATCACTGTCATCGCTGTCATCAGAGACACCTGGCTCCTGGCCAATCTCCTCTCCCTCGGCAGGCACCTGAGGCATAGCCAGAGAGGAGGGGCCTGGAGAGGGAGGCCTGGCCGGCTCCTCTCCTTCATGTTCGGAGCCTTCTTCCTCCGATAAAATGGCCTCAGGGTTGGAGCCACAACAGCACCACCACGGCTCTGCGTCACCACGGCTCTTTGTGTATTTGCATTGTGACACGTGCATATATGTAAGGCAGTGGTGGGATTCAAAAATGTTTACTACCGGTTCTGTGGGCATGGCTTGGGGGCCGTGGCATGGTATGGCTTGGGGGGCGTGGCAGGGGAAGGATACTGTAAAATCTCCATTCCTTCCCCACTCCAGGGGAAGGTTACTGCAAAATCCCCATTTCCTCCTGATCAGCTAGGACTTGGGAGGCAGAGAATAAATGGGGGCGGGGCCAGTCAGAGGTGATATTTACCGGTTCTCCGAACTACTCAAAATGTCTGCTACCATTTCTCCAGAACTGGTCAGAATCTCCTGAATACCACCTCTGATGTAAGGGACAGAGCTTGTATCATGGCATTACAGCAATTTTCAACACAATTTCACCTCACTGCAGATGCCCCTAAGCATATTATTCGGATATGAATTTAATAAAGAGAGCATTAATCAAAGCTCGTTTAATTACATTAGTTGGAAAGATGAGATGTATTTCCCAGCAGTAATTCTTCTTCCAGAATTTACAAGAAATTGTTCTCTACTAGAGCAGCCAACCTTTGGTCTGAGAAAGATTTTGCACACATACAGGATTTCCATTGATGACATATAAGAAAGCAAATCATTAGCTTATTATTAGTTCATTAGACATTCTTAACAGAACAATTAAAACTCAGACCACACATTTTCTGAATAGTTTTTATCCCAGAGCTATAATTGCACTCAATAATGAACTAAAGGCAGTGGTGGGATTCAAGTAATTTAATAACCGGTTCTCTGCCCAACAACCAGTTTGCCAAACTGTTCAGAAAGTTAACAACCAGTTCTCCCAAAGTGGTGAGAACTGGCTGAATCCCACCACTGACTAAAGGGCCACCATAAGTGAGCAGTTGGACCAGTGGTGGGTTGCCCCCGGTTCGGGCCGGTTCGCAAGAACCGGTAGTAAAACTGGCGTGAGGCTCCGCCCACTGACCCGGACATCATCAGAAGTGATCTGCGCATGCGCGTGGGCATGATGTAAACCGGTAGTAAAGGTAAGTAGAACCCACCCCTGTGTTGGACAGCATTACTTGGTCTGTTGTGTGGATGTTTGGGTGGTTTAGGGGTGGGGAATTGTGGTGGGTGGGAGTGTGTTTGGGGATTGTTATGTGTGTTGGACCTGGTCTTTGGGTGTTAAGTGAATTTCATTATATGGGTATACTATGTATACACGTACAATGATAATAAAGTCATTATTATTATTATTATTATTATTATTATTATTATTATTATTATTATTAATAATAATAATAATAATATTTATTTTATTTTAATAATGATTTTTTTTTATTTTGTTGTAAGGAGCAATAAAACAGGATACAATTAACGTAAGCAACTAATTAAAAAAAAACAACCCCACCACAAAACATTATGGCATTGCATTCAATTTGGGACAAACGCATGTTGAAATAAAACCACTTTTAATATATTTGTGAAAGCCAAGATGGTGGAAGCTCTCATGGGAGGAGAGCATTCAATACAGGAAGGAAAAGTACTGAGAACATCTGATGTCTCCATCCTTCAGTTATCTGAGAAATGGGGAAGTGGGGACTCTCAGAAAGCTCCCCGGATAATAATTGAGTTGGAGAAGGAGATTCTGTTCTCAACGTTCACTGTTGTTATGTCATGTAAGATTTAATGGAGCAATATTGATTGATTGTGCCATATAGGCAGGGTTGAATTTTATCAATCCAGCAGATAGATCTTCTCTATGATGATCTCTCCATAACCTAGTGTCCTTCAAGTATTCCAATGGTACACCTTTCACCAACGTCACTGAGTTCATCCTTTTCCTCTTTTTTCTTCCACTTTTCCCAACTTTAGAACTTTCTCCAGAAAACTCATGAAAGAATAACAAGGGAACTTAGAGGTCTTCTAGTCCAACCCCCTGTTCAGGCAAAAAGCTCTGACCTATACCTTTTTTAGACAAATGGCTGTCCAATCTCTTCTTACAAATCTTCAGGGTTGGAGCAGCCACAACTTCTGGAGATAAATTATTCCACTGATTAATTGTTCTAACTGTCAGGAAATTTCTCCTTAGTTCTAGGTTGGTTCTCTCTTTGATTAGCTTTGATCCATTGTGACGTATCCTGCCTTCAGGTGCTTTGGAGAATAAGTTGACCCCTTCTTTTTTGCAGCAGTCCCTCAAATATTGGAACACTGCTAATCATGTCACCCCTAGTCCTTCTTTTCATTAAACTAAACATACCTAATTCCTACAATGGTTCTTCATATATTTTAGCCTCCTAATCATCTTTGTTGCTCTTCTCTGCACTTTTTCTGAAGTCTCATCTTTTTTATATTGTGGCAATCAAAACCTATAATATGCAAAAGTACTATATACAGGTACTTCATCTGAAGGAGAATAATTTGAACCTAAATTGGATCCAGAACCACACTGGTAACCAATACAATTAAATAAAGAAAGATTATTCTGCACTGGAAGATTGACCCACCAATACTCAGATACCTGTTTTGTATCACTTGTAGCTTTTGGGTTATCACCAATGCTCTCCCTCATTGTAAAGCATTTTGTTTGTCTAAAGCAGTGTTTCTCAACCTTGGAAGCTTGAAGATGGGTGGACTTCAATGCTGCTGGCTGGGGGATTCTGGGAGTTGAAGTCCACCCATCTTCAAGCTACCAAAGTTGAGAAACACTGGTCTAAAGGTTCAGCATGTTTGCTGAGATCATGCTGGATCACTTTTGGGTCTTGGTAGAGGAAAGGCAAAAGGGTAAATCTGATGCCATATTCCTGCTCGAAGAACAATCCAACCAGTCCTCTGACTCTTCAAATTTGCTGTCAATAATTATGCAACTTCATAATTGTTTTATATGATGACGTGTTTACTTAACCTTATTGAATGACACACCTGCTTATTTTGTGGCACATTGCCCATTGTATCTATTGATGCAATTGTTGTATCATTCTGGTCATGATTCTGACCTATTATAATTACATAGTACTTTTGCCCATTTGCAAATGGTCTTTTTGTTTGTGGGTTTTGTCCTACTTCCATCTCATTATTTCTCAGGAGCATTTTGATCTGTGACCAGCCCACTGGTTATTTACCTTTGCAAGGTGGCTGTAAAACATTCAGATGAGACCAATTAACAGGAAATTCTCACAAAGCTGTGGGGGAAGACTGGAGCTCGCTGGTAGCCCACCTAGCAATTTAAATGAAACTGATATTACTAGGTAAGATTAAAAGGGCCTCTATTCCAGCAATCTTCTGACTCTAGGTCAGCAATGTTAAGCTAGATGGACCACAATATGATTCAACTTCCTATGGTATTCTGAATCCAGCTTGTTTCCTACAGTTCTGATTTCTATAGATTCAGTGATGCGGGAATTATTCTCTATTGTTTCCCAAATTTGTAAATTCCACAGTGTCAAATTTGTAAAAGCCATTTGTCCTTATCTCCGACTGTCTCCTTTTTTCCCCTTTGAACTATCTATTCACACAAGACAATAAAAAAGACTATCTTACTTTCCACAGTATCTATTTTTGTTCCTCCATTCACTGCCCTATCTCTCCATTGTACAAAATTAAACAGCAAAAAAAAAAAAAGGCCAGAACAAAAAGATGGGTTTTACCTGCCCCCCCTTATCTCACTTTCTCTGAAGAGAAAGTGGATAATTTCTGGTACAGAGGCTTTCAAAAGAACATACACAAATCTATTATTTTGCGCAGTATCCAGTCAAGCCGGAAACATGAGTTTCTGGCAAAGATGCACTATGGGGGGAAAAGTCATAAATGTTTCTGTATATAGGTTAAAGGTAAAGGTAAAGGTTCCCCTCGCACATCTTTGCTAGTCGTTCCCGACTCTAGGGGGCGGTGCTCATCTCCATTTCAAAGCCAAAGAGCCAGCGTTGTCTGAAGACGTCTCCATGGTCATGTGGCCGGCATGACTAAATGCCAAAGGAGCACAGAACACTGTTATCTTTCCACCAAAGGTGGTCCCTATTTTTCTACTTGCATTTTTTTATGTGCTTTCAAACTGATAGGTTGGCAGAAGCTGGGACAAGTAACGGGAGCTCACCCCATTATGTGGCACTAGGGATTCGAACCACTGAACTGCCGACCTTTCAATCGACAAGCTCAGCGTCTTAGCCACTGAGCCATATAGGTTACTTGGGTACAAATTTAAAGCAATCTGTTTGGACAGCCTTTGATAGAAAGCCTGTCATTTACCACTGAAGTTATCTGGCATAAACTAACGGCAATAATGTAGAATCTAAAGACTTTAAAACTAAATATCAGTATGATATTTCAGATTAGTATGAGCAAGGAAGATGGATGAGGAATCTAAAATAGGACAAGTGATTCCCACACATTTATAAATGGGGACAGTTTATATATATATATATATATATATATATATATATATATATATATATATATATATATATATATATATATATACATATATACATAGATGGTGTAGTTGTGATATATTTATCTTGCACTTTTCTTCCATGATAGAACTGAGAGTAGCTTATATGGTGTCTTATGTAATCCTTATTAGACAGGTTGTCTCTGGCCAATCAATAATGAATCCTTCAATCAATTAAAACACGAGTCAACTTTTTTGAGGTTGAAAGTTCTACTTTTAATGGCACAGTAAGTGTGCACTCTAAAAGTGAGTAAATCCAGGACAAACTATACATTTGTTTTTATTCATTTTAACTTTGACTTGAATTAGTAGTTGTTGTTTTTTTACTTTTTCTTTTCTTTTAATCTTTTTTTTAAAGTTCTCTCCTTTCTTCCTTAGAATCTGTCTATCTAAATATTTCATAAGAAATATGTGAGTTTATCACACTAATTTTATAGTCTGTTCTAGTTCAATAACTGTGTCACTAGATATCATCATTATCATCATCATCATCATCATCATCATAGAAAGGAACGGAGGTTGCTTCACAATTCCAAGAATCCTTTTCATTTCTTTGGTTCTTCTGACCAAACATTCTTCTTAAGAGATCTTTAGTCTTTGATTTGCTAATATTCTCATCTAAATTAAATTGTGCCAGCGATCCTCCTGTCAAAATACATTATTGTTTCTTTCTTCAGAAAACCTTTAGGATAGTGGTGTGGCTTCTAATATTCAGCTTATAACAGTTATAACATCAACAATCATTTTGAAGTGCTAATGGCTTGCTCTCAATGAATTGCACATTGTCAGAAATTGATTCTGCTCCACTGCTGGTCAAGTACTTTGCAGAATTCATTCATCACTAATCTGTCAAAAGATCTAATCAGTGTGTGTGTCCGTTAGACTCATGTCCGAAGCCGACATTTTCTGCATTTGGGTAGGATTGGAGAGTTCTCTGCATTTTAGGCATCTTAAATCTATTTGGGGATTTACACATGCTCTTGAAAATAGAAGAAAAATATTGACTTTCAAACAATGCCACCATTAAAATTTGATGGCTCACAAAAAACAGAGGTTTTAGGACCAGGGAAAAAAAGAATGAGCTGATTGTCCATCCATGGAAATAATAATAATAATAATAATAATAATAATAATAATAATAATAATAATAATAATAATAATAATAATAATTGCACAGACTGACTACAAGCAGTGGCATGACAAAGTAGCAACAATGGTGCATTGGAAGATCTGCAAGAAATATCATTTGCCTGTAAGCAAGAACTGGTGGGACCATAAAATAGAGAAAGTCCTAGAAAATGAAGAAGTTAAATTGTTCTGGGTCTTTAGAATTCAAACAGACAGGCACCTGCCACATAACACCCCGGATTTAACAATTGTCAGTAAGAAAGACAAAAAATTCTGGATAGTGGATGTGGCAGTGCCTGGAGACAGCAGAATAGAAGAGAAAGAACTGGAGAAGATAATAAAATACAAAGACCTACAAATAGAAATAGAATGACTATGGCAAAGGCAAGCAAGAGTTGTACCAATAGGAATAGGCGCCCTGGGTGCAATCCCAACACAACTGGAACACTACTTGAACACCATAGGCATTCACAAATTTGCCATCAGTCAATTGCAGGGTGGCTTTACTTGGAACAGCTTCCATCCTGCCACGATATCTGTAACACTGTCAAACATCCAAATTTGCCAATCCCAGGTCCTTAGTAAGGACACGATAGGTAGACAAAAATGCCAGTCTCGGTCTGAACATTTGACTAACGGTGAATAATAATAATAATAATAATAATAATAATAATATTTGCTGGACTTGAACATTTTGACTGTACAAAAAACCACCTTACTCGGAACATCTTACATCCTCCGACGATACCTTAACAGTTCCTAGGTCCTTGGTTAGGACTCGAGCTGCTGAGCTATTAACCAGCCTCAAAGACTGTGAATCTCACTAAAGATTAAATAATAATAATAATAATAATAATAATAATAATAATAATATTGAAGCTTCCTGCAATAACACCAGCGGAACTGCAAAAAACTGTGCTACTTGGAACATCGTACATCTTAAGAAGGTACTTGGTTGATACCTAGGACACTGGCAGTAACCCATATCAACCATTAATGGTATTTGTGATGCATTTTTGAATGTTCAGTTAACTGAGTTTCACGTTTAATGAATAAAGTAAATAATAATAATAATAATAATAATAATAATAATAATAATAATAATAATTGTGCCGATTGTAATTGGAGCCCTCGGAGCAATACCCAAAGGGCTACCCCATTATTTAGAAATTCTAAATTTGCCGGACTTGAACATTTTGACTCTACAAAAAACCACCTTACTCGGAACAGCTTACATCCTCCGACGATACCTTAACAGTTCCTAGGTCCTTGGTTAGGACTCGAGCTGCTGAGCTATTAACCAGCCTCAAAGGCTGTGAATCTCACTAAAGATTAACCAATAAATAATAATAATAATAATAATAATAATAATAATAATAATAATAATAATAATAATAAACATTTTATTGAACATTTTGACTCTACAAAAAACCACCTTACTCGGAACAGCTTACATCCTCCGACGATACCTTAACAGTTCCTAGGTCCTTGGTTAGGACTCGAGCTGCTGAGCTATTAACCAGCCTCAAAGGCTGTGAATCTCACTAAAGATTAACCAATAAATAATAATAATAATAATAATAATAATAATAATAATAATAATAATAATAAACATTTTATTGAACATTTTGACTCTACAAAAAACCACCTTACTCGGAACAGCTTACATCCTCCGACAAAATTTTAAGAAGATTGGTTGATACCTAGGACGCTGGCAGCAACCCGTATCAACCATTAGCACCAGTCAATGGTATTTGTGACACATTTTTAAATGTTCAATTGATTGAGTTTTATGTTTAATGAATAAAAGAGGTAATAATAAATAAACATTAATATTTATAATAGTTATTTTAGGGTTGGATTTGCAGATCAGATTTCTCAAGATGCAAACATTCCAAATGCGGCTGGCGCAGGGAATTGAATGTAATTCACTTCCTATTTCATCATTTTTATGGATTTATTTATCTCAGTAAAAAAACCAGTAAGGTCAACTTATTTCCACTGCTGTCCAACTCAGTATTTCACTGCTATTTAATATGACATTATGGAAAGAACACATTTCCAAGTAGACATTTTATTTTAAGGCAACAGAATTGCCAAAAACTTGTTCTCTTTTACGGTATCTTGCCCTTGATTTTATTTCTTCCACTTCAGCAACCAACATCACAGAGAGTGTTTTTCCCATTCACTGCAATTAATCTTGGGCATTTTATTCCTTATTTTTTTCCCCTTTTAATATCCTTCTTCAGACACACAACTCTGCGGCCGTCCCAATCTTTCCCTACCTTATGGGTTTTTCCTTCAATCGCCATGCTTCTTGCATTCTAGATACCATCAGTTCTAAATCTCACTCTGTTTTGCCTGCTGTCAGATACAACTCGGCTATTTGATTTCCTCTGCTTTACAGCCAGCCTAATCTGATGTCAGGTTCTTTAAGTGGAAAATTGACTCCGTGTGATTGCTTTGCATCTTTTAAAATGCCAGGATGGAAAACATTGAGAATGCCATCCTGTAAAAACTATGATAAATCCAGTGGACCTTGGGTTTTTGCTCTTCTCAAATTCATTACTGCAGAAAAATGCAGTAAGACGCATTATAAGATGGACCCTCACAGAAAGTACTCAGTATGTGCTAGAGGGTCTTATCATCCCTGAAACATAAATAGCAATAGCACTTAGACTTATATACCACTTCACAGTGCTTTGTCAGCCCTCTCTAAGTGGTTTACAGAGTCAGCCTATTGCCCCCAACAATTTGGGTTCTCATTTTACCCATCTCGGAAGGATGGAAGGCTGAATCAACCTTGAGCTTGGTGAGATTTGATCTGCCAAATTGCAGGCAGCCAGCAGTCAGCAGAAGTAGCCTGGGGTACTGCATTCTAACCACTGCACCACTGAAGCTCATAAAATGAATGAAATAGCTACAAGTGGTTGAACAAAACTAGTAAGAAAGGAAGAAGCCATTTTTAAAAAACATGCCTTTTATTTCTGATAATTTTACAACGAGGATGCACAAATTATGGACTGTCCCATATTCAGCCTTAGATTGGTGTTTTAGAGTAGTAGACCCAAAAAGTAAGCTAAGAAGAATGTATGGGCTAGGAGAAAAAGTTAGAATAGAATAGAATAACAGAGTTGGAAGGAACCTTGGAGGTCTTCTAGTCCAACCCCCTGCTTAGGCAGGAAACCCTACACCCCTTCAGACAAATGGTTATCTAACATCTTTTTTAAAACTTCCAGTGTTGGAGCATTCACAACTTCTGGAGGCAAGTTCCACTGATTAATGGAATCTGATTTAGTTTATTATAACTTTGATGTAAAATGTAAATGAAATTAATTTGGGTTAGTGGAATTATGATGGTTAGTCACACAGTCAGCCAGATGTTTAGATTAAATTTGACATTTTGTTCACCTACTTTGTGCTTTCAAGGGAGCTGGGATAGGCAGATATTTTTATTTAATATTAAAGGTATCGTCTCAGGATGTAAGCTGTTCCAAGTACAGCTGTCTTTTGCAATTGACTGATGATGATTTTGATGGTGTTCAAACGGTCCAGAACTTTTGGAATTGCACCCAAGGCACTTTTTACTATTAGTACTATCTTTGCTTTATTTTGCCACAGTCTGTAGAGATTCTCAGTCATCCAGGTCATAGTTGTCCCAAAGTTTTTTCAGGAGGCAGAGCTGAAGAAGCTTCTTGGATGAGAAGCGAAATGTCTTCAAAAGAAAAAAAAAACCAAGAAAGTCCAGTTGCCTCCTGAAAAAGCACCTTTGGGTTTTGCCACAGTCATTCTACTTTTATTTGCAAGTCTTTGTATTTTGTGATTTTCTTCAGTTCTTTCTCTTCTATTTCGCTGTCTCCAGGTATTGAAATGGCCACTATCCAGACTTTTATTATTATTATTATTATTATTTTTCTTTCTTATCAACAGTTGTTGAGTCTGGGATATTGTGTGGCAGATGCTTGTTTGAATGAAACAATTTAAATTCTTCATTTTCTATTACTTTATCTATGCTGTGGTCCCATCGTTACTTGCTTGTAGGCAAATGTTTTTTTAATTACAGATATTCCAATGCACCATTGTTACTGCTTTATCATGCCTTTGTTTGCAGTCAGTCTGTATAATCTTCTTGCCACAGCTAACAAGTGGTTCAGCTTCTTTACAGACATTTGCTGTCTGTTTCTGTCATCTCAATTCTGACTTTGTATGCAATTGTTCTTAAGGCTTGGTCTTGTGCCGCCAGAATGAGCCCCTCAGTTCCTTTCTTCAACTTTCCTGCTCTTAGCCATTGCCAGGTCTTGTTATTGTCTGCTTTGCCTCCTTTTTTTTTTTTTTTTTTTTAATGTACTGGCCACGTAATGCTTTGCCTTGCTATGTTTTCTTCCTATTCTTCATTTGGTCTTTCTTGTAGGCCAGTTTGGTCTCTCCGGCACTCAGTAAGTCTTCCTGGTATACTAGTGTCAGTGCATCTTCTTCGCTGTCCTTCAGATATATTTTTAATGCTGTTTTCCCTTCTTTAACCTGATGTACTTGCAACATTCCATGTCCACCTATTTTCCTTATAAGTAGCCTGTCAACTGCATGGATGAAGGCACTGGTAGGATTCAACTGGTTTTCTGCCCTCATGACCGGCTGGGTGGGCGTGGCCATGGTGGGCGTGGCCAGAGTATGTGACAGACAGCACTTGGCCTCCTGCACCCTCCGGAAGCAAAAATGGGCATTGGGGGGGGGATGTGCCACATGCTCCGTTTTGGGCCTAGGAGGCTGTTATGTATTGATACTTTTGAGTGGGAGATTCAAACCTGCATTCGTTTCTGATTGGCTGACAGTCCCTCCTGGATTGTATATAAGGAGGACTGCAGCCCCTGAGTTTTTGCTGAAGTCTCACTGTATATTAAAGAGCTGTTGTCACTTGCTTGCTTGTGCCTCTCGTTATTCCCGAACCACTTCATTGGCGACGAGGATGGGATTGAGGCCACAAGAAGCCAACCAGTGAGACCACGAGCTTCAGCTAGGCGACGAGGCGAACCACAGGAGACATACCGGACATGTCTGCCTACGTTCCGCCCAAGCCTTTTGATCCGACCCGCGAAAAATGGGTCTCGTACCTAACGAGGTTCGAATGCTCGCTAGAAGCCAGCGACATGCAGGGCCTCTCAGCTAATCGAAAGAGAGCCCTATTCCTAAGCCACTGCGGACCGGACGTGTTCGAGATGGCCGAGTCACTGTGTGAGCCAACGCCGGTTCAAACAGTCTCCTGGGACACCCTGATGGCAACTCTCCGGGCTCACTACGCTCCCGTCCCCTCCAAGTTCGTGCAGCGATACCAACTGAGGCAGCGTGTCCAACGAGAGGGAGAGCCAGTCAGCGCGTACATGGCCAGCCTAAGAAAAGCCGCAACTCATTGTGACTACAGAGACTTGGACGATGCGTTGCTTGAGCAACTGATCTGTGGTGTTCGGGACATTAGGCTGCAACGGCGTCTGCTCGCCAAGCCTGATTTGACGCTTGCCGGAGCCCTTGACGAGGCCAGGGCTCACGAAGCCTCCACAAAGGCCGCTGAAACGCTACAGCGTCCGCTGACCAGCAAAGACAGCCCCAAGTCTGTCCCGGTGCACAGAGAAGACACCGGATCCAGCTCGGAGTCCGAGTCGGATGAGGACGTCTTCCGAACAGAGCACCAGAGAAAAGACACTGGCAGCCCCCGGCGAAGCTGTCCCAGCTGTGGCGGGCACCATGATAGACTGTCCTGCAAATACAGAGAGGCTATTTGCAGGCGTTGCGAGAAGAAAGGGCACTTGGCGCGAGTCTGCAGAGCCATTCTGCCCAGAAGTCACAAACCACGTGAGCGCCGCAGCCAACTGGAATCAGCACGCCAGAAGCAGCCAACGAGAGAAGGCGGCGCGAAAAAACGGCGCGAATTTGAACCGCGAGATGGCCGCAGCATACACATCGACCAGGCCAGCACGACGGTCGAGGACAAAGTCAGCACGGTGGTCGAGATCAACGGAAGGCCGTGCTCGATGGAGATCGACACCGGATCAGCTCTCTCCATCATGTCGTGGACGACCCTAAAGACCCTCCTGCCGTCGTTCCGAAAGGATCAACTCTCCAGACAGAGACTACGCATCCTAGACTACCAGGGGAACCGAGTCCCCCTCGAAGGCGTGGGCACGTTCCGGGTCACCTACGGAGACTACGAAAGAGACCTGCCGCTGACCATCGTCACGAAGCAGCTTCCGAGCCTCCTGGGCATGGGGTGGTTCCGAGCCCTTGGCATGGGTTTCACCGGCGTCCACCTGATGTCCAAGTCAAGCCTGAAAGACAGCCTCCTGTCCGAGTTCCAGGACGTTTTCGGGGACACGTTGGGCAAGTATGTGGGGACCCCTATTTCACTAAACTTAGACCCCAACGTAGCCCAAGTAAGACTGAAGGCCAGACGAGTGCCGTTCGCATTGAAACCAAAGATCGATGCAGAACTGGACAAACTGATTAAGCAAGGGGTGTTGGTTCCCGTTGACCATGCTAAGTGGGAGACCCCCATAGTCACCCCAGTTAAGTCCGACGGCTCAATCAGAATTTGCGCCGACTACAAGTGCACGATCAACAAGGCTTTGCAGCCGAGCGCCTATCCGGTGCCGATCGTGCACCATCTACTACACTCCCTGGGCCCCGGAAAAATTTTTGCCAAACTAGACCTGGCCCAAGCCTACCAACAGTTACCGGTCGACGACGCCACGGCAGAGGCGCAAACGATCGTGACTCATAGGGGTGCATTTAAATGCACCAGGCTCCAATTTGGGGTGAGCGTCGCACCCGGCTTATTTCAAAGCACCATGGAGCGCCTGTTGCAAGGACTCCCGGGAGTAGTGCCCTATTTCGATGACGTCTTAGTCAGCGCCCAAGACGAACACCAGCTAGGGGACAGGGTATGGAACGTCCTGTCCAGATTCAGAGAAGCGGGACTAAGACTTAAAAAGAACAAGTGCAGGATAGCGGTCCCCTCGGTAGAATTTCTGGGGTACAGGGTGGACGGCACAGGCATCCACCCTACCGAAAGCAAGGTGAGAGCCATCAAGAGCGCACCAGCCCCCAAATCCAAAGCTGAGCTCCAAGCCTTCCTTGGACTGCTCAATTTCTACTCAATGTTCCTAAGAGATAAGGCCACGGTCGCAGATCCCCTTCACAAACTCTTAGGGAAGAATGTACCATGGGTCTGGGGGAAACCGCAAGCAACCGCTTTCGAGGCAGTAAAAAAACTCCTATCTGAAGACAGTTTCCTGATCCAGTACAATGCAGAGCTGCCGCTCGTCTTAGTTTGCGACGCCTCCCCCGTAGGAGTTGGTGCCGTCCTAGGCCATAGACTGCCGAACGGCCTAGAGGCGCCCATTGCTTTCTACTCCCGAACTCTGTCCAGCACAGAACGAAACTATAGCCAATTGGACAGAGAGGCTCTGGCTGCGATTGCAGGGGTTAAGAAATTCCACGAATACCTCTATGGCCGAAAATTCAAACTTATGACTGACCATAGACCGTTGCTAGGACTGCTAGCAGGCAACAGGCCAACCCCCGCTGCCCTCTCCCCCCGTTTAACTAGATGGGCGATTTTCTTATCGGCTTACTCGTACCAGCTCGTCCATCGGCCTGGGCGAACCCTGGGTCATACGGATGCCCTTAGCCGTTGCCCCCTTCCCGACCTGCTGGACAACCCAACACCGGAAGCCTCCGTCCTATTGTTGGACACGTTAACTTTGGGGCCCATCTCCTCCGGCGAGGTGGCAAAGGCATCTAATAGAGACCCTGTTATCCGGACTGTTATGGGTTGGGTTTTGAAAGGGTGGCCGGACAAGGTGGTCGGGGAGGAGTACCAAGGTTTTGCCAACAAACGAAATGAACTGTTTATGCAAGGGGGGTGCTTACTGTGGGGTGACAGAGTGGTAATTCCAACAAAACTACGGAATAGAGTTTTAGAGCTACTGCACGAAGGGCACCCTGGCATCGTTAGGATGAAGTGCTTAGCCCGCAGCTATGTCTGGTGGCCCAACATGGACCAGGTCATTTCCGAGTGGGTGGGGAAGTGCAGACCCTGCCAGGAGTCTCGCCCCGATCCCCCAGTAGCGCCCATCCGAGAGTGGGAGAAACCAAAAGGCCCATGGGGGAGGATCCACATTGATTTTGCCGGCCCGTTCCATGGCCAAACGTTCTTAATAGTAGTGGATGCCTTTTCTAAATGGCTCGAAATTGTATTAATGCCATCCACAACGGCCAAAGCCGTTATCAAGGCCCTAAGAAAGTTGTTTGCCACCCACGGCCTGCCGGATACCTTGGTATCGGACAACGGGCCTCAATTTACAGCAACCCTTTTCGAAGGTTACTTGGCCGGCCTGGGAATCCGCCATGCCCTATCAGCCCCATTTCACCCGGCTTCCAACGGATTGGCTGAACGATTTGTCAGGACAGCCAAGGAAGCACTGTCCAGATTAGACAATGGGGACTGGCAGGCCAGGATAGATCAATTCCTTGCGGTTCAGCATGCATCACCATGCACAGCAACAGGGAGAAGCCCAGCAGAGCTCCTCATGGGGAGAAAGCTCCGGTGCGTGTTGGACAGGCTTCACCCTAACTACTCGCACGAAAACTTTAAGGGAGAGACCTGTGGCTTAAGGCAGTTTCAGGTCGGGTCCCCGGTGTTCGCTCGCAATTATGCCAGCGGTCCTCTGTGGGTTGCAGGAACCATAGTGGGGATAACAGGCCCAAAATCATACACGGTGGACGTGGGGGTAGATAGACTCTGGAAGCGCCACATAGACCAACTTAGGAAACGGGTGGTTGGCGAGGCAAACATCAACGCAGACATGTCCGAGCCTAACTATGACCACTTCTCCAAAACAGCTAACTCAAGCCCGGGGCCGCGAGAATACTTAGCTGACAAGCCCTGGTTCCAGCGCCGCCCCAGCGAGTCGCCACTCCCAGCCGGGGATAACCACGCCCCGGACAAAATCCAGGAGGTTCCATTGGCGGAGCCGGGAGAGACAAAGAGTCCCTCCGACCAGCTCGACGCCCCACCAGACTCTGAACTGCGCAGGTCAACTAGGGCGAGAACTCGTCCTAAGCACCTGCGAGATTTTGTCTGTACATATGTTAATTTTTGAGTGTTAGTGCCTTCTGGGAAGGGAGGGGTGTTATGTATTGATACTTTTGAGCGGGAGATTCAAACCTGCATTCGTTTCTGATTGGCTGACAGTCCCTCCTGGATTGTATATAAGGAGGACTGCAGCCCCTGAGTTTTTGCTGAAGTCTCACTGTATATTAAAGAGCTGTTGTCACTTGCTTGCTTGTGCCTCTCGTTATTCCCGAACCACTTCAGAGGCCTCCCTGAAGCCCTGAAGTTTCCCTGGGAGTGAAAACGGACCATGGGTGTGTGTGCTGACCCCATGTCCTGTTTTGGGCCTAGGAGGCCTCCCTGCACTTACCTAGGAGTCAAAATGGGGCGTGTGGCGACTCCTGGAAGGGGCGGGGTAGATAAGGGTGGGGCCAGCCAGCAATTTAACTACTGGTTTGCCCGAACTGGCCCGAACCAGCAGAATCCCACCACTGGATGAAGGGCATGATTCATTATCATTATTTTTCTGACCTTCCTATCCAGGGTTTGCAGTTTTGCTTGAGTCCAGTACATTACTCTAGCTGTGTGTCTAATGACTGAAATTGCTCACGTGTTAATTACCTTGATGGTATTTCCTCTATTCAGAATTTAAGATCTTCTTCATTTATATGATGTACTCAACTTTTAACCTTCTTCTTGACTTTGGTGTGCTTGATGTTGTCAGTCCAGGTATCTATAATACTTGTCTTCATCCAGACTCTTGATGTTATTTCCATAAGGCATCTTGATTCCTTCTATTTTCAATTCCCCTTCCCCCCCCGTTGTTTATAAGAGTTGCACATTTTTTTCCAATCCAAACTCCATGGGGAACTTTGGGGAAGAAACTACAGAGTCAGGTAGTGCATTCCAGGCATTGACCACTCTGTTGCTGAAGTCATATTTTCTGCAATTGAGTTTAGAGCGGTTTACCTTGAGTTTGTATCTATAGTGTGCTCATGTATTATTGCAGTTGAAGCTGAGGTAGTCATTGACAGGTAGTACGTTGTAGCGGATAATTTTGTGTACTACGCTTAGGTGAGACCGTAGGCGGCATAGTTCTAGGTTGTCCAAGCCTAAAATTTCAAGCCTAGTGGCATAAGTCATTGATTTGATGGAATTTGATGTTGAAATGGATCCAATAAATGTGCAACTCTTACAAACAATGGGAAGGGGGGGGGACAATGAAAACAGAAGGAATCAAGATGCCTTATGGAAATAACATTAAGAGTCTGGATGAAGACAAATATTACAGATACCTGGGCTGATAACATCAGGCACACTGCAGTCAAGTCCTGGTGCTGAAAGAAGTCCTGGGAACTCATGTTATATAACCACATCCTGGCCATGCCTATCATGGCCATGACCACCCAGTTGGTCATTAGGGCAGAGAACTGGTTGTTAAATTATTTAAATCCCTCCACTGATCATATGCCATTCATATCTTTGAGAGATGTGAGTAATTGCCTGGTTTCCAAGTAGACTTGCACCTCAAGACTAGAATTAAAATTCCTGTTTATCTGTATCCTCTGTTCTGGTTAGCCTCCTGAATGTTTATGGATCAGATAATTGTATGTTTGCATCTACGTTAACATATTCGCACCATGATACCACATGCTCACATTTTTTTGGAAGCAGGTCCTTGCATTATTAGGATTCTTATTGAACTAGAACGAAATGTAAAGCCATTTTTCCTGCAGTCAGTTGTTGGAATCACACTTAGTGGCACCAGTGGTTTATGCTTAAATCAGGTTTAGATATCAGGTGCATTGTCAAGTTTCTGAAAGATGCCCTAATTAATTCATGAGCCATGATCCAAACTTCAAAGGAAATATAATCATTTATTAGGATCAACATTCTGGCAATACTGGGATGCTGTTAGGACTGATCCTACGTAGATTTACGTTCCCCTATGACCCTCTCTCTCCCTCCTCTCTAGCCATGTCATAAATCACAATCTCCAGTTAACCACTTTGGCTGGCTGTGAAACCTAACGCCCTCCTTCTGATTGTGGTCAGAAAGAATGTATGGAATTCACTTCAGTTCTCCCTCCCTCCTGCTCATGGCAACTTGAAAGCTTTGCAAGTTGACATGCATACTGTATTTATTAGTAGAACATGGAACCTTACATTTTTTTCTGATGTCCTTTTTTTGAAATCTTAATTATTCACTTGGCTTGGCTCGCCCCTACTTTATTATAAGGCTCATGATTTACAAACAAACGCCACTTAGGCTGTCCTATACTTGAATTTATACATTTGTTAAAAATGTTCTGTAAAGAAAGTCCCCTCCCAGGCATTTTTTAAAAAGTGCATAAGTGTGCATGCATCTGCATTTGTATGTCTCTCACAGTAATGCATTTCTATTTAGCTGAGCTCTATGAATTCATCGGAATCCTAATTCTTTTTTTTTTAAAGGAGCCTTATTATTATTAGTCTGATAGGCACTAATCCTCCAAATTTGCTGTTGCAAGGAATGATAATGATGGTAATAATTATTATAATAGCACATTATGAGTTATCATTAATATTAATGCTATTACAACTACTTGTCTAATAATTCTTAATTTTCTGATGGGGAAATATTCATATTTCTTAGGGCTTGTCTCATGATTTTCTTTTCCTGATCTTAGATATTGACTCATTCATAATTCCAGCCTTTTAAAATTCCACATATCAGCCTTTTCAATTCTGGAAACCTCTGCTGGGTATTGAATTATATTAATACAATATATCAACATGATAAGGGAATAACCCATTTTCTAAAAAGTATTTCAAGCACAACCCCCACTATTCACTGTTATATTTTAATATGGATTTCTTTATTCAATATGTATGAACGTTATGCCCAGGAATTTGCTTCCTTCAAAAGGAATATAGTTCCTCTACTCACACCAATCCAGAGAAAAATAATGTTGTCTCTGATACCTGACATATCAATGCTGATCGGAATTGTTCAACAGTTGCATCCAGGTTTAATGGAATAAAGGAAGGTGAGCTGGCCTTTTTTATACTTTCTCAGCCATAGTGAGATTCTTCTGGAGGGGAATGACCTATCAAACCATAATGCACTGACTGCCTTTCTTTCAACCTTTTTCTCCTCATTTCTAATATGGATTTTGTTTTTCATATTGGATGAAAATGGATATTGTGCTTAAAAGAAATTATTGAGAATTCCATTATGGAGATTTGGTTTCCAGGATCGACGTACACAGTGCTTTTCCCATCAATATGTATGTAGTAGGGTTTTTATTTTATTTTATTCTGTTTATTGTTTGGTTTGGATTTTAGTATACATTTAGTAACTACAGAAACTTAGTAACTTATTAATTAATTAATTAATTAATTAATTAATTAAATTTATATATCGCCCTATTCCCGAAGGACTCAGGGCGGTGAACAGCCAAAAGATAAAACACACATAATACAAAATTTAAAAACAATATAAAAGCCCATTAAATAATTTGGCCCAAACAATTTAAAACACCCCTATTATTTTAAAACAAATTTAAAATTAACAATTAAAAAGGAGGTTAGGCCAGGCCAGCCTATTGAAATAAGAAGGTCTTGAGGGCACGGCAGAAAGTGCGTAAGTCCGGGATCCTCCCTATCTCCAGGGGGAGCTCGTTCCAGATGGCAGGTACCCCCATAGAGAAGGCTCTCCCCCTGGGGGCCACCAGTCGACACTGTTTGGCCGACGGCACCCTGAGGAGCCCCTCTCTATGGGAGCGTACTGGCCGGTGAGAGGCTATAAATAACTTACTATCTATAACGATAGATGGCGAACCTATGCACACGTGCCAGAGGTGGCACACAGCACTCTCTCTGATGGCACATGAGACGTCGCCCCAGTTCAGCTCCGCTGCGCATGCACACGTGCCTCCCGCCAACCATCCTAACGATGCCTTGGAAGTGATGTCCCAGTGCCTGGAGGCCGTGCAGGTCTGGATGGGGAGAAACAGGCTTCGACTCAACCCTTCCAAGACCTGTGGCTGCCGGCGTCCCGGTATAGCCAGCTGGTGCCATCGCTGGTTATTGGGGGCGAATCATTGGCCCCCATGGAAAGGGGCCGCAACTTGGGCATCCTCCTGGACGCACGGCTGTCTTTAGAAGAGCATATGACGGCCGTGGCCAGGAGGACTTTCTATCAGGTTCGCCTGATATGCCAGTTGCACCCCTTTCTGGATCAGGACTCCCTACGCACGGCCACTCAAGCACTTGTCACTTCTCATCTGGACTATTGTAATGCTCTCTACATGGGGCTCCCCTTGGGGTGCACCTGGAGGCTCCAACTGGTGTAGAATGCGGCCACGCAGGGGATTATGGGAGCGACGGGGCGCTCCCATGTGACTCCTCTCCTGCGCGAGCTGCATTGACTTCCGGTGGAGTTCCGGGTGAGCTTCAAGGTGTTGGTGATCACCTTTAAAGCGCTTCATGGCTTAGGGCCGGGGTACTTACGGGACCGCCTTCTGCCACCAATTGCCTCCCACCGGCCAGTTCGCTCCCACAGAAAGGGCCTCCTCAGGGTGCCGTCGGCCAGACAATGTCGGCTGGTGACCCCCAGGGGTAGAGCCTTCTCTGTGGTGGCACCTACCCTCTGGAACAATCTACCCCCAGAGATACAAGTGATCCCAGACCTCCGGACTTTTCGTCGGGCCCTTAAAACCTACTTTTTTCAGTTAGCCAGGCTGTCCTGATTTTATGGTTGGTTTTAAAATTTGATATTGATTTTAATTGAAATGTTTTAAATTATGGGCCAAATTTTATTTAATTATTTTAAATCTATTTTAACTTTTGTGTATGAATGTTTTATATTTGGCTGTTCACCGCCCTGAGTCCGGAAGGAGAAGGGTGGTATAGAAATCTGAAAATCAATATAAATAAATAAATAAATAGAACCAGCTGGTTTTCGGGTCTCTGCCATGCATGTGCGGGGGGTGGGACATGTGCGCGGGGCATGCGTGCATGCATGGGGGAACGGAGTGCATGCACGGGGTGTGTCGGGTATGTGGGGAGCTCTGCGTGTTTGTGCTTTGAGCACTCGGTCCAGAAATGGTTAGCCATCACTGATCTTTAAGTTACTATCTTATACTGTAAGATGATAGTGCCATTTTGGCTACCCATTTTTTGGAAAGAATACACGTTATTGGCTCCTGACAATCTGTGAAAACAAATTTGATCCCATCAGTCGCATGAGGAACCCTAGATGACTGCATCAAAGAAAGCCTTTGCTCAATCCTATCTTTTAAATTAATCAATTATGATTCATTAGCATATTTTTCTTATCTGATTACTAATTTTACTGCAGAATATTTTTCCTTAAACATCCTCCAGAACTATGGTAATTTAGATCAGTCTAAATTTAGATCACATATCAGTTTATGAAAGTAGACAGATTGGGGAGGAGAGAGGGAGGGAGGGAGGGAGAGAGCGAGCACACAAAAGATATTTCTTGACCTTCAACTAGTGCTTCAGATGAGGCCAAACATTGACCACTTCTCTTGGCAGATTATTATCAAGGAGTGGAAAATCAATTCATGCTGAAGATTAGAATTCCATTTTGATTAGTTTGTGGGCAGGAATGCTAGGACATTTCACATGTTGGAGAAAATGCATATATCTACCACTGACAGTACAAGGTTGAAGTACTGTTGAAGTACTGAAGTTAAGGTAATATAATTATGAGATGATTCAATTGGCATCCATGCAGATACTTCAGTTACATCATTATAAATCTAGCCGGTGCAATAATTTGACATTTTACTAGGTACAGATGCCCCAGGAATATTAGCAAACAGAAATCTCTGTCATTTAGAAGGCACAACATGTTCTTTTCTTTCTATCTGAAATTAAAACCAGTCCCACAAATTCATGAATTCAGGAGGAATAATGTATTGATCAATAGAATCAATTTGTATCTTGTATTTTGGACCAGCTGTGCCCTTTAGATGGCCTACAGTCTTATTGTATAAAACCCAAATTAAAAATCCATTTTAAAGACACAAGGTAGGCCAACAAAATGAAATCATTAGAATCAAGCACAATAATATTACTTTGCCCTAGCCATTTGCTACTCCAGATTCCTCCATATTAAAAAAAAAAAAAGATTTCATCATATCTCAAATGACAAAACATGTGAAAAATGCATTTTCTTTATCTCTATGATCTAGAAATGCTACTGGCTTTTTCTGACTAGTGTGCTACTTCTAAGCTTCCTATAAAATCACCAAACATCACTATAGTTTAGGTTGGGTTTATGTCCAAGATTACCACAGACATGCCTCTATTTAGATCTGACTCAGGATAAACCTCTGGTAATGTGTGTCCCAGCTCATTATTTATAGACACATTTCCAAGGTCTCATTGCTGAAATTAGACAATGAAACAGATGAAATTTTTACTGTGCAATGTTCCTGTTCAAGCTAGGAAAATAAAATTAGAAGTGGGCATGAAAGGTTCTGGAATGTGAAATATTCATGTTCCCACCCTTAAATCCCTGAAAATGAAAAGAAAACATATATATTTAAAATGTCAGCTGATGAGTATTGCTTCTTTCCATCTGATTGGAAAGTTGAGTTGCCCAAGACTCAGAAAGTCTCTTTAAGGCATTGGACAAAGTAGACCACAACCTACTTCTTGGTAAGCTAGAAAAAAAGTAGGGTAGAGTGCATCACCACCAAATGGATTTGTAATTGTACCCAATAAGTAGTCCTTAATGGTACTACATCTATATGGAGGGAAGTAATAAGTAGGATACCAGAAGGTTCCAACTTAGGCCCAGTACTCTTCAATATCTTCATAAATGACTTAGATGAGGGAATAGAAGGGGAATCCATCTAATTTGTAGATGATACTAATCTGGCAGAATAGCCAACACACTAGATGATAGGCTCAAGATCCAGATGGATCTCGACAGACTTGAACACTGGGCCCTATTTAACAAAATGAAATTCAACATTAAAAAAAGTAAAGTCTTACATTTAGGTGAGAGAAACCAAAAGTACATGTACAGATTAAATGAAATTTGGCTTAATAGCAGTAACTGTGAGGGGGATCTTGAATATGAGCCAGCAGTATGTGGCAGCAGCCAAAAAAGCCAATTGTTGCATTAACAGAGGGCTAGAATAAAGATCACGCGAGGTGCTAATAGTACTCTATAAAGCCTTAGTAAGGTCACACTTGGAATACTGCATCCAGTTTTGGTCACCACACTATAAAAAAAATGATATTGAAACTCTAGAAAGAGAAGAGAAGAGTGACAAAGATTTTTAGGGGCCTGGAGGCTAATACATATGAAGAACAGTTGCTGGAAATGGGCATGGCTAGTCTAGTGAAGAGAAGGACCAAGGGTGACATAATAGCAGAATTCCAATATTTGAGGGGCTGTCACAGAGAGGAGGGGACAAACTATTCTCCAAAGCACCCGAAGGCCAAACAAGGAACAATTGATAGAAGCTCATCAAGGAGTGATTCAAGCTAGAAATAAGGAGAATTTTTCTGAAAGTGAGAACTATCAACCAATGGAACAGCTTGCCTTTGGAAATTGTGGGAGCTTCATCACTGGAGGCTTTCAAGAAGAGACTGGACAGCCACTTGTCAGAAATGCTTGAGTAGGGGATTGGATTAGATGACCTACAAGGTCCCTTCTACCTCTGTTACTCTGTTAATTGCATTCTGTTTGAAGGACTGATCAGTCAATATTTTATTTAAAGAGAGAGGAAAGAAACAGTTAACACCTGGATAAGTACAAAGACTCAGCTAGACACTCGCCATTTTCCTTTTTATGGCATTTCTATTTCTATATTTCAGTTATTTATTTATTATTTATTTATCACACATGCAAGTTTTATGACCGACTGCTCTCTCCGGCATATATTTTCTTTTTTTGGGGGGGAGCAAAGGATACAGCCATCATATTATAACAAAGTCATTTTCATACTTGTAAACTGACATCTCAGTGCCATTCTGACACATTTGCTCAAATGCAAGCCCCAGCTGAGTTACATATCACTTTCTCTCAGATGAGTGGGTTCAGAACTGCCACTCAAGAGGGACTGATGTTTTCTGGAAAAACATTCTTTATTTCCATGCCTCTTCCTCCCCACCTTGCTCAATTAATTCCTTTCCCTATCTTTTGCCTTTGTTTAACTTGGTGCAGTCTCCCCCTTTCCTTTTGTTTGGATTATTCAGGCATGACCTGAAGCACATTAAAAAAAACCACAAACAAAACAGAATGGCTTGAAATAAAAACAAATAGCATTGTGGAAACTTAGCACACATAGAAATGTGCAACTATATGTGAAAATCTGTCTTGTTTAGCGATGCAGTGTTTTCTCTGTCATTTCCACTACAGTTAAAAAAAACAAACAAAAAAACCCCCAGACAAAAGCTCAATATAATCCAGAGAAGTCAAGAAAATGGAAACAATGGGCAATTTGGTTCCTGATTTAGAGCTACCAGTGCAATGAAAGAGAACATAGTCATTGTACAAAGATATTAGTGGTATTGTGCTACAGTTGCAAGTTTATAGAGCCCCTGTACAGGTAATACGATTGGTTGTATAGATTCTGGAGGGCACTGACTTGTGGTCTCCTCTTTAGGAGCATATCTGGAGTACTTGTGGGTGATCTCAACTATCATAGAGCTGGTCTGCTTGTTGACTCTTCATTCTACCGCAGTCATTGGCTCCCCCTTTCACAAAGCTGTCTTCAGTCTGCAATTTCTTCCCTGGCAGTCTAGAACAATTATTTTGAACAATCCCATTGTCTCCAAATTCTGGATAAATTCCAGTATTGTGAATTTAAGCGGGGAAGACTTTTGAATCAAAGGGTTCAATCAAGATTCTTGTTGATGTCAGCTGTTACATAAACGTATGCATTTATAAGCATTCTGTGGTAACTCAGGTAAAATTTCTAATTCTATAAAAATAAAAATTTCAACATCCTTCAAAGTTAAGCTGTTCAAAGGTAATCATATAACGAAGGGGCCAGTTTACCTGGAAAATGGATTTACCCACTATTTACAACATAGGATGTTTCCGTTATGTCACCTTTATCATGAATAAAAGGGACAACATTATTATCTGAGATCCAAATGTAGGTATTGAAATTCAAAGTCAAAATATTTCAGCCATTCATCAGGCTGCAATAACAGAGTAGATTAAAGTACATCAAATACGATTAATGATTCAAAATAGGTCTCAGGCCAAAATAAAGGTAAATTAAAAAACATAACAAACTCAAATTGTTCTCGGCAAGGTCCTAATGAATCTTGCCAACCATCAAATAATATTTGGCACCATCATATGAGATTACATCTCACTGATCAGCTAAAAGATAAATAAGGTTTAAAAAAAAGGGGTCAATGCAACCTGAATCTTCAGGAGATATTGAAATTCAACTCTACATAAACAAGGCTTCCAAAATTTGCCATAATTTAAGCGGGATCAAACAAATCTCAAAGGAGAGCTGATCTCTGAAACTGCTTATTTCAACCAGTGACCAACACTAAAATGCATCAGTGTGAAAATATGGAAAAGGAAATCCATCTTTTTTTCAAAATGTACTTGTAATTTGTGCAATGAGAGTACTGTAAGATGTCCCTGCCAAACAAAGCTATTCAATAACTTAGTGGATGGAATTAAAACTAAAAAGCCCTCTCTCTACCTCAGAATTAACTGAGTGTTTTAATCAAGGGTGGCTTCAGATTCTTTAGCATGGGTTCGCTGTCCCATTTCTGGGTGGGCGTGGCCTAGTCAGCCGCCTGCACCATGTCAGGTGGGTGGGTGGGTGGGTGGAGCGTTCTGGCCTCCCCAGGCTCCAGAGGTTTTCTTTGAGCCTCCAGGAGGGCAAAAACTGCTTTCCCTGGGGTCCAGAGGCCCTCTGGAAGCTAGAAACAGGCCCGTTTCTGGACTGCCAGAATCTCCAGTAGGCCCATTTTTGCCCTCCCAGATCCTCCATGCAGCTCCTGCACTTACCTGGAATGATGAATGGGCCACATGGAGACTCCTGGAAGGGGTGGGGTGGGCATGGCCAGCCAGGGGTGGCATTTGGGGGTTCACCGAATCCCGGCGATCCTTGGCTAGAGGATCGCCCGAACCCTGCCAAGCCCCCAGGAGGCCATCCCTGCTTTTAATGTCATGTTCAGATGAATTGTAGCCAACTCCATCTTAATCTCATTTACTTTATGACCTTTTCCCCATTTGCATCAAAACAGGGAATGAATTCATATTTACTAGTTGAGAAAGCTCATAGGAATTTTTAAATAAAGGAAAAGGGGAGGAATCAGAACACAAGCTAAAATGTCAATCTACTGTATGTGCTTATCAGAATTTTTCCATGGCCATTGGCATCAGGTCTGATTTCATCTTAATTAAATTTAATGATTAATGTAACCACTGTTCACTTTGGAAGGACACTTTCATACTGGTGATTTATACATCTAATTTTCTATGGACATTCTGAATAGATAATACAGCATATCATTGCTTGAGTTGTTTGTGTCTGAAGTTCAGTAACTTATAAATGTGTCTCTTATGATACTACGCAATAAGACAAAAGCAGGACACAAATAAATCTATTTTTCCTTTCCCCCACATTTCTGAAATGCAGGTTTGTGACTCAGGAAATCATATTTTTACTGAAAAGAACCAACTGATAAGAATTTGTTTTATTCCCATCAGTTTTTGAAATGAAACCCAGTTCTATGTCAAGTAAAATGACAAGCTATTATGTTTGTCCCTTCAGTTTTACATTGGTGTTTGATTGGCTAATCAAGGAATTGCAGAATGCTACACTAGAAAAAAAATTAGTTTGATCCACTCTCATATTTGTGCAATCTTTGTCAGCCATTCTTCAATTTAGCATCCCTCATTTTGATGACCTTTAAATGTGCTGGGACTACAATTCCCAGAATTACCAGCTAGCAAAAGAAGAAGGTTGCTATAACTCAGGGGTGTCAAACTAGCATCGTCACGGCATCGTCACGTGATGTATTGGGATTTCCCCCCCTTCACTAAACCGGGCAGGGGCGGGACCAGCATGTGACGCATCCGGCCCATGGACTGCGAGTTTGACACCTCTGCTATAGCTGTTGGGGTGCAACTCCATTGGCAGACATTTTTTTTTTTTTTTTGCAATAATGAAAAGATTTTCAGTATGAATCTCTCAGTACATAAAGTAATTGAAGAAGTGTTAAAGGGGGGGGGAAATCCCTCGCCGGTTCTAGATAGCTAAGTTTGTAACAATAATAACTACACTTGTAAATCCCAGTGCATACATTAACTGACCCATTGCCAACTGTCATTTCCATTAGTTTTGGAGGTGACATTATCTTTCTTTGTTTTATCATCTTCTTTTTCAGATAGCATCCCCTTTGTGTCAGCTGAAACACAGGCAAAGCACACAAGAGAGCAGCAAGATTCTGATTTTGATGAGGTCACAACATTGCAGATGGCGAGGAGACGAGCCTGCTAACCTTATTATCTCAGACCTCGGTTTGATATGATTGGGAGCAGCCTGGTAACAAAACTGTCAGCCATAGCTCAGCTTTCATATTTGTGCTGTAGGGAGGAAATATAACAAAACACGCATGGATGAGGTACAGCCAGCCATACTGACGTTGAAGTTGTATTTCCTGGTCTTTTAAGGTAAGAATTCAGGACTGCCAAGGAGTCGATAAATCTGAAGAGCTAATACTCTCTACATTGCCAAGTTGAGGCTGGATAACCTCGGCGGTTATTGGCATTCTTGCAAATTTGTTAGGAGAATCAGTTGGGTGTTAATTAAAGAGTTATCATGGAATTGCTTTGAGAAAACACCTCTTGGGCTTCTAGCAGCCTCTGATGTTAAACAGGTATATCAGAGGCTAAAGGTGGCCTGGGATAGGGATTGGCAAACCTCTCAGGTTCCTTCTCTGCTCCATGATGATTGTACAGGTAGTCCTCAACTTACAACAATTCATTTAGGGACCGTTTGAAGTTACAACAGCATTGAAAAAAAGGAGCTTATGGATGTTTTTCACACTTATGACCATTGCAGCATCCCTCTGGTCATGTGATTAAAAATTTGGATGCTTGGCAACTGGTTTATATTGATGATGGTTGCAGTGTCACTTTTGTGATCTTCCAACAAGCAAAGTCAATGGGGAAGCCAAGTTCACTTACCAACCATATTATTAACAAGTGCAGGGATTCACTTAACACCTGGGGCAAGAAAGGGTCATAAAATGGGGCAAAAACTCACTTAACTGTCTGGTTAGCAGCAAAAATTTTAGACTCAATTGTGGTCATACGACGAGGACTTCCCTTACTCTCTTGCAATGGCCAGCCTACCCCAAAACAGAATAAATGCTATTATATTTTCAGATGATGTCATTTGTGTAATTTGGATTGCACAGGTCACGTGTTGGGGCCCAAAAATATACTAGTGGGTTTTGTTACTACTTTGTCAGGAAAATTCCTAGAGGACTGCTTATATCGACAGTGACATAATTGCTTTTTCTGGGAGGTGCTGAGAACAATGTACCATTTTAAAAATAAAAGTATGCCAATCATTCCTAAATATCTGTGGATAGATTAGACATTTGCTATTCTTGGTTTTCAGTATACAATTCTCCTACCCACAGTTACAAAGACAAGAAGACAAATGAAAAAGACAAGAAGCAATGGATGAGAGAATCAAGGAGAGAACCAACCTAGAACTAAGGAGAAATTACCTGACAGTGAAAACAATTAACCAATGGACCAGCTTGCCTCCAGAAATTGTAGGTGCTCCCTCACCAGGGTTTTTAAAAAAGAGATTGAACAATCATATGTCCAAACAGGAGGTTGGACTAGAAGACCTACAAGATTTCTTCCAGGTCTGTTATTCTGTTATTCAATTTCTAATTTTCACTGCAGAGCAATTTTATTCCAATACAACTGTCAGGCTCAGTGGCAAGTAGAATTTCCTGGATACTCACTTAACCTTTTATAAATGCTCAGTCCACATTTCTATGCCAGAGGCATTATGCATTCTACTTTCTTCCGTCTGCTTTCATTGCCCTTTTCTTAGAGAGGCAACATTTTGATCTCATGTTCACATCATATTCTATGCTTTTGATAATTGGGTCATATTCTTTTCCTCTTCGCTGACCTGCTTTCTTAGCACATTATCTTTCAAATAAATCAGGATCTATCTATCTATCATCTATCTATCTATCTATCTATCTATCTATCTATCTATCTATCTATCTATCTTCATCATCATCTAATCTATATCTATCTATCTATCTATCTATCTATCTATCTATCTATCTATCTATCATCTAATCTCTATCATCTATCTATCATCTATCTATCTATCTATCTATCTATCTATCTATCTATCTATCTATCATCATCTAATCTCTATCATCTATCTATCTATTATCTATCTATCTATCATCTAATCTCTACCTACCTACCTACCTATCTATCTATCATCTAATCTCTATCATCTATCTATCTATCTATCTATCTATCTATCATCTATCTGTCTATCTATCTATCTATCATCTATCTATCTAATCTACCTACCTACCTATCTATCTATCTATCATCTAATCTCTATCATCTATCTATCTATCTATCTATCTATCTATCTATCTATCATCTATCTATCTATCATCTATCATCTAATCTCTATCTACCTACCTACCTACCTACCTACCTACCTACCTACCTATCTATCTATCTAATCTACCTACCTACCTACATACACATATACTGTAGGTGTATATTCTTACAAAATATCTTATCTAAAAGATAAGATATTTCATCAAATTCTGTTTCATTACTAAAGGTATTCTGGATAATAAATGAAATTTCTTCAAGCTGTTTATATGACTCCCAAATCTGACATCCCTTCAACAAATTCAATTGCCAAGTGCAATTCTCCAATTTTTTGATTCTGCAACAGTTGGGCTGGATCCACTGGAAAGATGGGGAATGATTTTCCAGCTTTTGTCTCTGAAATTAAAATAAGACTTTTTTTTTTTTTAAAAAAAAAAGTGGTCTCAAGGCTCCAGCCAGGCATGTAGTGGGCCCCAATCCACACCACTTCAGATCAATATACCAGTCTTTTGTGTGGAGTGGTGTGGAGTGGTAGTTAGAGTCTTGAGAAGATCTAGGTTCAAGTCCCCATTCTTTCATGGCTTTTGGGGATCACTTTAGGCCCATCCATTCTTCTCAGCCCAACCTATTTCAGATAAATGCAAGGATGAGTGAGTCCTTGTAATCTGCTTTGAGTTCTTCAGCATGAAAGAAGTGCATAATAGTGGTTAAGGCACCAGGCTAGAAATCAGGAGACTGTGAGTTCTAGTCCCGCCTTAGCCATGAGAGTCAGATGGGTGATATCATGCCAATCACTCTCTTTCAGCCAATGACATCAGACTCAATTCCTGTTGCAACCAATGTGTCAGGGTTCCAAGGAACACCCCCAACGAAATAAAGCTCTGAGGCCTGAAGTTCCTCAAAGTTCCAATTTATTAGAGATGTCATGTTGGCACATCTGGGAAAACCCAAATCTGAAAGCTTCCAGGTTTTCTCTACCCAGCTAACAGTTCCCAGCCCTGCCCCACACCCACAAGTTCATCACATTGTCCAATCAACTCTTCACACTCAACTGGATACAATCTTCCGGCAGTCTCCATCAGGCTCAGGCAAAAGTCCTTGAGTACGGAATGTTGTTATGACTAACTTTCTATCGCTCCAACAACAATCCCCTCCCAACTACCCCAGCTAAAATATGTGGCAGTTAAGAAGGAAAAAAGAAAATTGTCTTCCAAAACTGAGACAATGATCAACACTTGATTGATCCAAAGAGAGAGAGAGAGAGAGAGAGAGAGAGAGAGAGAGAGAGAGAGAGAGAGAGAGAGGGAGGGAGGGAGGGAGGGAGGGAGGGAGGGAGGGAGAGGGAGAGAGAGAGAGAAAAGCAGGGAAAAAACAATGTTGGCCAATGTAGGCTTCAATTCTCCACAATAGAGCCAGGTTGGAATTTCTGGACAAATCCACTCATCAGCAAAACTCTTAGGCTGGAGATAATTGATCTAGTGAAATAGAAAATCTGGTAGATGATTACATTCTGAGCTATACTTTTTGAAGTCCATACCCTTGTCATTCCTCACACAGCTTATCTGCTTTTTCAATTTGATAAAAACATGTAACTAGGCTGATATCTATTTTTCACTCATAAGATTGCATTGGTGTTAAATTATACCATAGGGCAGTTCTTTGCATCAAGTGGCATGTTTGTCACTGTCCATTTATCAGAAAATTGTGCCCATGGAATTATGAAGCATTTTTTTTCTTTCTTTCCTCTCTAAAGTTCTCTTGGACTTAAATTTGTCTCCAGAGATAGAAATGCAATTGATGACCACATTTCTTACTTGAACTATGATGAGATAAAGAAGACAACTCCCACAAGTTTAAAAGTGTGATTTTGATCAATACTACTATTTTAAAATGTTACAGACCGAGAGAAAGGTTCCTTTTGCCAGGAGCTGGAGAGAAGTGATCTATTATTTACAGATGTAAGGAGATCTTTCAGAATGAGCGTGGCTGAAAGTCAGCCTTCGTAAACAGAAATGACAGGAATCGATACTAATGCCTCTATGGTGGCGAGTCCCATCCGTGATATTTCCAATTTACGGAATGGAAATAGGCGATTACATTTTGCAGTCCCAACAGAAATGTGGACAAGACTATTTACTTAAAACATTTATAGAGCTGCCCATCTTATAATCAGCTTTGGGCAGCTCACAATCATAAGTAAAAATGACATAAAAATCATAATAAAACTGTAAAACGAACAACATTAAAAACAACAGAAACCTGGTGCCAAGTCATATAGTCTTTTATAGTGGTGGATTTCACTTACCTTTGCTACCAGTTCGCTTGCGTATGTGAGCTCGCTTCACTCATGTACCACTTCTGCACATGCACAGAGTGTATTTGATGACATCTGAGCAGGTGGGCGAAGCCTCCCGCTGCCACTACTACCAGTTTGCTCAAACCGGGGCAAACCGGTAGCAATCCACTACTGGTCTTTTATCTCAGTGGTTTTGGAAAAAGCCAGGTTTTCAAACCATTATGAAAGGTTAGGAGGGTAGGGTGCTGCCAAACTTAAATGGGGAAGGGTTTTCCTTAGGGCAGGGGCTGCCATGGAAAGGGCATGCTTCATAGTTCCTATCAGATGGAATAGGGGAAGGGACTAGGACCGTGTCCATCCTATCTGACCTGGTAAGATGTGTAGATGTCCATAGACAAAGATGGACCTGCAGATAACCTGGCCCTGTGCCATATAGGGTTTTAAAAGTGATGCCCGGCACCTTGGATTGCACCCAGAAAGAAACTGGAAGCCAGTGTAGACTCGTGTCACATGGGCAAACCTATGGGCCTCTGCTGCTGCATTCTGGATCAGTTGAAGTTTCTGAGTGGTCTTTAAGGGCAATCTCATGTACAGTGCATTGCATGGGAGGTGACCAAGGAACGGGTGGCTGTGAACAAGGTCTCCCAGGTCAGTAAAAGGTGCAATTGATGCACCAGATGAATGGTTCCATCTACTCCTATTTATTTATTTGTTTGTTTGTTTGTTTGTTTATTTATTTATTTATTTATTTATTTATTTATTTAAATTTTTATACCTCTCTCCCGAAGGACTCGGGGCGGTGAACAGCCAAAATTAAAAAACATACAATATAAACATTAAAATACTATAAAAACAAAATTAAATTTATATTGGCTTCCCCCAATTTAAAACCCCTTTTTCATAAAATTCAACAATTAAAAGATTTTTAACCCAGCCTGGCTTGCTGAAATAAAAAAGTCTTCAGAGGTCCGGCGGAAGGTACACAGGTCTGGGATCAGTCGTATCCCTGGGGGTAGCTTGTTCCAGAGGGCGGGTGCCCCCACAGAGAAGGCTCTTCCCCGGGGGGGGGTCACCAGCCAACATTGCCTGACCGATGGCACCCTGAGGAGGCCCTCTCTGTGGGAGCATATTGGCTGGTGGGAGGTTATCGGTGGCAGAAGGTGGTCTCGTAAATAACCGGACTCTAAGCCATGGAGCGCTTTGAAGATGAGAACCAATACCTTGAAGCGCACCCGGAAGACCACTGGAAGCCAATGCAGCTCGCGCAGGAGAGGTGTCACATGGGAGCGCCATGTCACCTCCATAAATACCCGCCTGGCCACATTCTGCACCAGTTGGAGCCTCCGAGTGCTCCTCAAGGGGAGCCCCATGTAGAGAGCATTGCAGTAGTCCAGGTGGGAAGTGATGAGGGCATGAGTGACTATGCATAAGGAGTCCTGATTCAGAAAGGGGCGCAACTGGAGTATCAGGTGAACCTGATAGAAAGCCCCCCTCCTCCTACTCCTCAAGCAAGAACCATGGGGTGGTTCTCCTCCTTCCTCCATGGAGGATAAAGTTTGGCGCACCAGATGAATGGTTCCATCTCCTTTTCAAGCAACCACCAGGAGCTAGTTCTCCTTCTTTTACCATTTTTCCCCTTCCCTATTTATGGACATTTTTTTGTTCCAATAGAAGAGAACATTTCTAGCTCAAGGTTGAATTGTGGAGTCCTTAGTGCTCTCTGAGCTTAGCTATTTGCATTACCCAACTAGGCAACATCATCAGGGCTGGTGAGTGTGGGGTTTGCTCACAGTTTATATATAGTCATTTGCTTTGCTAGCTTTGATGGTGGGGGCGGGGGGGACGATGACAAAGGAAGTGATACAAAGACATGCTGAAAGCCTCTCTCAAGTCCCTGAATATTGACACCACCTCCTGGGCAGTGGTGGGTTTCAAAAATTTTTACTATAAGTTCTGTGGATATGGCTTGGTCGTCATGGTGTGGCTTGGTGGCATGGCTTGGTAGGCGTGGCAGGGGAAGGATACTGTGAAATCTCCATTCCCTCCCTACTCCAGGGGAAGGATACTGCAAAATCCCAATTTCCTCCTGATCAGCTGGGACTCGGGAGGCAGAGAATAGATGGGGGCGGGGCCAGTCAGAATTTTTACTACCGGTTCTCCAAACTACTCAAAATTTCCACTACCAGTTCTCCAGAACTGGTCAGAGCCTGCTGAAACCCACCTCTGCTCTTGGGAAATCCTGGGACAAGATCGATCGATATGGCGCATGCTGATCTACCAAGGCTGCCAGACATTTGAAGACAGAGAGACAACTATAGCACAAGCCTTGATAGTACAGTGGTCTAAGCACCCTGTTATTAACACAGCTGCCTGCAATTACTGCTGGTTCGAATCTCTCCAAGGCTCAAGGTTGACTCAGCCTTCCATCCTTTCTAAGGTAGGTGAAATGAGGACGCAGTTTGTGGGGGCAATAAGCTGACTTTGTATAAAATAGACAAAAGAATGAAGGCTATTGCTTAACGCATTGTAAGCCGCCCTAAGTCTCCGGAGAAGGGCGGCATATAAATCAAATTAAAAAAAAAGAGAGAGAGAAGCGTGCACTCTGAAAAGCCAGAGCTGCAAATGCTGCAACAGTGGTGCCCACACATGTCTCCTCGACATGTGGCAGAACATTCCATGGCCTCATTGGCCTTATCAGCCACTTGCAGACACACAGTGGACAGTCCACTACCTGCTAGATGTCAAGGTCCTCTTCAAAAACAATGGACAAACATCAGAGGTGGGCTTCACATAATTTAACAACCGGTTCGCCCAGAATTGAAAATGTGAGCGCGCATGCACACGCAAGCATATGTTGCTCATACACGCACCTTACACACACGCATGCTGTGTCAAAAACACGCCAATTGTATAGGATGGGATAGCTTCGCTTGCGTGCACGCCTTGCCCACATTCATGCTGCATCAAAAACATGGCAATTATATAGGACGGGTTAGCACCAAGGTGGGTTGGTGGGCCCAGCTGCTGGCCGTCACTACCGGTTCGCCCAAACTGGACCGAAGAGGCTGAATCCCATCCCTGACAAACATGATGTTCTATTTGAAGAACTAGGCGTGGAGACAAAAGGTAGGCAACACAACTCTTTATTAATTAACAAGAACGGCACAACTGGTGCCTCAGAACAAGAGCAAAGAAGTTTGACAGCTCCTTAAATAATAATGCTGTCTAGAGGACAGCCAATCATGCAGCTCCGCTTTTCCTGCTTACTAGCCCAGTGCGCTTTAACCAATCACGGCAGGGCAGTAACAAGGCAACTCTGCCTGCGTCATAGCGGTGAGGACTTAACACATGATATATAGTGGTTTGCTCTGCCAGCTTTGACGGCAGCGTGGTTTTCTCCTTGTTGGTTCCTTGATTAGGTATATTGTTTCCTGCTTGATTGTTAGTCTCGATGGCTAAAAAGGCCGATTATTGTATTAGTAGGTCATGTGTTATTACTAATCAGTTTAATATTGATATCATGATGGCAAGGAAGAGAACTCTGGACCTCAACACGGAAAGAATTCATTTCCATCCCCTCCGCCAGAAAACAACAATAATACTTTGTTTTGACAGCTGCTCTGAAAATGAAAAACTGCAAGTAGCAAACTCTTGCAATTGCTGAATAGTGTGACTATGTCTGTTATTAGTGCAATTTGTTGTAAACCATTGGGATTATCGTGCTATGGAAAGAAATGACACTAACCTGCTAAATAGACAAATAAATTTCTGAATATCTAACAACAGTTTTTTTTTAAAAAATGTTCAAACGATAACAGCAAACACATCATTTTCAAAAATCATATGCAAGAAAAAGGGTCTAAAATTCTTGCAAAAGCAACATTTACCAGGTTGAAAGATCTCAGTAAACAAATAATCACCCTCAAGTTCTCTCTCTCTTGTCTTTTTTTTTTTATTAGCTCTATACCAGAACTCAGATAGATTCTGCAAATGGGTCTCTGTGCTCTCAACTCTGAATTATTTTTTTTAAATCTCTGTAAGTAACTAATGTTTTGGTAGATTAATTTACTCATGAATCCGATTCAGGCTTGGAGCCCTGTTTTATAACTTGAATTTGATTCTGTTCAAGGACCATTTCCAGCTGTGCTAGATGAGAAAGGTTTAGCTTTGGCAAGATCCATAATATGTACTGATCCAGTGGTGAAATCTAAAATTTGTTACTACCGGTTCTGTGGGCGTGGCTTGGTGGGGGGGGTAATGTGACTGGGTGGGCGTGGCCATTTTTTTTTACTTTTAAAACCATTTTTTCTACAACCTCAAAGAGGTTGTAAAAAAATGCTTTCAAAAGGCTCTGACAATCCCAGCTGAGTTGTCTGATTGTCAGAGGCTTTTTTTCTTTTAAAAGCCTCTGCCGATCAGGCAACTCAGCTTGGCTCGTCAGAGGCTTTTAAAAGCATTTTTTCTATAACCTCTGAAGAGGTTGTAGAAAAAATGCTTTTAAAAGCCCCTGACGATCCCAGCTGAGCTGCGCAATCATCAGAGGCTTTTTTTTTTACTTTTAAAAGCATTTTTTCAGCCGAAGAGGTTGTAGAAAAAAATGCTTTTAAAAAGTAAAAAAAAAAATGATTGCGTGGCTCAGCTGGGCAATGGGGGGGGGCAGGGATTTTTGCTACCGAACCACCCACCTCCATCGCTACCAGATCAGGTGATCCAGTCTGAACCGGGAACATTTCACCCCTGTACTGATCAGGAAAAAATGAGAAATCCCCTCCCCCATATCTGATTTAATCAGTCATTTTTAAATGATCTCATGTGAATCTGCTGCATTGTCATAGTTTATTAGATTTGCAAATCCCAGACTTTAATGTCAAAAGGACCACTCTGGATTTAGTACAATTAACTAAAATGTTGATCCTGGCAGCAGACAATGTGATCTCGGGCACCTTTATTGCAGGGATGACAGTGATGTTAATGAGCGTTGGCTGCTGATTATGCAACATTTTAAGTTTCTCAGAGAGCTTCTGCAGTGATTTATTAGAAAACGATAAGAAGCAAGATTTGGAATCATGAAGAACCAAGAAATGGGAGGTTTGCACTGGGATCATCCCAACCATTTTGTGATCTAACAGAGCAACCATTTTGTCCTGGTAGAACTAAATCACAGGAGTCATGGAAAAACAAATAAATAGACGTTTTACACTGGATCTATCAAACCTTTCTCAACCTAGGAATTGAAGCTACAAAGTATTCAGCTAGCAGCGTTCTTAGGTTAAAAAAAAAGCCAAGATGGCAATAGAGCACAAATCAATGTTGTTTCCCTTTATATATATATGTTGATTTTGCAAGCATATACAAAGAGTGGAGCTGTAGTTACATAGACACTGTTTTGATATTTATCATTATTCTTCAGATGCCATTGTAGTCAGCAATGGTTGGGTTAATTGGGGGAAATTTGGGAGTTGAAGTCCCACATCAGGAGGGAACCCATATTTGGGAAGATGGTTTAAAATACGTGTAGAGATGAACTGATTCTGCTCATTGGGATAGCAGTAGCATATCACTTAGATATAACTGGATTGTCATTCATACCTCTGCTTTGCAAATAAAGACGATGATAACTTTAAGACTGCAGAGTTTTTCTACCATACAAATATTGTTTTAGGGATAAAAGATAAGTGGGGATTAAAAAGACGAAAGTTGATATTGTGTTTTTTGTTTTTTTTAATTTGATTTATATGCCACCCTTCTCCGGAGACTCAGGGTGGCTTACAATGCGTTAAGCAATAGCCTTCATCCTTTTGTATATTTATACAAAGTCAGCTTATTGCCCCCACAAACTGGGTTTACCTACCTTTTACCTACCTTAGAAAGGATGGAAGGCTAAGTCAACCTTGAGCCTTGGAGAGATTTGAACCAGCAGTAATTGCAGGCAGCTGGATGATAATAACAGGCTATTAGTCTGCTGTGCCACCAGGCTCTTTAAGGAAATTGTTTAAGGAAATCTGTATAAATTTATATTTGGTAAGCATCATGGAAGATTATGGAGAAACTAAAATCATAGGATTGGAAGGGACCTTGGAGGTCTTTAGTCCAACCTCCTGACTAAGGCAGGAGTCCTTGGTATATCCTCTATACCCGTGATGGTGAACCTATGGCACAGAGAGCCATCACTCCGGGCACGCAAGCCATCGCCCGTTGCTCTTCTGGGTACCGGCACACTAGCTAGCTGGTCTTCACGTGTGTGGGAGCACCGGAAACTAGCTGAGGAGCTGCCCAATGTGCATGCACGTGCCGGGCACTGCTCTTCCGGTTTCCAGTGCGCATAAAACCCAGGCACTCTCAGCATCTCTTCCCCTTTTTTGCCCAGGACCTCAAACCATGTGATCTTGTCCACCATTAAACCATCATTCCAAGCAATCTCCATGTTTCCAGTGTCTTTCTTCCCACTTGGAACTGAACCCAGATGGACATTTTTTCCAACAGGATAATGTAATTTTTATTAATGTTATTGATTAGCCCTTGGGCCATCTCAGAGTGCAGACTTCCAGAAACAAATTATTACTAAAATTTGATAAAAGCAATTTAAAATGGAATTGGATAAAATACAATTTAAAATGAAATTAGAATAAAATACAGCCTAAAAAGAAATTGGAATAAAATACAATAATTTAAGATTTAGATAAAATATGATAAAATTATATTTAGGTGTCATCCTTACAATCTACCCCAATCAGTCCCACATATGCAGATCTCAACCAAACCATTTTGCTTAAGTCCTGTGCTGTGTTAAATGTTATTTTCAGATTCTGGCTGCACCTAAGGTCAGTTGTTTTGATATGGGGATCCCAATGGGTCATTTATTTGATAATGAAATGTCTACAAGAAAACAACCAAACTCAGAGAGCACCAATGACTCCGCAATTCTGTATTTATTAAATTTAGCTCCAAGATCTTGCAAGAATCCCAAATAGAAATAATGCACAGTCATTACAATGAAGATAAAATCCTTATTCCAAATATATTTCTTAGTATCTATTCCATGAGATTATTTTGTTAGTTTGCCAGAAACCAAACAGTTTTAGCTTGGCTGTGAAATAATTTGCTAATTAAGTATTAACTACCTTAAATAGTTTGAAAGGAACCATGTCTACCTTTTAAATATAGTTTAAAAATGTTCTTCAAGATTTTTCCTTAAACAATTAAGATCTTGAGAAACCTAAGTATAGTTTGAATTTTATGTTATCCTCTTGGTAATATTTTAGTGATTCAGAAGGGGAAAAAATATCAAAAGGATAATTGCTGCACAAAATGGTCAATTGAATTTCTTGGCTTAAATACTTTAGGCCGTCTCATTGTTAAAAGAATAATTGGTTACCTTTGACCTTAAACTGAATGATACATAATAGCATTAAGTACTTTTGGGTTTTTTTTTTTTTTTTGGTATACCTAGAAAACCATGACATGGCATTTCAAATCATTTCAATGTGTGTAAAGTGACAGAAATTTCTCCCAATTTTATATCAACTTACTTAATTCTAGACAGACATATTTCAAAGTCTTTAAAAAAAATTAAAGTATTTTATAGAATAAAAACAGTATGAATTTTTAAAAAGGAAAGTAAAAGTAAAGTGAAAGTGATAGATAAATTAGCAAGAAATAAAAGAATAAAGACAAAAGACAAAAGAAAGAAAAAGAGGAAAGATTGATCTGTAGCTTCTGATTTCCTTTACAGCAGATATAGATGAATTTATATTTTATCATTTTTCTCAAAGGTTAAAGGCTCCCTTTTTTCCATAGTCTAACCTTTCTAATGATCAAACCCCAAAATCAGAAGTTCATTTTTTCCCTTGTTTTGGCAATAAGTCCATAAATGGTTTCCAGTCACTAAAAATGTAGTTATTGTATTTTTCCTAATCAAATAAGTAATTTTGCCATCTTTGAAAATTCTGTTGTCTTTACCAACCATTTCTCCATATTTCAGAATTTTTGGCTTCTGGGTGTGGGTCCATGGCAGACTAGAAGAAGAAGTGGGGATGGCATTGAGGCAAAGATCAATGGCCAGATGATGGATTCTTTCTGGACAAGGATAGATCATGAGATCACATACTTGCATTCCAGACAGGTGCTTCTCATGAGTGGACTGAGCCAAGCAGCTGAAGGTCAAGGGGTTTCAGTCAAGTTCACAATCATAATGTAGCCTATATGGACAGAAGGTTCGCAAAAACCTCACTTTCTTAATCACTAACAAGGTGATCAATTTACAATTGAAGAGAGGTTTTCTCAGTGGCAGAAAATCCACTTGGTGAGTCAACATTCTTTCTGGATTAAAGGAGAAAAAAGGCTTTAAAGGCTTTAAATTTTCAGCAAAAAGCTTAACAAGAATTGGATATAAGAACATTTAAAACAGATAAAGGGTGCAATAATTTTGAAAGATAAAATTTTTGTAAAAGTGCTTTTGAAACTATTGGAATTTAATAGACAAACAGACCTGACCTTTGTAGGAATTTGTTCAGTATGAAAGGATGTAGAAAAATAAAGATAATATAAGCCAGATTGTGATAGTGACAGTAACCATAGAGTGCTGTTTGAGATGAAAGTATTAAGGACACAGAAAGGCAAAAGGGAGGAGAGAGTGCCTTTTACTTTTACTTTTGACTGAGACACTTTCACTTTTGGATTCCAATATTAGAATAGCAACCAAAGAGAAAACCGGCAAACGCAGGAGAAGGGAAGTGGGGATTATTAGAGCAACCTGCAGAAGGAGGAATTACAGTAGAATTGCTTCAGATAATGGTTGAGAAATTGGGTGGGAAAAAAAATGGCTGAATCACTTAATACTAAATTGAAGGGAGAATTTCTTACAGAAAATTACAGAATAGTTTGAGGAGATGCAAATGAAGGTGACAAATACTATACAAAAACTTTGATCAGTTAAACAGGAAGGTGAAAGGATGCTGCTGAATTAGACAGTATAGGTATTGAATTTTCTAAAGTTTTGGCTTGATTGTGGATTACAACTGGTTAACATGGAATATAAATGGAGCAAATGGTCCTCAAAACAGAAAAAAAATTAATTGTTAAAAAAAAAAATCAACACATAATTTGCTTACAGGAAAAACATATTAGGGGGAAAAGGCCATAAAGTGTTTGACTTATAAAAGTTTGAGTGAAGAATTTATTTCAGCAGCAACTCAAAAAAGAAATGGAGTTGTTTTATATGTAAACTCCCAGCTACAATCAGAACTTACCATATTTTTCAGAGTATAAGATGCACTCCCTCCCCCAAAAGAGGGTGAAAATTTGGGTGCGTCTTATACACCAAATGTAGCCCTACACACCCGCCAGCCCCCACCCTTTGGCCTCTGCCTCCCAGCAATTTACCTCCTTGCAGCAAACAGCAAACAGCCCATTGTGCCTGATTAGCACAAGCAGATGATTGTCAGTTGGATTGGCCTCCCGACCCTTAGCTATTTCAGGCTGCAGGGATTGCCATTGCCTATTGCCACACACCCCATTTGCTACAAGGAGCAAATTGCTGGGAGGCAGAGGCAGATTTTTTTTTACTTGTGCTAATCAGATTGTGCTAAAAATGAAAATGAAACTAAAGCAGGCTGTTTGCTGCAAGGAGGCAAATTGCTGGGAAGCTGAGGCAGATATTTTCCTCCCTAACAAAGGTAGGTGCGTCTTATAGTCTGGAGCGTCTTATACTCCAAAAAATACGGTATATTGACTGATGAGAATGATAGATTTGTTGGAATGGAAGCCAATCTACACGGAGGTCTGATATTGGAAGTTGATGCATCAAATGAAGACAGAGTATTATTTTATGAAGGACTTAATGATAAACTAATAGGCTTTTCTTATGAACATTTATAATGTTCATAATTATAATTATAATTTATATAATTATAATAATTTAAATTATAATTATAATTTATACACCGGGCCTGGTGGCTCAGCAGACTAAAAGCATTGTGATTAACACCAGCTGTCTGCAATTACTGGAAGTTCGAATCTCACCAGGCTCAAGGTTGACTCAGCCTTCCATCCTTTCTAAGGTAGGTTAAATGAGGACCCAGTTTGTGGGGGGCAATAAGCTGACTTTGTATAAATATACAAAAGTATGAAGGCTATTGCTTAACGCATTGTAAGCCGCCCTGAGTCTCCGGAGAAGGACGGCATATAAATCAAATTAAAAAATAATATATATATACATATATATATATATATAACAGGGGATTGGAAAAATAGACAAAGTTTTGGAGAAAAATATTAAAATTACATAAGGCAAATTACCACAAGTTTTTTTTTTAATCTGATGGACAGTTTAAGTCTTGTTGATATATGAAGACATGAAAATGGCAATTCAAGAGAGCATATGTATTTTTTTGACAGTCACAGATCTTTTTCAGCAAAAGATATGAATTGAATTTCAAAGAATTTGGTTCATAAAGTAGATCATAATCCAGTAAATTTGTTTTATAAAAGGAAACCTAGTTCTTTGCAATGGAAGTTAAATGAAATGCTGTTACAGAAATAAGTAATATTGGAGGATTGTAAAAAGATACTAAAAGAGGTATTTAAAAATAATTTAGATAAAGATACTGATGTAAGAATGGTTTGGGATGCAAGTAAAGCTTTCATTAGAGGTCATTTCATACAATGAAACAGTGAGCTGAAAAAGAAGGGACAAGAGAAAACACAAGCTATTTTGGATGAGATAAAGAGAAAAGAGGAATTAAACCAAAGTCCAGAGATGATAAATATTTCTCAATAAATTAAACTTCTACTGTTGCAATTATGTATGCAAAAAGTAAGATAAATAGGAAATAAAATGGACCATGCAAAGCAAAAAACCAAAAAACCAAAAGCCTTTGACCTCACAAACAAACCAGGTTACCGGTTGGTGTATAAATTACAGGGGGAAAAATGATATTGAAATTACAAGAAGGAAATATGGCGCTAACTGATAATGCAACTATGAAGAAAGCATATAAAATAAAATATATTTCTGTGGAGAAAACAGAGTGGACCAATAACAATAAAGGAAGTTTGAGAAGCTAGAAAAGTTTTTTTAAAACAGAATAGATGCCTGGACCAGATGGATCACCATGATCTTATTCTAAAATTTTTAAGATGAACTTTCACAATTTTTACAAAATTCAATGAATTCAGTATCAAATATTGGAACCCACTTATTTATATTTTTTCTTTCTTTTTCTTTCTTTTTCTTCTTTCTTCTTTTTTGCACTTTTTCTCTTTTATTTCTTCCTTCTTCTTTCCCCCTTCTTATTCTATTATTTTTTATTATTGTTTTTAAAACTTTTGATTAAAACAATGGAATCTTTCCATCTTTTTGCATATAATAATCTTACTTCAGTTACCATGTACAAAAAGAATCTCTAGCTGTGCATTCATTAGTCCCAGATACGTTTTGGATAAATGTCAGCCACAAGTATAATTACAAGATATGATGACATTTTAGATATTTACTCTGGTTCCTTTCTAATATTAGTCATTATTTTTATCAATTGCAAACAATACATTTCAGAATGAATGAATTACGTATCAGCCAAGTTCATAATTAGGAATGTTTTGAATTTAAATTGAATCTTTAAATGAATTGTACATTTCCCATCATTTTACAGAAAAATTGGAATGAGTGTAAAATTCAATACTTAGTTGACTTGTTGAACAGATGGGTGTTGAAACTTTATTTGAATACTAGCTTGTCAGTCTGTTAAAAATATTCAGGCTTGTTCATCTCATTTATCTTCTGAAAATTAAGCACTGAAAGCTGTTGTATTCTATAGTTTTGTTAAGTGTAGCATGTCTGGAAGTTTAAGGATGATGATCACAAGGATAACTAATGATACCTTTGAACCTTCAATAAGTCTTCACTAGATGTATGTGGGATACAAGTATGTTTAAATCTTGGAATAGCTATTTGAGGCTGACTAAATTTTCCAAAGCACCAATATTTTCCAAAACACCAATAGGCAAGACAAGAAACAATGGAAACTAGCAAATGGAAACTTCTCCTTGGAAACTAACCAAGGAGAAAAGCAACCTAGAACTAAGGAGAAATTTCCTAACAGTGAGAGCAATTAACCAGTGGAACAACTTGCCTCCAGAATTTGTTGGTGCTCCATCACTGAAGGCTTTCAAAAAGAGACTGGGAAACCATTTATCTGAAATGATATAGGGTCTCCTGCTCGAGCAGGGGGTAGGACTAGAAGACCTCCAAGGTCCCTTCCAACTCCTATTATTCTATTCTATTCTATTCTATTCTATTCTATTCTATTCTATTCTATTCTATTCTATTCTATTCTATTCTATTCTATTCTATTCTATTCTATTCTATTCTATTCTATTCTATTCTACTCTAGTCTATTCCACTGGTCTATTACACTCACACTGGTCATTTCAAATTCAAAATTACTGTTTGAGAGTTCCAAGCATAACATACATTCTGAGAGTTTTGTATCAGGTATGGAACAAATCCCAATGGTTGTTTTTAATTTTGTTCTTACAAGGAAAAAGCAATTTAGAATACTCTGATGGAATGTTAACGTGAAGCTGTTTTGTTTCATGTTTTCTGTTTTGAGGACATTTTTGCCTTCCATCTCAATTCTCCAAACATTGTGACCCATATGATACCTTTATCCTGATTTTAGGACAAACCTCTCAGTCATTGCATTCCATTTTTCTCCTTGCTTTTATTCTCTTTTTATCCCACCATTACATTTTGTACTCTATGTGAAACTATGGTTATTTTGTTAGTTCGTTCGTGTCTGGAGTTGGTTATTTCATGCCTGGGGGAAAAAAAAAACCCTAATCATTACTTACTGATTCTGTTTGCGTACAGTGCTAATCCCAAAACAAACCAACTGTATTATGGATTACTCTAATGCATGTGTCCTGTCTTTTGGGGGCTGCTTAATTCTGTTGCTAAACTCCAGCAAGTTAACAAATAAGTAAATCTTGTGAAAAGTAGCACAATGAATTATTTACATCAGGTTCTCTTAAAACCAGAAGCTTTCCCCCCACAAATAGCATTGTTTGGTTATTTCAATTTCCTGCAAGTAGATCACACACCCCTAAGAATGCTCAGATACGAACAAGCTAACAGCAGGTACTACTGTAATGGTGCTAAACACAGTCGTAAAATGGACTTCTTTATAACATAAAAGAGAGGGGTAAGATAAATTGCAACATTTTAAAATAAGAATAGAAAATTCAATGCAAAAATCCATCATATCATCATCATCTTTTTATGACCCCATAATCCCTTGTGGGGGGAGTCTGGGCAACTGAATGGAGCAGAGTGTTTACTGGCTAGATAACCTTCCTGTCGCCAATGTGGAATTTTATTCAACAGATAAATTCTCATTGTGCTCAGAGAGAAATATCTGCCTCTACCTAAAATCGAACTCACAACCTCCTGATTGTGAGACGAGAGCTCCACCTCTAGGGCACTGCACCATTCACAAAAGTCCATCATATATCAGTACGAAAATGGGATTGTATCTGATGGTTATGTCTTTCTTCTTGTACACTCCATTTTCTGCTGGCTGTACTTTCTGAAAAATTGACACAAGTCAATTCATCATCTTTGCGCATCAACTAGATGAAATATGTGTTTCTGTGTTTCATGGAACAATTGTAGCAGTTGCTGCTGCTATACAAAACAGTAGTCTTCTATATGTAAGAAAAACTGCCTGGAAGCTCATGGTCCATGGTGAAAACCATTCATTCCCATTTTTGCAGCTTGCACCCAGTCAATTATCAACATTCAAAGGGAAAGTTGACTTGCCTTGACTTAAGACCATAATCGGACCTGGCAATTCCAGTTATAAGTAGTGACAGTTGGAAAGTGGATATATTTTATTTATTTATTTATTTTCGTCAAGCATGTATTAAATAACAGTTATAAGTATAGACATAATCATGAATACATGAGATGGAAACAAATAAAAGGGAACATTAGGACAGGGACGGTAGGCACGCTGGTGCGCTTATGCACGCCCCTTAAAGATGTCTTAGGAATGGGGTGAGGTTGACAGTAGACAGTCTAAAGTTAAAGTTTTGGGGGTTTGGGGAAGAAACCGCAGAGTCAGGTAGTGCATTCCAGGCGTTGACAACTCTATTACTGAAGTCGCATTTTCTGCAATTGAGTTTGGAACGGTTTACCTTAAGTGTGTATCTATTGTGTGCTCGTGTATTGTTGTGGTTGAAGCTGAAGTACTCTTTGACAGGTAGGACATTGTAGCAGATAATTTTATGTACCACACTTAGGTCAGAACGAAGGCGGCGTAACTCTAAGTTGTCTAAGCCCAAAATTTCATGTCTGGTGGCATAAGGTATTCTAGAGGAATGGAGGACTATTCTCGTGAAATATCGCTGGACACTCTCAATTGTATTAATGTCCAATATGCAGTGCGGGTTCCAGACAGATGAGCTGTATTCAAGAATTGGTCTAGCAAATGTTTTGTATGCTCATTAGCAGTACAATATTACCAGAGAAGAAGCTACACAAGATTAGGTTAACAACTCTTAATGCCTTTTTGGCAATGTTGTTACAGTGAGCTCTGGCACTTAGATCGTTTGAGATGGGTACTCCAAGGTCCTTGACAGAGTGCGGGTCGTCTACGAGATTGTATCTGCCCAGCTTGTATTTTGTGTTTTGATTATTTTTGCCAATGTGTAAGACAGAGCATTTGTTGGTTGAGATATGGAGTTGCCAATTGTTTGACCATTCTGACAGATATATACATGACCTTTTTTTTGCAGTGGCCCTTAAGTGAATTCAGTGGTCATTAAGCAAAGCCAATGTTCACTATTGGCCAGTTTTTTTCCAGAAACTGGAAGTTAATGTCAATTTCTAGCACACCAAATTGTGTAAATTGTGATTTACAGTCATGTGATGACTTTAAATGTTCAGTATTCAAAATGCAGGTTACATGACCATAAGAGGAGGGGTGATATCAGAACTTTGAAATTGGGCCACTCTAGATTTTGGGAATTCTGTTATAATTTTGAATGGTTTCTAAACAACTGGTCAAAAGTTAAGATCTACCAGTAATCTTTCACCGACATAATATTTTCATTGCTTTAGTAAAAGGAAATAGAATAGGGTATGTATCAGAGGTGGGTTTCAGCAGATTCTGACCAGTTCTGGAGAACCGGTAGCAGAAATTTTGAGTAGTTCAAAGAACCGCTAGTAAAAAATCTGACTGGCCCCACCCCCATCTATTCTCTGCCTCCCAAGTCCCAGCTGATCGGGAGGAAATGGGGATTTTGCAGTAACCTTCCCCTGCCACGCCCACCAAGCCATGCCCACCAAGCCATGCCGTGCCACGCCCACCAAGCCACGCCCACAGAACCGGTAGTAAAAAAATGTGAAACTCATCACTGGTTTGGCAAAGCAAATGTCTTTGCTTTTCCCCTAGCCTCTCCCATCCCCCATCCAATTAATCCCCACAGAATGGGAGAAAAGGATAGTTAAAATGTTCAAGGTTATGCACCCAGAAATCCTGGAGTTCTGGGTTTAGTTATTCTTTTAAATGGAATCCCTGGCTGAGATAATTTTCCTACCTGTCATGTTAGGAAATAGGAAGACCCTACAATCACACATATCTGTAAATGTGGTTTCCATTTTTCTCGCTGTTTTAAATGTCACATTTCTACAATTGGGAACACAATTTTAAAAAAGGAAACAAACAACTGTTTCATGTATTCTGATTTGGCATAAGGTTTATTGATGGAAATATAGTTTAAATAATCAATTAAACATTCAAGGGCAAAGAAAATGCATTTCCCCCTTAGAACATAAAACTGGGTTATGGACAATATAAGTAGAACACACAACAGTCATAATCACTTTATATGTTTTTTTAAAACCATCTGGATTTACTGTAAATGATTTGATTTTCTTCATATACAAATTCAGTTTGTTCTGAAGTGAGCGATCTAGAAAGTTTTGCATAATGAAACATGCTATTTACACGCATAGGGCACACACAAAAAATATACAAAAGCAATTAAAAGGCTTTTACTGTGTGGAAAAGCATGGGAGATAATTAGATGATTTGATTAAGGTCACAACCCATCAAGCGCATGGCTTTGCATCCACCATCCAATCTAGTAGCTCTAATAAATCAAGAGTAAGGGCTGAGACATTCACCGAATGCTGATTTCTTTTTGATGGGGAATTTGTCCTTTCAGATCTCACGTGAAGGGCCAAAATGTTGTCTTTAGAGGGCGAGAGATGGAGAGGAATGCAGTTTGAAGGTTTGTTTGAAAACGGACACTGGTAAGAGCAACAACGTTGAAATAAATAGTGATTTGCTCTCCGACGCAGGTTTTCCAACCTGATGCTGGTATAAGAAAAACTGAGCAACTGAGTACATACTATATTATTCCTAATAAGATGGGGGAGCAGATTCTTAGGATGATAAACAGCCATTGGGGAAATGACTACTATGCCAACAACTTTCTGCCACTTAATTGTTGTCATCCTCCTCCTCCTCTAATCAGGGTTAAGTGTTAGCAAAATTAAGGCGGGGGGGGGGGGCAGAAGGGGACTTTTTCATTATATTCTTCTCCCTTGAGTCTTCATTAAATTCTGTTGTCATTGGAAATGAATCAGAAGCTGACAAGAAGAAAGAGCTAACCTTTTTCAATCTGGTGCTATTTAGCTATGGTTTAATCTGTGGTTGCAACACCCAGAGATTACATCCACAACTGAGGTCAGGGAATTTATATTCCCTGATAATAATTTTTCACAATTTGACAATCATTGCATTTTTTTTAAAAAAAGAGTAACTTTGGATATCTCTGTAATCAACTTTTAAATATTTGCAATAAATTGCCTGGCTGGTAGGATAGAAATCCAATCACATAATGGCTGCTGTGAAAATGGCTTCCCAGTGTTGAATTTTTTTTTTCCTTTTCAAAAATACATAGAACAATTATCCCATCTCATGGCGACATTGAACTCTTGTGCTTAGTCAGTTCTGCAAGTAGCCGCCACTTGGTGTAATAGGATCAAAGGGAAGCAAGATATGTTGACATTTTCAGAACAGACCAATGAATCACTGGCAAATGCTACATTTGTACTATAACTTGCTCTGAAGTGCCCCTTCAGAATCAAAACTGAAGCACTGCGGAGTTCTAATAATTCTTTATTAGGGCTCTGTGATACTTTGAAAACTTTTTTTTCCACTTAACGAAGGTCAATTTAACTTTTTCCCCCCTGCTTTATGTGAAGTACAATGAGGGCACTTTACAAAGCAATTTGCCCTTCATTGCTTGCTAAAATGAAATGGCTATCTTGCTTTGCTCTGCTCCAAGGCTTCTCCTAGAAGAAGATACCTTTGCATATGCTATTCTGATCCTTTCAGTCAGTTCCAGGACATTACTCAGTGTAGATGTTTGTTCTTGGATGCCTCGTCTGATTTGATATCACATCTGTCATTCAGGTGATAAGTGGTCCTTTATTGTGATGTATTTGGTTATTACCAGGGAATATAAATTCCCTGACCTCAGTTGAAAAGAAAAGATGGATCTGGCCATCAAAATGGAGCTGGCCTAACTCCAAAGGGTAAGGGATACAGGTTACAAAAATCTAAATATTGAGCTGTTGCTAGTTTTCTTGGAATTAAATAAATCAGCCTTTTCTATTTGTAGGAACCAATCTCAAGGAGAAGGCAAGTCATTTTGGCATAAGGATTACTCTTGCTAGATTAGAGCAACTATGTTTTACTGTTAGCTGTCAAAAGTCCGGGCAGATAAGTAGAATGCTTGTTGGACATTGCAATGTAATATGTACTTGCAGATTTATACCAAGATATCCCAATCAGACAATCCTATTGTGGTTACCAGGAACAAAGCGAAAAACCACTACAAGAATTAAGAGTTTTGAAGGACCAGCAGGTACTTTCTGATCATCTGGATTTTTGTAGCCCAGCTCTTGTACCTATAATTGCTATTAGTACTATGCTTCAAATTTTATCCACTTTTGACAGAAAATATTGGTTGTCTGGATGCAAAGAGAAAGGGAAGCCGTCTGTTCTCAAGCCTCCATGAAAACACAGACCCATCCCAATTAAGCAATTACCAAAGAGAAAACAATATCTGGAACTGTACAGTATATTTCATTGAAAAAAAAAGAAAGAAAATAAAATATTTGTTAGGCAAAACTTAATTTAAATAATTGAAACACATTCCCCTATAGATACAGTTGTACAGGGAAGCAGTGTGAAAAAAATGGCATTACAGTTCCTGTGTGATTTTGTTTCAAAATAAACAAATACATATGGCAGACTGTATAATAATAAAATAGCAGATGTACAATACTATTTACATTGCTAACTAAGTAAGAGATAATGGTCCTATGAAAATGCATCAAATTGCTCAAGAGAGTAAAAATCACAGACCTGATTCATAAAATATATGCATATGTATATGTATATAATATATATTTATTTAAATATATTTTTTATGTATAGTATATGAACATGTATAAAACTGAACAGAAGAGAAGAAACATATGGATTATTTTACCCAATGAATAATTTACTGCAGATGTTTTAAACCACAGTTACCCATTCCACCAGAAATTCTGATGCATAACCAAAGGCTACATGTTCAAGAAGCTCAATACAGGTTTTGACAAATGTGTGAAAAGGAACAGGAATTTTCAGACGAGAATTTCTCTAGAGCTAAACTTGGTTCGGCAACTCTTGTTCAGGCTAAATTCTTTAACGAAGGTCAATTTAAGCCTTTCTGCTAACATCCTTTTTGATGAAAGAGTTGGCTTGTGATGTGATTGACTCATCCAATGAGATCAGTGGAAATAAAGACTACAATTCTAGTCAATCTCAATGACTTTTAAATGAAAATACATAACATTGGATGGTTGTTGCCCCATGTGTATATTAGCAGCTCCCGGTGCTTTGGATTAAAACAAAATAATATATTTTTAAATTATATATCAGAGTGTTTTGCTAAAAGCTTAGCGCTGTGAGAAAAAGCTTAGTGCTGCTATACAAAGTGAAAGAATGTGATTATTGCCCATACGTGGCCCAAACCAAAGCTCTCTGTGTGACTTTGGAGCTTGTGACCATGTGGATTTTTCCATTCACATTCTCAGCATATGATAAATCTTTGGATGAAAGGATTCTACAAATTATGTTCAGAAAACAAAATGCAGTCACAATCATAAGTGAAGTAATAAGTCAAAGCCCCCCCCCTCTCTTTTTTTTTTTTTTTGGCATTCCACAACAAATGGAAATGAAAAGGCTGAACCCACATCTCTTTTTGGTAGTTTAAATCAAATTATTAAAGTTCCTTTGCAGTGGAAGTTTGCTAATCCCCATGTCCTTGACTGACCTCCACTGAAATCACTCTAAGGGCCACTGTCTCAGTGAAGATTGAACGAAATCAATCTTGATTGTACAAGAACAATTGCCCAATCAATTGTACTGCTTGACCTGCAATGCATATCATCTTTCTGGATGGAAATCTCACTCGCAGACATCTAGCACTATGGCTGAAATATGTGTTTTTGATAAAAATGGTTTGATTGCACAATAACCAGAGCTGTGGGTCATGTGCCCATTTAGCCTAACCGTTTGTTGACTTGACAGGAAGGTGATGGATGGCGAACTTCTTCTCATTTCCTGAAATCTGATTTCAATGGAACTTTTTTTAAAAAAAATTCTCCTCCCTCCAGAAGTGGGAGTGAAACAAATGCAGAAAACTGTGACTCAAGAATCTGACAACATTTTAAATCAGTGGCCCATCCCTGAGTCCTTAGCACAGTGTTTCTCAACCTTGGAAGCTTGAAGATGGGGGGACTTCAACTCCCAGAATCCCCCAGCCAGCAGCGCTGGCTGGGGGATTCTGGGAGTTGAAGTCCCCCCATCTTCAAGCTACCAAGGTTGAGAAACACTGCCTTAGCATATGTAAAATTACCACAATTTCAGCAGTTTGAAGAGTGCTAGCAAGGTATTCAATCAAGGTAGCAAGCAAACAGAGTGCTGTGGAGTTGTTGTTTTATGAATCAGGTACTGTGTCAACATCAGATAGGAAAGAGCTCAGTAATTATCTCTTTAAAAACCCTTTTGCCAGTGTGGTTATAAAAATGCAACGGGTGGATCGAGGATTAGAAAAAAATGGCTGTAGAAGTCAATGTTGAAATTGTTTCTGTAGTATTAATCATATTTGGAGAAAGTAAATTAATTCCACTTGGTCCAGTACGTAATATTAAAAATCTGCATTCTGATTATAAACATTTATAAGTAATAAGTAGATTACGGCTAAGTCTTCGATGGAGAAGATGCAGAGTAGAGTATATATTGCTTTTTATAGTGTACCTTAAGTTTCTAGTATGGCAACAGACTACGGGTTTTCAGAACAAAGGAAAAACACAGTATTATAAACACACACACACACACAAACGCACGTACAGTATTGAAAGAGAGGTTTCACTATGGAAGGCAGATTAGGAGTCACAATATAAATCAGATGAATTATTTCAAGCTCAAAAAGAGTCTTACGCTTAGAAACCAAATTATAATTCGCAATTTGCATGGCAAACCAGGAAGGAGCAGGGCCTTTTTTTTTTTTTGGCGAATGGAACAGAGTCATTTTTTTTCTCCCCCGACTTCACAGCTGCTGTGACGTTCTCCTTTCTTTTTACACACCATGACTTTTTGGTTATTATACATCTATCATCCGCCTTGTCATTTTTGTTTTTTTTTTAAATGCCTGGATCTGAAAGCAGCAGCAGTTACTGAGCTAACAGTGAACACCGGTTTCGATTTGGCATGTCAGCTGTCCCACACTCCCTATATGGTGTACTGTCATGTTTTTGTGTCAGCTGTCTGTGAGGGGGTGAAAATAAAAATAGTGGCTACCACCACCACATTAGCTTTAGCTTTTGCAGCAGGGTACTTGCATATTTTCTATTCCAAGCTGCAGAAGCTCCCCATGTTATCCTTGCTCAAGCTGGTCAGACTGAAGTTCAACATCACTCGGAGAAGCTTAATGCTGACATGTTCCTGTGGTGGTACGGATAGTGAACAGCGTGCTAGAACTTTAATTATCACCTTCTGCAGTATTAACTGGATCATAAGCAGCATGGGAGCACGGTGATGATGGTATTGGTGGCGGGCATCTTTACTAAGGATCTGATATCCAAGTTTAAATTAACAACCTATCCCAAAGGACTATATAAAACATATGTAATGTTCTACAAGTTCATTCTTCATCCTAGACTTTTTCTGCAAGTATCCAGATTCTCTTCCATTTACATCCAGGACCTCTTATCTCTTTCTCAGCTATTTCTTAGTTCATCAACGTTTAACCATAATTTTTTTTTTAAAAAAATGCTTCCTTTATAACAGCAAACAAGAATGTTGTCCAAGTCAGCAAATGCTAGTAAAGAAATGCTACTGCCTGACATTTCATTCATTCTCTCTCTCCCCCCCCTCCCCCTCTTCTTCTCCCTCCCTCTTGCTCTCAGATGTCTCTGCTGTGAGTTGAAATTGTTAACCTAAGCTTTTTGGAAACCATGGCTATGATAAGAGTCATAGTCTCAATATCCTAGGGAAGCACCAAGTAGGAGAAAAATAGGTTATAAAATGTTGATAAAGTATTTTCTAACCTCTCTTGAATTATCTCTCCACTCATTTTCTCCTTGCTTTGGTGCTTGTCTCCACTGCCTTCTTGCCTCTAAAGCAGGAGTGTCCAAGGTTGGCAATTTTAAGATTTATGGATGTCAACTCCCAGAATTCCCCAGCCAGTCTTAAAGTAACCAAGACTCCTACCCTAAAGCGAGATCGGAGCACTGCTTTCAACAGAGAAAAAAACAAACAGAACATTGATATCAGAAACATCATGGAAATCTTGAGAAAACACTGCTAAGAAGGAATATCAGCATTGTTCCATATCAGAAATGAAACGTATGTCTATCTTGCAGAAGGAATATTGCTCTGTAGTAAAATAGCCATGCTTTACATAAATATGACCCCGGCTTCAATCCATAGATTGTCAAATAGGAAAGATCTGTGTTCAAGTCCTTGGAGATTGGATAGTATGCAACCAGATAAATCAAAGACATCTTCTTGCCATAGGTATGGTATATTTAAATTTTCCACAATGTTAGGCAGGAACAAGGAATGCCAATAATGAAAAGAAAATTAAGTAGAAACTTAGGTATTTTGTGTTTCCACAGCTTCAGAGGATCATTGCTATAAAAAAATGTATTAAACTATCCTGGAGAGCAATTCACATTTTAATTTTATGGCATATATACGTGGCAATTAAAGAGTTATGTAGACTCAAATAACCCAAACAAAGGGGTAATGAAGTTGCTGTGCCATGCTTTTCCAAGTTGATTCAAAATAATTTCTGATCAACGTACATTCTCCATTCTTATTATTTTTATAGGATAATAGTAAAGATTAAAGATCAAATTAGAAACTTTTAATTCCCACTGGCTTTACTGAGAATATTTTAAACCCCTGATTTAGTAATGAACAAGTCATGGGAATTTAAGTAGGTTTATTTTTGGCTGAAGCATGCCTTGAATATGGATAGAATTTGATTCAGGTAGACAATCTTGATAGATGTAAATTCAATTGTTCCAGGGGAGATAATCCTAATTTATTTTTAACTTTTACTTATTTTTATTGTTGTAAAGCAAATATAGTTTATAGAAACTAAGCTGTCTAAAATCTGCCTTTTATTTTAGGTAAGTATTAGTGCTTCACGCAAGCTGACCTTGTACTAATTGTTCAATTCTGCTTCTGTATCAGACCAGAATATTTTCCATCATTCAAGGGAAAAAACCAAGAGTCCAGTTGCCTTTTGGAAAAGCAACTTTGGGACAACCATGGCCTGGATGATTGAGAATCTCTATAGACATTTCTATAGCCACCTAATGAGAAGGAAGGACTCACTGGAGAAGAACCTAATGTTGGGAAAGACTGAGGGCAAAAGAAGAAGGGGATGGCAGAGAACGAAGTGGCTGGATGGAGTCACTGAAGCTTAAATGGACTCCAGAGGATGGTAGAGGAGAGGAAGGCCTGGAGGAACATTGTCCATGGGGCTGCGATGGGTCGGACACAACTTCACAACTAACAACAACAACAATAGACATTTCAGAACATCTTTTAATTTTTTAAAAAAGGAATGATTTCTTTAGTGGCTAGTCTATATGGAGAAATAATTTTGTTGCTGGCTGGTAACTCGTTTCTGAGTGGAGATGATTTTTATTTTTCCACTATTAAGCTCAGTAGAAGCACGACTCAATCAAATCCAAAGGATCACATTAATTTAAATCTAATCATCTTAATAACAAAGTTTTGAATTGGGTTGCAAAGGGCTTTCCATTTTAAAAATACCAATAAATTAAAATTATCTACTTCTGGACAGGATTTTTTTCTTCTTAACATGAATGCGAATGTCCTTTTGCCTAATCATATAGGTTTTTTTTTTTTTTTTAAAGGAATAAAATATTACATTAGTGATATCTGGTAACTTGGGTATTACATATTAAAATTGAGGTGAAAAACCTAATTAAGTGCTCCTCTTAGTAATTTGTGCTTTAGTGATATCATGGGATTGGATGTTTTTTTTTTAAATTAAAACATGCAAGTGATATGACCCTATTGCACTATGCCATATTTTGTTGAATAAATCACAGTGACCAGATTCTCACTACATGATAGACTCAAATCACACTGTAGCTCAGTACGTGTGGAAACAAAGATCAACTTCTAGGGTAAGATACAACACTTCCATTTTAGTATATTATGGGAAACTTTAAATCTCCATATTTTCATCTTGTTTTCATCTATACTGTAGCTTTCTGTCAGGCCTGAAAGACCAGGTCCACACATGATAATACAATTAAACTGATTTATTTCTAAAAAGCCTATAAACAGGAATCTTCCCAACCAATGGTTAGCACCTTCATGGAGCTAAATAAGGGTCAATGGAATTGAAGGGAAGTTGGATTTAGACCACTTGTGACTATGTAAATTTCTTAGCTGGAGCCCTCTTTTAACTCCATCCCCAAGTTCTACCAATCCTTCTCCTGCACGTTCAGATTATCATAATTTTACTCTTTGTAAATATTGAAGACCTTTACTAACTAGGCAAACAAAGTACAATACAGTGTCATGGCTAAGCCGCCATTGCTTGTTATAAAATACATTTTTAATAATTTATCACTCCTACCACTCCTTTTTAAATCAAGGATCTTTTCAGTGAAAGTATTCACAATCTTCTCATGAAGTGCAATATATAACCTCTGTCTTAATGTTTTTATTGTTTACACAATCTTCTCATGAAGATCTATCTATCTATCTATCTATCTATCTATCTATCTATCTATCTATCTATCATCTATCTATCCATCCATCTGTCTATGATACCCAAATACAATATTTGCTTAAAATAGGAAGCCACATTTTAGCTGTCAAATGTTGAATGGAACCAGTCAAAATCTGTCCTTTAGCCAATAATATCAAAAACTACATTACTTATTATTCAGCCTAAATCCAATTGTCATATCGTTATGAATCTTGAGCCATATAATCTCATCTACGGACATAATTCAGCAGCCTCTCCTATATGTAAACACATTTTATTCCCCTTTTAAAACATAGTCTTCATTTTAATTGCCTTCTCCTTCCTCCCCTCCTTGAAAACATATAGCTCTGCACAGCCGATATAGGAAACTCGAAAGATGTCAACAGCCTACATTATCTATTAAATTGGAGATGGGTCACTCTTTGGTGGCCAGGAACAGAACTTCAGGGTCAAAGGAGATGAGATATGAAAGCACAGGGAGCAGATTTGTTTCATAAAAGTGCATAGGGATCTTCATATTTTCCTTCTAGTTTTAGAGGTGGGACACTTTAACTGAATTTTAAAAAAATGTTCCCTGCCTCAAAAGAGCAACAAAGGATACCAATCTATTTTAGTCAAGGACTAATATTTGATACCACAGTCAAAGATGGCCCTAGGACCGTGATAGTGAACCTATGGCACATGTGCCGGAAGTGGCACACAGAGCCATCTCTCCGGGCACACCAGCTGTCGCCCGTTGCTCTTTCAGGTTCCAGAGTGCCATGATCTTTGCGCGCACAGGAGCATCAGAAACTGGAAGAGCAGCTCCCAGGCATGCATACGTGTGCCGGGAAGCTGAGCTTCCAGTTTCCAGCATGCGCATGTGCGCTGGCCAGCTGGTCTTGACATGTTCATGTGCGCCAGAAACCGGAAGACTAGAAGCAGAAATGAAAGGGTTGTGTTATGTTGTGCAGCTTCATTTCTTAATTATTTTAAATATTTGGTGAACAACTATGGCAGGCATAGTTACAGCCTAGAAATACTCAATGCAATGACTATAAAATGTCAGGACTTTGATTCTTCTTTCTCCTCCCTACCCAGGATAAACAGGAACGATGGTCAGGAGTGCTTTCTCCTCTTACTATGCACTTCAGCCCTTTGTTCCCAGTTGCTTCTTTTGTTCCTGAAAGACATTTTACAAACGAGAAGAATGAAAGAGAGGGGAGAATAGAGTGGACAGTAAATGAATGCATTTATTTCAATTAAGTGTATGGGGTTGGCACCGGAGGCATGCCTAAGTCTTAATTTAAAAAAAAAAAATATTAGTTTGGAGATGCTATTTCAAGGGCAAATAATATGCTACCCAATTCAAGGGAAACTCCTGTTTGCTAGCCAAATCAACAAGGATCAGGTTCCTGAGTCTGGGAAGTTCCAATTCCGTGCACATTTACCACAGCATGACCCTCATGACATTGGCATGTATAGGATCGCACTTGAACATGCCAGAGAAGCAGGATGCTTAAAACATTCAGTTTCATTCACCATTGTCTCTGGTTTTGGACCCTGGCATCTTTCAGTTTATACCATCTCCATTCTATTGCCTTGAGATTTAATCAAATGGATGCACTGTCAACAATGCTCAAAACAGACACGGCCCACGTTTACCTGAAATCATAATGGGTAAGGTATCGCATTATACTAAGTCAAAAGCAAATAAACTTGTTTATTGCACTTGTTATGCATAGTGGTATGTATGCTGTTCACTCTGCCAAGACTTCTTTGTGATACGGGTAATGCGATTCATTGTGCCAGAGACACTTGGTGGCCTCATGTTGCAAAGAGGGGCAGGTGTGAGGCAGATATGGCAGGAGAAAGGAAAAGGCCAAAATAGGAGGCAAGAATAAATATAGGGGTTATGAATGACATATTGATAGCAAGCTCTAAAATTAGGAAAGCTTGAACAGCTTTCAAGTAATGTGTCAACCATGAAGTTCTTGGTGCTCTCTAAATTTGGTTATTTGCTTGTATATGTTTGGTTTTTTTAACTCAACCATGCAAACCCTCACTTGTACTAAGGATATTACCTAAGTGGGTAATGAAATATCTGCAAGCAAACAAGCAAGGCCAGAGATCACCAGAAACTCCACAATTCAATCCTGAACTACAGTTATTCTCTGCTATTTAAAATTTAACCCACCCCCCCCATTTTAAAAAGTTTAAATATGAAATTATTTTGATAATTTATGGCATGAATGTTATGGAAACCTAGTCAGTTCCATAGCAAATATTTTCTATTTAATCCTCCTTGTCTCTCAGATGCCACTTGAATTAATTCTATTATCCGCCCATTCATTCTCCCTTTTTCTTTGACAATCTTTCTGTTTGTTCTTTGCCTTAAACAATGAACTGAGATCCAGGCACGATTTCCCTTATGAGGGTCACTGGTTGAGGATCAAAGTGCCAGAAGAGTCCTGACAATGTAGAACATAGGTACTGTAGCTATAGACTGCTTAGAAAAGACTTCAAAATGGAATTATTGATTTTCATTCTCTTGTGTTTATGTTCATTTTCAGATATGTGCTACTTCCTTAATCCAAAATTTCAGATTTACAGTCAAAGCATAAACTTCTGGATTCCTGCCATACTTGTGTAAGAAGTGGGAATAAAAATCTGCATGATTATCATCACAAAACCAGATGGCACTTGATGTATATTGTATTATAAACTTGGAACTCATATGTAACGTATAAGTATCTTAATAATGACTAGAATGCTTGTGATTTTTCTAATCTTATTTGAATCTGCTTTGTTGGCCATTTTCAGCCTTATAAAAATTACTTTTTAGTATACAACACAATGGCATATGTACAAAATTGCCACATTTCCAGGATTTAGTATCACATGATTTTTTTTTTTAAAAAAAATCTGAATAATTCCATGTCCTTCCAAGGTCAATGCTTTGTTTTTGGAGGCGGATGCTCTATGAATTTTCATTCTTCCAGTTTCACAGATATTCCCCTCATATTTATTGGCTACAAGAGTATGATTTTCATGTTTCCCAGGCTGGTCTGCAGCAGAATTTTTATTCAATGTTCAGAGACTCCACTTCATTTTCCGCAATACATTTACAGTTCTGCTAATTTGGTTTTCATAAGCAGGTGGTAGTTGTGGTGTGCCAGTTGCATCCATCTCTGAAAGAGGTTACCCTTTAGATAGGCAAAAAGGTAAAGGTTTTGTCTGACTTTAGGTCACAAGGCTAATCTCCGTTTCTTGGCCAAGGGAGCAGTGGTGGGTTGCCCCTGGTTCGGACCGGTTCTATAGAACCAGTAGTAAAACTGGTGGGAAGCTCCGCCCACTGACCCTGACATCATCAGAAGCGATCTGTGCAAGAAGCAAGGCGCGCACGCGCGATCCCGTTGCGAATCAGTAATAAAGGTAAGTAGAACCCACCCCTGCAAGGGAGCCAGTGTTGTCCGAAGATATTTTTGTGGCCATATGGCCAGCATGGCTATATTGTAAAGATGCATGGAACACTTCCTTCCCACAGAAGTGGTATCTATTAATCTATTCACATTTGCATACTTTCGAATTGCTAGGTAGACAGGAGCTGGGGCAGGAGTAGGAGGTCACCCTGTTGCAGGGTGCTCTGGTCTCGAACCCAGACTGTCAGTTTCCAGTTGATAAACTCAGTGTTTTTTAACCACTGAGCCATTGCCCAGGCACTTATGTCCTAATCACCTCAAGAATGGAACACTGTAAAGCACTCTACATGTGGCTGACCTTGAAGATCATATAGAACAGGGTTGTCAAACTTGCGGCCTATGGGCTGGATGCGTCACAAGCTGACCATGCCCAGTTTAGCAAAGGGGGAAAAAGTCATGTTACGTCATGTGTCGATGTCATGATGATGCAAGTTTTGACACGCCTGATACAGAAGTTATAGCTGGTCGAGAATGTAGCTATGTGGGCAGTTTGGGCCTGTCTCATTATACCTGTGTGGCCCAACAAGGTGTGGTGGTACCTGCCCTCTGGAATGATTTTCCCCAGAGATCTGGTTGATTCCCACCATGTTGACATTGAAAAGTCTATTAAATAACTGACTTTACTCCCAGGCTCTGGGACAGAGTGAAGGCTGGGTACCTGTGAATTGGACTTTCTTAGGTTTTACATTGGGTTGTTCATGATTCTTTTCATGTTTTGCACTTTTTTAAAAAAAAATTGCAAGCTGCCCAGAGCCATTGGAAGTCACATAATATAAACTATTAAACAAAAAAATATTCATCAGCCACCCAGCTTCTGTACATATTGTCTTGCAGGATAACACGAGGATGAAATAAATGGTACCATTGCATTTCCTCCCACTGTTTTGGGCACTATTTTGTTCAGATATTAGAAGTACGTAAGAGAAAAAGGGTGGCTGTTGAAAATCAGATTAATAGAATATTGGACTGCATTGAAAATCAAAAGGAAATAACTAGACATTAAATAAAATGTTTTGAAAGACCATGCTAGGAAAACATGCAAATCATAGCATTTGAAGCCAGTAAATTTGAGGGGAAAAAACAAACTGAAAAGCTGTTCACATGGCAATTTACAGCCCAAATTCTTTGGAGAAAAATGTGAATTTGAGAAAGTGCAGAGTTTAGAATTCCGGAGATCCTTTGAAAAACTGATAATGAGATACCTTAGTGAAGGAATAATCACATTACCTGTTAACGGAACATTATTTGTACTTTGTTGATGACAACAAACCATTTCTTGTCAAAACATTGCATTTTTGTGCATTATTTACAATGTGCTGTACATTAAAAAATCAATTTTTATGTGGTTGAAAGCGGCCAGCGAAGCAGATTAATACAAAAACTTAATTGGATGACTTCCAGTAGTCTCACTGATTATTATGAGATTACTTGACAATGGAAAAAATATGGACTGGAGAATGTAGCTTTATTTCTAAATCAATGAGGAATATGGATGTATTCCATATAAAGATAACACTGGTCTACAAATTTGGGGAAATTATCGATCTCCAAGATAAAATGTGTTAATTCTTACATATTTTGATTAGATGAATTAGAAAGCAGGTGATAAAGGTGCAGGTTGGCTAAAGTTTTCAAGATATTTCACAATAAAGATTTATACACAAGTGAGTATATTTGCCTACAAGGGAGGGAGGTGTCTAATGATCATGATGCCTTGAAACTTCTTGACAAAGTACGGCAGAACAATGAAAATGGTACCACATGGACATTTATCTTAACTTTGAGACTAAAGATTATACAGATGAATTACCTGTGTTTGATAAAAAATAGTGGCACATTTTCATCTTCTTTCAAAATAGTTTTTCGTGGTTCAGGGCTCCCTTCATGAAAATTCACCACTTATAGAGGGGTGAGTCTATTACAGGGGTGTCAAACACAAGGCTCACAGGCCGGATCCAGCCTGCTGGGCCATCCTGGACAATATAAGGAGGCGGCCCATGTGGCTTTGGCCCGGTCTACCCAATGCAAAGAGGAAACATGCCAGCAGTTTGGGGAATGGCATCACGTTGGCCAGGCCTACCCAGTTGGCCATGCCCACCCCATCCTTGAGGTCAACCACAGCCCTGATGTGCCCTTAATGAAATTTAGTTTGACACCCCTGGTCTACCACATAGTTTTCTCTACTTTTCATTCAAAACTTTCTTTAATTATTCAAAAATAATGCTAATTTATTCTGTCCTTCAGAGCCTTCTACCTTCATTACATTTCAAAAACTATCTAGTGACTTAAAAATAGTTCCTATACTTTTGAGATAGATAATTTGGATGTGTTTATTTAATCCTACATGGCTATAGATGAGATTTTGATTTACAATATACAGTGTACAAACATACACAGTTTCACTGAGTTCAATGGTCCTTAGTCTCAGGATTATACAGCGGTTTTGCTGTGCTCTTTTCCCATCCTGAAATAGGCAGGAAATCATCCTATCTTACTGTTTACTTGAAATAGATCTTGGCTGTCTTTACGCATCCTATTCTAAGCATTGTAATTGATGGGTCCCTCAGCTAAACTGCAGCTCTCTCCAATGTTATGCACTCCATACACTGCATTTCCCTATTTGGATCAGCTTTGTTATGCCATTGACTGATTTATTGGCAAACAACAACAAAAATCCTTCAAACTATGAGCTGCTTGTTTGACACATTGATCACTAGAGAGTTGTAATGAATTTATTTTTTAAAAAAAATACTTAGCTACCATCCAGTGGTCACTCAGATTTGCGCAACCAAGATGCAGTCAGTAGATGAGTACAGCAGAAGAGCTGAAATTCGAGGAAAGAATTTATCCATTTAGGAGCTGATAAAAAATATCAGAAGAGGAAACAAAGGGGTTTCCTGGAAGCAGTGATTGATGGGAAAGTAATATCCAACCATGCAGAAGAACAAGAGCTGACTTCTTTCAATGACATCCATTAAGCCAGGCTAGCGCTACTCAATTTCCATGCTTTGTACTCTAGTTGGCCAATCAATATTCAAAACAAGTATCCCTCTCGCTCTCGCCAGGACAAAGAGATATGCTCTCAGTCATGTTTACTGTAGGTAAAATTAGTTGACTTATGGATCTCACATCCTGGACATAAACTATTTCAACTCCTACTCAACTCCTAAACTATTTCAACTCCTACTCTCAAAACGACGCTATAGAGCACTGCACACCAGAACAACTAGACACAAGAACGCCATCACTCTGCTAAACAAATAATTCCCTCAACACTGTCAAACTAGTTACTAAGTCTGCACTACTATTAATCTTCTCATCGTTCCCATCACCCATCTCCTTCCACTTATGACTGTATGACTATAACTTTGTTGCTTGTATCCTTATAATTTATATTGATTGTTTCCTAATCTGATTTGATTGCTTATTTGTACCCTATGACTATCATTAAGTGTTGTACCTTATGATTCTTGATGAACGTATCTTTTCTTTTATGTACACTGATAGCTTATATACCAAGACAAATTCCTTGTGTGTTCAATCACACTTGGCCAATAAAAAATTCTATTCTATTCTATTCTGTTCTATTCTATTCTATTCTATTCTATTCTATTCTATTCTATTCTATTCTATTCTATTCTATTCTATTCTATTATTCTATTCTATTCTATCTACTTGCAGACATGGCGGCATCTGAACACAACTCAACATCTGTACATTTTCAGGAGTTTTGTGCAGTACAACTAAGAAATAAATAAATAATTAGAATATCCTTCCTTGTCAAATAAATCCCAACAGCAGAGTTTAAGCCGCTGGTCAATTGTACATATGAGCAAAATCAAAAATGACTCTTTTTGTTCTAAGTGGTCTTTCAAGCGAGAGCTAATGTGACACATTTGCTTCTCTGATAATCACAGATTGTTTCTCACAATGTGATAGGCAATGCATCTTGGGAAAACAGACTTCGAAGTGGACTACATTGAGAGAGAAAGAGATAATGATTTACACAAATTGGCACATAATGGGTACCCGAGTAAATTAAACGTTCCTGCATTTTTCTATAGCCTTTGCTCCATCACAGAAACCACTTATTGCTCTATTTGCTAAAAAAGGCTATTTTTAAGATTCTGAACTTTCTGCTTTATTGCTTATATATAGTTTACTATCTGTTTTTTTCAATTATAACCAGCGAGTTCACAGAAGAATAAAGAATGTGGTATACAGTACGTAAGCTACACATACCACTGTGGTCATGGCTTTTTTTTATTGCTTCATCATTGTAAATTATTGCCAGGAAATCACTGTTCCAAGCACACATGCACAATTCATAGTGAAACACCAAACAAACACAATATAAGTGGTTAAACTGCCAGTTCAAGTGCAAATTTGCAGCTTGCTCCTAGCCCAAGATCTCTCTCTCCCTCCCTCTCCCTCTCCTTCCTTCCTTCCTTTCTGAGTTTACACACTTCATTAGCATCTTGCTATATAATTAAGTAACAAATAGGCAGAGATGATATCAGCAAATACTTGAACTGGCTGCTTGAAACCTGAATTGGATCTGGATGAATAATGTGGGAATCAACTATGCTTGGTTGACCCAGTCCTGCAACCAAGGCAGAAATTTCACATCATAGAAATTCCAGAGTTTATCTCCCCTAAAACCCTGTTCCACGCATTTAACAATGATGTGATGTGGAAGCCCCTCAGAAACAGGATATGGATGTAATACATTTCTTTACCAGGCTAGTATATTCCATATAGTTATCATGTCTAATGGTCCTCCACAGAGCTTCTCCATGCTCCATCATCTCTCCACCTTAAGCCTTCCAAAGCAAATCACTACCTTGTTTATGGAACTATTTCCTATATACGCATATGTAGCACATCCCTTTCACAACAGGTAAGCAGATCTTGTTTTTTAGGATTCTATAAGGCCTAGGGGGAAACAGGGGTAAAGAGTATCCCAGATAGCTCTAAATGTGCTTGAGGTGGCAAATACAGCTTATTATCTATGCCGAAGCAGAAACTTTTCTTTCCCTCAGCCATTTCTCCTCCATTTCACGGCTACAGTTACATTTCCTTCCTGCAGCAACGTCTAATTCCAGAGAATACCCTGAAATGCCTTCTGCCTAGGGCTGAGCCTCACTGCGCTACTGTAGTTACCTACCTTAAATAACTGCATTTCTGGTTTTCTGTTTCTAATTTAGAGGAATAAAAACTTGAAAATACTGCAAACCAGATTGATTTGTTAACCTCTGTTTATTCATTGCGACATTTCATTCTATGTTTTCAGCTGATTCTGAGACACGGTACAACTGCATACAGATGGTCATCCGCTTAACAACCACAATTGAGCTCAAAATTTCTATTACCAAGTAAGGCAGTTGTTAAGTGGATTTTGCCCCATTTTACGACCTTTCTCGCCACTGCAGTAAATCACTGCAGTTGTTAAGTTAGTAAGACGGTTGTTAAATGAACCTGGCTTCTGCATTGACTTGGCTTGTCAGAAAGCCCCAAAAGGTGATCACATGATTCCAGGGACACTGCAACCATCAGAAATACAAGTTTATTTATGAAACTTGTATAGGTTATATGAGGAGCACATATAACATCCATAATGGTGAGAAGGGATTTTTATTTTTATTTTATTTTTAGTATATAAACTGAAATTATTTCGGATGCAGTGTTTAGGGAGCAGTATAAAACTTGTTAGATAAATAATGAGTATGTTTGATTCATGGAGAAAACAATAAAATACGTATTTTTTAGACAAATTTTCTCTATCACTGGATACATGATATATTGGGTACATGAAAGATTTCCAAGGAAGCAAATCTTGTAGTTTTCAAAGCATAGGAATGTATTTCTCACTGAAATGTTTTCGTTGGTTTTCAGTTCTGAAAAAAAAAATGTGAATTTTTCTATCTTATGAAGATAGAAAGTCCAGTTCAAAAATGTTCTAAAAAGCTATAATGAGCTAGAGTGAAGAGGGAGGTTACCTATATATTTGGGGCCTTACATCTCTCTCTCTCTCTCTCTCTCTCCCTCCCTCCCTCCCTCCTTCCCTCTCCCGTTTGTGTGTGTGTTTTTTCAGTCTCAGTGTGGAATATTTTGACACAGACGATTTTGGATTTTATAGGATTATTAGATCTACATTGGTCTCCATGATTCCAGTGGTATCTTTTAGAGTCATTTGTGTAGGTAGCATTATACATTTTAATACTAAATAAAGAAATGTCACAGCAGCAATATTGTAAAATAGTGATATCTTAGGTGAAGGGTTTTTTCCCTTCCCCTATGCAGATACAGCAAGAAAGAAAAACTTGAGAAGTTTTAAAAGATTCAGTGGCATCAAAGAAAATCTATGGCTCATTTGTTCAGGAGATGCAAGAACAGAAGTTTGAAGAAACCACCTGTCAAAACTTGGACATGTCTAAGCCTCCAAAGCAATGGAATTTAAAGGGCAAAGATGCCCGTGAGACTTACAGCATATTCCAATGCATGTCTATATCAACTGACAATCCCACTCAGTTTAGTGGTTCTTTCTTAAATAAAAGTAAGATGACAGGACCTTTAGTTATATTTGGTTGCGAAGACCAAATTCAGAAATACGAGTTTTGTCCCCATATTTGCAAACAGTGGGACAGCAAAATGAAACAGACTCCCGTGGCACATTAAAGACTAACAAAACTATACAATAATGCTGACTATGACAGTTACATTAAAGCTTAACTAAATATAAAACAACATTGTGATATTTCACAAAGCAGAACCGACGATCATGAAAACATCCTCCTGTTGGTAAGCTAAATAATATCTCACGGGGTACAAAGTGAGAGAGCTGAACGTCTTGATAAATTATGATTGAGTGGCTTCTATTGACGACTTCATCAAATTGTTCTATGACCCACCACCTCCATTAAGATATTTATGTTATAGAACTGAACCCATTCTATTAATAATAGCAATAGCAATAGCACTTAGACTTACATACTGCTTTACAGTGCTTTACAGCCCTCTCTAAGCGGTTTACAGAGTCAGCATATTGCCCCCAACAATCTGGGTCCTCATTTTACCCACCTTGGAAGGATGGAAGGCTGAGTCAACCTGGAGCCTGGCGAGATTCAAACTGCCAAGTTGCAGGCAGGCAGCAGGCAGCAGAAGTAGCCTGCAGAACTGCATTCTAACCACTGTACCACTGCAGCTCTTATCATAATCATAACTGTCATAGTTTTATTTTTTTTATGTTGTCTGATTGAAGAAATTTGTCATTTCACTATGCTTCCATTTTGAACATGTTGTTTTACCAAACACTGATCTTACTTTGCATATCCAAACAATACCCTTCAAGACAAAACCAATAACTTTATAATTCATAGGTAGCCTGCCCCTGAACATTGTTCCAGCAAACAAAAATAACTTCTCTACCTTTCTCATTTGGAGAGTCATCTTTTCTCAACTGACAATTTAAATTTCCTTGCTTTCTCTCAATTAGGCTGCAAATGCACTCTCTACTCATACTATTCACCCTACGCAGTCTTGGAAACTACATTTCTATGATACCTCAAACCTCTCAAGAAGGGATAATTGATCTGTTCCCCTTCAGTATTTTGCTTAGCAATTTTACTTAGCTGAGATGGGTGACTATAGAAACTGAATAAATAGAGAAAAGAAGAAGAAAGAATCCATGCTTGGCTTAATGGAAAACCATCTACACTTTTCTTTCCAAGACATGAAATTATCTGCAATTACAGCAGGCTTAAACACAGACTAACACCTAACAATATATTCAAGCTTTCCTTGTATAGTAACTAGAGAAATATGCCCCAAACTAATGTTAGCTGTCATAATATGAAAGCATATACTGTACAAAGAATGTTTCGGATGTGCTATCTCTGTTTCTTTAAAACACCGGTCTGTAAGGTTTTCATGGGAAGCCATTCTTCCTTTCCAGAAAGAGTTGATTTATTTGCAAATATAGCCATTATCTCCATGGAGATGCTGACAACAGTTGTTTAGGTTCTGCAGTGATCTGTGTGATTATAAATTCATCCCTTGCTACAAATTAGCTATTTGAAATCACTTCTAAATAGTGGTTCAATATTTTCACTCAAGCCCATTCTATCTTCCTTCTGGACACTATTATTCAAATAAATTAGCATTCCCAGTCTTCTGGCTTGTCTGGAAACAATGGGAATGATTGGTCAAGCAATGTTGTCATGCAACATTTTCTAATTTTACCTAGGATTGAGCAAAAGACAATGCAAAAGCTTCCACACTGAAGGTTGTAAAGCATCAATGCTTTTCCTAGCTAACTGGGATCTGGCTGCCCCAATGATTTTTGATATTGGGATTCTGTGCATCGGTGTGAGAGAGAGTGTGTAGGTTAGTGTGAGGAGGACAAAATTTAGAGTCTGAGAAACATACTCAAATTTAAAATCCGAATGATGTCATATGCCTGCTAATTTGTTTCCATGACAACTCTGATTCAATTGTTGTACAAGATGCCCACATAAATGGGGAGAGGGGGAAAACTTTCATATCACCATCTTGTAGGTATGTGTGTGTGTCTATCTATCTATAGCCATAATCTTTTGCCCCCTTACATTTAACAGGAGTTCCTATATTTAAATCTAATCTACTGTGTCCTAATACCTGGAATGACATACCAGCTGTAGGATATCCTTTCAGATAATTGAAGACTGCTATTGTATCTACAATTATCTTTCCTTAAGGTTAAACATATCAAGCTCCTTCAATCTTGCTCCATTTTCATTCCTTTGCCAACTCTCTACGCCTTTTTCTAAATCCTTAAAATGAAATGCTCAGAACTACATGCAATACTTCAGTTGGACTCTCACGAAAGCATAATAAAATGAACAGTAGCTTCCTATGATTTGGATATTAAATTTTGGTTAATACAGCCTAAATTTGCATTTCCCTTCTTTGTAGCCACATCACCACACTCCTGGCTCATGTTCAATTTATAATCAATTGCTTTTGCAAAACCACTTTTTATAAGTACTATACTCAACTAGGAATCCCTATCATATTCTTGTATATTTTTGTTTGGGAAACATTTATGATAGGTTGTCTTTCAGGAATTATTTTCAAGACGGGTGAGTGTGGCTGGATGAATATGTTGCTATACTCCAAAGAAGAGTTATGCCACCCAACCCAGACTTAATTAGCTTGCTAATTAGAAAGTCAAGATATTCTTTTGTCAAATGTTTAGCTCAAATTCCCACAAACCACTAAGATGCTATTCTGATCAGAATATGAGTCTAGCAAATTTATTCTTACTTAATTTGTATTGCTGCCCAAGTTCATGACTCTGAACAGCTAACAATTAAAAACATTATAACAAAAATATACTGTAGACAAATCCTTGCTGAATTCAATTGACTGCAATTGTTTTCAAAGAGTTTACAAACTGATCTTCTTTTGATCTGTTCTACAATCTTCTTGTGAGTCAGTTTGGCGTACAGGTAGTCCTCGACTTAGGACCATAATGCAGATTGCAATATCTGTTGCTAAGCGAGGCAGTGGTTAAATGAGTCTTGCCTGATTTTACAATTATTATTTTTTTTTTTTGCCATGGCTGTTAAGCAAACCATGACGGTTAAATGAAGCATGCAGTCATTAAGCGAGTCCAGTTTCCCCCATTGACTTTGCTTGTCAAAAATTGGCTGAAAGGTTTGGAAATGGCAATAACCCTGATGATCCCAGGATACCACAATGATAATAAATTCATGCAGGTTGTCAAGGGCCCATGGGACTGCAGGAATGGTGCAATATTTGTAGTCTGAGGACCAGTCACTAAATGAATGGTTGTAAGTGGAGGACAACCTTTAGTGATTAAGGCTAGAACCCAGGAGAGTGTAAATTCAGATTAGATACCTTAGGTACAAAGCCAGCTGGTGCCCGTGATCTAGTGACTTTGATTTAGCCCCGGGAAGCAGACACTACAATGCCATTTCTGTCATCTTGCCATGAAAAACTGCAAGAACTTGTTGAGGCAGTCTTCAGGACCATCAATCCTGACTCAGACACCTCAAAACAAAACAAAACAAAACAACCAAATCTCCCCAAGTATTGCAATCAGTCTTAACTTATCTATTTTGTCAAATCCTTCTTCCTACTCCACCTACCCCATCTTTTCAAACCAGGATCAACATTTGCTATTCTCAGATTATCTGGCACTTCTTCAGCTCTGCAGGATTTCTCAAAGGATTTCTCATAAGGGTTCAGAGAGATAATCAGTAAATTCCTTTATTTGGATACCATTCATCTGTCCCGAAGATTTAAACATTCAAAGTAAAGAGGTATTTCCTGACCCTGCTTGTCAATCTCAAACTGAGCCTTCAAATTGCTCTGCACAATTTCCAGATGGAATGCATATTATTTTTTGTTGGAGAAGACTGAACTGAAGTGTTTGAGAACCTTTTGGAATTGTATCCTTCTTTCTTTTTTCATTTCGTTACCATAGCTTCTTCTGGGTTTTTTTCTTTCTTTCTTTTTCTCCACATTTCTGATCTACTTGCCTGCACACTTTCTGAAAGCTGTCTATCTATGTCCTATCTATGTCCATGTGTGCTCTTTTTTTCACTAAGCATTCTGTGTAAACCATATGGCTTAGTCATCTGTCATCTATTTTTTTCTCCTCACTGAAATGGCTTGTAATTGTCTTCAGAACCTTCACCTCTATGAGCATCTTGTTCCATTAACTACTCTTATCACAGATTCCCACTTATCCCTATTCTAAATTTAGATCTTTTTTTTTCTGAAGTGAAAAGTATGTTTGCTCAGTGTTTGCTGTTCCTTAAAATCAAGGATGCAATATTACACTGTCACTTTACCAGGCAAAATATCAAGTCTAAGGGCAGACAATCTTTTTGTAAACTTTCTTCTCCTGAATTCTCGTGAGTAGACTGTGCTTTGAACAATTTGTTCCCCAGTAGATGCAGATTATTAAAATCTCCATTATGACTTTTATGGCCCTTGGAAAGATCTGCAGTTTGCTTTAGTAAGGCTTTATCTACATCTTTTCTTTGGTTAGGTGGCTTATGGTAGACACCAGAGGTGTGATTCTACCGGTTTGGACCAATTTGGGTGAATCAGTAGCTCCGAAGATCAGCTGGGAGTGAACTGGTTCACTCCGACGATCAGGTGGGCCTGCCCACTTGCCTGCCTGCCCACCCCTGCACTTTACTGACCTATATCTTCTCAGCTGATTTGTGTGGCAGTGCAGATTGCCACGCCTCAGCTGTGTTACTCCCCAGCAGTAACACAGAAGGTAAGTTTTCGAAATGCGCAATCACCGAACTGGTTGTTAAACCAGCAGGATCCAACCACTGGTAGAAACCAACAATAGTATTGCTTTTATTTTTTCTACCACTTATTTTAACCCAGATAGTCTCTGCAGCTTTGCCAACTTGGATTATTCACTTAACTTTTCCCAAACATTTCCACTTAGCACTAAAGAGCACAATATCTTTTAAGAGTTTCATTGATTTCTTGCAATCTTAATCATCATGCTAGAATAATCCAAGTTGTTGGGAAAAATGGACTGGTGTAGTACCTTTTTGGACTAATCAAAGCACAATGCCATCTGCACCATTGTTCTTTGGGGTATTTTGGAAAGATTGTGAATTTTTGAAAACTCTCCTCTTTTCTGATTTGGAAACCTCTTGCTCTCTTTTTGAATCTAGAGGGAGTCAACCTTTACAGCGAAGGGCACCCAGCATCTGTCTTCTTAAATCCCGATTTGGCTTTCAACATCAGAACTGCTGTATAAATATGAACTCGAGTGCTCATTTGTAAGTCACAGACAGAGTCAATTTCAAATTACTATTCAGTTGTAGATATCACTGCAGAAGTGATTTACCAGCCCTCTCCTAACTGTTGAGAAAACTCCAGAGACATGATACGGAGAAATATAATGTGCTCCTGTGTTTTACCTTCAAACATCAAGAATCACACAAGTATAAATCACCAAGATTCTACAGGAACTGTGTTGAATTATGCCACACAAGGTGGCTAAGAATCCTGCAGCATCTTTAAGAACTAACAAGATTTATTGTGGCACTGACTTTTGTGGACTAGACACCACTTTGTTGGGTGAAATGTTATAATTTTTTGGGGGAGAGATGTGTTTGCATTGTCAGAGAAAAAAAAAGCATAAACACTGTGGCAAAAAAGAACATGAAATGTAAATTTATGCAGAACACACACAAAAAGTCCTGTTCTTATTTTTGAATATCTTTGAACTCAACAAAAAATATTCTAAAATTTATACTGTCTCTTACAAATTCTCTCGTTTATTTCTGTCAATATTTATTAAGTATAGCCTATGCATTCATGTTTATCAAAGGAAATACTGCATCATCTGGTAAAATAGGCTGTAGTCCCTAAAAAAAACGAATGCCGCCACAAATTTATTGGTCTTGTCACTGCATAAAGCTTTGATTCCTTACCATTCTTGAGATCCGAACGGCCATATAATTTAACTGTTAGCCATATATTTCTTGATATACTTTCAAGCTTGAGTGACCATGTGGTTAATACATTTATAGAAAAGCATAAAATTATACAGCATATTCAGCTATCTTGTGTAGGATATAACTTTTTGAAATTTTACAAGGAAAACATCTTTCTGAAATATTCGGCATGAAAAATGGATACAAGGTGATCAAAAGATCTAAATGAACTTTTATTATTTATCAAGCTATAGTTCTCAAATGGTTTCAGGGGTATTTGCAGCAACAGTTATTGACTTCAAAATGGCGGGTTCAGATGCAGGCCTCCAATTGCTTGGTTGCCCCTACCATTTTGAAGTACTGACCATTACTGTGGACATGCCTGAATGCCTTATTCTGAAGAAGTTACCTCAAGATATCAGAATTCTCTAAAGTAGTCTGTCATTTTACACTGGCAGCATAAGTGCAAATACTAAACTTATTTAATCTTGAATATGTTCTAACAGCCGCAGAACAATATTTATAACCAGGGTGGTGAAAGTATAATAAAAGAGAGACATGGAACCAAAGCTTTCTAAGGCATTGAACATCATTCAATATTTTGAAGTTCCAAAGACTGAATTTTATTGTATGGGATGTTTCTAAAATATGTCTCATTATTATTAAGCATGAAAGTTATTGTAGATATATCAGTCCCCCTCAAAACTTTCTAAATCCAACAATATTTATAGCTGTAGATTTTAATCCATGCTAGTAACTAGGTAACAGTAGATTGAGTGAGCTACACAACAAAGGATATGACATACCATAACAACGTGGGAGACGTTCAGGGGGTAAAATACTAATCACATACTTTTAGGTGTATTTCATTACCTACTAATGAAAGAAACAGTGTTAATTAGAGTTAGGTTTAGTGTAATAAGCATATCAGAGAAGCCTTCTAATCTGGTTTATTAACAGGGTAAATGGTTAAAATTCTACAAGGGTAACTGAGGATTCTGTTTTGGGATAGTCTACTTCCAGCTACTAAACATGATTGGCATGGTCTCAAAGATGCTTTTTTTTTCCTTCAAAAGGCAACTGGACTGTTTTTTCTTTTATCTTAAGCTTCTGAAAAGGGAAGAGAAAAGAAGATGTTTCACTTCTCATCCAAGAAGCTTCATCAGTTCTGATGCAGGATTTAATCCCTGCCATCAGAACTGATGAAGCTTCTTGGATGAGAAGCAAAATGTTTTCTTCTTCTTCCTCAAAAAAAAACCAGTCCAGTTGCCTTTTGAAGAAAAAAAGCACCTTTGAGACAACTATGACCTGGATGACAGAATCTCCACAGACATGATCAGCATGGCTTTTTTAATACTTTCCCAATATTGGACGTCTATTATTAGCATGAATAATGTGAACATGGGCACGGATGGATAAAACATATGGCAGAAAATGAAAATCACTAAAATATCATTCTTTGCAGACGGCAATAAAATTGGATATCATAATCACCCAACCTAAGAAATTGGATACCTATCAAATATAAACAAGCTGGCCAGCTTCATATTTGCTATAGAATATTGCCCTAAAAGCGAAACGTAGGTTTTAAAAAAGGGTAAAATCCTTAATATATCATATCCCAAATTAAAATTTTCTTCTGCTAAAAAGGTTATAAATAATCTTTACAGTATCTGTACGAAGTGGTTAAAGAACAGCAATCAACCAGAAATGTTTTCACCCACAGCAATAAATCCCTCAAATGTAGGAATGTATCATAATCTGAGAAATCTCTGGTTGAACTTTGGCTTAATACTGTTTACAACTCTTGTATAAATTGTTTAGGTGCACATGATTAAAAGATCAGGAGAATTCCCGATTCTATTGAGATAAAAAGAGGATAAGAACAGTAGCAAGGAGTCAACACTTGCATACAACAATGGCCCATTTTAGAAGAAAGCAACACAATCCACAAAGTACTCTATTTTAATGGATGTTATGGTTAGCAACCCTGGCCCCTCTTAACGTTAATATGGTATGACCCTCATTATCCCTGGCCATGTTAGTGGATAGGAGTTAGCATCCAATGATAAACCAGGCAGCTACAAGCTACCTCTGACTTATTGGGATATCTCCACAAGCACAGTTGTTTAATTCTGATTTCTTTTCTAAAACAAAACCAATTAAACCCCCACCGCACTGACATTTATGACCAATAGGATTTCTGGCAACAGAGAAATATTTTGTTTTAATTTGAATTTTGTAAAAAAAAAAAAAAAAGAAAAGAAAGAAAAGAAATCCCTGCTCCCTTGTTTGCCACTTTCCAGTTTGTTTACTGACAACAATCACCCACCTTTAAAAAGAATTATTGCCTGACATTTCACACAGCTTTTACTGCTTTTTCTTGGAACAATGCAGTGAAAAAGAAAGAATCTCCTCTCTCTTGTCATGACCCAGTTCTGGGCTTGTGCTTTTTTGATGAGTCTTTGATCTGCAACAGGCTTCATAGGCTCGTTTCCCGAAGGAACATGGTGCCAATGTTGTAGGATATCTTTCTCACTCTGGCAGATGTGACAGAAGACTTTGGCTGCTTCTGACCAGTTCTGACCTCCAGGAAATAACAAATCCCAGGAATTTCCTTTGGAAAGTTGTCTGGAAGCTCTTCGCGGGACCGAGGAATGAAGATAAAATTTTCTTCCTTTTTCAGAAGCCTGGAGGTAAGGGAAAAGACAAGAATGGGACAACTTTGAGTAATAGTTATCAAAAGGCAGTGCACTCCATCCTTACGTTGCTTACAAAGACAGTTAAAGATTGGAGATTCAGCCAGTTGACTGGTCATTGTTTTTTGTCTTAAATAAATAGAGTGACCAAGCCAAGCAGATCAATCTGAAGCCACAGTTCTTCGGTTCTTGCACATGTGGAAAGAAACTCTTCAGGTAAATGGTACTTTCATGGACTACTCAATCTCCTAATATCTTTTATATACACTGAGAGCATTATGTGTGTCCAATCACACTTGGCCAATAAAAAATTCTATTCTATTCTATTCTACGCTACGCTACGCTACTCTATTCTATTCTATCAATACGTCTGGTGACAGCAGGGGAAAAAAAAAAGTTTCCAGGAATACCTGCATCTGACACTCATATGAAAAGCCCAATAATTGTGTCCCTATGCTAGTGTCAGTTGAAAGCAAGAGTATGAGTTCTCATTTATTTATTGAATTTATATGCCATTCATCTCACTATCTAAGTGACTCTGGGCAGATTACATATAAATAAAAAAAAACAATTAGAATTAACAAGAATTAAACAAAGACTAAAAACCAAGTGTAAGAACAGTATGGAGATGGACTTTTTCTCTCTTGCACCATCTACCATCTCACCATAGAGTGCACCATTGGGACCCAAGCCAACCAGAACAGCCAAGTTTTAAGACCCTTCCAGAAGACCAGGAGACTAAGGTTTTTTCTCTGTGTGTGTCTTGCTCCCTTCCTTATCATAGTGTGGTTGACTTTTAAGTCAATTTTAGTGTTAATATTTAATGGTTTATCTTGCTCCTTTCATGGCTGGTAAGCCATCTGGAGTTCTCTCTAGGAAAGATGGGTAGCATACAAGTTTAACAAAAGAATAAATGAATTAATATTACTGAAAATAAATCAACATGTAGTAAATATGAGCACATGTTGAGAGAAACAAAATTCTAAATAAAGTTGACACTATCATCTCTTCATATAAAATTTCATGCAAAATTTCATTAGATAGATAGATAGATAGATAGATAGATAGATAGATAGATAGACAGATACACAGACAGACAGACAAAAATATGAGAAAGAGAAAGAGACAGAAAAAGAGTTTTGAGTCTAGTTCTACAGGAATGTAAAACTCTTTAGAATAAATTTCCTTAAGAAATTCATAAAATGATATGAAAAATAATATAGTTTTTGTTATATAAACCAGTCCATAAGTTCTCAAAGATTAATATCTTCAGATATTTTTTTATTAAGCAATGTTCCTCTAGAAAAACCTCACACATGACAATCCATCATGCCAAGCATATTCTACTAGGACTAGTTGTTATGTCTGTGTCCTTTATTGTGCTCTATGTAATAGTGGCCTTTGAATTTAGAATGGCTATCATTTTCCTCCCAGAGATGTTCAAACCTTACTATTAGTTACTGTACACTGGCTGACTAATACTCATTTGATTAGGACTCCTGCTCAGGCAGTCATCCGCAGAAGGAGGTTGTTGTCCTGCAGTTGCTGTCTGCCGTATTATTTTTATACTGGTTGCAATTCTGTATTAACTGCTGAGGGTCGTAGTTTTTGAGTTTGAATGGCCATGTGCTTTGATTTGGTTATATAGCTACATATACTGGTTGAACTGGTTCTTCAGAGGTCCGGCCTTGCATTGCCTTTTCTCAATTTTCATTCCATTGATCTTCTACATCAATTATTCCAGTTCAAACATGAAGTGTTAATACCACTTTATAATGCCTTGGTAAGGCCACACTTGGAATACTGCATTCAGTTTTGGTTGCCACAATGTAAAAAGACGTGGAGACTCTAGAAAGAGTGCAGAGAAGAGCAACAAAGATGATTAGGGGACTGGAGGCTAAAACATATGAAGAACGGTTGTTGGGATTGAGTATGTCTAGTTTAATGAAAAGAAGGACTAAGGGAGACATGATAGCAGTGTTCCAATACCTCAGGTGTTGCCACAAAGAAGAGGGAGTCTTCTCCAAAGAGAGAAGTGCTATTCTCCAAAGCACCTGAGAGTAGGACAAGAAGCAATGGGTGGGCACTAATCAAGGAGAGAAGCAACTTAGAACTAAGGAGAAATTTCTCGACAGTTAGAACAATTAATCAGTGGAACAACTTGCCTCCAGAAGTTTTGAATGCTCCAACACTGGAAGTTTTTAAGAAGATGTTGAATAACCATTTGTCTGAAGTGGTGTAGGATTTCCTGCCTAAGCAGGGGGTTTATTTATTATTATTATTTATTATTCAAATTTCTATACCGCCCTTCTCCTTTTGGACTCAGGGCGGTGAACAGCCAAGATAAAAATATCAATACAAACATCAGTTAAAAAATAAAGTTAAAATAATTTATAAATTTGGCCCATAATTTAAAACTTGTCAATTAAAATCAATATTAAAATATTAAAACTAACCCTAAAATCAAGACAGACCGGCTAACTGAAAAAAATAAGTTTTTAGGGCCCGACGAAAAATCCGAAGGTCGGAGATCACTCGTATCTCTGGGGGTAGATTGTTCCATAGGGTAGGTGCCACCACAGAGAAGGCTCTCCTCCTGGGGGTCGTCAGCCGGCATTGTCTGGCCGACGGCACCCTGAGGAGGCCCTCTCTGTGGGAGCGAACCGGCCGGTGGGAGGCTATTGGTGGCAGAAGGCGGTCCCGTAAGTACCCTGCCCCTAAGCCATGGAGCGCTTTAAAGGTGATCACCAACACCTTGAAGCGCACCCGGAAGTCCACCGGAAGCCAATGCAGCTCGCGCAGGAGAGGAGTCACATGGGAGCGCCCCGTCGCTCCCATAATCCCCCGCGCAGCCGCATTCTGCACCAGTTGGAGCCTCTGGGTGTACCCCAAGGGGAGCCCCATGTAGAGAGCGTTACAATAGTCCAGACGAGAAGTGACGACTGCGTGACGAGTGGGTTGGACTAGAAGACCTCCAAGGTCCCTTCCAATTCTATTATCCTAGCCTATCCTATCCTATCCTAGCTTAGCCTTTTATTTGTTCCTAGTTTATAGCTTAGCAGTAATTTGAATCTTTCAGGATGCTGCCTTTTGGCTCTTCAAATAATGTTGTCTAATAATGCAGAAAACTGACTTAAGACTTGATGTAAATTGGTGGAGGATTGCCAGCACTTGACTTTAAAGGTTGATATTGGCATAGCAGATTGAACTTTGTACATAGCTACAACCATCTGTACAGCAGAGAGAAATGTACATTTCTTGAACATTTGTTAGAAGACATACTGGAAATATCAGCATATAAATTAAAAACGTCTTCTGATTAAAAAAAATACCCAAAGGATTATAATCTTGACTCATTTTAAGTAAAAAATAGTTGAAAATGGTAACATGGCATAACATCTACTTTTTAACTCTGGAGTTATGTGTTGTTGTTGAGAAATGCACTGATGGTTCTGTGGATGGAAAATGAAACAACAAATAACGCTAACAACGATTCTATGGTTTATCGAGTTTTAATTATCCATTTGTTTGTTTACACATAAATTGAAATGGATTATTAGATAGCTGTTCTCTTGTGCACCATGCATAGAATGGTGCTTTTGAGATAGAAAACAAATGCTCTGTGAAGCTAGCAATTCAATTGATCTGACTGATGCATAAATTTGTTTTCCATTTGACATTTATTTAAAATTATACCTGCACTTTCATTTAGTAAAAATGCACAAGGCAGCTGAAAATTTTTTTTAAAACAGTGCACATATAATAAAAAATTTATTGTTTTTATTTGCTTGGCTGCAGTGGCAATAAACACATCAATCAAATATATCTCTCACTAGGTATGTTTATAAAGATTCCAACCAAAGGAAGAGATACAAGTTGGTTTTTCTCTTTCAGTTGACAAAGAATACAGGGAGTCCTCGACGTACCACCTCAACTGAGTCCAACATTTCTGTTGCTAAATGAGACATTTAAGAGAATTTTGCCCCATTTTACAACCTTTCTTGCCACAGTTGTTAAGTCAATCACTACAATGGTTAAGTTAGTAACAGAGTTATTAAGTCATTCTGGCTTCCCTATTGATTTTGCTTGTCAGAGGTCGCCAAAGGTGATCACATGACGCTCTGATACTGCAACCAGTCAGATGCCAAGCATCTGAATTTTGATCATGTGACCATGGGAATGCTGCAACAGTCATAAATCACTTTTTTCAGTGACATTGTAACTTTGGTTACTAAATAAACTGTTTTAACTTCATCACTAACTGTATGTCCTTCAGGACTAAGGAAGTGTGTTGAATGATATGGCCATTTGCCCATATACAGTAGTGGCCAAAATTGTGGAAATCTGTTGGGAAAAGTGTATTTTTGAGATCTGATGGCTAATAACACCCCCCCCCTTTTTTTTTTTTTGGAGTTTAAAGATAATCATATTTCACTGCTGGAATGGCCTGGGAAAAGCCCAGACCTTAACCCAACTGAAAATCTATGGAGTCGACTAAAGAAACTTGTTAGTCAGAAGCGACCCAGCAATAAAACCCAGTTAATAGAAGCAATCATTCAATCTCGGTTTCACATTACAACAGCTGCAGACCTAAAAGACTTGGTTCACCCCATGGGAAGACGTTGTAAGGCCGTAATTCATGCTAAAGGTTACCCAACTAAGTATTAACTGACGTGATAATTTTTGTATATCTCGTTTTTTCTATGTGTTTCACTTTTTTTCTTTATACTATAATTGCTATTCTAATAGCAAATCCTTCACAAAAGTTATTTCATTACATTCTTGATTAAATTATCTTTCCATTGATATATAATTTTATGGTACTACTCTAAAAAAAAGTTGTGTTATTAGCTAATTTTCGAAAATATACTTTTCCCTAAAGGTTTCCACAATTTTGGCCACTACTGTAGCTGTGCAGGAAACTTGGGTTGGGAGATACCTTCTGAGGAATAGAGCAGAAAGACTTCTCATTCAGTCTTCTACAACCTTGTTCTTCCTCCTTATTGCTTTCTACTCTGCATTTGAATTTTGAAATCAAAACACTTTTAGGGTCCTCCTTAAGCACAAAAAATAAAACAAAATAGGAGACAGCTTAGCAAATATGTAGCTATTAATCTTTCCCCCCTTTCTCACGGCCTAGGAGAAAGACTTTTATAGCTTGTTTGAATGTTTGAATGAGATTCTTTAGATGTAAGCCAGAAAGAGGCAATGGTTTTAGGCCAATGGTCTGATATAGAATTTTAAGAGCATCTTCTGCAACTTCTCACAAAACAGATAACACTGATGTATCAGAGGGCACATGGAAGATATTTCTTCATGCCACTCACATGTGGATGCTTTGCAACACACAAGGGTACTTTTATAAGGGTTTTTGGTGGTAGGAAGATTATACCAACTTCCAATCAAATCATTATTTTTATTTTCTAACAATACCTATGGGCCTATGAGAATTATTGTAAATAAAGATGTTAGAGATTGGTGTCTGGTGTGTGTGTGTTGTGGCTTGCAATTTCTCAAATTAGTGTGTGTGTGTATGTGAGGGAGGGAGATATATATATATATATAAATTGTATTTATATTTTGCTGATGAAGTAATAAAGGGAGACTAGTATAGATCTATTTCAAACTATTTAGCTCTCATCAGTTAGCCATACCCTTACTCGGATTCAAACTTGGGCTTCCTGCATGTTAGGCAGTTGAATTAACCTCTGAGCCACAAGTTCTCCTCCCTTCATCAGCTTGAGCCAGGGATTCAAATCCGAGTAAGGGTATGGCTAGCTGATGTGAGCTAAATAGCTTGAAATAGATCTATATTAGTTTCCCTTTATTACTTTATCAGCAAAATATAAATTTGGTATAAAATGGTTGTCAAGTTTCATGGTCGTCTCGAATAAAATGCATTTCAAACAGAATCTTTGAAGAAAAAACTCCTTTTTATTGAGCACGACATCCTGGAGTCATCCTGACTCCAGACGAAGCCAACACTGACGTCCAGCCCCAAAACCCTCCCTTTCCGTTCCCCACTCCCCTGCACTCATTGGCCATCTTCCAAGTCATTCTACCCCAATCTACTCCAACTCAAAGGAATTCCCCCCTCCCACCTCATCTCCTCGGAAACATTATCTCCAGGGAAAATAAGTAGGTGAAAAGTCAGCCGTCCCTTTCCAGATGCCTTTGCTTCTCCTTCTTATGTCAGCACTAGAGTAAATGCAGGTTGAAGTGCTGACAATGGTTTGTCGTGAATGTGACTGGTTGAGGGCTCCTGGATTGGAGCTGAAAGGCAAAAGGGAGCAGAATGCTCCCTCCTACATGTTGGGGTAAACCAGGTGTCATAGCACACACCAAGAGAAATGTCCACAAGTATCATGGTTCCTGGTCCTGTGATTCTTCCTTTTTAGAACTTTGTTTTCTATATATTAAGGGAGCAATAGAGCAACATAAAGTTTGAGTTCAGAAACAAATAGACAGCCAAGGATGTAAAATATCAGATGGTTTGGATATTTTACTCATGTCAACATGGAAGCTCACTGCAGTAGGCTAACTTTGATAACCAGCATGACTAACTGAAGCAAGAACAGCTGCAACCAGGTGAAATGATAGCTGATAAATCAACTCTGTCATTAACACTGCCTGGCTTTCCACCAATAACAGAGTGCCTGGAAGAACTTATAAGTTGGCTATTTCAAGTGATTGCAGTTTTAGATTTCTGTGCTCCTCTAGAATAAATTGGTTGTCTTGTCACCAGCTGAATGGCAGATCAAGAGTTGCATAAAATATGATTTGCCTATCTATCTACCCCCTTTTTTTCTATGATTGATCTGTCAGTTACTGTATATCAATCAAACCAGAGTGAATAAAATGAAGCGGTTATTGAAATGAAAGTAATGTTAATAAAAACTTCCAAAAGGAAGGGCTACAGCTCACTCAGGGCTAGTTAATAGCTAAACTGCATTTTTCAGCTGTTGTATCTAAGTAAACACAGTTCGTTCTTCAAATACTGTGTACAAATTCTTTGAGGATTGATTGCCATACATGGGTTTACAATGAATTTCAAAGATGTTTTAAAGTCATGCAAGAAGCAACACTGGTAGAATATACTAATGCTAGATAATGAATCTGTTTCCTTAAAAAGTTTTTTTTTAAGGTTGTTACATATTTTAAGAACACAAATATCTTAGGACTATGCAGAAGGTCAGAAATCCTTTAATACTCAGGTGCCTATACAGTTGCTGTTTATGACAATAATTGGGATCAGAATTGCTGTCACTAAGTGACATAGTCGTAAAGCATAACTTGATCTGACTGTACCAGAAGTGGGTTTCAGCAGGTTCTGACCAGTTCTGGAGAACCAGTAGCAGAAATTTTGAGTAGTTTGGAGAACCTGTAGTAAAAATTCTGACTGGCTCCGCCCCCATCTATTCTCTGCCTCCCAAGTCCCAGCTGATCAGGAGGAAATGGGGATTTTGCAGTAACCTTCCCCTGGATTGGGGAGGGAATGGAGATTTTATAGTATCCTTCTCCTGGAGTGGGGAGGGAATGGATATTTTACAGTATCCTTTCCCTGCCATACCCACCAAGCCACGCCCACCAAGCCATGCCACACCCACCAAGTAAAAATTTTTGAAACCCACCATTGGACTGTACCACTTAGCTAAGCAGTTTCACAGTCATAGTTGCTGCCGTTAAACAAGGACCATGGGGTGATTAAACATGAGCACACATGACTGCAAGTTCAAATTTTCTGCCAGCTTCCCCTGCTTGAGGGAAGTTGGCAGGGAATGTCAGAAAGCACAATCATGTGCTATGACCAGTCATAACTACTGGATCCAATCTGGGTCAGTTATTGAGACCAGAAGTTTTATTTCCTGAGTTTATGGACTTCTTCTGGAGCCCATCTTAGGGAATGCAGAGTGTTCTCTGAAGATGGGCTCCAGCACAAGTCCGAAAACTCAGAAAACTGTGACCAACCCAGATTGGATCCTGCAGCATTATCCTGGGACACATATATTAGCCTTCCATCATAACTACCACTTATTTAGTGCTGTCGTAAGTTTGAAGGCTCACTAAAGGAATGGTCATTAAATGAGGAGCACCTGACTTTCAAGCTTTTCTTCATGGATGTCTGATGGATGAGTACACATTTGTAGTTAAAGTAATTCCACTGAACTGAGATATGAAGAAGAGTTGTTTTTCCTTTGGCATTTTCTCTCCTAATCCTCCCTGCACAAGTTTACTCATGGAGATTGTGATGTCTCTGCCTCTGGAGGTATTGAAGAAGAATCTAGACAGCCATCTTTTGAGGAAGATCAATTGGTTTACCTGCATTTTGCAGATAAATGACTATCCTTTGGGCCCTTCCAATTCTACAGTTCTGTGAGCCCACAAGTTTGTAACTTTGAGCCTGCCTACACAGCTAGCTTTATGGTTAAGCTACACATCTCTTTTCTTTCTCTTTTGTCACATATTTCAATGCTCCTGTAGATAAAGCTCTTCATTCCAATCAAACTTCTCCTTTCTTCCTCTCTTCTTCCCATTAATCATATTAAATAATGTTTCAATATTTGACGGGCTTCTAAGATGAGGGGGTCAAAATATTTTTCAAAGCACCTAAACGCAAGTTAAGAAACAAAGGATAGAAACTAATAGATATGGATAGAATCAACCAATGGAACAACTTGCCTTCAGAAATTGTGGGTGCTCCATCACTGGAGGCTTTCAAAAATAGACTGGACAACCATTTGTCTGAAATGGTATAGGGTCACTTGCTTGAGCAGGGGGCTAGAAAACCTCCAAAATCTCTTTCAACTCTTATTATTCTATATTCTAATCAGAGGTGGTATTCAGCAGGTTCTGACCAGTTCTGGAGAACCAGCAGCGGAAATTTTGAGTAGTTTGGAGAATCGGTAAATACCACCTCTGACTGGCCCCGCCTCCATCTATTCTCTGCCTCCCGAGTCCCAGCTGATCGGGAGGAAATGGGGATTTTATTATTTATTTATTTATTTATTGTTTATTTATTATTTATTTATTAATTTTATTTCTATACCGCCCTTCTTCCAAAGGACTCAGGGTAGTGTACAGCCTGATTAAAAGCACAAAGACAGACAAAATTTAAAAATAATTAAAATTATTAAATAATTGGCTCAATTATAAAACCCCCAAATTTAAAATCCCATATTTAAAACCAGTTAAAATCTTTACATTGATAGCCCGGCCTGGCGGAACAACAAGGTTTTGAGGGCACAGCGAAATACATGGAGATCGGAGATCTTACGCAATTCTGGGGTATCCTTGTAGTATCCTTCCCCTGGAGTGGGGAGGGAATGGAGATTTTACAGTATCCTTCCCCTGCCATGCCCACCAAGCCATGCCCAAAGAACTGGTAGTAAATTTTTTTGAATTTCACCACTGATTCTAATACCAGCCTAATTCTCAAGCATCACATTAATATTATAGGATTCCCTCTAATTCCTTCCTCAGGTAAAATGAGAACCCACATAAATTATACAGCTGAGGTGGCATTATCCCTTGTGCTTTGGGAGTGACAGTCTGATTTTTTAAATGTTTAAATGCAGAGAATGGCACAAATCCAAAGGGATCTACAACAGTGTTACTCTAAGCGGATATAATGTGAAAGTCAGTTGTAATTCACACATGCATCTTTCTCTGGGTAGCTAACTGCTATAATATGAAGTCCCTCAGACCATATAAGTGAGAGATATGAACCATCAGCCATGTCCGCCCAGCTGAAAAAGATAAAATCCAAGGTGCTAACTGAAAAAGCAGATGAGCATCACAAGTTTTCAATCTTCTCCTCTGAATACAGAAGGAAGAGAGGAGGAGAAACAGCAGGAAATAAACGAGCCTGAATACATTCCATATCTGCATCATTTAATCTGACATTTTTTTTTGTTCTTGGTTCAAAAGGTTTGGTCATTAGCTCTGTCAAATTCAGTTGAACTAAAATGATCGCTAATGACATTAGGCAGTTTGAGGTAGTCTGTTCAGATGCTGGATGAACAATGGGGAAGTTCATGGACCATATGGTTTGGGCACTGGTGTGGTGAAGAATACTTTCCCATTGTCTGTTTTGTGGTGTGATTCAACTGTTGATGAAACTGAATAGGAAACATATGCACAAATAGAGAAAGGAAACAAATATTGTCTCATTTTCTTTCACTCAGTGTGGCAGTACCCTTGTTGAGTGGAATCACAAAGATCGAGGCTTAATTAACCATTTCGCTTGCTGGCACTTTTTCACAGAACTGGTGTAGTATAATGAGGGGTGACTCTAATGAGGAAAATGCATTACCTTCAGAGAAAAGACAGGATACACATCTAATTTATGAAAACAAATGAAAGCCCTCCTATAGTATAGAACCATTTCTCCCAGAATAATGATGGGGGTTGAAAAACACTGCAATAAGCCATAGCATACCTTGTTTCAACTATGTCCAGAGAAATTTGTATTTGGTTTGTTGGAAAGAAAGAGAAGATAAATAAACTCATGAGTGTTTTAATCATACTGGGGGAAAAAAAAACCCCAATATTTACAGCATGCTATTCTACAAGTAATTTGTTTTGCCACTGTAATGTTGGCAAAGCACTACCATCTTCAAAATATTACTTCTAAAGTTAGAAACATATAAACAAAAATAGTATTTTTTATTAGACTAGTGGGTGCGGTAGAGGATTTATCTACACATAATGTCTGTCCACATAATGTCTGGATGGCCCATCTAAACAAGACTAATGTAAACACTGTGCCCAAAATAGAAAGCACATATTGTATTAAGGAAGAGCAGCGTGGGATAAATAAGCAAGTGTGCACTTGGGAATTAGATATTTTGAAACTAGCAGGCTACTTGGCTCATGGCAAAGTTCAGACCGTGATGCTATTTTTGAACAAATTTGAATGGAACCTCAGCTTGTTGGCAAAACCGTATCTTGTAGCTGTCAAAACTGTATAAAACTTATTATGTCTATGTATGAAGCCATTTTAAATCCCTCAGTGTGTTCTGCACAAGTCATATAACTTCAGATAATGAGATACAACTAAATAAAGTAGTTGGCAGTGATGGCAAACCTTTTAGGCATCGAGTACCCAAACTACGTGAGCATGCATGCCCAAACTGAAAGGTGCACATGAATTCACGCATGTACGGACATGGGTGTGGCATGCGTGTGCAGATATGCACGCATGGGCATGCACATGTGGACATGTGTGGACATGCACAAGAGTGCATATGCACAGAAATGGTCTTCAGATAAACCCGAAGACCAGCTGCCCGGCAGGGCATCCCATCACCGGCAGCGCAGTAAGTGGTAAGATCAGGGGTGAAATCCAGCAGGTTCTAACAGGTTCTGGAGAACCGGTAGCGGAAATTTTGAGTAGTTCGGAGAACCGGTAAATACCACCTCCAACTGGCCCCAGAGTGGGGTGGGAATGGAGATTTTGCAATATCCTTCCCCTGCCACGCCCACCAAGCTACACCCACCGAACCGGTAGTAAAAAAAAATTTGGATTTTACCACTGGGTAAGATCCTTTTCTTTCGTGAGCTTCTGTTTCATTGTTTGCAGAGAAACAAAAGGTCATGGAAGAAACGCCATGGAGATCTGACCTGGGGCAACGGCGCACATGCCAGCAGAGAGGGCTCTATGTGCCACCTCTGGGACGCGTGCCATAGATTCGCCATCACGGAAATAAGGCATCTTTTATTAAATAGCCTTTTACTAATCAAATTCATTTTCTCTTTTTTTCTGGTTTGAGAAAAATGGGTCTGATAACAGTAAGGACTTTTTTGTATCTGTAATGGAATGCTATTGTTGCCTCCCTGACCAAGACAAACAAACAAAAAAACCAAGAATTTTGAGGGGGAGAATCGGAATATTAAAAATTATGGCAATTAGTGGGAAACTCACTCAGCTAGCTGGGATCAAATCCATGTAATATTCTGAAATGGGAAATATTTTAGATATTATTTTTTTTTAAAAAAAATCTACCATAACTTTCAAATAAATTATGGGTGACCATTATTAAAAAAAAAGGAATTATTTTTGCATTAATTATTATTTTTTAAAAATTTGATTTATATGCCGCCCTTCTCTGGAGACTCAGGGCGGTTTACAATGCGTTAAGCAATAGCCTTCATACTTTTGTATATTTATACAAAGTCAGCTTATTGCCCCCACAAACTGGGTCCTCAATTTACCCACCTTAGAAAGGATGGAAGGCTGAGTCAACCTTGAGCCTGGTAAGAATTGAACTCGCAGTAATTGCAGGCAGCTGGATGTTAAATGCTACCTTAGGAGGCATTAGCCTCCTACGCCACTCAGGCTTTGCACTTATTTTATCATTATTAATAATTGACTCCAACTTTTATATGACTCAGTTCTTCCCTATGTATCTGGCCATATAATTTAGATATTTCTATGATTATTTAAGGGATGTGGTGGCTCATTGGCTAAGACACTGAGCTTGTCGATTGAAAGGCCGATAGTTCAGCGGTTCGAAAACCTAGTGCTGCGTAATGGGGTGAGCTCCCGTTGCTTATCCCAGCTTCTGCCAACCTAGCAGTTCGAAAGCACGTAAAAAATGCAAGCAGAAAAATAGGGACCACCTTTGGTGGGAAGGTAACAGCATTCCGTGCGTCTTTGGTGTTTAGTCATGCCAGCCACATGACCACGGAGACATTGTTCGACAGTGCTGGCTCTTCAGCTTTGAAACGGAGATGAGTACTGCCGCCTAGAGTCGGGAACGACTTTACAATTATTTACTATTTAGAAAATAAATAGAAAATAAGTGGGAAATCACCGTAAAAATGGACAAATTTCATCTCTTTTAATCAGATTAAATTTCTAACCCAGTTCATTACTAATGAGGAGCACAACTCCAGTTTTAGGCATAATTCCTAAAGAAAAATCTGTCCTTTGTGAAAAATAATGAGTCTTTTCTAGTACTGTGTATTAGCATACTACAATCAGCAGGCAGCTGGCTTGTATTTAACCTCAAGAGAGCTATCTAGGATTGATGCTGGAATGCGAGATCTCCAGGGAATTTCACATCTGTAGATCAGTCCAGGAAGTTGAAATTATCCCAGAAACAACTCCAAGAAAATTACAAATCCATATACAAGTCAGTTTGAATTGTGGGAACTTAATCCATTGTCATTAAGTACTGTTTTATCGAGCTGCGGCCAGTTAAAAATAGCATGGAAGTAGTTGGAAGGCTAGTTTTGTGTTGTGTAAGTAAACAATAAGAAATTTATTTCTAGGCTTGCTATTCTCTTGTCAATGTTAAAACAATTCCCAAAGCAGGAATACAATTATATCAGGGAGACTTTTCCAACATGGTGCCCTCAGGATGATTTAAATTACATTTTTTAGACACTGTGCAAACCTACTGAATCTCCAGTATACTATTAGAACTGAGAGGTACCAATAAAATAAACTGAACCTAGTTGAACCCATCTTGATCCTCACTAGATGTCTGAAAAAGATTCTACATTAAGTATGTGATTATTCATTTATCTATTTAAAACATTTGCATGGTTGGCTACCTTAAACCAAACTCTAGGCAGCTCACAACCAAAGAATTCAAATAGCATACGAGGATAATCAAACAAAACAAAACAAAAAAAACAACAACAGATTTATGATACTGAGATCACTGATGTCTGTTGATAACGCTAATTTGACTTTATACCTAGAGGTATCTGAGTAGATTGTACCTATGCAGTAAGAAGAAAGATCTTCCTAACCAAATGAGATCTTGACAGAGCCAAATTCTTGCTACCTATCAGGATACCTTAAAGGATATACTTGGCCAGAAACCAGAACTCAGAATCACCTCTATATATGCACTAAAAACCATCTATTTACATATACCTATTCTTACACCTTGAAGGGACGCGGTGGCTCAATTGCTAAGACGCTGAGCTTGTCAATCAGAAGGTCGGCAGTTCAGTGGTTCGAACCCTAGCACTGCGTAACGGGGTGAGCTCCCGGCTTCTGCCAATCTAGCAGTTGAAAAGCACGTAAAAAATGCAAGTAGAAAAATAGGGACCACCTTTGGTAGGAAGGTAACAGTGTTCCGTGCGCCTTCGGCATTTAGTCACATGACCACGGAGAGGTCTTTGGAAAGCGCTGGCTCCTTGGTTTAGAAATGGAGATGAGCACTGCCCCTAGAGCCGGAAACGACTAGCACGCATGTGTGAGGGAATCTTTATACCTAAACAAACAAACAAACACACACACACACACACACATCTTCCCTAATTTTTCCTACATGGACAAAAAGTGACTTTTCATTGCCAGACTTCAAAGTAATCTGCCTTTTCTCTCTCTCTCTCTCTCTCTCTCTCTCTCTCTCTCTCTCTCTCTCTCTCAAAAAAAAAAAAAAAAAAGTTTACAATGGTTGAATTTAGAGTGGTTTGTTATCTACCAAGAACGGCAAATACTCATACTCTCTTTTTGTAGAATTAACTGACCAAAACCCTGCATTTTGTTGCAAGCCAAAGCTTGTTATGCACATTATTGTTATGCAGATAATTTCAATCAAAAGTTAGATTTATCTCGGAAGTAATAACGAACTCAACCAGCAAAAGTTATTAGTATGATAATAAACCACCCATTATGATTGCTCATGTATTTTTAAAAGTTTTATCTCTCATTATATTTCTCAGGCAACTGAACAATTCATACACTACTGCCCCTGAATAATGCATAAATGTTGAATATAAAATGCAATACGATAAAGCAATTACTGGCTGGTTTGTTAAAATATAGATATCATAGCTGGCTGTTAATTGCCTGTACTTGAACAAAAACCTAACTTGGTTTCTCTGCAAGGCCAGATTTGTTTGGTTTCCTACAACATTTTTCCTTGGGACTACACTGTATGTAGCACTTAGCATTGTCTAAGATAGGATATAGTTTAAGAGGACAAGAAACCTGACATATTTTACAAATTGTTCTTAAGGCACAGAAGATAAGTCTCACTGATTCAGTTGTGATCTTGCTACAGCCTTCTGGAGCTTAACTTGTGTGGCACTAAGTGTTGTGGTCCGCCAGCAGTCTGCGGAGCTGGCAGCGGAGTCGGACAGCAATGAGGCTGAGGAAGAATATGGGCCAATCCTGGAGGCTGGGAAAGGCCTGGATGAGGGCTCTGCGTCGGAGGCAGAGATGGGGCCAGGGCCATTGGGGAGTGATATGCGGACTTCGGAGCCTCCAGAGGCTGACAGTAGAGAGGCAAAGGAACAGGAGGAGCCCTGTTCCTAGTGCACGTATGAGAGCAGATAAAGCAGAGAGGATGACTCGGGAGTAGGGCCAAGAGATGATTGGCCCCTCCCATAAGGCTTAAAAGACCAGCAATGGCTTTTGACCTCTTTGCTGGAAAACAACGGAGAGAGAATTGCTTCTTGTTTCACTGCATTCATTTTTGTCGGCGTCTTCTGCTTCTGAACTTTTGCCAAGAAAAGTCTTTGGCAGTTTGCCTAATTATCCCAAGGTCGGTAATAAACTGAGGAATGGTGTTTTGAAGAATTTGCTTTAATTTAGTTTGGACTATGCTGAGAATGAGTTAATAAAGTCTGTTTGTTTTCGAACTGTTTGTATTTAATACTAACTACTTGGGCCTGGGTCACAACACTGAGCAGTTTATCCAAGATTTGAATATTTACAGCTGCTAAAACAAGACAAGACCAGCAAAACAAACTTTGACTAAAAGCACCGCACTCCCTAGTTTAAGAATTGTCTTAAATTAAATTAAATTTATTAAACTGAGAGCATACATGCTGAATGATTGTACTTATGAAATCTACCACCATTTAAAAAAGCATTATGTCTGAGACAGTGGTGGGTTTCAAATTTACTACCGGTTCTGTGGGCGTGGCATATGTGGCTTGGTGGGCGTGGCAGGGGAAGGATACTGTAAAATCTCCATTCCCTCTCCAATCCAGAGGAAGGCTACTGCAAAGTCCCCATTTCCTCCCCGATCAGCTGGGACTCGGGAGGCAGAGAATAGATGGGGGCGGGGCCAGTCAAAGGTGCTATTTACCAGTTCTCCGAACTACTCAAAATTTCTGCTACCAGTTCTCCAGAACTGGTCAGAACCTGCTGAAACCCACTTCTGGTCTGAGAGCATATGAGTTTTGACAAAGGAGAAGTTACTGGTAAATTGGCCCTTTAAGCTGCAATAACCAAATGAAGATTATGTCTAAAAATGAAAACTATAGCATTTGGTTTATGAATGATAAAATGTACTATATTCTCATAACATTTGGCATTTATCTGTCTCTTACTATTTTTCTGTCCTTGACTGCAGCTAGTTGACTTCAGGTTCTGGTTAGACAACATGTATGCTCCAGGACTGGCATTGCTATTTGGTAAAATAAGACAAATATCTCACACTGTTTCAAACATTTCTAACATGAGGACTCTCGTTTTCTCTCACACAGCATTAAGGATGATCAATGTGCAATCTGAAGATTGCATGGGACATCACAACATTGATTTTGCATTAACCACAATACTCCCAGTCACAATAGATGAAGTGCATTCGATGTGCAAGAGCATCCAGTAACCAGCTTGGTGCGGAGCTTATTAATAGCAGCAGCACAACACAATAGAATATGTGAAATTTGGCTCAGGGTATTTACTGATCTTTGCTCACCATTTATTTCCACTTCAATAGACAAATATAGATACAAATCAGAAGAACACATATGGATTTACTCATCTCAGGATTCATACCTGAGAGTCCACTACATTCAGCTGCAAATTACATAAATAAATAAATATGGATGCATTAGGTAGACAATTCATTTTGTATGATAAAAAAGGAACAGAGATAAAAAACAAATAACAAAACCCCCACAACTTTCCTGAACATCAGCAGAGGAAACAGTGGCAAAAAAGGTTCATCTGAAAAACATCCCACAATAACCAAGTATTTCACTACCAAAGCAATAGCACAGCTGCCCACAAAAGGAACTGCATAGCAACATTATTCAAAGGAGCAAAAAAAAAGTAACACAGAACTCCAAATGGTAGAAACAGACAACTGTACAGCATCTTACATTGAAATAAATATAAGACTTATTGGAAGATAACCATCACAATGTATAAAATGTAACACACTGCCATGTAAACCAAATATTTCCAATTGCCCCAAAAATACACAACTTTTTGCATCACTGTAGCACACCAACCAACAGAATCTCTCCAAAGCTTCTTAAGCAAACTCAAAGATCCCATGATTAAATGTCAAATAAGGTAAAGGTTCCCCTCGCAGATATGTGCTAGTCGTTCCCGACTTTAGGGGACGGTGCTCATCTCCGTTTCAAAGCTGAAGAGCCAGCGCTGTCCAAAGACGTCTATGTGGTCATGTGACCAGCATGACTAAACGTCAAAGGTGCACAGAACACTGTTACCTTCCCACAAAAGGTGTTCCTTATTTTTTCTACTTGCATTTTTTACATGCTTTCGAACTGCTAGGTTGGCAGAATCTGGGACAAGTAACATTACGCGGCACTAGGGACTTGAACCACCGAACTGCCAACCTTTCAATCTGTCAAATCTAATTTTGAAATGTCAAATATACAGGGGTAAATAGGACCTGTCCAGAAAGCATCTGTACAGTAACATCTATTATCTGAAAAGCAACTGTGCTTACAAATTGCCATGCACTTATTTAATCTAAATGATTCCAGGTAGGACAAAAAATACCAAACCAGTATAAATATGGAATGATTTTCTTGGACTTGCATAATGGTATATCATTAAAGATCATCAGGACAACTTTAAAGTTTCAGAATGAAGGTTGGTCTATTCCAGTGTCCAATTCTCTCTCTACCCCCTTCAATAACCAGTTTTCTAGCTGTAGGATGCCCAGTTGTTTGGTAATGGTTGATATTTAATGGTATTGTTTCTATAAATCTAAAAATTAAATATAGTCATTATAGATTTAGCCATAAAACCATCTAATTTCTACCAAAGTCATGGAAACTAATGGCCAACATGTATTGTTGATGCAACATTGGAATTATATCAATTAATTATAATCACCTGAGTCTCGAGTTCTACTGTTATGTAAATCAAAATATTATTCTTGGTTTTATGTTGCACCTTTGCCAATTATCCATGGACATTCATGGACCGGGTATATCAAATAATGCTATAGGCACTGGAATAGTGGTGACACTTAATCCTGATTTGAACAAGATCCACAACCAATAGAAGAGGAAAATCTGTATGTCAGGTTGAACTGTGCAGTTCTTTGTGCTCTCTGAGTTTAGTTGTTTGCTTGCAGATATTTCCTTATCCAACTAGGTAACAACTCCATGGTGAGAAGGGAGCGAGATCTGTTTATATAAGGTAGTTTGCCCTGTTTGTGCTGGTGGGAGTCAGTGGTGGGTTGCTCCCGGTTTGGTCCGGTTCTATAGAACCGGTAGTAAAACCGGTGGGAGGCTCTGCCCACCCGCCATGATGTCATCATGGATGATCTGTGCATGCGCAGAAGTGTGCACTCCCTCTGCGAACCATTAGTAAAGAGGTAAGTGGAACCCACCCCTGTTGGGAGTGTAATTTTTCCTCAGTAGTTCCTTGAGTAGGGTATTGTTTGCTGTTGATTGTCTAGTGTTAACACTGCTTGGAAAAAAATCAAGGTTTACATTTTTTTAATTTGACAATTACAATCACTGACAGCACTGTATTCATTATTGGATTTGAACAAAATCATTCTTTATGTGAACAAGGACTCTAATGACACCAATTGACAACCTAACACTTTTCAGCGCAATCAACTGCTTTTCTGAAATCACCTGACAGAAGATCAAATCATGCACTTGGACGTGTAGACTGGCTCTTTCACACCGTTACCAACTTCACACATTTATAGGGTGAGATGTTAACACTATTCTAAATTAATTGGAAGAAAATGGGAAATAAAGATCTTACAACCCACAGAAAAAAAAAAGCTCCTCAAATAATCTGAAGATTTTCTCTTTTCCTAATGCCATGGCAATTAAGCATTATGTTCCTCCACATACCACATCTCCTTTCAAACAATCAGTGTGGGTACTGAATGGAATAAAGCCTTTAATCTATATCAGATTTATTACTTTAATATTTTTCAAATTCGGTGAAAATATAACTAAGATTAAAAAATCATAGTTGGATGTTTCGATATAATATTGTATTATGGCTTTCCTTTAAAAAGAGGGGAGAAAATGAAGAAACACTGAATTACACACATATGGTACCTATTTTAGCAAAGAGCTGGCATTTCACAAATAAGTTCTCTACCGTATCCAAATTAACTAAGTTCTGCTCCCTTTGTTTTATAATGGACTGCAAATGAAAGGCATTGTTTTCTGTAAAACGAGGCACTTAAATTGTTAGTTGATTTAACAGGAACAATCCAAGCACAGAAACAAGTTCTGCCTGTGGAACAGATTAAACATGGAAAGTGGTGCACCTTTCGAAGGTTTTCAGTGCTATTAGCAGAACAAATCTGTTCACTTTTCAGAAAAGATGGAGTGAAAATCCCTCGTGTGCAGTAAGAGACACGTGTTCCCTGCTGCTCCCTACGGAGCATGAGGTATCTTGATTAGAGCCACTGGCTATAAACCAATGAGGTGGAATTTTCTAAATAAACAGAGTGTATCATGTATAATCCAAAGAAACAACAATTTGAAAGTAGACCTGTAACTATTGACAGTGGTTTTTGTTTTGCTCTGAAATTCATTTGGGGCATACATTTTATAATATATAATATATGATACATGCTAATTCACTGCTCATTTCAGGAGTTCGATCCCGACCGGTTCAAGGTTGAATCAGCCTTCCATCCTTCTGACGCCAGGAAAATAAGGACCCAGATTGTTGGGGGCAATATGCTCAATTCTGTAAACTGCTTAGAGAGGAATATAAAGCACTATGAAGTGGTATATAGGTCTAAGTACTATTGCTATTATATCCTGAACAAGCAGCTTGTGCATTGGATTGAGTAGGTTGTTATAATGGGAACAGCATTTCCTGTTTCCACAAAGGAGAACAAATTTGTGAGATTTTCATCCCAGAAGGAATTTAGGAAAGACTACCCTGTTTACAAAGGGACGCGGTGGCTCAGTGGCTAAGACGCTGAGTTTGTCGATCGAAAGGTCGGCAGTTCAGCAGTTCGAATCCCTAGTGCCACTTAATGGGGTGAGCTCCCGTTACTTATCCCAGCTTCTGCCAACCTAGTGGTTCGATAGCACGTAAAAAATGCAGGTAGAAAAATAGGGACCACCTTTGCTGAGAAAGTAATAGTGTTCCATGTGCCTTTGGCATTTAGTCACGCCGGCCACATGATCATGGAGACATCTTTGGACAGCGCTGGCTAGTAGTTCCTGGCCCGTAGAGTCGGGAGTTCTTGAGAGTGACAATGTAAACTACTCCTTCAGTTGAGTTACAAACAGTGGTTAGATTTCCACTGATTTCACAGAAACAGCTCTGGAACAGAGTCCAAAGCACAGTTTGTTCAAACATCCACTTTTTCAGTGTGTAAAAGAGAACAGGCCAGATGGCATATGAGGCAGGAGTAATGGATTTTTAGAACAAAACATCTGAGCACAATTTGCTGGCTGCTGGTCTTGCTTGCTTAGTTGTTGACTTGCTTTTCTCAGCCTTGTCCTGATCACTGTCAAACTATTTACTAAGATTGTATTACTATTCTTCTCTTCCTTTCTATTACCTATTTCCTTTTCTACTTATGACTATAACCTTGTTGCTTGTATCTCTATGATTTATATTGTTTTATTGGTTTCCTAGTATGATTTGATTGCTTGTTTAGTAACCTATGACTATCACTGTGTTGTACCTTATGATTCTTGATGAATGTATTTTTCCTCCTTTTTATGTACACTGAGAGCATATGCACCAAAAGACAAATTCCTTCTGTGTCCACTCACACTTGGCCAATAAAGAATTCTATTCTATTCTATTCTATTCTATTCTATTCTATTCTATTCTATTCTATTCTATTCTATTCTATTCTATTCCATTCCATTCCATTCCATTCCATTCCATTCCATTCCATTCCATTCCATTCCATTCCATTCCTGGAGTAAGATAGGGAGCTACAGTCCTGGATGACATCTTAAAATCTCGCTGTTTGAGGAAGTTGCATAACATTCTCAGAGACTCTTCCCATCCTGTTCACAATCTTTTTGGACTGTTGCCTTCTGGCAGAAGATACAGAACAATTAAAACTTGGACCACACGTTTTCTGAATAGTTTTTATCCCAGAGCTATAATTCCACTCAACAATGAACTAAAGGGCCACCATCAGTGAGCTGTTAGCATTACTTGGTCTGTTGCATGGATGTTTGGGTGGTTTAGGGCAGGGGTGAAATGCTCCCAGTTCAGACCAGATCGCCTGATTAGGTAGCAATGGCGGCGGGTGGTTCGGAGAACCAGTAGCAAAAATCCCTGCCCCCCCTCATGCCCAGCTAAGCCACACAATCATCAGAGGCTTTTTTTTTTTACTTTTAAAAGCATTTTTTCTACAATCTCTTTGGCCGAAAAAATGCTTTTAAAAGTAAAAAAAAAAAGCCTTCTATGATCGTGCGGCTCAGCTGGGATCGTCAAAGGCTTTCTTTTAAATGCCTGTGACGATCCAAGCTGAGTTGCCTGATCGGCAGAGGCTTTTTAAAAAACTCAGCTTGGATCATCAGAGGCATTTAAAAGAAAAAAACCCTTTTTTATTTTTAAATGCCTCTGACGATCCCAGCTGGGTTGCCTGATCGGCAGAGGCTTTTTAAAAAAGCCTCTGCCGATCAGGCAACTCAGCTGGGATCGTCAGAGCCTTTTGAAAGCATTTTTTTACAACCTCTTCACTGAAGAGGTTGTAGAAAAAAATGGTTTTAAAAGTAAAAAAAAAAATTGGCCATGCCCACCCAGTTACATTACCACCCCCCCACCAAGCCACGCCCACAGAACCGGTAGTAACAAATTTTAGATTTCATCACTGGTTTAGGGTTGAGGAATTTGTGGTGGGTGGGAGTGTGTTTGGGGATTGTTATGTGTGTTGGACCTGGTCTTTGGGTGTTAAGTGAATTTCATTGTATGGGTATACTGTGTATACATGTACATTGACAATGAAGTTATTATTATTATTATTTAGAAACAGAGACTATAGCTTGTAGCAGAACATACGACATTTATACCTATCACTGAAGATTTGATCCCTGCATTTCAGTCAAAAGCTCTTGTGTGGCTTTGGAATAAATATCACAAATGATTATTTTGATTGTGCAAAATTCACATTCCAAGCAGACTTTAATTTCTGAGGAACTGCTGCGGAGTATCTATTCACATGACGAGTTTGAGCAAAGAATTAAAAATTAGAACAAAACAATCTGACAGAATCGCAGAGGGAAATTGGACTCTGATTTCAAATACCCAATCTCTGAAATTTTAATAACTGTTTGTTACTAGGTCGATCTGGGACAAAATAATTTATTTTATGCCAACTGCTTCCCAAATTGCTTTGTATTCCCATATTCCTGCTTTGCCTCTCTTCATCTATTATCCATCTATCAAAATCTGCTCCACATGTCTGCCCCTTGTCGAAGCATACAATCTGGCTCTGTAGTTATCTGATTTTTATCTATAGTGAATAATCTTCATTTTGAGCAATAGTTTTAATTGCTTTTAAAACTTCAAATCTCTAGCTATTTTATATTCTATTGTATCAGTCCCTGAACATCCTGTGTGAAGACAATTACATAAGCTTTTCTTTCACATAGAAGTTTACACAAACACAGAGGCTCATGAGATAATTGAAAAAGGGAAAGCATACAAACCGGCAAAGAATGCTGAAACCACAGGAGGAAAACTACAAAACCCCACAATAGTGAAGAAAATTTCTAACTACAAAGTGAGTTCATAAAAGCTAACTCCAAAACAGTTAAATTAGTCAGAATGAATCATATGCGTAGGACAGGTTCAGAACTCCAGATCACTCTGAACGTGCCTTTGAAAATTATTAAAACATTGGGGGCACATGATATGCCTCTCACAATAATATTTTCCTTAGGGGCTGCTTACATGATTTCTCAATTGTTTCATGCCATATTTTATTGAGTCCAATCTGATAGGGCACAGTCTAAGCATCATTGAAAGAGATGACTATAATGGCCTTAATTGGTACTTTGCAAAAATACTAATAAAGGCAACCTTTGAATAATTGGAATATCTGAAAGGAAGAAATTCTGAAAGTGCTGGTGATGGATGTTTTTTGACCTGTATATTGAATAATTGCTGAGCGGTGTGGCGGCCTAGTGGTGAAGACACACACGTCTGCCACTTAGAAGGTTGAGAGTTCAATCCTAAATAGTAGATGTTTCTCTCCTAGGGTTCAAAAAAAAATAATAAAAAAAATAAAAAAATCTGCTGTGAACTCTGAGTGGTGTTAGGATGGGCATCTGGCCAGTAAATGCTCATATCCATCCAGTTGCCCTGACCCTACTCTGAATTAAGGGATTTTCATATTGAATATTTGCTGCTTGGGTCACATCAAAGGAAGATAATTATAGTTACAAGTTCTTATGCTAGTAGGAGTGTCAAACTGGTGGCCCATGGGCCGCATGCATCACGTGCAGGTCATGACCATCCCAGCTCCATGAAAGGAAAAACATCGTGATTCGTCATGTGACGGCGTGACACAACGAGTTTGACACCTGTGCGCTAAAGCATCCAACTAAAAATATGGGGAAATTTAAAAAAGCACAACTTCCAAGCATTCTTGCTGAATATATAACTCTATTATTCTGAAACCAGGCCCTAATTCTTACAGAGATTGATTGACTGACAGAAGACAGACAGATAGATAGTATATTCTCTTTTTAGTTAAAACCTTACTTAGATACAAAATTGTCCCATGTCCTTTGGTTTATTTTCTATTGAAAATGGATGGCACTTTGGGGAGGACATATCATTTTGTTTTATAGCGAGAAATAACGTGTATCAAAGCTTTAAGAAGTATTTAAGAAATACTAAAGAACACTTACTGATAGGTCGTTGGGCTGACGTTGATGCGGCGTGGATGGCTTCCTGACTCAAACTTGCTTGCTAGGGTGACATTGTTGCCGAAGAGACAATATCTGGGCATTCTCACCCCGACAACTCCAGCCAGAACAGATCCTGAGTGAATCCCTATTCTCATCTGTTAAGAAACAAAGAAATAATAAAATAAACCACATTAATCAGCATCTTCGTTTGCTTACTGACTTAATCCTGCATTTATTTTCTACCTCTTTTTTTTTGACAGTCACCTTTCATTTTATTCTCACAATAAGAATCCTTTGGGCTGACAGAAAATAATAGGCAAAAGTCAGATAAGTAAGTTTTACGGTTAAATGTGGAATTGGGTCTTCATTGATATTTTCATTGGTATTCATACTCCCTTTAGCGAATACAATACTCAGGATAATCCAAGAGTAAATTAATTTAAACCAAGATCAATAGCCACATTTTAAAAAAATACTTATTGAATTGTAATTGATGAAAAAGTTATTCAGTTAAAGACTGACAGAATCCAGAATCATTCTGGGTGCTTATACTTGAAATGATTAATTTGATTTGAAAGAATTAATAAATAGAGGAAACATGTTTGTGTCTAGACATACATACATATGGATACATGCATACATACATCAGATAGTTCTTCATTTGTTCAGTAACAATTCAGGAAGAGTAGTCTGAGATTTTTAGGCACATAATTAGTAAAGAATTAGAATAGAATAGAATAGAATAGAATAGAATAGAACAGAATAGAATAGAATAGAATAGAACAGCAGAGTTGGAAGGGACTTGGAGGTCTTCTAGTCCAACCCCATGCTTAGGCAGGAAATCCTACACCACTTCAGACAGATGGTTATCCAACATCTTTTTAAAAACTTCCATTGCTGGAGCATTTACAAAAAGAGGCAAGTTGTCCACTGATTAATTGTTCTAACTGTCAGGAAATTTCTCCTTAGTTCTAGATTGCTTCTCTCCTTGATTAGTTTCCACCCATTGCTTCTTGTCCTACCCTCAGGTGCTTTGGAGAATATTTATTTATTGTATTTATTGGCTCAGTTTATATGCTTGATTTAGCTTGACTTCCTCTTCTTTGTGGCAGTCCCTTAGATATTGGAACACTGCTATCATGTCACCCCAAGTCCTCCTTTTCATCAAACTCGACAAACCTAATCATTAAGTAAACCTCCTCAATCTGTGCGCATGGTAGAGAGGATAGTAGTAGAGAAAATCTCTTGCCTTAAGAAAGCTTCTGAAATCTTTTTAATCCAACAATCTGAAGGCGCACTTAATATTTCCCAAAAACTCACAACCAGCAGATTTCAAAAAGAAATTTCAGCCAGCTGATTTCAAGGGCTGCAGCTGCATGAATGTGGGACTGCAATACTGTAGTATGAAAAAAATATAATGAAGGAGACAGAAGGCATCATACTGTAGTTCACATTACTGATTCAATTTGAAACATGGTCAATCTGAATGCAAGCATTGCTTGCTAGTAAGCCTGGGACCGTATTTGAAAAAAAACAACCTAATTTTCTGGAATTACCATTGGGATATCACATCAACAACAATGCATCACGACTTGGAAATCATCAAATTGGAAAAGCTATTTTACTTCATTTCATCCTCATTTAAAGAGGAACTACTCAAATTGCTATACTTTTTGCAGCTGTTCCTCAAACAAGAACCCTGGAGTATCTTGTAACTGTCAGGCATAAAAGTGTATTACATGCCTGTGTAAAAACTGGAACACCATTCAAACATAAGGAAGAATTATGTTTTGTATATGTTTCAACAATGATAGTTTATTTGCATAGGAAATAAGTATTTGGAAATAGGAAATCTCTTCCTTGCTTAAACTACTACTGATTCTGGAGCGATTGTTGATCTCTCTTAAAACATTTTTATTTATTTTATTTTATTTTATTTTATTTTATTTTATTTTATTTTATTTTATTTATTTATTTTGTCAAGCATGTATTAGATAACGTATGTATGTATGTATGTATGTATGTATGTATGTATGTATAAACATGATTTGAATACATGAAATGGATATGAATAAAAGGGAACATTAGAACAGGGATGGTAGGCACACTGGTCCACTTATGCATGCCCTTTACAGACCTCTTAGGAATGGGGCAAGATCAACAGTAGACAGTCTAAGGATAAAATCTTGGAGGGTTGGGAAAGAAACTACAGAGTCAGGTAGTGCATTCCAGGCATTGACCACTCTGTTGCTGAAGTCGTATTTTCTGCAATCGAGTTTGTAGCAGTTTATTTTAAGTTTGTATCTATTGTGTGCTCGTGTATTATTGCAGTTGAAGCTGAAGTAGTCATTGACAGGTAGGATATTGTAGCAAATAATTTTATGAACTACGCTTAGGTCAGACCTAAGATGGTGTAGTTCTAAATTGTCTAAGCCCAAAATTTCAAGTCTGGTGGCATAAGGTATTCTGTTGCGAGCAGAGGAGCGGACTCTTTTCGTGAAATATCTCTGAAATTTTCATCTGCTTTGGTTATGTTCACAACACAGCAGGCTGAAATTTCACAACTAGGGAGATTTCCGAAAACAGGAAGGAAGAACTTAAATCAGAAGAGGTCAGTCCATTTCATAATCATCATTCCAGTAAAATAAAGCAAAAGAGGGAATCAGCTCCAATGATTTTTAGAGTAGGAAAAGCTGGAATGTAATGAATGTAAATTTATCAAGTTAATATCAGTGTTAAAATAGTTCTTTAATAATGAGAGAAAAAACGAATTAAGAAATGAAAGTAATTCTTGCCTATCACAATTATTTTGTTAAAATGTGTTGCACAGAAAGATGTTATCCATACAGCGTTTATTTTCTGTCCAAATTCTGATTTGCTGGATGGAACAGAAATAATCTTCTCTGAACTAGCATAGGATCAGCAATATTCTTCATTGGCCAAGTGTGATTGGACACACAAGGAATTTGCCTCCAGTGCATAAGCTCTCAGTGTACATACAAATAACAAGGTGGTAAGAACAAATCTATTGCAGACGAAATCAGAAAATAAATATGGCTCAGAAGCTGTTAGATGGGTCAATGAGTTCAAATTAATTCTCTGTGGCCATAAATTGCAGGATCCAATCTGGGTCAGTCACCGGGACCAGAGTTTTAGTCTTCTGAGCTTTCAGACATGCTGGACCCCATCCTCAGGGAACTTCTCTCTACCAGAATGTGTGTATTCAACATTATCCTGGGACACATATATTTGCCTTCATTTGTAGTCATAGAATAAACAATTTGGCGAATGTTCTGGGTTCCATTTCCTTCCTTCCTTCCTTCCTTCCTTCCTTCCTTCCTTCCTTCCTTCCTTCCTTCCTCCCTCCCTCCCTCCCTCCCTCCCTCCCTCCCTCCCTGCATTATTCACTCACTCACTCACTCAAGAGGTCACTATTTCAACACTACCTCAGACCAGTGAAAAATTACTGCATCTTGAACGAAATGTCTTTTAGCGCAATATTTCTCACCTAATTAGCATTAACAGCATCAGTATTAAGAACCATGTGCCTTAAACTAAATTAGTATCTAAGCCAATTAAATTAAAATCAACAACCAAATCAGATCAACTCTAAACAAAAGGTCTGTTTAATCTCCAATTTGAAGCCAGAATTCCGCAATAGGCCTTTATTATTAGACTGCTATTCAATCACGATGAACTCGATCATCTTTGCATCTTTGAGTGAAGATAATAGTCAACTGGTTTCTAAGATGCTTTTAATCAAATATTTATAATAGATATAATACAGATAATTTAAATTTTATAGGCAGCCCTACTTTATCCATATTGTTTCCATATTTTTTTTCTGAAACATAAAACTATGGAAATTTACCCCAATTTCTATAGCTGATTTTTTTTTTAAAAGTGATGGAAGAGAAATAATAAAAACATCTACAACAATGTCCAATTGGCCAAATAACTATCAGAGCTCAGTGCAGTCTTTACAGCAAGAACCAGCCTTAATTCATTTATTTTATATTTTAAAATAGCAATACAGATACCAACTAAATGAAACAGTATTATGTTTTTAGTGTGTATAAAAACTCTTTATATCATTGCCGTTTATAATGAAGTACCTAGGAGTGAGCAGAATAGTGTTTAAAATCATTTTTATTTTTTAATGTTGTTTTACACTTATTCTCATAACACTACTTTAAAAGAAAAGCTTACAGAATTAAACAGATTTATAAAGCAATATGCTATTTAAAAAAAAAGAATAGTTGACTACATAATATCTGCAAAAAGTCAACAACTTGCTTGAAACTGAAAGAAATTGAAATGTTAAGCCTGTGTTTTGACTAATGATGATAGATGTGCAGCTTATTGTATTGTATTCAAAGGGTCATTGATTTTTATCTGTATCAAAGACAGAAGTTATTTTTCCATCACCAGTTTACCACAAGGATGAAGTCTGGAAGAAGAGTGAATTTTCCTTAACTTTCTATCAGCTGTTGGCAGTTCCTTAAAATGAGCTTTGATTAATGCTCTGCTAAATTTGGGAATAGATAATAACTATATCTAGTGTAGACAACTTGCTGGTCTAAAATAAGGAGATCTACTGCTCAAAAACAAATTTCCAGCAAGAGCTGAAAAATCTGTCCTTCTGCATCGAACATCCAGTATCCAGTATTCACAGATTATTTCTATAAAGGTAGTCCTTGCTTGATGACTATTTGTTCAGTGACCATTCAAGATTTTGATGGCACTGAATGAAGGTATTTATGACCCGCCCTGCCCCTCCCCTTCCAGGAGTCCCCATGTGCCCTGTTTTGGCTCCCAGGGAGGCCTACTAGGCCCAAAATGGGGCATGGAGGAGGGGGTGCAACCTGGCCTCCCCATGGCTAGCATTTTTTCTCCCAGGAGGCTTCAGGGAGGCCTACTAGGCCCAAAATGGGGCACGGGGGCAGCACCCCCCCCACGGCCCATTTTTGCTCCCAGGGGTGTGCAGGAGGTTGACTGCTGCCTGTCACACTCTCTGGCCACCTCCACCATGGCCACGCCCAGCCAGCTGGTCATTAGGGCAGAGAACTGGTAGTTAAATTATTTGAATCCCACCACTGGTGGCATTAGTACCTCACTTGATCTTGATTGGAAACCTGTTCATACTTACAACTGGTTGCCAGTGATCATCATTCACAATCTTCTCTGCTGGCTTCTCTGCAGAAAGTCAATAGGGAAGCCGGCAGGGAAGATGGCATGCTGATGCCACCTGCATCAGAAGGATGCCACCTTCTGGTTTCTGAGGACTGGTTACAAATGCCTTGTGCTACAAATATTCTGTGGTAAAAATCCTGCTTGGATTTCAGGATGGACCTTTTTTGGTCAGTCTTTTTGAGAGTGAAAATACAGGGAAGTGATATTGGTTCTGCTTTAGATTAAAAGAAAAATTTGAAAATCATATGATTAAAATTAGAAAACAGATACCTATTGTGGATTATCTCCTTTTTTTTTTAAAGTAGCATTTTAATGAGACTGAGAAAAGCTGAATTTCTAATGTAGTAATAAAAACTGTAGAAATGATTTATGTTGCAATCAGTTAATGTGCTTTCATTCCAATGAAAAAGTGGACATGTTGTTTATTTTGAGAAAAACTGCACCAAATGGAGAAGAGAAAGACTGGAAATGTTAATAGGATGCAAAAGACATAATATAGAGTCCTGATTAATTTAAAAAATCCATTAGACTTGGACAGGAACTTCTTTTCTTTTTTTGCCATTTAAAAGAATGAATAGGACAATAAAAACATTCTGCATTATTAAATGTGTACACCGTAAGCAAAGAAGTTGTTTAAGTAGACAT